>JARDYJ010000012.1:27765485-29062985 GCA_029215755.1 Spea hammondii | reverse complement strand
CTGCAGACACTGGTCAGAGAGATCTACACCCCCCATGTTCTTGTTGTAATCGGTGATGCACTGAGGCGTGAGCCTCTGAGCATCACCTTCCCCACGTACACTGCCAGGCACCACCTTCTCGTTGTGTATAGTGGAGAGGATATACACATCCTTCCTGTCAGTGTACCTGAGGGCCAACAGCTCCTGACTGCGCAGAGCACTGGTAGTGCCGCGCCTCTGCCTTGGGTAGGTGAGTTTTTTAGGATAACCCTTGCGGGTTGGCCTAACAGTGCCACATGCCGGGGTCTGCTGTAAAAATAAAAAATGAAACAGGTCTGGGCTGGTGTAAAAGTTATCCACCCAGAGGTGGTAGCCCTTATTCAAATAGGGGGACAGCAGGTCCCACACTATCTTCCCACTAGTACCCACAGATTGTGGGCAGCCAGGGGGATCAAGGTGACTGTCCTTCCCTTCGTAGATTCTGAAGGAAACAGTATATCCCGTCCCACTCTCGCAAAGTTTATATAACTTTACACCGTACCTCGCTCGCTTGGACGGGATATACTGTTTGAAGTTCAGTCTACCCTTGAATAGGACCAGGGACTCGTCTACAGCCACATTTTTGTCGGGGGTATAAATTTCAGGGAATTTACGTGAAAAATAATTAATAATGGGCCTCAATTTATATAAACGGTCAAATTGGGGGTGCTCTCTAGGGGGGCATTGGGAATTGTCGGTAAAATGTAAAAATCTTAGGAGCCCAAAGTACCTGTTCCGGGGCATTATTTGGGAAAAAGCAGGGGTGGATATTACGGGATCTGTGCTCCAATAGGAGCGTATCGTGGGCTTTTTCACAATGCCCATCATAAGGGTCAGGGCCCAAAATCTTTTAATTTCATGGGAGTCAGTGGGGTACCAGGTCTGGCTTCTGTCTCCTTGGTCAGCTGCCTGACACTGGGCTGCATAGAGGTTTGTTTGAGCTGCTAGCAGCTCAAAAAACTCGGGGGCAAACATTAAATGGAAAAATGACTTTGGCTCGCTAGCATCGATGTCACATCTGATGCCAGGAGTCGCAGTAAAAGCAGGGATTACTGGGTCTATCATATTTGGGGGCACCCAATTATATTTAGAGTCAGGCTCTCCACGCCTGGCTTTGCCAGATGGACCCTGGCCATCATCGTCTTCCTCTGACTCGTCATTATCTGACGCACAGCAGGATTCCTCAGATATTGGATCAATATCTGATGCAGTCAGAGTGGCCTCGGCGTCTGACGCCGTCAGAGTGGCCTCGGCGTCTGACGCGGTCAGAGTGGCATCGTCATCAGACTGAGTGAGGCAGTCATGAGCCTCCTCAGCGCTGAAGACATGTTGCGCCATTGTACCTACCTGGCCAATTTCTAAAACACTACACTATCCCCAATATATAATGTGGTTTTGCACTAAGCACTGCAGCTCTGCAAAACGAACTCTCTCTGTCTCTATCTCTCTCTCTCTCTCTCTCCCCCAGTGTCGCACATCCGGCAGTAATGTCACTGACCTGGATGTGGTTCAGTCCCCCAAGGCTAATGACACACCAAGTTGTTACAGGGGATCGGGCTGCAGGGGGGGGTCCAGGCTGTCAAACGACAGCCTGTTCTCCCGTGCAGCGGCAGGGATGTGTTCCTGACGCTGCACGAAAGGCTAGACGTCCCGGTACGTCTATAGGGGATTGAAGGGGTTAACTGTGCCAGGAAGGGCCAGCTCCCCAGTAGATGAAAATAAATAAAGGCTCCAGGCACTCAAGGGTTTATTAAAGGAAGACAGCAACAACGTTTCAACGTCACAATGAGGTCTTTATCAAGTTGATAAAACTGATATTTTGTTGAATTGAGTCCTCACAGAAGTACGCCATCCACTCTTCTCTTATAAAACATAAGTTTGCCAGTTGGTAACAAGCAGCTGCAATAGACAATAATATGTCACAATTTTCTTTTGCTCTTTCTTTTTCCTTCATGGAATCTATGACTATCACCTCCCTGGTATTAAAAAGGTATTAAAAAGGCCAGTATAACCGATATGCTGATTTAGACATGTGTTAAACTGGACCAAAGTAGGCTTATTCTGCTGTTAAAACATTTCCAAATTAGCCCAGCATAATACATAATTAAATTGGTAACATTTATTTAAGGCTATGATTAACTCGTTAATGACCAGGTTTTTTTTTTGTTTTTTTTTACAATGCTTTCCAAAAAAATATCAGATACATTTCCATCTTTATTCAACTATGATTTCCTGCCAACTCATTCAGTCCATCCCTACAAATTATATATTGTGTTTTTAGAAGACAAGTAGGATCTTCATTTGAAAAAAATATTTTATATATAAACCATTATTTAATATGAAAAAAAATTCAAAAAATAGGAAAAATTCAATTTTTCACAGTTTATTCTATTCCATAATATACATAGCCAGTGCAAAGTAAGAAAAAAATGTATTTAGGTATTTGCCTTGATTTTGGAAACGCCTCATATGGCTGGTATTTATTTTGGTAGTTACTGGGGTAAACTGGGTTACTGGGATATATATAATATTTCACCCACAAAAGTGGCCAGAAAAAGCTATACTGCTGTATAAAGGTATACAGTGCCCTCCACGAACATAGGCACCCTTAGTTTAAACTGAGCTAAAAATGCTGTGAAAATTTGTCTTTATTGTTTAACCCTTTCATCTTTTCTTCAAATAATACACAGAAATGCTCTGCTATCATGGATATCAAACAATTGCAAACACAACACAGGTTTTTAAAAACAAATAAATAAAAATGAAATATATGTGTGGCAGAATTATCGACACCCTTTTAGTTAATACTTTGTGCTTTACCTCCCTTTGCCAAGGTAACAGCTCTGAGTCTTCTATAATGCCGATGAGGTTGGAGAATACATGGCGAGGGATCTCAGATTCCTCCATACAAAATCTCTCCCCATCTGTTAAATTTCAAGGTCGACGCTGGTGGACTCTCCACATGTTTTCTATGGAGTTCAAATCAGGGGACAGCGATGGCCATAGTAGGACCTGGATTTTATCAGCCCCAAAACATTAAAAAAGCTACCACCATATTTAACCGTGGGCATGTGGTCCTTTTCCATATGGCTACCTCTCTGTGTGGCTAAACCCACTACTGGTGTTTATTGGCAAGAAAACTCTTCTTTGCTTTCACACGACCATAGAACCCGGTCCTATCTGAAGTTGCAGTAGTGTCCGGCGAACCGAAGCCAGTTGAGTTTGTTTTTGGATGAGAGTAGAAACTTTTTTCTTCAAACCTTCCAAACAACTTGTGGTGACGTAGGTGACGTTGGATTGTAGTTTTGAAGATTTTCTGACCCCAAGACGCAACTTATTTCTGCAATTCTTCAGCTGTGATCCTTGGAGATTTTTGTTGCGACTAGAACCATCCTCTTCACAGTGCTTTGAGACAATATAGACACACATACTTTTCCTTCCAGGTTAATTCATAACATTTCCAGTTGACTGGAACTCCTTCATTATTTCACTGGTGGTGGAAGTGGGCATTTTCATTGCTTTTGCCATTTTCTTAAAGCCAGTTATAGAAAGTGACGGCAGATAACAACCATTCGCCTCATCCAGTCTGCCCAACATCTTAAAACTTTCCTTAGTACCTGGCCTTATCTTATATCTAGCTTAACCTTATGCCTATCCTATGCTTTCTTAAACACCTTCTCTGTATTAACATCTACCACTTCTGATGGAAGGCTCTTCCATGAAGTCACTACCCTTTCAGTTAAGAAATATTTTCTGATGTTTCTCCTTTTAAATAAACTCCCTTTAAGTATTTAAAAACTTAAATCATATCCTCTGAAATAATTACCCCTAAATCCCTTTCCTCACACGTTGAGGTTAGGACGGTATCAAATATTCTTTACTCTGCCCTTGGGTTGTTTTGCACTGGTGCATTACTTTGCATTTATCAATGCCACAGCTCTGACCATTTTTTCTGTTTATCTAAATCATTTGCCATTTGGTTTATCCCTCCAGGAACATCGACCCTGTTGCAAACTTTTGTCATCTGCAAAAAGACATACCTTTCCATCCACAATATCACTAATAAAAAATATTTCCCATTTTGTGAAGCTCAACAATCTTTTGCCCCACATCACAGCCATATTTTTTGGTTTTACCCATTATGATCAATGACTAAGGGAATTTGGCCTATGTGTTACCTAATATTTATACCCCTGTGAAACAGGAAGTCATGGTTGAACAACTTCCTATTCCAAGTCACCCAGATGTACTAAAAAATGTAAACTATCAATGGAAACCTACGTCAAGACAAATTTTCACAGCATTTTTTGCTCATATTTACAAAGGGTGTCCATATTAGTGAAGGGCACTGAATACCTTTATACAGCAGTATAGCTTTTTCTATATTTTTGGGGCCCAACTATAATATATTATATATATCTATATATATGTTTGAAAACAGTGATGCACATCTTTCATATTTTGCCCAGTAACTACCAAAATAAATATAAATACCAGGCATAGGAGGTGTTTCCAAAATCAAGGTAAATACCTAAATAAAGTTAGATTTTTTATTCTACTTACTTTACACTGGCTATGTATATTTTTTAATAGAAGCAACTGTGAAAAGAATGGTATTTTTTTCGCATTTTTTAGAATTTGTTTTCAATATTAAATGGTTTGTGTATATAAGATCCTACTTGTCCTCTAAAAACTCAATATATAGGTAGGAAATTATAGATGAAGAAAGATGGAAATGTATCTGGTAGTTTTTTGGAAAGCCTTGTAAAATAAACGCTGGGGTCAGTAGCGTCGCTAAGGGGGGGCAATCGCCCCCCCTAGGATATTCCTTGCCCCCCCTGTTGCCCCCCCACCGAATTTGGAGCCACCCAGGACAGTCCCGCAATGGGACTTTAAACCCTTAACTGCTAACGACGGCATGGTGCCGTCGCTAGCAGTCCCAGTCAGGTGCTAACGACGGCACCATGCCGTCACTAGCACTATCTTACCTTGATGGAGGTCTGTGGACCTCCATCACCACCTACCCCGGCGATCTGCCCCTCAAACTGAAGGGCATCACCGGGGCCACCCGATCCGGCCGGTGACGTCTTGCGCAATGACGCGATGACGTCACCGCGCAACTTTATTAACAACTGACAATTGTCAGTTAAAGAGGTATGGGGGCATGCTGCTTAGATGCATTACTTTGCATTTATCAATGCCACAGCTCTGACCATTTTTTCTGTTTATCTAAATCATTTGCCATTTGGTTTATCCCTCCAGGAACATCGACCCTGTTGCAAACTTTTGTCATCTGCAAAAAGACATACCTTTCCATCCACAATATCACTAATAAAAAATATTTCCCATTTTGTGAAGCTCAACAATCTTTTGCCCCACATCACAGCCATATTTTTTGGTTTTACCCATTATGATCAATGACTAAGGGAATTTGGCCTATGTGTTACCTAATATTTATACCCCTGTGAAACAGGAAATTATAGATGAAGAAAGATGGAAATGTATCTGGTAGTTTTTTGGAAAGCCTTGTAAAATAAACGCTGGGGTCAGTAGCGTCGCTACAGGGGGGCAAGGGGGGGCAATCGCCCCCCCTAGGATATTCCTTGCCCCCCCTGTTGCCCCCCCACCGAATTTGGAGCCACCCAGGACAGTCCCGCAATGGGACTTTAAACCCTTAACTGCTAACGACGGCATGGTGCCGTCGCTAGCAGTCCCAGTCAGGTGCTAACGACGGCACCATGCCGTCACTAGCACTATCTTACCTTGATGGAGGTCAAGTGATTTTACCATCATTTACCATCATTTCTTTGGGATTGTAAGGGGAAAGAATGGTGTGTGCTTCTGTGAGTGAATGTAAGGAAAGTATGGTGTGTGCTTCTGCGAGTGAATGGAGATATGAAAGGCGTGTGAATGATCAGTAATTAGGGTTGAAGCCTGGACGTGGCATTACTGCTCACGTAGGAAGTTAAATTATGGCACAAAAAGTACACATTTGCAAGCACTACACCCCTTGGCGCATCAAATGAGGGGCTGCATGTGTTTCTAGTACAAACCTGGAGTGCGCAAGACACAAATGAACATGTCGCTATGGTTAGAAAAAACATATTTTCTAGCCAAAGCGACATATTCCATCATTATTTGTGCACTCAAATTTTGTCCTAGAAATACATGTAGCCCCTCATTTGAAGCTCCAAGGGGCGTAGTTTCTTAAAATGGATGAATTGTCTGAATGAGGGAGAGCATGAGTTAATATGTGGATGAATTGTCTGAATGAGGGAGAGCATGAGTTAATATGTGGATGAGTTGTCTGAATGAGGGAGAGCATGAGTTAATGTGTTTGTGTGTATCATAGATGTATAATTGTGGAAGGGCAAAGATGGCACTAGCAGGATGTTTGAGCCTTGGGGACCAAGATGGCACAGGCAGAGTGTATATGGGACAAAGATGGCAAATCTTATGTGTGTTATCTGGGTGCTGGCCAGGTTCTATGTGGGCAGTGTGGACGCCAGGGCTTGCTTTGGGGTGTGCAACCTGTGATCTATGCCTGTAATTTAGGGGGTTTTAAATATACTTTTAATGCTGTGTTTTTATGTGAATTCCAATTGATCTACACCTGCAAAGCTGGGTTTGTGTGTTAGTCTCTAGATCCATATCTGCTATGCTATGTTTCCATACATTATTTATGTATACCTGCAAATACAGGGTTTGTATGTCTTGTTCAGTTGATTAATACCTGCAATGCTGCTTCCATGTATTTATTTGATCTATACCTGCGATGCTACGTTTTATATATTGTTATTGTATACCTGCAAATACAGGATTTGTATGTCTGATTCTGTTTATTTGATATATACCTTCAGTGCTGAGATCACAAGTGAATTTCAATTGATCTATACATGCAAAGCTGGGTTTGTGTGTTAATGTGTTGATCTATACCTGCTATCGGCAGCAGGGTCTAATATTTATGTATATATTTATATATAGTCAGCAGGGACTAATATAAATATATAGGGCTGCAACAACTAATCGATAAAATCGATAATAATTGATAATGAAAATCGTTGCCAACGAATTTCATTATCGATTAGTTGATTCGATTTTTATCGATTATTAAATGAGGGTTTTTTCAGAGCAAGCGCTCTGAAAAATACCCCTCATTATATGATCCGTTTAGTCTGACTCACAGCAGCAGCTCCTACTTACCAGTCCCTCCCTGTAATCACTGTGACAACTGGCCCCGCCCCCTTCCTTCTCCCAGAAGGCCAGAACCACATGGCTGTGACACTCATCTAACTGTAAGTATAAAATTAATATTTGGGCTACTGAAAGTTAGCGGAGGTGGGAGTTAAATTAGGGGCAGTTATGGTTAATGGGGTGTTTAGGGTTAATTTAGGGACAGTTATGGTTAATAGGGTGTTTAGGGTTAATTTAGGGGCAGCTATGGTTAATAGGGTGTTTAGGGTTAATTTAGGAGCAGCTGTGGTTAATGGGGTGTTTGGGGTTAATTTGAGGCAGTTTTGGTTAATGGTATGTTTAGGGTTAATTTAGGGGCTGTTGTGGTTGATGGGGTCTTTAGGGTTAATTTAGGGGATGCTGTGGTTGATGGGGTCTTTAGGGTTAATTTAGGGGCAGTTATGGTTAATGGGGTGTTTAGGGTTAATTTAATGATGAGGACTGAGGGTTAATTTTATTAATTTATTAAAGTTAACTTAAGGTGCAGTTAGAGATAAAGGGGGGCAGACTAAGGGGAATCTAAATCCTGGGGGCAGTGAAGATTAACCCAGTACTTATTTATAAAAGTATGGTCTGTGACTCTATGAGGGCACTATGAGATATCTGGGGGGTATAAGGCATATCTGGGGAGGACGGAGTGACATATCTGGGGGTATAAGGCAAATAGGGTATATAAGGCATATGTGGGGAGGGCAGTGTGGCATGTCTGGGGAGGACAGAGTGGTGTATCAGGGTGTATAAGGCAGATCTGGGGCCACAGTGGCTTATCTGGGGGTAGAGTGGAGTGGCATATGTGGGGAGGGCAGTGTGGCATGTCTGGGAGGCAGTGTGGCATGTCTGGGGAGGATGGAGTGGTGTATCGGGGTATAAGGTGTATCGGGCACAGTGGCATATGTGGGGGTAGAGTGGAGTGACATATGTGGGAGGCAGCGTGGAGTGGCATATGTGGGAGGCAGCGTGGAGTGGCATATGTGGGAGGCAGAGTGGAGTGGCATATGTGGGAGGCAGAGTGGAGTGGCATATGTGGGAGGCAGCATGGAGTGGCATATGTGGGAGGCAGCGTGGAGTGGCATATGTGGGAGGCAGAGTGGAGTGGCATATGTGGGAGGCAGCGTGGAGTGGCATATGTGGGAGGCAGCGTGGAGTGGCATATGTGGGAGGCAGCGTGGAGTGGTATATGTGGGAGGCAGCGTGGAGTGGTATATGTGGGAGGCAGCGTGGAGTGGTATATTTGGGAGGCAGAGTGGCATATGTGGGAGGCAGCGTGGAGTGGCATATGTGGGAGGCAGAGTGGAGTGGTATATGTGGGAGGCAGAGTGGCATATGTGGGAGGCAGAGTGGCATATGTGGGAGGCAGAGTGGCATATGTGGGAGGCAGCGTGGAGTGGCATATGTGTGAGGCAGCGTGGAGTGGCATATGTGGGAGGCAGCGTGGAGTGGCATATGTGGGAGGCAGCGTGGAGTGGCATATGTGAGAGGCAGCGTGGAGTAGTATATTTGGGAGGCAGAGTGGAGTGGCATATGTGGGAGGCAGAGTGGAGTGGCATATGTGGGAGGCAGCGTGGAGTGGTATATGTGAGAGGCAGCGTGGAGTGGTATATTTGGGAGGCAGAGTGGAGTGGCATATGTGGGAGGCAGCGTGGAGTGGCATATGTGGGAGGCAGCGTGGAGTGGCATATGTGGGAGGCAGCGTGGAGTGGTATATGTGGGAGGCAGCGTGGAGTGGTATATTTGGGAGGCAGAGTGGCATATGTGGGAGGCAGCGTGGAGTGGCATATGTGGGAGGCAGCGTGGAGTGACATATGTGGGAGGCAGCGTGGAGTGGCATATGTGGGAGGCAGCGTGGAGTGGCATATGTGGGAGGCAGCGTGGAGTGGTATATGTGGGAGGCAGAGTGGAGTGGCATATGTGGGGGGCAGAGTGGAGTGGCATATGTGGGAGGCAGCGTGGCAAGCCTGGGCTCAAACGTGCATAAATTGGGGGGGGCTGGTTGCGAAATAAAGGCAAGAAATGCATTTTATCAAAGTTTTTTTATTATGCTGTTTGTATTTAATATAATTTGTTTATTACATTATTTTAAATAAATGAAAAATTTACATTCATTTTTTTCCCCCGATTAATCGAAAAAATAATCGGCCAACTAATCGATTATGTAAATAATCGTTAGTTGCAGCCCTATTAATATATATGGTCAGCAGGGGCTAATATATATATATATATGTTTTTTCAGTAGTATGATTAAATGGTGGAAATTATTAATGCCCCCCCAGTTTGACTGTGGTATCTTGTGTGCCCCCCCTACATATTGTTTCTAGAGTCGCCACTGGCTGGGGTTAATCACATCCCTTAAATAAATGTTACCAATTTAGTTATGTATTGTGTTTGGTCCACTTTAACACAGGTCTAAATCAGCATATTTAAATATCCAGCTCTATTCAGAGGCTTAAGTTAATCTATCTCAGCTCATTGAATACCATAGACGGAAATACAACCTATTTAGTCAAAATAAACAATCACTGATTTATCTCACATAATTGGACAGAACCCACTATCTCAGTTTATTTTAGTTAATAAATATCACTTTAAGCCTCATTATAAAATTTCAACCATTTATCTCATTTGCTAGGGCAATGTTTACTTTATTCGAAGTTGCTTCCTATTGCCTGTAAGTATGAGATGGTTTACTTTAGTTAGTGGTGAGAAATGCAGAATTTGCTTTTGCAGCTCAGTTATACCGGCCACATAGTCATATAGCCATGATTGAGTTTGATATTTCCATCAAATCCTTGGGCCAACTGCGTAAATATGGGATGACTTAACACCCTGGAAGCTGCCACCAACAGATTCAGATAACAAATTGCTAGAAACAGTAAAAGAACAGATTTTGAGAACACTGAATCCCGGACAATGGCTTTGCGATGAAGCTATTGAAGAAGCCATAAGCAACTTCATCTGCCAGAGAAACCTTACAGAAAAGATTTTGATGTGCCCCACCTACATTTCCCAAAGTTTGGTGCGAGGAAGAGCAGACATTTTCTACAGCTTCTTGGGGGAGAAATTGTGTTGGTTCCTTTTAACACGGATTCTTGGGGCTCCGGACAGCACTGGTGCCTTGGTGAAGTCCTTTTTAACCCCTTAAGGACCGGGCTCATTTTTCGTTTTGTACCCTGTGGGACCGAGGCTGTTTTAATACTTTTGTGGTGCTTGTGTTCAGCTGTAATTTTCTCCTCACCCATTTAGTGTACCCACATAAGTTATATATTGTTTTTTTCAGGACAAGATGGGCTTTCTTCAGATACCATTTTGATCGTATTATCTTATTTACTATAAAAAAAATATGGTGAAAAATTGAAAAAAAACACATTTTATGACTTTTATTTTAAATAATCTTTTACTCACCTAAAAAAAGCAAGTAAAAAAACTAGCTAAATAGATTCTACTACTTGTCCTGAGTTTAGAAATACCCAATGTTTTTATGTTTTTTTGCTGTTTTTTGTAAGTTATAGGGCAATAAGTACAAGCAGCGTTTTATGATTTCCAAATCTTTTTTAACAAATCTGGTTATTCTGCCTCCATCTCCTCTTTGGAACATCTTTGAAGCCGGTTAACTCAATTTAACCCATTCAAACCATATATTTTTGAAAACTAGACACCCCAGGGTATTCCAAATGCTGTTATTTTAACCCTTTCCATGCACCAATTATACAACTACACTTTGTCAAACTTTGTAATAGTAATTTTTTTTTATTTTATTCACACAAATTGTACTTTAGTTATAGATATACAGGTCCTGGTATATGTCACTGTCAAACAACACCCCAATGTGTGTTCAGGAACATCTCCTGAGTGCAGTGATACCCGACATGCATGGATTTGTCGTGTTGTTTGAGATTTAAAATGCCACATTTGGGAAGTGCACTTTTTTTGTCCATTTTGGAAAGTCTGTACCTATGCCCTATCTTTGAGCTCAGCCACTCCAATTTACCCCATCAGCCATTTTTTTTTATATTAGACACCCCTTGGGTATTTGAAATGCTTTTATTTTAACTCTTTGTTGAGATTTTTGAGAAATTTTAGCACTTGCTCAAAATAATAAACTTTATTTATTTATTTTATTTTTTTAATACTTTATTTTTTTATATTTTTTTTACACATTTTGCTGGATGGTTCATCTAGTGACATCACTGCATAATTATTTTTAAATGTTAGCACTTTTAATTTTTTCCATATTTTTTTTTTCCATTTTTTTTTTTTTTTTAATATTTTACTAATCACATTGTGATTAGAAAGCTGGGCTCCATTGACTTGCATGGTTGAATGCAGTACCTGTATTCAACCTGCAAGTGGAGCCAGAGTTCTCTAGACCATCTAGCGAACTTTAAAAACTTGTTTGTTTCTTTTACAGGGCGGCCGCAATCTTGTTGATGGCGAAGAACACCGGCAGCTGCGGCTGTGACCGCTCTCCGGAGCGGTCACAGCCCACCCAGAGGTAAGTGTTTGGTGTCGCTGGATGCCTCCTGATCGAGGCATTCCAGCGACACCATTTAAGTTTAGGAGGCGATCGTTGATCGCCTCCTAAACGCTTTTAAAACGGGCGTTGACGCCTCGGGGAGGGGCCAGACATGGCCCCCGATGCCGATCTCGGCGTTACTGAATGCCTCGACATCGAGGCATTACAGTAACGCCGTTTAAGCGAAGAAAGTGATCGTTGATCACTTTCTAAGCTTATTTTACTTTTTGACGGTTCAGGACCGTCAAAGGTCATTTAGTGACCTTCATGTCATGACGGTCCTGAACCGGCAAAGGTCGCGAAGGGGTTAATACCAGGGAGGTGATAGTCATAGATTCCACGAAGGAAAAAAGAAAGAGCAAAAGAAAATTGTGACATATTAGAGTGGATGGCATACTTGTGTGAGGACTCAATTCAGCAAAATAACAGTTTTATCAACTGGATAACCCCTTAAGGACCGGGCTCATTTTTCGTTTTGTACCCTGTGGGACCGAGGCTGTTTTGACACTTTTGTGGTGCTTGTGTTCAGCTGTAATTTTCTCCTCACCCATTTAGTGTACAAATCTGGTCAGTCTGCCTCCATCTCCTCTTTGGAACATCTTTGAAGCCGGTTAACTCAATTTAACCCATTCAAACCATATATTTTTGAAAACAAGACACCCCAGGGTATTCCAAATGCTGTTATTTTAACCCTTTCCATGCACCAATTATACAACTACACTTTGTCAAACTTTGTAATAGTAATTTTTTTTATTTTTTTTTCCACACAAATTGTACTTTAGTTATAGATATACAGGTGCTGGTATATGTCACTGTCAAACAACACCCCAATATGTGTTCAGCAACATCTCCTGAGTACAGCGATACCCCACATGCATGGGTTTGTCAGATTGTTTGGCTGATAAAAGGCTACTTTTGGGGCATGCGTAATTCAGGTGGTCATTTGGTCATTGTGCCTCCCTCTCCTCTTTGGAATATCTTTGAAGCCGGTTAACTCAATTTAACCCATTCAAACCATATATTTTTGAAAACTAGACACCCCAGGGTATTCCAAATGCTGTTATTTTAACCCTTTCCATGCACCAATTATAGAACTACACTTTGTCAAACTTTGTAATAGTAATTTTTTTTATTTTTTTTTCACACAAATTGTACTTTAGTTATAGATATACAGGTCCTGGTATATGCCACTGTCAAACAACACGCCAATGTGTGTTCAGGAACATCTCCTGAGTGCAGTGATACCCGACATGCATGGGTTTGTCGGGTTGTTTCAGATTTAAAATGCCACATTTGGGAAGTGCGCTTTTTTTCGCCATTTTGGTCAGTCTGTACCTATGCCCTATCTTTGAGCTAGGCCACTCCAATTTACCCCGTCAGCCATTTTTTTTATATATTAGACACCCCTTGGGTATTTGAAGTGCTTTTATTTTAACTCTTTGTTGAGATTTTTGAGAAATTTTAGCACTTGCTCAAAATAATAAACTTTATTTTTTAATTTTATTTTATTTTTTTAATACTTTTTTTATATTTTTTTTTACACATTTTGCTGGTACTGGATGGTTCATCTAGTGACATCACTGCATAATTATTTTTAAATGTTAGCACATTTTTTTAAAATTTTTTTTTCCATTTTTTATTTATTTTTATTTTTTTTGAATATTTTACTAATCACATAGTGATTAGAAAGCTGGGCTCCATTGACTTGCATGGTTGAATGCAGTACCTGTATTCAACCAGCAAGTGGAGCCAGTTCTCTAGAGGGTCTGGAGACCCTCTAGCGAACTTTTTCGTCTTTATTGTTTTATTTCCCGGGCCGCCGCCATCTTGCTTGATGGCGAAGATCACCGGCAGCGGCGGCTGTGACCGCTCTCCGGAGCGGTCACAGCCCACCCAGAGGTAAGTGTTTGGTGTCGCTGGATGCCTCCTGATCGAGGCATTCCAGCGACACCATTTAAGTTTAGGAGGCGATCGTTGATCGCCTCCTAAACGCTTTTAAAACGGGCGTCCGCCGCCATACAATGTATGGCGGCTGTTGACGCCCCGGGAAGGGGCCAGACATGGCCCCCGATGCCGATCTCGGCCTTGCTGAATGCCTCGACATCGAGGCATTGCAGCAAGGCCGTTTAAGCGAAGAAAGTGATCCTTTATCACTTTCTAAGCTTATTTAATTTTTTGACGGTTCAGGACCGTCAAAGGTCATTTAGTGACCTTCTTGTTATGACGGTCCTGAACCGGCAAAGGTCGCGAAGGGGATAAAGACCTCATTGTGACGTTGAAACGTTGTTGCTGTCTTCCTTTAATAAATCTGCCGGAGCTGGAACCCTTGAGTGCCTGGAGCCTTTCTTTATTTTGATCTACCGGGGAGCTGGCCCTTCCTGGCACAGTTAACCCCTTCAGTACCGGGACGTACCTGGTACTTCCTGGTTAACAGTCACCGGTAGACCGGGACGTACCAGGTACGTCTCCTCCAAAAAACGCCCCCACATCACCACAATCGCGGTGATCGTGGGGGCGCTGCTGTCTGCCCAGGACTCCTGGGCAGACAGCACAGCCTGTCTAAGCCCGCCCCCAAGCCCACGATCACTCCCACGGAGTGATTTTGTAGGCAGAAACAGCGATTGCAGAAAAATCTGCAATCGCTGTTTCAGCTGCCGCAGGCAGCTTCAGGGAAGGGGGGGGTATTGAATGGGTCCCCACACAAGTGTGGGGACCTGATCCAACACCCCCCTGCTGCCTGATCGCTCCATGAGAGCGTCAGTGCAGCGTTAACCCCTTCAATGCCAAAGGGGTTAATTCCCGTTTTTTAGGGGGTTCTGCTGCTGGTGGTCTGCCTGGAAGCCCAGGCAGACCAGCAACAGCAAAAACGAGCCCCCAGAAGTCCTCTGATCAGTCCTGTAGGACTGATTAGAGAGACTCCTCCCCTACAATCTCCAGTCTATTGGCGATTGTGTCCCAGCTGCCAGAGGCAACTTCAGGGACAGGGAGACAGGGTTCTTTGGTCTCCACATGAGTGTGGAGACCAGACCCCCCCACCCCCACCCTTCCTCAGTTAACCCCTACCCCCCTCTTCCTCAATTAACCTCTTCAATGCTGCGATTGTGTATGACCCCCATCGCAGCATTGCAGGGGTTAATATTAGTCCCCACAAGCTTGTGGGGACTAAATATCAATCAATGCTGTGCTTCAATGGAGCATCAGCATTGAAAGAGTTAAAAAAAAAAATAATGTAAAAAATAATAATAATTAAAAAATAAAATAAAAATAAAAATAAAAAAAAATTAATAAAATAATAATAATAATAAAAAAAAAAATAACAGCACTGACCTGAAAGTCCAGGGTGCTTCCAGGTCAAATGCTGGGCTGATCAGATCGCCCCTGGCCAATAGGAGTGATCGGATCATTATGGCAGCCCACGGATAACCCTGCTCTACAAAGAGAGAGGGGTCATCTAGGGTAATTATGAAAAAACACAAATTATTAATAAAATGAAAAAATCATAATTATTACCTGATCACTTGTCGGTGACATTTTAAGTCGCTGATTATTGATCGGTCTCCCTGATTGATGTCAGCGGCCTAAACCTGTCACTTACAAGTAATCTGATGAAAAAAAATATTTAAAAAAATGTAAATGCACATGTTCCAGTTTTGCCCTCATAGCTTCCTCAAAAAATACATGAACCATGTACATGTTGGAAAAGGGGGGTGTTGGTGAACAAAATGTGGTGCTTTCTTCCACTGTTGCACATATGCTGTGCAAGAAATAAATTTTAACATTGAAATGTATTTGTTAAAAACGCAATAAAATAAATTTTCCGTGAACTTTGGCAGACATCAGTGAAGAGAAGGCTAGCTGAAAACTGTCAAAACTACCCTAGTTGAACACCTTGACTTGTCTACTGTTCATAAATATATACTTTTATGGGGTAATTTACAGCAGGGGGCTTCCAAAATGTCCCAAATGGGATATGGGCCCAGGAAACCAATTTCTGAAAATTCCAAATGTGAAAACGAAAATGCGCATGTTCCAGTTTTGCCCTCATAGCTTCCTCAAAAAATGCATGAACCATGCATGTGAATCCTTGTTGGAACCGGGGGATGTTGGTGAACACAATTTGGTGTTTTGTTCTGCAGTTGCACATATTCTATACAAAATATAATATAAAATCTAAAGCAACATTGCAACATATGCAAAAAAAAACAAAAAAATATAAAAATACCTCAAAATTTGGCAGCAATTGGCGATAAAATCCCTGTTTGAAAAGTGTCAAAATGACCCTAGTTGTACACCTTGACTTATCTACTGTTCATAAACATATAATTTTGGGGGGGTAATCAGTATCTGTGAAAACTATTGCAGTTATTAGACTGCCATGCCAAATTTGAAAAAAATTACATTTCAAAAACGTGATGCATGCCTTGCAATATTTGCCCTATACTGGTCAAAATAGATAAAAATCCTGGCCATGTTGGGTGGTTTCCAAATCAGGACAAGTTAATGAATATATTTGGGATAATTTTTTCCCATTGGTTTAATGTGTATACAATTTGTATGTATACAAAACTGTAAAAAAAATGCGTTTTTTCATTTTTTCCCCACTTTTTCCAGTTTTTTTCAAACAAAACAATGTACTACCCAGCTTACTATGGTTTCAAATGAAAGCCCTACTTGTGCTGAAAAAAACAATATATGATTTGTGTGGGTGCACCAATTGATAAGAGAGAAATTACAGTTGAAGAAAGACATGGGAAAAACACAAAAACGGCTCCGGTCCTTTAGCGACACCTTAGTATCAAAATCCCGGTCCTGAAGGGGTTAAGCACCAGAGTTCCTTTGGTGTGTGTGCAGATTCCTCATTCTGGTGACCAACATATTACCAGTGTCACCAGTGTTCAAAATGACAAAGATCCATATGATATTTCAGAGGGTTTTGTCTGAAAAACAGGTTTGATTTTTCTCCCATTATATCCTATGGGCATTCACTCAATACTGTCATTCACCTGTCATTCCATAGAAAACAGCTAGAATCCCACATAATCTGAGTTTTATATCATGTGTGTGTACTAGGGGAGTATACATGGCAAAGATCTATATGAAATGTCAGAGGGTTTTCTCTAAAAACCAATTTAATTTTTCTCCCATTATATCCTATGGGCATTCACTAAAAAATGTAATTCACCTGTCATTCCATAGAACACAGCTATAATTCCACTTAATATGAGTTTTAGATCCAGTCTCTGTACTAGGGGAGTATATACGACAAAGATCTGTATGATATGTCAAATGGATTTCTCTGAAAAACAAGATTATTTTTTCTCCCATTATATCCTATGGGCATTCACTCAAAATGTAATTCACCTGTCATTCCATAGAAAACAGCTATAATTCCACTTAATATAAATTTTAGATCCTGTGTCTGTACTAGGGGAGTATATATGACAAAGATCTATATGATATGTCAGAAGGATTTCTCTAAAAAACAAGATTATTTTTTCTCCCATTATATCCTATGGGCATTCCCTCAAAACTGTGATTCACCTATCATTCCATAGAAAACAGCTATAATCCCACATTATATGAGTTTTAGATCCTGTGTCTGTACTAGGGGAGTATACGTGCCAAAGATCTAAATTATATTTCAGAGGGTTTTCTCTAAAAAAACAAGTTACATTTTTCTCCCATTATATCCTATGGGCATTCCCTCAAAACTGTGATTCACCTGTCATTCCATAGAAAACAGCTATAATCCCACATTATATGAGTTTTAGATCCTGTCTCTGTACTAGGGGAGTATATGTGCCAAAGATCGATATGATATTTCAGAGGGTTTTGTCTGAAAAACAGGTTTGATTTTTCTCCCATTATATCCTATGGGCATTCCATCAAAACTGTCATTCACCTGTCATTCCATAGAAAAGAGCTATAATCCCACCTAATATGAGTTTTAGATCATGTATCTGTACTAGGAGAGTATATGTGCCAAAGATCTATATGATATTTCAGAGGGTTTTCTTTAGAAAACAAGTTACATTTTTCTCCCATTATATGCTATGGGCATTCCCTCAATACTGTCATTCACCTGTCATTCCATAGAAAACAGCTATAATCCAACGTAATCTGAGTTTTAGATCACGTGTGTCCTAAGGCAGGGCTTGACAAATTTGTTGTGAATCTAGGCGCCAGGTAAAAAAGTTAGGAGCCAGGATTTTTTTTAACTAACAGTTGGTTAGGAGTGATCGGATCATCATCAGCCCACTTACTAAACTCACAGCGTTTGACCTGGAAGCACCCTGGACTTTCAGGTCAGTGCTGTTTTTTTATTATTATTAATTAAATTTTTTTTTAACTCTTTCGATGCTGATGTTCCATTGGAGCACAGCATTGACTGATATTTAGTCCCCACAAGCTTGTGGGGAAAAATGTTAACCCCTGCAATGCCACGAATGTGTCATACACAAGTGTGGCATTGAAGGGGTTAACACTGCACTGTCGCTCTCATGGAGCGATCAGGCAGCAGGGGGGTGTTGGGGCTGGTGTCCACACTCATGTGGAGACCAAAGAACCTTCTCCCCTGTCCCTGAAGCTGCCTCTGGCAGCTGGGACTCAATTGCTGGTCTATAGACCAGCCATTGCAGGGAGGGGAGTCTTTGATGACTGCTGTAGGCTTCCATGCCTACAGGAATCATCAAAGGGCTTGTGGGGGCTCGTTTTTGCTGTTGCTGGTCTGCCTGGGCTTCCAGGCAGACCACCAGCAGCAGAGCCCCGTACAAAACGGGAATGAACCCCTAAATGCCGCGATCGCGGCATTGAAGGGGTTAACGCTGCACTGTCGCTCTTATGGAGCGATCAGGCAGCAGGGGGGTGTTGGGTCAGGTCCCCACACTTGTGTGGGGAACCAATCAACGCTCAACCCCCTTCCCTGAAGCTGCCTGTGGCAGCTGATAACACGATTGCTGGTTTTGCAGCACAGGGCTGCATTCGCTTAGTAATGTTTCTTCTGTATTGTACAGGGGCGCGCATGCACTGAGCGGCCACCAGGAGGCAGCAGAGCGGCATCAGCAGCACCCGAGAATCCAGCTGTTCCCGAGGAAGTCCCGGGTGCCAGAGGCGAGTACCGCGTGTAAACACCACGCTACATGTATGTAAAATGTTCAGCTGCAGCACACGTCACACCCTCACACCCGCGTTTACTTTACCCTTTAATACAGTCCCTCATGTTGCGGTGACCCCAACCATAAACATTCTGTGATGATATATTGTGAAATATGTGTTTTCCGATGGTCTTAGGTGACCCCTGTGAAAGGGGTCGCGACCCACGGGTTGAGAAGCGCTGCTTTAAAGCTTTTCGTTATAAGCTTCCGCTGCTCCTGTAGAATTAAACCATTAACCCCTAATCGCGGGTCGCCTTGTCTCGGTAACACCAGCGGTTTTCCTGCTGCTGAGAGGACATTATGATTATTACAGCTTTAGGGGCCTCTGTCCTCCGGGGCTTTAATCCCAAAAGAAACGCAGAATTCTTTGTATATCGGAAAGAAAATAGCGACTTCTGCGGCAGAATAATCGCCTTTTATTGGACGAACGATCCCGAGAATCGATCTCCTTTATCAAATCAGAAGCAGCGCTGACCACGGAGCATGTGGGTGAGACGCGGGCGGCAGTGCGGGGGTTAAGGGGAATGATAGACGGGTAAGGTGCGGGTCACAGCAGTTTAGGGGGGGTGGGAGAGAGAACGGCATTCTTAGAAATCTCGTCTATATGTTTAGGCGGACAGTGAAGTCTGTTACATGCGGAGAATCCAGACATTAGCATCAAATCACGGAAACGTCATATGAAGCTCCGGTAACGCGACTCGAACCCGCTGCACATGTTTAGTCCGTGTCCTCGGTGCTGAAATGGTTAATTGATGACAACACTAGAAGGAACCGGAAAATATAATCTCCGAACCGCCGATCCGACAAACTAACAACCGGTAAACCAGGACCGGTCCGAACCGCATCACACACGGGTACATCTGCAAATGGCATGTATACGATCCCGTGTGATCAACGGACAGACAGCCAGAAACCCAGACGGACCACCAGAACAACAGCTGCCCCCCCCCGCCGGCCACCAAGTCATCCAGACGGACCACCAGAACAACAGCTGCCAAATAAAAGCAAATCTCCAAGTAAAAGCACTGAAGGGGAACTATAAAAACACAAAATAAAGATGCTTAACCCTTTCAGCACTGAGGACACGGACTAAACATATGCAGCGGGTTCGTGTCGCGTTACCGGAGCTTCGTATGACGTTTCCGTGATTTGATTTTAATGTCTGGATTCTCCGCGTGTAACAGACTTCACTTCGTCCGCCTAAAGATATAGACCGGATTTTTAGGAATGCCGTTCTCTCTCCCCCCCCCCCCCCCCAATCTCCGACCCCCTAAACCGCTGTGACCCACACCTTACCTGTCTATCATTCCCCTTAACCCCCGCACTGCCGCCCGTGTCTCACCCACACGCTCCGTGGTCAGCGCTGCTTCTGACTTGATAAAGGAGGTCGTTTCTCGGGATCGGTCGTCCGATAAAAGGAGATTATTCTGCCGCAGAAGTCGCTATTTTCTTTTTGTGCGGCCGGAGTAACGCGGCTCTCGGGCTACAAGCAGGAGGTTAGTGGCTACGAGATTTAATCATAATACCGACACTCGAGGTCACCAACCCGGCCCGCAGCGACAAAAGTGTTAAAAGTACAGTTTGGGTTTGAATGGGAAAGGTTAGTAAAGGGATTCTCTTACCGCTGCTGCGATTGTCGAGCCGGACTTGTGGTTGATGGCGGCCAACGTTACCGCGGCGATGAAGAAAAACAGGGCGCTGACCCCGGTATTCACCAAATCCTACGAGAAAAGACGAAGACACGTGAGATTCTGGCGCATGTCTGCTTCATGAGACTCCTTTCCATCCCCGCTCCTGTAATGTACATTTATATATATTATACTTTATTATATACATTTTCTTAGCATAACCGCCAAAGGCCATGCTGTGTGTAAAGGCACAAGAGCTGACAATCTGCTGGAGACGGCTGTCCTCCAGCCCTCTGATACATCAGTCATGGAATGAAGTTTGTTGCCGATTCACGTTCATGTGACCCAAAGACCGGAGCGATAATCTGCGGCCCAAGACGCTGGAAAAGCTTCTTCCAAGTCTCTGGTTTTAGGACGTTTGGTTAAAGCGATGCGGTTTTTATCCCTTTAGTCGCAAACGCATGGCACGGCTTCCTACCCCAGCTGTCACTATTTACCAAAGGAAGGGGCATTTCTATAAATGGGGGGCTTTGGTGGGGATTCTTTTCCCTGCTGGTCCCAGGCGATACTAGTAGACAGGACAGGACTCATAAACTAAGCCCTCACCTCGAGAACAACCCCAGTTAATCAGAAAATACCCCCAAAACAAGGAAATTAGATGTAAAAATATTAGAAATATTAGAAAGAAGGGAGGGAAGAAGCGTCACCAGCGACCAGCAGGGAAAAGAAGCTGTCGGTAGGAACCAACCTGCAGCCCCCGACGACCCGATAGATAAATATACAAACCATTGAAGGGTCGGGAACCAGAAACATCTTCCACGGACACAGAAACGAGCGCATGACGCGGGGTAATAGAAGTAATTACCCCGGGCAGCAGATTTACCGGAAATGAGGCAGAATCCGCACGAGTTGAGTGACCCGGATACCGGAGACTTCCCTGCGGCTCAACATGCTGATCCCTGAAATAATCCAACTGGCGATAGAGCGTTCGGAAATAACAGAGAAGGCCAGAGACTTCTGGAAGGACCGGGCTCGCTCTACATAAAAGAAGACGCCTTTTCCAACCGAGGGAGCGAAGCGCAATCTCTCCCGCCTGTGGAGATGGAAAGAATGCTGCTCAGCTAATGTCCAGATTCCTGGGGAAAGCTGGAAGGACTTTGGGTGAAAACCCAGGACGGAACAGAAAGGGTTCCTAACAGACAGGGTCTGTCGCTCACTCAGGCATCTGGCGGAGGTGATGGATTCCAGAAATGCTGACTTCAGGGACAGAAGATGGAAACAATGATTGAAGAGGAACAGGAGACTGTAAAGCACCAGATTGAGGTCCCAAGGAACTGTCTTGGAAATAGGACGAGGTCTAATCCAGACTGGAGCTTTAGAAAATACATCTGACTGCGGACAGGGAGACCGGTTCATATCCCAAAAAGGTGCTGATGGCTGAAATACGGACCTTAACGGTAGAAGGTTGTAAACCTTCCTGAAGAAAGTCCAAAATGAAATTAGAAAGACATGGAGTAGCGGACAAACCTTTGGAGCTGCACCAAGAATGGAACCTCTTCCAGATTTTAACCTCAGAGAGCTGACACGCTTGCGGTTTAACAGAAGGGTCTCGGTAAATGAAGCGGGAAACCCTGTAACCCAAAAAAGTTTCCTCTCAACATTCAAGCTATCAGATGGAGGATTTCTGACTTTGGATGTAAAATTGGGCCCTGCTGAAGGTTTCTTAGAACCGGAAGATGCAGAGATCTGGAACCGAGGGAGATCAAGTCCACATACAGATCCTGTTTGGCCGGTCAGGAGCTATGAGGATCTTGTTTGATATTTTGCAGAACCCTGGGGAGCCAGAAATCCCAGGTCTGGGAAAAAGGCATCCACCGCCAGCGGCTGATCTCCCAGATTGAGGGAGAATAGGGTTTGACTTGAGCATTGGGTCAGGAGGCCATTAAGTTGTTGTCTCAAAGTCTCCGTTTCTGGACTGTGAATCTGAAAATCTCCGGATTCAGAGACCATTCTCCTGCAAAGACTGACGCTGGGCTCATAAAATCCGCACGAGCGTTCAAGGCACCCTAGTCATGGACTGAGGTCAATGTGACAGAAAGGAACAGCCTGAGAGAAATCCTGAGCAGGAACGGACTTCTGGTGCTACTCTGCTTGTTGATGTAGGCTACTACAGACCTATTGTCTGAGGGTACAAAGACTCTCTTGCCCGTTAACTTGGTCCCCCGGTGACGAAGGGCGTTCTCCACTGCCACAAGTTCCAGACAGCTGGAGAGAAAGGGTTGGAGAGGAGACCAGCAGCCTTGCGCAAGCTCCTCTTGGAAGACGGCTCCTCGTACCTTGAGACTTGCATCGTTAGTCAGAATCTTTGTCTGGAATGGACCACCTTCTTCTATACTGCTAAAATGCCTGTCTGTGTCCACCAGGTAAGAGAGGCTCAGACATGAGGAGGAAGGGCAATGAGATAGTTGAGGGGAAAAAAGGCTTCTGTCCCAACAATGCAGAACATAATTCTAGAGTGTTCTTAAGTGGGCTAGAGCCCAGGGAACAGCGTACCTTGCAGAAGCCATTTTGCCAGCCAAAGTCGTTATGGAAGTGTTTCGGGAGGAAAGCACTTGAATCACCAGCGACTGAATTCTGAAAGGCCCCGGATGAACCAATCGTCTAGGTAGGGAATGACATTCCCTCATGCTGCCACTACCACAGACAAAAGCTTTGTGAAAACCTTGGGGGCTGACGTGAGGCCAAATGGATGAGCCTGAAACTGGAAATAAGTCACTGCCTCCCAAGGAATTGCTATGCGAAGAACCTTTTGATGAGACAAGAGGATAGGAACAAGATGATGAATATATTTAGGGTCTATGGAGACCAACAAGTTGCATAAAGTGTACAGATTTTATAGTCTGCATCCTGAATCTGAAATAACGGAGGTCTAATATAAGACGGAATCCGCTGTTGGGGCCAGGAAAACCGGAGAGTATATTCCAGAATTCTTATCTAGCTCAGGTATCCGTATAATAGCCTGAAAGTCTTGGAAACGATTGAAAACGTCTGGTCTGATCTTGGGGAAGGAGACATCAAAAACCAGTCTGGTCTGATACTCATAGGTAGCCTTCTGACCCAGGGATTTTGAGTAATTGAAAATCAGCTGTCTTCGAAGAACCTGAGCCTTCCTCCTACTGGAATACAGGTGGCATCATGCCGAACCCTTAGGATCCTGGGGCTCCCTGTGAGTCTTTGGGTGCCTGGAGACATACCCCTGGGGCGGACTAGGAAGGTGCGGATGGAAGAGCTCAAATCTTTGCACCACTGTTTAGCATTGAATACCTCAAAGAAAATCACCTGTAGGTCTTTCTAACTGGGATTCAAAATCTTCCCCAAACATGGATCTGCCCCTGAAAGGGATATTAAGTAGCCTATTCAACCATAGAGCTCTTCTGACAGCAACACAAAGCAGAAGCTCTGGCTGACATACTAATGGATTTGATAGAAGGATCACACAAAAAGTCCACGGCGATTTTGAAGGCAGCGATACTCTTCATAATTTCTTCTTCAGAAGTCTTAGCAACGATGTTATCCTCGGTCTGTGACGAACGAGGTCTGACAGCTCTGCCCACCGAAGTAGAGGAGATTCCTGGTTTGAAAGCAGAGGTGGAGTCTTCTCGGTAGCCGCTTCTGTCTTCTTCTCCTCCATCTGATCAGAAAAATGAGAACCATCTTCTAGCGGCAAGGGGGTCTTATTCTGAAACTTCCATGACTGCCGGATCCACTTCAGGTGCATCACAAGCCTGTTTAAAGCCATCAAAGGAAAACAAACACCCGGTACGTCTGGACAGGTTCATCCGCCTTTCAGGTTGACCTCACTCACTAAGGGGGGGGGGGTGTCACACTCTGGAGCGACATCTTCGGAAACATCCATAGTGCAGGAAAAAGCAAAGAGCTTTCCCCTCGGATGTATCTCCCAGCTCCATAAATCCTTCTCCCTGCAGGATCCGTGTCAGCCACAGACTTTGCACAGGCCGGGCAAAGTTTCCTTCCGGGACCCCTAGGACTTGTGACATCCTGAGAATTGCACATGTTTGGGTTTCATAAGAGCTTTTTTAGGCTTCTCCTCCACAAAGAGCAGTTGAGGAATATCAGGAGCGAATATAATACAAAGATGTAGCAGCACCCAGAAAAAGCAATACAGGCAGAGAATACAACAGTATCCTATCCGACCAGCAATTAAATCCATGTCAAAACGCGACAGCGGTGAAATGATGCGTCCAAAACGAGGCTTGGAACCCAAACCAGACGTACGGATTGCGCATTAACAGGGCGTTCAGGGCTCAGCCCCGTCTTACTGCTACTCAGGACTGCTGCCATGAGAGAGGGATAGACAACAGACGGGGAGCCGCGATGCTCCGGTTCACCTCCCATCTGATCCCCCCCCCATTACCACCAACGTGAGCGACAGGAGAGAGACTTTCAGCCCCCACAGGGGTAACTCGATGGGTGAGAAGAGCACCAACCCAGACAGGGGCTAAAGGTGCAGAGGGTTCCCCTGACCAAGGGAGCTTAAGCCCTGGAACCAGGCTCAACCGAGAGTCCTAAATATAACAGGTCGATGAGTCCTCCCTACCTAGAACGGTTCTAGAGCGGTTTCTAGGGTACAGAGGAGCCAATCTACTAGAGTCACCAGAGACTGCAGGGAAAATATACAGTTTAATAATATAACAAACCGCTTCTTATACAGAAAAATAATAACAATAATGACAAGTGATCTCGCATGCGGCCCCAGAGAGAACTGCAGAGGAGACCAAAAAGCCAGCTGGTCTCAAACTATAAATCCAGCAGCCGTCGGGCTGTTTGTGGAATATGAAGAAGCAAAACGGGGTTCTGTATAAGGAGCGATTCCGGCGCAGTATGTAGTAGAGGAGCAATTGGTAGGAATGGTGTATTGGTTGCTATGGTGATTACTCCACTTGCTGCTTAATACCCCCCTGTAGCCGGTAATGCGTAGGGACTTGGGGTGATTTCAGACTATAGTAACTCACACTAAACTTTGGAGTCGCCGAAAATACATTAGAAATGAGTTATAAATTATATGCAAATCTGGACTGATCTGCGGTTATTGAATTGGCTCCGGTACATGGAAATAAATAATTAATTTACAATAAGAATATATTAACCGGATACAATATGAAGAGAAAATACCCCGGACAATAACAAAAAGACATCACAGGCCTCGCTTCTACCTTATTGAGAACCATTATTATTATTATTACTTGTTAAGTGCATAAAAAAGGGAAAAAATAAAGCTTTCGTACACAGCGTTGTTACAGCAGCAAAAACACACATTTATTATCAGATATCCAAACATCACTACATAGTATATGACATATGTAATAAATATAATATATGTAGAAATATTCATTACTATTATGTCCCGAAAAACGAATACATGTATCTCCATAGGCCCATACACACAAATCCATCTACAAACATATACATCCCCATATACACATATCACGCACATCCACCTATACATTCATCATATACATGCATATACCACACACATGCATCATATACCTACACCATATACAAACATAAATATCCCTATATACATATGCCACATACACCATATACATACATCCCCGTTTCATAACCCGTTATGATGGAGCATATTAAGTACGTTTTTTGGGGCGGATATACTGGATATAGGAGCGCAGAGCCAATCGTATAAAAGCCACAGAATGTAAAAGAGAATAATAATAAGAAGAAGAATTAATAACTAATAATAATAATTAATAAATACTACTACTACTACTACATAATAAATAATAATAATAATAATAAGAAGAAGAATTAATAAATACTACTACTACTACTGCTTATAATAATTAATAAGGTAGTTTCTTGCTTACTGGGTTCCATGAGGAGTAATGGATTTTATGACTTTTTGTAAAAGATGCGAATAAAATGATAAATATCGTCTTATTTGGAAATATACAGAAATTGCTGATATAATATAATATGATGTCATCGTTCAAACGATAAAAAGCTATTCCCATGAAACATTAACCCGTTGTATGCCTTTTGCCTACAGATGGACAAAGCGAGTGTTTCAAATAATTCGGGGGACAGACGAGCCGCCTGCTCCTGAGTTTAACGCCAAATGAGAGCTTTCCGGAGTATCTTTCCCATGGGGGCGACGCAGAGGTTTCCGGAGTAACTCTCCCATCGGGGCGACGCGGAGGTTTCCGGAACTCACCCATCGGGGTGACGCGGAGGTTTCCGGAGTAACGCACCCATCGGGGCGACGCAGAGGTTTCCGGAGTAACTCACCCATCGGGGCGACGCAGAGGTTTCCGGAGCAACTCACCCATTGGGGCGACGCAGAGGTTTCCGGAGTAACTCACTCATCGGGGCGACGCAGAGGTTTCCGGAGTAACTCACCCATCGGGGCGCGGAGGTTTCCGGAGTAACTCTCCCATTGGGACGCGGAGTTTTCTGAAGTATCTTTCCCGTCGGGGCGACGCGGAGGTTTCCGGAGTAACTCACCCATCGGGACGCAGAGGTTTCTGGAGTAACTCACCCATCGGGACGACGCGGAGGTTTCCGGAGTAACTCACCCATCGGGACGCAGAGGTTTCTGGAGTAACTCACCCATCGGGACGACGCGGAGGTTTCCGGAGTAACTCACCCATCGGGGCGACGCAGAGGTTTCCGGAGTAACTCACCCATCGGGACGCGGAGGTTTCCGGAGTAACTCACCCATCGGGACGCGGAGTTTTCCGGAGTAACTCACCCATCGGGGCGACGCAGAGGTTTCCGGAGTAACTCATCCATCGGGACAATGCAGAGGTTTCCGGAGTAACTCACCCATTGGGACGCGGAGGTTTCCGGAGTAACTCACCCATCGGGACGACGCGGAGGTTTCCGGAGTAACTCACCCATCGGGGCGACGCAGAGGTTTCCGGAGTAACTCACCCATCGGGACGCGGAGGTTTCCGGAGTAACTCACCCATCGGGACGCGGAGTTTTCCGGAGTAACTCACCCATCGGGGCGACGCAGAGGTTTCCGGAGTAACTCACCCATCGGGACGACGCGGAGGTTTCCGGAGTAACTCCCCTGTCGGGACGCGGAGGTTTCCGGAGTAACTCACCCATTGGGACGACGCGGAGGTTTCCGGAGTAACTCCCCTGTCGGGGCGACGCGGAGGTTTCCAGAGTACTTTTCCTGTCGGGACGCGGAGGTTTCCAGAGTATCTTTCCTGTTGGAGGTTTCTGGAGTGTATGGGGAGGAATTATTAAATCACCTGTAAACCAGATGACTTATGCTAAATGGGACCTCCTACTCCGGGTGTCAGCTTCATACTCCCTACGCAGGGATCCCCGGGGTAAGTAAGCCCCATTATTGGGTAACGTAGGCGACTTTTTACTTGGAGAACGATGAAGAATTACCCCATCTCAATGAATTCTCTTTTGTTTTAGGAAGCAGAG
This sequence comes from Spea hammondii, assembly GCA_029215755.1. Classification (NCBI taxonomy): domain Eukaryota; kingdom Metazoa; phylum Chordata; class Amphibia; order Anura; family Pelobatidae; genus Spea; species Spea hammondii. The sequence goes on along the minus strand of JARDYJ010000012.1, from coordinate 29,034,960 downwards.
TTTTCCAGCCGATGGCCAGAATCCCTAAAATCTCCGCCTGGACACACAGGGACCCCGTGTTCAAATTCCTCCCCAGCCGGTATCTGCTGCGTGTGACACCGCGCCAGAGACAGACGGTAAAGCCTCCCGAGGGCGTATGCATGTACCGTGTTACACCATTTATCAGTATTAACCCCTCATATGCCACAAGCTCCACACAAACCGTCATCAGGCCCATATACACCCACATGATATCACATTACACAACAACGCGTATATACACCCACATTATGTCACATTACATAATGCCCATATACACCCACGTTATGTCACATTACACAAGGTGCATATACCCATTACACGTTATATCCCATTATGTAACATACACTCTGCAGTGCCCCATGATTCTGCCTCCAGAAATGCCTTATACCCTTGTATGCCACTCTGGCATATAGGGGGCTAAAGGGCATATCATGGGACCCCTTACGAAACCTCTTAAATGTAGAGGTGGGAATCTCTCTTTTTTCAGAGACGGCTAACAGACTTATCTGCTTCCCACCCTCCTTCCCTAAATGTTATGTACTGACGTTCTTTTCTTTTGACACGGCTGGCGGTTTGTGTGTCCTTGCCGGTCTGGTTTTGGTAAGTGATGGAGTGTGGATGATGGTGTGAAGGCAGGCTCAGTCCTCCCCTGACCTCTGGTATTTGTTATTGGACGTGCCCACCAAGCTTATGGACGGCTGGTGGTTAGCATTGGTTGTGATAGCGGAAGTTAGCTGTCATTTTTGTTTGGACGAGGGGGAGGACAGTACCTGTGGTTTGGATTGTACAGTGGTGAGTGGCCAGCAAGGACGGGGTTAATTCATTTCCTGTGTTGGTTATGTTTGAATGGATTATGGATTATGTGTTATGTATATTTGTATTTATTGTGATGGTTTATTGTGTGTTTATGTTTATTGGTTTATAGTGTTTAGGCCAACACAGTTTTGTTTGTGGTTATTGTTAATATTGTTATTGTGGTCTGTTTTATCCAACTTTAGTCTCCGTGTCGGTACTTGGTTGGTTGGTGGTGCATGGTACGCACTACCTACATACATGAAAGAAATGTTCACAGCACTGTTACAAATCACAGGGAAGGAGGGTTTGGTACTTTTGATGTCATCTCATTGAAGTTATCTGTCTTCCCTTATATGCAAATGAACACAGTCTCTCCATCACACATATTTGAATAAGTGATGACCTTTATTGAAAACTTTCATACAGTGGGATTTCTAGTCTTTCAAGATCTGAAGAAGAGACAACTGAAGTTGCGATTGCTCTTGTGACCACATCTTACTGTAACCACCGGCTCTATCGTTATTCTCTTTACAGGAATGTGAACTACACGGGGAAGCGGTGAAAGTTCCTGTCATTTCCTGATTAACGGGCTGTGCTTAATGTAATAGGAAATGCGTGGCCCCCGAGTCACCCGCGCTGTGCATCGGATGTGTTCCGTGCACCACTAAGCTACTGTTTTTGCAAATACTCCAGGAATATTTTGTTGCAGCCTTGACCTCCTCCTCTGTGTTACTGACCATGTTGCCTTCTGATTTACGTTGTAGGAGAGAGAATGGGAAGCAGAGAATCTTTGCAATAAACAGGTTAGTTCATTCAGTGCGTGTTATGTGAGAACTCATTCCGCGCGCACACCGGTTTGTCCAGCCTCTGCCAAAAGGAGGATTTCTTCCCAAATCCTACATATTCTGGTTCATCACACCATATAAAGTAGCGTCATGGTGTTACAGATAACAACGTGAGCCGTACATATGTATGCAGTAAATATATTTATGCTGATTGCGCAGGGAAGGGTAGCTTTCTGCATTAATATTTTCTGCTAATTCCTTCTAAATTGCAGTGTTGAGGAGAGGGTGATAACGTCAGGCTACTATATGATGATAGCACCGCTTTCAGTGTAGGCGAATGGCAGATATTTTGTGAGTAGCTCATTGAATTTATTGGTTGTTGTTTGGATATTTGTTTTGGGTAAATGTGTAAAGCCGTTATGCTCTGCTGACATTAGATTGAAATACCGTGGCCGGCGTAATCCAACTCGTCGGCGTCACGCTCGCTCTGTAATTGGATCTGGTTTTGTGCGGCGAGTATCTGGATCCTCTTAAATGGATGATGTGATCTATTTTCTGCCTCTATTGAGACCGTGCCTTTGTTGATTACCCGACCTCTCACATTCCTTCACACAGTGGGCCCTTTGGGAAGCGTGACTTCCTGAGCTTTACAGGCATCTCTGTAAAGTTGCAAACATCCAGGTGTGTTTGGAGCTGTCTGCCAAGAGATAAGGTAGCATGACAGCCAAGTGGCAGGGATTCAAGCAATGGTTACCGAAATTAGATGTGATCTCTGATCATCAGCCATTAGCAGCTGCATCTTGTCGGAGCCAGCTCTGCCTGCGGTTGGATTCCCGATGACTCTGGTGTCTGCAGGTTTGTGTCGGGGAGTCCTCCTCTTATCTACGTTTTGAATTCCCACCTTAGATCCGATGAACTTTAAAATCCGAACCGAGGGACAGCTTGCTATTGCCTTTAATGCCAGGGGCTCTGTCTGCATTTCTTACCGGTTGGCAGAAATGCAGAGCGCGATGGTAATCTTATATCGGATGTGTCTTGGGTTTATTCCGGGGCTTGTCCTTATATAGACAAGCCCTGGATACTAAGAGGAAGGGCTGCATGACTGGGCCTATATTAACTATGAGCTTTCTGGCCAGTCAGGGGTCATCTAGGGGACATCCTATGGGGTCCCACATTCTTCTGGGTGGGGTTTTGTGTGGCTATTTAGGGACCGTTTTCCCGCCACTGCTCAGGAAAACTTTTATCCTGAGAGATAAATCTGAGATTTTTCCATTTTGTGATTTTTCTCTACTTACCTTGCTATGTCTGATCCTGACGTGGAAGCAATGCTGACTGCCATCAGGGCTGCTGCGGTGGCTAATGGTGGTTCGTGGCTGCAAGAAAGATTTGCAGCATTAGTTCCTGCGATGCCGGCTGGCCCTTCTGCTTCGGCCGGGGCCCGCAGGAGCCGGCCCCCATCTAGGCTTAGCCCGGAATCGGCTACGAGGCCCGCCAGACGGGCCAGAACTTCTGCTTCTACGGGTTCCGGCAGAGCTCCCCGTTCTGATGGGACACCCAGGAGGGCTTCTGCTAGCCGTAAAAACCCTTCAAGGAGGGCTCCGGTGATTCCCTGCCCGCCTGTACCCACGGTGGCGCCCGACTCTGACGGCGATTCGGCTGACGAGATCCCACCTACCCCTCAGCGGTCATCCTCTTCTAGAGGTGCTTCTCCTCCTCCTGTCCGGCGAGCTCGGCGTCCCTTTTCTTCTGTGGTGGTCCCAGCTCCCAGCAGCACATCTCCGTTTAATATGGCCGCCGCCATGCCTCGTGTCTCCCGTGGTCGGCAGAGGTTGTCGCGGGCGGTGACGTCAGCGGGGTGCCGAGGTGTAGATGTCTCCCAGGATGTTTCACGCTCACGTAGGGTCCGTGGAGCGTCTCCTGTGCCCGATACGGCTGTGGATCGACGGGATTCGTCTCGACAAGGTTCCGGTGGGTCTCCAGTCCTGTTTTCTGATGACAGTTCCGCTCCGGTTCCCCTGGCTGCTGCAGAACATCTTGGATCGTCTGGAATGGCTCCCCTGCATCCTAGCAGTTCTGGTGAGCATGTTCAGGATTCCGGTCCTATTACACCACACCCTCCTGCACATATCCCTACACCTGTCAGCAACCGTGCGGACGACCGACCCGTAGCCACTCACCGGAATATCTGCGGGTCGGTCCTCCGCAGCACCCACGCCGCGTCCAGCCGGCAGAGACGCGGCTCGGTCCACGCCGCATCCAGCCGGCACAGACGCGGGTCCATCTTTGACCGCGTCCACGCCGCATCTAGCCAAGATGAACCCCAACTATGGGCTCACCATTTACTGCATACCCAGAGTCCAGTCCTGGATTCTTGGGCCACGTTTCGTCATGCACTAGATTCTATGTACGAAGATTCGTTTAGAGTCTCCACTGCTACCACGAGTCTACGGGCCCTCAAACAAGGGCGCCGCCCGGTAGAAGAATATATCACGGAATTCCGCCGCATGTCTCTAGAGACCACGTGGAACGAATCGGCTTTACTCGATCAATTTCGTCTGGGCTTATCGGACGCCCTTACAGGTGAGCTGGCATCTGATGAGTCGGTATTCCCAACTGCTTGGATGACCTTACCCACTTGGCGACCCAAATTGACCGCCGCCTGAGGGAAAGAAAAGCAGAACGGGGTCCCACGTCCTTTACTTGAGGTTTCGACCGCTTCCCAGTACCGTATCTGCCTTCACGAGCACCCACTCCTACAGAGGAACCCATGCAGATTGGGCTTGTGAAAGGCCGTTTGACACCTGAAGAGAAATCCAGACGCAGATAACAGAATTTGTGCCTGTATTGCGGTAAACCGGGACATACAGTTAGCAACTGCTGTAGCCACCACCGTCACTACGATGGTAAGAATATTCTCACCCAGAAAAGACTTATTTTACCCCACGTTTGCACACCGCATTTATCAATCTCTCTTTCCTTGCAGCGGACTAAAAAGCCTATCCTCCTCTCTGCAATGATTGATTCCGGAGCAAGTGGATGCTTCTTTGACGTGGAGCTAGCCAAGACCTGGGCAATTCCTACACAACAGAGATCAAGCCCTATTTATATCCAGTTGGTTGACGGCAGCCCCCTCAAGTCGGGACCGATTACCCAAGAGATTATTCCATTAATCGTTTCCATCGGTGACAAGCATCACGAACTGCTCAAATTTGACATTATTCCAGCCCCCGCTTTCCCTATCATCCTGGGCCACCCATGGCTCCGAAGTCATAATCCTGTTATTAATTGGGAGACCGGGACATTGACCTTTTCTTCATCATTTTGCGCCAATAAATGTTTATTACCTTCAGCATTGTGTCTGACCACTGATTATTCCTTGGCCGCCGCCATTCCTCCGGCGTATCATCAATTTCTGGATGTATTTGAAAAGAAAAAGGCCGAGAGGTTGCCCCCGCATCGCTCATATGATTGTCCCATTGAGCTCCTCCCTGGTGCGTCCATTCCTTTTTATCGATGAGAATTTGGCCAAAGGCTTTATCCGGCCTTCTACCTCCCCTGCTGGTGCTGGCATCTTCTTTGTCAAAAAGAAGGATGGAGAATTACGCTCGTGCATCGACTACAGAGGGTTAAATAACATAACTGTTAAAAATCGCTACCCTCTTCCGTTAATCTCCGAGCTCATGAATCATGCCCGCACGGCCCAGGTGTTCCCAAAACTTGATCTACGGGGGGCCTATAATCTCGTACGAATACGAAGCGGGGATGAATGGAAAACGGCCTTCCGATCCAGATACGGTCATTTTGAATATTTGGTTATGCCATTCGGACTATGTAATGCCCCTGCTACATTTCAATATTTAATAAATGATATTTTTCGGGACATCTTGGATAAATTCATCATTATCTATTTAGACGACATTCTCATTTATTCCTCCTCGCTTACCGCTCACCGTGAACACGTCAAGATGGTGCCGAATCGTCTCAGACAACACCAGTTATACGCCAAAGCAGAGAAATGCGTCTTCGAAACCTCTACTGTGGAATTTTTGGGGTTTATACTATCCCCTAATTGTATTAAGATGGATCCTAAAAAGGTGACAGCTGTTTTACGATGGCCTCCGCCATCTGACCGCAAGGGGGTCCAACGCTTTGTAGGATTTGCGAACTTTTACCGAAGATTCATTAGGGACTTTTCTAAGGTCATCCAGCCTATTACCGCACTTACCTCCAAACACTCTACTTTTCAATGGACGCCAGCAGCGCAATCTGCATTTGAGACGTTGAAGAAAAAATTTACCACGGCTCCTATCCTATCGCTTCCGGAACCTTCCAAACCCTACACGTTGGAGGTTGATGCTTCTGATACAGCGGCTGGAGCTATTTTGTCTCGGCGCCAAGAGAGTGATGGTCAATTACACCCGGTGGCATTCTTCTCCCGGACACTGACGCCACCTGAACGTAATTATGATGTGGGAGAGCGAGAATTACTGGCCATTAAGTTGGCCTTGGAGGAGTGGAGACATCTCCTGGAAGGGGCATCTCACCCCATCATTGTATTTACAGATCATAAAAATCTGGAATATCTGCGTTCTGCAAGACGTCTGCAACCCCGGCAGGCCAGATGGGCACTCTTCTTTTCACGTTTCCAGCTCCACATCACCTGTCGCCCAGGGTCCCGCAATGGCAAGGCCGACGCATTATCACGCTTGTCAGATGAGGTCCTAACTACTACCAGTGATGTTGACACCATTCTCCAACCTTATCATTTCTTGGCTTCCACTCAATCCATCTGGAACGTGCTACGTAACTACTCCTCTCCCTCCAACATACCCACACGACCAACTCCATCCCGGCACCACGGTCTTTACTACCACCATCGAAAGATATATGTTCCACCCGAAGCCCGTCTACTGATTCTTCAACTTCATCGTGATATCCCGGCTGCCGGGCATGGAGGTATTCGGGTCACCCAAGACCTCATTAAACGTTCCTTCTGGTGGCCTGACCTGCAGCAAGACGTCCAGTCATATGTATCCTCCTGTGTTACATGTGCTAAGGCAAAAGACATGCATTCTAGACCTTCGGGTCTTCTTCACTTCCAGTTCCAGAGAGACCTTGGGGAGATATTTCTATGGACTTTGTTACCGACCTACCTCCATCTCAAGAATTTACCACCCTGATGGTTGTAGTGGACCGTTTCTCCAAAATGGCACACTTTATTCCTTATACCGGGATTCCTTCTGCTGTCGAGACGGCCACCCTATTCACTCGGGAGATATTCAGGCTTCACGGATTACCAGAGAATATTGTATCAGACAGAGGTACTCAATTCACCTCAAAATTTTGGAAAGCATTTTGCCAGGAACTTCACATTCAACGTTGTCTCTCTACAGCCTTCCACCCACAAAGCAATGGTCAAACGGAACGAACCAATCAGACCTTGGAACAATATCTACGCTGCTTTTCCACTTACTTACAGGACGATTGGGCTCAATTCCTCCCTCTCGCAGAGTTTGCTTATAACAATCATATTCACAGTTCCATTAAGATGTCTCCGTTTTTGGCAAGTTATGGTTATAATCCCTCTATGCTCCCATCCTCAACACTGTTCCATCTGTCACAGAACACGTACGAAACCTTACACAAACATACATGGTGATTCGCAACACGCTGAAACAAGCTCAGCAACGCTATAAACAATATGCGGACACCCATCGATCTCCAGCCCCTACTTACCAAGTGGGGGACAAGGTATGGCTATCCACCAGACATCTCAAGGTATATGGGCCTACGCGGAAACTAGGACCAAGATTTGCGGGTCCTTATCTCATATGCGAAATTATCTCTCCATTAGCCATCAAGTTACGTCTCACACACACCATGAAAATCCACGTATCTTTATTAAAACCATGGGTTGAAAATCGATTTTCAGGACGAGAAATTACCGCCCCCCCAGAACCTGTTATTTTAGACGGCGCAGAAGAATATGAAGTGGCAGAAGTATTGGATTCCAGAATTTATAAAGGACAATTACAATATCTCATCCATTGGAAAGGCTATGAAGCAGTGGATAGGTCATGGGAACCGGCGAGAGATGTGCATGCTCCTGCATTGGTTCGTGCTTTTCACTTCAGACATCCTGATCGTCCTAAACTTTTGCGTGTCCGGAGGTCCCGCCTTAGGAGGGGGAACTGTCGGCAACCGTGCGGACGACCGACCCGCAGCCACTCACCGGAATATCCGCGGGTCGGTCCTCCGCAGCACCCACGCCGCGTCCAGCCGGCAGAGACGCGGCTCGGTCCACGCCGCCTCCAGCCGGCACAGACGCGGGTCCATCTTCGACCGCGTTCACGCCGCATCTAGCCGGCGCGCGCGATCCCCGCCTCCTTTTTCTCTGCTTCAGGAAGGTGGGAGCCGCGCGCGCTCCCGATGACGTCACCAGCCCGGGAACATTTAAAAACCAGCAGCTCCTGCTGCTGGGCACTTGATATATTTCTCTCTCTGTGTGTTCCTATTGCTGACTATTATTTTGCTCTGAACCTGGCTTGTTTAACGGACTTTGCTGATATTCTGGGTACCCTGAACCTGGCTTGTTTAACGGACTTTGCTGATATTCTGATACCCCCATCCCGGCTTGTTTTATGGACTTGCTGATCTTCTGATACCCTGTACCTGGCTTGCATACCGGACTCCGCCATATACTTACCTCACGATACCTTTTTCTTCTGCTGTTGGGGGTCCTCCTCCTGCTTCTAGTGTTGCACCCCCTCCTTTTCCTCATTCGGCTACTTCCCCCTTTTTGGATCTGTTTTCCGGTTTTCGGTCGTTCTTGCAGCAGTGTGAGGACAGGGTTAGGGCAGTTGGCTCGTGCCTGCAGGTGGTTTGGAGTGGTTATTCTCCTCAGTCTGCTGTTGTTTTGCCTGACCCTTCGGGTTCTGCTACTAGCTCTTTGTCCGCTACGCCTGCGTCCGTACCTGTTGCGGTTGCGCCATCGGCGCCGTTAGGGGACAAGGCTGTTGATAAAAGTTCTGACAAGTCTGAAAGGGTTGGTGATTCGGTGCGTGGGGAAGTATACGTGTGTTTCGAAGGTCCTCTTGGGGCTCACCTTAAACAGGAGGTAAGGGAGCTTATATGGAAAGGCGAGTATATTGACATTTTTTCCCCTTCTTCCCTTGGAGAAACCTAATCTGGACAGGGGCTCCAAGGGGGATGAGAGTAAAAAGGAGGAGGAGGAGAAGAGGCGCTATTGTCTCAAGCTTTTGCCATTTTAGCGAGTGTTATTGGAGAGAAAGCCCTGGAGCATTGCTCGGGGTTATTGTGCTACATGGATAGCATTGGTGAAGCTTATCGAGTGTATGGGGGTATGGCATGGCTTCGTCACGACGAGCAATTCCGGCAACGTATGTCTGTCCGTAAAAGTATTCGTTGGCACCACAAGGATATTGCCTTGTGGCTCCGCGTTACTGCTCCTGCCAGGTCTTCAGGTGGTCCCTTTCCAGGTTCCCTTTTTTCGGGCTTTACACTGGGTTAGATCTTATGGCGCTGGTACTCTTATGGCAAAGAGTGACATAGAGGCCGCCTTTCGGCTTCTTCCGGTCCATCCGGACAGTTTCCGATTGTTGGGTTTTAAGTGGGACGGTCATTTTTTTGTGGATCGTTGTCTCCCCATGGGCTGTTCCATCTCATGCTCGTACTTAGAAACTTTCAGTTGTTTCCTAGAGTGGGTCATCAGGACGGAATCTGGGATTCCCTCCTTGATCCACTATTTGGATGACTTTTTATGCATATGCCCTCTGCACTCACGTTCTTTTACAAACTACGCAGCGCGTCACGGCTTCGTTTGGGGTTCCTTTGTCGCCTGAGAAGACGGAGGGTCCTTCGGAAGTTATTAAATTCTTGGGAATCGAGATTGATTGACAAGTTATGTGTTGTCGTCTCCCTTTAGACAAGGTTGTCGATTTAAGGTCTACGGTACAGGCTGTTCTTTCCAGGAAGAAGGTCACGTTGAAGGAGTTGCAATCTCTCCTTGGTAAACTGAATTTCGCTTGTAGGATTATTCCTATGGGTTGTATTTTCTGCAGACGTTTGTCGTTAGCCACGGCTGGGGCACGTGCCCCCCATCATTTTATCAGGGTGACTGCTGATCATAGGGATGACCTACGGGTGTGGGATGTTTTTCTGCGTGATTTTAACGGCCAAACGCTTTGGTCGGACAGGGAGGTTTCGAACCCTGATCTCTGCCTCTGGACGGATGCGGCGGCTTCTTCCGGGTATGGTGCATATTTCCAGGGGCGTTGGCGCGTGGGGGCCTGGCCCCAATGTTGGCACGACAATGGGTTGACAAAGAATTTAACCGTTTTGGAATTTTTCCCGATAGTGGTTTCTGTTTATATTTGGGGTGATTTGCTGCGTAACAGGAAAGTGCGTTTTTATTGGGACAATTTGAGAGTGGTTCAGGCCATCAACAATGTGACTGCATCCTCCCCTCTGGTAGTTTGGTGGTTGCGTAATGTAGTTTTTCTTTGTTTACGTTTTAATCTATATATTAGGGCTCAGCATTTGCCTGGTGTTGAAAATGAAATTGCGGATTCTTTGTCTGGGTTTCAGCTGGAGCGCTTCCGGTTATTGGCTCCCCAGGCGGATGCGGAAGGAGCGGACTGACCAGCGGAACTTTGGGATTTGGGTACAGTAGTGCGATGGCCCTAATTCGACGGTCTGTGGCTGCTAGAGCACGTGGACTGCTTATTCTAAGGTTTGGGATGAATGGTCCGCTACGTTGGCCGCCGCCGGATGCCCGGTGTTGGAGGATGAGATATCGGCGGTATTGCTTTGGTTTTTAGGGGACGCCTACTCCAGAGGAGTGTCCGCCTCATGTATTTCTCGAAAAATTGCTGCCCTGGCTTTTTATTTAAAACTTCTGGGGTCCAAGGTCCTCACCGAATGCTTTCTGGTTTGGCAGGCGCTACGGGGTTACAAGAAGGGGGGCTATCAGCGTGATACTCGGCGCCCTGTTACGCTAGATTTGTTGGAGCGTCTGTTTCTCGTTTTGCCTTCTGTTTGCTCATCGGTTTTTGAACAAACGCTTTTCCGGCTGAGCTTCACACTTTCCTGAATTAGTTTGCCCGAGCAGACGCCTACCTGGGGGTTTACGTTACTGTGATGTGTTTCCAAATCTGGATGTCCTTGGCATACGCATTTGTCATTCCAAAACGGATAAAAGTGGTAAAGGTTTTATGGTGCATTTAGCGCGTTTTGAGGGTAGCGATATTTGCCCGCTGCTTTGCTTGCAAAACTACTTGGCAGTAAGGCCTCGCGGTGCTGGGCCGTTGCTAATTCATGAGGAGGGCTTTTTCCTTTCCCGTTTTCAATTTGTTGCCGTATTTCGGCGATGCTTATCCGCTTTATTTCTTCCGCCTCGCGAGTATTGTTGGCATTCATTTCGTATGGGTGCGGCGACGCAGGCTGCCAGATGGGGCCTGGGTGATTCCGTTATCAAGAGGATTGGGCGCTGGGAATCAGCCCGTTTGAAGTCCTATATTCGCCCCCTTTTGATTTAAAAAAAAAAAATTGATTATTACATTTTGATGTAAACAATTAAAAAAAAACAAAAAAACCAGACAACAAGGATATCCAAAAAAATCAATCAATCAATAATAATAACAAAAAAAAATTTGCCTTGGTTTCTCCTGCTTGTTTTTTTGCCCTGTGCTTGGTCAATGCTTTATTATTTGTGTCCTTTTTCTTTAGTTTGCAGGACATGTTTAGTGTGGATAGTAGGCCACTCCTTATTTTTTTGGGCCGAGCGTAGAGTGGCACCTGAGGTGGAGATTCATTGGATGGGTGTGAGGGGCCTTTGCTGGGAGGGGGTCTCCCATAAATTGGAGCGTGCTATCAGGCTTGACAGGCCGCCCCAGATTTTGGTCCTCCACGCGGGTGGGAATGATTTGTGTTCTGTGCCATTATGGCGCCTCCAGGCTTCCATGCCTGGCGTTATTATTGTGTGGTCTGAGATTGTTCCTCGGCTATTTTGGAGAGGTGCGAGGTCGTTGGCTGGAATCCATAGGGCTCGCCTGAACGTTAATAAAGCTATCGCTCGTTTTGTGACTTTGCAAGGTGGGCTGGTGGTTTCACACCCGGAGATTACGACCGACTTCCCGGCGTTTTTTTCGTGACGATGGAGTTCACCTGAGCGATTTGGGTGCCGATCGCGTTTAAGTAGGTCAAATGCGTAGATTATGGCAGAATTTCAGGTATGCTGAATTTTACAAATGGTTGTTATACCAACAAACATTCATGTTTCATTTAATTTCTCCACGGGTTCAATCCCTGGGGCAATTTTGAGGGGGTAGGGTGTTCCGACCCAACGGTCTCCGTTTGGAATTTGGCGGGATATCCCTACAAAATGTTACTGTTTATTTACATGTATTTTCTTGCACTTGTCACAGTAATAAAGCGCTGTGGTCTTCACTTTCCAACGACCTCAAGTCTCCTGTGTTTTGATTTGTTTATGTTTTGCGGTATGTTAATATATAGTGGCCAAGTCATGTCCTTGCGCTTATAATATTGCCTTTGTCATCAATGAGCGCTAAAATCAAGAAATGTCACTTGTTATTGTTGCTGTTGTCAAGGAGAAGAGCACTAAATCCTATACTAATTAAGTGAAATAGATGTATCATTTAATAGATATTTATCCAGATATTTATTCATTAAACCGATCTTCAGCTCTCCAATAGATGGTTGATGGATCTTTGCGCCAGTCACCTGAATCAGTGAGTAGGGGCCGGTTACCTCCATGGAGCGCATTTAGCTCTCTGTCCTTGTTGTGACAACCAGAAATACAATAGTTTGCGCCTTCCTGATTAATATTACTACGGCTGTTGTTTGTTACTGTCTCATAGTTCCGCTACCATAACAACAATACAGGTTCCGAATCCCTCGCTTTAGAGAAATGTAACGCGGTGCGATTTGAGTGTCTCTGTGCTGGGCGCTTGTAGTTACACTTCCCTAGATTGTGTGACGTGGTACTCCTGGTGTCACCTCTGCTGGGATACTGTTCTTGGTGTAGATAATGTGTAGTGATATTCCTAGTTTTGTCCATTCCAGGGATTCTGTGCTTGACACTCCTAGTTACACCACTGCTGGAGTTCTGTACTCGGTACTCCAAGGTACACCAGTGACATCGGTGCCGTCTGTAGTAGTGTTTGCGACCATACGGGGTTGATAGTTTCCGTCTGTGGTAGTTATTGTGTGAATTCTGTATGTCCCACCATATATGTGATTATTGTTATGTTTTAGTTCTCCCCTCATGTGCTACCCTGTCTGTCACGGATCTGGCTAGTCCGACCGACTACCTCCGCCGTCTTGTGCTCCCTTAGCCCGGGACACCACACTTTTCCCGGTTCCCCAGTCACTAGCCGAGACTCAGTGTAGGGTAAAACCAAACGAAGACTGATTTATTTTGGACACACAGAAACATTAAATACAAGATATTGGGACACAAACCGCCCCCTTAATCTGCCTCCCAGCGACAACAGGGGCAGTAACGGGCTTAACAATACAATGGACCATGAGGTGGAGGGGTCTGATATTAAATTAAAACAATGGCAGTCACTCCCTGGTGGCAGATCCAGGCTGTCTGCCGGAGATAATCCCCTCAGCCAGTGATGAGAGGATACTGCTGGGGGTAGCCACAGAAGTCTTTCCAGACCCAGGGCCCATAGTCAATAGGGAGGAGGCTGGCAGTCAGGCCTCTCCAGTGGTCCCAGTGATGGAGGCTTCCGTCACACTGTCCATGTGCCTTATGTCCTGCTCATGGACTTTAACCCCGTGTTAGGCCGGACACCATCAACCCGACCACAGCACTATTGTATCGAGATACTCCACGGGCGGTGGAGGTATGGACCGTGGCCGGTATTAACATAATTGAACATTGTTAAACAGGTAAACAACCCAACCTTTAATCCCCTTTAGCTACTGAATCTCCTGTTCCTGCCTGTTTGGTAGCCAGGCTGGAGCCATCTTTGGGTACCTTGCGGCCCTGTATGACAGGTCATTCTGTCACGGCCCCTTTTCTCTACATGCTGGCTTTGTGTTGCGGCGAAGGGGTTAATTGCTGGTGGCCATGGGGCGGAGGAAGCAATGTTTGGCGGGTGTACCCATTTGGGGTGCGGGTCTGTCCCGCCACAACACCTCTGCATTCTAAACAGCCGCTGAGTGGTTGCGAGCGGGATAGAAAGCCATCTCCTCCTGCCGCCGGCGCCTAATGAATTTAAAGGTCTTAAAAGGGGTGGGACGAAGAGCTGAGGCATGGCTACGGGGTGGCGCGGAGTCTAAAGCAGTGGTAAGTTGGGGGGGGGGGGCAGGTCCACTTTATTCAGCGGGCAAAGTGGCATTTGTCCAGGGCCCACTAACCTTCGGGGGCCCCCCTCTGAGCTTTTAATCATGCACGGTGTGACCACACGTGGCCCACATAGTGTGGTTTTGTAATATTATTTTTTACGCGGAGGAGAGAGAGAGAGAGCGAGAGAGAGAGAGACGCAGTGCGTTTCTCATGAATGTTTCAGCAACCACTCTGTCTCCTCTGGGAGGCCTCTAGCTCGGTTGTGGTGCAGGCGTGTCTTGCTGATCTCTGGAATATGATGTGAAGCAGCGCGCACTGCGGCAGAGAAAGAGGCCTTGTGTTTTCACCGCCGGACGTCAAAGGGGGGGGATTATAAGAAGGGTGGGGGGGGTAAATTGTGAGAAGGGAGGGGGGTAGATAGCGATGTTGTATGAATATTGAAATAAAGAGTGAGATAATAAATGAATGAGTGTGTGGATGGATTGTGTGAATGAGGGAGAGTATGAAATAATGTGTGGATAAATTATCTGAATGAGAGAGAGTGAATTTGTGAGAATACATTAATGAATATGTGTAATTGATTTGTGTGAGTGAGAGAATAAATGATTATGTCAATGTCAGTTGGTGAGTGACTGTAAAAGTGTTTGTGTGTATCATAGATGTATAATTGATTACTGGAAAGGCAAAGAGGGTGCATGTGCATTGGGGACAAAGACGGCATAGGATGGGCTCTTTGGAGACAAAGTTGACTTGTGCTGGGCTGTTTGGCGACAAAGATGGCAAGTCTTTTGTGTGTTATCTGGTTGCCGGTCAGGTTCTATGTGGGCAGCGTGGACGCCAAGGCAACCTGTGAGCTGGGGTTTGATCTATATTTCTGGGTGTGTGAAGCGGGTTCCAAGGAAATTCTTGCATAGGGTCCATTTTTATATATTGACAGTTGGGGCTAATATTAATATATAACGGCAGCAGGGTGTAACTTTAAAGAAACGCAGCAGTTAAGCTCTTTACTTCAAAGCGATAAGTACATATTAAGGAGTTAAAAATGCATGTCTAATGCACACATATATATATATATATATATATATATATATATATATATATATATATACACACACACACACATCTGTGTGTGTAATTTTAATGGGTGTCATAGTGTGTTTTGGAAGGTCAGAATTAAAATGTGGTCACCCTAGGTCCGCGGTAGTGGAATTTGAAGATGGCTGCACGTCCAGCGGCCTTCTGACTGTAGGGCGCCCCTCCGCTCTTCCTCTTCTGGCCGCCTGCGGACTCCGAAGATGATTTAAAAAGATGGCCGCATAGACCGTGGCATCTTTAATTCTATAGAGATGGAGCGCTCGCCTCCCCCCGGCCTCGACGGCACCTCTCAGCTCTGGTGTTGAGAGCTTGCTGTGGCTTACCGATGCAATGCTTTAAATACTAGAGCTGAAATGTGCAAAATTCTTATTCCCAGCCAGGAACAAATTGGACTTCCATTGCATAAGGATTCCCCTCCAAGTTGCTCACGGTTTAGAATTTTCCCTCAACCTCTTTTCACGATTATATCCATTATCCTCCCCCATATAGCACCTATCCCCCCCACTGCATTGGGGGAGGGGGCAGTGGCTGTAGTGGAGGAAATATAAGCTAGTAGTGGGGGCAACAGGGCTAGTGGGCCCTCAACTGCAAGACCCCCCCCCTCCTACAAGCCTCTGTACTCCCCAGTTTTTGCATTTGGTTGGCGTTAAGGCAGAAGGATGGGTCCACTATTATATTTTTTTGCAAAGGGCCCACCAGAGCCTTGAATTGGCCCGGGGGGGGCGGGGTTATATGGGGGGTATAAGGCTTTTCTGGAGGCAGAGTGCCCCATGATATGCCGTTTAACCCCTTATATGCCACTCTGTGTCCAGAAATGCATTTTAACCCCCTGTATGCCATTATGTCCCATGATATGCCCATGGCATATAGGGGTATAAGGCATTTTTGGAGGCAAATTGGGGGGTATAAGGCATTTTGGGGGCATAGTTGCAAGCATGGGGGTAGATGCGCATAACTGTCCCCCAGGTTGGCAGCTTGGCAAATAAAAGGAAATCAAAACAAAAATGTCACAGTCATAGCTGAAACAATAGTTGACATGAATTAATAAAGAACTAGACGTTTCTTACAAGAATACCGTGAAGAAGAATGAGATTATTGAATCAAATGGAACTTTGTCATCTCACAATGTTTGCAGTAGCAAATGTTTTGATTCCATTATGTCTCAAATGTATTTAATTTATTAGGGCTTTTTAACACTTTAGCTTTCTGGCATTTTAATACAAATAATGTGATAAAAAGAATGGTTTATAGTTGTTGTTTGTTTTTGCGAAGAAATCTCTGAGCCGTCCAGCAACTTCCTCGTCCCGAAGAAGCGTAGTACCTGTGAGACGTTTATCGTTATATATAAAGCAATAATAACTGCCTCCTGCCCTAGTGAATTTCATTTTTGTAGTTATATTTATTCAGCTCACAGTGTGGATCTATGATATATTTACATATTAACAGAATCTCCAAGCTGCGTCGAAAGCCGCCTCAGTGCGCCCATTTTCGTGCCAAACGGAGAGAATGTTTTTCTGCTCTGTCGGGTCGCGACGTTGATTATTTTCTCAGGGTGGAACGCGGGAGGTGCGAGAAGTCGGGCGGACCGTCGGAGAACCTTTGGAGGAGAATCTCCAAGGAGTCGATCAGAGGAAGCACCCAGAGACGATATTGTTTGCGGCCAATGAGCGCGAGACACTCGCTTCTGCGAGTAAGCAAAGGAACCTGTAATGTAAATCTCCAGCTATGAATCAATATACGAGTGGCTAATATAATCCTTTCTTGTGCTGTTTTCTATAGACTTACCGTAGTATACGCTATAACAGTACAACCCTAGTGCGTTTCTCTTGCAAGAAGGATTGGGCAGTGATAGTATTAGCGCATAGGTAAGAGTCAATGGATCTGACCGATTGATTAGAGAATCTGGCCCATGTTGCAGAAGAAGCTCACCCATAATGTTGAGTGAAGCTTTATGAGTGTGCTTGTTGAGCTTTCACACACCAGTCCCAGCAATGTACGTTAACTCGTGGCTTACAGGTCAGCAGGAGGCAAAGTTTTTGTTTTGTGAATGTAGGGGGGGGGGGATTATTATCTTTAATGTTGGGGTTACCCCAATGATTTGCAAGGTGTCTGATTATTTTGGGGCAATGCTTTCCTTAAAAATATTGTTTAAATCACTCCTTCTGTTCACAGGCATCGCTTGCTCTAGTGTGTTTTTGATGTTGGGGAAGGAAGCAAGCGAGCGCTAGGTTTCAAAATGTTGAAATAAAGTGTTTGTTTTTTAAGTGTATCCGTCTTCTACCTTTTCTCTCTTTCCCTTTGTTTTTTGGCAATCAAACCATCATTTTTGGATTGGAATAGACTTCAGGATTAGAGAATGTTTGGGGAATGAGTGTGATATATGCAGTGTAATAGGCTGGGGGGGGGGCAGAGGGGGTCTCCCCCCCTCCCCATTCAAGCACTGTTTATTCATGTTTTTATTGGCGCAGCCGGAGTGGAGATTGAGGTCGCCGAGTGGTTGGTCAGGAATAAGTTTTCACTAACCGCTCGGCGCCTCTCACTCGCCTCTGTCTCGGTTGCGCACCGCGGCAGATGTCACTGGCTCGTGATGTCACTGCAGGACTTTTACAAGGTAAGTGAACCTCAAATGGTGGAGAGGGTAGATAGGGGGGGAGGGTAGCTCGTGAGGAAGGGGTAGCTAGGGAGAAGGGAGGGTAGCAAGAATAAAGAACTAAAGAGTCAGAATGAGAGAGAGTGAATGGATTAATGTGTGGCTGCATTGTATGAATGAGAGAGAGAATAAATGAATATGTGAGACTGTATTAATGAATATGTGTAAATAGTTTGTGTGAAAGAATAAATGATTGTGGGAACAAAAGTGAATTAGTGAGTTGTGTGAATCATATGTGTATAATTGATGTGTCAAAAAGGCAATGATGGTATAAGCAGGGTGTTTACGCATTGGGGACCAAGATGGCCTAGGCGGGGTGTTTACGGGACAAAGATGGCATACGCTCTGCTGTTTGGGGACAATGTTGACTCATTCTGGCCTGTTTGGGTGCTGGTCTGGTTCTATGTGGACAGTGTGGATGTCAGGGTTGGCTTTGGGGGTGTGCAAGCTGTGATCTATGCCTGTAATTTAGGGGGGTTTACCTCTAGCTTTGAATGCAGAGTTTTTATGTGAATTGCAATTGTTTGATACACGCAAAGCTGTTTTTAGTGTTATTCTGGAGTTCTGTTGTCATGTGTTGTTTATTTGATCGATATGTTGAGTGCTGGGTTTGTGTGTCCTGTAGATCTATACCTGCAATGCTTATGTAATGTTTCTCTACATTATTTATGTATACTGGCAAATACATGGTTTGTATGTTTGAATCAGTTGCATGTGCTGTTTCCATGAGTTGTTTGTTTGATCTATACCCGAACTATAGGAAGTATCTAGTGAATGAGGAGACAGTCTGAAGTAGGGAAGACTACTGACTCTCACAGTCTTCCTCTGATCTGCGGTCAGTGTGGCAAATCATTTTTGAGTGATTGCATGCAATGGAGTGTGGAATGGGGGTCCAAGGAAAAGCTTGGTTAGGGTTCAATATGTATCTAATAAATAAATATATATATATATATATATATATATATATATATATATATATATATATTGGCAGCAGGCTCTAATATTAAAGAATTAAAAACAACAGCTGTTATTTAGAAATCATATTTCAATCAAGGTCTTTACTTCAAAGGGATAAATACATATTATGTATTTAAATACGGATGCATATATATATATATAATAGTATATGTAGTGTTTTATAATTCCCCCCCCCCCCCCTTACTGTGTTCCCTGTTCCACCATGTGCACCCCCTTAATATGAAAGCTGTAGATGCCGCTGGATATATGTGACATTATGCTGATGAAAGAGCTATGTATACTTAGTGAAATGACCTGTTTTATAGCACGTCAGCTGTATAACAGGGGGAGATAACATGTATTTATCCGTACGTGTATCCTTTCTGCAGGTTCCGGCTGTATTTCTGGATTCCAGAGCGCCGCCGAAGACCCTGCAGGAGCTGGCGCCGTACATCCGCCTGAATGTGGATGCCGACCTTGTCCAGGTAATGCCTTATTTCCTCGATTAGGAGAGCATAATATTCATCAAGGCACAAACGCCTGCGAGATTAGATTACCGCAAAGCTGATCTCTTTTTATAATAATCAATTTTTGAATCTCCACCGGTCTCCAGACACTTAATTGAAGAATATGCAGTGTGATTTGATATTAATAAAAGCATTTTTATTAGCCTGTGCGATGTGAAGCTCGAGGCAGTTTGATGCATTGTGTGGCCGCACCTGCACACTCCTGTCTCTGCATAAAAGTGTCACACGTTACTAACCCTTTAAGCACCAGGGGGCCAGGGCCGAACGGCGGGGGCATTGGAATCAATGTTTTCAGTTTGTAGGCCGCACGGATCGGCGAAACAAATCTTAGGTTTGTGTATTTTTACCAAAGAAAGACCATGACATGAGTTATGGCGGGGAAAGGTCATGGAAAAGCCTTCCAGTAAAATCTAGGGGGGGTATGTAGAATCGTTATTAAAGCAACCCTCATCTACAGACACCGGACAAGCCAGAAGGCTTGTTGTTTTCTCAGAAATCTCATGGTGCTGCCACAAGCACAAGGGATTCTGGGTAGGCGCATGCCAATAAGGTCAACAATGATCACCTTTAGCCTCTAGATCAATTGTATACACGGATCCCTTGAAAGTAATTGCCCGCCGTACAGGACAGCCTTTAGACTGAACTTGGGAAGAGGTGCAGTAGCCAGATCACTGCTCTTGGATATCCGTTTGGTCCTTACTGGGAGTCGTCAGCATGAGGTTGTGATACTGGGCTAATACTTGAGGCTTGGGGTAGCCAAGAAATACCGTGACATAAGTTCTGGTGGGGAGGTAAAGGTGATGGCAAACCCTTGCGCTTAAAATTAAGGGGTAGTAGAAGTGTTACGAAACACTCATCTACAGACACCAGACAACTGCATGCTGACGAAACAGCTGTCAACGAGGGGTGATCTGGTTACGGCACCTCTTCCCGAGGGCTGTCCTGTACTTTGAAGGGATCCGTGTATAAAGTGGATCTAGAGGCAAAAAGGTGGTCATTGTTGACCCTTTTGGCATACGCCTACCCAGAATCCCTTGTGGTTGTGGCAGCACCATGAGATTCCGGTGGGAACAACAAGCCGTCTGGTGTCTGTAGATGAGATATGTGTAATAATGCTGTTACATAGGCCAAAGAAAGGAAATGGGCCTTTTTGTGATGGTGGCAATAGTTACGGAGCGGAGTGAAAGCAGCGGTATCGGAAAGAAGAACACACTCTGCGGAAACGAGATCCGTGCGGAATCTAATCTGTTGTATCACGATGTAGATATATCATCAATCGCAATAGTTGCTGCTCTGGGATATTACCGACTGCGTTTGGATTTGCCGGGGGTCCGACTGAATCGTTCCTAATGGTGATATAGAGCAAACGACACCTCCGCACAGCAAAGGGTTTTGAGCTGATTGTTTGTTTGAATTTATTATTCTCAGTGACATCATCGCGTATACACTTTTATGTATGTAATGATTCTTAATATTTAAAAACATTCCACGCCTCTTTGCAGAGTATAATATATGATTTCGGTTAGCTTGGTATTGGTTTTGGTGCGTCGTTGCTCCTAGTTGTATGCTTTTAACATTGGAGGTGTTTATGTTGATGCTTTCTGCCGTCTGTGCGCATGGAGCGGAACTGGATGCTTTCATCTTTTGCTCGTCTCTAGGAAGAGGTTCCTCAAGAATCCCTCAGTTGAAGGTAAAGAGCTGTTGAAGCTTAGCTCCAACTATCGCTAGTCAGGTAGCTAAAGAGGCATCTGTGGGATCCACGCCAGAAGAGTCACTTTCCCTGCTGAACCCGGGCAAAGATCACCGGGCGACAACCACCCAGGATCCCACTTTGTCTGCACTCGACGAGGATCTGGAATTTCTGCTGGGTGTGGAAGCGCCGCTCACAGCTGAGGCAAGCGGTCAGCCCGCTGTGGGAGCAGAATGTGAGGAGAATGACCTGCAGGCGACCCCCGAAGGAGCCGGTAAGTGAAAAAGCGTGCGACGTACATTCAGTCTTTGCCTGGTCTGTTTATTTAATGCCTTTATGCGCTAAGGGGGGGATGCCCTGCAGCTCTCGAGGTTACATGCGTTGAATGCGTACTACGGCGCTTACAAAGTACTTGTGTGCTGAACCCGGTGATTGTCCTTTCCTAAGATGTGTGTGTGTGTGTTGTTTGTCTGTACCGAAGGCAGCTTTTGACAGACGCACGCACGCACGCACGCACGCATTGGTGTCTCCTTTGTGAAACAAGGCTGGATCTTTACAGCTGCCTGAACAGTTGTAGTTGTTGTTCAATTTCTTCCAGAATTCTCAAGCACTGGATTGATGAGTCCTCCTTCTTCTCCTGCTATGTATCGTACAGCGTGCGGCTGAAACCGCTAAAGCTCTATTTCCAGGAAGGTTTGTCGTACGGGAAGACACGACAACTTAGAGAATACGGCTCTCATACACAAGCATACAAACACTTGGTGGGCTTGTCATAGATGAGACGCAGTGAGCTCCATCTGTGTTTGTTTGTGAAACTACCCGTTGACCATAGAGCGTCAGCTCCTTTTAAAACGGAGACAGACGACGGGTAAAGATGCTAGCGACGCTTCGATCGACTGGGTCTGCTTTGAGCAGAGGACTAAACTGATCGAAAGTAAATATAGAGGAGTAAAACGTGGTCCATGAGATATTCTTTGAAAATGGTTCTTTGTGGCTACTTGAAGCAAGCTCTCGATGATAATACTCATCCGTCCCCCCTTTTTCGCAGACAGACACTGACGTTATGGAAGATGTCGGTTCAGCTGCCGATGAGAAGCAGACAGAGATGACTGAAGAGGATCTCGAAAACCGGTTGGACAGCGTGAGACGTGGAAATTGCACGCAGCGACGAGTTGGACGTTGAAGCCGAGTGCGGAAAGGGAGCCATCCCCGCTGTGATATCGGGCACAGACCGTTCTTAAGAGTATGTACGTCAGAGGGAATGTCCTGCACTAGGTAGGGAAGTAAAGTGTAGGACGATTGTGTATTTTGCATCATTTGCGAGAATAGAGGCGTGCTTCTCTTGACCGTTTTGTATATCTGCGCGGTAAGACACTCGGCTCAGACGGGTGACTGTTTATTGCGATGGGCACTTTATTGTATTTTCAGAGAAATGCATAAAGAGGTTAGCAGCTTCGCTACAGCACTTACCAATGACCAGAAAGCAGGGCTTGAATTTGGCATAAGATTTGGTTTTCAGAGAATTCTAGATAGTTGTTTGTGGAAGATTTATTCCAGTTTCTCGAAATAACAGCAATCAATCAGCTGTCATTAAAAGACAAAACGAAATAGCAACCCGATGCAGTTTTTCATTTCATACAGTAAAAAGACAATGAACAGCACAACTTTTAGTCATTCTAATGGACTACTGTTCAAAATAAAAAAAGAATAAAACACATGTCGCATGTGTCTACAGACGACGGTTAAGGCACTTAATCGATTGAGTTTGGGTCTGTCAAAATTGTAACAACAACAACATTTCTCCTTGTTGTTATCTCTTTTTCTTTCAACTGCTTGTACAGAAGTTAGTTATGGTGGGAGGTAAAGGTGATGATGGGAACCCGTTCCACTTAACATTAAGGGGGTATGTATGTGGAAGCATTATTAAACAAACACTCGTCTACAGACACCAGACAAGCCGGAAGGCTTATTTTCCTCTCAGAAATCTCATGGCGCTGCCACAACCACAAGGGATTTGAGCGTCAGGGTTTTCCATCATCAGCTTTATCCACCATAATTCCGATGTTATGGTTGTTTTTGTGGACCTTCCAGCTTTGAGTATGAAGTCAGTATGACAACCTCCTGTTAAGAAGCATGAAACAGCTGTCCGTGAGCGGCGATCTGGCTATTGCACCTCTTTCCGAGTTTTGTCTAAAGGCTGTCCCGTACAGCGGGCAATGACTTTCAAGGGATCCGTGAATGACGTGGCTACGGAGGCAAAAGTTGATCATTGTTGACCTCGTTTGCATGCGTCTACCGAGAATCCCTTGTAGTTGTGGTGTCAGCGTGAGATTTGTGAAGGAACAACAAGCTTTGTGGCTTGTCTGGTGTCTGTCTGTAGATGATATATGTTTAATAATGCCTCTAGTACACATATCATCAACTTCCTGAAAATGGCAGAAACAACCAACCTACAACTATATATATTATTTATTTTCTCAATTCTCCTTGATTATACTCCAGTATCTTACAAAGGTAAAAAAAACGTGTCCAGTTTTGAAGTGTAAACCATGGCTGTGTAAAGTTTGGTGTTTTTGCTAACACCACCTAAGGCTGTAACAACAGATCCTATTCTGTCAGGGTTGAGAGCACAACATTTTTAGACGCCGACGACACAGCGAACGTTGATAAATGTGGAGTCTGTGACTAATGTAATGTTCTTACAAGTGATGTTGTCAAAAGCCAATGGCAAATATTTTTTTAAAAGATATAAATACAAAGAAAGAAAAAGATGGGGGAAATCTTATGCATGCTGCTCCAGACGCGGGATCCACTCTTAAGTGGCGGCTGAGTGAGTTTTCCTCTGTGTGTGTGTGTGTGTGTGTGTGTGTGTGTGTGTGTGTGTGTGTGTGTGTGTGTGTGTGGCAATAGGTATTGTGCATTGCAGATGGGTGTCTGTTAGCTTTAGAGTTTTGGGGCAGCCAATGGTGGCTCTTGAATAGTGAGGTGTGTCTTTATGTGATTGATTGATGGATGGCATAGTGGGTGTTGGTCTAAATGTGTGGGTCTAGGTCATCTGATCCAGATGAGGAGCAGCAGCAGCAGCTTGCGATGTCGTAGGGTAGTGTGTGTGTGTCCAGTAGTCTCCCAGGGGATGTGAGTTTTGGCTTTGGGTGACTGACTCTGTCATCCAAGCTGGTCTTTGTATTGTTTGTGTAAACAATCGCCGGCAGGGAAGAAGTCCCAGCAATGTTCCTGGTTCCTAGAAAGGATATGAGTGGTGAGCTGGATGCTGCATCCGTGGAAGAATCGATACCCTATCATCGTGTTAATCTATGAGCAAGTGGGATTTGTTCCACGAATTTGGTTGAACCCGAACCTCTAGAGGTTGAGCAGAGTGTAGTTGCTAAGAGAAATGTCAAGGTTATGTGAAATGTTCAGAATGAGGATATATTCTTTATGGCAAAAGAGGAGGGAGCAGATCAGGGGTAGGCACTGCTATGGTTAATGATGCCTCGGTGCAATAACACAAACGGTAAGTAAGTAAGTTGAATATATGCATTTACTAACAAACAAACATGCAAACCTTCTGTAACCTGGATTCACTCTAACAAACAAAACAAACAGCATCCAAGTGTGTTTTGTTTGTTAGAGTGAATCCATGTTACAGAAGGTTTGCACAAACAAACATCATGCATCGTTACGTATAGATATGTACATGTAGAGTGACACAATCAATGACATTGTTTGTTATGAATGATTGATAGATACTCTTCTTCCTTGTTTTCATAGTTATTTGAGAAATGTAATGACTCAATGAATGTGTTTGTATTTGATAAGTATGTTCTGTTTGTTTGTTTCATCCTTATTAATGATATACATTAGAAAGAACCTGGAGAACCCACAAATGGAGAGATGATGTTTACGTAAAGTGTGGAGTCAGTGTGGTAAATTGTGAGATAAGATGTCGTGTGGATTGATGAGCACCGCTAGCGGTTAATGAGCTTTTGGGAAGGACTGTCTGTCTGCAGTCTAGGAGGTAGCGATGGATTATCTACATGCAAGGAAATCTTTCATGTTGTTTGTTTGTCATCAGACAGACATTTGAGATGATGATGATGATGATGATGATGGGTTCCTTTTTCCGGGGTGTGTCTGGTTTAGTGAAAGTGTAGAAGGAAGGAGTAGGTTTGAGACGTTTGTGAGCCGAGTGGGAAGGTTTGAAGAATTTGACAGCTAAAGATGATGCAGATATTCCCTTTGAGCACTGAATGAGATTGCAGTACATGGGCGGCACTCTCTGATGGACAGCAACAGCTGTGACGACAATGGAAAGGTGGTTGTGAATTGAAAGAAACGGGTAGGTAGTGTCGTGTATGTGGATTATGTGTCGTCATCTTGATTGCTGAGTCACGTGTTTGTTGTTGGTTAGTTTACAGATAATAATAATATGTATCCCTTTAGGGGAGGATGTTGTGGGCAGTATGGTTTCATGGCAATGGAAGGAAAGAGGGAGTGAATCGGTGAGATGCGAGGTGAGGAGTCCATGAGACATTTACAGATTAGATAGTGTGACGGAAGCCTCCGTCACTGGGAGCGCTGGAGAGGCCTGACTGGCAGCCTCCTCCCTATTGACTATGGGCCCTGGGTTTGTAAAGGCTTCTGTGGCTACCCCCAGCGGTATCATCTCATCAGCGGCTGAGGGGATTATCTCCGGCAGCCAGGCAGGATCTGCCACCAGGGAGTGAACATCATTCTTTGTTTCAGTTTAATGTTGTATAAATCATTCCCCCCCCCCCCTTCCCCCCTATTGTATTGATAATATCGTTACTGCCCCTGTTGTCTCTGGGAGGCAGATTAAGGGGGGGGGCGGTTTGTGTCCCAATATCTTGTTTTTATGGTAACGTGTGTTTGACTGGATATATCCAGCTCTGTGCGTGAGAACTAAATCAGTCTTTGTTTGGTTTTACCCAATACTGAGTTTTGGCTAGTGACTGGGGAACCGGGGAAAGTGTGTTGTCCCAGGCTAAGGGAGCACAAGACAGCGGAGGTAGTTGGTCGGACTAGCCAGCTCCTAGATAGATAGATAGATAGATAGATAGATAGATAGATAGATAGTCTGTAGAATGATGTTCTTCTCTGTGTTTGTTTGAATGGTTCAGCGTAGATCAATGGTTGTAGTTTGACTTAGTTAGTTAGTTAGTTAGTTAGAGGTGTGTGTGTGAAATGTTCAGATTGTAGTCATGTGCACTTGCCTTGTGTTCCATCTATTTACTGGCTCACGTAATGAAGTATGTCATGAAGACACTGTTGATTGATTGATAGATTGATTTAGGGCTGCAACAACTAATCGATAAAATCGATAATAATCGATAATGAAATTCGTTGCCGACGAATTTCATTATCGATTAGTTGAATCGATTATTATCGATTATAAAATGAGGGTTTTTCCAGAGCTCTGAAAAATACCCCTCATTATATAATCCGTTTAGTCTGACTCACAGCAGCACCTCCTACTTACCAGCCCCTCCCTGTAATCACTGTGACAACTGGCCCCGCCCCCTTCCTTCTCCCAGAAGGCCAGAACCACATGGCTGTGACACTCATCTAACTGTAAGTATCAAATTAATATTTGGGCTGCTGAAAGTTAGGGTAGGTGGGAGTTAATTTAGGGGCAGTTATGGTTAATGGGGTGTTTAGGGTTAATTTAGGGTAGTTGTTTTGATGGGGTATTTAGAGTTAATTTAGGGGTAGTTATGGTTAATGGGGTGTTTAGGGTTAATTTAACGATGAGGACTGAGGGTTAATTTGATTAATTTAATAAAGTTAACTTAAGGTGCAGTTAGAGATAAAGGGGGGCCAAACTAAGGGGAATCTAAATCCTGGGGGCAGTGAAGATTAACCCAGTACTTATTTAAGAAAGTATGATGTCAGTGTGATGTGAACGGGTCTGTGACTCTATGAGGGCACCATGAGATATCTGGGGGGTATGAGGCATATCTGGGGGTATAAGGCATATACGGTATATAAGGCATATGTGGGGAGGGCAGTGTGGCATGTCTGGGGAGGACGGAGTGGTGTATCAGGGGGGTATAAGGCATATCTGGGGCCACAGTGGCATATCTGGGGGTAGAGTGGAGTGGCATATGTGGGGAGGGTAGCGTGGCATGTCTGGGAGGTAGTGTGGCATGTCTGGGGAGGATGGAGTGGTGTATCAGGGGGTATAAGGCGTATCAGACACAGTGGCATATGTGGGGGTGGAGTGGCATATGTGGGAGGCAGCGTGGCATATGTGGGAGGCAGCGTGGCAAGCCTGGGCTCAAACGTGCATAAATTGGGGGGGGCTGGTTGGGAAATAGACAAGAAATGTATTTTATCAAAGTTTGTTTTTATTCTGATGTTTGTATTTAACAATTTGTTTATTAAATTATTTTCAATAAATGAAATATTTACATTCATTTTTGTATCCGATTAATGGAAAACATAATCGGCCAACTAATCGATTATGAAAATAATCGTTAGTTGCAGCCCTAGATTGATTGTTTGTTTGGTTGTGTGACTGACTCAACATGTGATATAGGAGTTGAGTTGTTTGTTTGTTTGTTTAGTTAATAATACCAGTTATGTGTATGTATGATAATGATGATATCCCATGGAAAAGAGCATATAATTAAGTAAAAACAAACAAAGTGCTTTTATCTCTTTATTTCACAACAACAACAACAATGAATTTCCTTGATATGATGATGATGTGGAGGAAGAGATTGTGAGTAAGTGAGTGAGTAAGTTATGTGACATATGCATTGTTGATTTGATTGACTTAAGTAAGTGACAACAGAAACACAATGAGCTGGTGTTTAGCATGCGATGATGTTGCCATAATTCAAAGTATTTGTATCCCTGACACATATCATCATTTGTTTGTTTATTCAGTAGATGTCTTGCAGACATTTAGTTAGTCGGGTGGAGACACGACACAGGGAACCATAGGTGGTGAAGTGGCTACGTTAAACAGTTTTTGGAAGCACAAAGGTGTAGTATACTTACGAGTAATTAGTTGTGTTCCTGCAATGTGTGGATTTCAGAGTGGTCGTTTCGTTTCCGATGCCACTCACTCATTGATTGATTGATTGATTAAGTATTTAGTGTGGAAAGAAAGACTGAGGAAGCCAACCTGTGAGTGTATGAGAGAGCCCGGTCCCTTTAACTGTGTCGGGTGTGGTGATCCACTGGAGCCCAGTGTTTGTTTGCGATTGGTGGGTCGGGTTCACGTGACGGGCTGGGTGTGCTCTGTGCGGCAGCTGTGTGCGATTGCTCGTTGCCTTCCCCCGGCCAATGGGGCGGAGGCCCCTGGCCCTATATCTGTGTGGGGCTGGCTTGGTACGAGCTTGCTTGGTCGTGGGCTTGCGTTGTGTAAGTGGGCTCGTTTTAAGTGGGCAGAAATCGAGTTGGACAGGAGTTGGGACAGGAGGGGGGACGGGGGAAGGACCCCCCACCACACAACACAGGTAAGGCCAGCCCCCACCAACCTTCCGTCCAGTGCCCGGAACCCCTCAACCCCTCCTGTGTCCACGCATCATACGATCGTCCCTATTACCATATCTTGTTGGTCGTGAACTACTCCGCTATCCCGTCGGCAGTCCACGTTCAGTTCGCCTCCTCACTTCCACCCTCCCAAACGTGCACCCTCGTACTCAACCGTCACCAACACCTCCCCAACAACCCACCTGTTCATTCCTTCCCAGTTCTCCCAATCGTCATAATCAGCAAGCAATCAATCAATCAACAGCTTCAACACATCTCCTCTCACTACCCCCCCCACCGACTGCATTGTAAACTAACAAGAACAGAGCCCCTTGCGGCACTTTCCTATTCTAAGTATGTACGTATGTCCACATTGCTTTCCTGACCACAACAGCTCTGCCAAATGCAATGTTAACAACAACTAACTAACTGTGAATCTTACTCTCTGTCTGTCTAGGTGTATATATAATTAATAAAGGTGTCTGACTGTCTGTCTATCTGTCTCTCACTCTCAATACACAAGTCACTCAGTCAGCATCTACATTACATTACATTTATTTCTTTCTAAAGCAAGCGCCTGCCAATTCCACAGCGCTGCTACATACATACATACATTACAACAATTTAGAACCAAAAACAAACACACACAACACCACCAAACCGGTGCAAATGAGAAGAGGTCCCTACTCTTTTGCGAGCTTACAATCTAGCCAATAGGAGAGGACAGCTTGGGGGAGGATGAGTTCATCCGCTACTCATTTGTTCCAGTGGCTGTAATTTAGGACAAAAGTTGGAAGTACTGTAATGTTGTACGCCTCCCCCAAACAAGTGCTTTTTCAGAGAACTTTCAAAAGTTGTGTACGAGGCACAAAGTCTCTCTCACTCAACAGGGCAAGAGTATTCCACAGGAGGGTAGCTGCACGGATGACATCCTCAACACAGAAGTGGGAGGAGATAACAACCTGAATCTCCTACTACACATCTTCCTCAACATACATACCCAGACAGACACACACATCCATATCCCTGGAATCCATCATCAACTGTTTGTTTCCAGGTAGCAAATGATCAATCAACATTGCTGCCTCTCTACTGCTATATCTCCATTACACCTGGATCAATGAATATGTTACAGCAGACCATTCAGCACCATGGACAAGGGGACCATCCCAGCTACAGCCGCCCACTGCTACATTACAAAACAATGAGTGCATCTCTGTGTGGGTGTGGGTGTGTGCGCGCGCGCACTGTGACGATACGGATACCTAGAGCAGCCTCTCCCCCAAGATGTATCGTCCACAAAGGAGCATTGCTGTCAGGATCAAGGTGACGAACCCGATGATGATATGCAGGAAAAGCCAGCAGAGTCCAGATCAAACCCAAGGTTTAGCAGCGTAGCCGGTAACAATAGCCAGAGGGTCAGGATAGGAGACAGCAGCGTAGTCAGTAACAAGCCAAGGGTCAAATACCAGGGCTCAGAAGAGAACAACAATGTAGCTCTTCTTAACAGCACAATAACTGAGCACTGAATGATTCTCAGTGCTCATTTTTGTAAAACTACCACCAGAGGTCGCCCTTCCCCCTGAACGTGCTGACGGTGGTGTGTGTGTGTGTTCCCCGCCCTCTCCATTCAGGAGTGAATAAGGAGAGGTGGGAGCATGCGCGCTCGCTCTTTGAGACCGGCACTGTGGCAGGAGCAGTGAGAGCAGCGGCGTGGCAGCTGGTACCCGCAGTCAGCGGGTACTCAGGTGAGTCACTGCGTTGTTGTTGTGGGTTTCTTCGTGGACCCTGACAGTTGCTGACAAAGGACGGCTCTGCTCTTGTCAGTCGTGACTATATCTCCACCCTACTGAGACCCCAAGATGCTGGTCTCATTAAGGTAAACATCGAGAGCAAGGCTGAAGGGTCAATAGACGACGGTAGCAGATTTGATCGGAGCTGGATTAAGCAGGTATTGATCCCTCAGCCTCCAAGTACAGCCTTTCCAGAGGCTGCCGACGACTACTTTTAAGCTCAATGCTCGCAGATCCAAAAACTCTGCCGCAACCCTCCCAACAAAGAGACGCGCAACAAACTCTAGGGGAAGACTTCTCTGTTTATTGCAAGGCACACAAGGTTATACAGGAAAACAAAAGGTGGTTCAAACACTACAAACAAACAACCAAATACTTTCTATACAAAAGGAAAGTGAACATAAGCAAATTATCTCAGGCATTTAATTTAATTAATACAATCCAATATTATTTCACACCACAACAGAGGATCAATACCATCACCTCAACATAAGGTAATGGCAGTGCAGACAGGAAGCAGCACCAATAAACATAACAGAATTACACAAAGAATGAAGATCACTTTGAAAATACTAAATACACATTAACCCTTGTATTCCCACAAGTCTCACACGGCTCCCATCACATACACCATGTCACTGCAATCCATTAGCACTACGCTACACAACATATATCATAATATGACATTCATTAATAAATACAGTCAATGAGCCAAATACAGCATATCATAAATGCTGACACACCATTGCCCACCAGATAGACATATGTATATATATATATATATGTGTGTGTGTATATATATATATACGTATATATATGTATATACATATATATACATATATGTATACGTATATATATGTATACATATATGTATATACATATACATATATATACATATATATATATATGTGTATGTATATATATATGTGTATATACATATATATGTATACATATACATATATATACACATACATATATATACACATATACATATATATACACATATATGTGTGTATATGTATATATATATATATCTGTACATATATATGTATACATATATATATATGTGTATGTGTGTATATATATATATATGCATATGTATATATATGTATATATATAAATGTGTACATGTTTATATATATGTGTATATGTATGTATATGTGTATATATATGTATGTACATATGTATATATTTCTATATGTATATATATATCTATCTATATGTATACATATATATATATATGTATGGATGTATATATATATATATATATCACTTACATGTGATCACCATCCCATCTTGAGCAGAGCAAAGGTCATATAGCATATAACTAACTCACAGTTAGTTACTTACATCAACAAACAAACTATTCAAGTTATACTCCAGCCCCCATACACACCAGCAAAACATGTATCTTTCTTAGTTGGTTGTTATTGTTGTATATTATCCAATCATACCTACAGACTCCTATCCTAAAATGCACAGAGTCATTCCGAAATGAACATCTATTTGGTCACAGAAGCCATCCTCAGCTATGTCGCTGTATTTAGTTCAATGACAAGCATGAATCAAAGTATATTGGAATCAACAATCCCCTACAAACTGGCCTGTCCCTTGAAGCTACCATTTCAAAGTCATACCTCCATATCTATCTTCTCGGACTTGCTCTTCTTGATCTCCTCTCAATTCCCCCGAATGCATCAATGATCATACCTTGTTTGCTTGATTGGTTTCAACTAAACACACACAAACCAAATGAACATGAACATGACATTGCCAATTCAAACACATCGACATACACACATGAACTATAGTAACCAATTTCATTGGATTGAGCCATTCCAAACATCTATACATTAAAAAGACACAATAGCTAACAATGCTATGTTTGAGTGGGTGGGTTGGTTATTAGTTAGTTAGGACTGACTTATTTTTTACATCTTACTTTCTTACTTATACTAAACTATTACTTTACTTACTACACTGATACAACCACTTGTACCAAAACCACTCTCTAGATGTAAAACAACAAACAAACACCCTCTAAAAAACAACATTTGGACATGCGTCACAGCTGCCACCAATCTAGGAATGACCATATTTGCCCAATTATAACACAACACCCCCCCCAAAATCGGAATCTTAATCTAGGAACAAGAGATAAAGCCAAAATATAAGACAGACAAACCTATAGGAAACACGTTTGATCAGAAAACGTTCATTCACGTAAACCATGCAAACTCTTTGGTTTTGAAGACAACATACACCGTATTTGCACCGTTATAAGACAAGAAGGTTCTGAAAAATACCCCTCGTCTCTAAATCTGGGTCGTCTTATAATCAAAACTCAAAGAGATCTGATTATGAGACTAAAAGCCAGATCCCCTGCATTGATGAAGGGAGACCTGGATCCTCCTGTGTTGTTATCCTCCTCCCCCCCCCCCCCAACACATTACCATTGCTTCCGAGTCCCCGCTGCTTAGTCCACCCAGCGTGTACAGCTCTACGCAATTCACATAGAAAACCTCCGCTCAAACATGTAGCGGACTAAGCACCGGGAGGCACTCGGAAACTCCGCTGAGTTTGGAGGAGGGAGGGAATATTAAATGGAGGGCATAAGGCGGCATTTCCACAGGCAGAGTGCTCTGTGAAATGCCTTTTAACCCCCATTAATACCACTCTGCCTCCAGAAATGCCTTTTAACCCCCTTTTCATCTAGAGGCACAGGGACATATAGAGGATTCACCCAACCCCAGCCTGTGGAGCTCTATGCAATTCGCGTAGACAACTTCCGCTGCAGCTGGAAGGAGGTGCGGTTAGCAGCGGGGCTTGCCTGCATCCATCCCCTTCCCCGGTGCCAGGAACTCTCCTCGCTAACAGCCTGGGAAGGTCTGCACCGATGAATGCAGACATCCCCCCCCCGCTGCTAACCGCCCCTCCTTCCAGCCGCAGCAAATCGCCTAGACATCTACACACACGCTGCCCGGACAACACACGGAGGACTCGGAAGCGCCCGTAACTTGGGAGGAGGGCACAAGACACAAAGATCCAAGTCCCCTACAGCGCTGCAGGGATCCGGATCTTACTCTCATAGTAAGAACTATTTGACAACCCCGAATTTCAGACGAGGGGTATTTTCCAGAGCACTCGCTCTGGGGAAAACATCACCTTAGAATCAGGCACATACAGTGTTACATGCTTCAGTGAGGATCAGGTTCACAAACGCTCAATTAACTAGACTTTACTCTGAGGTTACACATTTGGGAACTACGACAAAACAGACTACACCTAATAGCATCGCAATGAAGTTACTTAGAGCTAAAACTCATCACGGTGGTGAGCTTAAACCTCCACTTCTGGGTAAGGTCCTCAAGCACCAGCTAAAGCTGAGCATACGTCATTACACCTTGCCTGGAAGATAGGAACATGGCACCTATTGGTTAATAAGGAAGGAACTAGGACACGAATAAAGGAAGCGCAGGCATTGGACGCACCTTGAAGAATTACAAAGAAGAAGAACAAAGCGACGTCGTCAAACACCATGCGGTACATTTCATACAGATCCCCTGCGGGGTCTTCCGTCTCATCTCCGATGCCACCTCCGGCTCTCACCCCCCCACACACACATGTGGAAAGGATGAGAACGCTGCAAGAAAAAGTTGATCAATGACGCACCCTACTTTCGTTGTCACTTCAGCTCAACTCGCCAAACATTTGTTTGTCGGGTGCATATTATTTGCGACAATTGCACGTTTCGGGCCCTTACCGTCATCGTGTCAGCGCACATCTTCATATCTGGATCGTCCTCATCCTCGCTTTGGTTAGACAATTGACGGAAAAAGTCGAAAGCCGCCGCCACCACCGTGTCAAAAAACACAACAACACACAAACAAACAGCTACAAGTCCCACCGTAAGTACCGGCTGCAAAAGAAAAGGCATCGGTATAAGTAAGCAAGCGCTGAGCTGCACTTCAGTCAGGTACAAGACGTACAACCGGCCCTCGGCTTCTTTACGCTGTACCCGAAGGCGGCCAGGCCGAGCCCAATCTCTGCTTTCCATCATCACACTGCGTGCCAACAAGAACTCTTCCAAGATCTGCTCGTCTTAACTGCAAATGTAAATCAGAGGACATACTAAAACAAATGACAAAATGGAACACCCGTAGACTATAATGGAAGGGCAAAGAATACATGATTTTCAAAGAAAAGCTGAAGAAATAGCATTTAGACCTTTGGCACACGTACTCCCTTAGGACACACGTGTGACCTAAAACTCAGATGACATTGGATTATAGCTGTGTTCTATGGAATGACAGGTGAATGACAGTATTGAGGGAATGCCCGCAGGATATAATGGGCAAATAATCAAACCTGTTTTTCCGACAAAAACCCTCTGAAATATCATAAGGATCTTTGTCACTCTGAACACTGGTGACACTTGTAATATGTTGCTCACCAGAATGAAGAATCTGCGCGCACAAACACACACACACACACACCAAAGGAACTCTGGTGCTTAACTGTGCCAGGAAGGGCCAGCGGATCCTGTATGTGGCACCCCCCCCCCCACACACACTTTAAATCTGCATAGCTTCTACCGTTATATACCGGCGCAGACACTGAAGGTGGTACAGCATAACACGTACTGTCATCATTATATACTGAAGCAGACATTGACAATGGTACAGTGTTACAGGGTCACCGTACCCAAGGCTGGGTACCCCTGTTTGAGGGCTGAGGAATCACCAGTCAGTCCCTCGTACGGATAGCACTCAGCTATCCCCGGATCAGTCAGACCACCATTCGTAGTAAACCAAGAAGAACTCTCTTTATTACAAACGCACAGAACTTTATCCAATCTCAATGCAATGTGTACCGAACCCAACCCCCAATCCCATCAGCCACATCCCATCACAAATCCCATCAGTATACAGGGGATGTATCAGGTGAGGGGATTACAGAATACAATGGGTTCCCCCACCTGTGTTATCCCCCCTGTAGTGCGGGTGCCGTCTGGGCAGACAGGGCTGTGCTGGCTGATTAAGAGCCCCAGCCAGATTATAGGATCGTCTCTTTGAAGGCTGGGGCTGAATCCACATCAGTCTCTGGGCCGGTTACACAATAAACACAATATAATATATTACCGGGTCACGGTATACGGAACCGGACACAAAAGTGCTCCGCGACCCGGCTAAACTTCATATGACACATGAGCCAGCTAGCCTGGCCCTGTCACATACAGCATAACACTTATCAACAGATACCGAGGCAGACAATGACGGTGGTACAACATAACACCTATCGCTATATACTGAGGCGCACATTGACGGTGGTACAGCGTAATCCCTATCGCTATACATTGAGCCAGACATTGACAATAGTGCAGCATAACTCCTATCACTATATACTAAGCCAAACACTGATGTGGTGTAGGCCTACCACTTCATTAGTAGTAGGGATGCACCGAAACGAATTCTGGACTGAAAACGAAAATGCAGCATTTACCTCGCAAAAACCGAATATGACCCCCCCCCCCCCCCCCCACACACCCTACAAAAAAATCTAACAAACACTTTTATTTCAACTAAGTAACACACCAAAATAGGACAAAACAATGAAATAACGATATTAATATATAGATATGATTCTTAACCCTCTCCCCCCTTTGAAGTTCACTTACCTTTCAGGAGTCCTGCGGTGGGGG
The DNA here is from genome assembly GCA_029215755.1 of Spea hammondii. NCBI lineage: Eukaryota > Metazoa > Chordata > Amphibia > Anura > Pelobatidae > Spea > Spea hammondii. Next base: position 28,999,103 of record JARDYJ010000012.1, on the reverse strand, counting down.
TGCAAGGCCTCTGTCTCCCAGCTCTGCCACTTTATAGAACAGTATAGAGTGATGGGACTTCTGATGTACTAGAGCATAATTATATAATGAAAAATACTTTGGAAATGGTACAGCATAACAACACCCATCACTCTCACACACTTACCAATCCGCGCACACACAGCGATCCACACATACACCAATCAAAGACATATACCAATCCACACATATACCAATCAACTCTCACTCACTGAATGCTTTCCTACCTTTCCTCTTTTCTCCTTACAGCTTTTTTGTCCTCCTCTTCGCGCCTCTTCTTCAGTTCTTCCGTCTTCTTCCGGGTCACAGAAGAATCCCGACGCACGGCAGCTGTTGCCGCACGGATCGCAAGGGAGCGATATCGGAGGTCTTTAACAGACCTCCGGCTCCCTTGAGTGGTTTTAAGCCGGGTTCAACCCTTGAAATCACCCAAGGGAGCCGGAGCTCTCCTAAATACCTCCGATACCGCTCCCTCGCGAGCCTGCTCCTCCAGCGGCAGACGTTACTCTCCGTCTCTGGAGGGGTGCCGCCAAGGTGAAACCCCCCCCCCAATGAGCGCTACCCAGTCTAGACCGCCCCCGCCCCCGCTAGGTACGCTACCGGGTTAAGCTAGATATAAGATAAGGCCAGGTACTAAGGAAAGTTTTAAGATGTTGGGCAGACTGGATGAGGCGAATGGTTGTTATCTGCCGTCACTTTCTAGAAGTGGCTTGAAGAAAATGGCAAAAGCGCTGAACATTTCCAGTCAACTGGAAATGTTAGGAATTCACCTGGAAGGAAGACTATGTGTGTCTATATTGTCTCAAAGCACTGTGAAGAGGATAGTTCTAGTCACAACATAAAGCTCCAAGGATCACAGCTGAAGAATTGCACAAATAAGTGTCATCTGGGGCTCAGAAAATCTTCTAAACTACAATCCAACGTTACCTACGTCACCGCAAGTTGTTGTTTGGAAGGTTTGAAGACAAAGTTTCGACTCTCATCCAGAAACAAACTCTACTGGCTTCGGTTCGCCGAACACTACTGCAACTTCAGATAGGACCGGGTTCTATGGTCGTGTGAAAGCAAAGAAGAGTTTTCTTGCCAATAAACACCAGTAGTGGGTTTAGCGCACACAGAGAGAGAGAGCCGTATGGAAAAGGACCACATGCCCACGGTTCAATATGGTGGTAGCTTTTTCTTATTTTTTTTTTTTTTTGCTCGGTTCTCGGTTTATTGCACGTTTGGTAAGAGAGACAATAAGGAACAACAGGTCCATAGAGACAACGTACATCCGGAAGGCAAACACAATTCGCATAGAGCATACCATAAACAAACACCCTGATATAGCAAACATTAACGCCAAATGTGCCAGCCTTTACAGTTGCGATCTTTTGAGAGAACAAACCAGGTACATCACGGGAGTCGAGCTACCCCCTGAAGGAGGAAATGTGGAGAAAAGCAGATATGCGTAAATGTAGCCAGCACGTGAGTAACAGATAGATAAACCAGAAGACAAATCGAAAGGAAAACAAAACTAAGGTAAACCTGTCAGTCCCAGGATCCAGCGGGTAGCGCTTCTACCATAGGGTAAACCGACACCACCAACAGGGGAGCACGTAGGAACACTTACGGGCAGTGACTCACCCCGATGGCCAAAGTCCAAACAGGAAGATGGCACAGACAAACCTATGTGGAAACAGGGATAGGGCGTCGCTCCACAGCATCTACGTACGACCTCCAGTGGAACCGTTTCAGCTCAACGTTATGACCAGCACCCTTAGCAGATCCCACTAAAACATCCATCCGACTTCCGGTGACGAGGGAGGACAGCGTTAGCTGCGTTAATCGAGTTAAACGTCAAGGAACGTTTGTAACCGGTCAACGGGGATGTCTGTGTGATGAAGCAGGATGGAGGCTGGGGAGGCCAGAAAGTCAGGGTCAGCGCCTTCCCGGATTACCCATATGATGTCGTCCCAAATATGTAACAGCCAGCCAGGATGACTACCACATCTCCAGCAGCTAGCTGAAACCCGAGGAGCCAACCTATGGATGTCTAAAGGTTCCCCCTATACCATCGTCAAAGTCTTTTGAACGACGTTTCCTTCATCCGGCTAGAGGAGACCGAGCCCTTGTGAATAATAAAGAAGTTTTTCCACCAATCCTCTGGGGAGAACGAGCAGTTCAGGTCCCCTTCCCAAAGGCTGAAGAAGTAGGCTTTCACCACCAGGGCCAGTAGGACCACGTACAATTTGGACAGTAAGCGGGATGGTTCCTTCTGATCCAGGCAAAACCTCTCCAACATCGTAAGCGGCAGATTTGGTGATAAACTAAATGGGTGGAGAAGGAACGGGATCCCGGGCCCAAAAGTGTCTCCGAGGGTTTCAATGCAGTACCGCTAACCACATGACATCAACAACGGAGAGTGCTCACTCCCGGTGGTAGAAAAGCTTTTAGACTACAAGAGGATAGGCCCAGAGTCAAGTCCGGATTCCCCATCAGGGGGGGATACCGGCGACAGTACCGTCCCCCTAGCGCACAACTCGAAGGGTAGGTACAACGAAGGGATGGGCAGGATAGCTGACGCTCCGCGACGGCTCCCGAATCCAGGACAGAGCAGTAACAGGTCACGACAGGAATGAGCCCTCCACCGACCGTTCGATGACGCGGCGCAAATGGGACGCCTGCCGATATAATTAATTCTAAACAACTAGGGAGACCAACCCCCCCCCCCCCCGCAACTTATGTCGAACCGAATGCAAAAACGCCGAGCGCAAAGGCCTACCCCTCCAGATATAGCGCAGAAAGATTCTGCGACAACAACGCTGAAAAAAGGATCTCGGGAGAGTCGCGGGTAGAGTTTGGAACAGATAGAAGAAACGCGGCAATATATTCATCTTTATAACCCCCCACCCTCCCAAACCAAGACATATGGGGGGGGGAAAGCCCATTTACGCAGGTCAGACTCCAGAGTAGACAATAAGGTCTCAAAATTAAGAGCCCGCAACTTGGAAAAGTCCCAGGGGATAAGCAAACCCAGATACTTAAGAAAATCCTCCTTCCACTTAAAGGGGAATCATCTGGCGCGTATCTGATGGCTCACTGGGGAAGGGAGACGGGAGCCCATAATTTCCAACTTAGAAATGTTCATTTTAGAGTTCGAGAGCCCCTGCAACCTGGCAAGCTCCGATAGGACAGCCGAGAGAGAGAGAGAGATCGGACCGGATGGGTGAGGGTAGGTAGGATGTCATCTGCAAACATCGATAGGACGTGGGAGCAGGGGGTCCTACCCAAACCAACCCCCCCCCCCCCCCGCAATGTCCGGGTTTGCTCGGATGGCATTCGCAAAGGGCTCAAGTACCAAAAGAAACAAAAGGGGAGAAAGAGGCCCCCCCCGCCGCGTGCCGTTCCATAATGTAAATGTATCGGATAATACGCCATTAACGGCCACTCGCGCAGTCGGGGATTCGTACAAAGCTTTAATACAGGACAAGAAGCGACAGCCTACTCCATCGAGGCCACGGTCATCGGAGTTTTGTGGTGTTGAGCGCGGGCAATGAGGTGAATCACCTCGATAGAGTTGTCCCTGGCCTCGCGCCCCGGGACAAACCCCACCTGATCGGACTGTACGAGGAAGGGTAACAAAGGCTGCAAGCAGTTCGCCAAAAAACTTTGGAAAAAACACTTTTTCCATCTACGTTTATCAATGAAACGGGGCGGAAGCCGCTGCACATATCTAGGTTTTTATCAGGTTCGGGGATAACTACGATAGGCGCAGTCAGGGAGTCTGGGGGCAAAAGAAGCACCCTGGGGGATTACATTAAAGAAGGAGACCGAGTGCGGGCCCAGGAGAGGGGAAATTTTCAGACAATATAAGATGGTAAAGCCATCCGGACCAGGGCTTTTGCCGGCGGGGGAGTTTTGAACGGCCGCGGCGACGTCTTCCGACGAGATGGGGCCTTCCGGGAGGTCCCGAGCCGCAGACGTCAGAGTTTCGGTCGGAGATTTCGAGAACTAATCGACGGTGGCCGCATCTGAGCCCGTATGGGGGGGGGGGGATTCAAAAAAGCATAGTATTGTCCGAAGCAGACAGCTATTCTTTCCAAACGGAAACAAAGCCGATCGGCTTGATCCCTAATGCGGGTGATATAGGTCTGTGCCCCTTTTCGCTCTCAGTTCCAGGTTTGTCACCAAATTCATAGAACTGGCGTCTCACCAATAGCAAGTAAGTCACGCTGAGTTCTAGCATCAAGGAGAGATGCCAAGCGGGTCCGGAGGGACGACAGTTCCACCTGAATGGACGGGAGCGAGGTCAATTTGTGTCGGGTTTCCAAACGGGCAATCTGTTTAGTGACTTCCAAAATGGTTGCCAAATTCAACTTCTTAACGGAGGCCCCTAACTTGATCAGGTGGCCCCCTCACGACAGCCTTATGCGCCTCCCAAATAACCGGCGTCGAGACATCAGGGGTGACGTTGTCCTCGAAATAGTCTCTAATACGGGAGGACAACCGCGAGACACGATGAGGATTACTCTGCACATTTTCATTGAGCCGCCAGTGCCAACTAGACTGGGGAAAATCCGGGGCACGATCACTGAGAGAAGCTACCCCAATTCTAGCCGAATGCAGGACCGACGAGTGAAAATGCGAAAGGGAAAAGGTGTCTAGACGACAATATAGCCAACGACGAGGGGAAAAACAGGTGTAATCCCTGCCATTGCGATAAAAGGGTCCTCCACGCATCTATTAATTGGTTAAGGCGTAAATGATGAAGTACCTTATTACGTATCCTAGAGAAAGGGACATGGGAGCTCCCAGAGGACGTATCAAGTTTAGGATCAAACACCATATTAAAATCACCCCCCCCCAGGACGGCGATACCCTCCTGGAAGTCAGTCAGCTTCGTGACAATGAAGGTGAGAAAACGGGCTTGGTTACAATTGGGTGCATATACATTGGCCAGCGGAAGTTTGGGGGAGCCCACATAGCCTTTAACAAATAGAGCCCGACCCCCCTCATCCTTCCAGGTCTCCGGTGGTTGAAAACGTATGAGCTTCTGTACGAGGATAGCTACCCCTTTAGTTTTAGAGGAGGGAGAGCTGGAGAGGAACGAGTGTATAAAACGCCTGTTTGAAAGACGGGGAAATCCCTTGCAGCAGATTAGTGCCTTTCCCGTACAAAGGCAATGTGAGATTTAAAGGAAGGTAAAAACGCCAGAGGTTTAGAGCGTTGCTGGGGTTTATTAAGGCCTCTAATATTCAAAGAGACCAGATTAAGAGTGTCATGCGCCATATTGAGACGGCAAAGGGCGCCGAGTGTCAAATGGCAGAATGACTGGAGCCTTGGGACAAGCAAGAAAAACAAGAAAACAAAACCCAAACAATGTGCAGTGTGTGTGTCGTGTATCGTGGAAAAAGGGAAGACATCCCAAGTGGCATGGTGTAAAAACGTAGGGGATGAGCACGGGGACTGCAAGCAGGCCAAAACCTACTGTCCCAACGTGTGTGTGGGGGGGGGGGGGGGGGGGGTTAGCCTGGAAAGGCAAGGGAGAAAGGAACCAAAAAGGCCTCCTAACGGAAGAATACGGAGACTGTACGTCCCCGTCTAGGGAACACAAGTGAGTTAAAGCACCGCTCGTGGGAACATAAACTGGCGCAGCGGACAGGGAGTAAGAGCCGCCGTGAAAAACGTGTACGTAAGAAAAAGGATCAACGGAATGAGTGCAATGGCCCACAGGAATACAAGGGCTTACTGGACCCAGCCCACCAAAGTTCTGTAGGGAGTATAACCTAAGCATGGAGCCTAGCTAAGCCAAACATGTCATGGCAACATGGTGGCACATAGAACTCGTGAGCGTGTGCCGACAGAGAGGAAGCACAAAACTATCCACAGGAGGAATAGTTGGAGTATAGGTATGTATCGAGCACGGAAAAAAAACCCAAAAATAAATATTAATCCAAAAAAAAACATGGGAAACGAAAAGAAAAGTGCCAAAGTCCATAATGTCCAATAAGTAGCGTCTAAATCACCTTACCCAACAGGCGCGGCAGACATGGAGACAGGGCAAAAAGCCAGACAACGCTCACCGGCGGGGCAACAGAGCAAACCCTACCGGGACGAGCCGGAGCGCAGCTCTCGGCCGAGTGTCGCTGCAGAAAACAAAAGTTCAAAGTGGAAGTCTGTTACTTAAGGGCATCATCCTGTCTGTTCCGCTGCAGCAGTTGCTCGACGGCGTTATCCATGAACCGGCGGGCGCGGCGAGCGGCTGTGGAGGCGCCAAAGAAAGTTCCCACTTCGGTAGAGATATCGCAGGTAAGTCAAGTTGAGCGAGAAAGGACTCTAAATCCCCGTGTTGACAAAGGGTGGAGACCTCCTCGTCTCTACGGGCAATGAGCACAAACTGTTGGGGATATTAATGAGACAAAATAGGCAAAACCAATATTTTATCACATACGCAAAATAACGACGCTATCAAATATTGCAGTACCACATCCACAATATGAATTTAAGGAGATGATACCCTATATTTTATCTCCGATCCTAAATTCTTTCAGATCGCCGAAAATTACAATTCGAATCAGATATATATCACCAAAATTATCAATCAAAAAATATTTAGTGTAAATACAATTTAAAAACAATATATATATGGGTCACACAGTGCATAATATAAAACACAAAGTTCTTAAAACATGTCACAAATGAATCCATTCAAATACAGTATATTATCGATACTTATCAATATGAGTGACTACTTTATGGGTCTAACACTTTAATTAATTTCCAGTCCACTCAGCAACCAAAAAATGTATAATAATCGGGCCAGTAATAAAAATCTCTCTCTCTCTCTCTCTCTCTCTAATATTAGTTCAACTAATATAACAAATTACAAATAATTTAATTGTGTCTAAGAGTATTAGTGAAATTCCTAATAGATGCAAATAATGTCAAACTTCATCTATAGGTAAAAATACCTTTTCATTATTGTTATTATCACGGGTTATAAGCTGCAGTCTCACAAGCCGCCGTATACAATCATGCAATATAGTACTTCCCAGAAACAGGGAATTCTATACAAAGACGATAAAATTCATCTCTATTCAGAATAATAAAACAATTATAATTACCACCACTTGTTGCTGTTGTCCCACCGGTCCTTGTAGAAATTAATCCAGGTTCATTGGCAAGAAATTACGTGGAAAAGAATATAACTTTCGACCAGTTATATAGGTTACAACTCAAAATAACTCCAAGAGTGAAATATGGTGCCAGAATCTTAAGATTCCAATTCTCTGGGGTAAATTTGGTGAATAAGAAGTCCGTCCGGGTCTGTCTGTTTCAGGGTGCCATCTTTTTTAAGGTCCGGTTTTTTTTTTATTCAAGACATAAGCTTTTAAAGACAGGGCTTCTTATCAAAGCCTCCACCTCTTGATTGGAATTCTCCAATCATAACAACGGTAGGTTTTACCCATTATAATTAGGATTTCTACTCATATTTACACCGTTGTAATTTCTTAATTTACCCGTGAGAGACGCTCTGGTCTAAGAATTAACTTACAACCGTTACATGTGTGTTTGGAATTTATCCTTGGTCACCCTTAGCGCCAGCTGTTACTTCCTAGATAGTAACTCAGGCCTTGGTAGTCTTACCGTGTATCCCCCATTCCAATTTACATTCCTAAGGATATGCAGCGTCTACTCCTTAACTTTCTCATGGAAGATAACGTCAATTGTATCATATATACGCTGAAACATCATTATACACGAATACTCCTTTGTTCTCAATTATAGAGGGAACAAGGACAAAAAGAAATCATCGCTACATGATTACGTAAAATAAAATGGCTCTGACTCCATTTTGTGTTCATGTAAAGTACAGAATATATGGAATACATGTTTTCTATCATCAAATATCCGACAGAACGGCAATCCCCACTGATAGGGGATGTTTGCTTCCCGTGACGCAGCCGTCATGGGTTTAACCCCTTCAGTACCGGGACGTACCTGGTACTTCCTGGTTAACAGTCACCGGTAGACCGGGACGAACCAGGTACGTCTCCTCCAAAAAACGCCCCCACATCACCACAATCGCGGTGATCGTGGGGGCGCTGCTGCTGCTGTCTGCCCAGGAGTCCTGGCCAGACAGCACAGCCTGTCTAAGCCCGCCCCCAAGCCCACGATCACTCCCACGGAGTGATTTTGTAGGCAGAAACAGCGATTGCCACAGGCAGCTTCAGGGAAGGGGGGGGGGGTATTGAATGGGTCCCCATTCACCTGATCCAACACCCCCCCTGCTGCCTGATCGCTCCATGAGAGCGTCAGTGCAGCGTTAACCCCTTCAATGGCGCGATCGCGGCATTGAAGGGGTTAATTCCCGTTTTTTAGGGGGTTCTGCTGCTGGTGGTCTGCCTGGAAGCCCAGGCAGACCAGCAACAGCAAAAACGAGCCCCCAGAAGAAGGGAGACTCCTCCCCTACAATCTCCAGTCTATTGGAGATTGTGTCCCAGTTGCCAGAGGCAGCTTCAGGGACAGGGAGACAGGGTTCTTTGGTCTCCACATGAGTGTGGAGACCAGACCCCCCCCACCCCCCTCTTCCTCAATTAACCCCTTCAATGCTGCAATTGTGTATGACCCCCATCGCAGCATCGCAGGGGTTAATATTAGTCCCCCACAAGCTTGTGGGGACTAAATATCAATCAATGCTGTGCTTCAATGGAGCATCAGCATTGAAAGAGTTAAAAAAAAATTATGTAAAAAATAATAATAATTATTACAAACAAAATTTAAAAAAGAAATAATTTGCAAAAAAATAACAGCACTGACCTGAAAGTCCAGGGTGCTTCCAGGTCAAATGCTGGGCTCATCAGATCGCTCCTGGCCAATAGGAGTGATCGGATCATTATGGCAGCCCACGGATGACCCTGCTCTACAAAGAGAAGAGGGGTCATCTAGGGTCATTATGAAAACACACAAATTATTAATAAATGAAAAAATCATAATTATTACCAGATCACTCGTCGGTGACATTTTAAGTCGCTCATTATCGATCGGTCTCCCTGATTGATGTCAGCGGCCTAAACCTGTCACTTACAAGTAATCTGATGACAAAAATTTGTACAAAAAATTTAAATGCGCATGTTCCAGTTTTGCCCTCATAGCTTCCTCAAAAAATACATGAACCATGCATGTGAGGCCTTGTTGGAACCGGGGGGGTGTGGGTGAACAAAATGTGGTGTTTTTTTTCCAGTCTTACACATATGCTGTGCAAGAAATAAATTGCAACATTGAAATGTACGCGTTAAAAACGCAATAAAATAATTTCCCTGTGAAGTTTGGCAGACATCAGCGAAGAAATGGCTGGCTGAAAACTGTCAAAACTACCCTAGTTGAACACCTTGACTCGTCTACTGTTCGTAAATATATACTTTTATGGGGTAATTTACAGGGGAGGGGGGGGGGGGGGCTTCAAAATGTCCCAAATGGGATATGGCCCAGGAAACCAATTTCTGAAAACTTGCGCATGTTCCAGTTATGGCCTCATGGCTTCCTCAAAAAATGCATTGAACCATGCATGTGAGGCCTTGTTGGAACCGGGGGGGTGGGGTGGGGCGGGGGGGGGTTGTTGGTGAACAAAATGTGGTGCTTTCTTCCACTGTTGCACATATGCTGTGCAAGAAATACATTTTAACATTGAAATGTATTTGTTAAAAACGCAATAAAATAAATTTTCCGTGAACTTTGGCAGACATCAGTGAAGAAAAGGCTAGTTGAAAACTGTCAAAACTACCCTAGTTGAACACCTTGACTTGTCTACTGTTCATAAATATATACTTTTATGGGGTAATTTACAGCGGGGGGGGGGGGGGGGGGGCTTCCAAAATGTCCCAAATGGGATATGGGCCCAGGAAACCAATTTCTGAACATTCCAAATGTGAAAACGAAAATGCGCATGTTCCACTTTTGCCCTCATAGCTTCCTCAAAAAAATGCATGAACCATGCATGTGAGGCCTTGTTGGAACCGGGGGATGTTGGTGAACACAATTTGGTGTTTTGTTCTGCAGTTGCACATATTCTATACAAAATATAATATAATATAATATAAACATATGCAAAAAAACCCCAAAAAATCTAAAAATACCTCCAAATTTGACAGCAATTGGCGATAAAATCCCTGTTTGAAAAGTGTCAAAATGACCCTAGTTGTACACCTTGACTTATCTACTGTTCATAAACATATAATTTTGGGGGGGTAATCAGTATCTGTGACAACTATTGCAGTTATTAGACTACCATGCCAAATTTGAAAACAATTACATTTCAAAAACGTGATGCATGCCTTGCAATATTTGCCCTATACTGGTCAAAATAGATAAAAATCCTGGCCATGTTGGGTGGTTTCCAAATCAGGACAAGTTAATGAATATATTTGGGATAATTTTTTCCCATTGGTTTAACGTGTGTACAATTTGTATGTATACAAAACTGTCAAAAAATGCCTTTTTGTTCATTTTTTCCCCACTATGTACTACCCCAGCTTACTATGGTTTCAAATGAAAGCCCTACTTGTGCTGAAAAAAACTATATATGATTTGTGTGGGTGCACCAATTGATAAGAGAGAAATTACAGTTGAAGAAAGACATGGCAAAAACACAAAAACGGCTCCGGTCCGTTAGCGACACGTTAGTATCAAAATCCCGGTCCTGAAGGGGTTAAGAGCCCGACGTTTCTGTAGAGTAAGCGGGGATAAATCTTGGAAAATCCGGATCTGCACACCATCGAACTCAAAGTCGCCGCACAGGAACCGCTTCCTTAACGGAGTATTCGTGTAGACAACAAACCGCATCTCTCGGTCTGAGCGCTCGGTGAGCTCCATCAAACCGGATCGGCGTGTCATCCGGGTGCTGTAGGAGCTTGTCGAAAAAAGACTGTAATGTCTTGCGTACGTCGGCAGCAGCAACCCATACAGGTGAACCTCTGATGCGTACGTTCTTGCGCCGCCCTCCATTATCCAAATCCTCCAGTTCTCGGTCGAGATCCGAGCGGTCACGGTACAAGCCCGAAAGGGGCATCTACAGTTTCACATGTTTTAATGTGGTCCTCCTCCTCCAGCACAACAACGCGGTCTCCTATGTGCTTGACGTCTTGCTGGATCGAGGCAAGGTCAGCTCTGACTCCATGCAACGCGTGGTCCAAAGCCGCGTCTATCGGCCATGTAGGTGCCCCAACCGGAGGGTCCCGGGTCACAAACTCCTGGTCCAAGGAGGCGTCTTCAGAGCGCTCGCTAGCTCGACTCGATGGGGAAGGCGCCATCTGGGAAGCATGGTCGTGAGCCTCGGCGTCCCGGGAAGCCCGGAAAAAGGGCCGAACGGACGGTGCCAGGTGCTTTTCCTGCGTGCCCGGCGGTTTAGGGGTGCCAGTAGCTCGCTTGGATTTCCCCATGATCGCGGTAGAATAGAAAAACGTTCATTAGTTCCCAGACGACGAACGCCCCCCCCCCCCCCCCCGGTGGTAGCTTTTTCAAATGTTTTGGGGCTGATAACATCCAGGTCCTGCTATGGCCATCGCAGTCCCCCCGATTTGAACTCCATAGAAAACATGTGGACGGTCCGCCAGCGTCGACTTTGAAATTTAACAGATGGGGGAGAGATTTTGGACGGAGGAATCCGAGATCCCTCGCCATGTATTCTCCAACCTCATCGGGCATTACGGAAGACTCAGAGCTGTTATCTTGGCAAAGGGAAGTAAGCACAAGGTATTAACTAAAAGGGTGTCGATAATTCTGCCACACATACATTTCTTTTGGTTTTTTGTTGGGTTTTTTCTTTTTAAAAAAAAAAAAAACAAACAAAAAAAAAAAAAACCTGCGTTGTTGTGTTTGCAATTGTTTGATATCCGTGATAGCAGAGCATTTTTGGAAGAAAAGATGAAAGGGTTAAACAATAAAGACACATTTTCACAGCATTTTTAGCTCAGTTTAAACTAAGGGTGCCTATGTTCGTGGAGGGCACTGTATACCTTTATACAGCGGTATAAGCTTTTTCTGGCCACTTTTGTGGGTGAAATATTATATATATCCCAGCAACCCAGTTTACCCCAGTAAGTACCAAAATAAATACCAGCCATATGAGGCGTTTCCAAAATCAAGGCAATTACCGAAATACATTTTTTTGTTCTTACTTTGCACTGGCTATGTATATTTTGTCAGAGAATAGCCTTAAATAAATGTTACCAATTTCATTATGTATTCTGCTGGGCTAATTTGGAAAATGTTTTAACAGCAGAATAAACCTAGTTTGGTCCACTTTAACACATGTCTAAATCAGCATATTGAAATATCCAGCTCTATTCGGTGGCTTAAGTTAATCTATCTCAGCTCATTGAATACCATAGACGGAAATACAACCTATTTAGTCAAAATAAACAATCACTGATTTCTCTCGCATAATTGGATAGAAGCCACTATCTCAGTTTATTTTAGTTAATAAATATCACTTTAAGCCGCATTATAACATTTAAACCGTTTATCTCATTTACTAGGGCAATGTTTTGCAGCTCAGTTATACTGGCCTTTTTAATACCAGGGAGGTGATAGTCATAGATGCCACGAAGGAAAAAAGAAAGAGCAAAAGAAAATTGTGACATATTATTGTCGATTGCGGCTGCTCGTTACCAACTGGCAAACTTACGTTTTAGCAGAGAAGAGTGGATGGCGTACTTGTGCGAGGACTCGATTCAACAAAATAACAGTTTTATCGACTCGATAAAGACCTCATTGTGAGGTTGAAACGTTGTTGCCGTCTTCCTTTAACCCCTTGATGACAATTGCCGGTCCGGGCCCGTCACGGAAAAACATGTTGCTAACGACAAATGACGTGCCAGGACCGTCATTTCTTAAAACGGGTAAAAAAAAAAATTAAAAAAAATTAAAAGCGATCCGTGATGGATTTTTCTTTTTACCCAAACGGCGGTGCTGTAATGCCTCGACCTCGAGGCATTCAGCAACGCCACGATCGGAATCAGGGGCCCATGTCTGGCCCCTCCCCGGGGCCTCAACATCCGCCACACAATGTTTTAAAAGCGTTTAGGAGGCGATCAACGATCACCTCCTAAACTTAAATGGTTAAACTGGAATGCCTCGATCGGGAGGCATCCAGCGACACCAAACACTTACCTCTTGATGAACCGTGACCGCTCCGGAGAGCGGTCACTGCCGCAGCTGCCGGTGATCTTCGCCATCAGCAAGATGGCGGCGACCCGGGTAAAAAAAATAATAAAGACGATAGAGTTTGCTAGACGGTCTCCTGACCCTCTACAGAACTCTGGCTCAACTTGCAGGTTGAATACAGCTACTGCCAGGGGCGTAACTAGACGCCTCAGGGCCCGGGTGCGAGAATCTGTTAAGGGCCCCCTCACCCCCCCCCCCCCCCAAAATAAAACATGATTTTTACCAAACAATTTTTTTTCAACTAATTCAACAAATTCAATTTACATATTGAATCATATCTGTAAAAAAAAATCAAACAAAAAGGGGCGCATGTACAAAGGGCATAATCCAGGGGTGTCCAAGTTTTCTCTGCAGTGGGCCACTTCTTCAGAATTGTATACGTGCGCGGGCCCCACTCATTTTTCACTGTGACAAAAAATATGGCCTTTAATAAAATATGCAGATTAAAATAACACAAAACCTTTACTCTTCCTCTCACTGATTTCTGGGCCTTGAAAGTTTTGCGACTACAAATTCTGGATTCCCTAGATTTATTCTAGGGATGAACTGAAATGAAAATTCTGGACCAAAACATTCAGGGTTCACTTAGCCAAAACCGAAAATGACCCCCACCTTTCAAACTAATAATACAAACTCACATGTTTAATAAAAGTAGCTAACACACAATTGGACAAAATTAGCAATATGACTTGGCATGATAGGAGTGTGATTGCTAACAGCAATCACACTCCTATCATACCCAGGCAACCAGTAAATGCTGGTACCTAGGCATGATGGGACTGTGCTCGCTGTGATTGCTGCTATGCCAAGTCAGCCAGTACACGCTGGTACAGGGTGGCTGTAAGTGATGTGCAGACCCCATACTGCTGGCAGCATCACTACACAAGGGGGGCAGCTAGCCAGGTTTCAGCATGTACTGGCTGACTTGGCACGACGTGAGTGTGATTGCTAACAGCAATCACAGTCCCATCGTGCCTAAGTTCCAGCACTTACACATCCATGCTATCACACACACACACACACACACTCATTTATTCATAGAAACATTAATTCACAGATTCATTCCCTCAATCACACACACTCATTCAAACACCCTCCCCACCCCCTTACCTGCACTGCAGCTCCTCGATGCCGCTCACAGACTTCAGCAGGGGGCGCGGCCTCCCTCTGCCTTCTCTGCTAAAGCACAGAGGAAGTAGGATGTCACGTCAACTCCGCTTTCTCTGTGCAGTCCAGAAGACCCTCCCACAGGTAAGTAGCAGGGCTTGAGGTGCGGCTCGCGTAAGATCGGTTGCCCTGGCTGCCGATCTTACGCGGGCCGCACCTCGAGGTCTCGCGGGCCGCATGTTGGACGCCCCTGACATAGACCGTATTTGCACCATTTTAAGACAAGAAGGTTTTTACCAGCACAAATGCTCTGAAAAATACCCCCTCGTCTACAAATCAGGGTCGTCTTATAATCAAAACTCAAAGAGATCTGATTATGAGACTAAAACCCAGACCCCCTGCATTGATAAAGGGGACCCGGATCCTCCTCTGTTATCTCCCCCCCCCCCCCATTACCGTTGCTTCTGACTCCCCGGTGCTTAGTCCACCCAGCGTCTAGAGCTCTACACAATTCACGTAGAAAACCTCCGCCCAATCATATAGCAGACTAAGCACCGGGGGGCACTCACAAACTCCGCAGAGTTTAGAGGAGGGAGGGACTGTTAAATGGAGAGCATAAGGCGGCATTTCCGGAGGCAGAGTGCTCTGTGAAATGCCTTTTAAACCCCATTAATACCACTCTGCCTCCAGAAATGCCTTTCAAATAGACTTGGGCACCAGGGGGGCTCTTCATGTTCATCTTCGTGCTCGTCTTCAGCAAAAAAATACATAAATAAATAAATATTGTATTCCGCAAATATTCGCCTGGATCTGTCTTCTCTTCGGGCGCATATCCGCAGACATTCTTCGTGTTTTCTTCGTTTTCCCCGGTTAAAGGGTTAAAACGGGGTTTAAAGCCGCTCTGGCGCCAGGAGTTTAAATGTCCGGATGAGCAACTCTATTGGTTGTCAGCAGGGTACTCGTCTGCCATTGGTTGATGTCAGACGAGCCCCCTGCTGGCGACCAATAGGGTCGCTCGTTCAGACTGTTAAACTCCTGGTGCCGTAATTGTCCGCCAGATCCCGCTGGTCTCCCTCTTCTACAATGTATTCACTGATAAAACAGGGAGACCAGTGGGATGTGCCGGGTAAGTTGCAGCATTGGGGGGTTTAAAAGACTGTAAAAACCCCCAATGCTGCAACTTACCCTGCCGATTCCACTGCTCTCCCTCCCTGTTCAATTAGTTAGGGGTTACCTTTGTTTTTTAAAGGGTTAAGGGGCCGTGCAAGTGAGCCTATCGGTCACTTGCACGGCCCTTTAACCTATGGATTTCCGCTATGGATAGGTTCGCTGTCAGGGGTTACAAAGACCGTGCGAGTGAGCCTATTGTTCACCTGCAGGGTCAACCAATTGGTTGATGCCAGAGGAGGTCCCCGTAGGCGACCAATAAGCTCATTCGCACTGCCCTGTAACCCGTGCCGGCGGACCTGCGGATGTCCACTTCCGGGAACTGCCGCAAAGCCGCAAAGACAAGGCAAGTTAATAGAGGGGGGGGGGGGGGAATGGTAGACAAAGACCAAGACAATCACAAAGATCTTCGTGGTGTGTGTCTTCGCCTACGTTTTACCGCCGCCGTCTTCTCTTCGGCGTGTCTTCGGAACCAACACGAAAACACACTCTTCGTGTTCTTTTCCATGTTCGCCCAAAGACAAATGCACAAGTCTACTTTTAACCCCTTTTAATCTGGACGCACAGGGACATATAGAGGATTAACACAACCCCAGCCTGTAGAGCTCTAGGCAATTCGCGTAGACAACTTCCGCTGCAGCTGAAAGGAAGGTGCGGTTAGCAGCAGGGGTTGTCTGCGTCCATCACCTTCCCCAACTGTCACAGATCAGAGTTCCCCCAGGGCCAGGAACTCTCCTCACTAACAGCCTGGGAAGGTCTACGCCGATGGACGCGGACATTCCTCTCCCCCCCCCCCCCCCGCTGCTAAACGCCCCTCCTTCCAGCCGCAGCTAATCGCATAGACATCTACACACTGCCCGGACAACACACGGTGGACTCGGAAGCACCCGTAAGTTGAGAGGAGGGCATAAGACAGAAAGATCCAGTTCCCCTGCAGCTCTGCAGGGATCTGGATCTTCGTCTCATACTACAAAGTATTTGACAACCCCGATTTTCAGACGAGGGATATTTTTCAGAGCACTCGCTCTGGGGAAAACATCACCTTAGAACCAAGTAAATACAGTATTACATCCTTTATTGAGGATCAGCTTGACAAACGCTCAATTAACTAGACTTTTTACTCTAAGGTTACACATTTGGGAAGTATGACAAAACAGACTACACCTAATAACATCACATTGAAGTTAGTTAGTTAGTTAGTTAGAGCTAAAAGTCATGACGGTGGCGACCTTCAACCTCCACTTCTGGGTAAGGTGCTCAAGCACCAGCTAAAGCTGAGCATATGTCATTACACCTTGCCTGGAAGCAGTGGCGTCAGCAGGGGAACATTTCCCAGCGTTCCGGCACATTCAGTTGAAATTGCAGCCGACGCGGCTGACAGTTTCAAAGCGGCCGCTTTGAAACTGTCAGCCGCCGGCCGCCTAATGGCTTGCCGGCACGCCGATCATTGAGGCTCTTCGTCCCGCCCCTTTGAGGATGCTCAAGGGGGCGGGCACTTACAGAACAGATGCTGTGACAGGGAGCACGCGGTAGAAGAGCAAGAGAGCAGCGGTGTTGAGGCGGAAAAACAAAGACCTTCAAATAACTAATTATTTAATTAAAAAATATCTTTGATAAGCACAAGGGTCTTCAAATGTAATGTGTTATTAGAAGTAAGTACACCAGATCTCACTGGAGGAGGCACATTAATAAGGCGGGGGCTGCCTTGGGAAAATTACATACAAAGAGATGGTGGCTGGCAGGCTGGGGACATAATTACACATCGGGGGGGGGGTTAATACACATTTGTATGGGGGCCATTATAATAACCATTACAAAGGGTTGGTGCATCAATACACAAGGGAGGGGGTCAGGCTGGGGGCATCAAATAAATCAATACACAAGGGAGGGAGGGAGGCTGGCTGGGGGCATCAAATTAATCAATACACAAGTGAGGGGGGCTGGCTGGGGGCACCAAATAAATCAATACACTAGGGAGGGGGGGATGGCTGGGGGCATCAAATAAATCAATACACAAGGGAGGGGGGCTGGCTGGGAGCATCAAATCAATCAATACACAAGGGAGGGGGCTGGCTGGGGGCATCAGATCAATCAATACACAAGGGTGTATAGCACAAATGCACAAAGGAGGGTGGCTGGGGGGGGGCACAAATACACAAGGGGCAATACACACAAACAACAGAGCAATGTGGAAAGCAATTTTTATACTAGTAGTACTAGTTTATAATTCATAATATTAGTAGGTTATCCCATCCTGATGTGGGGGGTTCATGTGGCAGCAGAGCCTGCCCTGGGGCATGTATTTGGGTGTCAGTGTGGCAGAGCCGGTCCTGATATGTGTTTGGTCATCTGTTTCCTGGCACTTTACTTGCTGTAGGGTTAAATAGAACTTTGTCATTTTGAGTTCTCCAGATTTTGTGGTCACTTCTTCAGAGGACAAAACTTTCTAGGCCTAGAAATCAGTGAGAGGGGAAAAGTAAAGGTATTGGGTTATTTACTCTTATTTCAATCTGAATATATTATTAAAAAGGAAACGTAGATGTTGGTTCAGAGTCTGTGGGACCTCAATTCTTGATTTCATTATACAGGACGCTATTCCCCTTTGGTTTCACAGGCCTTCACAGACCAAGTGGTATTCAGTAGACTTGGGCACCAGGGGGCTCTTCGTGTTCGTCTTCGTGCTCGTCTTCGGGGGGGAAAAAAACCTTCGTATTCCGCGAATATTCGCCCGTTCCTGTCTTCTCTTCGGGCGAATATTCGCGGACATTCTTCGTGCTCGTTTAATCTTCGTTTCCTTCCCGGTTGCCTTGCAGGGGTTAATACGGGGTTAACAACACATCGGAGCAGCAGCAGCTGCCGTGAAGGAATGTGTGTGCAACTCTATTGGTCGTTTCGGCAGGGGGCTGGTCTGGCATCAACTAGTGAATTGCAGAACGCACTTCATTCGTTGATGGCAGGCCAGCCCCCTGCCGAAACGACCAATAGAGTTGCACACACGTACTGAGGTGTACTGTACACAAAATGACCTAGAGACAAATGCTCCAAGGAACTTGGCCTCCGTTTATCATACACAATCAGACATCCATAGATGTTTAATAAAAGAATAGGGATTATTTTACATTTTTAAATTGATTTTGGACCACTTGTAATACATGCCTAACATTTGCTACCTATTTACAATGGCATACTTTGCAACAACCCAACTTTTACTGGACAGGACTGGAAAAAAGCAGGACTGTCCACCAAAATCTTGGGTGTGTTGGCAGGTATGCGGATGGAAAAATGTTGGACAAGAACTAAAAAATAGCTTAGGGTTAATGTACGGTTATGTTTAAGATTAGTAGCAGTGCACTGCTTTGGTTAAAGATGTATTATGTCTAAATAATAATTTAATTTTAATGGGTTTTAAAAAAAAATTAGGGGTTTATTTAAATGTATTTTAAAGTTAGATTTATTATTTAGTACTTTATTATATTTATTTAATGTTTATACTAGTGCTACCTACCGAGCTATAACTACCAACGTGTATTTGCATACCTAGTTTAGCTAAATTAGATGGGACAGGACTGGAAAAAAGCAGGACTGTCCCTGAAAAAGTTGGGTCTGTTGGCAGGTATGTGGATGGAAAAATGTTATAGTATGAAGTGTGAGTTATAGCGTTAATGCTAGTGAGTGTAGAAATGAAGGCCAGGACAAATAACAAGAGGAAAGGTCCTTGTGATTTTTGCATTGTACGTGTATGTGTTATGTGTGTTATGTGTGTTGTCACTTGTCACTGTGTTATATGTGTTATGTGTGTTGTGTTATGTCACTGTGTTATTTGTGTTATTGTGTGTGTTATGTTTGGTTGGTTGTGTATCAGAAGGAAAATAATGAAATGGAAATGGAAAAGGAAATGGGAAAGGCGAATGAGTGGGCAATTGACGACCCACTCACCTGTTTCACCCCAGAGCAAAGCATCCAAACACTGTCAGTCCTAGACGTTTGGCAGCGGACTTCCAGAGCTCAGACACAAGGCCCTAGCGTAAGCTGGCCACTCCGGCGGAGGTAGCAGGCGTTGCCACACCGCAAACAGACGCAGCCAGGGGGGAGAAACTGCCCTTACCATTAGGGACATTTGAGGCATGACACTAGCCAGGAAGCGAACTGGCATCGAAGAGACGCTGGCATCACCACCAGCAGCAGCAGCAGAATTGGGAAAGGCGAATGAGTGGGCAATTGGCGACCCACTCACCTGTTTCACCCCAGGGCAAAGCACCCAAACACTGTCAGTCCTAGACGTTTGGCAGCGGACTTCCAGAGCTCAGACACAAGGCCCTAGCGTAAGCTGGCCACTCCGGCGGAGGTAGCAGGCGTTGCCACACCGCAAACAGACGCAGCCAGAGGGGAGAAACTGCCCTTACCACTAGGGACATTTTGGGCATGACTCTAGCCAGGAAGCGAACTGGCAGAGAAGAGATGCTGGCACCACCACCACCAGCAGCAGCATTGAAAAATGGGAAAGGCGAATGAGTGGGCAATTGGCGACCCACTCACCTGTTTCACCCCAGGGCAAAGCACCCAAACACTGTCAGTCCTAGACGTTTGGCAGCGGACTTCCAGAGCTCAGACACAAGGCCCTAGCGTAAGCTGGCCACTCCGGCGGAGGTAGCAGGCGTTGCCACACCGCAGACAGAGGCAGCCAGGGGGGAGAAACTGCCCTTACCATTAGGGACATTTGAGGCATGACACTAGCCAGGAAGCGAACTGGCATCGAAGAGACGCTGGCACCACCAGCAGCAGCAGCAGCAGCAGAATTGGGAAAGGCGAATGAGTGGGCAATTGGCGACCCACTCACCTGTTTCACCCCAGGGCAAAGCACCCAAACACTGTCAGTCCTAGACGTTTGGCAGCAGACTTCCAGAGCTCAGACACTAGGCCCTAGCGTAAGCTGGCCACTCCGGCGGAGGTAGCAGGCGTTGCCACACCGCAAACAGACGCAGCCAGGGGGGAGAAACTGCCCTTACCATTAGGGACATTTAAGGCATGACACTAGCCAGGAAGCGAACTGGCAGAGAAGAGACGCTGGCACCACCACCAGCAGCAGCAGCAGCAGCAGCAGAATTGGGTAAGGCGAATGAGTGGGCAATTGGCGACCCGCTCACCTGTTCCACCCCAGAGCAAAGCATCCAAACACTGTCAGTCCTAGACGTTTGGCAGCAGACTTCCAGAGCTCAGACACTAGGCCCTAACGTAAGCTGGCTACATTGGCGGAGGTAGCAGGCGTTGCCACACCGCAGCAAGTGCAACCAGGGGGGGAGAAACTACCCTCTCCATTAGGGACATTTAAGGCATGACACTAGCCAGGAAGCGAACTGGCAGAGAAGAGACGCTGGCACCACCACCAGCAGCAGCAGCAGCAGCATTGGAAAAGGCGAATGAGTGGGCAATTGACGACCCGCTCACCTGTTTCACCCCAGGGCAAAGCATCCAAAAACTGTCAGTCCTTGGCGTTTGGGAGCGGACTTCCAGAACTCAGACACAACGCCCTAGCGTAAGCTGGCTACATTGGCGGAGGTAGCAGGCGTTGCCACACCGCAGCAAGTGCAACCAGGGGGGGAGAAACTACCCTTTCCATTAGGGACATTTAAGGCGTGACACTAGCCAGAAAGCGAACTGGCAGAGAAGAGACGCTGGCACCACCAGCAGCAGCAGCAGCAGCAGCATTGGAAAAGGCGAATGAGTGGGCAATTGACGACCCGCTCACCTGTTTCACCCCAGGGCAAAGCATCCAAAAGACTGTCAGTCCTTGGCGTTTGGGAGCAGACTTCCAGAACTCAGACACTAGGCCCTAGCGTAAATTGGCTACACCGGCGGAGGTAGCAGGCATTGCCACACCGCAGCAAGTGCAACCAGGGGGAGAAACTACCCTCTCCATTAGGGACATTTGAGGCATGATTTCAGCCAGGAAGCGAACTGGCAAAAGATGCTGGCACCACCACCAGCAGCACCGTTGGAAAAGGAAAAAGGTGAATGAGTGGGCAATTGACGACCCGCTCACCTGTTTCACCCCAGGGCAAAGCATCCAAAAGACTGTCAGTCCATGGCGTTTGGGAGCGGACTTCCAGAACTCAGACACTAGGCCCTAGCGTAAATTGGCTACACCGGCGGAGGTAGCAGACGTTGCCACACCGCAAACACGTGCAACCAGGGGGAGAAACTACCTTAAACATTACAGATAAAAAAAATTAACTTTCCAAGCTAAGAGCTGGGTAACCCAACTTGGGCAGATTGAATTTAAGGAAGGCAATCTGCTCCATCAGATGAGGTGCCATGCGTGAGCGCTGTGGACTCAGTATGTTTCCAGTCATAGAAAACACGCGCTCACTTTGAACAGTGGTTGGCGGACATGATAGTAGCTGCTGCGCAACCCATGAGAGTGCAGGCCACACACTCTTCTTTTCATCCCAGTAGCTAAGAGGATCAACATTAGGCGCAGAAGGAACTTCACAGAGGTAAAGTTTGACCATTTCAGCAGCACTACTCTCCTTTCTGCTGCTAGCTCTGTCAGATGGTCCAACTATACTCCCAAGTGCCTCTTCCCAAAACGCAGCTGCTCCACTCAGCTGTGTTGTGCTGCTTGTGGCACTGCTGCTGATGCTGCTGCTAGGAGTAGCAGACCACATCATCTCTTCCTCCTCCTGCACCTCTCCCTCCTCGGACAGCATTCCCATTTTACGCTGCCAGTCACGCACCTTGTTGACCAATTGCTCCCGGTAGCTACTGAGAACATTAAATTTCAAAGCTAGCTTTCCCTTAATTCTTGGATCGCAAAGGCACGCTAGCATCATTTCGGGACTCTCTTCCATTCGTTTGCGAAGGTGTACTTTTAGCAGATCCTTCAGCTTCCTGACTATGGCTGCTATGTCAGGATGTAGAGTGCCACCTTGAACAGCCTCACGGTTTCCAAGGAACACATCCATCTTGCTGCCTAGATGGGAGAACACTGGGATTACCTGGGCCAGACTGGCAGTGTTTGAGCTTAAATTTTCTGTGGCATCCCTGAATGGTTTAAGGACTGCCACTAGCTGGGCGATCACTGTCAAATCCTCCCTATTCAATGGAGAGGTAATCCCAATATTGTGCTCTGAGGCAAGATTATGGATTGCCCTCTGCTGCTCCAAAATCCTCTCGAGCATGTCTAACGTGGAGTTCCACCGTGTACTGACATCCTGACGTAGGCAGTGTACGGGAAGACCTGACCTCTCTTGCTCTTCCCTCAAAAGTTGGCTAGCCTTAACACTATGGTGAAAGTGCCCAGCGATCTTTCTGCACCGGGACAGAACTACTGCTGCCACATTAGTTCCTTCTGACATTGCTGCCTTCACTACAAGATGGATGATGTGGGCTGCACAGCGCACACCAACAATATGACCATCTCGCAGCGCTTTCACCATATTGGCACCTCCGTCAGTTACCACAAAACCAACTTCAGCATTGGTGCCCGCCTCTGCTCCCACCCAAAGGCTAAACATTTTCCTCATCGCACGCAGAATGTTTTGGGAAGTGTGCTTTTCATCCATCACTTCTGCATGGAGAAGGAAAGATCGGTAGCCTGCTGCAGCAGCTTCCTTAGACACACCGGGCTGCCACCAGTGTGCTGTCAAAGAAAGAAAGGCATGCTGGCCGCTAGGTGCACTCCACAAATCTGTAGTGAAATGAACAGACTGACCAGCAGCCTTGGAAAGCTCCTCTTTCACTGCTGCAACACAGGACCGATACAATGAGGGGACAATGTTCCTGCTGAAAGTGGAACGTGACGGAACTGTATATTGTGGAGCCACAGCCGCCATCAATTGTTTGAAAGGCTCCCCTTCGATCATAGAGAAGGATGCCCCTCCAACAGCAATGAACTGACCAATCAGTCGCGTTACTTTATTGGCCTGCTGTTTGGGCATTGACCTTTTGGATTGGAATGCCACAAATTGTTCCAGGGTGGGCTGGACATGCAGTGCTCCAACCTGCCTTGGTCTCTGGCTGCCAGCACTAGTTGCTGCTGCTGCTATTGGCTCAGAAGAAGAAGCTGTTGGGGTTTTTCCACGGCCACCAGCTATGCTGCCTGCACTAAGTTTTCCCTCTGCATCTTTCCCCAATAGCACAGCGTTGTGTTGAGTGCTGAGGTGATGCTTCATGCTAGCACTGGTAAAATGGCCAGACACTTTCCCTCTGCTTATTAGCTTCCCACAATGTTTGCACTTTCCATAGCGCCCTTCTTCAACATTTTCAAAGTGCTCCCAAATTGGGGCGCGCATAGCCTTGGAGTGTGCCTTGGGTGCTGCTCCTACTGCTCGGGGTGGATGAACAGAGGCAGAACTAGTGGTGGTGGGACTGGTGGTAACAGTACTGGCCATAGTGGGACTGCTAATTGCTTTAGATTTGCTAGGTTTTGCTGCTGCTGCTGGTGGTGGTGGTGGTGGTGATGATCGTAGCGGAGAAGGTGGAGGCTCAGGGGAAAATTGTGCACTAGTCATTTGGACACTGCTCCCTGAGGAATCTGATGATTCCTGACCACTCATCTCCTCTACTTCCTCTGGCTCATAGTCTAGCTCTTCATTAGCCAGATCGAATGGAATTCCTGCTAGGCTGGAGCTAAGACTGATATCGTCGTGAGACTCGTGACTAGTAGTAGTGCGAGCAGGAAGAATAGACTCTGCACTTGGCCTCTCAGTCTCAGGCTCCTCTGCTACCTCGCTAGGTGGAGTTCCACTATGTGTAGCCCTCTCTCTAACTGTCTTTACAAAAATTTTGTAAGGACTTGCTGGCTTGCTAGAGGTACTAGGAGGACATGGCGTGGCGGTACCAGTGGGAACAGTAGGCGCAGCACTAGTGGCGGTAGAGGTGGGGGTGGTGGTGGTGGTGGTTTTCCCTACAAAGGAATGAGATCGCTTTGGTTTGGGACCCCTCTGAGTCTTGCTGCTAATTTGGCTCTGCTTGGTACCTTGCATGCTGCTGGTGGATGGGGAAGATGCTGCTTGGGGCAAAAGGCACTTCTTTTTAGTCACTGGGCTGGTACTACTTGTGCTACCCTTTAACTTTGAACGTGCTTCTGGTGCTTTAGGCTTTCCGTAAAAAACCATAGAGCTTGTGGGCCTAGCCGCACTACTACTGCCTGCTTTTGGTGCCTTTCCTTTACTTGATGATCCTTCAAGCAATGCTTCCCCAAATGATAAGCGAGAGCTTGGCCTACTTGGCCGACTAGACTGACGCAAAGGCTGCATCTTAGAACTGGTGGTGGTGCTGGTGGTGGTGCTGGTGGTGGCGGTGGTAGATGGAGCTTGTCCCTCCTTAGTCCCAAAAGGAGGATCCATTTCAAATTTTGTGTTGTGTGTGTAGTGTAGTGTAGTGTAGTGTTTAAAAAACTATAAAAAAAAATAAAAAAAATAAAAATAAAAAAAAAGGAAAAACGAATTAAAGACAAAAAATTAGAGGAAGTTCTCTTCAGTGCTACTGCTTAAAAAGTAAAACTATGCACTACTGCACTGTGCTGTGTGCAATCTGCCAAAGTGCTAAAGTTATTTAAATTCTTAACTCAAGATTAACTATTTAATAACTAGCAGTATTTTATTTTTAATTTGAATTTACACGGGCCTAAGAGCTTAGCCTACTTCTACGCTAGCCTAAAGCTATATTTCCTTACTATAAGTCTACCTCTAGGCAGACACTCTCAAACCCACTAAGCTAAAGTGAGGTTAAATCAGATTCAGTATATGATTTATTAATTAATATTAAGTTATATAATATTAATAGATTAGAAATAATTTACTTATATATTATGTATTATAGATAGAAGAATATAGATTATGAATTAGAATTTAGAATTAGAATTACTTATATTATAGATTATGAATTAGAATTTATATTGTTATATATTATTTATAATATATTATAGATTAAGATTAAAGAAGATTAGAATTATTTTAGTACTACAGCTAGTAGCTTGAAGCTTTGCTTAGTACAGCTCGTCACAGTCAATTTTTCTTGAAAAGAATTAGAAATAAAATAAAATGTCACAGCAAAACAGTTAGCTTCACTGCTGGCTGCACTCACTAGCCCAACAAGTTCACTTCACTGATGGACTGAGGTGAGCAAAACACTAAGGGTACTTTTAATAAAATTGAAATAAAATGTAAAATAAATGAGAAAATCTTTGCAAAACAGTTAACGTCACTGCTTGCTGATCGAAAAAAAACACAGCACTTATGCGGCTGCACTCACTAGCCCAACAAGTTCACTTCACTGATGGACTGAGGTGAGCAAAACAAATGAAATAAAATGAAAGATTAATTAAGAAAAATTGACTTGGTCTCTTGCTGTTGCTAAAACAAAGCACAAACTATAGAGCTGCAGCACCAGTACTAATAAGATTAGCTGAACTATACGCTAGTAGTAATTATTTAATATTATTACTTTTATTTATAGCTAATTTAATTAACTATTAAGACAAGAAATAATTATAGAATTATTGATATTACTGATTTTAGATTAGACACTAGTAGATGTCTTGAATGTCTACAGTACACTCTACACTAGTATACTATTACTAACTATAACTGACAAATATATATATAATTTTATAATGAATTCAATTATTAATTATATTAATTAATATTACTGATTTTAAATTAGACACTAGTAGATGAATGTCTACAGTACACTCTACACTAGTATACTATAGAATATATATATATATATATATGACTGACAAATATATATATATATATAATAATGAACTATTAAATTATAGATTCTATTAAATTATTATTTATAAATTCTATTTAATTTATTTAAGCAGGACAGGCAATAGGCACTAGTGCCAGCCCAGGGCAAGGGCACCCCAGTGCCACTGAGGCACTGGGTGCACTGTCAACTCAACAGCACTTACACTACAGTTGATGACAAATTAAATAAAAAAAATTAAATTAATCAAATTATTATTATTAATTATATTAAGTAGCACTGAAGTGAGGATGAAGTACACTGTGAGAAACGGCAGGCTAAGGCTTACCAGTCTCACACAGAACAGAACAATCTCTCTCTGTAACGCTCGGATACAGCACAGCAGTGTTGCCAAAGCAGTCACAGCGAAAAATGAATGGATCTCTCAGGCAAGCTCTGGTCTTATAAAGGCGCCTTCAGAATTCAAAAAACAGCAGCACAGGCATTGGACGAGACCCTTAGCGTGACGTCACAAGAGTGAGCTGATTGGACAGACGAGATCAGCTCACTCCTGTTTGAAATTTTGGCGGCTGCGCGGCAAAAACGAAGACGATCACGAAGAATCTTCGATTCTTCGTGGTTGTGAGTCTTCGTCTTCTCCTACGTTTTGCCGGCACTGTATTCTCTTCGGCGTGTCTTCGGAACGAACAAAAAAACGGCCTCTTCGTGCTCGTTTTCATGTTCGCCCGAAGACGAATGCGCAAGTCTACCGAAAACCCTCCTCCAGCAACCGGGCAGCATCCCGATCTGGATATTTAATCAGCCACTGGAGCATCATCTCCAGCCGCACCAGAGTCACCCCTTTTTCCAGCACCGGCCTTACTCCCTTTCTGCCGCTTGAGGCACTTAGTAAGCGGGTGTGCGCCACTACAGCCGGAGCGTTCGTGCTTAAAGCGACACAATGTGCGCCCCACTTGCACTGGCCCTCATTAAACTTCCAGCAATATCCTTTCTGTTGCCCAGCCGACACCCCTGATCCGGAAGTGCCGGCTCCCGTCTGAAAAGGCTGAGACCCAGGACGACCAGGCGTCATAACACGCAGCCACAGCGCTATATCCTTATGGTCCCAACGGACCCCAGGACGCACCGCCATGCGCTGACGGAACTGCTCATCGTACCGCAACCACGCGTGCCCACCATAAACCCGATACGCTTCCCCAATCGAGTCAAGGTAGCAAAATAACCCGGAACAATGCTCAGGCGCCTTCTGACCAATGACACTGGCCAAAATAGCAAAAGCCTGCAGCCAATTAGAAAAGGTGCGAGGAATCAACCGGTATCGCCGCTTCTCCTGATCCTCTTTTTTAGTGGCCTCATTCTTAGATGGCCTATCCAGATTGAACTTCTCCAGAGGAAGGAGCGAAAATATTTCTACATATTCCCCCTTCCAAATCTTGTCCCGCACTTCTTGCTTTAAATGCGTCATCAAAGGAGCCTCTAAACAAACATATACCTCTCCACGGGCAGCGTCAGCTAGCCGAACAGAATCAACGTCAGCGCGCGTACCCCCAGCAGCCGGGTCGGCAGAAACGCTGCTAGCGCTAACAGGAGCAGTAACAGGAGCAGTAACCGGAGCCGGCGCTACCAGCCCCACAGCCCCAGACGGCACCCCAGGAACAGCCAGTGCAACACTACCACCCCGCAAAGCACTGAGACCTCCAGCCCCAGGTGCACCACATGACCCCCACACCTGCGCCGGCGACGCACCCTGACCCCCCAAACCACAAGTCGCCACCAGATCACGAAAAACTGAAAGCAATTGGAGCGCTACCGCCGAACAGGTGCAGAGTGCGAAGAAAGAGGAGAAATTAATGGAACCAAATGCTCACCCTGAGATGCAGCGCCCCCCAGCGGTGGATGTAGAAGGCGTAGCCTCCGGAGAATGTGCAGCAGAATCACCGGACCGGAAAGCAGCAGGAGTGTCCAGCAGATCATCCTCCGCTTCAGTGCGTGGAGCCACCGAGCGACGGCCAGCAGAAGCCTCTCCAGTCTCCCTGCAGCCACCCAGCACTCCCGGGGTCCCAGCACTGGCCCGCAAACTAGGCCGCGACACGGCCTGCGTGGTGGATGGAGCCCTCGGCGGGGAAGCGCCCCCCCCCCCGCGAAGATCGCACCCGGGCGCGAGCACCGGGGCGCCGAGAATCGATGCAGGCCGCGAGGAAACCGCGCCGGTGGCTCCAGAAGCTCCGGACACACCGGCAACGGAGCTCTCGACCGCGCCGCCCAGCTCCTCCCCGGAGCTGGATGGAGACAGCGGCGGAGATGACCGGTGCGGCTGCACCTCCGGGCGAGGCCTGCCAGCCCTCCCGGATCGCGCCGGGCGAGAACTCCGGCGCTTGGTAGGCCCCGAACGGGCCGCAGGGTGGGCCGGAGACGCTGCAGCCACTCTCCGGCCAGACACCTCCGGGCTCAGCCTGACGGGTTGGACGGGAGACCCTGGATCGACCGGACCTCGACGACCCAGGAGCAGAAGAAGGTCCCGGAGCCGGTGAAGAGGACAGGACCCCGGACAGCCGCTCCCGGAGCCACTCAACATCTCCCCCGGCAGCCTCCTGAAGTTCTCGGAGCAGGGATTCCATACTGGAAGTCATCTGGAACCTGCAAGACAAAAGGTAACATTTTCTTTAAAATGATTGCCCCTATCATTTACCCCCTCCCTTCTGGCCCTGCACGTGCCACAATCCTTAACAATCCTTTTCCCACAATACATTATCACAGGCAGACAACAATTACATTTGGCAGATCAAAGGAACCAAAAGAGAGGAAGAGGCGAGCGCATGCACACGATCACAGACACATAAATGAAAGCAACACCCCCCCCGGCCGTTCTCCGGGATCGTATCGGCGTTTATATTCTTCCTCTATGACGGAAGGTAGTTATTTGGGAGTTGTTTAATTTACAGCCGGAAGCTTCAGTACAGTAAATTCACCTGGCGTTCAGCTGGGACTTGACAAGCGCATAGTTGAGTTTGTGCCCAGGAAGACCGTACCCCATACCCAAATAATGACTCAGACACTTTATTTGGGTGCAAAATATTTTGTCCACAGCTTTATTAACATATATACAATATTTAGAGGTCATTGTCAACCCAGCCACCCCGGTTAACATAATTAACAGTTTACATCTTATTAACACTGACAATGACCTCACATAACCAATAAATTAACCATATAACAATGGCACCAACACATACCAGGTGCCTCCACATTAACATATTAACATATTGACCACAATAGGGATGTACCGAGACACCCCCACCAGACCGTTTAACCAAATTATAACTATGTAGGGGCATACCGAGACACCCCTACACCACCGATTTAACCAAACCACCAATGCAGGGGCATACCGAGACACCCCTACACCACCAATTTAACCAAACACCAATGCAGGGGCATACCGAGACACCCCTACACCACCCCAGGTTCTGAGCCACAGGCCAGCTCGAAACCTACACCAATAACTTGAACCAAGTCAAATTATTAACCAAAAACATAACAAAACACCGTATTAGGCAATAATCCCCAACTATCCCCGCCACAGGCCAGACCTTGAACCCCTCAAGCCGTCTGAGCCCCGCCACACCGAAAAAACAAAGCTTGGGTTAACGCGTCCTGAAAACCCAAATTCAAAAAATCCAGGCCCACATCAGTTAAGTGGACCCCATCCTCCCTAAAATAGCCAGGCAACAGGGACTCCAACTCCCAATGCCGTATCACCAGGCCACCACAACGCCTAATAAAGCTCGCCATAAGCTTATTTACCTTACCCTTGCACTGCGCAAGGGCAACCGCATCACGTGCAACCTCGGAACTATCTCCGACCACAAAACCAACACACGAGGAACTAGAGCCCTCAACCTCTCCACATCCCGTTTCATCCGCCAAACTATTTCCTTCTGGGGGACCACACCCAAATCGTTACCTCCCGCATGGAACAAAACAATGTCCGGAACCCCCTCTTCCCATAAGAGCCGCCAAAGTTCCGCACACACGTCATTCCAACGTAGCAACAGACGATCCTCCGGAAAGCCCAGCTGTTGACCCGTCGCACGAACTGCGGCTCTCCGACCAGCCCAGTATATGTAGGAATGGCCCATGATCCAGGCCACTAAACCTGAAAAACAAAAGCAACAGTAAACAGAAACCCCCAGCAGAGCAGAGCTCATAACAGACCTTCAGGCCGAACATACGACCTAAAACGAACCGACTCCCAACACCCCAACTTCTTGACCAGATCATCACCGAACCCCATCCGGGCTGCTTCCGTAGCAGCCCCAATACGAAAAGAGTGGGTACCAAACTGACGCGGAACCAATCCCGCGCGCTCCAAACACGTACGAAAGATCCGTAAAAATTGAAACCGAGATAAAGCCGACCCGTTCTCATGGAGGAGAAAAGGTCCCACCACCGCAGGGCGATGAGCCAAGTATTCAAAACAACCCCGGACTGGACACATCACGGACCCGGGCCATGGATACAATACTACATCGCAGCCTTTCCCAAGCACATCCGTCTTGGACCGCCGTAACCGAATAGACACCATGTCCCCGCTGACCAGCACGTCAGACCTCTGAAGACCCCCACCTCCAGCCCGACTCCTACTCACCAGCTCCCCGATCCGGAAAGCTCCGAAAAACGCAAAAATGAATGCCAACCCAAACAACCTGGATTCATAAACCGAAAAACACACCGATGGCAAAACATCCAACACCTTCTGCAACACCTGCACAGAAACCGGGCGCCTAGTGTCACCAACACCAACCCGCCTCCGAAATCCCTTTAAAGCCTGGCAAACCAAAAATTCCTTAGTATGATCCTTCCAACCCTTAAGTTTGAACAAAAACGCCAAGGCTGACATATTCCTTCCCAAGATCGCGGGGGAAGCCCCTTTTGAAACCAAATCAAACAGGAACCACAACAGCACATCCAGCTGCTCCGCCGCAGTACTCACAGACCCTACGCAGGAAACCATCCTGTCCCAATCGTCCCAAACCTTACCATAAGCTGACCACGTTACCGGCGCCAACGATGCCCTCACACCTCCTGCAAGCAACTCGTCCCTAATTGCCACATCTCGTCCGGACAGACCAGACCCGAATCCTGAGCCCCGGGCGCCACCTCGCGGAACCGTTCCCACTGAAAACGAGACAGGGAATCCGCTATAACATTTAAAAAGCCCGGGACATGCTCAGCCCGAAACACCACATTAAGAGACATACAGAGCAGAACAAACCTTCGTAACAACCGAACCACCGCCATAGAAGAAGCCGACAGCCGATTTACCGCATGGACCACTGCCATATTATCCGAGAAAAACACCACCTTCTTATCACGAAACGAATCGCCCCACAAAGACAAGGCGACCACCAAAGGAAAAAACTCCAAAAACGCCAAGTTGCGCATGAGCGGACTGTCCCTCCAAGAGTCCGGCCAACGTTCCGCACACCAATAGCCTCGGAAATACGCCCCAAAACCAACACTCCCCGAAGCGTCAGTATAAAGCTCTAACTCCTCGGCGAACACCGACTCCCTGCGAAAAAACACCGTACCATTGAAATGTTGCAAAAACACCTCCCACACCTCTAAATCAGCTCTCATAGCCGCCGAAACCCGTACAAAATGATGCGCCAACTGGACACCCGAAGTGGCCCTTGACAAACTCCGAATTAAAATCCTGCCCATAGGTATGGCCCTACACGCAAAATTTAAACGACCAATCAAGGATTGTAACTGCCACAAGGTTACCTTCCGAACACCACGAAATTCGTGAACCACTTCCCGAAGCGCCCGCAGCTTATCTTGCGGTAGCCTGCATTCACCCGCAACCGAATCAATTTCCAGCCCCAAAAAACTTAAACAGGTAGTGGGACCCTCGGTCTTGTCCGCAGCCAGCGGAACACCAAACGACCCGGTAACCCACTCCAACATCCGTAACAAGTAACCACACTCCCCAGAGCCGCACGGACCCACACAAAGAAAGTCATCCAGATAGTGAACCAAAAATCGACTCCCTGCCTCCATCCTGACCACCCATTCAATGAACGAACTGAACTTCTCAAAACAAGAACAAGAGATGGAGCAACCCATAGGGAGACACAAGTCGACAAAATACTGACCCTCAAAATAACAACCCAACAAATGATGACAATCCGGGTGAATTGGTAACAAACGAAACGCCGATTCAACATCTGCCTTAGCCATAAGGGCATTCGGGCCCGCCTTCCTAACCAACTCGACAGCCTGGTCAAATGATGCATAGGAAACGGAACACAGCACCTCATCAATGTCATCGTTCACCGACAAACCCTTCGGGTATGACAGGTGATGGATCAACCTGTACTTCCCAACTTCCTTCTTAGGTACCACCCCCAACGGTGACAAACGTAAATTATCCAGAGGGGGAGAAGAAAAAGGACCCGCCATCCTGCCCAAAGAGACTTCCTTTTCCAACTTGTCCCTCACCACCTCTGGAAACTCCAAAACCGACTTCAGATTCCGATTACCACTTCGAAACTGCCTAACAGAAAAAGGAATGTAAAACCCATAACGAAAGCCTTCAAACAACAACTGAGCCGCTTCACGATTACCGTAGCGGCTTAGCCAGGGCAGCATCGCGTTTAACCTCACCGGGGTTAGCCCCAGAGGAAGCGGCCCAGAACCCGGAAGGCGTAGTTCCCGAGACTCCTCCAGATTTTCCCTTCTTAAAACACTTCGTGAAACTATGGGCACCCCCACAACCGGAACATTCATGCTTTAACTTGCAAGCAGACCCCCACTTACAATGGCTGTCGTCGAACAGCCAGCAAAAACCTTTCCTATTAACAGCCGACGAGGAACCGTGCCCGCCCGCGCCGGCCCCCGACTGAAAGGGCTGCGCCTTCTGCGCCATCATAAGCTTCATCCATAATGGCAGGTCCATCTGGTCCCACCGCATACCTGGATTAGCCGACAACCGTTGCCTAAACTGCTCGTCGTATTTCCACCACGCCAAACCCCCATATGTCCTATACGCTTCCCAGATACCATCCAAGTAACAGAAAAGAGGAGAGCACAAATTAGGCGACTTCTCCCCAATAACACTAGCCAATATACAAAAAGCCCTCAACCAATTACCAAACGACTTGGGAATCTTCCTGTAACGCTTTTTCTTTTCTTCCTCCTCCTTCTTAGCATCCTTCTTATCCTCCTCTTTCAAAGCTATAAACTCCTCCAAAGGTAACAAAGAAAATATCTCCACAAAATCCCCTTTCCAAATCTTATCCTTAACATCCTGCTTAAGATGAACCCCCAGGGGGCCAGCAAAGGAAACATAGGCATTCTGCCTAGCCGAATCAGGAATCCCACCTGTCAACTCTGCCCTCTCGACACTAACCGAAGAAGCCCCCGTAACCAAAGCCTCACCACTATCCTCACCTTCCACTGCCGGTACAACCACCGCACTGGCTGCTCCCACACCGGAGCCAGCCGGAGACCACACCTGACCACAACCAG
The DNA here is from genome assembly GCA_029215755.1 of Spea hammondii. NCBI lineage: Eukaryota > Metazoa > Chordata > Amphibia > Anura > Pelobatidae > Spea > Spea hammondii. The sequence continues at coordinate 28,965,356 of JARDYJ010000012.1, read as the reverse complement.
AACCCACCTGAGACCCCTTCTGCAGAGACCCCAACAAACCCTTCAAACCATCTAACAACTTTCGGGTTTCAACCATAGTTTTGGACTTACCACCGGAACCTCTGGCCGCAGCTCCAGGCCCCGAGGCTGCATCCTGGCCGCCGCCTTCACGAAAATCCCTTGACAAGGCCGCACTCCTATCACTCCTAGCCTCCGCCGAAGGACGTCGCTGAGGACCCGGGCCATGACCACCGTCTGCACTGGAAGACCTAGGAGGAGATAAAAGCCGAGGCACAGACAAAGATTCCCCACGAAAAGATGAACTACGCCGAACAGGAATCCGAGACTGAAATACACTAACCTCCCTCCCCGGGCTCCTACTGGGAGACCTAGACCTAACACAAGCCCTACTCAAACCTCTACCTAAGCCTCCAGACGAAGACAGCGCCTCAATGTCATCCTTAAGCAAAACAACATCCGAAGCCTGACTCTCAAACTCCAAAGTGCGGCCACCACGAACCACCTGCCTACCACTAGCCTCCTCAACCAACAACCCAACATCCTGCGTCATACGCTGCGCCCGGCCCAACGAAGTGGCCGTAAATCCGGAGACGGCACCACGGGACCGCCCGTGGCCCACCGCATAACTCCCATCACCTTCAGCCAGCTGCTCTGTCGCAGAAACGGCACCTTCCCCGCACCGAAGGCCCGAAGAAAACGCTCGGGAGCTGCCACAAACCCTCACCGCTGCAGAAGTCGCTCCCTCATCTTCCGACGAAACCGTCGGGGAATTCCCGCCACTGCGCACCTCAGGGGCAGACGCACCACCAACCACGCTGCCACCTGTCTCGCCCCCCGCTGACCTAGCAGCACCCCTAGACCTCCCGGGGCCCGCCGCACTCGGTTCCTCGTACCTGCCGACGTACCGCGTCCAACACCAGCCATGTCGACCTCCATCCGCTGCTGTTCCGCCAGGGCCCGTTGAAAACCGCGGGGCGCCCGCGAAGTACCACTCCCACGAACACCAGCTCCGCTCCGGCCTCCAACACTCCCGTCACGCCTGTCCCCCGAGCGACTCCGAACCCGACGTCCTACAGACGACAGCTCCGGGCTCAAACGTTCCGGAGGCCTTGTGCGCCGCACAGGCCGACCCGAGGAAGGAACCGCCACGACGTCCAGCACAGGTGCCAACTGCTCCCTCAGCCAACCGGTACCACGTTCCCTCGTAGCCATCCGAAGCCCCTCCAGAATCTCCTCAATTTCCCGCTCCATCTGAAAAAGAAAGCAAAGGCTTCTCCAAACCAAATTGCTCAATACAGAACAACCAGGATTTAGAAAAGCAGTTAAGTGACCGTTTACAAAATGGTTGCCACTTATATACCTTACTAATAACCCCACCCATAACAACTCTGAACCAATTAAATGAAATCATTCCTTTTTGCACACCACCTAGCTCTGTCAAGGCCCATTCCGCCTAAGCTGCGCTGCTCCATGGGCTTCATACTTCACATCTCTTCCCCGAGACTTCATATCCATGGTCACTTAAGCCAGTGGATGTAACGCAAAACGTTTTTCCGCGGTGCACACGACCGGCATTGCTGTTACTCGGCGATAAAGCTGACGGGCAAACTGGAAACGATATCGACAGGGATATTTACTAAAGGGCTCCTGTCTGAAAATCCTGCTGTTAGCAACAACACTACATGACTTATCGCACATGTCTCAGTAACCCAGATCCCACATCGCCCTAAGCCTGCGGCTAGGAAAAACATGAGGTAGGAGACGCGCGCGCCACACTATCGGCCAAGCGAAATGCGCCGGGTGCGGAGACTGATCGCAGCACGCGCCGATAATACAGTCACGTGGGTTTTGGACGTGCCCCTCAGCCAGCACGCCAGTGCTCCAGATCAGTGCCGCGTATCCGCTGTCCAGAAGGGGAGTCACTGGCTGGGGGTTATTAGTTACCCATGTAATAATACCACTAAACATATTGGGCTTTTGGACAGGATCATAGTCTTACAAACACCTCCGGGGGCTACCAGCTGGACAGCGAGACTTTTTTTCTTTTTTTATGAGTGAATTGGAGAAATGGATTAAATCGCTAAAATAACAATGGCTGTTGGCACGGTTCGTTCGAGGGAGTTTTTTCAAACATTATTGCTATCATTGCCCCTTTAAGTTCATAAGGTTGAAAAAAGACCAAAGTCCATCAAGTTCAACCTATATACATATTGTGTCCCTACTGTGTTGATCCAGAGGAAGGCAAAAAAACCCTTATGAAGCAGATGCCAATTGCCCCATACCAGGGGGAAAATTCCTTCCCGACTCCAAATATGGCAATCAGAATAAATCCCTGGATCAACGTCCTGTCCCTATTAATCTAATATCCATAACTTGTAATATTATTGCTTTCAAGAAACACGTCCAGGCTTCTTTTGAACTCTTTTATTGAGTTTACCATTACCACTTCCTCTGGCAGAGAGTTCCATAATCTCACCGCTCTTACTGTAAAGAACGCCCGTCTGTGCTGGTGTAGAAACCTTCTTTCCTCCAGCCGTAGAGGATGTCCCCTTTCAGAACTTTTTAAATACTGATTGCTTTGACCACTAAGCCCACCGCTAGAGAAGTGAATCGCAAGCAAATGTGGCCAGTTACGTTACTTACCTTCCTCTTGACAAATTTATCACAGTCATTATTAGGAAACAACCTAAAAATACAGAAAAGGGATATATGTTGTTTTAAATCAAACAAACAAACAAGCAAAAAATACAATACTGCGTTTGACCCCTTTTAAGATCGAGCTTGGTATCCACTACGCTGGAAGTGTCTCCGCTACCCTTTGCCGTATGATTTCTGACCGGCAGGCTTTGACACGAGTGCTCTGCGTGTGTATACTTTATACACAGATACAGTTGAGTTATTTGTTTTGCGTAGCTGCACGACCAATGGTAACACATTGTCTGTTGTGTTTGTACATGCGCTGGCACCTTCCCGCTAAAGTACTGGGACGACTAACCGGAAAGTGCAGCTTGGACGCTGCTGGGTTCGACTTGGAAAGGGTTTTGCTCGATGCTCTGAAGCACTGCCTGATGTCCCCGCATTGGCTTTCTAGCTGGAGATACATTAATGGCGGATACATGTGTTCTTTCAAAGGCGCTCCGGCCACAGGGGCCTATAGAGTGGCGTCCATACGAGAGCCCGATACGTTTTAGTCATTGGGAAAAGACACACAATGACTGTGTGGATGGACAGATGTCATATATAGTTATAGATATAGATATAATATATATAACCCCCGGCATAAGTCGTGAACTGTAAAGCCATGCTAGCCATCGCTTATATGCACAGCCGAGAAGCGCAGGCCACCGATGATAAGACAGGGCAGATCCAAGGCACGCCACTTACGGGGTGTTTATGACGAGCCGCTCCCGCCGCCCTTTGATGTCGTCGTCTGACGGCTGCTCCGTGATGTACACACCGTCAAACTCCACGTTGCGAGCAATTTCTTTCTCTCGTTTAAATCCCACAAGAGGAACCATTGGGGAGAGGGAAGAAGGTCACGGAACATCTGGCAGCATTAGTAACATTTTCAGTCGTCAAGCGGATCAGCCACAGGTGGGACTGCAGTTAATCCCTTCCGTGGCAATCTGCCTTCATTCACTTGACTAGAAGCTCACTGGGGAAACAGGGTGTTTGTTGTTATTGCCAATGAATTGCCGAACCGTCACAAAAAAGCATTTCGTGGAATTCTTTAAAACCCAAATGCTGCAACTTACCCTGCAGATGCCACTGGTCTCCCTTCCTGTTCAATTAGTTAAATGTCCATACGAGCGACTTTATTGGTTGCTCGTACGGACATTTAACCCGGCACAGACTAACTAATTGAACAGGGAGGGAGACCAGTGGCATCGGCAGGGTAAGTTGCAGCATTGGGGTTTTAAAACCCCAATGCTGCAACTTACCCTGCCGATGCCACTGGTCTCCCTCCCTGTTCAATTAGTTAAATGTCCGTACGAGCGACTTTATTGTTCGCTCGTACGGACATTTAATTAATTAAACAGGGAGGGAGACCAGTGGGATGTGCCGGGTAAGTTGCAGCATTGGGGTTTTAAAAGTCTGCACGAGCGACCAACAGAGTGGCTCGTGTAGACTTTTAAAACCCCAATGCTGCAACTTACCCGGCACATCCCACTGGTCTCCCTGTTCTATCAGTTAAATGCCCGTACGAACCACTCTGTTGGTCGCTCGTGCAGACTTTTAAAATCCCAATGCTGCAACTTACCCTGCAGATTGTTAGGGATATTAATGAGACAAAATAGGCAAAACCAATATTTCGTCACACACACAAAATAACGACGCTACCAAACATTGCAGTACCACATCCACAATATTAATTTAAGGAGATACCCTATATTTTATCTCCGATCCTAAATTCTTTCAGATCGACGAAAATTATAATTCAAATTAGATAGATATCGCCACGATAGTCAATAAAATATTATTTATTGTAAACACAATTTATAAAATATCGATATGAGTCACACAGTGCATAATATAAAACACAAAATTCTTAAAACATGTCAAAAATAAATCAATTCAAATACAGTATATTATCGATAGTTATCAATATGAATCGTTATTTTTTGAGTCTAACACACTATTAATTTCCAGTCCACTCAGCAACCAAAAATTGATAATAATCAGGGCAGTAATAAAGATATCACTATTTCTCTTATATTAGTTCAACTAATATGACAAATTAAAAATAATTTGTTTGTGTCTAAGAGTATTAGTGAAGTTCCTAATAGATGCAAATAATGTCAAACTTCGTCTATAGGTAAAAATACTATTCATTATTGTTATTATCACGGGTTATAAGATGCAGTCTCACAAGCCGTCATATACAATAATGCAATATACTATTTCCCGGAAACAGGGAATTCTATACGAAGAAGACAAAATTCATCTCTATTCAGAATAATAAAACAATTATATTTACCACCACTTGTTGCTGTTGTCCAACTGGTCCTTGTACAAATTAATCCAGGTTCAGTGGCAAGAAATTAAGTGGGAAAGAATATAACTTTCTAAAAGGTATATAGGTTAGAACTCCAAGTAACTCTAAGAGTGAAATATGGTGCCAGGATCTTAAGATTCCAATTCTCTGGGGTAAATTTGGTGAATAAGTCCGTCAGGGTCTGTCCATTTCAGGGTGCAATCTTTTTTTTTATTAAAGACATAAGCTTTTAAAGACAGGGCTTATTATCATAGCCTCCACCTTTTACCCATTATAATTAGAATTTCTACTCATATTTACACATTGTAATTTCTTAATTTACCTGTGAGAGACGCTCTGGTCTAAGAATTAACTTAAAACCATTACATATGTTTTTGGAATTTATCCTTGGTCACCCTAATCGCCAAATGTTACTTCCTAGATAGTAACTCAGGCCTTGGTAGTCTTACCATATATCCCCCATTCCAAGTTACATTTCTAAAGATATGCAGCGTCTACGCCTTAACTTTCTCATGGAGGATAACATTAATTGTATCATATATATACGCTGAAACATCATTATACATGAATACTCCTTTGTTCTCAATTATAGAGAGAACAAGGACAAAAAGAAATAATCAATATATGATTAAATAAAATAAAATGGCTCTAACTCCATTTTGTGTAAAATCACTGAATATAGAAATACATGTTTTCTGTGATAAAATATCTGACAAGATCCCACTGGTCTCCCTGTTCTATCAGTTAATAAATGATAGAACAGGGAGACCAGCGGGATCTGCCAAACAATTACGGCACCAGGAGTTTAACAGTCTGTACGAGCGACCCTATTGGTCGCCAGCAGGAGCCCCCCTGCTGACGACCAATAGAGTTGCTCATACGGATATTAAACCCCTGGCGCCAGAGCGGCTTTAACCCCGTATTAACCCCTTAACCGGGGAAAACGAAGAAAACCCGAACACGAAGAATGTCCGCGAAAATTCGCCCGAAGAGAAGACAGGACCAGGCGAATATTCGCGGAATACAAAGTTTTTTTTTTGCCGAAGATGAGCACAAAGACGAACACGAAGAGCCCCCTGGTGCCCAAGTCTAATTCCGACCACACTTTGACCGACGACCAGAGAAACATTAAAGAGACCATATTCTAGCGAGTGCTTAACCTTGTAGAACAACAGGATGAAGTTAATGGCAAAAGCAACAAACAGGGCCAGAAACCTGAGATTGCAGAAATGCCGGGCCAGGTAGTTCTGAAATTAAGAAAAAAGGGTAAGACATTCAGTTTCTGGCGTTCTATTGTACGCACCGGAATTAACCGCCTGTGATATATATTTTATTACTAAACCATAGCAGATCACATGAAATCGGACATACGTGGCTTTATGGGGGCAATTGGAATAGTACGAGAGAGATATGTTGGCCACATCTACCCAAACTGGGCTGCTAATCACAAGTCCCAGTGAAATGTAATTGGAGAAAAGGGCCGTCTGATTTAGGCAGGGGGTCACAAAGCGAGGGGCTCTGTCTTCTGAGGATCGGTAGTCGTGAAGCTCAGATAAAGCTCAGAAGCTGATGTTCCGCTGGGCTCGTCTTTTCATTCTTTACTCTGAATCATCTTCCTTTCCCTCTCAGCGAAAAAAATACGATTAGAACGTTTGGACACTCAAAGCCACGCGGCAAGACACGCAAGACACATTTCTAGATTTTAGATAATAAACGGTATAGTCGGGGTAAGGTCCCATCGTTCGACACCAGGACCAATGTTTAGAATCTTGTTTCTTCTAAATGAATGGTAACTACAAACAGTCTAATGAAAGTGCCCTCTATGGAAGAAGACAAACGCTAAAGCGTCACCTGAGATAAAGGAGACGTTTCGGCTTCCATGCAGGAATTGATCGGAAATGAATCTGAAAACGTCACGTGAGCTTGAGGTGGGGGGACGGATAAAAGTCCCCGTATGTGTAGACTATTATTGAACATCACTACAGTTTTGGCTTGGCCTGAGCCAGCAGGGAACTCGCTGGGACAGATTCTTATGACGCAGACGTTGGATTTGAACCTTTAGTGAAACCGTGCAAAGTCACTCTTTGAAGTTGATAAAAAGGCTTGGTAGCCGGGACCCATCCAAGCGCAAAGCACAGCGTGTAGGCACTTGCTGTGATGTTGGAACCCCATTCAGATGGTTGTCAGTGGTGGGCAAAGCCTGAGTTACACCTCAAAATAATGCTTCATTAACACTCAGAATTTTAGGAGTGAACTACACAAAAGTGAACCACAACAAAGAACCAGGCCCAGCTGGCAGTTTTCTTGCCTGATGAAGAATATTCTCAGAATCTCTTACCAGCATCTTAGTTTGCTAGATCTCCAAGCCGGCCAGGACGTTTGCCATTAATGCTTCAGGCTCCTCTTTCTTCTGGGCGCGTCTCCTCTTCTTGATTTGACCCTCCTTGCTTTCAAGGAATTCAGACTCTTCCTCTGCCTTTGCTTTGTCCTTTTTCTCGCCGTCTTCCATGCTGGGAAAATATTTGTACGATTATGTGCTGATGGACAGAGTACAATGGCTTTGGCTAACAGGTGGACCCAAGCTAGTCAAACACATTACTACTTCTTTTAGTCATCCGTGCCAAGGCGTCGTTAAGTCGCGCTAAACGTAATACAGGCAGAAGTGCCGATGTATTTCAGAGACCGGATAGCCAACAGATGGCTTCCCAGGTGTTAGTGAAATAGATGTCCCACTATCACACGTCGTGCCAGCGTTACACGGTATAATATTGTTCTGCGCCTCAATACAAAAGATTGAAAAGCCTTCCTGTTCCGGCGCAACGGGGGGGGGGGGGAAATGTGGCTTTTCAGTAATGTGTTAAGGATGCTCAAAAGCACTAAAGCAAAATGGATTCATTGGAAGAATTATGCTTTTTACAGAATCTAGGTATAATCTGACTTAGACTGTAAGCTCCTCAGGGCAGGGACCTCCTTCCCTAATGTATCCATACCCAGTGTACCCCAGTGTACTTGGCCACAGAATAGACTACATAACGGCACCTGGCGCGTATTGCGCTCTAAACTATAAATTGCTGCCGACATCTCTAAAGCGCAGACGTGCGTGTGTTATTTTCCATCAGCTTTTTGTGTTCTTGGAAGTACTTTGGGAGACGGATGCTTTGATAGCAAGTTCATGAAGTTCAAAGCGTGTTAGTCCATTTAATGTAATTCTCCTTTAACTAATTCATAATCAGCATTCAAAGCAAACAAGAGAAACGTACTCAGCCTTCTCGGATTGGGCCTTCAGGTCGTGCTCTTGCTCTTTGGCAATTTCTGCTGCCTGTAATCACAAGGTAGGGACTTCACTAGAGACAGATCGGCGCCGTTACATTTCCACACAAACAATTCAATTAGCATTGCTGTCGGCACATCTTCAACATCTCTTACTAGCATTGGCCGGGGCGGCTCGAGAACTTTGCGGCCAAACTAATTAATTCAGACAAGATTTTGTGCATAAAAGAAGTGATATTTCCCACCAAATCTAAGCTGTAGAAGGATTGTGAGATACACATATACCTATACATAGCCACACGCATATATAAACACAATAACCTTCAAATTACAACCCCAACCCAACATGTGACTACTTGAACACAGTTTTATTTCTTATATGAAGGCTCATATAATATTTTTCTAGCTGTTGAGGAAGCAAGATGGACTGGAAAAGGAGACAGGCAGAATCAATGATTGGAGACTTTGTCTTTCTCTAAGCACTTTGGAGCAGCTTCAGGTGACTTGGAAGTAGATGGAGTAGAAGGTTGGTGTCACCAAGATGACCGCTTGTAAAGAGTTTGTTTAAAATCTGGGTGTTGGGAACGCGGAAATTCACTAGCATCGCGACAGTAATGACATTAAAGTAACTATGAAGAAGCAGCAGAAGCTTCCTAACGGCAAACGTACTCATCCTGCCCAGAAATATTCATCCAACAGCCAGGACGGAAGGCAATCGGTGGCACTATCGGCAGAGCGCGACCTTTCATACGGCTCCCTTACATCCAGGGAGATCATATTTGGGCAGCTGCTCGGAACCTGAAGCCACATACTGTTACAGCCTTAGCCTGAGACGGGGCTACAAACCGTGCTGGGGAGAAAAGGAGCAGAAAACAGGTTGGTTGGATTTCTTTATTACAGATATGGAGATCCTGGCTTTCATTACGTGCTTTGCTGATCCTTTTCTCTAGGTTCTCTTTAATTAATGAGGAGATACGTTGCCAGGATGAGGCGCAGGGCCTGGAATCTCCATTACTCAGGCTAGACACTGGGTTTGGGGTGGAAGTGAAGGGATTTGGCAAAATGTTAGCACGGTACAGCTAGGATTTATTTACAGTTGGGATAATGTCCCTGATGAAATAGTTGGGAATATAGAGACAAGATTAGTGGAAGGACGTGTCTACGGGGAAAGGGGAACAGCGCAGGAACCGAGAATCCATAAATACACCGGCACATGAGGATATAGAGAAGGACCTCCCAAACGTAAAAACAAACACTCAAAGAATGTAAGAGAACGACGCGGAAATCTGTATTCCACAATTATTCTATTTTACAAACACGAGTAACGCACAAACACTCGGCTGTTCCCACATCCCAAGTGACGTCATGCTAATCGGGCGAGGGATTCCCGGCTCAGACCTTGACGGCTAACGAGGGACTCTGCGATGGGGCAGCCGGCATGTAACTAACTGCTAATTAACATCCCGCAGAACAAGCTCATGAGCTCCTCTGGCTGCAGGGCAACTCTGCTATATATTTCCACGCTGGGGGATTGTGGTGGGATTGGTGCGCTTTATCTGATGGAAACGTGTCCCTAAACGAGTGATACTAACAGCACAGCCGTCTCTGTCACTCCGACCCATTGGTACGACGTATGAAAGGATTCATTAACCCCCCTTTCAAGAAAACCTCCCTGTACGCGGGTTACGGCGTTTCGGGCAAACGTCCCCGTATAATTCCTCGCTATCATACCAAGTACAATTGGGATAAACGTGTCTCCCGATTAAAACCTCTAACAGGCGCGGCAAAGAATGGGTCGTTTCTCTTACACGGGATTCGTTATCATGGGAACGCAATCCGCACCGCACAGCCGGCTCCGCGTGCTCCTTAGTATGTTCAGTGTTATACCAAGCGGATCTCAGGCATTAGGCCGTTCTCCGGGGCTGCGTGGCCTGCCCTGATCTGACTCCCATTACAAGGTTCTGTATTCTATCAGATGCACTTCATTCAGTGAAGGGGGGACATTCTAGATTTCCCTCCTCATCTAGAGGAACACGCGTGTGACTTCGAAGTGACGTAACAGGGTAAGCGTTAGATCTGCATTTCCATGTTAACAGGAGCCCATGCTTTGTAACGTTTCGTAACGCTACCATTAAAAATGTCAAACTCACAAATAACAGATTTCGACAGACAAAATGTAGTGCCCCTCACTGAAGAACATCAGAAGTGATTTGGTCACGATAAATACAAGAAAAGCCAGTAAGAAGCTAAGCTCAGATCTAATTTATTTGCCAATCGTCCACCAGACAAGGATCCATGTCAGCATTTTACCTCTTACCCGATTAACTACTACAAGACTTTCCAAATGCAGATTCCGGAGGGAGACGTGAATCCCATCGATCGAACTACCCAAAAAAATCCCTGGTGGCCGATTACTCTGAGCCCCTCATAAAAGAGGAGACGCTGAAGGAATGACCTGCAGTGGACTAATGGGGCCGGAGTCAATGAACCTTATAAAGTTTTGCTGAACATGCATACTAAAATCATGACACCCAGTGGCGGCACTTTAAGGCCAGCTGCCAATAAAACACATGAGCGCAGCCACATGCCACGTTCCTACATGTTTCCAGAGTGTGGCCGCGTGCGGAGAGCAAGGACCCAAACCGGACATACACGAGGAAAAAAAGGCCATGGGGGCCACTATCAGCCACAGGGCCTGCTAGGCATCAGCCCGGTGCGTCTAACGCCCAGTCACTAGTAAGCAGAAATCTCCACAATGACTGCTAGATCCTCAGGTGCACGTAGACAACGAATTGCTTCAAACAATGTGTTTATCATTGAACGAAATGATTTGGCTTATAAAATGTCAATAACATACTTGAATCTAGTGATTTTACGCATTGCAGGGTTTTCCTCCCCAAACAGTTTAGGTTTAGACGGGTCAGAAAATCAAAGCCCTTATCTTTACCTCCTTATGCACAGAACATCAGCTACAGGCAACCCTAGGGTATCAAATACCCCTGCAGTATATCTACAGAGAGCGCCCATGCAGTATATCTACAGAGAACGCCCCATGCAGTATATCTACAGAGATCGCCCCATGCAGTATATCTACAGAGATCGCCCCATGCAGTATATCTACAGAGATTGCCCCGTCCAGTATATCTACATAGATCGCCCCGTGCAGTATATCTACAGAGATTGCCCCGTCCAGTATATCTACATAGATCGCCCCGTGCAGTATATCTACAGAGATTGCCCCGTCCAGTATATCTACATAGATCGCCCCCCGTGCAGTATATCTACAGAGAGTGCCCCGTGCAGTATATCTACAGAGATCGCCCCGTGCAGTATATCTACAGAGATCGCCCCGTGCAGTATATCTACAGATAGCGCCCCGTGCAGTATATCTACAGAGATCGCCCCGTGCAGTATTTCTACAGACAGCGCCCCCGTGCAGTATATCTACAGAGATCGCCCCCGTGCAGTATATCTACAGAGATCGCCCCCGTGCAGTATATCTACAGAGATCGCCCCCGTGCAGTATATCTACAGCCAGCGCACCATGCAGTATATCTAGAGCGAGCACCCCGTGCAGTATATCTACAGAGAGCGCCCTGTGCAGTATATCTACAGAGAGCGCCCCGTGCAGTATATCTACAGAGAGCGCCCCGTGAAGTATATCTACAGACAGCGCCCCGTGCAGTATATCTACAGACAGCGCCCCGTGCAGTATATCTACAGAGAGCGTCCCGTGCAGTATATCTACAGACAGCGCCCCCGTGCAGTATATCTACAGAGATCGCCCCGTGCAGTATATCTACAGAGAGCGCCCCGTGCAGTATATCTACAGCGAGCGCCCCGTGCAGTATATCTACAGAGAGCGCCCCGTGCAGTATATCTACAGAGAGCGCCCCGTGCAGTATATCTACAGCGAGCGCCCCGTGCAGTATATCTACAGAGAGCGCCCCGTGCAGTATATCTACAGAGAGCGCCCCGTGCAGTATATCTACAGAGAGCGCCCCGTGCAGTATATCTACAGAGAGCGCCCCGTGCAGTATATCTACAGCGAGCGCCCCGTGCAGTATATCTACAGCGAGCGCCCCGTGCAGTATATCTACAGCGAGCGCCCCGTGCAGTATATCTACAGCGAGCGCCCCGTGCAGTATATCTACAGCGAGCGCCCCGTGCAGTATATCTACAGAGAGCGCCCCGTGCAGTATATCTACAGAGAGCGCCCCGTGAAGTATATCTACAGCGAGAGCCCCGTGCAGTATATCTACAGAGAGAGCCCCGTGCAGTATATCTACAGAGAGAGCCCCGTGCAGTATAGCTACAGAGAGCGCCCCGTGAAGTATATCTACAGAGAGCATCCCGTGAAGTATATCTACAGCGAGCGCCCCTGCCCCATGACCGCTCACTGACTCCTGCCCAGAACATGAAGCCCCATCCAAACACCAAAATAAGCAATCTGGGATAGGCAAGGCCAGAGCTCTTTACTTTCTCACTGAATAATCGCTTATCTAAGAATACATCAAATTTACATATTCTTGATTGGCAACTTAATAATCGCATGTTTCCTCTTTCCTCATTCACTGCAAACACAACACACTCAGAAATCGTATTATCAGAAACGTTTTCTACATTACACTGATAATATAAGGTCAATGAAACGCCAGAGTTAGTGCCTGGCCATCCAGATAGACAAAGCGAAAGCCAGCCCGCCGGAAACGACGTGGTACAAAACGTAATCTTTGATTGTAGATGATCGGGTAGATGATAGACAGAGCAAGACTACGTGAAAAGCAGAAACCAGGGTAGGAATTCCCATGCAGAAGAATGCGGTTCGCTCCGTCTTTAAACAATTCAAAAATTAACAACCCAGTTACGCTGGATAAGTACACGGCAGGGCTGTCGTCAAGTGACCTTGGCCTCGTTTCTTGATGCCTGTAAATTGCCGGTGTTCTCATGTTCACCAAAAGCTTACAGGCTCACAGTAGTTTGCTTACAATGAGTAAGCAAATAGGAATCTACAGGGCACAGGGAGGCTACGAGGGGAACCACATTTGGGGGACAAACGCAACACAGGACAGGTTAATAAAGACGAGGGTTGCTTTAATCCTAAAAACGAGAGCTCCTCCAACACGAGAATCCCACCCTTCAAGAGACCGAGAGGGATGTATTAATCTAAAGTATACTGTCAGATCTGCAACAATGAAGTCAGAGTAACAGTTGCCTGTAGGCTACACGGCAGACCATCTGCTCACTAATATGCAGAACCAACAAGCCGCGTCTGCCCCATTACCCTTCTTACACACATAGGAAGGGAGCATGCTGTCATTTGCAGCTTCACAGACTATGGCCTGAAACACAAAGTTGAGTGGTCTCTTACTTTCAGTCCACAAACACGCTCACCCCTCCAATATCCGCTGCGTATATAAGTAGATCAGCAAATGACGTCGCGTTTATAGCCTAGGCTCTCTACGAACTGTGTGATGCGGGGGCTCGATGACTAATATTACAATTCCTACCGCAAGAGCTTAAACATACGGACTTCTACTACCCAAACTAAACGATTGTTATATTGGCGTACCCAATATGCACGTTTGCTTCAACTGAGTGAAGCCTGAGTTATGTGAGCGTTCGTGTTGATAATGGAGACCAAATGCCCCTTTCACAGTATAGTTTGGGTTTCAGCACACTGGAGTCAAACGCTGCCCATCGTGCTCTTGCCTGGAAAGTCTTTACAGTTCACATTATTTTTAATACAATTAAACATATACTACAAATAAAACAAATTAATATCAATTACTTACAAGAGCTTTTCTCTTCTTATGGATGGCACTTACTAAACTGGTGGTACTCTCTGCATGTACAACCTCAGAGAAGTCGCCGAGCCCAACGTCATAGCCGTGCTTTGAACCTTCTTTTTTCAAATGTATGCCAAATACATCGACATCTCTGCATCTCCTTTTTCTCCTTTTAGAAGATGCGTGAGTTCTGTGGACGAGCCATGTTCCGAGGCATCTGCTTTTTCAGTGTCCAGGACATCGTCGTGGATTCCAAACTGCGTCGGATCGGGCATATCTCCCAATAGTTTGGTGACTTTAATATTTTTGGCCCCTTCTACTAAGCCTCCTCCGAAAACTGCTCCACAGTATCTGAAATACTCCCCATACTATAGTAAATACAAATTGAATCACCCCAACAAACAGCATCCAGATAAATGAGAAGAAGACCTTCACTAGTTCCTTTATGGTCATTTTTTTCGCTTTCCGGAACTGCTTGCCGACTTTTTTTAAAGTCAACATTTTCAGGAAACTGGACGTGTTCTTTTTAAGCGCTGCGCAAGCTATGATGAAAGCTGAAGAAGATTCTAGAGACTCGGCTTCTTCTTTCTCTTCTGCAACTTCCATCACGTGGTGAGATTCCTCATCCTCTTCTTCCTCAGGCCGCTCAGCTGCATCAGACTCAGAGATTTGGGAAGCCAACTGCATCTCAAATATGGTGTCTTCACAGAAGTTAACAAACAATTCCATCTTCTCCTGTTCTCCACCTTCATTGACCACATCAAATATGAACTGTCTCTTGGACTCCTTTCTCCCATTGTGTCCGGCTTGACTCGCTCATCTCAAAGTAAACTCGTTCTATCCTTTTGGCTCCGCCCATGATCTCAATCCATCCAAGGTACGGAGAGAAGTAACTAGGTACGCTATTTGCGGGATCTCGTTCGGGAATCGTTCGGCATATGTTCGGAGAGGTTAGCCAACAGAACAGCTACGTTGAACCCAATGTCCTTTGCTGGTTCGTGAAATCTATCTACAAATTCAACATAGTTAAACATGAGTGGTGTATGTGCGAAGAACCTTAAATAAACACACAGACAAACGAACTTTGATATAAAAAGGCCGTGCTATTTTATTGAGGCTTTAAAAAAAACACAATTAAAATTAACCGTTTATTAGCCATAACTTAATAACCATAACTTCATACATAATAATTTAACCATTAAGTCAGCCCTACTAGCCAGACTTACAACCAAAATTGAAAAGCTGTCCACCCCCTCTAATGGGCAGGTGAACCATACCCTCAATAAAAACCACGACAGGTCAATAATTTTATTTTTTTTTTTTTTTAATCTTTTGGGGAAGGGGGGGTGGGAAGCTCAGCCGAATGCAATACAAGCTGGCTAGATACCTGAGATTTGTGCAAACAATTTTACCCACGCAGCGCTATTTATATTAACGTTTCCCGCCTTTATCTCTCACACGACCATAGCCAATCAGCGGCTATCCTAACTACCACGCACAGCTGAAATTAAATGCGCTCGTGCTACTACCCGCCCTATTAACCCCTACTTGCCCAACACCCTCATGCAACATTAAGAGCTATGCGCCCCCATGTTGCCATGAGTGGTGTATGTGCGAATAACCTTAAATAAACACACAGACAAACGAACTTGGATATAAAAAGGCCGTGGTATTTTATTGATGCTTTAAAAAAACCACAATTTAAATTAACCGTTTATTAACCAGAACTTAATAACCATAACTTCATACATAATAATTTAACCATTAAGTCAGCCCTACTAGCCAGACTTACAGGGCCGGCCCTACAATGGAGCCGACTGGGGCAATTGCCCCAGGCGGCACTTCAGAAGGGGCGGCACTTTGCCGCCCCAAGCGTTTTTTTTTTGTTTTTTTTGAAGCGGAGGAGAGAGAGAGGGGCACCGAGTGGTTTTCGCTTACCCGCTCGGCGCCCCTCTCTCTCTCCTCTGCGGCGAGTTTCCCTGTTCGGTCTCGGTGCCGGCTTGTAATGCAGAGCGCCGGAAGTGACGTGAGTTTCCGGCGCTCAGCATTACAAGCCGGCACCGTGGCAGCACAGGGAGACTCGCCGCAGGACTGTTTAAGGGTAAGTACCGGTGTGGGGGGGTAGATAATGCCGCCCCCCCCCCCCCCGGCGTCGGCGGGGGGCGGCATTTTAAACTTCGCCCCAGGCGGCGTTAAGTCTTCGGCCGGCCCTGCAGACTTACAACCAAAATTGAAAAGCTGTCCACCCCCCTCTAATGGGCAGGTGACCCATACCCCCCCGGCGGCTGAAGCAGCCTAACAAGCTGAAGCCGCCCCCCCTCCAAAACCCACGGCCTTTTCAATCATTTCTTGTAGATGCATATTAAAATGTTGCATCCAATTTCAGATAAATGCACCCCATCTGATCTGTACAAACCTTCCAAACCACCTTCAAATTCCGAATGCCTGAAACTAAAACATCCAATCAAACTCAACAATTTTCTAAAGATCTATTTAACTTCTTGCGCACACTGTCTAGCGCTTTTTAACGTTTTACATCCAACCAGAGCTTGCATGCAACTATAAACCCTCTATAAACTATAAACAACTCTTCTCTGCGCCCAGTAAATAAAAGAGCGCTCAATAATCCAAACAATTCTAGCTGGAACATCGGCAAAATATTAGAAAAGAAAGTTACATTAAATCTGGTTTTACACATAATTGAAACCTACCAGACTGCCAACGACAATTAAAATGCACCGTAACTTAATAACCATAACTTCATACATAATAATTTAACCATTAAGTCAGCCCTACTAGCCAGACTTCCAGCCAAAATTGAAAAGCTGTCCACCCCCCCCTAATGGGCAGGTGACCCAACGCAACCAATTCTTTTAATAACCGACTCATTTCAATCTCTCATAGCCGCCTCAGTAGCCACCCCTATCCTAAATTAACGAGACAAATATTTGTCATTTTCCTGGCCCAATACTTATATTGAGATTTGGTCAAAGGCAAACCCGATTCATGTATTAAAAAGGCTTTACCCGCCTGTGGCCTTCTAGCCAAAAAGCTTCTACCACCAGAACCGGGCAACAATCACCACCCACTGTATACAAACAAACCCAACGACCTGTATCCTCCCAATCCATTTTGGACCTTCTTATAAAAACCTCAAACTGCCCTCACTCAACTCAACTTCCTCACAACAATAATCCAGAAATTGAGCTCTTACTCTCTGCCACAAGTTCCCCAAATCTAAAAGCTCCAAAAAAAGAAATAAATAAATAAAACTAAAGCAGTCTTAAAACGGGCCTCCTCCTATCAGCCGATTTAACATCACCCGCATATCCATCACCATCCATTCCGCTAAAAATTACTTCGCTACCACTTGCTTACCTAACAATTTTAAGAAAAAAACACCACCACATAACTGTCTCCTAATAAAAACCTTAGAATATTTCTTCTTCATAAGCATACAAGCAAAGGCTAGAGCCCCATTCAACTCCAACCTGCACCGGATCCCAAACCTCTGCAAACACACACCACTCGTTCCAAGTTTTTTTCTCTCTAGTATTCCAAGCATTCCAAGTACCCGGAG
The DNA here is from genome assembly GCA_029215755.1 of Spea hammondii. Taxonomy (NCBI): domain Eukaryota; kingdom Metazoa; phylum Chordata; class Amphibia; order Anura; family Pelobatidae; genus Spea; species Spea hammondii. Next base: position 28,947,721 of record JARDYJ010000012.1, on the reverse strand, counting down.
CCATTGAGTTTTCAACAAGCGCACTTATCTTAGTGATGTCCAATGCCAGATCCTTCCAGGCAGAACTGTCCCCTTTTCTTCCACATCCGGTGCAAAGTCCCTGAAGCGCCTGAACTGAAAGCGTGACAATGCATCAGCAACTGTGTTACAATTACCCGGGATATGAACCACTTCTAACCAAATGTTTTACAAAGACACATCAAGACAAGTTGTCTCAATAGACAAACAACTGGCTCTGACCTAAAACGCAAATTGTTAATGACCTCCACCACACCTCTGCTGTCACAATGAAAGATTAGCCTCTTATTAGCCAAAAGCTCTCCCCAGACATCAATAGCGACTACAATAGGAACATTTTCTAAAAGAACTAAATTCCCTGTCCAACCTGCTTCTGCCCAACTATCTGACCACTGCCCCGCTGCCCATTTTCCACTCCAGAACAACCCAAAACCCATTGCACCTGAAGCATCTGTAAATAAATCTAAGTCCTCAAAGGGAGCTTGAAACAGCAGCTTCCCAGTAAAATCTTTCAAAAACATTACCCAGACCTCCAATTCCTCCCTAATCTCCCTAGACGCTCTCACATGCATCAACTTTGAAGATTTACCTCTAATTGCCAGTACCCACTGCCTTGGAAAAATAAATAAATAACCTACCCATGGGCATTACCCGGGCTGCAAAAGCCAATTTGTCTATCAAACATTGAAAATCTCACACCAAAACTTTAACCCTCTTTCCTAATCTTACAATCTCTAAAAGCCAATTCTGCACTTCCTGTTCAGGAAGCCTAAATTTCATCTTTTCAGTGTCAATAATGATCCCCCTTAAAAAAACAAAAACAAAACAAGGACTCTCGTAGGAGCAACAGTTTTGTCTTTAGCCAAGGGCACCCCAAAGCGATCCGCAAGCGAATGAAAACATTGAAAAAGCAGCTCGCCTTCCACCGACCCTGAACTCCCCATGAACAAAAATGAACTAGGTAGTGTATAACATAAGGAAACCCCGACTCCTCCTTCACTGTCCATTCAAGAAAGAAAGAAAAAAAACTTCAAAGTAAAAACATGAATTAGGGGAGCCCATTGGCAAGCACTTACCAAAATAAAATGATTTTAAAAGTGAAAGCCTAACAAACAAAAAGCATCTGGGTGTATAAGCAGTAGCCTAAAGGCCGCTGTTATATCTACTTTAGCAAGCAGCGCATCCTTACCACAAACCCTTCACCAATCCAAAGCATCGTCAAAAGTAGCATATCTAACCGAACATAAATCCTCATCAATCTGATCCTTTAAAGATCCACAGGTGGTGAATCAACCTATAAGCACCCTGCTCTTTCTTAGGGACCAAACCCAGTGGAGAGACCCTAAAACTACTGAAAGGCGGAGAAGGAACCTTAACAGAACTTATTAAATAACAACAGAGTTAACGGCATACGCAGGCAATTTAAAGGCAAAAGCAAAACCAACCTAATTAGCTTGGCCAACTGCCTGTTTGGGTACCTGTCTGATAATTTTATCAGCGTCTGAGCCATCTTGAATATGTTCCCTGTGCTGCAGCTGGCCCCGGAAAGATTTTTCTTGAAGCAACGAAAATTAGAGTGACTCCCAGCACAATTAGCACACTCGTCTAGTCTAAATTTAACATTATTCATTTATTCATTAAAAGCCCAACATACGCCTTTTTTCTGCATGATAGAAACTGGTCTAACACAGGGAGAAGCCACAACCTAATATCCTTCATCCCACATTTCACATTTTTGCAAACAGCTCATTTTTTGGAACATTTCATCCGAGCTGAACCAGTCTAAACCACTGAAATTCTTGTAGGCTTCAAGTACCGATTCCAACCTGAACTAAATTCTGGATGCTTCTCACAAAGTACTGATGAAAAGAATAGAAAAAATAAAATAAATAATATATATTATACATATATTGTAAAAGATTGAAGATTGAAGCCAATTAAAAAAAAAGACCTAGGTACAAAATGTTCTCATCTTTTTCTCTAACCTGCCTATGAGTATTCTTTAGATATTTGTAACAGAGATAATATTTTAATATCATCAAATAAGCCATAGGGAACTGAACCTACAATCTCAAGACTCAAAGTCTAACACCCTTTTAAAGCTTTGGACAAATTAAAAGGAGAACTCTCACAAGCCAAAGCCTCTTTCATGCATTCTCATTAATCAGAACTATTCTAATTTTGAACAGTCTCAGTCACTCTATCTCCAGAGCAGCTAGCACCTCTTGGCTCCCAAACAGCCTCAGGGGCAGAATGTACTGTCTCTTTTATAAGCAGAAATTAAGCACTCACCAACCATTGCCACCTCAGGAGACTCCACATTGGCCACTAACTGCTCTTCTACAAGGCTCTGTTGCCCATACTTATCTCTCTCTCTGTTGTGGCGTAGCTCTCCTCTATGGTGTAGCTCTGTGGTGAGGATCTCCGCTTGCACTCAGCCCATAATGCTGAGAAAAATTATCTGAGGTAAGCTCAGCCGAATGCAATACAAGCTGGCTAGATACCTCAGATTTGTGCAAACAATTTTACCCACACAGCGCTATTTATATTAACGGTTCCCGCCTTTATCTCTCACACGACCATACCCAATCAGCGGCTATCCTAACTACCACGCACAGCTGAAATAAAATGCGCTCGTGCTACTACCCTGCCCTATTAACCCCTACTCGCCCAACACCCTCATGCAACATTAAGGGCTATGCGCCCCCATGTTGCCATATCATTTTCATCCGCCTCGGCACAGGAAAGGAGGAATTCAATTTCGGACCGTGTATATTGCTTCTGGCCCTCCATGGCCTTCTGTAAGTCTTTTTTGGATATGATGCCTTTTCCTTCCGGATCGTACTCTTTGAACGCATCAGAGCTCGTTAGATCTTTCAGTTTCAAGAACATATCAAAGAACTTCAAGATCATTCCCACATTGCTTGACGATTCCGCAAGGGCGTCTACCATTTGTTTGCCGATGGTTCCATTTACCACATTGCCTGCAAGGACGATGAATAAAACAACATGAATTGCAGACTGAGCATTTGTCGGACTTTACAGAATAACAATAGTCCTTTTTCAGAATATTGAACCGGTAAACTGTACATTAAAATGCTAAATATATGTAAATACATTTCATAATATATGTAAATATATTTAGTACTATGCTAATTAGATAGGATTTGATTTTCCTTTCTCAGAAGGGGCAGCTGGTTATACATCCTTAATCTGGAGCTCAGCACTTTATATTCAAATGGCGGAGAATAAATTAGGTTATGAGGAATGATGCTCAAACGCTGAAGATCTACAGACCAAATAGAGACCTTGGGGAAGAATAACTGCACAGTAAGCTCTCTGGGGATGCGGCTGCGTTTATTACCATTTCCCTCGTATTATCCTTTTTGGGGAAGTACCCAGCAATGAGATTTGAAACAAATGTTTCTTTTTCCTGCAACAAAATTGCTCGTCTGCCTTTTGGCTAATAGCAACGGATACATGTGACACAGGGAGAGCTGGCAGAGACGTTCCTGAAGCTCGGCATACTCTTTAGAACGCCCTTGTTTGGGCCACTTCACTGCGGGACAGAGAAGAGCACCGATGCACTCCTCACTTTAAAAAGGCACCGGCATCGACTGGATCCAGTATCAGACATTTACGTGCACATTTTCTGAGTTTGTTTTGGGCAAACATATTTTCTTAATATTGTACACCGTTTCTCTGTTTTAAACTGGGGAAAAAAAAGTGGAGGTGGGTCCCTAAACACTTTTGGTGTGTGTCTGTGACATAAGCTACTGGAAGATATAATGTCACTAAGCCAAACAGTAGTGTGCATGTTACAGAAACCGACCTTCTAGAAGTGACAGGAGCATCACCACCATGTCCTGCAGAAGGTCCAACAGCTCCTTTAGCAGCTCAATTTGGCTGGAATCCTAGAAGATTAGAGATAGTGACAGCATTATTCTGTAAGCATCTAGGAAGTTGTTTATAGCTGGAACTGCTTTGGCGGGGCAATTCTCCGGCCTCTGTCTGAAAGCAAGCGGAAATAACAACTGTAGCCTTTGTGCATACAATGAAACATTAAATATAATTTCTACCAACATAACCGGCATCTCTGGATCTCGAAAGCATTTTAATATCAGCAACAATGTCCCATCTATTGTAATAAAAAAGCATATTTAAATAAATACTATGACCTATTTGACTAGCGGCTCCAGCTATGAACAGTTGAGATTAAATGGACCTCACATTTAAAATCTAAGTAACATGGGTTTTCTCTCAAATGTTAGGCAGATTTTTTAATTTCAACATATTTTGACTTGCAAATTGCAGCGAAGCAATACTTCTGAGGTCTAAGCCAAAGAATGAACATGTCCTGTCGTGGGACAGGCTGCCGTGTAAGAAGTAAGCCCACAGAATAATAGGAACTCGCCAAGCACCTGGCCTGATCTTATCTGGGACCCCTGTGCTCCTAAACATGATTCCCATCACAAGGAATACAGCGTTAGTAGGGACGGCCATCTAATGCTTGATCCGATCCCCGTCCGACCCACATTTGGCCAAGGGCATATGGACAATATGGATGCGTGTGATCCAAATCTCACAAAGTTCTTATCGCAATGACTTGCATTATATAAAAGCACGTATTTACAAAGATCTAGTTATATACCTTAGCCTCCCATAATGGGCTCGGCTTATTGTCGACCGCAGTAATCGCAGGGTTTTCTGGAGAAGAACACCGCTGCACTGACACAAGAGATATAGACTAGCCCTCCTTATTAAACAAAATAGGCTTCTTCCTAAAAAATATCATAACGTAGAGAGTTCTATGGGGAAATCTACTCACAATGCTCGTTTAATTACATTTCATTCATATTTAGACTGAAACAGTGTAGAATATCATCTAGATCATCAAGTTAAATCCTGTTGAGATTTTCAGGCAGAAAGTACCATTAAACATGTATTCTGTCAAAAGCTTTTCTAAGTACAGCTATACAATTATATATACACACATATATATATATATACACACACACACAAGACAGATTAGAGGACCATTAATGTTTCTTCAAAATCTGCAGCTCAAACACTTGCTTTCTCAAACACGGTCATTAAGGAGTCACTTATACCGATCCCAATTAGCAAATCCCTCTAAACATTACTACATATTTACAGAAAGTACCCAGGATGAGGAAACCCTGAAAATAACAACTTGTTTGGTAGAATATAACATAGATTGGTAATTTTATTTGATTTGGTTATTTTCCCTCTTTGTATTATGTTACAAGTTGTTTGCATGTAGGAAATTCATGACAAATTACCGGTAATTGTTAATATTCCAATCACGTTGTTTTATTAATACTATAGAATGCAAAACTTGACAGGGTTTTTAACCCCCCCCCCATACAATACAATTTGGAATCTCGTTCATCTTACCCCGTTAGTGGCATTAAGAGCTGGCTTGGGAACGGCTCGTCTAAACACTGTCCAGCTAAATTAGGGATTAACCTAGCCTTGGTGTAGAGTACATCTAAATTTTATTAAAGATGAAACAAGTCTATAGCAATCTCAGCAAACTGCAGCTCCTCCTCTTTCTTTGCGAAGATGCCGAACAGGAACAGAACGAAAATGGAACCGGAACCATCGGAAAAGGAAGGAAAATCCTCAGCATCCCACAGTCAGCAAACTAAGTCGCAGAAGGACGTCCTGAAAGGAGAAGCGCAGAATGAGAGCACCAAGCGAACTGAATAGCAGCGCATGCATAAATACAGACACAAGTGCAACCAGCGCAAAAAGTGAGACACAGCCCCCCACAAACGAGATATGAAAATAAACACGTGAAACACACACAATAAACACAAAAAACAGAGCTATAAGGGCAGGGCAGAGAGCAAGTAAAAGGGGGGGAAAATACTCGCCTCCTGTCTTTAATAAAATTTAGATTCACTCTACACCAAGGCTAGGTTAATCTCTAGTTTTATGGCAAGACAGGAGGCTTCATATTTTGCACTTTTAACGCCCCGAAAGAAGTGAAAAAGCGGCATGCGCAGCAGGGCGAAAGTAAAAGGTTCGGAACGTAGATTCCCCAGACCAGTCCGCCGCCGCCAAAACGTCCGACAGGGAAGATCCCGCGGAGAAAGCAGCCGAGGCTGCTGCGCCCCGGACTGAATGCGCCCCAAAAGCCTCGTCGATTCCGGCGAGACAAAGGACCCACCGGATCCACCTAGCGAGAGTAGGTGAAGAAACCGGCTTAAAAGGGCGAACGTAGGAGATGAACAGAGGACCTCAAGAAGAGGAACGAAACTGAAGAGAGACGGCAAGATAGGACTGGACACATTTAGCGACACAAAGACGCGGACGATCCGGAAAGTACGGGTAAGAGACCGAAAAAAAACTTGGTCCGGCGCCGGACCGAAACCAGGACGCCCTCCGGGGAGAAAGAAAACAAATTAACGTCAAAGGCGCGGATGTCCAACACCCGCCAGAAAGACACGAGACATAAGAGAAGCGCCGTTTTAGCGGAGAGTTGCCTGAAGGACAGGCGGTCGTTATCCGGCCAACCCTCCAGAAAGTCGAGAACCCGCGAGACGTCCCAAAAAGTGGAATACCGAGCAGATGGAGGGCGCAAAACGCGAATGCCGCGAAGGAGACGGCAAACCGACGGGTCCTTGCCAACCCCGAGACGGAACATGAGCCGCAGAGATGGCCGAGCGAAATAAAGCGAAATTAAGAAAGCTTCGGTCTGCCTGTTGGCCCGGGAGGCAAAAAGGTCTAAGTGGAGAGGACCGCGAGAGAGGTGAAGGGAGTGAAACACGCTGGGAAGGAGACGCCAGTCGCTCGCATCCCTCCAGTGCCGGGAGAACCAGTCCGCCACCTGGTTGTCCTTGCCGGGAAGGAATTCCGCCCTTATGGACAAGTGATTGTCCAGGCAGTATTGGTAAAGGTCCTTGGTAAGCTCCGTAAGGAGCTTGAACCTGGGACCCCCAAGGTGGTCGATATAACGCACCGCGGACACGTTGTCCATGCGAAGGACAAGGGAACAGTGGGTAACGTTCTTCGTGAAACTGTGCACCGCGAAAGTCCCGGCCAGCAACTCCAGGCAGTTGATGTGCAAGTCTCGCTCCTCGGGGATCCAGAAACCCCCGGAAGCCGAGTCGCCGCAAGCCGCCCCCCAGCCACCCAGGCTGGCGTCTGAATCGAGGACAAAGTCTGGGGACGACCCGAAAATGGCCCTGCCGGTTCCAGGCGTCCATGTGAGTCAACCACCAACGAAGCTCCAATCGGGCCTCGTCCGACAGAGGAATCACACGGTCGTAGGAAAGGGACTCCCGAAGGCGCCGTGTCTTTAGACGTTGAAGGGCCCTGTAGTGCAACGGTCCCGGGAAGATGGCCTGAATGGACGCGGAAAGTAAACCTATTACCCTGGCTAGGTCCCGGAGGGACACAAGGGAGCGCCTGAGTAGCCACCGAATCTCCTTCTTGATGGAGATGACCTTGGAAGGAGGAAGCCTGAGCACCGTCGCCACCGAGTCCACGGTGAAGCCGAGGAACTGAATGGTCTGAGTGGGGACTAAGACGGATTTTGCCTGGTTGATGACAAACCCCAGGTCCTGAAAGAGCTGGACCGTGAGGGAGGTGTCCCGCCGAAGAGTAGCCACGTCGCGAGCCATAAGGAGCACGTCGTCGAGATAGATGATGGCGCGGGCGCGGAGGGACTCCATGACCGGCTTGAGGAGTTTGGTAAAACACCAGGGCGCGGAACTCAGGCCGAAGGGGAGGCACGTTAACTGCCAAACCCGGCCCGACCAACGGAACTGGAGGAATCTCCGGTCGTCTACATGAATGGGCACTGTAAGGTAAGCATCCTTTAGGTCGAGGCGGGTAAACCAATCGTTTTCCCTGAGGATGTCGCGCAACAGATGGATGCCCTCCATCTTGAAATGCCTGTACACTATGTGCGAGTTGAGGGAGTGCAGGTTGATGACAGGCCGGAACTCGAGCGACTTCTTGCGCACAAGAAAGACGTTGCTGAGGAAGCATGGGGGCCCCGCAACCCGTTCTATCGCAGGGAAGCAAGCTCTGTGTGCACTAGCGCCGCCGCGTCGCAAGAAAGCCTGGGGAACGATGGAGGGGAGGACTGAAAAGGAGCCGAAAGGAACTCGAGACAAAAACCCGTCACGGTCTGAAGGACCCAAGGATCCGAGGTGAGGAAAGACCACACATGAGAGAAATGAGCCAGACGGCCTGCGACAGGTATATGAGGGAGGAAGGGAACAAAGCTTACCAGCTGATGATCTCCCGCGGAACGGCGTGTAGCCTCGTCCTCTGTAGGCACCACGGGTGTCCGGGTAGCAGTACTGGTTGCGGTACGAGGTGGAAGCCTCCGTCTGGAAACGGGGTCTTGCGCCGAATGAGGCTGCTCTGCTGGCGGCACGACCCCTCTGCCTTGGGGGAAAAACGATTCCCAGACCGGAAAACTCCCCGCATGGACACCTGCGCCTTGTTGAGAGACGTAAACGCGTTCACGTGTCGGTTCAGGTCCTTGAGGAAACGTTCGCCAAACAACAGGCCGTTGGCGTCGGGACCCAACTTCTGCTAACTTGGCATCCATCTTAAAAAGGGCCGCTCTTCGACTTTCAGTCGAGATGGCGCAGTTGGCGTTCCCCAACAGGCAAACAGCGCGTTGGATCCAGTCGCGGACCAGGCCAAAGTCGAGCGGCGATCCATCAGTCAACGCCTCATCGGCCATTTGGAAAACTTGGGTGAGCGGACCCGCTACATCCAGGAGCTTGTCCTGCGCGGTACGCAGGCCCAATTCAATCCCCTTGCGGGGGTCTTTGCCGTTTCTGGTCAGGAAGGTCACAAAGGTCTGGTCAAATTCAGGTGTGTTGGACACCTTGGCCGGGATGTTCGGGCTCGGGCACTCACACCGGAGCCTCTGACGAACCTCTTTGTCGAGCGGACGGCGGAGCCAATACTTGAGGAACTCAGCGATGTGTGAAGAAGGGGTCCACTCCGCTGAACGTGGATGGCGTAGCTCTCGAGGATCAAATAAGGGCAAACCAGCCTCATCCGTGATGTTGAAGGGTTGATCCTGAACAGCTGTAGAGGGACCGGCGCGTTCCGGAACGGGAACCTTGCCTGGATCAGCAGTAGGAGGGGAGGCGAGGCCCGAGGAACCCGCATGGTATTCATCAAGGGTCTCATATTCCGCGGCCAGGTCATGGAATGGCGAGGCATCGGGCTCCTGGTAGGAAGGAAGAGCTACGCTCCTGACCTTCTTCAAAGGGGCCTTGCCCTTGTCTGCAGTGGGAGGAATGTCATTCCAGGCCCTTTTGCGCGAGCCCTCTGGGTCTGCCGGGGAAAAAGAGGCGTCCGCCTCAGAACCATCGCCCCGAGTGGGGGAGGCAAGTGGGTGATCCGGGCGTGAAGATTGAACTTTGGCCAAAGCGGCTGGCAGAGAGGCAGCCAAGGCAGAGTGAAGCCAGGCCTGAAAGGCGGCAGGAATCTGTGTGTTGGATTCCTCAGACATAGTGTACGTATTTGAATGTGTCACTGTGGTAGAAAAAAACACAAACAGAAAACGCATGGTTAATAGATGAATCTTGGGGGTTCACCCCTGAAGCATGCGTGGGGTTCACCCAGGAGAAAAAGCACGTGGCAGACAAAAGGGGGGTTCACCCCTGCAACATTTCAGTAAGGACAGCAATAAATGGCTGCAGATAAACAGGGGGAATCACTCAATGGCAACATGGTGCAAGCTAGGCCGAAGCCTAGACACATACAGGGGTATAGGGTTCACCTATATCCATGAAAAAGGCAGACATGCAGGGGATAGAAAAATAAATACAGTCAAAAAAGCCTAAAGGAAAATCAAAAACCTGCTAAGGCAAAATGACCCACCAAATGGGTCTGCAAAGACCACGTGGGGCGAGGGCCAAAGAAAAAACGAGAGCGCAAGGCAGCAGATAAGCCACTAGCGCTAGAACACAGTCCAGACACGCGGCGCGGTGGCGGGAACGAACGCACAATGTGCGGCAACAAGGGATACCGCCGACCGCGGTCCACACCGTGGAGAACCAAGCGACGGTCGAGGAAGTAACGGTGCCGGCGCGGTTTAGAAAAAAAAACGCGCGGCACCGAGCTAGACAGGAGGAACTACCAGGGCAGAGCACTGCCCACGCAAAGGGAAAGGAAGAACTCACCGCCGGACAGAAAGAGCCACCGCGGGAGGAGAGAGGAAGGCAGCAAACCACGTGGGCCGACGAGGTGGGACCACGGAGGAGACAGATAACGGTAAGGATGTAAGAAAAAGTATAGGCAAATTAGATACAATAATGGAATGAATATGAAGAAATAAAACAGAGAATGATATTTAGGTCAGAAATAAGGGTAAAATACACAAAAGAATACAATCTTCGCAATCTGGAAGATATTAATAATATCATGACATGGAAAGTTCTCACCTTTGGAGGCAAGCAGCAAAGGAAGAGGAGGAGCTGCAGTTTGCTGAGATTGATATAGACTTTACTTGTTTCTGATTGGTTGTTTTTATTGTTTGTTGTTAACTCCTTTGCTGCTGGAGGTAATCAGTAAAGAAGGTTATGCAAAATACGAAGCCTCCTATCTTGCTATAACATTAAATTAAACCAAGCAACTCACATGACCTTGCCTACAACTCACAGAACTTAAGGTCACGTGCGCCTGCATGTTCTCAAAAGCAACTGAACCTCAAAGGGTCTGGTGTGACAATTACGTGACGTACCACCATTAACAAACACGCAGTCAGGGGAGATATCAGGGCTTCACCCTGTAGCAGACATCACCAGTCACATCTCCCATACATTAATGAACCTATGTGCGCTCATCCCACAAACACACACTCTAAGTTTTATGGCCCGCTGCAAACTGATACTTCATGCTGCTGAATGACTGCACCCCCCTCCCAGGCTGTGAGATGACCCTAAAAGACTGGGACTCCAGCCCCCTGTATACCTCCTTAGCAATGGGTCTGCACAACAGTCAACTCATTGATTGTTCATTGTTTTAAGAAAAATGGAAATATAGCACAAGCGCCTCAATGGAATCATGGCTATGAAGAGCCCAGTTAGTCCAGACAAATTATTTCTATTACAACATATTTTTTATACTCTTAGTGACTGCTTTAGCACGGTATCTCGGTACACAAAGATGTGATCGTTTTTTGGGTAAATACCAATTCACTTTTTGCACATTTTGTTAAAACATATATACACGCGTGTCTCAAGTGGCAGAACAACAACTTCTGTTAAGCGATGTCTTGGTTACTTGCGAGAGTTTCATTGGCATGTTTGCAAAGACGTGGAGGAAACCGACCACAGCATCCCAAAGTCGACTGTGTGCCAAGCTCTGCTGGTTTCCAATGCACTGGCCCTGCAAGAGCAAGAGACCGTTGTTACAACGTAATACAACAGAGACACAGGAAACGGGTCACTCGTGGGATCTTTAAGTGCTCTCTTCAGCAAAACCCACAGCAAATGAAGTAATAAGCACACTGGGTGACTATCTCCACTCCTCTTCTCCATGGTCTATCCCCACTAAGTACAATTATTGTATTACTTTTTCCCCACTCGTCTTCTCGATGTTCTATCCCCACTAAGTACATACCTTGGCCATAATAAACACAATTATTTTAACACTTTTTCCTCCTTCTGTAAACATTGGACATCTGCTATCGAGCTCTGCCTATACATTTAACTCAGGATTCCAACAGAATATTTCGCGTAGACATTTGTTTTCTATTACCGTAATATAATTGTTATGGTATATTTGTTTTTGAACTATCACAATACGTTTTAAGACACAAAATCTTTACCGGGATGTTTGAAGGTGCTGGCTAATTGCCTTCTGAATCGCAGTGTCAATAAAAAAAGAAAAATAACGAGCGCTTCGACAGAAACCCACACCGCGTATTGGCGGCGGAGGCAGCGTATGGAAGGTTATTTCCTTGTGATGTTCTAGGAACAACGGTTAACTTGCAGCAGAACACAGACACAGCCATGGCTGTTACGCGCAGATTGCACACATCAAGAAGAGATCCGTCTGAGAATTCCAAGAAAGCGAGTTTCTGGCAGCCGAGCCGACGCTCTGGTGTGTGCGCCAGGCCTCCTGGATACAGATTAAACACAGAGCAGCGGCCCCCAATCACACAGATCTGTACAACCGTTCAACCATTTCTTAACAAAGATGGTTGGAGATTACTAATTGGGGGTTTAATCAGATTACTAAGCACAAAGAGATCATTCATGCAGATCCAAGACAATTTGAACAGTATTTAAAGACGGTTGATAACTATAAAAGGTTATTGCTCCCTACTGTGAATTATTCGCATAAATGATGAGCAGATCGCAATGAAAATACTGCTGCCCTCCCGCGATGAACATCCAGCCAGTTTCAGGGGATCCTCTCACCTTTCTGAGCCTAAAGACACAGGCGGCAGGACAGCTGCATTTTAAACGCCTTGACTTTGCTATACATTAGAAAGGTCCCACCCCAGCGAGCTTCCGCTGAGCGAAGAGCTTGGCTGATCCTGTATAATGTACCTCAGCCTACTGGCGGCCAGGTGTAAGATAAAGTTTGTGTTAGACAGTATGACCCAATCTCGGATCTGAGGGCTCGGACTACTTTGGGATGCTTTGTTTGTGATGAAGGCTAAAGTTAGGAAGGCCGAGGCTCAGCTATTAACTTAATATAACCTCAAACATGAACTAGAATGCACCAGAACACTGTGAAGACCCAGCATGTCCCGTTTCAGTGTCACTCTGCTAAATTCCATTAAAACAAAGATCTTTAATGACATCAGCCCAATAAGCACTCTTTTTGGATCAACCATTCTGTAACACTACAGCATATCCTCGGTTCTTTAACAACATTAAACGCGCCCTTAATAATATCCACATATTGCCCGGCTGCACCAGCTACTGTCTGCTCTGCCAACCACCGTTCTATGAGGTTTATCAGTCAACAGGTAAAACTATACAACAACATTGTTTCATCAACCCCCCTTACACACAGTGTGTATTACCAGCTCGCACATCATGTATTTCTACAAAACCACTACAAACACTCTGAGCCCTGCAATTGTTACTAAAAACCAGAATAATGCTATCTGGATTTTCTTACCTGAATATATTCTGTAAGTGAATTGAAGATTTGTTTGGTCAGAGCCAGGGATTTGGAGAAGTTGTGTTGTCCTGATTCATCGATCACGTCTTAAGACCAGTAAAAGTCACCGATAGATTCCTGAAGAGAAAGTGCAGCGGTTACATCAGGCAAACACTTTCCACCACCATTAACATCAACTGAAGCCTAAATGGGTCACTGAATCGAGTTAGTGCTCTCCAGAACACAATGCACAGTTTCACGCAATCTCACCAATCGGTGGACCAGGGTCTCTGAAATCGTACATTTTATGATTTTTTTTTATAACATTGGTTGGCAGTATATACCAGGTTTTATCAAGATTTTCCACCAGGGCCAAACTAGTCATCTTGCAAACCATGTGAATGCACAATGGGCAGGTGGTTGATGGCATCGGTCTCTCACCTTTACCGCGAAGGATCCGGCTCCTTAGTGCGAGAGCAAAACGGTGCGGTATGCGCCGACATTAATCTAACAGACAGCCGCACATACATGGCTTTTCATTTTTAAGTTTGGTCCTGCTGGGTGGTCCCAAAGGTGCATGAAACACACATATCTCGGCCCGGAACTCTTCTAACATATCTCGGTTTTAAAGATTAATAAAAAGAGACCAAGTGCATGGCAACTACTGGTCAACAAAAAAGATAATTATTGCCAGTAACCAAACACCAATCCTTCCAATGGCTGGAATAGAAAAAAGGGAGTCTTCATGTTCTACAGATAAATAAAAAGTTATCCCAGGTAACAAATATTATCTACAAACTCCCTCGCACCAATTATTGGTTTCATAAAATGAAATCCATCTCAAAATACTTCCCCTCTGCAAAATGCAAGAAAAGATTCTCCAAATCAGACACTTGTTTCTTGTTTACTGTAACATTTCTGATGCTAAACAGCAGCAGATGTAAAATATGCCCATGCATTATACAGGGAATCAGATTCCTATTGTATGAGCCGAGGCCAAACCACAATAAACCTGTTGATGAAACATGCCAAATCAGTCAAGCGTTATGGAAGGTTCCGCTCCTTGTTCAGATACATTTTGGGGTTTTTTTGCACTGGCGTAACTTCTTTCCACTTCATTATCTTTACTGTAGAGAGTTTCCTAGCTAGGATGAAACCGTGAAAACGCTCAGAATTCTGAATGCATGCCCACTGTGAAAACCTGCGGAAAAATCTAGTGGTCTGATAGAAATACTTGGGGACTTGCTGGCTGAGATGTCCCCAATACTCGTAAGTCTCAGTACAAGCCTTTGTGGACAGACTGGCACCTGGTCCAGAAATTCTACCATATAGCTTTGCGTGTGTTGGATCCATTCTCCGTTGTTTCCCAATGCAGGCACCCAAGCATGTTCTATGATTCTAGACGGAAGAATGTTAGCTGGTGTGCGTTACCCACAAGTGCAATATGACAAACTGTCTCTAGGCATGTAACAGTATATTTTTACATTACCTGGAGGCGAAGAAGATAATCCACCGTGCTAATGATGACGTTAACTGTGGTTGTGTTGCCCATCTGAGTTCGGAGAAAATTCTGAAAGTCTGAGAGAACATCATTAACATATTATTAAACAGGCATCAAACCATTATCTTATCTCTCCCATTATTCATCTAAGACAGATGTGGTGACCTTATCCTGAATACATGTCTCATAGTATTCCTCATCTCTTGTGGTATCAAAATATCTAGGTATATACTGTATATTCATCATAAGAATAATGCAGAATAAGGGAGTGACAGCACTAACGAGTCCATGGATAGAGGGTGTGTGGAGGCTCCGGGGAGGCCAGGTTTACGGAGCTGCTATTGGGGAGAAGGGAATAAAGAAAGAAGACAGAAGAATAGGAAGAATCAAGAGGAGAAAAAGGGCTGTGGAAAAGGAGACAGGTACATGGAAGCGGCTGGTAAAGAAGACAGGGAGACATTGAGAGACAACACATTTTGTTTTCTCTTAAAAGGCAAGAAACAAAATGTGTTGTGCATTCGCACAAATCTATTGACCATTCCTAATTCATAACGAAAGACAAAGCATTGAGAAACACAGACAAATGTCTTGGTACTAGTTTAGAGAAGAAGATGTTTGCGCCTGCTTGACACCAGCTTGCACTCCTGCAGTCTTGGGAGAGTCAGGTCTGGTGCTATGATTAATCCGATGCTGCATCACAAGGACTTCGGGTCACATTGATACACAAACGCACAACATGATAAACTCTCGTTATGATAATCACATCTAAGCGACAAAAAGACAAAGCATTGGTCGGATAAACAGAAAATGCTACAGAGTTCGCTTGTACTCTACAAAGTGTAATGTAACGAGCAGGCCAGGTCCACAATATCTATGCAATCGTTTATCCTCAACGGGGTAAAAAAAAAAAAAAAAACCTCAATTACGCTTGGGAAAACAAGCCATGGAAGGAACGCAAGCATATGCGCTTCTTACCGTTGTTATGACCTTCACACAGAAGCTGAAGGAACCTGAAGAGGTCTCGTGTGAACTCGTCATTCTGTAGAACCTTCTGCCCTGGAACAAACATTTGTTTTGACATCATTAGCAATCATGTTTGAACGCTCTTGTTCGATGGATGTTGAGACCTTGCTCTATGTTCCTTAGATTTCAGAAGCTGAAGCCTCAACCACAAATTACAATTTCAAACATCACTACACCATTATTATCATTACAGCACAGGAAAATGTGATTGGAAAACACAAATGTGGAGGATCAGAATGGAAACGTGTTGAATTTACTGCTGTTGTCTGCAGCTATTTTTCTGTCTCCTTTGTCTGTAATTTAATCGGCTGCAAGGATGGTATTATGTATAGTAAGGAAAATATAATATGAAGGGAAAACTAATGAAAGGAAAGAATATTTAGTGACACATTTAATAGCTAATTAATGGCCACGGCGCCATGCTAACCAGATTAAACATTCTCAACCGCTTTACAGAGTGAAACAGCATGGCGCCTTCAGCGTGACATCAAACTTGTATCATATGGTTGAAATGAAACCTAATTCGAGAAGAATCTAAAACCAAAAATATCACTTACCCCTTTCCCGGACAATGACTTCACAGCGAACACGGCAGAAAGAGAGAGAGAGATGGAGAAGCGGCGAGTAAAATGACGGTTAAGCCATAAAAATGAAGTGCTAAAAATAACTATTTACTTTACGTACTACAACTGTCTCGGCTCCGTACTTTCTGCTTTCCAGTTAGCGTTAATGTTTTATAAATATTTGGTCAAAAAGTGACAAGCTATTTTAACTCAAGTAGGTGATGTCATTTGTCTTTTCCCTCTCTTAAGGCTGCCAGAATGAGCTTCCACCACAGAAACAAATGATAAAACATTAAAAGTGGTCACTGATCCCAGTGCCAAACACACATAGAACGTTTCCTAATGTATATGCATTGATTAGGTTTACTAAAACATGGAATTTAGAGAAGCGCACAACAACCGACCATAGCATCCACGATGCAAATACAAAATTGCTTCCTAATCCCAGAAATATGTTACTTAGAGGAGAGATGGTGTTGCTTTCGAAGAATAAAATTGATGGATTAAGACATGGGTATATTTTTAGCATAAAAGTAAATTCGAAAGTAATTGTGACAAGCCATCGAACTCGCTCTCCAAATGACCGTTTAATGACTTCATCAAGTGACACATATGCCCATTTGTCACAGCGTAAGATGACGGTCTCACGCTTAAATTACCGCTCCTCGCTTGTTACATGCAGGCTGAACACATTATACTCTACCCAGAAGAACATTCAAACAGTTTATATCAGAGAATCTCTGTCAATCATTTCAAGGGCCATTTATCATGGCTGCTCTTCAAGAAGGACCGGCGTTTACTCTCCTACGCGGATACTCACGAGTGCCTTCCTCTCTTACCATCCCAAGGCCTTCTGCTTTGTTCTGTCTTTCAAATGCATTCAAATCAAGGACGCTGTGAATTAAAAACGATTGACCTTCAGAATCCCAGCATGCCCCTTCCCAAGTAGGCTTTGTATTGTTTATGAAGACTCTCGTGGAGAGTTTGGGTTTGGTGTAGACGCTCCAAATAAAAGGGGGTAACAACGAGAACACGGGACCGGGGTCTATGTCAAGACTGCATCGTACCTTTTGCAGATATGTGCCGACGGTTGTGTTTGTAGCAGAAATCTTTGTTATTTTGTGTAACTGGAGAAATTAGATCGCTTACTAGAGTCAGGATATTGTTGCCCTTACGCTCTCACCTGCACGACTGCATCAGTCCCGACAAGCTCTGGAAAAACCCAGCATCCTTTTTCTCCTTGAGGTAATCTAACATTTTCTGTAGAATAAAAAGTATATTAACTGAGCATTTGGCATATCCGGAATCTGGGGAAGGGGGGGAGCAATGACGTAGCACGTTGGGCGTGCTGTGCGTGCGGCTTGCCGGAACTGGGGCAGTGAGATGAATTGAGGCTGTTGAGTGTGTGCGTCCTGGTTTCTAAAAAAAAATCCACTCTGGGCACCGGATTTCTCTGGCTGCAGCTCTCTTGGCCTTTCGTGGCCTTATTGTCTTGGTCTCCCTCGTAATCCCGGTGCTCCATCTGATTTGGCGGTCCAGTGTCGGCGGTGGTGGCGGTGCCGGTGTTCCGGCTCTCCCGCCCATGCCAGCCTGTTGACCGTGCGTCCCGTTGCTCCTGTTGACTCGTGGCCCCGCTGCACCTGCTGATTCGGCGGTCCTCCGTCGGTGGTGGTGGCGGTGTTCCGGCACTCCCGCCCATGCCGGCCTGCTGACCGTGCGGGGACAGTGTGGGCCCTGCTCCTGGATCCCGCGGACCTTTGCAGCCTTGTGAGAGAGGGCCGCTCGGCCTGCCTTTGCCGGTTGCAGCCGAATACGGGATGGACGCAGGCCTCGTTGGGTCTTGTTTCCCGCATGGATGGACCATGCGGTCTGAAGTTTGAGAACCGAGGGAAAGGAAAAAGCTTTGAATCTTAAAGACCAGAGATCTGCACTGAAGAAATTTACTGAAGAGATGTTGGAGAGTCTATAAAGAGATGAGCTCCTGGGATAAGTACCCTGATTTTTTCATATATGAATATACAATTTTGCTTTTTTATGATTTATCAACATAAATAATATCAGCTAAGACATTTATATTGCTCCTGAAGTGGAAGAAAAGATTGGATTGGAATATATGTATGGCTGAGCATCCTTAGAGTGTCTGAGATTATAAATTATAACGGGAATATAATTATAAGAGAGAAGTAAGAGGAGATAAGAAGGAGAAGAAGAGAGCGGAGAAAGAGCAAAGGGGAAAAAAAAATAAATTTAAAAAACATTTATTTTTTTTGGATATAGGCATACACTTACATAGTGGTATCATTTATGTGAATTGATAATTTGATATACCCGAGAAAATACGGCTCAAATAATGGCTTCAAAAAAGACTCAAGAAAAAACTATGAGAAAAGATAGAAAAGATCAGAAAACAGAAAAAAGGCTCTCCTTTTTTACTCCTCCTATTAAGCATGATCAAAGAGGGCTAAATGTGGAAGAAAGTATTACTGGATTTAATCAAATTGATGCAGATATTTCTCTTATAAGTCCCTCATCAACAATAATGGATATGAAACAGTTTATACAAGATCATTTGACGGAAGCTTTGGATGCTCAGCTTGAACAGATTAGACAATTATTACAGAATACCATTCAAGAGTTAAAGCTTGATTTAACAGCAATTACAATGAGAGTAAGACAAAATGAAGAAAAATTGGAATATTTAGAAACTCAAGTTGAAACTTATCAGGCCATTACTAAACAGAGCGACAATAAAATGAAATTTTTGGAGCAAAAAATAGCAGATCAGGAAGATCGGTCTAGACAAAATAACCTCAGATTTAGAGGAATTCCAGAATCTATTTTGAATGACAAGTTCCAAGAATATATTGAAAATTTTATTGATATGCTTGGTATTAAAAGGCAGGTGTGACATTCTGCCCTGGTTTCCTGCCTCCTGTATTGTGCATTTAGGTTTTTAGACTGTTCCTTGTTCAGCCTCTAGTGGCCGCTCTGCCTATGTTTCTGGTCTTTCCTCCGTTTTGAGTTTGAGTTTGCTTTGTTGCTATTTGGTTGACCATTGGATTTCCTGACTACCCACTTGCCTGCTGATTTTGTACCTCTGCCTGTGACCATCGTTACCGACCCCTGGCTTGTCTTACTACCTGCATCGTGTACCTGACCCTGGCTTGGCTGACTATCCGCATCGTGTATCCGACCCCTGGCTTGGATGACTATCCGCATCGTGTTTCTGACCCCTGGCTTGGCTGACTATCCGTATCGTGTTTCTGACCCCTGGCTTGTCTGACGTCCGGCATCGTATATCTGATCCTGGGCTGCTCCCATATCTGCTACTTCTGCACCTCGCTGCTTCAGCTCAGTATCCACCATTTTCAGCTATCACTGCAGCTTCCTCACTGTTGGGATCATCCTGAGTTCCTGTTGATTCCTTATTCTGTAGATTTCCTGCGGTGAGTGCTTTTGGTGTTAGCAAACGTGACAGCAGGATAACGCAAAGATCTGGAATAAATGTTATAGAATTCCTAAACCTATCAATATGTCATCGGAGTCTCCCAGAGATGTCTTGATATATTTCACCTCAACTACGCTAAAAGATAATATCCTAAGTAAGACAAGGAATACAACTCTATGTAGCCCTTATGAAGCTATTAGAATATTACCGGACTTATTCTACTATACAAGAACACAAAGGAGAAGATTCCCAGAAGCGACGGTGATTCTGAAACAAAAAAACATTCGTTACAGATGGACATTCCCAGGGAAGATCACATTAACATTTGACTATAAACATTTTAGTTTCGACTCTCCAGAAAAACTGGAAACTTGGATGCAAACAAATAAGATTTATTAATGCCCAAATAATGCTTTTGAGGCAGGTTTTTTGATTTATTTTTTATTTATTTTTTTTAACAGTATTCTATATGAGTTACTAATTATTGACGCACAAAAGATTATTTGATATAACATAAAGGATATAATCTATCCTAATCACTAATTTATTTTGTTATTTTGGAATAATCACGAGGGAGTCACTATGAATTTAAGTATTTTATTTAAATCGATAACTGATATGGCTTAAGCTATGCTATTTACGGGGCTTTGTTAGGCTAGGTTTCCACTTGGTTTTTTTTTAGCTAAAAACGCCCATAAAAACGCCAATAGCGCCACCTGGCGTTTTTTTAGTGAAAAAACGCAGCAGCCAGATGTTAGCTGTTCTTCAATAGGAAATCGCAGAATGCCATATCCACTTGGCGTTTTTTTGTTTGGCGTTTTTTCAGTCCTCTTTGGCGTTTTTCTGCTTTTTTGGGCTCTGTGGCAGTTTTTCAGAATCGCAGCATGTTCACACTCTGGCGTTTTTTGCAAGGAAATCTTGGCGTTTTTCTCCAATAGAAGTCTATGGGAGAGAAAAAACGCCATGAAAAAGCCATGTGGGTTTATTGCCTTGGCGTTTTTTATGGCGTTTTTTCCACAGTTACAATGCAGAGGATGGACCCAGTATCTGTGTGTCCTACGAGAAATAGGCTGGAAACAAACAGTTTCACACAAAACAAAGTTCATATTGAATTCTACACCATTTGGAACAAACATGCCATTACAAACAAACATACGCGACACATCAACTGGATCCTGCGTGCCAAAAGCAACAGCAAACAATTTGCACCATCATTTGGGGCCAATCTTCCTAGAGGAGCAGACATTCGGAATAAAGCATGCCTTACAAACCACAGAAAAGTGACAAAAGGGTCCGCCGGGGCGTTTAAGTAGAACTCTACCAAGTAAATGACATCAGGGGGCAGATACTTGCCATTTATCCTAATCCCTTTTAGCTGGGTGAAACTTCTAACTTGTAAAGGCTGAAAAAACTGCCTAAGGTCAAAAAAAGCAATTTCCACAGAAAGGCTAAAACGCCAGAAAAAACTCCAGAAAAAAACGCCAAAACGCAGAAAAATGCAGTGGCAGTTTTCTTGGCGTTTTTCATCAAGAAAAAAAACGCAGGACAAAAACCCAAGTGGAAACCTAGCCTTATAGCAACTTTATAGAGGCTGTTTTAGGTTGAAGACACAATACGTTAAATTTATATATAAAAACACTTAGTATATCACAAAGATGTGAATTACCAAAATATTTTGGAATAATTTGGAGTTAATGATTTCTTTTTTTTTTTTTTTCTTTTTCCCAAGGTTTAATTTAGGTTGAAGATATAATAAGTTACATTTATTCACAAAACACTTATATTGCAAAGGTGTATTATGGATTTGAGCAATAATGGATATGGCTTAAGCCATTCTACTCACGGGGTTTTCGCTACAGCAAATTTTCGAGGTTTGTTTAAGGCTGAAGATATAACAAGTCAAATTTATTTACAAAACACTAAACACAGTATTGTAAGGCGCATTATGGATTTAAGTAATAAAGGATATGGCTTAGGCCATGCTACTTACGGGTTTTTTTTTTTGGTTTTTTTTTTAAAACCTGTCCTATTAGAAGTACCCCAATAGTTCCGACAACCATCGGCAGGATGGTAACTATCCGCTCGTATCTCTCACATCTGGGGGGAATTAGCGAGAGACACACGCGGATGTATATTTCTCTTTTTAAAATCGAGATGTATACTGTACAAAGTCTTAAATGTTGTTTTAATGTTTTGTATGTAAGTGGAATTTTTCCTTTAGTTTATGACCGAATAGAATGCATCACCAGATCAAGTTGAAAGTAATGCTTAAGTTTGCCACAATAAATGCCCAAGGTCTAAACTCTCTCCAAAAACAAACATTACTTTTGGATAGATTATGGTCGGAAAGGATACATATTTGTTGTATTCAAGAGACACATTGGAGATCCAGGGATAAAATAAATATGAAAACACAGAGATTTCCCATCATATTTGAGGCCTCATTGAATGAGACAAAAAAGAGGGGAGTAGCAATTGTGTTTAGCAAAGATATAGATATCGAAATAAAGTTTATAGAGTCAGATCCCGATGGTAGATACATAATAATGATAATTGAAATAAATAAATAATGACACTGGTTAATGTATATGCACCAAACAGTTCACAGGTTTATTTTCTTACAGCTCTTTTTCAAAAGATAATGAAAATTAAACAGGGATTTCTGATGATTTTAGGGGACTTTAATTGTATATTGAATCCAGACCTAGACAAAATGACTCAAAAAGGTATGACTAAAGATAAAAAAGTTATTGCGCAAGCTAAGAGATTTCAAATGTTGTTACATAATCATTTTTTATTTGATATCTGGAGAACTATGTATCCTAGGGAGAGAGACTACACTTGTTTCTCTAAATTCCATAAATCTTATTCAAGGATAGATTTGGCGCTTGGGGATTTAGGTCTGATGTCGAGTTTTGAACTCAAAAATACATGAAATTACCTGGTCTGATCACAACCTAGTGACAGTCTTGGTAGAAGGTTTAGTCTTTAAGCATCGTCCTGAATGGATATTAAATGATAATTTAATGAAGAAAGATCAAGATATTGCCTATATAGATGAAATTACTAAGTTATACTTTAAAGAGAATGTTGTAGATGAGATATCAGCGGGCACCATATGGTGCGCATATAAGGCAGTAATTAGAGGACATTTTATAAAATTAGAAGCTCAAAAGACAAAAGTTTTGGAATCCTCACTGTCAGAACTGTATATTAATCTTCAATTAGCAACAATAGAAAATAAAAAATCTCCATCAACCCATCGGACCGAGAAGATTGAAGAAATAAAAAATAAGATCAATAACCTTTTGTTAGAGAAAGTAAATAAAACTTTAAATTCTTTAAAAATGAATAGATACTATAAAGGGAACAGAGCGGATAAACTGCTTACTAATTTACTTAAAAAAAAAAAAGGGCAAAAAAGCGAATTACAAGATTAGTTTATAAAGATAACGCCCTGTTGAACCCTAGAGCAATTGGAAAAGCTTTTAATGAGTTTTACCGTACGCTATATAATATACCGCAGGAATGCTCTGTAGCGGAAATAAAAAATACTTTAGTACTAAGGTTTTTCCTAAACCTACAAGAGAAATGCTTAAGGAGCTGAATAAAACTATAACAATCAACGAAGTTCAAAATAGAATTAGAGCATTAAAATTAAAAAAAATCTCCTGGTCCGGATGGGTTTAATGCTAATTTTTTTAAAACATTTATAAATCGAATATCTTGTAATCTGACTACTGTCTTCAATGAGGCCATGAAAACAGGGAATATTCCTAGTGAACTCTTAAGAGGCAATATAATACCTATTTTGAAAATGGGGAAGAACCCGGAAGATATGGTTAGCTATAGGCCAATAACTCTATTGAATCTGGATCTTAAAATTTATACAGGTATCTTGGCCCAAAGACTAAAACAAAGTTCTTCCCTGTTTGATCCACAAACACCAGGCAGGATTCGTTGTTGGGAGATCTTCAGCAAATCATATAAGGCTTCTTGCAGATTTACTGGAATACTCAAGGAGGAGGGGAGTTCCCCAACTGACTCTGTCACTGGACGCGGAGAAGGCTTTTGACAGAGTCAGTTGGGGATACATGTCAGAAGCCTTGCTTTCATTTGGTATTGATGGCGATTTCCATCGAGCTATCATGGCCTTATATACAACTCCTATGGGTAGAGTAGTTGGACCAGGGATTGATTTATTAACTAGTGGCACCCGACAGGGATGCCCGCTCTCCCCCCTTTTATATATTATTTCGTTAGAACCCCTTGCTATGGAGATTAGATCTAGCCAAGAAATCAAAGGATGTGGGAAGGATAAGATCCATAAAATAAAATTATATGCGGACGATATTTTAATAACAATTCAGGACCCGGTAAGATCAACAGAGAACCTTATGGCATTAATTAACCAATACAGTCAATTATCGAATTATAAATTAAACGTCTCAAAAACATTGGCTTTACCTTTATTTCTTAATAATATTCAGACAACACAGATAGAACAATTTGGTTTTTCTTGGGCTAAAGAGTCAATAGAATATTATAAAATTTATCTGGGCAAAAAAAAAACCCAGATTGAATTTTCAATTACTAGCAAAAAAGTTATATGAGGGGGGTCTGGGTTTTCCTATTATTAAGGATTATGCTTTGGCTGCGCAACTTACCCATATATTAATAACCCTATTGGATAATGCACAATACGAATCATGGTATGATTTAGAACTGTCAAATAATATTCCTTTTAAAGATCTTCAAACACTGTTTTGGATGCCTAAAAATAAAAGTATGGAATATGTTAAGACATGTAATAATTTTATTTTGATACACCTGTTAAGGGTCTGGATCCAGATAAGGAAAAAAAATAGGACTTGAAAATAAAATTATTATGTCTCTACCATTGAATATTATTGAAAACTTAATGCAAGATACAACTCTGACCTCTTGGAAATACGCGGGCATATTAAAGATCTCAGACCTATATGATGATCAGACCCTTAAAAGCTTCTCGACGTTACAAATACAATATAATCTATCTCCGGGTGATTGTTTTAAATATTTAAGGATTAAGTCATTCTTAAGTAAAAATATTAGTTTTGACAATAAAAACAGCTCCACCCTTCTTTTTACAAAAATATTAAAATCTAATGATTATAATAAAATCATTACTAAATCTTTGGCTATAATCAATTCATACAAAAAAATTCCTTTCCCTCCAGCGTTAAAAAAAATGGGAAAAGGATTTCAATTGTGCAATAGAACTAGAAGATTGGAATTATGCGTTGAAACTCACTACGAAACATGTTCATTGCTTAAATCTTAATGAGTTACAGTTTAAATTAATGAATAGATGGTACAGAGTCCCATCACTATTAGCTAAAATGTACCATAATGCTATACCTAATTGCTGGAGATGTGGGGAACCAAAGGGTGATGAATTACACATGTGGTGGAGCTGTACAGTAATTAAAAACTTTTGGAATTCTATATCCTCTCGTCTGCAAATGATTTTTGGACAAAAATGGAACCTGACTCCTGATCAGGCTTTGTTACATCTAAATCTCCCTAACACAAACAAAAATGATTTGAGATTCCTCCTCCACTTATTAACAGCTATAAAAATGGAAATGGCTAGGAATTGGAAAAAAACTGAAGGGATTATATGGCCTAAAGTTAAGGCGCAAATAATTTTTCAATGTCAGATGGAGAGAGGAATTGCAACCTATCCAATTTTTCGTAAGGAAAAATATATTTTTTGGAATAGCTGGATAGACCAATTACAAATGGGCAAACTGGATTAACATTAAAATACTTAAGCTAGTCTTTTTGTAACTTAATTAATAGTTACAATAAACCCTGGTGATGCGGGGACCAAGTGTATGTGTAATAGGTCGTGAACTAATTGGTATTTTAAATTTGTTATTTGTATGTTTCTTCTTTTTTTTTTTTTTTTTGTGTGGTCTTAAATTTGTTGTTAAAGACACAATCGAAGTTTGTGTTTTTTTCTTTCTTTATGTATTTATTCCTAAAAAATCAAATAAACAATATTAAAAAAAATAAAAATAAAAAAAAAGAAAACGAAATTAACTATTAGAGGTTATTTATACTCTGTGTGTAAAGTGAGACCATTATGATTTTACACAGCGCAGTCCACAGCATTTCTATTATATTCTAGTTTATTCTTTAATGCCCAAAAGCTATGAAGACCCCCAAATTCTTTAGTAAATAAGGTAACATTTTCTCATTGTACGCTTTGACTACAGGTAAAGTTATGAAAACAGACCGATTGCGATGGACTGAATTATGTTCTTTAACCTATAATGATGGCATGCAACGAGCTTCATGTTAATATCGATGAAAACGCTTTCGTAATGGATGTGTGGCTCCCCACGGATATAGGGTGTTTTATTTAGAAATTAGAGGGGTGAGACCTGATATAGTCTGTTCTTCACATCTGTACCCAACAATTACTTTTGCCCAAAATGCTCTGAGAGGGAATATCACTAAGCCTGTGTCACGATAGATTCCTGGAGGAGTTACTGTGGAAACCCTTGGATTCTGTGCCCTTCTGCGGTAACTCCTAGAGAAATCATCACAACGCCCGCAGCACAAAGGGCCACGGAGGCTCTACACATAAACACAGTTGTTTCGGTTGGAACTTCCATGGAGAACATTTTTCTACAGGAAACTAAATAACATGTTAAATGTTGTTTTCTTTAATATTTAGTTTGTTATGAACGGTTATGATAAATGAGGAAAGTCTCTCCCTGGGAATTTATGGACATGCCACCCGGGACGTCGTCCACTGAGGACGCATCCCAAACATAGTTTCAGAACATCATTCTTCGCTAGTAACCAAAGCATCCTTCGCTCCTATGATAACCGTACCTGCTGCACGACAGTATTACCGCCGTTGAGAACAGCAATTCCAAGTTTAAGGGTTTCCACCACCATGTCGCTCAGTTCACCTGAATGAAAAAGACATTTAAATAATAACAACGGTCAAATACCTAGGCCAA
Source organism: Spea hammondii (assembly GCA_029215755.1). NCBI lineage: Eukaryota > Metazoa > Chordata > Amphibia > Anura > Pelobatidae > Spea > Spea hammondii. The sequence goes on along the minus strand of JARDYJ010000012.1, from coordinate 28,921,024 downwards.
TACATATAGTCTCAGCAGAAGGGAAGTAGGGAGACCGACCAGGCAGCACAAACACTCTACACCTTGGATCATATGGGGAATCATCTGTTCCCAGATACCCTCTCTGTACCATTGGTAATGATGGTGAGGGTGTACAGTTTTCCTTGGTGTGATAGATGATAAGGCACACATGTATGTTTTTCCTACAGATCACCAAGGAAGTTCATAGAATTAAGATAAAGCAGGGGAAAAGGCCAGGGTGTGAGAGAAGGTTAAGAGGATGGAATAGGGAAATAAATGGAAAGCGGGAAATGGAGGATCTATGACTTGCATTAGGAAATATGTGGCCAACAAGGCAAACCTGTTCAAATTTCCTTGGACCATTTCTAAGTCGCTGATCCACCCCTGCATGGTATCTCTCAGTTGGTATACATGAGATGAGTTGGCAGCACATATTTCTACTTGATGTTACCTTTACTTGCACTGATCATCCGTAAAAACATCTCAGCAGCTCCTCTCTCGTGCAGACGAGCTTGCTGGTACAACGTCTTCTGGTTTTCCATTTCTTTTTCCTAAAGGTATAAAGTAACGTGAAAAACGCTATGCATTTCTAACATGCCCGGCGATTAGAACCTAGCGGCGGCAGCAGCAGTTCTCAAAGCCGCACAAAAAGCTAACAGCTTAACACGTCACACTTTGGGTCCTATCTGTCGGTAGCTGCGGCGGATAAGGAACGGCCAATTACTGTAATGACCCTGAACAGTTCTTACGGATGCTGCCAACAAGCCACACAGCACACAGGTCCATCATGAATAAAAGGATTCTTACTTCAAAAGTTTTCTCCTTTTCTTCGTCATCCTCTTCATTTTGACAGCTCTGTGATACAGACAGAAGAACGGTAAAGGTTACAGTCTGATGAAGTGTAATTTCAAGCCAATGTCTCCATGATACACGGAAACCATCTGAGAGGGAAGGTGCAGGGGGGTCTCGCACAGATGTCATTTTATTAATATAACTACTAGCTAACAATCTCCCCAACTGACACATTCACTATCTTTAAATGCAACGGGCTCTGCAAATTAGGACTCAAGGATTGGGTTGGGTTTTCCGACATTAAATTTAGTTCTATTTAACAATCCTTCCGAATGAGTGGGGTTTGTTTCGTAATGATTATGTAAGGGAGGTTCATTAGACTAGATTTCATACGAATCACTGGTATCACGCAGAAGAGCCAGCTGAGGAACGTATGCGGTGGCAACAGCATTTCCGATGATCAAGCCCTGGCATTTCTTTCCCCTCGCAGAGTTTAGTGGATTTAGGGAACATTGGCATAAAGTGGTTTCTTGGAGCTCCTTTAAGTCGCCCTCCTCCGGATCGTACGCCCGAATCCCTCATCTTGAAAGTGTTCATATCTGAGATATGCCCTCTGTGCTGGACGTCAGAAAAGCTCTTGATGTATTTGAACGCTCCTCTCTCTTTACAATCAACCCACACATCTGAAAGCTTCGACGATATAAAGCCGAAACCTCTCTCGGCCTGCATTGTCCGCGCAATTGTTCCGGCAAAACACTTTCTCAGACACCTGTTTTGTCTGGCAGAGCAGGCTCTGTGCCGGCTGAAAGATAAGGGACCGTTTCCTTTGTCAATCAGAATAAATCACAATAAATAACAATCCCTGTAGTAAACACACTCTGGCCACAAAACATTACAAGCTGGGATAATCTAAGCTTAAAGCAGTTTATCTGTAGACAATCCAAAAAACAGGCAGCCTCTTCATCTAGTTTTGGTTTGAAAACACATTATTCGACAAATGCTAAATGCGGAGAGATGCTTATCAAATAAAAGAGCGGCGCGGCCTTCCGTGACACTTTCATACGGTTCCTATACTGATCGGCGTGGTCCACGGTCAACGAGTCCACTATAATCCTGTAGATACTAATCTTACCTGAATAATCGCTACGAGACCTCTAAGAAAATTATTATTTTTTTCCAGATACCAGCCGCTGTTTAAACAAACAGTACATACTTTGGGTGCGATGGCACATGGGACATAAATGAGAAAGCAGCTACAGTGAATTATTAAGAGTATAAATCTATCTACACACACACGTAGAAACCCAAGAGAACAAACTTTTTAAACATATCTAACTATATTGTTTAGGTAATTTTATGTTTTATAATTGCTTGTTACAATTGGTCGCGACACTTGGGAGACATAGCGCTGACTACAATCAAGGCACGCTGGCATTTAGGGATTTCGGTGCCATTTTGTTCATTACCTCCCCAACAAGAGACTCAAGAAGCTTAGAGTAGGAAACATGGAGGATTTTATTGTACTGTTTAACGGGTTTCCTGCTGAGTGGTGTTTGGTGCCGTTAACGTCCTGCCGGGCTGCCGTTAGAAATCCTGGGGCCCTGTACAAATGTCCCAACCTCCACCTCCTCCCACTACCCCACCCCATGTATAGAAAAGAGCCACCAGGCCCCATTCCCCTGGAAAATTGCCACTGGGCCCCAAAGTCTCAAAAAGGTACCCCCAGGCACCGCACCCGCTTGACTACAACTAGACAGCAATTAGCTTGCGGCCCTTCGAAAGGACCTTTTAGAAGCCGCACAAAGCTGCCCTGCGATAAAAAAACATTATAAGCTTTTTATAGCGTTTAGCAAACACCTCTGTGTGTGAAACGTTATCGGCACACAGTAAAGTCATATAATTAGATAAACGTGCAAAACGATTATTTGCACGGCAGCCCCAATAATTTGAGCGCATTGTGTTTTATCTGCTCACATTGGGAGCAGCCAGATGGTAAGTACGCGGGGTGGGCAGGCACGGCTATGGGACAGATTTGCCCAGTGTTCAGTGAGCTGTGCCCTCTAATTGCCCGGACAGCCTAAAGTACAGACACCCTCGCAGGAAGGTTGTAAAAGCAAATGCCAGGTTTTACTGCCTAACCTCCCTGTTATTCCTCCCCTCCAGGGCCTTCTTCCAGATGAGGACGCCGGTTTGTAATAAGCCTTCAGAGCAGTGTCTGGCTGCATCCACCGACAGCGTGCTCAGGACTCACAATAGCGTCTATATGACAGAAACGGCAGCTGCCACGTCTCATGGGTATTGTCTTCAAGGCAATGGCACGGTACGGCCCCATACGATCCCCGCATGTGTGTGATGCGCATCGTTACACGCTGCCGCGTGAGCAAACACCGAGGCCGTCTCTTCTGGTGAAGCACTGTGGGATTTGCCGTCATCTTCTCATCACATTTTCTAGGTGATGAACCTTTTTCATCATCTAACGCTATGCAATGCAAGCCTTGTACTTGGCTTATAAACTCTAAATTACCAACACACATTAGGGACCTGCCGTATACAGCTGGTCAGGAAAAGTGCAGTCGCCAAGATTAGCATCCAAATCTTATTTATCAGAAATCTAATTCATTAGGTCAGCGACTCATCCCCCAGGAGTAACAACATAACAGCAGTACATCTGTGTATATGGAAAAAATAATAGTGATCAGGCGCTAATAATTATAACAAATGTTTGGTAAATATATATATAAGAAAATAAATAATGCTGCAAACACTAATAGGGTAACCCCAAAATACCTATAACAGACAAAATATAATAAAGTGTTGCGCCTGTTATTATAATTGTGACGGTGAATTACTTAACAATATAATGTGAAATATGAATAAACGAAAAACAATACTGATATTGATTTTTCAGTCTCCATTCGTTGTGTCAAAATATGTTTCAATATATGAAAATAAAAAAGAAACAAAAATCATAGTGCTTTCCGCAAATATATATGAATCGGGTGTGTCTTTTGTATAGTGTTTCACTCACATGAAGATGAGCAATAAGTTTGCTCTGACTTATTGAATTCTATGGTAAAGGAGTTTCGGCTCCGTTCCCGCTGAATAAGTTGTTTCAGGACGCCCTCTCCGAATCGCTTCTTCGAGTACTGTACCGTCCACACAGCAAAAAATGCGGGTCGAGTCGATACGAGAGATAAAAAAAGGCAGGGAGGTGAAATATAAACGTATATTTAATATTAAAAAAAGTGCAGCATGCTTACATTTAAAATAATCTGTAGCGCGTCTGAATTTCTCCGTTCCTTTCCAAGGCAAACGACTTTCAGGTATAGTGCGATGACGCAATCCAGCGTCATCCAACGCAATCCAACACGCAAACGCGTTTCACCCAATCGGGCTTCTTCAGTGACGTGTCGGTTGGTTCTCTCCTCCCTCCTTAAATACTCGATCTCACATATGGTGTATTACCGTATTTGCTCGATTATAAGACGAGGTTTTTTTCAGAGCAAATGCTCTGAAAAATACCCCTCGTCTTCTAATCGGGGTCGTCTTCTAATCAGACCTCAAATAGAGTCTGATTAGGAGACTAAGATCCAGATCCCCCGCACTTACCGGTGCTTCCTGCTGTATTGCCGGGGCAGCGGGTTGACGTCTACGCGATCCGCGTAGACAACGTCCGCTGCAGCCGGAAGGAGGTGTGGCTAGCAGCGGGGGTTGTCTGCGTCCGTCGCGTAGACCTTCCCCGACTGTCAGAGATCTCTGATCTCTGACAGCCGGGGAAAGTATACGCGACGGACGCATACAAACCCCCGCTGCCAACACCACCTCCTTCCGGCTGCAGCAGAAGGCGACGTCAACCCGCTGCCCCGGCTGGAAGCACCGGTAAGAGAGGGCTGAGAGGGGAGAGAGGGGAGAGAGGAGAGAGGAGAGGGGAGGGGAGGGGGGGGAGAGAGTGTGTGTGTGTGTGTTAGTTAAATGGGGGCATAGGGCATTTCTGGAGTGGCGTTAAGGGGGCATTTAATAGAGCACTCTGCCTCCTGAAATGCCTTATACCTCCCTATATGCCACTCTGCCCCATAATATGCCTTTTAACCCCCTAAATGCCAGAGTGGCATATAGGGGTATAAGGCATTTCTGGAGGCAGAGTGCTCTATACAATGCCTTTTAACTCCCTTAATGCCACTCTGCCTCCTGAAATGCCTTATACCTCCCTATATGCCACTCTGCCCCATAATATGCATTTTAACCCCCTAAATGCCAGAATGGGATATAGGGGTATAAGGCATTTCTGGAGGCAGAGTGGCATATAGGGGGTCAAAAGGCATACCATGGGGCACAGTGGCATATAGAGGGTTAAAAGGCATATCATGGGCCACAGTGCCATATTGGTGTGGCAAGCCTGGGGGCAGATGTGCGTAACTGGGGGACAGGCTGGAAAATACAAGAAATAAAAACAAAAAAAATATTTTTCTCAATCATAGCTTTTATTAAAAAAAATAGTTTACATGAATTAACATTTACTGGTAAAACTTTTTTCCTTTAGGGTCGTCTTATATTCAGGCTTTTTCTTTTTTCCTAAGTTAATATTCAGATTATAATCAGGGTCGTCTTATAATCGAGCAAATACGGTAATTGTCTCTCGTTACTTTGTATCCAGTCTCTATGACGTGTTAATTGGCTCTTGTTACAATGTATCAAGTGTTAACTGTCGCTCTATGACGTGTTAATTGGCTCTTATTACATTGTGTCAGGTTAAATTAGACCAGATAAGAGTAGTACACATAGTGCATTTATACAGTATATACTAAATTAAACAATCAGTCAAAAATACATCCATACATTAATACAAAAGACATATGTATAATGTGGAATTGATTCTAATTTGCCAACATCTTAAATATTTAAATAATTAAAATTTAATTTTAAATATTTACTGATCATAAAGTGTAATATTATAGTTTTTTTAGACCTCTATTTCATAATACATACATATATAAATATATAAATATAGGGTCAATGGAAATAAAATTAAATATAGACATGTAAATATAAATATCTATAGTATATAATAAATACATGTACAAAAATACAAAAAGGAATACAAAGGTACATATATATAAATATAATAAAACAATATTAAATATAAAACATACACCTGTATAGCATATAAGAATTAATAAGTTCCTCTCCACAACATATATCCATAAAAGAGTTTTATAAATATGGATATAAAGTATATAGATATAATTACAAAAATATAAATGTATAAATATAGATCCTATAAAAGAGAAAAAATATATATATATTAGAAAGAGCAGAAGATATTATATTCTAGTCTAAAAAATTAAATCAAAATCTTGATTTAAACCTTTAGGGTTTAAAGTTTTGAGGTCAAAAACCCACTTCATTACTGTCTGTCCTATTTTTTTCACGTAATCACCCCCTCTCCAGTCTTTTTTAACAATTTCGATTCCCATGTATATGAGGCATTTTGGGTCACTATTGTGGTATCTGGAAAAGTGTATTGATACAGGATGATTAGTTTTATTTGTTCTTATTCCTCTAACGTGTTCGTCTAATCTTTTATGTAATGGGCGAATCGTTCTACCAATGCATTGTAAGCCACATGGGCATTGCAATAAGTATATAACCCCCTTGGTGTGGCATGTTATTAAGTGTCTAATTCTGTATTGCTTATTTGTAACACTAGATGTGAAATTAGTGATTGCATCACCATTTCTAAAATTTGTATCTCTACATGTAGTACAATAACCACATCTAAAAAAACCTTTGTGTTTATTCAAAAAGTGTTCGTTTTGATCATTCTTTAATGGTCGAGTGTAACTTGAGGTTAAGTCCCGGCTTAAATTAGGTGCCCCTCTAAATATAACTCTAGGGTTTTTTGGAAGTATTTTTTGTAAATCATTATCTTTCAATAGAAGAGGCCAATGTCGTTGAATTATTTTCTTCATATCATAATGGCATTTATTAAAATTTAGATATACTAAAGGTATATCTTCTTGACTATTAGTTGTTCTTTTTATTCTTTTAGATTGTAATACATCTTTTTGTTCACTCTTAGAAACTTCCATCAAAGTTTTATTTAATCGATCTAGTGGATACCCTTTTTCCAAGAAGTCATTTTTAATTTTGTTGGCCTGTTGTTTAAATGTGTCTTCACTTGTGAAATTTCGTTTAACCCTTATTAGTTCTCCCTTCGGAATGCCTGTTAGCCAGGGACTATAGTGTCCACTGTTAAACAGAACGTAACTATTGACATCTACTTGTTTTAAATATGTTTTAGTATGAAATTGTGAATTATTAATATAGATTAAAAGATCTAAAAAAGCAATTTCTTGAACACTTTGTTCCATAGTTAGGCTAATACCCCAATCGTTATTGTTAAGATGAGAGAAGAACAGATCGAGTTCTTCTATAGTACCAGACCAAATAAAAAACATCGTCTATAAAAAAATCGTCTATATAACGACGATAGGTGATCAGCTTCGCCTCCCAGCTATGTGGCGAAAAAACAAAAGATTCTTCCCAATGCGCCATGAATAAATTCGCATAGCTGGGAGCGAAGCGAGTACCCATCGCCGTACCCTGTTGTTGCAAGAAAAAAATATCCTCAAAAACAAAGTAATTGTTCTGCAATATCCACTTAATTGCTGAGATGATAAAATTAATTTGCGTTTTAGGAATAGAAGTGTCTTGGTGCAAAAAAAATTCTACTGCCTTACATCCTCTATCGTGATTAATATTGGTGTAAAGAGAGGAAACATCGCATGTTACCAGTATATAGTTCTCACTCCATTCAATTTCTTTCAATAAATTTATAAGGCTCATAGAGTTTTTCAGATATGATTTTGTTTTAAGTACTGCTGGTTGTAAACATATGTCAACATATTGAGATAAATTAGCAGAGAGGGATCCAATACCAGAAACTATTGGCCGACCAGGGGGGTTAGTGAAACTTTTGTGAATTTTCGGTAATATATAAAAAGTTGGTATACGTGGGTATAATATGTTCAAAAATTGGTATTCCTTATTATTCAGAATGCCTTGCTGTTTTCCTTAGTCCAATAAATAAGTTAAACTCTTTTTCATTTCATTAATGGGATTACCTTTAAGCTTTTTGTAGACAAGAGGATCATTTAATTGTCTATAGCATTCATTAATATATTGGTGTCTGTCCATTAAAACCATACCTCCTCCTTTATCAGCTGGTTTTATTATTATGGTTTTGTTGGCTCTAAGATTTTTTAAAGCAAGAGTTTCATTGGGAGTTAGGTTGTTAGATGAATAATGGGTTTTCTTTTTAGACAATTTATCTATCTCCTCAATAACCGATTTTTCGAAAATATCAATAGCTGGTGATTTACAGTAAGCTGGGTAAAAGTCAGATTTTTTAGATAACAGTGTGTTTAAATTCTGTGCAAACAGGTATATCAGTACGTATTGTAGGATTGTTTAAAAAATTTTTTTTTAAAGTTAAACGTCTGGAACATTTTTGTACATCTATAAATGCATGGAAAGAGTTAAAGTTCCTGTTTGGTGCAAATTTCAAACCCCTATTTAGAAGCCTAATTTCGTCCTGTAATAAAATATGTGAGGATAAATAAAAAATGCCTATTGGTTCCACAGGCGTCCTCTCTTTCCTTCTCCATAATTTTCGACCCCCACGGCACCCTCTTTTTCTAATGATCTCTCTCTCTTCGAGAGGGGTGTTGGAGTCGTATTCCACCACTGTGCCCTTGTTGTTGCACCCCCTAAAAAAGAAGAAGGATCTTCAGAGAAATTACGTTTTTCCTCTCTATAATTAGTTAACCTTTCATATCGATTTTTTAGAGGAATTATATTGGGGTTATTCTGTTTATAAGGGGTGTTTTGTTTAAAGGGGGTATTCCTTTGTGGATGTTTATAATAATTTGAGGTTCTGTTATCATGATTATAATTCTTATGTGTATCCTTATGTTTGTTATCATTGTTACTGCCATCATTATAGTTTCTTTTGTTTCAAACTACTGGAATGAATTTATCGTAGCTATCTGTCCTGCTTGTATGCCAATGATTAATTGTTTTCTTTTTATCATATTGTTCCTGATATGATTTAGAGGTCTCTTTTTTCATGTATGTTCTTACTTTATTATTCGTATAATCATTTTTATCCCTCATATATTTTTTCTGTTTCATACTTTTGATCTCTTGTTCAATTTTTTCTAGTTCTTTAGTACATTTTTCGGACAATTCACTACAATCTTCGGTATTGAGAAAAGGTTGTAATTTTTCCCTAATATTAGTTATTTCGTGATCTAATTTAACCAAAGTTTCTCTACGTAGACGGATGATTAGAGTCATCCATTCTATCGTACATCTTTCTGAAATAGAGTGCCACTCATTTAGGAAAGTCCTATTGTCCAATTCCATAGTAGGGAGTTTCATAATTCTTAAGCCTCTCGGGGTAATTTTTTCTTTTAAATATCTTTCAAGGGTAGCAATTTCCCATTTGTGTTTTATTTCTTTCGTTAATTTATCTAAATCTTTGAAAACTCCCTCAAGACTTTCCGAAATGGGTGTGTACTCCCCTGATGGAAAGCCCCCGAGCCTGAGATCACTCCCACAGGCAGCTTCAGGAAAGGGGGTTGTGTGTTGATTGGGTCCCCACACAAGTGTGGGGACCTGACACAACACCCCCCAGCTGCCCGATCGCTCCACGAGAGCGACAGTGCAGCGTTAACCCCTTCAATGCTGCGGCATTTAGGGGTTAATTCACGTTTTGTACGGGGCTCTGCTGCTGGTGGTCTGCCTGGAAGCCCAGGCAGACCAGCAACAGCAGAAACGAGCCCCCACAAGCCCTTTGATGATGGAAGCCTACAGCAGTCATCAGAGACTCCCCCTGCAATGGCTGGTCTATAGAGGGAGCTTCAGGGACAGGGGAGAGGCTTCTTCGGTCTCCACATGAGTGTCTCATGAGAATCTCAGGGAGGAATTCATAAACCATGGGTACAGTACAAAAATCACAGACTCCCAAATACAGAAAGCCATCAATATCCCCAGAGAAAACCTTCTGAGATACCACCAGCCACAAAAAAGAGACCGAGTACCCTTAGTGGTCACTTATAATCCACAAATGGAAGCCCTGCGCAAGATCTCAAAGGAACTACAAGAAATCTTGCACACTGATCAGACTTCGGACGATATACCCACATCCCCCACTGCTCTCATTCAAACAGCCTCCCGATTTCAAACAATGTATAGTGAGGAGCACCCTTCACAGGCGAACAGCAAATGGTACCTCTCCCTGCCAACAAAAAAAGAGATGCGAGACCTGTGCACACATCCTTCCCACAGATGAAATACAGATACCAGGCTCACACTTACACCACAAAACCAATGGCTGCTTTACGTGCAAATCATCTAACGTGTTGCACCTCATCATGTGTGCTAAATGCCCAACAGCGATGTACATGGGGGAAACAGGCCAAGCATTACACAAACGGTTTAATTCCCACAGACATACCATCAAACAGAAAAAAAATAGATACACCTGTTGGAGAACACTTCTGTCAGCCTGGACACAGCATTCAGGATGTGAAGCTGTCAGTACTGATGGGATCGTTCCGCACCCAGAGGGAGAGAAAGATATGGGAGATCAAACTAATATACCGTTTTAATACCCTACTTACTGGCCTCAACAGAGCCAGAGAATTCATCTCCCATTATAACATCACTAATCATTAATCTCTTCACAATTCTAATTAACTACAACAACTTATTCCTGGGAACATTTGACACCTTCATGGATCTGGCATATGTCTAATGGTTTTATTGCCCCTCTAACCAGGGAGTGAACTGACCAACCATGCTTTGATGGAACCATATCTGTCCCTTGGATCTCTGCTAGTCAACTAATTTACTGCTGAACAAATTCCCAAATACCTCTGTGTTTATCTAAAGTCTTTGTTAACGTGTGAATTGTGCTTTTGTATTTAGAAAAGTCTGTGTTAGCTTCATTAATGCCTGAGGAAGGGACCTAACAACTTGGTCTCGAAAGCTCGCAATCAAACTCTCAGTTAGCCAATAAATGGTATCATTTTAACTATACTTTTCACATGAGTGTGGAGAGCAGCCCCAACCCTCCCCTGCTGCCCGATCGCTCCATGAGAGCGACAGTGCAGTGTTAACCCCTTCAATGCCACAATTGTGTATGACACATTCGTGGCATTGCAGGGGTTAACATTTGTCCCCACAAGCTTGTGGGGACTAAATATCAGTCAATGCTGTGCTCCAATGGAACATCAGCATCAAAAGAGTTAAAAAAAAAATATAAAAAAAAAATATAACAGCACTGACCAGGGTGCTTCCAGGTGAAATGCTGTGAGTTTAGTAAGTGGGCTGATGATGATCAGATCACTCCTGACCAACTGTTAGTTTAAAAAAATCCTGGCTCCTAACTTTTTTACCTGGCGCCTAGATTCACAACCAATTTGTCAAGCCCTGCTCTATAGGCTCCACTTAAACAAAAAAATGTTATACAAATTGTGCCATATACATGAAAGTCAAAGGTAATAAGGTCATGTCAGTGCAGGGGTAACCAGCAAGTCGCTCTCTAGCTGTAGAATTATAACTGAAGTGTTCCTAGGTACTCAAAAAGAAAAAACGTGTACCTAATGTGGTTAGTGGCGAACCTGGAGAGTTGCAGCTTCACAAAAATAGAAGAACTGCTTGTCGGTTACCTACAAGTTACATGCCGTCCACCCACAGAATAGAATCCTTTATCATTATTTGTATGGAATCTGGAACCCTGGTCCGCTGAACGAAGTATAGATCATGCAATGTACACCTGCTATATTTTAGTGCTGCTGGTTTATGCGCAGGAAACTAGGTCTTGTTAGAACATGAATAATGCCCTCCACTGTAATCCCACCACGTGGCAGACGTGAGACACAGATGCATTCCAATTCTTAAACACATTAATCACATAACTAAGCTGGCGTTTCAAAGAACACAGCCTCAAAGAAACCGTGTTATGTACCCTGTCGGTAAAGATTGAAGTATGATATAGAGAGAAATGATAAGCAGGGGTCTACATATTAAAGCCTACAAGTACTTTTCTTATAGCAAGTAAAACTGACAGTAAGAACCGTTAAAAGAACTTGTGCTACACATGACTACAAGTCACGTATCCTAAACATCAGAACCTCTTTCGGTCAGCTAAAAACCTAAGCAAAAACATGATACACGCTAAAGACACAATTAAAATGCTGGTAATGGCCAATATTTCTATCGATGCACACTTTTGTCATATGAAAACATGAATGGAGCATTATTTGACATGGTTCAAGAATTATTTGTGTGAATATCTAACTATCCAAGGAATGTTGTTTCTATTTATTTTAATGTTCAGCAGACTACGTGGATCAATGCCTTGTTGTGAAAACATGTACTTAACTGATAGGCTGATGTTATTAACGAACCCAAGTGCACAATGTATAGAGCAACTCACAGAAGTCAATGACTGCAAACACTTACCAGACCATCGGTGAAGACCATCAAATCCATAAGAGAAAAGATCATCACCCACCCCGTTGCCTCCCCGGCCTTCCCCTCCACCAGGGTACGGAGCATAACCAGAGGTGGAGGCCCAACCAACATGCAGGTGAGTGGGTTCCGGGGTCAGAAATGGATCCACCTGATCTATGATCGTCTCAAAATACCACTTTTTGTATTGAGCTGATCCTTCTGCTACTCCCAGGAAAATGTTTGGCCTCATACTGAAACAAAGAAAAAATTCTATGGTGTAAGACTACACGGGTTGCAAACGCACACAAAAAAAAATTTCTTATCTCAGAGGTGTGTGACTTTTCGCAACACATGGTTTATTTGAATGATGATACACCTGATGACGCTTGTTCCCTAAAAAGACCTTTATGAATTGTCATCAGCTCTGTGAGTACATATTTGTGTTCCATTCAACACTAGAACAAATCCTACTAAAAGATCCCAAGTAAAACAAATCATTTACAAACAGTTTCAATAACTAAACACATTTGTTTGGTCTTACATTTATTATATGTCTTACATGTTGTTTCATATGTGAATAATGATAAAACTCATGCACTATGAAAGGCAAACCCCAGCAAGCGTTTCCTGGAAGTTGGGCTGAGCAGACCCTTTACAAGGATCGTTAAATCAGTAAGGAGCGTTTTATGAAATCTCCCACATTACCTTTGTATTGCTCAGGACCAGCTCAGCCCACCTTGCAGGAGATGATCACCAATGTGTTCTCTTGTATAGTACACGAGAATATAGTAAAGTGAACATGATGCACAGTGATATCCGGTACTTTAAATTGTCACCTCTCTGGCATCTTTTTGTGAATAGACCCCAGTGTTAGATTGCACACATAAGATTAACAGCTCTAAAGGATTCCTGATAAAGGAACACAACACTATAACCATGAAAAGCACAGCAAAAAAAGATAGCAGCAGCACGCTTTATTTTAAAAGAATGAGTCTTGTAACAAAGTAGGGCTATGTTATACCTTGTGACATTATTAACCAAGCGGGTCTGTAAAAGTAAATCTCTCCTTGGTAGCAAGTTGTCACAAATGAGGTTCTGATTCCATTACAGACGCAGACAGAACATAGGACATCCAGAATCTGCGAAACAGAAATTAAAAGTTATATGTCAGAATATAGAATCCCACAGCCCACCCACCATCACTTGCCCCTGTGGCATGCAGCATCCTCATAGAGCAGGGGCGTCCAACATGCGGCCCAAATGATTGAGGGAATGAATCTGTGAATGAATGAATTTGTGTGTGTGTGTGTGTGTGTGTGTGTGTGATAGCATGGATGTGTAAGTGCTGGAACCTAGGCATGATGGGACTATGATTGCTGTTAGCAATCACACTCCTATCATGCCAAGTCAGCCAGTACATGCTGAAACCTGGCTAGCTGCCCCCCTTGTGTATTGATGCTGCCAGTAGTATGGGGTCTGCACTTACAGCCACCCTGTACCAGCAAGTATTGGCTGACTTGGGATGATAGGAGTGTGATTGCTAACAGCAATCACAGTCCCATCATGCCTAGGTTCCAGCATTTACTGGTTGCCTGGGTATAAAAAGAGTGTGTTTGCTGTTAGCAATCACACTCCTATCATGCCAAGTCAGTCAATACGTGCTGGTACAGGGTGGCTGCCCCCCTTGTGTATTGAGGCTGCCAGCAGTATGGGGTCTGCACTCACAGCCACCCTGTACCAGCATGTATTGGCTGACTTGGGATGATAGGAGTGTGATTGCTAGCAGCAATCACAGTCCCATCATGCCTAGGTTCCAGCATTCACTGGTTGCCTGGGTATAAAAAGAGTGTGTTTGCTGTTAGCAATCACACTCCTATCATGCCAAGTCAATTGTTGATTTTTTTTGTCCAATTGTGGTGTGTTCCTTTTTATTAAAAGTGTGGTTACACACTAAAATTGGACAAAAAAATACAATGCCCAGCCAACCAGTACATGCTGGAATCTGGGTATGCCTGAGATTGCTGTTAATCATAATATATAATTTTTTTGTACGATTTTGGTGTGTAACTTACTTTTATTAAAAGTGTGTGGGGGGTCATTTTCAGTTTCTGCTAAGTGAACCCTGAATTTTCGGTTTTGGTCCAGAATTTTCATTTTAGTGCATCCCTAAAATAAATAGAACTATTTTATTTTTACTTATCCAGAATCCTGAATTTGTAGGCCCAGAAATCCCAGAAATCAGTGAGAGGAAAAGTAAAGGTTTTGTGTCATTTACTTTATTTTAATCTGCATATCTTATTAAAGGCCATATTTTCTCTCAGTGAAAAATGAGTGCGGCCCTCGCACGTATACAATTCTGATGAAGTGGCCCACTGCAGAAAAAACTTGGACACCCCTGTCATAGAGGCTTGAGTATGGATGGAAACCCTCTCATAACGTTGTGCATCAAATTTAGCCAGTGATGAAGAGATCTGATTAATTGGCTTGGCGCTAAGACTTAAACCTTGAAAGTTAAATTAGTTTGAGTGCGCTACCTCTCCAGGCCATGTGGTCCCTACAATGTTACTTGCTGTGGTTTGACTGTACGTGTTTTGGCAGGAAACACATCCACATTTTAGCAGCTCTAGTACTGGTCATACGTACAAGTCCAGGATATGGCTGGATTGGGGCAACAGATCTCATTATGGCAGAAAACCTGATATAAGTGAAATAGTAGATTAGCTGCTCAGTAACCACAGCATGGGGTGTACTAATAAAGGACACAGCTTCTGGCTTCTGTGGTTTACATGTATGAAGTGAATGAAAATCTGTACATTATATAGTTTTGGTGGAGGGTCCCAGTTAGAATCGAGTTGGTCTTGATAGGAACTGTAATTATGTGTTGTGCACATTTGTGCGATTTACCTTGTGGTTCCGTCCATGTTTGTCCAGGAGAGAAATTATAGAGCGGATATGTCCCTTCTCAATTTGATTTAATGCTTCTGGACTTTCAATCAAGATGCAGTGGAGGAACCTCCAATATTCCTGCAAGAACATATAGCAGAAGCAAATCCTAGTTAAAACCTATATACAGTAATGCTGGTTAATAACAGCAGGCCAGAAACAAACACACTTACACGCTTTAAATTGATACAAAAACACATCATATATATTGTGGTGACTGATATGAGCCACCATTATAAAGAACACAGGTATTCTGTATGATCTGCCTCAGCATTACACTGTATTGAAAAATGACTTCATATCGGGCAGACACTGTAATAAAATATATACATTCAGTGTAAATCAGTCACAGGGCTAGTATAAGGTACAGTAAACAACAATGAAAGAGTTGTTTCTCATTGCTTGAGAGTATAAATGGGACAGGTCTACACGGCAAGGAGGACCAATGTTAGAAACATTTGGTTATTTTGTATATAAAAAGGTATACGTCAAGGGTTCGATAATAAACATATATATATATATATATATATATATATATATATATAATATATATTATTTAATAATAATAAGTCAATAGTGGCCCCACAACATGAACACACCTGATGAAGATTCAAGACGCTCTAATTTACTTATAAGCCAATCCAGGTTTTTGGAAAATTGTGCACAAGCATTAAAGGTATATGTGCAGCTGATATGGAAGTATATATGGGTTGTGTTAACCTGAGGATTTTTTTTATTGGGGAGAAAAATCAATATTTCTGTGGACCAAAGTATAAATCCAGAAAACAGAAATCCTTTTTGATTATGGCTTCAGTCCTGTTGGTAAAAATCCTATCGACGCTCACATATTTCATTTCCCTTTAAACTTGAAATCATTATCAGACCTTCCAAAAAGATGAAGACTTGATTACTATAATCTGTAGAGCAGGATGAAGTTTGGAGAGTAATCTCCAATGTATTGGGAAAGGCGCCGAGTTGCTAAGGCATATCTTAAAAGATTTTTTTATACATTTGTTCAGCAGAATGTTCTCTGTTAAAGGGTCTTATCCTCGTACCTCCTCTTTGAACAGGTTCTGTCGGTTCTTTAGTGAACGGAGTTTATTCTGTTTATCTTCATGTTCCAGTTCCTCCTCGGGAGGCTGGAAGTAAGCAATCAAGTCTTGCAGGGTTTGAACTACCTCCTCAATAGGCAGGGCGATGGGGCCTGTGACCGTCCGGTTGTTTCCCGTCAGAGAATCCAAATCACTTCTTAAGAAATGAAAAACGGCAGAAAACCAATTACATTTACAATGTATCCTACTAAGATTTCCGGTTATCATCCTTTTCCCCTGTTCACTACCACCCAGAGCGGATAGGATGGTCTGCAGTCCGCCATGAACCTTATTTTATATGCAACGCACATTAAGTGATAACATAATACATAGCATCAGCTGGTAAACACGGCAATGAACGTTATTGAAGTAAAAACATTATCTACTTAATAAAAGGAATACCTCGGTTTAGTGTTTTGTTTCCGTAAGATGTGAGCTGCACCCGTCTTCACAGGTAATTATACTTCCACAATTTATTAACATGTTTATCTAAATGATTTTATTTACAACCGTGGAGACAGCTTTTATATGTTTTGGTGATAACAACTGGTGACATTTTGTTCACCAATGTGTGCAATCAAGACCTCAAAATATAGGCCACACATATGCAGGAATTTCTCAAGGGATAAGGTGGGATCCATATCTAAACTGGGATACAGTGTGATGTATACTAATCTGGTGACGAAAACTATGCCATCGTATTAAATCGTATCAATGATTACTGTCAGATATTTTATCATAGAAAACATGTATTCCATATATTCTGTACTTTACATGAACACCAAATGGAGTCAGAGCCATTTTATTTTACTTAATCATGTAGTGATGATTTCTTTTTTTTGTGTTTGTTCCCTCTATAATAGAGAACAAAGAAGTATTCATGTATAGAGATGTTTCAGTATGTCTGATACAATTAATGTTATCTTCCATGAGAAAGTTAAGGAGTAGACGCTGCCTATCTTCAGAAATGTAACTTGGAATGGGGGATACATGGTAAGACTACCAAGGCCTGAGTTACTATCTAGGAGGTAACACCTGGCGATTAGGGTGACCAAGGATAAATTCCAAACACATATGTAATGGTTTTAAGTTAATTCTTAGACCAGAGCGTCTCTCACAGGTAAATTAAGAAATTACAACGGTGTAAATATGAGTAGAAATCCTAATTTTAATGGGTAAAACCCACCGTTATGATTGGAGAATTCCAATCAAGAGGTGGAGGCTATGATAATAAGCCCTGTTTTTAAGCTTACGTCTTGGATAATTAAGAAAAAGGAAAAGGACGGACTGATTCACCAAATTTACCCCAGAGAATTGGAATCTAAAGATCCTGGCACCATATTTCACTCTTGGAGTTACTTTCAGTTCTAACCTATATAACTTTTAAAAAGTTATATTCTTTCCCACTTAATTTCTTGCCACTGAACCTGGATTAATTTCTACAAGGACCAGTTGGACAACAGCAACAAGTGGTGGTAAATATAATTGTTTTATTATTCTGAATAGAGATGAATTTTGTCTTCTTCGTATAGAATTCCCTGTTTCTGGGAAATAATATATTGCATTACTGTATATGGCGGCTTGTGAGACTGCAGCTTATAACCCGTGATAATAACAATAATGAAAAGGTATTTTTACCTGTAGGTGAAGTTTGACATCATTTGCATCTATTAGGAATTTCACTAATACTCGTAGACATTATTAAATTACTTTTTAATTTGTCATATTAGTTAAACTAATATTAGAGAGATAGTGATATCTTTATTACTGCCCTGATTATCATCAATTTTTGGTTGCTGAGTGGACTGGAAATTAATTGTGTGTTAGACTCATATAGTACTAATTCATATTGATAACTATCGATAATATATTGTATTTGAATTGATTCAATTTTGACATGTTTTAAGAACGTTGTGTTTTATATTATGCACTGTGTGACTCATACATAGATTTTATAAATTGTATTCACAATAAATAAATATTTTTGATTGACTATTTTGGTGATATATATATCTGATTTGAATTATAATTTTCGGCGATCTAAAAGAATTTAGGGTCGGAGATAAAATATAGGGTATCTCCTTAAATTAATATTGTGGATGTGGTACTACAATATTTGGTAGCGTCGTTATTTTGTGTGTGTGACGAAATATTGGTTTTGCCTATTTTGTCTCATTAATATCCCTAACATTACAAGCCGAGCAAATATGAGCAAACGGTGGCAGATAGCCATGCCTGAAATATTAAAAAGGAAGCTTGCCTCCAATATATTCTACCTGTTTGCATCAGGACACAACCAGCGCCGGCCTTAGGGGTCTGCGACCTGTGCGGGCAGGGGCGCTTGTGAAGTTTTCAGCAACCGTTCGGCGCCCCTCACTCTCCATGACTCGGTCGCGGTGCCGGCGTTTCATGTTCAGCGCCGCATAATGACATCATATTCCGGCGCTCAACATGAAATGCCGGCACCGCTTTAGAGCGGGAAGACGGACGCCTCCCGCTCCCACTGCAGGACTCAACAAGGTAAGTAAGGATAATGAGAAGTAGGGAGAGGGGGTATACCCTTACAAAAAATTACTGCAGTTTTTCTGAAGTAATACTGCAGTTTTTTGGACATGAAAAAACTGCAATACTGCACTTTTACTGCAGTATTACTGCACATTTACTGCAGTTTTACTGCATTTGTACTTCACTGTACTGCAGTTTTACTGCACATTTACTGCACTTTTTTTTTTTATATTGCAAACCTACAGTTGTACTTCAATGTACTGCAGCTTTATTGCATTTGTACTTCCGTACAAAAATAACTGCAGTAAAACTGCAGTACAGTGAAGTAATACTGCAGATACAGATAGTGAGAAGGGGCAGAGGGGGGGGGGAGACAGTGAGAAGGGGCAGAGGGGGGGGGAGACAGTGAGAAGGGGCAGAGGGGGGAGGGGAAGGCAGTGAGAAGGGGCAGAGGGGGAAGGCAGTGAGAAGGGGCAGAGGTGGTAGATAATGATAAAGGGGGATGAGATAGTGAGTTTTGTTACAAGATTTTTTTACTTTCTTTTTTTGGGATGGGGAACACCTAAGGCCGGCTCTGGACACAACGCAATATACAGTAGAAGCTAAAGTTGCTGCATATACATCTACTAATACCTACAGCTACTTGTGGCAGATGCATTATTCTGCTGTAGCTGTACCTGATAAATTGACTGAATAAGCCTGTGGTGTTACGAATGATTCTTGCAGCCTGGGACTCCTCGTGCTGACACTTCTGTAAGGTTACACCATCGTCCATGTGTCCTTCTTGGTGAAGGATGGCCTGGAGAGAAATAGCCAAGGAAAATATATAACGAGACCTCTTACTGCAGCATGATCTATTTCATTCATTTTTTGAATGTCTCTATTATGTGGCTGCATCTATATTTACAGCAATGCGTAAATCGGAGTGATCAAAATCCGTTTGCTCAATACATTTTAACCAAATTAAGATTTTTATTAGTGTCTGACTCTAAGTGGAAAAACAATGTATACAGAAGGGAACAATAGATAACCAATGGTTATTCAAACTCTATTTTAAGTCACCCAACCAGGTACACGCTTACTGGTAACATCCCTGAATATTACTGGATCGCCACCAATTTCACATCACAGGAGTCAATTTATAACGAGGGTTCAAGTTACTAATATTGAAACTGAGCACTAAAACTAAGTGTAACTCCCAGAAATACAAAGGTGAGAGTTTAGTGATCTTGGTGTGTCGTCCAAGATTTTCAAGGGTTTTCATGAGTTGTCTCAAGTTGAGTCCCTGATGGTTCAAATGGAGATTCAATCCAATAGCAAAAGCCACTCAATGGCTTTGCCCACCGGAAAATAACTGCCTCTCTGGCAATTGAGCTTCAATGAGATTTGACTGGGTCTAGCTTTATGATACATACTGCATGTTCATGTCTATGAGACACGTACTGAACTTTTGGATTCATCTCTGACCCTCATCTACAGACCCCCCAGAGTAACATATACATTGTAAAATGTATTGCATAATGCTCATATTTATTTCTCTTATTTTATACTAGTTTACAAAGTAACATGCAAGTGCCTGTAAACGTATGTAACATTTTCCTGCTACTTGAGACCTAAATATGGTGTGTGACCATGACTTTATGGTCTCTGTATTTCCTAAAGCATTAAACACTATGCATGTAGTAATTATAATCTAGGATTGCATGCACAATCATTGCATATCAATGAATTTACTCTTCGCTTTAGTGGTCCCAGCCTTGCTGTTTTGGCATCTTGAGCTTTGTAGGACAACCACAGGCCACTGTCAACGTGTTGAATAAAGCAGATGGAATCTCCATACTTAATCTCCGCTACTCCCATGTCATTAATGTCACGCTTATGGCCGGAGTCCAACTTTTCCTAAAATGAACAAGGAAAGAAAGCTTTGACATGAATGCGTGAGCAGCACTGTCCTGCAGGCAAAATGAACTGTGGGTTTTGGGATATCTCCTTCCAAAAGCAACATCATGTGATCTTAGTTGCAAACCCAAGTGGAGTTTATTAGTGTCTGGGACAGAGATTTTGATGTGGCCAGTGACACATAAGAAAAATTATCGAATGGTGTTTAAATTATGCATCGCTACAATTGAAGAACCCCACATTGTATTACCATCAGCCTTAAATACATACTGGGAGAAAAATAATTTAAAAGAACCAAAATTAAAAGTGTTGTGTAATGTCTGGCAAAAATGTCTTGGAAACTGTACGCCGAGAAAACAATTTGCATTTCAACATTAAGGGCTTTTCAACTGAGTCTCCCAATACTCCACAAAGTGAGCCCTGATCGCAGAGTTTATTACCAATATTTTCTAGCGCTGACAGACATAATGTGATACTGTTATGCTGTGCCCTTGACCATAAAATTGGAATCATAATGAATTACAGACACATATACACTACAGCTTAGAAGGTCTCACCTTGGATGCTTTGAAGCAGAAGGCTGATGACTTAGTGTCTGACTGGGTTCTGTCTTGTAACACTAATCCTTGGTCCTCCGTCAGTGCCAGGTACTGCCCAGAAGTAATATGGCGAAGGCGGAATGTTTGCCCCATCAGACCTCGGAGTGGGCCTGCAACAAAACAAATTAAAAAGAACTAAGTAAGCAGCCAAGGGACCGAGAGAGAGAGAGAGAGAGAGAGAGAGCAAATGAATAAAGGGCAACCAAAACATGCCTCCACACCCAACTGCAGCCTTAAGCCCCCTGCCTGCCTCCCTGCCTGCCGCTGGACTTAAGCCCCCTGACTGCCAGAAGCTGTTCACCTTGGAGACCTGCTGCGAATATGGGTACGGCCCGGCGCGAGATTTACACCCTCTCCCCCGGCGAGAGCTCACCGGACGCCGCCGGAACCGCGGGATCATATACATTGTGTATATGGAATTATTACCTTCCAATAAGAAATACTCCACTTCTCCCCTCATGCCTTCGCATAGCATGTAGTTTATACACGCGTGTTCCCGGGCCAGCAGAAGGTAACACCGCAGCCAGGAAAGGCGAGGGCTCCGTTGTCCACTCTGGGCTCTGGTCATTAACGTCCACCACGGTCAGCTCCAGGTGAATCAGGTGAATGAGGCGCAGAGCCGCTCCTGGCGGAGTTCCTTTCCCCTTTAAATGAGCCGATTTCTTCGCAAACGTCTCCTGCGGAAAATCACATGATTGCGTGGGGTTAGGGGCTCCGACAAGGGCCACACAATCTGATGCGTGGGGTTAGGGGCTCCGACAGGGGCCACACAATCTGATGCGTGGGGTTAGGGGCTCTGACAAGGACCACACAATCTGATGCGTGGGGTTAGGGGCTCCGACAAGGGCCACACTCACTGTCCGTCATCAACCATCCTCTTTGTAAAGCTCATAACTGCTGCAGATCCAGAGAAACACAACTTGTAGCCCACTGACGCCATCAACATCTTAGCTTCCAAAGCAGATCTCCAGCAGCTGTAGGCTCCGCGGACCACCGGGTATATGGACGTTACACGGCACAGAGTACGTGCACGTGCGCGGGCAGCGGGTCTTTATAATATTACGACGCAGATCGGCAGATATAAAGACACAGATCTGCAGACATAAAGTTATAATATAAAGGCGCAGATATAAAGTTATAATATAAAGACGCAGATCTGCAGATATAAAGTTATAATATAAAGACGCAGATCTGCAGATATAAAGTTATAATATAAAGACGCAGATCTGCAGATATAAAGTTATAATATAAAGACACAGATCTGCAGATACAAAGTTATAATATAAAGACACAGATCTGCAGATACAAAGTTATAATATAAAGACACAGATCTGCAGATACAAAGTTATAATATTAAGACATAGATCTGCAGATATAAAGTTATAATATAAAGACACAGATCTGCAGATATAAAGTTATAATATAAAGACACAGATCTGCAGACAGTTATAATATAAAGACACAGATCTGCAGATACAAAGTTATAATATTAAGACATAGATCTGCAGATATAAAGTTATAATATAAAGACACAGATCTGCAGATACAAAGTTATAATATAAAGACACAGATCTCCAGATATAAAGTTATAATATAAAGACACAGATCTGCAGATACAAAGTTATAATATAAAGACACAGATCTGCAGATACAAGGTTATAATATAAAGACACAGATCTGCAGATACAAAGTTATAATATAAAGACACAGATCTGCAGATATAAGGTTATAATATAAAGACACAGATCTGCAGATACAAAGTTATAATATAAAGACACAGATCTGCAGATACAAGGTTATAATATAAAGACACAGATCTGCAGATACAAAGTTATAATATAAAGACACAGATCTGCAGATACAAGGTTATAATATAAAGACACAGATCTGCAGATACAAGGTTATAATATAAAGACACAGATCTGCAGATACAAAGTTATAATATAAAGACACAGATCTGCAGATATAAGGTTATAATATAAAGACACAGATCTGCAGATATAAGGTTACGATATAAAGAGCCAAATCCAGTAAAAGTAACGCGTGGCCGAGCCAACTACCCACAGGCATTAATATCACATTTGTTGCACAAAGTCAGAATTATCCGGGCAATTAAACACGGAACGTCCAGAACACGGCAGAGAAACGAGGGGCATCTAGGGGCGTGCGGGAGGCTTTAAATAACACATAGCAAACAAAAATGGCAGACGGCATTATTACTATTATTATTACTACTTATATACACAATATATACAACGTATCAGCACCAAGAACTTGGAACGATCAGCTTTACCCACATGAGAGGGTAACCGGCACGCCGCGGCCCAGCGAGCGAATCAAACCCCAGAACATGGACATAAAATCTGCACAAAGAGTAAACAGCGCCACAATATTAACCCTCTGTGTGCCACAGCGGCGTGCGGCCCATCGCAAGGCAAACACAATCGTATTGTTAAAGACATATAAGCGAGCGGCAAACATCTCAGATGCTACATCACAACACAGGGTTTAACCCTTTCGGCCCAGTTTTTATTTTTAAAAAAACTATTTATTGATAAATAAAACCACATGCTTGTCTTGTAAACAAGCCGCTCGCCGGCCCTCCGTGTCCTTACTGTAATAGTTCAGCCGGAGTCCAAACAATCCCTCCATGGGGTAGATTTTGGTGTAATAATCCAGACCCCAGAGCTCCACCGATCTGCAACCAATATTATATTCCAGGGCCTTGGCCTGTTGCTTGATTGAGCAGATAATTCCCCAATTCACCCCAAACAGGCTTTTCGGGGAGCAGAAAGTTGACAGCAGCCCCCACGCAAACTTGTGGGGTCTTTTGGGTTTACATTTCTTAATAGAAAGAGTGGATTAAGCGGCAACATCAAAGCAGCTCTTTGGAAATCACTGAACAGCCCAGCAGTCCTGACCCAGGTGGATCAATCAGGGCCGCCCTCTACCGGCAAGATCCTCCTCCATTCCTACCAGGAGATCCTGACAGCCTGCGGGGGGCAGACCTCGCAGTAACAATACGTGAATAAACCGTGATATTCATCGGAGGACAGCTACCGCATGGAGAGGGGCAATAATAATGATTATTATGTGAACGACGTATAACGGGGCAATATCTGCGCTTTATGCTATAAGATTGGACTATAGTATGTGCTATACAAAGTTTCAGACATGGCGTCTGTTCATCCTCACCCCAGCCTCAGGGGGCACCGGAAAATTAATGGGGTTCATTGTCAACCAAAATATTCAATGATGCAACATTTTTTAAAAATAAATGATTGTATCGATAACAATAGTAATAATATTATTAATAACAATAATAATAGCAATAATACTAATAATAATCATAAAATATAACAATACTAATAATATTATTAATAATAGTAGTAATAATATTATTAATAATAATAATAGTAATAATAATAATAATAGATGCTGGAATGTATTAGGGATGTAACACTTTGTGTAATAATGTATCAACGTCCTCATTACTCGTGCTGCATTTTATTATAGCTGAATCGTTACAATTCTCCAAAATGACAAGATTTTTTATCTTTCAGTTACATTATCTGCAGCGCTAGCGCACACGATATTGCTGGTGATCATGCGACATTAGGATGCCCCCCGTTATGCTCAATGCTTGGTGGATGAGCTCAGTAAATCGCCCCAACACATGCATTTGTAGCTGGCCACCGAGCAGTAAGATAAGTACTTTCATCCAAAGTAACCCTCACCCCCATTACCCCTTCACAGCAAGTGAAGTGCTTTTGTGTGAAAGAAGACGATACATTTCTCCGGCAGCACATCTCCTGTTTGCAGTCCTTTGTGCTTAATATAATTGGATATATAATAATATATATAATATCATATTATTACTGTTTAATATCAGGGAAGCACATACTTCACCCGCGGCTACGGCGGAATCTTTGTGTTTAATATAATTGGATATATACCTGGGTGCCCGGCCTTTCTCCCCCAGCTATTACCTGGGTGGCCGGCCTCTCCCCCCCAGCTATTACCTGGGTGCCCAGCCCCCCCCCCAGCTATTACCTGGGTGCTGGGCCTCTCCCCCCCAGCTATTACCTTGGTGCGCAGCCTCTCCCTCAGCTATTATCTGGGTGCGTGGCTTTACCTGCTGCTAACCGGCCATTACCTGGGTACGTGGCCTGTCCCCCCTAACCGGCAAATTACCTGGGTGCTGATCGTGGGACCTGCGTGGTTAAGCCAGCTGAGCAGTAATTCTGGCCACGATCATTTCTGTATTTAAAAAACATATCCGTTATAAATGAAATACATATGAAAATACATGGTTCATAATATTGTAGGCCATGACATCATGTAGTGGATTAGGAGCAGCTGAGAGAGGTTTACTTTACATAACGTGGAAAAGCATTTTAAGTATGAAAGTAACTATTTTCCACATGAAATAAGTAACGTGATACGCTGTGAAAGCTATTTCTTTGTTTAAAAAAACTTTGCTTTCCGTTGGAGTGGATGTATGTAAGTGTGAGTGCATAGTGTCATAGTTACTGTGTGTATACATCTATGGTGTTAGCATGGCTGTATGTATGTTTTAGAGTAGGTATGTATAAGTGTTTGTGAGTCAGGAGGAAGCAGGGTCTTATATCCACGTCAGAAGCCACGCCCTGTTCCCTGCTGGCATGGCGGTAAGGAAACCTGCCTGGTGTTTAAAGGATGGTTGGTTCAACTCCCGCTGGGTACATTATGGTGTTAAATTGTAAGTATATGTAGTTATAGTGTTTCTATGTGTATATGTCTTTGGTGTCAGAACGGCTATATATAGCTTTAGCGTAGGTAGGGAGAAAGCAGGCATCATATTTTCATGGCAAGGAGACAGCAGTGGTTGCCTGGCGGCGTAAGGGTAAAGTACTCCTACTATGCTCCGAAGGATGGCTGGCTCAACTCCAACCAGCTCTTTTATGGTGTTAAAGGGTAAGTATATACTGTTATAGTTGTTCTGTGTTTGTATATATCTCTTTAGTGTTAGAGTGGCTGTATGTAACGTTTTAGAGTGCGTAGAGAAAAAACAGGCATCATATTCCCATGACAAAGAGTCCTGGTGGTGTAAAGGTAAATTAACCAACCTGCTGTACCAAGGATCACTGGTTCAAATCGCATCATTTCCTCTATGGTTTTAATGCATATAGAGTGTAAATATTGTTTTAAGTATGTTTCTGTGTTTGTATATATAGTGTAGAGGCACCCAAACCAACTGCCTGGTGGTGTAAAGGTAAAGTAAACTGCCTACCGTGCCAAGGATCGCTGGTTCGCATCCTGATGTATATATTGTTTTAGAGTAGGGGCGTATATATAAGTATATGTGAGTCGGGAGAAAGCAGGGTCATACTCCACGGCGAGAAAACACAATTGGCTGCTTGGTGGCGTGAAGGTATAGTTACCTGCCTGACGTACAATGGATCGCTGGTTCGAATCTGTAAAAAATGACAGGGTTCTTTCTTTGCTGCTCTAGCGGTGCCGAAAAAGGGAGCCCTGCAGCATGCATTTTTCATAACCCAAAATCGGTCTAGGAAAAATGCATAAAAACATTACAGGGTTCTTTGTTTCCTGCGTTAAATAATGTATATTAAAACTGCATGTTTCGGGCCTAACACCAGCCGGGGTAACTGCAGCGTTAATATTTAATATTCATAATTCAGGTTTCCGGGCTCTGTACAGCGAGGCCAATACTAGCCAGGAAAACCCTGAAGCCTGAATAAAAGCCATTCGGATGTATGATGTGGGGGAAGCCAGCCAGGGTTAGCCCCACATCATGCCCCGCATTAACTAACCAACTATACATGAGGCAAGGCTCTCAGCACCTCTTGCAGAGAAAGCCGGCTCGGGTCGGCCCTTCCTCATGCATAATTAACAGGGGCCCCTCAAAAGCCACCTCAGCAGTTTTTATTATGCATGACACAGGGCCAACCCTGGCCGGCTTCCCATGCATCATGGATAGCGAAAGCTGAGAGATGGCTTTTGGGAAACCCATGTTAACCATGCATGAGGAAGGGCCGGCCTGAGACGGCTTCTCCTGTAAGCAGCGCTGAGACGGCCCTGCTTTATGCATAGTGACACGGCTCAGGGTTTAGGTGATCTGTGCCGGCCGACGCGCATGCTCCTGGCAGAGGCTGTACAGTCACAGCGCCTGAAGCCCAGTGCTGCGCTCACTGCCGGCAGAGAACACGAGAAGCCACAAGATCGGCTCCATCAATAAACTACTGCAATAGGAAACACGCGTGAAACACGCAACCCCAACACGCTTCTCCTGCATTAAGGGGCCAAGCTGGCCACGGATAATGCATAAGAAACCCCGGTGCTCGGTGACATGAACATCTGTGACGGCAGCTACCCCCCCCCCCCGATGGCGGTAATTACACGTGTGTGAGAGTCATGTATGTAAAGTATCGTACCTGTAACACGCCAACACTCCGGAAGAAGAAGCTTCGTACTTACCGGTTCCCTGCTGAAAAAGAACATTTACAACCCAAACAGCGCCAGAAAAGGCTTTATTCACTAAACAAGTCGCATAAAACCAAGCAAGAAGAAACGACACGGAGACAGAGCGGGATTTTATTGGACACGGTAAGAAAAGAGACTGCGGAGATCAAATCTTTATTAGAACCCTAAAAGAGAGAGACCTGAGAACGGCCCCCCAATGAGTAAAGGTTATATGGAACATTAGTGCACATACAGGTGCCCCCGGCCCCAAGACCACCGAATGCTCCACAGCGGGATGGGGAGGAATTCTACGCATCAATAAACAGACTTTCTATACGTTACATCGTTATTCCTACCCACCCTCCCTGAAGCCAGATCAGATACAACTACTCCCATAATGTATCGGCTACCATCCCATCAATAACCCGACCGTGACAGATTTTATTAACCCCTTCAACTATCATCGTTTCCTCTCAGAGACAAAGCACATTTAATATTTGGAGCCCGCTTTCCCCGGTTAGATAAATAATGGGATTCACTCGAGGAACAGCGGAACTTGTGTGCGGCCCCCGGAATCCACGCAGGGCCGCATTCGCTTAGTAACGTTTCTTCTGTATTGTACAGGGGCGCGCATACACTGAGCAGCCACCAGGAGGCAGCAGAGCGGCATCAGCAGCACCCGAGAATCCAGGTGTCCCCGAGGAAGTCCCGGGTGCCAGAGGCGAGTACCGCGTGTAAACACCACGCTACATGTATGTAAAATGTTCAGCAGCAGCACACGTCACACCCTCAAACCTGCGTTTACTTTACCCTTTAATGCCACGACCCTTTAATACAGTCCCTCATGTTGTGGTGACCCCCAACCATAAACATTCTGTAATGATATATTGTGAAATCTGTGGTTTCCGATGGTCTTAGGTGACCCCTGTGAAAGGGGTCGCGACGTACGGGTTGAGAAGCGCTGCTTTAAAGCTTTTCGTTATAAGCTTCCGCTGCTCCTGTAGAATTAAACCATTAACCCCTAATCGCGGGTCGCCTTGTCTCGGTAACACCAGCAGGTTTCCTGCTGCTGAGAGGACATTATGATTATTACAGCTTTAGGGGCCTCTGTCCTCCGGGGCTTTAATCCCAAAAGAAACGCAGAATTCATTTTATATATTGAAAGAAAATGGCGACTTCTGCGCCAGAATAATCGCCTTTAATTGGACGAACGATCCCGAGAATCAACCTCCTTTATCAAATCAGAAGCAGCGCTGACCACGGAGCGTGTGGGTGAGACGCGGGCGGCAGTGCGGGGGTTAAGGGGAATGATAGTCGGGTAAGGTGCGGGGGTCACAGCGATTTAGAGGGTCGGAGATTAGGGGGGGAGCGGGGGAGAGAACGGCATTCTTAAAAATCTCGTCTATATCTTTAGGCGGACAGTGAAGTCTGTTACATGCGGAGAATCCAGACATTAGCATCAAATCACGTAAACGTCATACGAAGCTCCGGTAACGCGACTCGAACCCGCTGCACATGTTTAGTCCGTGTCCTCGGTGCTGAAAGGGTTAATTGATGACAACACTAGAGGGAACCGGAAAATATAATCTCCGAACCGCCGATCCGACAGACTAACAAGCGGTAAACCAGGACCGGTCCGAACCGCATCACACACGGGTACATCTGCAAATGGCGTGTATACGATCCCGTGTGATCAACGACAGACAGCCAGAAACCCAGACGGACCACCAGAACAACAGCTGCCCCCCGGCCGGCCACCAAGTCACCCAGACGGACCACCAGAACAACAGCTGCCAAATAAAAGCAAATCTCCAGATAAAAGGACTGAAGGGGAACACACAAAATAAAGATGCTTAACCCTTTCAGCACTGAGGACACGGACAAACATATGCAGCGGGTTCGAGTCGCGTTACCGGAGCTTCGTATGACGTTTCCGTGATTTGATTCTAATGTCTGGATTCTCCGCATGTAACAGACTTCACTTCGTCCGCCTAAAGATATAGACGAGATTTTTTAAGAATGCCGTTCTCTCTCCCCCTCCCCCCCTAATCGCAGACCCCCTAAATCGCTGTGACCCCTGCACCTTATCAGTCTATCATTCCCCTTAACCCCCGCACTGCCGCCCGCGTCTCACCCACACGCTCCGTGGTCAGCGCTGCTTCTGATTTGATAAAGGAGGTCGATTCTCGGGAACGTTCGTCCAATAAAAGGCGATTATTCTGCCGCAGAAGTTGCTATTTTCTTTTTGCGCGGCCGGAGTAACGCGGCTCTCGGGCTACAAGCAGGAGGTTAGTGGCTACGAGATTTAATCATAATACCAACACTCGGGGTCACCAACCCGGCCCGCAGCAACCAAAGGGTTAAAAGTACAGTTTGGGTTTGAATGGGAAAGGTTAGTAAAGGGATTCTCTTTCCGCTGCAGCGATCGCCGAGCCGGACTTGTGGTTGATGGCGGCCAACGTTACCGCGGCGATGAAGAAAAACAGGGCGCTGACCCCGGTATTCACTAAATCCTACGAGAAAAGAAGAAGACACGTGAGATTCTGGCGCATGTCCGCTTCATGAGACGCCTTTCCATCCCCGCTCCTGTAATGTACATTTATATATATTATACTTTATTATATACATTTTCTTAGCATAACCGCCAAATGCCATGCTCTGCGTAAAGGCACAAGAGCTGACAATCTGCTGGAGACGTTCCCCGGCTGTCCTCCAGCCCTCTGATACATCAGTCATGGAATGAAGTTTGTTGCTCTGCAGGAAACCCGATTCACCAATTTGGTTAAAGCGATGCGGTATCCGCAGGAATAATACGCTGCGCTGTACGCCGAGTCGCCGTCCTACTAAACGGCCACCTCGTGATAACAGCTCTACAGAGAAACTGCATCTCTGCTGCTGCAATATTTTTATCCCTTTAGTCGCCGACGCATGGCACGGCTTCCTACCCCAGCTGTCACTATTTACCAAAGGAAGGGGCATTTCTATAAATGGGGGGCTTTGGTCGGTATTCTTTTCCCTGCTGGTCCCAGGCGATACTAGTAGACAGGACAGGACTCATAAACTAAGCCCTCACCTCGAGAACAACCCCAGTTAATCAGAAAATACCCCCAAAACAAGGAAATTAGATGTAAAAATATTAGAAAGAAGGGAGGGAAGAAGTGTCACCATCGACCAGCAGGGAAAAGAAGCTGTCGGTAGGAACCGACCTGCAGCCCCCGGTGACCCGATAGATATACAAACCATCGAAGGGTCGGGAACCAGAAACGTCTTCCACGGACACCGCAACGAGCGCATGACGCGGGGTAATAGAAGTAATTACCCCGGGCAGCAGAGTTACCGGAAATGAGGCAGAATCTGCACGAGTTGAGTGACCCGGATACCGGAGACTTCCCCGCGGCTCACCATGCCGATCCCTGAAATAATCCAATTGGCGATAGAGCGTTGGGAAATTCCAGAGACGGCCGCAGAGACTTCCGGAAGGACCGGGCTCGCTCTACATAAAAGAAGACGCCTTTTCCAACCGAGGGAACGAAGCGCAATCTCTCCCACCTGAGGAGATGGAAAGAATGCCAGTCAACCAACGTCCAGATTCCTGGGGAAAGCTGGAAGGACTTTGGGTGAAAACCCAGGACGTAACGAAAGCCCCGCTTTATCCAGGAATAATCACAGAAAGGGTTCCTAACGGACAGTCTGTCGCTCGCTCAGGCATCTGGCGGAGGTGATGGATTCCAGAAATTCTGACTTCAGGGACAGAAGATGGAGACAACGATTGAAGAGGAACCGGAGACTGTAAAGCACCAGATTGAGGTCCCAAGGAACCGTCTTGGAAACAGAATGAGGTCTAATCCAGACTAGCGCTTTAGAAAATACATCTGACTGCGGACAGGGAGACCGGGTCATATCCCCCAAAAAAGTGCTGATGGCTGAAATACGGACCTTAATGGTAGAAGGTTGTAATCTGGAATCTAAACCTCAAGAAAGTCCAAAAAGAAATTAGAAACACATGGAGTAGCGGACAAACCTTTGGAGCTGCACCAAGAATGGAACCTCTTCCAGATTTTAACCTCAGAGAGCCGACACGCTTGCGGTTTAACAGAAGGGTCCCTGTAACTGAAGCAGAAAGCCCTTCAGCCCAAAAAAAGTTTCAGCATCCAAAACCTGCTTAAGAAGATGCAGAGATCTGGAACGGAGGGAGATCAAGTCCACATACAGATCATGTTTGGCCAGTCAGGAGCTATGAGGATAACTGAAGCTGATCTTGTTTGATATTTTGCAGAACCCTGGGGAGCCGGAAATCAAAACAATTCTAGAGCGGGCCAGAGCCCAGGGAACTGCGTGCCTTGCAGAAGCAACTTTGCCAGCCAAAGACATACAAGTCCTTATGGAAGTTTTTCGGGAGGAAAGCACTTGAATCACCAGCAGCTGAATGCTGAATGGGCCCGGATGAACAACCATCTAGGTAGGGAATGAAATTCCTTCATGCAGCCACTACCACAGCCAAAAGCTTTGTGAAAACCTTGGGGGCTGATGTGAGGCCAAATGGATGAGCCTGGAACTAGAAATAAGTCTCTGCCTCCCAAGGAATCGCTATACGAAGAACCTTTTGATGAGACAAGAGGATAGGAACAAGATGATAAGCATCTTTAAGGCCTATGGAGACCAAGAAGTCGTGGATGCATAAAGTGTCCAGAGCTGATTTTATAGTCTCCATCCTGAATCTGAAATAACGGAGGTCTAATTTAAGACTGAAACCGCTGTTGGGACCAGGAAAACCGGAGAGTAGATTCCAAAATTATTTTCTAGCTCGGGGATGGGTATAATAATAGCCTGAAAGTCTTGGAACGGATTGATAGAGCACATTAGAAAGGCACGTCTGGTCTGATCTTGGGGAAGGAGACATCAGAAGCCAGTCTGGTCTGAAACTAACAGGTAGCCTTCTGAAGAACCCCGGCCTTCCTCCTCCTGGAATACAGGCGGCGTCATGCCGAACCCTTAGGATCCTGGGGCTCTTTGGGAAAGGAGTCCGTACAATCTTCTTTTTCTCCAAGGGAATGGCCTCTGTGTCCCGCTCCCTGTGAGTGTTTGGGTGGCTGGAGCCATATCCCCGGGGCGGACCAGGGACGGCAGCAATACTCTCGATAATTTCTTCTTTAGAAGTCTTACCAACGATGTTCTCCTCAGTCTGTGACGGCCAAGACCCGACAGCTCTGCCCACCTAACCAGAGGAGATTCCTGGTTTGAAAGCCGAGGTGGAGGCTTCTCGATAGCCGCTCCATCTGATCAGAAAAACGAGAACCATCTTCTAGCAGCAAGGGGGGCTTATTTTGAAGCTTTCATGACTGCCGGATCCACTTCAGGTGCATCACAAACCCCATTAAAGCCATCAAAGGGAAACAAACGCCCGGTACGTCTGGACAGGTTCATTCGCCTTTCAGGTTAACCTCACTCACTAAGGGGGGGGGTCACACTTTGGAGCGACATCTTTGGAAACATCCATAGTGCAGGAAAAAGCAAAGAGCTTTCCCCACCGATGCATCTCCCTGCTCCGTAAATCCCTCTCCCTGCAGGATCCGTGTCAGCCACAGACAGTAATACTACTAACACTAATACTAATACCAACACTAATAATACCACAAACACCAACACTAACAATACGACCAACACTAACACTACTAATACCACCAACACTACTAATACCACAAACACAAATAATACCACAAACACCAGCACTAACAATACTAATACCACCAACACTACTAATACCACCAACACTAACACAAATAATACCACAAACACCGACACTAACAATACCACCAACACTTCTAATACCACAAACACTAATACTACTAATACCACCAACACTAACACTACTAATACCACCAACACTACTAATACCACCAACACTTCTAATACCACCAACACTTCTAATACCACAAACATTAATACTACTAACAATACTAATAGAACCAACACTAACACAAACAATACCACAAACACCAACACTAACAATACCACCAACACTTCTAATACCACAAACACTAATACTACTAATACCA
Organism: Spea hammondii; assembly: GCA_029215755.1. NCBI lineage: Eukaryota > Metazoa > Chordata > Amphibia > Anura > Pelobatidae > Spea > Spea hammondii. The sequence continues at coordinate 28,887,154 of JARDYJ010000012.1, read as the reverse complement.
CCAACACTAACACTACTAATACCACCAACACTACTAATACCACAAACACCAGCACTAACAATACCACCAACACTAACAATACCACAAACACTAATACTACTAATACCACCAACACTAACACCACTAATACCACCAACACTACTAATACCACCAACACAAATAATACCACAAACACCAAAACTAACAATACCACCAACACTTCTAATACCACAAACACTAATACTACTAATACCACCAACACTAACACCACTAATACCACCAACACTACTAATACCACAAACACCAGCACTAACAATACTAATACCACCAACACTACTAATACCACCAACACTAACAATACCACAAACACCAGCACTAACAATACCACCAACACTAACAATACTAATACAATTCCAAAATAATGCCCCAGCGGGGACAAGGGTAAGTTACAACTACAAATAAAAAAAAATAAAAAACCAATAAAAATACCCTTATTATAACCCCACCCTAAAACATGACTTTTATTAATATGTTTATTAAAAGGTATAACCCAAAAAAAAGATTTTTAAAAACACCAGTGTCACCAGTCCTACTATAAAAGGTATACGTCACAGTAACATAAGCTGTGTAACACTAATATTAGGTCGTACATACTGTTGATGGCTGCAGTCCTAACAACAGAAATAATTCAATTATGACCAGTGACAGAGGCTAATTAAAAACTCAGACAAGTAGCCCCCCTGACATGTTTCGCTCCTCAGAGCTTCATCAGAGGTCTGGGCTAATGGCCATATACACCCATGTAATATCACATTACATAACGCACATATACACCCACGTAATATCACAACGCACATATACACCATGTTAGACAACATTGAACAACGCCCATATACAGCCACGTTATATCACATTACATAATGTAAACAGAAACAAAGGTTGGAATACAGCACTCAGTTGTGAGATGGCACACGAGCCAGGATACCACCAAGTCCTTCAATAAATCCAAAATAAAGAAGCAGGATGTGTGAAATAAACTCACCTTACCATTTAAGTGTCGATTCCTGCCTCTTTATTTTGGAATTACATTACATAATGCGCATATACACCCACGTAATATCACCTTACATAACGCCCATATTTCTGTATATTTTGTGTACAGATGCAGGAATATGCATTTTCACGAGGAGCACCAATATAATAAATATAACAAGAGACGCAGCAAGCAGATAACATGTGAATCAGGAGCTCGGAGCCGTATGTAAAGCAGGTAGCCGGACAGGAACGGCTCGAGATTTCTGGGGTTCCGACCCAACAAATATTCTCTCCAGCCCCATCTTTAGTCGTAATAAATGCCACATCCTCAGATCGCGTTATTCTTTGTATTCATTTCTATTAGACGTAACAGAGGAACGCGTCTCTTACCTGTTCAGGTCTCTTCTGTCGAGGGCCCCCAAGCAGTCGCCGGAGTTAAGCAGGAAGCCGTCGGCAGTCGGACCGAAGCCAGCGCCGAGTCGCTGTACAGCCTCGAAAAGTTCCCTTTCATCTCTACTCACGAGGCTGCAGGATAATGTTTTGCGCACTCCAGCTTCACATGCAGTCGGCAAAGTGAGCGACGAGCCCCTGAATCAGGCAGCGACTCCCTTCTCGGGGCGTTTTCTGCCGCCGTTCATACATTACGGCTCGTGATAAACGTTGGGTCACAGAGCTGCACAGAATAGGAGACATCAGTGATTACGTGAACCAAACGGCACGTTACAGTAAAAGCCGAGTGCAGAGAGATTTATGAAACTCACCGCGGGGTCCCGGTAGACGTGCGGCACCTTGGCGCGCAGACGGAGGCTGAACATCACGAGCAGAACTCCGGTCACCACGAACTCCGAGAAATAGAGTCCCTCGCGGGAAGCTCCATGATGCTCTCGATACAGACGGAGGAGAGAAGAGCCGGGAGCTGCAGACAGGAGACAGCGGAGATCAGACTGGCATTTACTAGAAACAGGGGGGGGGGGGTCCAACTCCAGGCCCCGGGGGCCACAACCAGGCCAGGCTTTCTGGATATCGAGGACAGGCACTGGCAGCTCAATGCAGTTGCTCTGAACATATTACATTATGTGTGTGTTCAGCGAGATCAAAATCCTGGTCTATTTGTGGCCCTCGGGGCCTGGAGTTAGACACCCCTGGATATAAGCGTTATGCATTAGATATAACGTGTGGAAGATAACTGTAGACGGCGTCCGTCCCATAATCCGCTCAGCAAACGACCGCTTACGGGGCGGACGGCGGCTGCAGTTATCTTCCGGCTCGAGTCCAATATTCTAGGATTTATTCGTTTTTAGTGGTTTTCGGATTCTAGTTTTTGGAAACATTTCTTTCCGACGGACCCGACGATCCAAGCCGAGGAAGTTGGGTTTAGGAGTTCAGGTCCTGCGGTTCTTCGAGGGGTTAAATACGACTGCTGCCCCCCCCGGGGTTTAATAAACTGGGGCAGCAGATAAGGTTCTTCTGCAGACAGACGAAGAGACGTTTATCATTAAACTAAATCCCAAACCCGTTAGGAAGCCGCTACCTAAACCGCGCTCAAGGCTCCCGTGGAGCTGCCGGCACCGTCCGGAAGGGCCAGGACTAGAATAAAGTGACACCAAGGAGATCGGCTTCTCTGTGTACCTGCCGACGTTCCTCCAAGCGTCCGTAAAGTCTCGAGTACTTACCGCGTATCGCCCTGTACGGCCGCCGAGCAGAAACGGCTCTGCATGAAAGGGTTAAAAGCCTTTAAACGGCATTTACCTTCTAAACGGGCGAAGACGCGGCCTTCTGTGTGTCTGTCCGCCGAGACACTAACGTGCCGCGCGATTCTGGAAATACGCCGCTTCTCACGAAAATATTCCGTATTAACGAGGAAATCCCCAGAAAAAGCGCAGAGACGAGAAATCATTCTTCCCGTTTTCTGCAGAACGGGGTAAATTCTCACATTTCATTAAATCGCATTAAACGAGATTCCCAAACACACATATACACCCACGTTATATCACACTACATAACGCGCATATACACCCCCGTTATATCCTATTACATAAACGCCCATATACACTCACGTTATATCCCATTGCATAAACACCCATATACACCCACGTTATATCCCATTGCATAAAAACACACATATACATCCACGTTATATCACACTACATAACGCGCATTAACGCCCACGTTATATCACATTACATAACGCCCATATATACAAACGTTATATAACACTACATAACGTGCATATACACCCCCGTTATATCCCATTACATAAACGCCCATATACACCCACGTTATATCCCATTGCATAAACACCCATATGCACTCACGTTATATTCCATTGCATAAACGCCCATATACACCCACGTTATATCCCATTGCATAAAAACACACATATACACCCACGTTATATCACACTACATAACGCGCATTAACGCCCACGTTATATCATATTACATAACGCCCATATAGACCATCGTTATATCACGCTACATAAAACGAGCATAAACGCCCATATACACCCATGTTATATCCCATTGCATAAACGCGCATATACACCCACGTTATATCACATTACATAACGCGCATATACACCCATATACACCCACATTACATCACATCGCATAAAGCGCATAAAACACCCACATACACCCACGTTATCTAACATTGCATAAACGCCCATATACCCTCGCGTTACATAACGTGCATATACACCCACGTAATCACATTACATAACGCGCATATACACCCATATACACCCACATTACATCACATCGCATAAAACGCATAAAACACCCACATACACCCACGTTATCTAACATTGCATAACGCCCATATACACCCACATTACATAATGCCCATGTATGTAGGTAGTGTGTACCGTGCACCGCCAACCAACCGCCACCAAACCCACCAAGTAACGACAGAGACATTATTTGGGTAAATCAGGCCACAGCACATTTTATTTAACAATAACCATAAACCACACTGTGTTGGCCTAAACACAATATACCCATAAAGATAACTTTGTAAAAGAATCCACAAATAAATTTAAATACAAATATACAAATATACATGATTAACATATCTTCCTCCATTACCAACACAGGAAACTATTAACCCCGTCCTTGCCGGCCGCTCACCACTGTACACTCCAACACAGATGCTCGCCTCCCCCCTCGTCCAAATAACACTGACAGCTACCTTCCGCTGTCCCAAAACCAATGCTAACCACCAGCCGTCCATCGGCTCGGTGGGCACGTCCAATACACCAGAGGTTAGGGGAGGATTGAGCCTTCCTTCACACCATCATCCAACTCCAAAATTTAACAAACCAGACCGGCAAGGACACATAAACCGCCTGCTGTGACAAAAGAAAAGAAAGTTAGTACACAAAAATATGGAGGGAGGGTGGGAAGCAGGTAAAACTGTTAGCCGTCTCAAATAAAAAGTGACAGTGACCGGGGTCACCCAGAGGGCACCTTTTATCCCCTAGGGTCTCCCGCCCCTCAATTTACATACCCCAATCAAAAACACCCATGCCCCAAGCATGCACTCACCCACACACATACATGCTCCCTGTCCATTTAGCTACGCTGATTCCCAGGGGCCTTATACACCCACGTTATATCCCATTGCATAAACGCGCATTTACACCCACGTTACATAATGCGCATATACACCCACGTGATCACATTACATAATGCGCATAAACGCCCAAATACTCCCAGGTTATATCCCATTGCAAAAACGCGCATATACACCCACGTTATATCACGCTACACAACGCGCATATACACCCACGTTATATCACGCTACACAACGCGCATATACACCCACGTTATATCACGCTACACAACGCGCATAAACGCCCATATCCACCCACGTTACATAACGCGCATATACACTCACGTAATCACATTACATAACGCACATATACACCCACGTTACATAACGCGCATATACACTCACGTAATCACATTACATAACGCACATATACACCCATGTTATATCACACTACATAACGCGCATAAATGCCCATATACACCCACATTACATCACATCGCATAAAACGCCCACATACACCCACGTTATCTAACATTACATAACGCCCACATACACCCACGTTATATCCTATTGCATAAACACCCATATACACCCACGTTATATCACATTACATAAACGCCCATATACACTCACATTACATAACGCTACATAACGCCCATATACACTAACAGTCAAGGCAGACGCTGCTAAATTAAACTATGCATTATGCAGGGCCTGCGGGGCTCTCTCTGCAGGAGAAGCTCGCTGGAGTCGGCCCTTCATAATCCAGAGTAATATCAGTAAATCAGTGAAAATCTTCCACCCCCAGCATGATGCATACACTGCCCTGTCATATGTATAAATAATAGCCTTTGTCTAAAATGAGAGGCTCAGAAGTAATGCAAGAAGTTCTACTTTACTGAGTGGGTGGTAGATAAATGGAACAGCCTCCCAGCAGAAATGTATTACATTCTCTCTCTCTCGCTCTCTTTGCCGCTACCACTTCTGCTGGGTGGCAGTTCCACTTATCTACCACCCACTCAGTAAAGTACAACTTCTTGCATTACTTCTGAGCCTCTCATTTTAGACAAAGGCTATTATTTATACATATGACAGGGCAGTGTATGTGACGTTTCTTCCTCGTCTATGAGAGCCGTCCGCTCGATATTCCTTCTGTAAGCACTCGGTCGTTGGTCTCGTCTTATATTCAGGAGCCGTATCCCCGTCCCCTGCATGTTTACATCCCCTCACTGTATAACCTCTACCACTTCTGCTGGGAGGCTGTTCAACTTATTTACATTCCCTCACAGTGTAACCTCAACTTAGAAATAGGGTGGTAGATAAGTGGAACAGCTTCCCAGCAGAAGTGGTAGAGGTTATAGAGTGAGGGGATGTAAACATGCAGGGGACGGGGATACGGCTCCTGAATAGAAGACGAGACCAACGACCGAGTGTTTACAGAAGGCCGGCCGGAAGAAACATGGAACCCCTGACAATGCGTATTTTATAGCTGTTTGTAATAACGGGATAAACGCATAGTTTAGAAGAGAAGGAAGCCGGGCATCGGCTGTAAGGAGCCTCCGAATGCACATTCCAGGGTTAACCCCGAGCCGACCGGATCATCCCAAATCCAAAAGCCCCTCTGTCGCTTTCTAATGCACTCCTACAGGAGCATTTAATTAAATACCCCCGTCTCCTATATTACACACTAAATGGCAGGGGTAAAAAGGTGAGGCCCCTGCACCTGTATGACAAACACTGCTCATTGTTAAAGGGAAAGCCCCCGCATCTGGTTTTAGTACTTTCTATACTTCTGGCTACTGGTTTTCCCCCAGTTGAAACAGGGTGTGATTTCTCTATCCACAGGGGGCAATGTGTATAAAGAATAACTCCGGTGCAGCGGCAGAAGTGGAGCAATCCCCATAGCAACCAATGGAACGTTTCTGCCGATTGATCCACTTTAACCGTTTGCGCCGGAATCCTTCTTTACGCACAATGGCCGCTGTTTGATAGAAAAAAATCCCTATTAAAAACTGGAGAAAAACCCAAAACTGATCGTTTAAGAAATGTCTTTAATCAGAGTTAACCCTTTGTTACCCGGCTCCGCGGGCTGCAGTATGATCCCAGTGGGTAACTCGGCACTTTTGGGGTTAATTTCCTCGTTATTGTCTCCCGAGCGGCACCTGAGCGGTTCGGCTTCCAGGTCCGTATTTAAGGGGCTACAGAAGCCAACCCCCGCCTTTAGGCGGTCAGTAGAGCGCGTGGACCCGGAGCGCACGGCGGCCTCCCGGTGAGAGATCCCGGCCGGCAGATAGAGCGGCTTCTCACAGGTAACCCGAGCGGCCCCGACTCTCCGCCCGCATCACCAGCTCGCTATACACCGGATCACATCCATGCTTACGGGCTATCGCATTTCTCTTACAGGGGCTGCCGACGGCGCAGATACCGGCGCGGGAGATCCCGGGAGCCAGGTGAGATAAAGCTTATATCTGTATGACAGGATATAATATAATATAATATATACACACAGAATATATACAGCACACTCACCCGATGCATAAACGCCAAACCAGACATTGCATTTCATTACCCAGGTTCCCGGCCAGCATCCTTACCAAACCCTCGGGTCCCGAGCATCCAGGTCACAGCGCAACTCGGTAACCGGTAAGACAGGCTTGTTAAGTCAATGACCCGGCGGGTAAAGGTTTTCTGAAGGGCGAATCGGAACCAAAACCGCTCATAAATACCGAGGAAAGTAACGGGTGGAGCACGCAGGTCAATTAATCCATCGCCCGGCAGGGTGGGTCCCCACATTCTATCAATTACCCAGAAACAATTACCCAAGGGTGGGTCCACCAGACACCTGCGCCGTAATTCGGGTCCCAGGCAGGGTTAAATTGAAACTCCCCGGGAAAAAGAATAGCCTTTTAAACATTTTTTTGCCTTAAAAATAAGTTGGTTCCAAGTTTATTTCCTGGACTGAACCATCTGCACCTGGGGGGCCGGTCCCCTTTATACCTGATACTCTTCCCCCCTCCGTAGCATTAGCGTTACCGATAACCCAAGCAGACGAGCACCCAGAACACAAACCCGTTTATTACCGGATACCGACCCCTCATGTACCCCACTCTTACCACTTGTGTGCATTCTAGGACGTATTCCAGGTCGCAGCTGAAGCCTCTTAGCCCCGGGCTCTGCGCTGCAGGCTCTATGGTGGGCTGGTGAGGGCTGCTGGTCCTGGATACCATGGAAGCCATAGAAGCCTTACTCAAAGCCATCTGTATCTTTTGCCGCCAGCATCAAACCTGAGGGACCTCCCGAGTGCCGGTTGCAACTGGCGCGCATACCCACGAGTTCCTGCCGGCTGAGGAGCATGCAGTGAGTCCCTTGATTTGTTTTAGTCGGCTGTCATCTTCCTCTGGTTGGATTCGAACTCTGGTCCCTGGCGTTGCTGGTCCTGCGCTGTACACGGTGAGCCACTTTTGAATTTGAGGTTGTGGTTGAAAAAAAATAAAACTTGTCTTTTAATCCGATTTTCATCCAATCCTGATACTGACGGCACTCGGTGATCCCTGCCATTCACACAGCTTCATAGCCTTTAATAGCAACCATTTCAGATATAAAAAGTCATGTATTTAATAACAGTTCTGTGTAGGTTTAGATCAAATAAATTAGCAAATGAATATGTTGCTTTCTAATTAGAAATCGGGTATTTTGTAAGTTTTATTCTCATATGTAACACTTTACTTACAGGCAAGCTACCCTTCATGTTACGATGGAATGCAGAATCTCATCTCGCTGCTGCTTCTGAATGATGGAAGGGGATTCTGCTGGGACAGGGATGTTAAATCGGATTAAGGTGCCAGCCTTGGAATTTCTAAGAGGTCTCTCACTGCGTTAATAAAGTGGACGTAGGGGATATAATGATGGGCGGCTGCTTTCATTGCAGTAAGAAGAACAAGCAGTTCATTGATTCATTATTAGATTTTCCAGTTTGTTGAGCAGCCTAGATGCCTGAGGTCGGGATCGAACCAACAAACCTCTCATTAGCGGTACAGTTCCCTATGGACTGCGCCACAAGGTTAGTGGGTTGCAGCCGGCTGCTGCGGGGTGGACTCCGGCTCAGGGAGATCACACGATGACAAATGCTGATGACACAGAAATGATACACAATGCAATGGTTACACTAATTAACAATTCCCTCGCTGGCTTATATTTAAAGGAACGCTTTAGGGCCCCACTTTTTCCAAGGCACTCAAAGGAAGACGGGGAAATGCTGTGCTTGCCTATGGATTAAACTATGCATCGTCCAGGCCTGGCTCATTAATTAAAATATACATACAATAGGGCTGGCTCATTAACCCAAACTATACACTAATAGTAAGGTCACATATCCCAAGTGGAGTAGTAATTAAGCCTTTTTGTAGCAGCAATTTGTGTGAAAACAATGAGAATTACCTCTGTAATTGTACATTTATTGATGCAGACTGGGAGACGGCAGCAGAGACTAGGAGACAGTAATGGGGTTTGGGGAGACTGGCAGATGGCAGTGGAGGGTAAGAAGCCTGTCAGACAGCAACGGAGACCGGCAAAAAGGTAGTGGAGACTGGGAAGACTGGCAGACAGCAGAGCAGCAAATGGCAGAGGAGACTGGGAAGACTAGGAAGAAGGCAGCAGAGTCTGGGGAGACTGGCAGAAGGCAGCAGAGACTAGGTGGGGGACTGGTAGATGGCAGTGAAGATGGGCAAATGGCAGTGGAGTCTTGGGAGAGTGGAAGAAGGGAGCAGAGACAGGCAAAGGGCAGCAGAGTATGGGGAGACTGACATGAAGCACCGGACTTGACGGAGGGCAGCGGAGACTGGGAGACAGTAGCGAAGTCTGGGCACACAGACAGAAGGCAGCAGAGTGTGGTGGGAAGACTGGCAGAAGGCAGTGGACATAGACAAATGGCCGCGGAGTCTGGGGAGAAAGGAAGATGGCTTCAGAGTGTCGGGAGACAGCAGCAGAGATCGGCAACTGGTAGTGGAGTTTGGTGTGACTGGCTAACGGCAGTGGACTCTGAGGAGACTGGCAGACAGCTACAGAGACGGGTAAATGACACTGGTTTCTGGGGAGACTACCAGAAGGCTGTAGCAGAGACGGGTAAATAGCAGCAGAGTCTGGGGAGACTGGCAGAAGGCAGAAGAGGGGAGACAGTAGCGGAGTCTGGGGAGACTGGCAGAGGATGGCGGAGACGGGCAAATGGCACCTACTCGGTTTATCCAGCGATTTTCTACTCACGCAGCAACGCAAGCAATCAGGAGCTTTAAGAGTTCTGTCTCCAAAGGTGGTGGAAGCACGGAGTCCGGATCAGGGAGATCACACGATGACAAATCCTGATAACACAGAAATAATACACAATGCAATGGTTACACACATTAACACTTCCCTCTCTGGCAAACTACTTTGGAATTCATTTAATATGCATTCTCATACCCAAAGGAAGAAGGAAAAAACTCCTCATTAACTATACATCTTACAGGGCTGAATCCTATTAAAGTATACAACATATAGGGCTGGCTCCTTAATTGAACTATAAATGTATGGTAAGGTCAGAGGTTTAAATGCAATATAAGAAAGTTTTAGCTCACTGTCTGAGTGATAGATAAATGGAACAGCCTCCCAGCAGAAGTGGTAGAGGCTAATTTACACATGCATGCGAATATGTATACCGCTCCTGAAGCCTGTTTCATCATTTAAGCGGTTCTGGTGCCGCCGGTACTTATCCTGTAGTCCCTTCATGCGGCCATAGCCTGTAATAATATTTGGCGTTCATGTTATCAGTAAAGCTGCTATGGCATTGTCATTTCTTATCCTATATCGCCCTCGTGTGGACGTAGCTTGTAATAATATTTGGCGTTCATGTTATCAGTAAAGCTGCTATTTCGTTGTCATTTCTTATCCTATATCGCCCTCGTGTGGACATAGCTTGTAATAATATTTGGCGTTCCTGTTATCAGTAAAGCTGCTATGGCATTGTCATTTCTTATCCTATATCGCCCTCGTGTGGACGTAGCTTGTAATAATATTTGGCGTTCAGGTTATCAGTAAAGTTGCTATGGCATTGTCATTTCTTATCCTATAGCGCCCTCGTGTGGACATAGCTTGTAATAATATTTGGCGTTCATTTTATCAGTAAAGCTGCTATTTCGTTGTCATTTCTTATCCTATAGCGCCCTCGTGTGGAGATACTCTGATTGCACCCCGTTTTTAAAGCGCTGCTGCACAGGGTGTAGATTTTGTGTAATCTGTGTCTAGGATGGCTTTTGTGACATTTAATGAGCAGCAATGTCCTGCTTATGTTTTTTTAGCTGTTATATTATTACCTCACTGACCCAATGAGCTAAAGAAAATGAGTAAACCACATATACCATACCTACGATCCGCCACATCAAAACAACCTGAGTTGCAATCCGCCATCTTAGAACACCTTGATCCCTTTGGCCATCTTGGAACACCTACATGCGATCCGCCATCTTGGAACACCCAGTTTCTGTCGATCACCCTGGAACATCCAGTTGCGGTGCGCCATCTTGGAACACCTATAGGTTATTTATAGGGTTAATTAGGTTATTAAGTGTTTGTGTATTTTATTACCTCTAATAATAGACCTGTCATTTTAGGTCTCCCCTGGCTCAGGAGACGAGGCTGGTGTACTTCAGTTCTCCTCCTTATATTGTACCAGTCGCTGTCTAAAGACTACATCCATCTGTCTCACACAGACCGTTTCTCTCCAAGAGATTTCCCTTCCCTATCAACAATTTAAAGACGTATTCGAGAAGAAGAGTGCTGACAAATGACCCCCTTCAAGACCATATGATTGCCCCCATTGACCTCCTACCTGGTGCTACTAAACCCTTCGGCCGTATTTGTTACACCTACCTGTCCGGCCGGGGTCCCACGGCGTTCCTCGCGCACGTCCCCCTCGTGTACTGACGTGCGCTCTACACGCACACGAGGGGGCGTGCGTATAGAGCAGGCACGCCTCCCGGTCAATGACGGTTCTGTTCGGGCTGCCGCAGCATATCAGCGGCGATCGGAGAAACGATCCGCCGCTACATGCTCGCGGCACCCGACCAGTACCTCTTCTGCCTGTGTGGCACTGCCGCGTCGCTCGCGGTGGCAACACAGGCAGAGAGGACCTCGTAGTTAACCGCCGCGGGCATGCCGGCGGCGATCAAGAGGTTGATCGCCGCTGCATGTCCACGGAGGTTGTTTTACCTCCCCTGCCTGTGTGGCCCCTCCGCGTCTTTCACGGAGGTAACACAGGCAGGAAGTTATGTTTTGTTGTTGCCATCGCGCCGACGCTATTGCGCCGGTCGCGATGACGTCATCTTACCTGCTCTCCCGCCAATGGCTCTATTTAAACCTTCCTGTTCCTTGTTTCATTGCCCGTTCAACGAGTCCATGTTAATGTTCTCTGGGTGCTCTTGCAAATTGATTGATCTCCACGTGTACCAGACCTCGGCTTTGTTATTTGACCTTGATCCTGCGCTGCCCGTCCCGACCTCGGCTTTGTTATTTGACCTTGATCCTGTGCTGCCTGCCCCGACCCCGGCTATTGCATTGACCACGCTCCTGTGCTGCCTGTCTCGATCCCGGCTTGTCTATCGGATATTCTCGCCATCTCTGCATCGTGGGTCCATCACCTGTGGTGCCTGATCCGGCGTAACAGTATTTATCCTCTCTCAGAACCAGAACTCACTGAAAGACTATTGTCACGGAAGCCTCCGTGCCATGGGCTCCTGGAGGGGACTGAGTGCCAGCCTCCTTCCTACAGACTATGGGCCCTGGTAAGGAGTGCCACATTACCCAAACCATAAGAGACTATAAAGACTGTGGAGCTTGGGGTTCCTGCATTTTGGGACTTTGAGCCTTTACCTTTACTTTGATTGGGGATATTGCCTGTGGATTGCGGGGAAGAGCCTGAAGGGAGAAGTGGCTCTTGACAGCCTGAGGTCCCCGGTCGGTCCGTCACAACGATATTGAAGAAAATCTTGCCAAGGGCTTCATACGACCCTCCACTTTTCCTGCTGGAACCAGGATCTTTTTTGTTCATAACAAAGAAGGGGCTTGCGCCCATGCATCGACTACCGGGAGCTAAACAACGTCACAATTCAGAACCGTTATCCATTGCCACTCATCCCAGAACTGCGAGAAAATGTACGATCTGCAAAATATTTCACCAAACTTGACCTATAATCTGGTGAGGATACGTAGGGACGATGGGTGGAAAACGGCGATACTCAACCGGCCAGCTCCTACAGACCGAAAAGGAATACAACGGTTCATCGCCTTCGCAAACTTCTATCGTCATTTCTTTCGCAATTTCTCACGAACAATACAACCTATCACCAGCCTCTCTTCTAAAAAAAACAAAGATTTATTTGGACCGAGGCGGCCCAAAACGCCTTTGCCTACTTGAAGAATTAATTCACCTCGGTTCCTATCCTTCAGCTACCAGTTCCACAGAGACCATACACACTCGAGGTCTGACACCGCTGCAGGTGCTGTCCTTTCCCAGAGACAAGACTCGGATGGTCAACTTCACCCCATAAGCCTTCTTCTCCAGAACTCTCTCACCTGCCGAGAGAAATGACTGTATAGGCGGACGTGAATTGTTAGCCATAAAACTAGCATGGCGACATCTCCGCGAGGGTAAAATGCTTATGTTATCATAAATATTATTGCTGACAAAGACAGTAGAAAATGTCTAGTCTATGATATATGACGAGTTGCGCCAACATATCTACTAAGAGGTGTAACCTGCTTGAAAAGTAACCAATCAGAATGATGCATGCTATTAGAAGTAGATTAGAAGTATAAGAAGTTATATAAACTAGGGCTGCAACAACGAATCGATAAAATCGATAATAATCGATTATGAAAATCGTTGTCAACGATTTTCATAATCGATTAGTTGAATCGATTTTTATCGATTTATAAAATTATGTTTTTCAGAGCAAACGCTCTGAAAAACTCCCGTCCTTCTATAATCCGATCTCAAATAGAGATCGGATTATAACTCTAGAATCCAGACCCCCCGCAGAGCTGCAGGAGACCTGGATCCTCTCTGCCACCCGGTGAGGGTCTGTGCAAAACGCGCAGACATCCTCCGCTTCTCCCCTTCCGCTTCTCCCCTCCACTTCCGCCGGGGCTTCTATTACTGAACCCGGCGTCACGTGACCTTCCGGTGCGGCTTCCATCATGGAAGCCCCAAGGGAAGCGGAGGGGAGAAGCGGCTGTCTGCGCGCATCGAACAGACCCCTACCGGCTGCCGGAGAGGATCCAGGTCCCGCTGCAGCGCCTGCTGGGGATTTGGATTTTAGTGCGCGATGTGCACTGTGTACTGCCACTTCCACCTGCCCCACCAGGGGTTAATATATCAACAGAAGAAAAACAGGACAAGTAAGCAGCACTGGGTAAGTATTATCTTTATTTTTATGCTCATTTGCCCTGTGTTTCTTCTGTTGATATATTAACCCCTGGTGGGGCAGGTAGAATTTTTGCGGGATCTATTAATTATGTGCATTTGTGTTTTTTTTTTATGTCTAGAATATTTGATTTATTGTCCATATATTTATATATATTTATATTGTATTGTGTATTTTTTTTGTCTATATTTAATAAATATAAATATAAAAAAACAATTTTAGTGATGTCAGTTTTTCTTATATCGGGGGGGCATAAGACATATCAGGGGGCACAGTGGCATAAAGGGGCTATAAGGCATATCAGGGGGGACAGTGGCATAAAGGGGCTATAAGGCGTATCAGGGGGCACAGTGGCATGAAGGCGCTATAAGGCATATCAGGGGGCACAGTGGCATCTCAGTGGCATATAGGGGTAAAAGGCATATTGGGCATGGTGGCATATCAAGGGTAAAGGCATATAGGGGGCTATAAGGCATATCAGGAGGGCACAGTGGCATATCGGGGCACTGTGGCATATATATGGGGCTATAAGGCATATCAGGGGACAAAGTGGCATATCAGTGGCATATAGGGGGCTATAAGGCATATCAGGAGGGGTATAATGCATATCAGGGGCACAGTGGCATATTAGGGGACAAAGTGGCATATCAGTGGCATATAGGGGGCTATAAGGCATATCAGGAGGGGTATAATGCATATCAGGGGACAGAGTGGCATATAGGAGGTATCCCCTTATACCTCCTATATGCCACTGTCCCCTGATATGCCTTATACCCCTCCTGATATGCATTTCTGGGACAGAGAGGCAAGCTAGGGGTGAGATGTGCATAACTGGACAAAAATAGTTTACATGAATATTTACTAGTAAAGCTTTTTTTGGTATTTTTTGAGTTCTTGTTAAAATATAGCTTTAATTATTATTTATTTTTTTTTACCCGATTAATCGAAAAAATAATCGGCCAACTAATCGATTATGAAAATAATCGTTAGTTGCAGCCCTAATATAAACCATGTAATCCAAATACGTAATTAGACAACGCTTCGAATTGTGTGTTGTGTGCCTTGTCTCGATTAGGCGCATGATCTAAATAAAGAACAAACTTTTTCTGAGGAGAATGAGACCATTAATTCAACCAACAGCCACTCTGCCCACCCCCCATATATTATGCCTTATACCCTATATGCCACTCTACCAACCAGATATGCCTTACACCCCCCTGTATGCCACGTTCCCTCCGCCCCTAGCTTACCTTAGTGCATTCCCAGACTTGGCCCCTAAGCTCCAGACTCCCTGGTGTTAAGCGGAGACAGCCGGTGAACATCTGCGGGATGCGCACAGACAACCTCCGCTTCAACCGGCACTTCCACAGGGGCTTCTCTGACCGAGCACCGTCATGGAAGCACCGGCAGCAGTGGAGGTTGTCTGTACGCATCACGCAGACGTCAACAGCTGCCAGAGGAGGATCCGGGTCGATCCGGGGGATCTGGATCTTAGCCTTATAGTCAGACCTTTATTTTACTATAATAAGACCTTTAATATAAGACGAGGGGTACTTTTCAGAGCATTTGCTCTGACAAAAACCTTGTCTTATAATTGAGCAAACACGGTATTCCAGGAGGATAGTAGTGAAAGCGGAGTTCTCTGAAAACAGAGAGGATAGACTTTAGTGCTTGAAGATAGAAATATGTAGACAGTAGACGCTGTTTTGGATGTGCATAATGGGAGGCTTGCTTTAGAATCAAGAAGAGGAATACACTGAAAACTGTTTCGTAATATGCATGGTCAGGAGGACTGAGCATTTCAGTTAATTCACTCATTTCAGTAGTCAGTAGACAGGTTAATAACAAAACTTTATTGCAAAAGGTCTTAACCATCACTCAAAACATAACCCCCCCCCCCCCTTTTCTTTAATTCAAAGAGGTTTCGTTGCCTCCCTTTATGCAAAATTAAAAACACAAGAATATCCAATACAAAATAAGCTAGAAGAACAGAAACACCTCTATGCCAATCAACAGGAGACAAGCAGATGCTAACGCCTTCTTCTGTCTGGACTCCGACTTCTCCTACGGCCACCTCTGGAAGAAAGAAAAAAAAAAAAAAAAGAACGAAGATTAAGACATAGCAGGCGCTTTCAGAATTGTCCGGACGTTCACAATGAGCAGGGGTCAAAGGCGCCAATCAGCCTATGAGAAGCTCTCTCTCTCCCTAGGTAAACATGCAAAGGGCACGCTGGTGGAATAATGGTGGGCTCTTACCGTCTCTTCCCTTTTGGAGGTCCCCTGACGAAGCACCAGTCCACGCTGACGGGCTGCCCCATGAGGTCTTGTCCATTTAAGCCTTCCATGGCAGCCAGCGCCTCTTTGTAAGTTTCATATTCGACCAGAGCATAGCCCTGCAGGTAAGACGATTCGAGTTTAACACGGAAGCTTAGTAACCACAAGGCAGGGATAGACTACCTTTAATCAACCTGACTCACCTTTAGGTAACCCGTCCTTCTGTCCAGATTTAAGTGAACGTTCTTAATCTCTCCAAATTCCGCAAATTTATCGTGAATATCTTCCTCTGTGGCTTCTTCGTGGACACCCGTCACAAACAGGATCCAGCCTTCAACCGCTGGGGAGAACAAAATCCATTTAAAATCCTCCAGTTGCCATTACAAACCATACCCAAGGCTCGAGTCTCAGCACTCACATCTTTGTGGACCCGGTTCATCACCGTCCTGCTCCACAGTGTCGTAATCTTCTCGGACTCGCGCTCTGGAACCTTCCTCTACAGAAACCAAAAACAACATGTTTTACCCAAAAGGTAAGTTGATGAAGGGATAGTCCTGCCACGCTATCTGGGGTGTCCCCCTTGCACGTGGCTTGGGGCAATTCTGGAGAATCCCCAACCCCTCCATTCTCTAAGTGTGAGATGTGAACAACACGAAGTGATTTCATTCGCATGGCTTGTTTAGGGGTCTCCCTGAGACTGAGAGACCCCTAAACAAACCCAAACACCTGTACAAGGATAATGCTTTTGGACTCACCAGCACCAAAGCCTCTGCCTTTCCGTTTCTTGGCTTTTTCCTTTAATTTGTGAATGCTCTCTGCAACAACAAACATAAAAAGTCAGGATTATTTCACCGCACCGGAAAAAGAGCAATTTTAAGCAAGCTGGAAAGATCTTAATTAATTTGCCTATGACTTACCCGTAACAAATAAAAAGACAGAAAAATACCCCAAGATGTATATATTATACCCAGCTACAAAGAAAATACTATGGGGTGCACACAGGATCAGCTATATAAACACATACGCAAGAAAGGGTTAATGTTCCTACTCAATCATCTGTTCTGCCCTAGATGGGTGTGTGTGTGTGTATATGTGTATATATATATATATATATATATACTAGCAGCTGGGAGGTTATAGATTAACCAGTCTCACGGGATACTCCGGTACTGCTGTGTGAGGCCCTGCCCCCAGCATACAGACGGTTAATTCCCCCCCGGGGGCAATTACAGGCTCCAGTACAGCCCGGTCCCCCCATTCCCTTCTCACCATCGCCATCCTCATCCATAGCAAAGTCTTCCCCGCCGGCCTCGTGTAAATCCAGTACGTCCGCCATGGTTAGAGAGTCGTAGCAGCAACAGAGAAGCGGGTAGAGATCGCTTCCGTCGCGGGAATATGAAGTAAAAGACAACTGGGCGCTGCGGAACGGAAGTGACGTAAAGGCAGGCGGCGTTCACCCATGTTTTGCCAGTACGGGGGCGGAGGATCTCCACGGCGGCCATATTGGAATTGTCAAGCCATTGCCGCAGGAAGCCATATTGCGGTTGTCAAGATATTGCATGCGCCGTGATTATTGAGTGTACCCAATGGATGAAACATGAATTATTGGTTACTTTGGATCATTTATTATGTAAAAAGTAATGAAGAAATTGTAAAAGGACATAGTAAAACAATGGTGGGCCATGTCTAACCCTTTTCATGAGTATGATTAGCACCTTTGTTTTGGGAAAGGGTCCGTAGTGTTAGCGGGGGACTAAATAAAATATTTACCGGCTTGCTGGTACCATAGCGGCCAATGTCATCCCAGGCGGCCCAAACGGTCAGTTCTCGGCTCCCTCCACCGAAGACCACAAACTAAAAAAATAAGTGCAGTCACATAGCAACTGCAGTAATGTTCTATTGCTTCCAGCATTCCACTGGTTGCTATGGTGATAAGACCACTTTTCCATCTTTGCACGAGATTCCCTTAACCATAACCCCCCAATAATTGCCCACTTACTGCCACCCAGGGAGGAATGATCAGCACCGGAGTGTTTCTTGGAAGCGGCGTGAATCCAACGGGAAATCAGAAACGTAATACGTTTTACGTCAAATGCTGTAAAACATTGCTTTTTATTGGTTTATACCTCGATACAAAAACACACAGGAGATCGGTCGCGTTCCAAAAGCGGAGACCTTGTTAGGTAGTAAGTATTACAGCTACAGCAAGAGGCCATTCTAATGCCAGCGGAGAGAATATTGCTTTATTTAACTACAGAAACCCAGCATCCACAAAACCCTGCCGGCCCAAAACCCCGGCCCTTGTGGATTCGGTCGCGCAAGTTCCCACTCTCTCATTTCCGGAGTTGGATTTACTTTTCTGATGCCAGGAGCAGACAAGAAATGTTCTGTGATGGCTGGAAGCAGGGTGTGGCATTTAAATTGGGTGGAGTTTAGCACTGCATGGGTGGGGCCACTGTTAAGCCCCTCCCACTGGGAGCCACCTGCGTCTTGCTTGTGTCTAGATAACCTATACGAATAAAGGTAAGTTTTAGCCCTGTTTTGTGGTTTCCCAATAAAGGAGTTTTTCAGCCCAACCCAAAACATTGAACCGTTTCTCAGATAACTATATAAAACCTGAACTTCCTACATCATTGTAAAAAAAGGTATATTCTACAAAAAGTACATTAGTTAAACGTAAATATTATAACGGCTACAGACACACAAAAAAAAGTCGCCACCTCTGAAACGGTGTACCCTTTCCAGAGAGTCCACGCCGGGGAGGCGTGTAAAAACTACAAAAATGGTGAAATTACTATGAAAATATATATATTATATAAAAATGTATGGCCCTGGCAAGTAAAAGTGCAGAGCACGAGTGTATAAAACCTGTACAAATAAGTGTGCAAACACGGTCGCTGCGACGGATGTTTAGATGCGGAGCCTCTGGGTTTCTCGGGATATCCGAGGCTGTGGTGAGCAACGGACCGGTTCTAGAAGTGGGAGATCGGGAAACAGACACCTGGCCGGGGGGCCACTCACTAGTGGAGGTCTCTTCTTCAGTTGCTTGCGTGTACAAAGCTCACAAACCTCAACAGTCTCTCCTTCACGTGTACAGAGCTCTTCAAGTCTCTCCTTCGCGAGTCAAGAGGTCTCCAGCCTCTGGGTTCTAGATCCGGCCTGGAAGAGTTCCGGAGCCGTGCTCACCGTGAAGCGGGTCCGAAGGCCGGCCGTTGCTCACCACAGGCTCGTTGTGCCGGTTAGAGGGGGTAGTTGGCGCGCGGCCTAGCAGTTGGAGGAGTGCATGTTTCCCAGCTGCCCCGCCGCCAGCATCAGGATATCCTTCTTCTCCTTGTGGTAACGGAGCTCTTTCCCCGCGAGCCTCGCTTCGTCCAGCTGCCTCTCCGTGGACGCCAGCTCTCTGGTCAGGGTCCCCGGGGCGTCCTGCTCGCGGTTCACCCAATCCATGGCCATCTGGTTCCTCATATCGTCATCCAGCGCGCGGTGGGAGTAGTGAGCCAGCACCTCCTGGGGAGGAAATAGTCACAAGACCATCTTCATTTGGACAGCAGAATTCTGCACAGAAGGGGGGGGGGCTTTATTAAAAAAGCAGCTGATTTGCCTGCCGGCGAGCATGCGAGGAGATCCTGAAAGCCGCGCTGCCACTTCTGGGGAATTGCCCCTATTGCCCAGTGGGCTCCCCAGTGTAGTTAGAGATCAGGGTCCGGGGGGCCGCGCGGAGACCCGCCGCTTACCTGCCGGGAGCACTGGCGTTCTCTCATGGCTTTCAGGCTGCCGTTCCAGTGCAGGAGCTGGAAAACCGTCATGAGCTCCTGGAAAAGAGACGGATCGGTTCTGTATAGCGCCATCATATTCCACAGCGCTGTACAACGCGGCCCAATTAATCCACTCCGACGAGGGTTTGCGAACCATTTCTGCGAACGCCCCCCTTATAAGAGGGGAGGAAAACCCCCCGGAGGGGTAACAGGGGGCTTTTACCTGGAACTCTAGCATTGACTTGCCCTTGTTGGACTCCAGCATGAAGCGGAAGGCACCGATTCCAGTATTGGGGTTATCAGCCTCTTCTCTGTTCCCCTAAAATCATAAACGCCAGAAGAATAATTCAATAGCAGACAACGGCCCCAAAACGGCATCACATTTATTTCTATAGCGCCTGCAGATGCCGTAGCCCATCAGTGGAAAAACCTCCTGCCCGAGGCATCAGAAATATTCAGATTTCACCCTAAGGAAGCGGGGAACGTGGGGGGTTAATTTCCGACTCAAAATATTTATTGGGGTTTGTTTTGCCAATTCTGGGTTTCTTAAAATAGCGGCATAAATATTAAAAAATCCTGCCGGGAACGGCTCTGGAACCACAAGAAACGACAATAAATTCATAAATAAATAGAAGATTTAATAAATCTGGTTTTGGTTACTAATAAATGGGGGGGGGCAGCTGGGGTAAATTTCATCCAGCCAATGGGGAGAGGGAGGAAGAAATATAAAAGCTCCAGATCAGCCCCATTCAGGAGCCACATGCCCATCCCATACATTCCTTCTACCACTTCTGCCGGGAGGCTGACCACTTATCTACCATCCACGTCACATGATATCATCACCCCCCCCCCCTTACATTAAACGTGGCCAGAGCCTCCAACACGCTCTTCTCGATAAACTCGTCGGTGATCCTCCGGGAAGGGTGCTCGTTAAACACGGAATTCATTAGGGCGATCTTCGCCGCGCTCCTGCGGGCTTCTGCCTTCGTTGGACAAAACTGGGGAGGAAAAAAAATAAAAATAACAAAAAACAAACCCAAAAAGGGCTGCTTGTAACCACTCCGAGCCGCCCCGCGCATGATGGAACACAGATCGGACGTCCGGAAGCCATCACACTTTCCAGGGAAGGCAGCCAACAGAAACTCTGATACACGGATTTAACTCTTAAGGGGCCAGGATATGTTGAGGTTTTAGTGATTTTCCTTCCAACTTTTTATTTACCTGAAAGCTCCCAAAACAGCTGCCCCCCGGGAGGGTAACGTAGCAGACGTAAGGGGGGCTGTTGGAGGGGACCATTTCGTAGACCACCAGGGCGCCGTTCTTTAAATCCGCCCCCCGCGTCTGCTTCATCTGCCAGAACTCCTGCAGCGCCTCCACCACATTCACTGGGGCAAAACACAGAGGTTTCAGTAAAAACACAAAAAAACACTAGAAACCAGAGTATATTAACTCTTCCCCTCCCAGAGCCCCTACCACTTCTGCTGGGAGACTGTTCCGCTTATCCACCACCCTCTCGGTAAATCTGTCTGGATGCGGGGCTGGACAGAGCCTATGGCAGCTGGGAACGGCCCTCACGGCCCCCAACATTCTATTTCAGGCACGTAGTCTCTGGTGCTATTTGTATAGTAATTCCCATAGAGAAAGCTGTTCCTGGCTCCTAAAATAAGCCCCAGCTGGTGGTATACATGCGCGGCATCTCGTCTGTTGCCCCTGTGATTTTACCCCGTGTGACCCCAGTGAATGACAGCTTTGTGTCCGTAACGTTTTAATGACAGTTATACCCGAATTCTCTCACAATCTGCCCCCCTTACCCAGTCTGCCCATCTACTGCTAAACCTGGTAATACCCGGCACTGCCCCCATTAATACCCCATCACAGGCCAGCACTGCCCCCATTAATACCCCATCGTAGCCCGGCACTGCCCCTATTAATACCCCACCACAGCCCGGCACTGCCCCCATTAATACCCCACCACAGCCCGGCACTGCCCCCATTAATACCCCATCACTGCCCCCATTAATACCCCATCACAGCCCGGCACTGCCCCCATTTATACCCCACCACAGCCCAGCACTGCCCCCATTAATACCCCATCACAGCTCGGCACTGCCCACATTAATACCCCACCACAGGCCGGCACTACCCATGAATACCCTCTGATGCCCAGTCTGGCACTCACCCCTGCCATAGCCCTGGGTGTGCTTGGCAAAGCTCCTCACCACGGCCTCTACCGCCTCCCTGAGGACGGCCGGGTTACCGGGGGTCCCGAACCCTGCACTAAGGGTCCCTGGGGCCCCCAGGCCAAGCGGAGGTGGAGGAGCCGAGGCCGGGATAGCGGAGAGCGAGCCACCGGTGACTCCGGGCCGCAGGGAACGCAGCGTACCCCCGCTAACCCCAACACCGGGCTGCAGCCGCTGCGAACGGAGAGTATCCATAACCGGTGAATAACGGGACTGGGATCGGGCTGTCAGTCAACGGGCCGAGGGGCGCGGAACGAACAAAGAACCAATCAACGACTGGCTCAGGGGCGTTAGCAAGGGAAACACGCTAATCAGCTGCCGTCAGAGGGACAGCGAGCACGTCAATCATAACATCCGGGGGCGGGGTCACAGGGGATGAAAGGGACGGCAAGGACCCAGGGGCGGGGCTCTGTGGGCCATTCCAGCGCATGCCAATCATAGCAGGGAGGGGAAGCAGGGCAAAGGAGAAACCTTAACGTGTCAATCAGAATATGGAGGCGGGACCTTCCCCTAAAACCAAGCTGTGATTGGTCAATTTCCTCTTGACAGTCCCTATTATAATAATGTTTATAATGTATATAGAGTGCGTTCCGCACACGTATATAATTAATGTACAGTACATAACCTCCCATAATTGAAAGCCTATACATTCATACAGATGTTACATATTATCCGTCTGGCCGGGCACGCCCATGAGCTGGGATAACAGTTTAAATCATTTCCACTGGATCCTCCTCCTAGGGGGGGCCTGAAAAGCATTTTGCCGAGTGAGGATGTATGTGCCCTGCCTGCCCCCGTCGTCACAGGAAGTGAACCTTGCTAATGTGATCTTTAAACCCTCAGACTGTGACACCGAGCGGACACATGGATTCTTGGGTCCGGTTTAGTGGCCAGAGCCAGGCCAAGGAGCGGGTCATCAGGTGGGGACAACGAGTTCTGAACCTATCCCCTGTAAAGCCGACTTCGCTTAGGGGCTCATGATGCTACTAGCCGTCAATCACATGCATGTAGCTAACCATAGGGGTCCAGGAACAGAGCCTAGCCAGCCTGAGGGACACATGATGGTCCTATCCATCAGTCACATGTGCCTGGCCAGCCCCTGGGAGCCCAGCAACAGTGCCTGGCTACCCATAAAGATCCCCATTAAGTTGGTTAAGATGGCCCTTGAAGTGCAGATCATAGAATGACAGAGATGCTGCCTCCTCCCCATAACGAATAGGAGCCGATATACTATTTCCTGGGGTTCAGTCTCTGTCACGTTATTGTTTTTTATTTGTAGAAGTTACACGTGTTTTATAATTCGCTGCGCCTTGCAGAGGAGGCAGACTTGCGCTCGACTTCCAAACTAACAGAGAAAACATTACGCAACCCCCCCCCCATGTGATTTGGTAAATTCCAGAAACTGTTACTTAGTTTCACGTAAATTAAATAAATCCTTTTTTATTTCTTCCTTCATGGGGTTTTTGACCCTGTTTACAGTTCGTGCCGTCGTCAGTCATGCTAATTCCGCTGATTCTGGGCAGTAAAAAGCCCGTCTTTATCCTGCTGCAACCCATGCGTTTTGCATTTGTTGCAGTTATGGCCGCAGAGGCATGTGATTTATTGTAATGGGAAAGGGATTGCGTTCTTATTCCACAAAGAGAATGTTTTACGAACTTAATGAAAAATATTGGGTCCTCTTGAAGATCCTGATGAATGCTTCCGTTGGGTTGGAGTTTTTGGTTGAATGTCCGATTTTGTTTTAGGGAACCGATCATTAAACGGGGCGTTATCTTCTCTCTAGGGCTGCGCAGTACGCCTGCACCTTACTCGGATACACGCTCCAAAAAAATGGAGCCAGTGCCGAACTTGTGGCCACATTGAAGCAGCTGGAGGCCCACCTGAGCCTGGGGAGGAAGCGTAAGTGTTCCGTGTCAGCGTGCGTGTTTTCTGTGACACGGCTGCGTGTAGACGGGCGCGTTACCGTTGGTCTCGTCTGTCCGTAGTATTCCGGTTGGGGAACTCTGCCGACGCTTTGGAATCAGCCAAGCGGGCCATCCATCTCTCCGATGTGGTCCTGAGGTTCTGTATCACCGTCAGCCACCTCAACAGAGCCATGTACTTCGCCTGCGACAACATTCTGTGGGTCGGGAAGACTGGACTGTCCAAGAAGATGGACCAGGAGAAGTGGAGCCAACGCTCGTTCAGGTGAGACCTTTTTCCGTCTGCACACGG
This sequence comes from Spea hammondii, assembly GCA_029215755.1. NCBI lineage: Eukaryota > Metazoa > Chordata > Amphibia > Anura > Pelobatidae > Spea > Spea hammondii. Next base: position 28,862,653 of record JARDYJ010000012.1, on the reverse strand, counting down.
TTTGAAAGTTTGGATTTGTTCTTGGTGGTCTTTCTCCTGTATTTTGCTCAATCCCGTTATCTCCTTTTTCCAAGCCTCACGTTCCATGGGTCTATTAACCATTGAAGTAGTCTACTAGGTGTCCGTGGTGTTCTGATGGTCTGGCAGTAGTGCTAAGTCCTAGTTCACATGTCTTCTTCTGTGCTGCAGGTATTATCTCTTCTCCCTCATCATGAATTTGAGCCGAGATCTCTACGAGCTGAAACTTCTCATGGACGCGGACAACAGCAGCAAACGACCCATGACCAAGCTCAATGTGGAGAACGGGCCGGTTCCTGACAGAAACCGATCCCCGCACCATCTCCTGGTCATTAAACTGAAGCTCCTCGTCCACATCTTCAGGAACAACCCACCTCTCCTTCTTGACGTCCTGAAGAATACCTGCGATCTCTTCATCCCGTTGGACAAGCTGGGACTTTACAAGACCAACCCCGGGTTCATAGGGCTTTGCGGTCTCACGTCTTCCATACTGTCTATTCTGACCATTGTCCACCCTTGGTTAAAACTGAAACCCTAGCTCAGCACTATGTTTTTGTTACACCCTCCCCGTAAGAACCCCCTTTTCATGTAAGCAGCTCTCCTTCTTAAATTCCCCCTCTGGCTTTTAACCCGGACCCAACCGGAGCGCGAAGCGTGAGATTTACCAAAGCATGGAAACTTTGCCACATCTGGAACATGTATGTTGGCAAGTGCATGGCAAAAAACTATAAGACCTCCCACCCTATGAGGAGAGAATTGTAAAATCATCAGTGTCCCCATTTCAAGTAATATTTAAAAAAAAAAAAAATGTTGCCGATTCACCGGCGCAGATATGGGTGGCTAGAGGTTCTTATTAAACTTTATTAGACAGAGGAAGTCTAACGCATGTAGACCGTTTCCATCCCCCATTGGCCGATCTAACGGATCATTTAGGGGACAGATCTCATAGTAGGAAGTAGTTGAGGGGGAGTTGGGGTTTTGGGTGGACAAAGAGCTGGCCTTTGTTGAACCAGCCATGTTTACAAATACCTGATCACAGATTATTTCTATTAAAAGTAAGACTATGATGATGATGCGATGCACGCTCCGGCCCCTGCTAGTAGCCCCTTACCCCCCAGCCCTCTTACCCGCTGATCAAATGCACTATAGGGGAAGCTCATTATAGGGAAGCTCACTACATCTAATGTGTCAAAAATACTGCACTTACTGAACGCGTCTTCTCTGGACGTATCCATGGTATTCTGATGCATTCTTTCCAGCATTTTCACCTGAAAAACACAACCTGTGACGCGTCTGCAACCCGATTACTGTATATAATGTATAATTGTAACATTGTAAATACTGTTAAATTGGAACCACTAATAAAACAGACAGCAATTCCTTTACTTCATTTATGAATCTGCGTGTCCTCCAGCATCGGGGTCTCAATGAGTTTATGTGGAAGTGGCCAGCTAAGAATAAAAACATATATATATATATATTATGAAAAGTTAGGACAAGGTTTTGTAACAAAGTAAACAAAAAGCACAAAGTCAGCAGGGTGATGTTTTTTAATCCTCTTTGGTTACGCTTTGGTTCTGGTTGAAATCGAGGAAGACTCTTTTATCTGATTGGACGACGCAGGCTGTTTATATCAAAGATAAAATAGAAAATATTCAATCTCTCTGTACCCAAACCTCGGAAAGTCCCTGCAGTCTAACGCCGAACCTATTACTCCTTCTTGTTGACCCGGTCGTGAGCTCGGACCTACAGACCGCTAAGAGGAGTCTACTAAAGGAGAGACGAGAAGCTGTTATCCATAAAGGTAAAAGAATGGAATGTCAGAAAATGTGTGCCAAGTATCCCGGGAATTACTGACCAGGCTTTCTAGATTGGAACGTTCTTAAATGTCAGCTCCATGACTTAATTGAGCATTATGAAGGGCCAACCCCTGTGCGTTTCCGCTTCAAGAAGAGCTGGACTGGCCCTGTATAATGTATAGCTAAATCAGGGTACTTACTGGAATAACAATATAATATAAAGTTCATTTCTTGAGTTTTGGAGTTTTATGAGAGCGGCTGGGTTTGCAAATACACGTTTATAATCGTTATATGGGATTAGAAATGCAGACACTGGAAACAAAGAGTGCTAATGCGTCTGATCTCATCCATACAGTAATGCAAAACAAATGGGGGTTTCACATTTTGGCTCTATTAGTAAATTGGCTCTATACAGCGTGTTTTAAGAGATATATGGAAACATACGTAGAACCTGCCGGCAGATCGTCTAGTCCGACGTTTTTTCCCGCTGTAAAGACTCAAACCTTAATCAGTCGTTGGTCTCGTCTTAGATTCAGGAGCCGTATGTCTATCCCGCGCATGTTTAATACCCTCACTGTATTACCCTCTACCACCTCTGCTGGGTTGCCCCCTCAGGGTTTTTTTGTCAAACATATATATGAAAGTTAAATTCCTCTGCAACGGAACCAGTTGGTCCATCTTATCTTTCTCTGCTTTTGGTGATGAAACGTACCACGGAGTTCAGTACACTCGCCACCCCCCAGTCGATACCTTGTTAGTCTCCTAGTCCCGGGTTACCTTGCTTTACACAGTGTCAGACCTGGGGGGGTTTGGTTATATCATAGACACTTTGCACAGAGACGGTGGGGATGGAGTGGAGAGCCGTGTCATCTCTCTATCCTTGCATTGTGTGTTCTATTCTTTAAATCTACGAAAAATATATGTTTTCATTTATTGTATATGCAGGGTCCTGTTTCAACATGGCCGGAAGAGAGCAGGAACAGATCCATCCGGTAATCCCCAGTCATCTACTATTTTGGGGGCTTGATGATAAGTCGGTCTAAGTAAATGTATCGATCAGGAGCCCTTCATCAATATGATCCAACCTACAGCAAACTCATCACTCCATATGTACATTCTACCAAGTAACCATTACTAATCCACCCAAATACCCATCACTCACACTTCCATCCAACCAATGTACCACCACTAATCCACCCAAACACCCATCGCTCCATGCTTCCATCCCACCAAGCAGCAATTACTAATCAACCCAACCACCCATCATTCCATACATCTATTCATCCAATGTACCACCACTAATCCACCCAACTACCCATCACTCCATATGTCCATCAACCAAGCAGCCATTACTAATCCACCCAACCACCCATCACTCCATATTTCCATTCAACCAATGAATCATCACTAATCCACCCAACTAGTCATCCTATCTGAAATTCTACCATCCTATCAATCAAATAACCCACATCCCAACCCCCATAAAGATTCCACCAAACTATCTACTCAACCATTTTATTCATTCCTCTATGCCATGGCATATGCTTTATTAATTCAAACATCTAACAGCCTGTCCAGCCACACTCTCAACATTCCTCCCATTCATCTACCAGTTTGTCCATTCCTCCACCCATCAATTTCTTCCTCTTTCTCTCATTCAGTCAGCTACCCACTCATTGTCCCATCAACTTTTTGGTTTTCCATACTTTCACTCAATCATCTATCCACCAATATACCATTCCCCGAAGAGGTTATTTCTATTCAATTGAGAGGGGCTAAAATATTGAGGATCATTTCAGTCCCTAGGAGACCTCTGACCATGGCCAATCCATCTGTCTCTACAGGAGAATGCATTGTATCGAATGGCCAGGCTTCCTCTCGTCCAGTCGTCCTACCAGATACTCACATTTGCCTATCAAGATATAAAGAACCTCAATCCATTGGTGGGATATTTTTGCAGCATGTCCGAGAGGGGCGCAAAAGCTGCCAGCCACGTGGCCGCCAAGTGCGTGGCCCCTGTCCTGAGTATCATGGGACCTCAAAGTGAGTAGCTGGGCCATGTGCTTGATTCACAGAAATGTAGGGGCATATTCATCGCTTCGACAAGGCGGGGGAAAAGTCAAGGCAAACGTTAGAAATAATTATTTGTTGTATTTTCGCAATAAGTCTAGAAAAATCTGAACGTGAAACTTTTTTTGACAAAAATATACCAAACATACATGGTTGCTTAGATAGTAGTCTTTGGTTTAAAAAATAAATAAACATAATTAATATTTAAATACCACTAAGTTTTATAAATATAAGATATGTTTTCTTTTTAACACATGGACTCCAAAATAATAATAAAAAAAAAAAAAAAAGCCGTTACAAAAACTGATTTTTTGGATAACTTTTTATTTTTATTTTTGTAAAGTATGAAAACCTACGGAGCCTGACCTTAAAAAATCTATTAGTAATTTCATTTACATGAGGGTTTGGGAAGAGTTAAGAGGTTTTTTTTTTAGATTAGCGCATGCTCTTCGGGAATTTCACGTGGCATTGTCCGTGATGGTAATAACAGGGCGCCACGTGTTGGTTTGCGCCTCCCCCCCTCCCCTTTTTCTGTTCCGTGGCAATCAAATCAAAACGTGCAATCGTGTTCTAGCCCCGGCTTTCATCCACCAATCGCGCGCCAGAGGCCGGCTGTTTCGGGGCACACGACAAATGTGTTAGTGGTACGTTAGGTATTGCCATGTGAATGATTATACAAAATACCGCTGCGATGCAAATGGGACGCGCGCCCCGGCTCGGCGGGAGCCACTCCACGCAGGAGGGAAATTCAGGGCCGGCTAATTTAACAGTGGCCACTGGAAGCAAGAAATAATTGCCTTTCAGCCTCAGGAGGCCAGGCCCGGCTAATAGCTCCTTTTATTTAAAAGCTTCAGACCTGTTATCCGAATTGTGAGAATGTTTGACCAAAAAAAAAAAAGGGGGGGGGTGTTATTATTCTTCCCTTTCATTGCCAGGAGACAAAGCCATTTAGCTACGAACACAGATGTCCGTAATGAGGATGAGCAGAGAGAGACGTTAGCAAAAGAGAGACGTTAGCAAAAAAGAGAGAGAGAGAGAGAAAGATAAATGGGACTCTTACTGTATGAAGCTCTCCAATAGGATTGAGTTTTATACAGCCGACCTTCTGGAGGACACGGAGAGCTTGTGATGCCCCTTTGTAGATCCCTGGTGAGATCTCCCCTAGAGTACTGTGATCAGTTCTGTAGAGCGGATCTCCAGGACACGGAGATCTAGTGATCCCACTTTATAGAGTATTGTGATCAGTTGCCATCGACTTCACTCTTCATGAGGAGACAAACTGACCCAGAACTCAACGGCCAACTTGACCACCAACTCAAATGACTGACGACCCACAATGTCCAAGGTGACATAACTTTTTATGAACAGATAAGTTGGTGCTCAGGTGAGGTCATGTTGAGCGGTTTTAAGTTAATTTGTTAAGGTGACCTCTAAAGCTCGACCACGGAACCTTTGTGAGCAGACCTACCATGTACTGTGTTGTGGGGCATAGACGGAACCAGAACATTAGGCTAGTAAGGTGAAGGTAACTGTGATGTATGTAACAGAAGGATTGGCTTCTCATATCAATCTCTGTTTCAGTCTCCACCATAAACAAAGCGGCTGTTTGGATGGTCGATGAGTTGGAGGTCAGGCTTCCTGTGCTGGACCAGCCAGCAGATGAGGTACGATGTCCAGCAGAGACCGCCAGTATTACTTTGCGGGATGTTAGTTAGGCATTTTTACGTTTCTTGACATTTGTTTCAAGAAAGGTAAAATGAAGCTGATGCTATACACATATTGTGCCACTAGGTCTCACTGTCTATCCGTTTTTGTGGAACATGGTCTCCTTTGTCCTTCTCAACGCAGAGAATGGGCAAAGGGCTATACGTTGGTATAGGTCGCTATAAGTCTCTTGTAAAACAATCCACCCTGAAAGGCATTTGTGATTTTAACGTGGTCATGGTTGTTTAATACATATAATCATAAGATAGGGGTAATATAGAGAACTGAAATAATAAGGGTGTCAACTTGGATGGCTTGGGGAAAATGACGGGAAGAGAGAAATAAATCATAGAGAGGAGACACCAGGAAAGAGGTTATAAGCTAAATTATGTTTTTTTGAAAACAGGGTAGTGGGTAAGTGAGACGGAGTCCAGTAGAGGCCAGTCTGGGGTGAGCGCATGGGACAGGTGTAAGGCAATACCCAGCAAAAGACAAGGACCAAGTAAGGTCCTAGATGAATAAGCAGGTTAGATGGGTCAAGAGGCTCCTATTTCTCAGAACATATTATATTTCTACTTTTCCACCCCCTCTGACCCTGACCTTATATCACCATCGTGTCCTGCTTTGTCCCTGCAGGTGGTCTCTGATTTCCAGGACAAGTTGGTAGACACCGTGGGTGCCATGAAAGATCAAGTTCTGGAGCAGCTGCAGAACTCCATGGACAGAGTCAGTTCCTTGGCTAGAAATGCGCGTGATGCTGTCTCTCTGGCCGCTTTCACCTTTAGGGCTCAAGGGCTCAAGGAACTGGTGAAACTGGGGGCCGAGCTTGTGATGTCTCAGGCTGAGGAGCTATTGCATCAATACCTTCCGGAAGCGGATGAAGGTGAGACATAGCATCTCATCTGCACAGGGATTTGGGACCTAAGTGGGACTGGCCAAACTAAACAGGGATACTTGGCAGACGTGCTGCGATCCCCCAGCAGCAAATTGCTGTTAAGCAGAAACATCAGGACACCTGCGCCTCCAAATGAGTTATCAGCCGTTCTGTGGGCTGAAGATGGCGTCGGGAGAACGTTCCCCCGGCCCCTAGCACCGATTGTTCTTTGAGTCCTGTGCTTGGCGTCTTTGTTTTTGTTGCCTGTCTCTACGACTCGCTGATTTTGCCCAGGAAATGAAATGCAATTATATTTAAGCATGTGCTTGTAATGTTCTGCCTGCCCTCCAAAGCTCTGCAGGAAGCCGGTTACATTATCTGTTCCCGTCGCTTTTGCTGCTAGGTAGGACCATAGTCTGGATGTCCAAAAATGGACACCTGGGATTCACAAGGTGGTCACTACCATGTGGACATCGTAGGTGGTCCTCTTATTTCTAGGGGATAGGAGGCTGCGAAGCTGCCCTTGTCACAGAGCCTCATTTTGGAAACCTTTCTAATGTTTCAATCCTCTCCAGCCAAAATCTCAGTTTGGTTGCCTGGCACACATCTCAGACCATCTGATACATGTACAAGTCTCCAACATAGAAATTATAACTAATCACATTGGGAATTAGTTCCCTTTCAAATGTGACACTGTGTGTATAGAGTCCTGTATTTATAAGAAGCCAGCACCGGGCTCTGCAGGGGTGGGATCAATGGCAAGAAGTCAATATCAGGCTCTGCAGGGGTGGACTCATTGGCAGGAAGCCATCATGGTCATGTCTGCAGTGGTGGGATTATTTTTATAAAGCTAGAATTAGGTCTTCAGGGGAGCTAGGGACTATGGGGAGGCCAGCGTCAGCCCCGGCAGGGGTGGGGTCATTGGGAGGCAGCCGCATCAGGCTCTGCAGGGGTGGGGTCATTGGCACAAAGCCAGCACCAGGTCTACAGGGGTGGATGTGAAGAGAAAGAAAGATTAATCTGCCTCAGTCTGGATGCAGTGTATTGCGAAATATTTTTGGATTAAATAGATTAATAATGCGGCCAATATTCAGCATTAATTCGTACCTTTTACAGGAAGAAAGGAGAATGTGGGCAGTTATCAGACGGAAGAAACAGGGGGCGCCACACCGAAGCTTGTGTCCGGGATTCTGCATTTCATCAATGCCATCCTAGCAAGTGGTCTTAGAAGACTCAATCCTGTCCTTGACTCGGCCTGGGGACTCCTGCACGGACTTATCAACCTTCTGCGAAGCTTATCCTACGAGGTAGGACCTCCATTTACACTACAAAAATATAAACTATTCCAAGACCAAAGAATTCACACCACCAAAGAGGGGCATTTTTATTTTAGGGGGTGTGGCGACAGCTGGGGATTTACGTTTTATGTGACTTTTTGCCCTATTCCTGGGAGTCGTTTAGAAGAGGAATAATAGATCTTATTTACACAATTTAATTTATAAACCAGTTAGTCATGGGAACACCTCTCCTGTGATTGTTGCTCCAGGGAGCTCGTTCATTACGTGGCTGGTGGAAGTAACTTGGGCTCCCCTGCTTCCGAGACAGCCGCAAGGTGGAAAGCCTAACGACTCTCCTCTTCCATCACGCTAGTAATCACGCTAACCTTTAGAGACTCGGAGAGATAAAGAGATATATACCCTCTAGAGGACCAAAAATGTGTTCCTTCTCCGTCATGTTGGTCACACTGATCCGGGGCTCTCTGAAGAAGTCTCCAGTGCCCCGGAACCAGTGCAGGTCTCTGTTCTTCTAACAAGAGACCACGGTGGCCCTGTGATTGGCAACTTTGACAGCCACTAGTTGCTCCGCAACCAGGTTTCTGCTGTCATAACCAACCATTTAATGGTCAAGTGATGCGAGCACAAAATACACATAAACCTTGGCAAAAAGTAGCACCAAACAGGCCAGCTCTTCGAGACAGGATTTTCGATAAGCGCAATTGTGTGCTTAATTAAATATATATATGTTGAGAAACACATAGCGGCAGGACGGCAGAGGGGAAGGTGTATGGTCATAGACTTGTTGACTTGGGTTCCACCAGATGCCCATTGTGACCTCAATGAAGTGCGTCCTCCTTTATTGGCACAGTGTCTCTTATGCCCTTCTGTTAGTTAATGACGGATGAGGGCACCAGGAGGAACCACTCAACAACATGTTTTGCACTCTGTTCCGAGCTGAGAACCGGCGGACGTGCAGATCTGTCCTGGGCTGTCCCCAAACAATTTCCTGTTCTTATTCCCGCTTCCCGATAGTAAACAAATCAAGAATTTAATCCATGAAATGGTTTTATGTAACGAGACATCGCCTTCCAAGAAGGACATCTCCTTCTCCTACCACTTTAAGGTCAAATGCTTGAATTGGGTGGGGGTCACAATTAAAAAGTAATTATCTATAGTTATTATTAGAGCATATGGTTGTATCCCATCTTAACCGTTCCTATTTATGAAAATTATTGGGGGAAATGAAACATTTTGGTCTCAGGATTCCATCTCTGGAATGTATCACATCTTCAAATTTCTAAGAAATAACACTTGGATAACGTGCTAAAGAGGACGTCCAGTGAAACCAAATATTTGCTTTTCCAACTACAAACATTTAATGATTTAACAAAATTGTTAATGTATGTTGAGGACCAACTGACCGACGGATCCTCCCCCACCGCTCTGGTCTCTGGACTCGTTAGATGTTATTCTAATTCGTGCAATTAACAGATAAGGGCAGCTCTGGGTTCTGTTCCTCCAGGATCAAGGGCTTCGTGATGTTGTGTTTCTGATGCACCAGAACAGACCCTGACGGTGTAGACGGCCCATAACAGAGCCTACGTGACACTCGGAGGGTCTCCTTAGTCCTACCAGAGGTGTCTGGATACATAAAGAAGATGTCTTCTCCTTTCATCTGCGGCTGGGAGGAGAAGACACAAGCTTTGATACGTCCCAGCAATGGTGTCCATAAACAGACCTATTGGCTGTTCCCAGGCCAGCACCAACAATCCCTCTGAGATTCACATACGTGAATAACTTCAAGGGCATGAGATCCCACCATAAACAGAATATATAGATAAATAAATTCAACGTTCATAATTACATGTTATGCAATTTTCACATATTTGATTGCTTTATAACAGAACTTGTTTGGCTCCTTCAGTTAGATCATATCCCGTATACTGTTTTATGTAAAGGATAATGGAAGCATGGAACTACTTTCGGACACAGTAGTCTGCTGTCCTGAAAAGGAAATCCTTGATAAAGTTTTGTGCTTTTTTAGATGGGAAACGGACAAAGTGGATGGGCAATTTTTTTCTTGCGTGTTCCCAGAACGTTGCGTGTCCCACCCCAGGGATTTCTAATTCTGCGCCCCCACGCTTCATGCATCCATTCTTCATGTTTTGTGGCACGTACCCTACTGTACAGAATCTGCCGTTCCAGCCTGCGGCGCTCTCTGCCTCTGTGGCCCCCTTATAATTTATCACTGTCATGGTACATGTGACACGTTAACCCTTCAGCTGCCGGGTTAACCCTCTGGACAGTGTTTTGGGATTTTGGGTCTTTCAAAAAGGTGGCATTTAGATCGGACCACCAAATAATCCACATTAATAAGAGATCACCAATTGTCAAAGGTCGGTGGCGCCTTAACAAGCGGGAAAGGGTCAGAACCCAAGGCGTTAGTTACAGCTCCGTGCCTTAGATTGCTTTATTTGGTCTTTTTTTCACCCAAATCAAAGGGATTGTGCCAAGGGCTATAAGAGTGGTGATTGTAGCCAAGGGTCGGCACCAACGTTGCTCATGGTGTACATTTACTGGGGTGGTGGACCCAGTTTGATGGACCTTCGCTTGTCACAGAGACCGGTGGCCTTTGAGGGACACCTTGCCTATCCTTGGCTCTAACCCTATGTATTGTCATGGGTCACACCCCAAAATGTAATAGACCCTAAAATCCAGATCATACCGAGAACGGTTGGATTTTATAACCAGCCGGCCTCATTCAACATGCGACCCAGCAAGTGGTTAATTAAACCGGTCCTCTCTGCTTTTTCCTCCTCGTAGCCAGAGCGCGAGCTGGAGATAGTTTGATCGGCTTTGTTCTTCTTCCAGTAGTCTGGAAGCGATTATAATTAATTGCAGGCAGCGATCGGAGAAGAGGGAAGCGGTGATGGCTTCAAAACGTCCCTGAGAAAATGTCTCGGGCTTCGAGAAATGCCAGCAGTGGAAGCAAAGCGTTCCGTTCCAGAAGCCTGCCGAGGGATTGGTGTGATTTACCGGTGACCAGGTGTCCTGCTTTAAATGTTATTCTCAGAAAACGACACTTTGATACAATTATTGGATACATTGTTACATCAGGCACACTTTGGTTATGGATCCCACCCAAAACAGCGAATCTTTCCCGTTCTTTTACCAGGAACCTGTATAAAAGTATTAAATATATATATATATATATATATATATATATATATATATATATATATACCCGCGTTTTATGTTAACACTTTAACAGACTCAGTATTTGGTTACATCCATTTTTAAATGAATAGAAAGGTGAATGCGAGGTGGAGGGACTGAGAGCTGATGGTGGGAGAGGGAATCTGTGTTTATATGAAGTGCATGGTGTATAATGTTGTGAGAGTGAGTGTGAGTGTGTGGTACTTGGTGTATAATCCAGGTGGCACCTATACTTGTTTATCATCCAATAATACACTAGGTGGCGCCCAGATATTACGCATTATTTACCCACCCTGCTGTTTCTATACACATTATCAGGGCTTTTAGGGCTGTAGAACCCTGCGATTCCCTCATACCCAGCAAATATTCTGGGCTGCTAAAAAAAGAGGGGCAACAGGTGAGGAAAGAGGTACACAGTGATATGGGACACAAAGAGGGACTGGACAAACTAAAAAGGGACACTTGGCAGATTTATATTTGGGAAAGTAATGCTAACGGGACCCCCTCCCAGCACGATATTTGCCTGCTATCGGGGGCATCTGTAAGCATCCCAGCCAATGGAAAAATGTACCGCCCCTGCTGGATACCACGGCATGGCCACATTCTAACTGAGATGCGGCCTTCCGTGTCCTCGGCTCCGTACCGGCGCATCATGCATTGCCTGCTCTCCGCTGTTACATGTTTTCCTATGATGCCACATACATACATGTCACATACATGCCTATTCCCCCCCCACCCCAGCAGGAGGCTGCGCGCATGGGACCGCTCGTGTATCCGAGCATGACAGACGAGAGCGTGTATCTGCGGACACATGAACACGGGCCGCTTCTCACATCTCGAAATAGCTGCCCAAACAAAAGCCGTTATTTACTATCATCCTCCGCTCCCACAATCAGCCTGATCCCTCCACTGTGACAGGGCGCAGTCAGACAAAGGGCGAGCGGGTGCCAGCATGTGACACGCAGCTCCCTGACCCAGAAAGAAATAATCGCAGGTGCTTACGGCTCCCGGGGCGGAGGGGGTTAAATTACACATAAAAAAAAACAACACATGCAGAAAATTGGGGTGGAAAAAAAAAAAAAAGAGTGGCACCTACAGTGCACCCGTAGGGGTTAATTTGCCCTATGCCTCTGGTCCTCCTCGAGATGCTAATTACATAGACAATCCAGTTGGCCTTTTGAATATTTTTATTTATTTTATTATAAAAAAAAAAAAATTTAATTCTGCATAAATTTAATGTTTTTTTTTTTTAAATGTTGACATAGTGTTTGGTAAGACCCCCGAGACTTATCAATGTCCGTCTCCAACACCCTAAATGCCAAATCACACGCTACCGCTTTTGTACGAAGCTGAGGATTCTGGAGCCCATTGTACAGCGCCACAGAGTATGGCGGCGCTATAGAAAATAATAATTAATAATCACACAGCCCGGCTCTCCGTCTCCTGAGTCATGAAAGTGACTCATGCAAAGTCTTTGTGCTGAGTTGGTGCGCAGGTACCGGTGTACACCTGCCAAGAGCCGTGGGCCCCGGGCTCCGAATTCCATTCTAGAGACATTGCCGGGATTCCGAGGATTCCTTTCTCCGGGTGAATAAACCAACAGGTGAGGCTGGAAGAGAAGTCATTCCAGGGTCCTGGCCCCCATCAGACACAAGAACATAATAAACAGTTGCGTAACGTGTCCCGGCGATTGTTTGCGCGTGTAGCAGCCGGGTAACAGAGCACGGCACATGTATGACAAATAAATGAAGGACGCTTCCTCCTAGAAGCTCCACGGCTTGATTCTGATTTGTGGTTTGGATCACGCAGAGATTTTTCCTAGCAGTCAACCAGTAGGCAGAGGACTTATTCTACCCTTTTAAGGGAGGTGTAAGCAGAGACTTATTTACCCTGGGCATTACCCGTGCCACAGCCACCGTGACTTTAAGGTGCTCATCCTCCATAGGGGCAGTTAGGAAGATCAGAGTTCTCCATTGTAACCAGCCCACTGTGCCCGGTCGCCCAAGAGGGCAATTTGCCCACCCCACCCCCGTTTGGACATGCCACCCTAGGCATAGACAGTACAGGCCAAAATCTGTTGCTGGTTATAAGGTCAGACATCTCTTTTGTTCCTGTAGAAGAGCACCAGGCATTGGCCCAGTGTCCAAGATGGCCAGCCTGGGCTTGGCTGCATCTAAGGAATAAATTCAACGACTTACAGACCTTTCTGTTAGTAAATTATAAGGGTTCTGAGGGCCATGGATGTGTTTAGTTTTTTTTAATAAATAATACCGATGCTGGGTTTCCCAGAATCCTTTCTGCTTCACAAGAATCCATTCTGGACTCCATGACCTTTCTTTGCCCGGGGGACATGTACCATGTCGAGGACTTGTCTGAAATTGCTGCCATTTACAGGAAATGCTAGCGGGCTGTTCTTTTCTCTCTTTCACAGGACTAATCTCTTTAACAGCAAATAATTGTGTATCTTCATTGATGCCCATAGGCTGGAGAGGAGATAATGGCAGCCATTTCCCTCTGAGAACATCAACTCTTCTCCTACTTCTTCTGAAACCCTGTCCATCGTTTTCAGGGGTTTCTGTAAAAGTACAGTACATATCATCAGTGTATCTATGCAGGAATATCTTGCGTGGCTTCTTATTTCCCCAAACAACCAAGCACCCATGTCTGTGTCTGGAACCACCCTGGAAACGTAGGACCTCTTTTGGAACATCGTTGGATGGCAGGACCAGCCTGGAGGTGTCTACGTGTGATCGCCGCTGGGCTTCCCATCCATTTCCCATCTTTGTTGCGGCAGTCGTCAAGGATCTGTCCTCTTCTAGGAGACACACGGTGATGTCTGCCCTTGGTGGGACAATCCTACAAGTCAATGTCCACTTCGAGATCTAGGAGCCTACAGCGTGTAGACATGTCTACCTACCTGCGCAATTAGCTATCGCTATGTTACTGTTAAAATGTGTCCATTCAGTATAATAGAAAGATCCATACATAAGTTCTTCTGCCCCACGGAGAAGGAAGAATCCACCCTGACCTTAAGCTCCTGGAACATGCCCCACTCGAAGGCTGGCAGCAATAAAAAGGTGTTAGTTATTAATCTGGAAGTCAAGACAACCTTAACAGGCCATCTTACTACGGGTCTACGTTACCTCTCCGAGAGGGGAATGTGTAACTTGTGGTCCTGGGGAGATGCGAGACTCCACCACATTCTCTGCTGGTTAAATATTGACAGACGTCGAGAGTGTGGAAATTTACATCGTACTTCTCTCTGCAGGAGGTCGTCTGATGTCGTTTAAATCATTACAGGAGTGGACAGGGGAATGCGAGTCAAGATACTGTTGTTTACCGATTAAATCATCATCCATGTTGGCTTTCTTTTTTAATTTATAGAATTTTTGGGAAATTGATCCGGAGCCTTGTTGTACATGACACGCCGTATGTGTTGAAGGACATCTCATATAGGGTTTAGTAGCCTTCAACTCAATCTGTCACAGAGGGGGTATCAATTTGGACCTCAAGACTATTTTTTTCTTGGGCTAATATGGAGATATCCACTGTTTCTTGAGTAGATAGTTCTAGAGGAACCGCAGATCACCCCAAAGGGCAGCTGTCTAATATTCTGCGGAATGGGAAGCGTTCTTTTTTCCATGTCAGTTAGGGAGTTTTAATCAAAGAGACGGAACTTAAGCTCATGGCCCTTGGGCCACTTTGACTATTATTGGTCTCCATTTTTTCTTGGCTTGACTCACCAGTAAAGAAACAAGTCTTATAGAAAGGGGCCCATGATGGTTCATGGTGGGGGGGGGGTCTAAAAAATGCCACCATTAATAGGTGTCTGGAGAGGCAGGTGCTAAACCTGTTCCCGTGTATATCGTCTCTGGACAGTCACGTCAAATGGTTTGTAGTCCAAATTAATGGGAAAGAACCTGGAAGAACAACACAAAATTCTAATGTTTACAACGTTCTAGATGTAGTGAGAACCTATTATCTATGAGACGCGTTGGTATTTAGGACGTTGATGAGGACCAACAGCTACAGGAGACGGAATATCCATTAATGAAGGTTTTTTCTGCAGAAGGAGTTGTGACGGATCTCGCTCCTGACTCCGGCATTGTCATTCTATGTTTAGATCATGGCAGGGGACGATGAGACGCTGTGTGCAGGAACACGCAGGGGACCTTGTTTTTCTGGGTTAGTTAAGACGATCTCCAGGGAAGTTAATCGTTATATTCCCACGTGAGACAAAAGTCTCATTGCAACAGATATATAGAGCAAAAACGACAAAAAGAGAGACCCCCCCCGTTGGTCTAATGGCTTAATGATGAGAGATGGGAGAACATGAATCCATGAACCCAAAGAGACAGCATAGTGAGATCTACTGACTAGGGGATGAGACAGCGGCGGGTCTGTATGTAATGTAGGGGATGCGACTGCGTTATCAGGACTGGTCAGACAGCGGCGGGTCTGTATGTAATGTAGGGGATGCGACTGCGTTATCAGGACTGGTCAGACAGCGACGGGTCTGTATGTAATATAGGGGGTGTGACTGCGTTATCAGGACTGGTCAGACAGCGGCGGGTCTGTATGTAATGTAGGGGATGCGACTGCGTTATCA
Source organism: Spea hammondii (assembly GCA_029215755.1). Classification (NCBI taxonomy): domain Eukaryota; kingdom Metazoa; phylum Chordata; class Amphibia; order Anura; family Pelobatidae; genus Spea; species Spea hammondii. The sequence continues at coordinate 28,847,086 of JARDYJ010000012.1, read as the reverse complement.
GGACTGGTCAGACAGCGACGGGTCTGTATGTAATATAGGGGGTGTGACTGCGTTATCAGGACTGGTCAGACAGCGGCGGGTCTGTATGTAATGTAGGGGATGTGACTGCGTTATCAGGACTGGTCAGACAGCGGCGGGTCTGTATGTAATGTAGGGGATGTGACTGCGTTATCAGGACTGGTCAGACAGCGGCGGGTCTGTATGTAATGTAGGGGATGTGACTGCGGTATCAGGACAGGTCAGACAGCGGCGGGTCTGTATGTAATGTAGGGGATGTGACTGCGGTATCAGGACTGGTCAGACAGCGGCGGGTCTGTATGTAATGTAGGGGATGTGACTGCGGTATCAGGACTGGTCAGACAGCGGTGGGTCTGTATGTAATGTAGGGGATGTGACTGCGGTATCAGGACTGGTCAGACAGCGGCGGGTCTGTATGTAATGTAGGGGGTGTGACTGCGTTATCAGGACTGGTCAGACAGCGGCGGGTCTGTATGTAATGTAGGGGATGTGACTGCGTTATCAGGACTGGTCAGACAGCGGCGGGTCTGTATGTAATGTAGGGGATGTGACTGCGGTATCAGGACTGGCTCATATATATGTAAATATCGGGGATATTCTTGCGATCTCTTTCTCCTCCGCGCTGAGGACGGAGCCGGTGAATCGCCGTCTGCCTGTTGTGCCGATCGGACTCATTTATACCTCTTTGGCTTTTTTTAGGAACATAAATCCCCAGCAACACAAAAGCCCCCCTGCAGGGTTTAAATGCCTGCCTGTACTCGCCATGTGTCTATGGATTTCTGTCCAGCCCCGCCACACAAAAACTCCCCACGCCGAGTCTACCGATCGGCCGCCGACCAGTTCCTTTATACTCGTAACGATCAGCCGCCAGCCGTTCGGGTTGTCGCCCGTTGTATATATAGATCCACGTGCTTCCGTCAGCCGGTCATTTTTTTATTTGGCTTCTTAACGTGGATTTTCAGAAGCTAATAGGATTCTATAAATACCCCCTCGCCTCTCGCCTCTGGAAAGGGGGGCTCGGAAACTAGGGCCCAGCAATGGCACAGCAAGAGCTCATTAATAACCCCTTGGCGTCAAATTTATTCTTGGGTTCAGCAATTGCCCCCCAGGCCGCTCGAAATCTAATCTAACCGGCCGCTGGGTGCTGATGCCGCCGGCCGGCGCTACTTTAATACTTTTTTTTTTAATTTAATATGGCAAGCCGGATCGGCTATTAAATGGAAAAAAAAAAATAGTATTAAAGCAGCGTCAGCCGGCGGCACCAGCACCCAGCGGCCGTATGCGATGGCCGCCAAGTGATGGGAGCAGCGTGAGGGGGTGAAAGCTCCGCCCCCTCGCACTCACCTTTCACCCCTCACGCTGCTCCCATCACTATGCGGCCATCAGATTGTTGGAAATCGAATCTAAACGGCCGCTGGGTGCTGATGCTGCCGGCCGGCGCTACTACCGATCCGGCATATTAAATAAATTAAAAAAAAGGATTAAAGTAGCTCCGGCCGGTGGCATCAGCACCCAGCGGCCGTTTAGATCAGTTTTCCAGCAGTCTGATGGGCGCATACTGATGGGAGCAGCGTGAGGGGTGAAAGGTGAGTGCGAGGGGGCGGAGCCACTTCACATGACTTGCCCCCCAGGCCTTAGGCTGCCAGCCCTCCCCTGCTTGGGTTGGTCATAAATGTTATGGTTTTTTCACCTTTGACCCCATTGGGTTCAGTTTTAGGTCTACGTTGACTACGAGTCCTTACTGGCTGTTGGTGGAAAGCCTTCCAGGTTCATGAGTAGACCGGACCCTTTTGGCCCGTCTTGTCTGTAAAGACCTTAATCAGTCGTCGGTCCCACACATGTTTAAATCCCCTCACCGTGACCTCCACCACTTCTACCCATCAAAAGGTCTTCATGATTCCTTGAAAGGTTGGGTTGACGCGAGCCTGAAGGGGGTAGAAATCTGGGGATTTTCCAACGAGTCGGCTCCTCGGCGTCGGTAACAAGACCGGGACTTTTCCATAACCGTGGGTGTCTGTGAGAGGCGTTAATTGCAGGTAATTAGGCAGGAAGGATTACGCCCGTCTGATTTCCTTTTGTGTTAATTAACGGAATTTATTATTTCCTTATTCCCGTCCTGTGTCGCTTTCGTTTGGGAGATTTTATGAACGTGATACTTAACAAAAAAACAAAAACGTGTTGTCAGAAAGAAGCTCATCGAAGAAAAAAAACCCCACGCGTTTCACATGTAACACAAAAACCTAGAACCTGCCCGCAAATCGGCCCTATTCGGCCCATGTAGTCTGTAAAGACTCAAAACTTAAACAGTCATCTCGTCTTAGATTCAGGAGCCGTATGTCTATCCCGCGCATATTTAATACCCTCACTGTATTACCCTCTACCACTTCTGCTGGGAGGCTGTTTCACTTATCTCCCACTCTTCATTCCATCTCAGACTCCCAACATTTCTCCTCCTTCTGAACAACCGTTTCTCGTAATGTATATTTCTATTATGGTATCAATACTGACAATATCTTATAACAACAAGGGCGGGGGGGGATATTTCCCACTGCACCTGCTTTCATGAGCACTTCCTGCACAACAGGAAGTGGAAAGTGTGAATATAAATGTCTTCCCCCAGCATAGCTCAAATCTGGGGAAAATATTTGATTTTAGAACCTTAAATCCAAATATATATTTAATCAAATTAAAGATGACGTATGTAGGAGGAACCTCTGTCACAGAGAGCTTACACTCTAATTGCACTTTTTCCAAATCATGATTACTAAAGAGCCTTATTTTGGGAGTCCATTTGGTTTAACAACCCAGCTGAGGAGATAAGAAAAGCCTGGTGAGGACAGTCTGTGCCGGGAGAAAGCAATTGCGTGTACGGATACCGGTAATGACGGCCTGAGGGGCGCGGCGCTGGTGGAAGGATTTTACTTCATCCAAAGGACCTCTCAAGGTCAAAGGTTCAAGTACCGGTGAATCGCCCCACTCACAGCTCCTCATATAGACACCAAGGGAAGTCAGGAGGCAATGGGACCTCTGGACGGTTGTGGTCGCACCTGCCCCCTCTGTAGTTAATGCCCCAGGATGATAAATGTTGTTACCCCAAGTCTTTGGCATCAGCAAAGTCCTGAGTTCATGTTCCTCTTTAGCCACCCCCTTTCGAGTTACAAAACCGTTCTTTACTTTGGTTTCCACGAGCCCCTCGAAGCCGGTGATCTCATCCTCGTTATGAAGATACTCAGAAGTCTGCCCTAGAAAATACCTCCGGGGGTATAATAAACCATTTCTCTGGAGTTAGGGTCCGTTACCTTTCGTTACGTACTCCGAGCGATTGCTCTTAAGCCCCCGCGAGTGTTTTCTCAGAGGTGGCACTTTGTGAGAAGGTGTCATGTCACCTACTGTGGTGGGCTTCAGACGAGGGGCCGCCGGCCATGGTGTCCACTTCACCTACTTCCACGGCCTTTTTGAGGTCAGCTCAAAATATCTCCCAAGGCCTGGCCGTGCCATAAATACAGATAATTATTCTCCCAAATAGATGATTTCGTGACCCAAATAGACGATGACGTCGGAGGAAAGCGTTTTGTGCTATTAGATGATGAGGTGCGTTGACCGGCTCGGTGTTCTGCTTCTATTTTAAGTCTGCTTTTGTCCGTAACTCCCAGCATCCTCAGACCCGCTCTAATTCAAGGGACCCGTCCGCACTCCGACCGTAGCCGGCGGCCGAGGGCAGTTCTTTCGGAATACTGCAGATTTTTATCTTTTTTCCATTTTCTCCTCAGATGAAAAGACTTCTGCGACGAGTAGCGAGGAGTCCATTCGGGTCAAGAGAAGACTCAAAACTCACAGAGGGCTTGAAGAGGAACAAGCGGGACCCACCGGCGAGGCTGCTCCGCTCCGCGCCCAAGAAGAGGACCTTTTTGAAAGCCAAGCACTCTGTCCACCAACGTGATGTCTCGACCAGCTTTGCCGCTGCCAACGGAAGACACGGCTCGTCGGAGAGAGTCCGCGGCCTGCAGAAGACGCAGAGTCGGGACGGTCCATTTCAAAGCTCCACGTTGTGGGAAGGCTAGGAAGACGTGTTTGATCTTCACATTGGCCAGTTATCTTCTTGCCAACATTTGAGGACACCAGAGGCCCCCCGAGATGCTCAGAAACTTTAACATGTAACTTGTCCAACACCGGAGCCATCGCGTGCACCCATTGGGGCAACAAGGTCGCCCAGCACCCATTGAGGAAGCCAAACACCCTCTTATTTTGACCCAGAGTAGATTGTTATTTGTTACTTTATCTCCACTATATACCCCCCCCTTCCAAACTTGTTTACAAACTTTTAAATGAAGAAGAGACCTCTGGGTCCTCAAGGCGTACGTGACAGCACAGCTTTTCTTCTATGTTGCCCCAATAAAGCTACCGTAACTGATTACTTTATGGCCGAGCTTAATACATCTTCTCCCTCCCCCCCCCACCCCCCGCAGACATTTATGAGTCATTCTAGGGTGATTAAAACCCAGGCTTTCTCTATCTCATGCATGTTTATTTATTTATTTATTTTTACACATAATCGCCATTATTTACCTATTTCTAGGTTATTTTGGTCGGAATGAGGACAAAAACAATATACAAGCTGAGAGTGATTAGAGTTATTGTCCTGCAACACCTGGGGTTTTATTCCTTGAAGAGGGTGACAAAAAAGGTCAGTTGAGGTCAGGAATTAAATAACCCCTGGTGGCTTCAAAATTGCCCCCTCCCTTACATAGGGAGGACACACGTGGGGTTTTTAACCCTACGGGTGCTCAGAAGGTACACAAAGCATCACATTCTAATCTCATTAACCCTTTATTCTCAGTACCAAACAGTTCACATTCAGCATTCCCATCACTGATATGAACCTCCTTACCTCCGCTTTGTCGATTACATCGGGCGACCCTCCAGCAATGTCTGCCCGTCCGCGTCGGCCCCCCACAGATCCGTGGACGTTTTTTTAAGGGTTTTCCAATGTCCCCAATGCTTCCTAAAGATTTTGCGTCTATAACTATTTTCTAAATGATTTTGGGGGGTATTTGGGGATTATTTTGTTCAGCCTTCCGATCAATGGCGACCGATGAATTTTTTTTCAAAAATGTCTTCCTCGGTCTTAATTGCCACCTGTTACAGCCCTGCCTCCTATATAATTAGTATATATATATATATATATATATATATATACCGGTATATATATATATATATATATATATATATATATAAAAGGATTTGGAACCTAAACAAAAGTCCCCGGAATGCTGTGAAATTAGACAAAATTAAATTTTTTATTTTTAGTAACATTTCACCAAATTTGTGGCTAATTGCCATATTTTAAACCCCGGCTGGTCGTTTTCGGAGGTGCTGGGGGGCAGATACACTGTGGCAGGGGGGTAAAGGGTACATCGCCCAGGGCAATATGCCGAGAGTCCCGGAATGTGTGTTTAAAATACCATTAAAGAGTCCGTTTACCCCCTTTGGGGCAGGTTTGCAAAAGATGTAAATTCCTTCGGTTTATTTGGAGAGTCTCGGGGTTACACGGTGTGGAGCGCATCTCTTATCCTCTGCGCTGATTGGATGATAATTAGTCGTAATATTCACTGATTATATAGCGCTGTCACATACCACGGTGCTGTACAATGGGGTCTACTTACAGATGTTACAGTGATTCAGCTAAAGTTAGAGTTCCTACTAGATACGAGAAGCTACAGACTTCCCCGAGCGGATCAGAGGCTTACGTAAGGGCGTTTTCATTTACACTGATGGTAGTAGGTAAGTGGAGCAGCCTCCCAGCAGTAGTGGTAGAGGCTAATAGAGTAAGGGAACTGGGATAGACGTATGGCTCCTGAATCTAAGACGAGACCAACGACTGATTAAAGGAGAATTGGGCGACTAGACAGGGGCCGAACGGGGCCGACCTGCGGGCAGGTTCTGGGTCAGTTTGGTCTTGCGATCAGTAAAATCCAACTCCAAAGTCCGCCGATCCTCGTAGAATACGGAAGATCCCAAAACCCAGGATTTCACATTAAAACCTCGTTTTCATCGTTACCACCACGGGCGAGAATCGGAGAGTTTTCAGTGTTTGACTTTTATTTATTTTTTGTAAAAATACGGCTTTTCTATACATATTAATACATGTGCAAATTTATCGAGAAGCCAACGGTTTTTTGTGTAAACAGCAGCGCTTTGACCGTTCCAGTAAATTAACCCTTTCTATACATAGATACATATATACATCTTCATGGAGCGAGGCGTAACCCCTAGCGACATCACCAGAAGGGTTAAAAGCATCCCGCCCCGTGCGTACACGTATTATACACCCCATGCAAAGGGTTAAAATGTACACAAAGAGCTCCCTACCCCGTAGTGCAAATCTGTCAGCCCTGCAGCGGGGATATTAAATCTTGACCCCCCCTTGCAGATATAGAGCGACCCGAGTTTCCGGTGAGTGCGGGCCGGTGGTGCTGACACCTTCAAGTAATGTATTAGCCCTTAAACGGTAAGTCATTGTCTGTCATACATCCCCTGTCCGGCTCACGTCTTCACAAACACCCCGGAGACGACCAATAGGAGTGGGGAGGAAAAACCAGGGCAGTCTTTTCAGCCGCGGCACATGGACAGTCCTTGTGATCACACAATGCTTTCCAAAGATTGCGTAACAGTCTGCGTTGGACGGAGCGAGTGCCCCCCGCCCCCCCCACGGGAGACGATGGAGAAGACCTCCGCCGGGGAATCAAGTCCTAACGCCAGAGGAACATCCGAGGAACCCTGCAGGAATCTGTCCGGGATCCCCTCCTTCTCTGGCTGGACTCGGACATCCAGAGCCAGCGCCGGGGCGGCTGTCTTCACCGTCCACTAGCGGAGAAACACGAAGCGAGGCGCGCCTGCCGCCCGTGATCCTCAGTCGGTTCTCCTCCGGCCGAAGACCGCCGACATGCTGCGCACGATCCCCTTGATGCCGTTCTTCTTGGTGGAGTTCCTGGCCTCTCGCACGGTCTCCAGAAGCTGGTGGAAGACCACGAGAGAGCCGTGGTAGGTCTCGGCCGCCGAGATCTCGAAGAAGCCGCAGTCGGAGGAGATGGCCAGCAGCCGCCCCTCCTCGCCGGGGACCTCCCGCCGGTGCTGCAGGTCCCTCTTGTTGCCGACGATGATGACGGGCGCCGAGCCGTGCCGTCTTTTGGCCTGGCGGATCCTCTGGAGCTGCTGTCTCACCACGTTGAAGCTGTCTCGGTCGCAGATGCTGTAGACCAGAATAAAGCCGTCGGCCCAGCGCAGCTGCTCCTCCGTCACGCAGTTACTCAGATTCGGGTTCTGCGATCACAAGAAGGACCAACGGTTAGCCTCTCCGACTCCTCGCCCACTGAGCTGACAATCTAATCCTAAACCCGCTGACTGTAACACGAGTGACCAACCCCCCCCATAGGAAAACGTATTCCACACGCTCTGCTTTGCACTGTTTAGTTAATCTACCCCCAAATATTCCAGACCCCCCCCATATGGGGGCGGAGCCAACACAAAAACGTAGTTTTAATATTTAACAGTTAAACGACGTTTCTTTTGTGAATTACCTGCGGGCAGACGGAGTCCCAGATGCTGAACAACGTTTCGCGGCCATCGATGGAGATGTTATGAGTATAAATCGATTCTATAGAGAAAAAAAGAAAAAGGGTTAGACGAGTCACTGATCTGCCTCTCAGCCGAGGTGGTACAAAAATAACGGTTCCATCAATTTATCTGTCCGGGGAATTTTTAGAACTTTCATGAATTAAGTTTTTTTGGGGGGGAATTATCATTATTGAGAATCAGATTTAAGAAATTCTGAATAAAAATGATGAGTTTAGGTTTTTATAGAAATCCATAGAAATTAAAAGAAATTTACTACAAATTACTTGACGATCGGCTTTTTTTTTTTTTTTTTTTTACTAAAAAAGTCATATTTCTCACCTGTTCCGACATATTCTCCGATAAACCTCCGGGTGAGGAATCTGACGGTCAGAGCTGCAAAAAAAAGGGAAAAAAATTAATAAATGAGTAAATTCCAGTCTTTAAATTCAATTTTTATTTCAAAATTCTCTTTTCTAGAAAAAAAAAAAAAAAAAATCTACATCTTCCCCGTTTCTTTTTAATGTAATCGGAATGCATTTGTGGCTACGGGAGATCAGAACTTGTCCCAAGAGCTGACAATCCATGGTAAGCGCACATATGTTTTATAGAAGCAATGAATGATGGGAACTCACCAGACTTGCCAACGTTTTCGGCTCCCAGCACCAAGATGTTGGCTTCCACTTTGTGCTGCTGGTGGCCGAGGTCAGACATCTTGCTGATTGGATAGAGGCTGCTGGAGATTTGAACCACCATTTGTAATCCTGGGGGTAGTTGGAGCTGGATGAGAGTTGCTGTCAGAGCTGTGATTTCTGATGGGAGACGGTGTCGGCTGGCGGCTTTATACAGCCAGCGAGGGAAGGGGGGCCGTGGGCACCGTACTCGGCAGCCAATCGTGGCAGCCCCTTCAGCCCCCCCTCCCTCCCCTGCAGGAGACCATTTCTGGTGCGGACGCTTTAATTGAATCGGTGAGTGGTGGTTTACCCTTTATGTGCCGGAGGGTTAGCGCAAAGACATCAACGCCCTGATCCCGGCCCCCCGTCTCCGTCCGGCTTTAAAGGAAATGTTAGAACGAAACAACACGAGGGTTTTAGCCTTCGAAAGATGTTTTCCTTTGCTGAGAGGGCGGTAGATAAGTGGAACAGCCTCCCAGCAGAAATGGTAGAGGGTAATACAGTGAGGGGATGTAAACATGCATGGGGCAGGTATACGGTTCCTGAATCTAAGACGAGACCGACGACTGATGGAGACGCTCACGCGCCTGGCTCTTTACACGTGATAATACACACCAGAGTGTAAGCGTGTGTCTGCGTGTTCCCGGCGTGTGTTCTTTCATTATCTACATGAAATGATACATGGAAAGCACTGTCCACGGCCGGCCCTTTACCCATTCACTGTCATTTTTCCCTTTTTTTTGCCTGTATTGTTACCATGGCTACCGTATCCACGCCGTCGCTCAATCCCATCCCCATAATGTTCCAGGCAGGAGTAGTCCGGACGTGGTCCGTTCCCGACTCGGAATGTATCCAATCAATTCCTACCTCCAGGACGGAATCAGTCGGCCTCCCCGGACTGCCGGCCGCCATCCACCGCGTGACCGAGCCGAGCTTCCGACGGCACTCGCCGGGTACTTATATCCACAAAATCATGTATTAAAAAATGCCATTTTGGCTTTTCCTGAAATATTAGGAAATCTCCTGAATTTTTATGCTTGGATGTCTCTGTTAAATGCTCAGAGTGTGACCCGGGGGCGACGCGGAGGGACTGCCCCTTTAATCAATAAATATACCGTCTATTTATTGCCCCAAAGGTGCGTCCCGAGGGTCCGTCTGGGAATTTGCCCCGCTATATGGGGCAGGAGGCTGACCCCGTGACCCGCTTTATATAATGTGACTGTTTGACACCCTGACCTGGTTTTGCATGACGACGCCGCGCATGTGTTTAAAAATCCATGATGCCTGCGGGGGTTACGCGTCTCCCGACACGTGTCGGTGATAGCGGGCTGTTAATGAACACGTGTGTGCGTCGCCGGGTCCCATGGAGACGGGGATTTTTGAGACAATGTCCTCCAAGGGTTAATACATCTTTTTATTTCCGTAAAATGTGTATATTTCGTAAAAAGCCGCGTTTCCGAGCGCCTTCATCGCTTCGTGGAGCCGTAATACAGCGGGGGAAGCATGTCCCCGACGCACGCGTCCCTGGATTTCAAGCTGCCGGAGAGAGAGACGGGGCAATTCTGTTTTAGGGGGCGTGGTTAGAGGCGTGGCTGGGGCTGTTTGTGTAACCGAGTGGGGCATTTATTAGAAGAACACACATTATGGGGGCTTTTAGGGCCGTAGAACCCTGCGATCCCCTCATACCCAGCAAACATTCTGACCTCCTAGAAAAGAAGGGCATCAGGGGGGAGAGAGGGGGCATCAAGGGAGGAGAGAGGGGGCATCAGGGGAGAGGAGAGAGGGGCATCAGGGGAGGAGAGAGGGGGCATCAGGGGAGGAGAGAGGGGGCATCAGGGGAGGGAATGACCCAGCAGTTTTCCTGGGGGGGGTCACTTCTTGATTAAATCCTACTGCTCAGGAAGCGGCTTTAAACATCAGTGCCGAGAATAACACTTCCCCCTGAAGACTAGCAGCGCGTGCATTTGGTTTTATGAATTATTATTCTTTTTCCTCCCCGGCGTGTTCAGAAAGTCGTGAATTACGGACAGGAAGCCCAATCGGTAACTGATGAGAAAAGAAAGTCATTTCCAGGGAAGCTGCAGCGCTCCGGCTACGTGCTGTCTCGTTAAATCTCTGCTGCCGCTTGCGAGTCCCCCGCCGCTCCTTGGAAATCCAAGCGTTCGCTCTCATTTCCCCCCCCGACATTAAACTGCTTCCGCGCAGTAACCATTCTGTACGCCGGCGACCTGGAAAGAGCATAACGAATGCGTTTTATATAGTGCCATCCTATTCCGCAGCGCAGTACGCTGGGTTATGCTGAAAGCAGGCAAAAACGCTTGTTTTTCACTTTTCCCCCCATATAATATTGGGGGGGTTTTAACCCATTTCTGCTGTTTGGGGAGCCAGGTCGGACCCCCGCCTTCCGGGGGGGCGCACCTTTATTTCCACGCACTGACGGGATGGCTTTAGGTTGTGATGCAGGTTTGGTTTCACGCGGTGAATAATCCCGGCTCCGCAGCGAAGTGTTAATTAACCGTCGAGTACCCGATCTCCGTGTCTCTGTTCCGTGAATCCCACCGACCCCCCTGCGCTGAAATAATCGCCTTCCAGGAAACTCGCGCGCGCGGGGGGGGGGCTCTGAGTCGTCGCATGGCAAAACGCTTTCTGTTTGCTGAAACCTGACTTATGTTTTACCTGCCTTGACTGAATCCGCTGCTAACGAGAACCGGAGGGAACATACCGCTAGACTGTAAGCTCCTGGGTTCAGGGTCTGCCATTATACCGCTAGACTGTAAGCTCCTTGGGACAGAGTCTGCCATTATACCGCTAGACTGTAAGCTCCTTGGGACAGGGTCTGCCATTATACCGCTAGACTGTAAGCTCCTGGGGTCAGGGTCTGCCATTATACCGCTAGACTGTAAGCTCCTGGGGTCAGGGTCTGCCATTATACCGCTAGACTGTAAGCTCCTTGGGACAGGGTCTCCCATTATACTGCTAGACTGTAAGCTCCTTGGGACAGGGTCTCCCATTAAACCGCTAGACTGTAAGCTCCTGGGGACAGGGTCTGCCATTATACCGCTAGACTGTCGCTCCTTTTACCCATGTATCCTTCTGTTAGATGTGTTAGATTTCTGGTTACTTTGTATGATGTATATTTATAAACATGGTTAGTAAATGATACATTAAGATACATTTTCCAGCCAGATCCACCAACTGCGTGTATTTGCTGCCACCTTGTGGTAGAAAAGAGGAACTGACGCTTCATTAATAAATAAATGTGACATTTTAATCTGATTGAATTCTTTAAAGGTTTTTAAAGGTAGGATCTCTCCTAGTGGATTGTGATCAGTTCTATAGAGCAGATCTCTGGGAGGACACAGAGATCTAGTGATCCCACTTTATGGATCCCCAGTAGGATCTCCCCTAGAGTACTGTGATTGGTCCTATAGAGCGGATCTCCGGGAGGACACAGAGATCTAGTGATCCCACTTTATGGATCCCCAGTAGGATCTCCCCTAGAGTACTGTGATTGGTCCTATAGAGCGGATCTCCGGGAGGACACAGAGATCTAGTGATCCCACTTTATGGATCCCCAGTAGGATCTCCCCTAGAGTACTGTGATTGGTCCTATAGAGCGGATCTCCGGGAGGACACAGAGATCTAGTTATCCGTGTTCAGTTCCACGGAGCAGTAATTTAGATAAACCTTATAAAATATATGAATATGCTGAATAATTCTCACACTGCTATAAATGTATTATTATCCCACGGGCAAATTCCATCCAATCAGCTGTGGCTACAACCAATTCATCCACGTGGATTTATATCCAATCAGGAGGCAGGATTTGAAACCATGCGGACAAACTGGAAATTCACACACGAGTTTTTCCACTGGTGTTTGTGTTGATTTTGTTATCTGGAATCGCTGTTTGTGTCTCGGAATTCCTCCGCATCCTGCACACAATTTCTTACCGGAGCCTCATGTATGTATGTATGTATATATGTATGTATGTATATACATATGTACATATGTATGCATATCTATATTTGTATATATGTATGTATGTATATATGTATATATGTATGTATGTATGTACATATGTATGTATATCTATATTTGTATATATGTATGTACGTATGTACATATGTATGTATATCTATATTTGTATGTATATATGTATGTATGTATATATGTATGTATGCATGTATGTATGTATATATGTATGGATGGATGGATGGATGGATGAATGTATGGATGGATGTATGTATATATGTGTATGTATATATGTATGTATGTATGTATGTATGTATATATGTATGTATGTATGTATGTATGTATATATATATGTATGTATATGGTATCACACGGAGCTAGAGGGGAAATACACCTGTGCGCTCCATATATTCTCGCACGCTCAGCACCAATTAGAATTTCCCCGAGAGCAAACACATCGTCCGGCTGTTATCGAGACACCTGCTCACTAAAGATAGGAAATAATTACTTTTTACCAAGGCGCCTGGTGAGCGGAATGTGCATTAACTACACACGAGACCCCGACGGCCGGCATGGCTGTTATCTTACATGTTATATTTATATAGCGCCAACATATCGTATAGCGCTGTTACGACACAGCAATAAAACTGGCAACATATACAGGTCCTAAGAATTATGTGAACGCACATTAAGGCAGAAGAGAGCCCGGTTCTTATGAGCTTACAATCTAAACCGTGTTTGAAGGGCATCAGACCCATAGGAGAGGGAAGAGAAATAATGGGGTTTATTTCCCCCGTTTGATTTATAAAGCCGTTTCCTGCTGTTTCTATACACATTATCAGGGCTTTAAGGGCTGTAGAACCCTGCAATCCCCTCATACCCAGCAAAAATTCTCAGCTCCAGGGGCAGCAGGGGAGGAAAGACGGACTAGACAAGCTAAACAGGGATAGTTGGCTGGTATCACTGTTAAATGGATGCGTCCTGTTTGGTTTGTAACATCAGAACTATTTCCTCTGTAGGCTGAGGATAATGATAGTAATAACGGGAATAATTCCAGAGAAGAACCCGCTGCAAAAACAATGACAAAAACCAGATTTTAGCTCATTTCCCCCCAAAATCTGCAGATTGCTGTCAGTCATGTGATATTTTGGGTGACTTTCCCAGGCGACACCACAATAAGCTGATGCTTTATGGCGATGCTAATGAAGTCCGTTCCTCCATAGACTTTCATTAGCCTGTGAGTCTGGCTGGGTGATTAAGACTGAGCCATTCTATTGTTCCTCACAGGCAGTATGATAAAGAGATTGGTGGGAGATCCCAGTGGGAACGAGGAGCAGTAAATTTATATACCACAGTGTAACCGGTTACGCTGATTGGGCCGTATCTGCCCGAGCTCTTAATATTTAGCAAATGACCTATTCTGAACCAAAAAGATAAGAATTACACGCGGAAATTCTTTCATTTTTATCACACACAGCAATATTTCCTTTTTTTCCCTCCCCATATAATTAACCAAATACCGCCCAAATAATGAAATGTAAACTGCCTAGATGCAACCAACAAGAAGCATGCAATCTATAGTGGAAATACAACTCCCATAACCCTCAGCCGGCACCTGCACCGAGACCCCCTGGGAGTTGCTGTGGTCGCAGGGTCAGTTTGAAACCTCAGCCAACAAAATATTCTCCTAGATGCCACCGTCTGGTCCGAAGAGCTTGCAATCTGTTACGGCTAACGCCGTGGGGCGGTGATCTGGCCGCGGTCTCATTCGCCATTTCTCCAGCGAGTCGGAGAGCTGTGAAAGGGTTAACTAATACTCCGCTCTGTACTGTGTAAGACAGGACTGGCGGCCACACCTCCGCTTTACTAACACAGCGACCTGGTAGGAGACCGGCAGCCTGTGTGCAGCTCCTGGGGGCCACGGCATGTCCAGGGGGCCACGGAATGGGCCAGGACGCGGCGTACGGTGGCAGGATACCCGCCTCTGGCCACAAGGACCACCGCAGGGGTAAGTGTGGCTCGGCCTGTCTCTGATTCCTACCTGGGGGGGCAAGAAGGGAGGCTGCTGCTAAACAGGACATCCGAGGCCCCTCAGCTTGTGCTGGTCTAAAACTCCCATCGTGTGCCGACTGTGCCTACTGGGAGTTATTATCCGAGACGATGGAGCGGTTGGAGATTAATGATACTATCTCTCCAGCCCATAACTGCCCCAAATATTTCCCTTATTGCCCCGCGTTTCAGCTTTACATTCACATTGAAACCTTTATACCGTATTTTTAAATCTGCTCTGCCACCTCTGCTTGGTGGCCACTCCATGGATTCACCCGATTTTATTGCAGCAGATAGCCCCTGACACCCCCCCCCCCCCCCCCCCCCGGTATCTGAGCCCCCGGGGGCCGTTTGGTGGTATCGCTCCCTTTGTGTTGGGTTTGAGGGTTGGACCCCCTGAGGGGCTGTTCTGCATAACACAGAGGGCTTTGGGGTATTTCGCATTCCATGAATTAACCCCTTGCCTGCCAGAGCCCTCCCTTTTTGTTTAGAGCAGTGCTTTTGTTCCCTCCATCTGCGTCTACAGATTGCAAGCTCCTGCGCGCCAGACCCCCCTTGTTTCTGTGGGTAGAATCATTGTTTTCTACTACTTGTTAATGTCCTCTGTGCCCGTTGTACAGCGCTGCAGAATATGCTGGCGCAATATAAACAGTACATAGCACTATTATCCCGGGGGGGGGGGGATCCCATTATATCCTGGGGGGGGTTCCTGCAGATGCCGGAGGGTAAGAACAGCTGCAGACAGCCTGTGATGGTCCGCGGGGCCCCGTCTGCAAACGGATACAAGGCTTGTGCGTGCGCGACGGAGCTCTTCTAGCATCTAGAACACCTAGAAAGATCCGGCCACACGTGTTCTGAGTCCCGGAACCTGTACTTGTATAGCACCCCCCCCCCCCTTAACGCCACTTTCTGCATAGGGACTAAGCCCGTGTGTTGATGAGCTTATTGGCAGCTGGAGGGTTAAGCCCAAATTCGCACAGCAGTGTTATTCACTCCCCATCCTGTCCAACACACACCCACTCGCATTCCTTCACTCACACTAGGTCCGCACGCACGGAGACCCCCGAGGACGCCCCAGAGACCACCGATCCAGAGCCCCCTTCATGTGACGTCTCCGTCCGTTCAACACGTATGTGCACTTATAATTCTATAGCGTAGCCGATGTACTTTGCGCTTTACAGTGCAAGTGCAGGTGCACGGGAGTACCGGAGAGCTGTTAGTCTAACTTAATGTTATCATCCTCCTGTATTTCTTCTTTATTGGTTTATATAGCACCATCATATACCGTGACGCTGGGATATAGTGTTAGGCAGATCGGCCCCCGTCTAGTCGCCCGTTTCTCCTGCTGTAAAGACTCAAACCTTAATCAGTTGTTGGTCTCGTCTTAGATTCAGGAGCCGTATGTCTATCCCATGCATGTTTAATACCCTCACTGTATTACCCTTTACCACTTCTGCTGGGAGGCTGCTCCACTTATCTACCACCATCTCAGTAAAGTAAGACTTTACCTTCCAGTGTTATAAAGCGGGCTGCGAGGTAACGTGAGAAAGCATTAGGGGTGGAATGAGGGCCGTTCAGGGCCTGGAATTGGTTCCGCTGCGGTTTTACCCCGGGTGTCGGACACAGGTAACACGCCTGCAGGCAGGAGAGGCCGTTGTCCTGCGTTTGGTGGGACACCGAAGCAGCGTTAGCAGGGTGTCAGCGCTGTGTCCGGATAAACTGGCCGTACGAGTTTCCTTTGTTATACAAAACCCTCGTCTCCGGCCCCCCGAGGCTCTAACAGGTCTGCCCTCCGCCGCTCTCCTTCCAGAGATCAGACGGTTCACTCCAAGCCCGACTCCTTGTTACGTTGTACGGCGCTATGGAATAAGGGGCATCAGGGGTTTGGGAGAGGGACTGGTCCCACTGAACAGTGACACTTGGGAGGTATGGATGATTTATTAGTGTATTCCCTGCCTGAAGTTCATTTTCGAAAATTACTAAAGTCTTTTACTTTCTAGGAAAAATGTGTCATTGAGGGGGAAGGGGGCGGAAACCTTTAGACCACACCCATCCCCTCGTTTCGTGGAGCTCTCGCCCCGGACGGAGCTTAGGTGACCCCATAATGCGACCTGCTGGGTGAGTCAACAAACCCTCGCTGGGTACTTTTCCCTAGAAACTTTTTTTTTTTTTTTTTTTTTTTTTAATATTTGAGCTTTATAGGCAAAAAGCTAAATTTACGGGGACAAAAACTAGTCGCTACGGAAACATGAAAGCTTTTGGCAGACGTAATATTTTTTTTTTTTGTGTTTCTTTTTTTAGAGCATGTGACGGCCACAGATATGTTTCACCCCGCTGGGACCTCGCTCTCTCTCTTGGTGGTGGCCATCGCTCTCGTAGAAGGCACGTGCATCGTTGACCAGGAAGGGAAAGTCGCCAACTGCAAGGGGCTGCAGCTTCACCGAGTTCCGCTGACTCTCCCTTGTGACGTGGAGGTGCTGGATCTCTCGTACAACAGGCTCAAGAACATACGAACGGGAGACTTTTACGCCTACGCCAAGCTACGCTCCTTGGACTTGAGCTTCAACAACATCTCGACGATAGACAATGATTCGTTCGCCTCGAACGTGCATCTCAGGAACCTGAGTCTGTTTAATAACTCCCTCTCGGAGATGCCTTCTCTGCTTCTAGAACCTCTGACGTACTTGGAGGTCCTCGATATGTCGAATAACTTCTACACCTATGCCACCCTCGGGAAAGTGTTCAAGAACTTGGTGAACCTAAAGGACTTGTCCATCGGCGGCCCGCTGATCCCGGCAATCTTGAAAGATGACTTTGCTCCTATAAAGGATATAGCTCTGAATCGCTTTGCCCTGAAGACCAAGTCCAGCTTAGAAGGTTATGAAGTCGGAGCGTTCTCCGCCGTGAATACGAGCGTTCTTTGGTTCGACATGGCTCTGGATAAACACGCGCAAGCACTGCCGCTCGTCCTGAAAGACCTGGCCGGGAAGTCCTTCAACACCATCCGTTTCCGCAATTTGTTTGAGTTCACTTATTACATGGAAGGCGCGGATATATTCTCCGGCCTGGCGCACGTCCATACCCACGAGCTGGTGTTTTTTCGGGGGAAATTCAACGAGTACCTCCTTCGACTGGTCTTGGGGAACGTTCAGATGTCTTCAATCAGAGACCTCCTGCTGCTGTCCATCGACTTTGCCCGTTCTCCAAACTCGAACTGGACGGATGAACGAATTGAGGCTCTATCGCTGAACAACCTGGTTATAAAGGATGTTACCAACCCGGATATTTTGCGATTTGATTGGACTTTCACCTGGTTCAGCAAAATCGTTAATTTGCACATCATCAACGTTAACTTCAATTTTGTCCCGTGTGACGCTTGGGGCCAAATGAGTAGCGTAGAGGCCCTGAACATATCCGAAAACCGTCTCCTCGGAACGTATCTCTACAACCCACGGTGCAATTATAAAATGTTACCCCGAATCACCACTTTTAACGCCAGTAACAACCTTTTGGACAGCCTCAACACCGTCTCTCTCTTGACGGCCAGCTGGATAAACCTTTCCGTCGTTGACCTTAGTTTTAACAGAATCGGAGGCCTTCTTGAGGTTTGCACATGGACGCCGACAATAACCTCTATGAGTTTGAAGGGCAACCTACTGCAGGTGAACGTCTTCCTATGCTTGCCTTTAACTCTACAATATCTGGACATGTCGAATTCCCACCTGGATCGACTAGATATGACTTACTTCAACCGGGCCCTGGACCTGCGGGAACTTATTCTCCGTAACAACAAAATCAAATTCATACCCTCTGGTTGGAGAAGCCCAAACCTTCGAGTCTTGGCTCTTGAAGGCAACTCTTTTGGCGTCATCGACAAAGGGTCTTTCCAGCATTTGTACCGGTTAGAACACTTGAGTGCAGGAAACAATCCTTACCATTGCACCTGTGATCTGCATGCCTTCATCATGGAGACGCTCTCGGATAGCAATTTATCGCTTATCGATTGGCCACATGGCTACTACTGCTACCACCCAGAGTACCTGCTGGACACAAAGGTCGAGCACTACAGCCCTAGCCAACTACAGTGTGATGTGAGGTTGGTGGTGGCCATATCTGTCTCGGTGACGGCCGTGCTGGTCATCATCTGCATGTTGTTGTGCTGGAAGTTTGATGTTCCCTGGTACCTGAGGGCCACGTGTCACATTATTCAGTCAAAATACCGCTCTAAAAAACACGGCAACAGCAAAGACTACATTTACCATGCTTTCATCTCCTATAGCTGTTCTGACGCAGACTGGGTGAGGGGGGTGCTGCTTCCACGGTTGGAGGGCTCCAACCCACCCTACAGCGTGTGCATACACGAAAGGGATTTCCTACCCGGGAAATGGATCATAGACAACATCATCGAGAACATTGAGAACAGCCGCAAGGTCATCTTTGTGTTGTCTCGCAGCTTCGTCAACAGCGAGTGGTGCAACTACGAGCTGTACTTTGCCCACCAGAGAGCCATCGGCCACGCGTTCGACGATGTCATCCTGGTGGTCAAGGAGGACATCTGCTTGGAGGATCTGCCCAAAAAGTTCTACAGGCTACGGAAAATGCTAAACACCAAAACTTATCTGGAATGGCCTCCTGAGCAGAACCGGCAGCAGTTCTTTTGGGTCCAGCTGAAGACTATTCTAGGTCAAGCAAACCCCATTTCTGTAGAACAGGACGGTCTTTCCGTGGTCAATGAAACCGCGGTGGACGTTCAGCCAGAGCCCTCCGCTGCTTCTCCCTCACCAGACAGCACCAAAATATTTCCGGGTGGGTGACGCCCGAAGAACCAGGGTCTCCGAATGTATTCATTTCATCACCTGTGACATTGTTGTATGGGGAGGGTCTCCACCGTGAGACCACCAAGCAATGTTCCTATATCTCCAGTTTGGGACGGGCTTGCCGATGAGGATATTCTGTTTAGTACGATGTGAAAGTAACTGATGATGATGGTGGGGCGGACTGGTGCATGCTGGGAATATTCTGTTTTAAGCACAAAATTCTAAAAAATAGCTAAAAATTGTAATTTTAAAAAACTGATGGAGAGTGCAGGGGGAAAAAAAAGTGCCAAATCCCCCTCGCCGGGGTCGGTTGCGCCTCCGACCAATCAGTGGCAGCGAGTTACCGATATTTACCGTATGGACTTAATATAAAATAATCTGAAAATTCCTGACGTTTCAACAAAAAGTGTCAAAAAAAACAAAAAAAAGCTGTTACATTTACTGAAGATCCGTCTCTTCTCGGTTCTATTTAACTTTTTATGAAGAGTAAAAAAAACAAAAAACTTTTTTGGTTGTCAAATCTCATGCCTTTAACAGCCTGCATCTTTTCTTCCCGTCACTGTATAATTATGCCCTACGTTATAGCGCTAGATCGTAAGCTCCTTGGGACAGGGTCTGCCATTACACCGCTAGACTGTAAGCTCCTTGGCACAGGGTCTCCCATTATACCGCTAGACTGTAAGCTCCTTGGGACAGGGTCTGCCATTATACCGCTAGACTGTAAGCTCCTTGGGACAGGGTCTGCCACTATACCGCTAGACTGTAAGCTCCTTGGGACAGGGTCTGCCATTATACCGCTAGACTGTAAGCTCCTGGGGACAGGGTCTGCCATTACACCGCTAGACTGTAAGCTCCTGGGGACAGGGTCTCAAATTATACCGCTAGACTGTAAGCTCCTTGGGACAGGGTCTCCCATTATACCGCTAAACTGTAAGCTCCTTGGGACAGGGTCTGCCATTATACCGCTAGACTGTAAGCTCCTTGGGACAGGGTCTGCCATTATACCGCTAGACTGTAAGCTCCTTGGGACAGGGTCTGCCATTATACCGCTAGACTGTAAGCTCTTGGGATAAAGGTCGGTTTGGCGCAGCGTTGTGGTTGTGTAGGTGGCACGTCCTGTTTGTCCCGTCACACACACACAGTCGCGCAGGTGTTGTCAGCACCCGTTGTCACGCAGCAGACTCTCTCTTTGCTATATGTTTTTCCAGCCTTTCCTACGGCAAACAGCTTTATCTGCGCTGCGCACGTAACTCGCAGGGACACACACTGGACACACAATGCACGCAGGTCTGTTGTGTCACCTGTGATAGCTATTTTATTGTCAAGATGCAGAGATAATACACAAAGGCCTTCAGCCACGACATCATCCGGCCCCATGCAAGGAGATTATCATCTCTTTTATAAAATAGCGATATCCACGTGTTTTTATTGATGGGATCCCTGCATAAAAGAATCATGTTTCAATTCCCCCGCTCTATTAGCCTCTACCACTTCAGCTGGGAGGCTGTTCCACTTATCTACCACCCTTGATAAATTCCATTCTCGCTAAGCCTTTCACCCTGTAGAGCTGGGTACGTCCTGACTTAATTATCCCTTGCTTTCTCGTAGAAAGGAATTTCAGAAGCTTCATTGATCCGTCAAGTGGGGCAGCCTCTTACCTAGTCGATACATTTCAAAGTCCCTTTAAGGGCCGCTAAGCGGAGGTGGAATAGTGATGACCTTTTTTGTAAAAGAAAATAACTTTTTGGACACAATTAACCTGAAAACAGTATTTTTTAAGAAAGACAGAAATTCCAGTAATTGTTTGCAGGCTGCGGAGTTCACCAAGTCCGTGCCGCGGGTCAATAATTCTTCTGGCCGCAGGAGATCGAGGAGCGTGATTCAGGACCTCGTTGGGTTAATAAGTTATGGCCGATCGTTGCCGTGGGATACCTGATTGTTTGATCCGAGAATAATCATTAGAGGTTTCCCGGCCAACGCAGTCATCGATCGGGGAGCGTCTAAAGGTTTGGAGATCCTTCAGGGCCACTTCTTCTTACGCAATCCGGGGGGAAGATCAGGCGCTAACCGGGGGAGGAGAAAGAATTGGGGTTTCGAGATATAATATTATAATATGACCGTTGTACAGCGCTGCGGACTATGATGCCGCTATATACAACAGTAAATAATAAAAATAACAAGAATAATGTAGTCCTTGCTGCAAGAGGCCACATATACTTGATCTAAGAGGAGGCTATGATGTCATAGTAACTGGAGACCATGCCATGAGCCCCCATGAGCTGCGAGGTCCAGGGCAAGCTTCAGAGGGCCACACGCCGGGGCCGCTCCAGGGACAGGGGAGTGGGTGATTGTGTTTATAAAAGGTGCCAACGTTCCTGCCCCGAAGGCGCAAGGCGTACATTGTCCCCGCATGAACACCGGGGAGGAATTGAGAAGGAGGAAGACGTTTAGCTGGGATTATATATTAATGCAACGAGGTCAGGCCGCGTGTGGAACGTGAGGTTTTAATACGATCGTCTTCTGGTCGGGAAGCTGTTAAAGGAGCGCTCCATCACGGACTCTCGTGCACTTTACTGCATGCGAACAGGTGCAGGCGTTCTGTAGTTATTGGTGCTTTTCTCTCACTTAGCTCCTCCCCCGGCTTTCTGTACTGAAAGCAGTGAGCGTACCCCAGCATGCTCCCCGCACATGCTCAGTAGATCTCCCGTTCTGCTCATTTCATCGCATGTATGCTACCTGAACACTGATGTTTCCCTAGCGTAAACCTAATCGGCTGGGAACGGGAGTCCTACTGAACACGCACAGGAAGTGTACATACGTATACTTCCTGTTTTCAGTGGCGGAAGCTGGAGGCGGAGTTAAATGAGGCAGAAGAACTTCACTTAATGAAGAATAACCTCACCTACTGGGGTTGGAGCAAAATTTCTCGACTTGAATATCATCAGGAGCACATGGCAAAGAATTGTGGGCCGGAAAGGCGGCTCTGTAACTACCACCCGTAAAGGAATATAGATCGAAGGGGATATGCGCGGCCGGAACTCATTAATATGCAGATATGGGGCACTTTTCACACGTCTCCATTAAGGATTTTCCCTTGAGACACGAACCGTCCAATCACATTCTTATCCAACGGGGAGGAATAATCCTTAATAATCTCGAGTTTCTAAGGAGCCCGAGCGTCTGTCTGGGAATCACACGGATGCGTCTGAAGCACCCAGGGATAGGGAGGAGAGTCTTGGAGAGAAGGGCAGGCGGAGGAGGGCTTGATAAAACGGGGCAGGGAGAGCAGGGATGCGGGGAGAGGGCGCACGGAAATGGGGGCTCCGGTTAATGGAGGAGAACATGAAGAACAAGAAAAGCGAGTTTGCTAGAAGCCGTAATATAAAATTCTCAGGGGCGGAATAATGTTGGGAAGAGCGGGCAATTATTTAAATGAGTAATTTAAATAAAAGGTAACGTCCAATAAAACGACAGGGATTCTTGGCGATTATTATATATATTTTAGAGCATTTAAACTATTTAAAGGATAATAATGCCTGGAAATGTGGCCGGGGGGGGGGGCCGTTAATGATGAATAGCAACCCCGCGGATAATTGTCATTCACAATGAGTCAGTTTGGGGGGGGGGAAACTTATTAAAAACCACAAATCGTAAAAATGTCAAGTCCTTTCATAGAATGCAAGCGCGAGAAGAAAAAAAAACCCCAACCCTTCCCCAATGTCCCCTCTGCATAATAAATCCACCTCCCGGAATCCGCCGCCGCTCCGTGCGTATAAACACAATAATAATAATAATAATAATAAACATAATAAATATTTATATGGAAAAGCAACAATTTGGTTGAATTCTAGAATCCTGAACGACCTCGCTGAGCAAATACCGCCTGCGCTCATAAAAACTCGTCTGAAAAATATTTATTCAGGTGGATTTATCAGATAAGCGGCACTTTTTTAACCACAAAAATGATGTCATACTTTGGAATGCTGTCGGTAAACAAGCTGTCGGCAGCCAAGCTGTTGAGGGGGGGGGGGGCTTTTTTTTTTATAGGATCTGATTAATTATTCAAATTTCAATGTAGAAACAAATAGTGATTAACACTTTAAGTGCCGCGGAATACTTCAGCAGAAAACATCTTACCTGGCAGGAAGGCGCTATAAATTGTATATAAAATGTAAAAAAAAAAAAATGTTTTCTTATTTTTTTCTGCGTTTAGGAGAATGTGTGTTATTTACAGCAACGTGCGCAGTAATTTCATTTAACCCAATTGATAAATATGCCGATTTAACCCGCTATTTGCCAGCGAAAGTTGTGGCAATCTGCAGAGCCCAGTCAGGTATTTAGGTGGTGATGCGGCTTTGTGTAGTACTGGAATCTGGCCACTGGGTGGCTCTGTTGTTCTTTTACATGCACTTTGGGTTTTTATGGGGGGGGGTTTTGTGGAAAGTCTGATTTTTACTATTTTAGCAGACTGCTGAGGTTTCATGTTTGGCCCATATGCATAGCTGCTAACAGCCCTGGATTTCCAAGAACAGTCAACCATTTAGCCTTTTTTTATCACGGCCCTAAAAGCAGTCTTTAAATGGTTAATAATCTAAGTCTTTATTATTATAATAACCCTATCAACACCGGAGCCGGCAGTAACCCCTTCCTCACCGGAGCAGGGAGTGTACATACAGTAACCCCTTCCTCCCCGGAGCAGGGAGTGTACATACAGTAACGTCATCTATGTAAGAACAGGCAATGTGCATGCAGTAACCCCTTCTTCACCGGAGCAGAGAGTGTACATACAGTAACCCCTTTCTCCCCGGAGCAGAGAGTATACATACAGTAACGTTATCTATGTAAGAACAGGCAATGTGTATACAGTAACCCCTTTTATGCCAGGGCAAGTGGTGTGCATACAGTAACCCCTTTCACACTGGAGGAGGGGATGTGTATACAGTAACCCCTTTCATGCCAGGGCAGGCGGTGTGCATACAGTAAGCTCTTTCACACTAGTGGAGGGGGCATACATACAGCAACCCCTTTGATGTTGGACCGTGGGATGTGCCTACATTAATCCCTGCGACTCAGGAGAAGACGGCATGCGTAGAGTACTATTATTATTTATTGTGTTATATAGCTCCTCCATATTCCGTAGCGCTGCACAACAAGTAACCTCTTTTACGCCGGATCAGGGATAAACCTAATGAGATCACAGACAGGTAGCCAAAAACAATCAAAAAGAAGTCAAAGTTTTGCGCTCCAAGGTATGAAAATAATTGTTTTCTGCCAGCGCATATCCATAATCAGCGGCAGGGAACGATTAGCTAAACGCGTTTCACGCTCACACGGCGCCTACTCGTAAGCCTCCAACGCGGAGCGAGTGTCACATGATTCATTACAGAGTGATGCTGAGTATCTGGGTACAGCTGCCACCATCCCACAGAATGTGAAACCCGCCAAATGCCCAGGCCGACCCTCCCATTTACCAGCCTACCCATCCTCACATTATACAGGTTTATTTAACTTAATTAACCCTCACCCTGCATGAACCCTTTTTTGGGGGGGGGATTTAGCCCATTTTCCCCCTTTGGAATACCCTTCACATTTTTTTTTTTTTATATTTCACCACCCCTGCTGGAAGGCTCTTCCACGTACCTACACTCTTTGTTTGGCAGCCGTGCCTCTGCTGGGCTGTGAAGTTTTGCAACATTGTCCCGTTAGCCAAGAAAAACCAGGATTATTTTTAGTGGCCAATGGACGCCTCTCCCTGAGACGGGATGGAATAAGTGTTGTGTGCTGAGGACAGAGCGAGCTTTGAGCTTGTGGCGTGGTGGATACACCCATCCCCTCACCAGAAATCCTAGGGGGTTCTTTCCCTCCACTTACTAAGACCATGGAGTCTCACAAATACCCCCTTCTGCTGCTCTCTCTCCTGCTCAGACAAGGTAAGACCTCTTCCCTCTGTCCTGCTGGGTTAATTAACCCTTTCTTCCCGCTCCCCATGCACGTCGGACTCTTCTACCGCGAAGGGTTAAATTGACTTGTGGCTCGCAGAAAATATTTCCCATAGGCGTCTGTATCCTAACTTTTTACCGAAAAACAAAACAAAACAGTGATTTAAGAAAATGCTGATTTTTTATATATTTTTTTTTTTTTTTTACAAATTTCAATTTTCAATATTTTATTTTTATTTTAATGTTGTTTCTTTTAATCTGGAATTTCTGTTTTTTACCATATACTGGAAGGTAGTCCATTTTTCTTTTATAGAGGTAACACAGGACTATTGATATATTTTATATACAGCGCATGGTATAGAAGTACCTAAAGATATATATATATATATGTCTATAAATATTATTATTATGGATTGATTGATATAGCGCCATCATATTCCGTAGCGCTGTAAGAGCAGAATCAGATTTTACTATTTATTTTCTTTCATCCCGGGGCAGTTACAGTTTAACGGTTGGAATTAATTTATATATATATATATTTTAAGAAAAAAAAAAAAAATTTAAAGGGATATTTCTTGTAAAATTAATTAATTTTGGGGTAATAGTGCCCAAATCAGTAAAATTAACCCTAGGGGTCGCTATCACATTCGGGACCGAGGCGTGAGGCTGCTAAAAAAAGTTTATTTTTTGGAATAATTGTAGTTAATAAGCATGAAATTGGGAAAAGAAACCCCCTCTTTACCAATTAATTTAAATTCTGCATCCCAGAATGTGTGAATTTTTAAAACATTTATTCCATATTTTACGGGCGTATTTTTATTAATAATATTATTTGGGGAAGAGATAACATGTTTCTTCTAGTGAAGAATTCTAAATTTAAATCAAAATAAATACATAAAAAAAAACAACAGAAGTTTGTTACAATGTATCCAGGATGGTTAGAATGTTCACATAACACAGTGTACCAGCCTGTACCCGCCTCCCAGCCGAGAAGTCCTGAACCCTGAGATATTTATAGACCCACAACCTGTATTTAGGGCCGAGCCTACCCTGTAATTTACTATTTTTATGAATTATAATGGCAGTTTGTGTCTTTTTTTTTTTTGAATTTTCCACCACCCTGCATTGCTGGCATCCCTTAAAGGGTTAACCACTCCATAACCCTATATAACAGTCTATACCGATGAAGTATTGGAAACGTACCTTGCGTGTATCCCGGGGAGAGGGCAGCCATCTTAATTTCTGAGGATATGCATTATTATTCCTCCCCGTTAAGTGATCACTCTACTGTTGACTGATTGGTCCAGTATATATGTAGAATATTATTATTATTATTATAGAATTTGTGCTTTCCCCGGCCAAATATCTGTAATTCGTAGATAGGAGGAGGTCGGTATGCATCGTATAGGGCACAGGGGCTATATGTACACAGAAGTATGGCAGAATCAGCATTGGTTTCCATGGAAATAGCACCGCCTTTTGCACAATAGGATAGCCATGTCTAAGCGTGTCCACTCGCGAGGGCCGGAGGCACGGACCCCACCCGGGGCATAATTACTAGTGCTTCCTGCGGGGGGGGGGTGTTAGCGGGACAGAGAGTCTGTGTGTATGGGGGGGGTCTGACTCCAGCCGCAAACATACACCCCCCACCCAAATAATAACACTAATTCATCAATCCCGTCTTACATTCAGGAGCCGTATGCCTGTCCCATGCATGTTTAATACCCTCACTGTACTACCCTCTACCACTTCTGCTAGGAGGCTGTTCCACTTATCTACCCCACTCTCAGTAAACTAAAACTTACATTGCATCTAAGTCTCTCGTTTCTTCTTCTTTGCAATAAACTTCCCTCCATGTATTTAAATGTCTCTCCTATCCCCTCTCTCTCTTCTCTCCCGATTCTGTTTATGCTGCAGATGATCCCGTTTTAGTTATGGGGTAAAGCCATCAGCCATAAGCTGGAGGATTCCAGGTTCCCTTAAATACATGGAGCGGGTGCCCAGCAGATGTGGTAGATGTTCCTATTGAAGGGGGTGCCGTGTCTCCGGATCTCACCTTTTGTTCTCGATCTTCCCCCAAAGGCTTGGTCTCCTCCTTCAATATCGACACCAGGAGGCCGCAGGTGTTCCGGGGGCCGGAAGAAGCGCAGTTTGGATATAAAGTTCTGCAGCATGAAGCTGAGGGGGAGAAATGGTAAGCGCCCCCAACCCAGAGGGGCTGCCCCTGACCTCAATGGGGCTGCCTATTGCCCTGACCCCCGACCCCAACGGGGCCGCCTATTGCCCTGACCCCTAAGCCTGGGGGCTGCCTCTCACTCCTACCCAGACCGGGGTCGATGTCCAGTTGCCCCGAATCTCTGGTTGTTTGTCTCACGAATGCTCCGCTCATCCAGACCCCCGTCCTACTCACCCCCAGCCCACCTTCCTACTCACCCCCAGCCCACCTTCCCAGTCCCACCGCGGAAATCCATACCAGATCCTCCACGTCTCGTCCAAACCACGACCCGCCGCCACCGAAGAACTTTCCACCGCTATTCTGCTCTCCGTTTATTTTAACGACCCCCTTCCTGCAGATCCATTAAGCGGAAAGTGCCCTAAAGTAATGAGCTTCACGGAGCGCGGCAACGGAGCGCGGCTCTTCTTCTCCTGTCTGGTAAAAAACTTACCGGCGCTCTGACTTCCCCCGAGAGACCCCCAGATGCCTAATGAGTCTGACAGCAACTGGGGCTTAATGGAGCCCACGTCCTGCGAGCCACGTCCAGGGAGTGGGTGGATCTCGGGGGATCGATCCATGACGGTCCGGGTCACATCTGGATTACACATCGCGCCGATCACGCACGCTGCCGGCTTTATGAGGAGGACCACAAGGACTTGCGAAGGACTTGTGTTCCATGTTGGCTTTGGGGGTCTCGGCGGAGAATCTTCTCCTCTTTTTTTTGTTACTCTTGGTATTCTTGATTCTTTGGAACATTCTAAAGAAAACAGAAAGTTCCACGTACGTCCGGCAACCGGAGTACAGCGGGCCGGAGGAAATCGAGCGCTTCAGTAATAATCATTGATTCTGGTCATGACGCGTTCCACATGCGTGTTATCAGCCGAGCGGCTAACCGTTTAACCCCTTAATGACAACGCCCGTACATGTACGGGCTCAAAATGTATTGTTTTAAATGGGTTTAGGGACTGCCCATTGTCCTTAAGGGGTTAATGACTTCCGTCTGGAAACCAGTGATTCTAACGCGTCAGCCAAATGGGATCAGCAGACCAGAGATGAAAACACGAATAGATTAGCCACAAATCGCCCCAAAATATTCCACGTACCGCATTACTTATTATTTTGTTACTTTTTGCGTTAAAAAACGCGTACGCAGCGGCTTGTATGAATTTTGCCTGATTTACCCCATTTCTTTGATGCAGGGTGCTGGTGGGGGCTCCGTGGGACGGCTCCGCGGGGAACAGACAAGGAGACGTGTACAGATGCAGCGTGGGCGCCCAAGCCAACTCCACATGCGCCAAGGTCAACCTGGGTATGTTCTAGTGGCTTCGCCCCTTCATCTTACCCCATCACATGCGTAGAACATAACGAATGGTTACATTGTAGCCAGACTTTAATACCCGGAACCCAAGATCGATGCTCCCATCTTGACCTAATTTTGAATTATTGTACGATCACATTACATCCATATGAAAGGAGCTCACAGATGGAGTAGTCAATTCATGGAATGCTATACCAGCAGAATTTATTAAAGGCTTGAACAGTCAAGCTGGCCTGGGTGCTCACCGCGGGGGGGGGGGGGCAGATATTTGGCTTGTGTTATCGGTATTGTGACAGTAAGCACTTTTGCCCGTTTCTTCTTGCCCCGTCTGCTTTTCCGTCTCCCGTTTCCGTTGGTTTTGGATCCCCATCGAAGGCGAACTCGCCCTCAGGAATGTCTCCAAAGAAATCAAAAACATGCATTTCGGCATGTCGCTGACCCAGGACACGGAGGGTGGATTCGTGGTGAGTGCTTTCTGCGCCAGGAACTTATATCTATCTATATATATATATATTTATATATATAGGATCAGCCTCGTAAACGCAGATATTTTACATCTTTAAGAACCCGGCTCGCCCCGAGTAATAGGCCGTAACAGACCGGCTGCCCGTGGGCCGAGAAGAAGGCATGGTGGGAGGATGGCTGGAGGATGGGGACCCGGAGGACATCTGTGGCATTTCTACGTTAATGCTGGGTGGCAGTATTGTGGGGGGTAGGGGTACGGGTACTTTAGGCGTTTTTGCCGCGTGCTGAGCTCTGCTAGGGGATGGTTGCCAAAATAAGCAACTCGTGATCACCGCCTGCTCCGGTCATCGCAGGTAAAACATCCTCGGAGTTCTGGGTAAACAGACAAGTCAGGGTTTATAGAAGGTAAATGTAAATAGAAGCTTGGGATCAGGTAGCCCCTGGGTATCCATGTCTTGTTTTAGGCATTCCTCCTATTAATCACTTAAAGCCCATCTGCCCCATCTCTGGTGCCCATTCTCCAGCTGCTGTAGAGACCTTCTCTCCATCTTGGAGGCCACTATGTCTAATCGTTGTCTTCTCTAGGCCTGCGCCCCTCTCTGGTCTCAGGAATGTGGGTCCTCTATGTACAGTACCGGCATCTGCACCCGGGTCGACGGAACCTTCCAGCCGACGGAAACCATAGCGCCAACGGCGCAGAGTGAGTAGCAGGGGAGCCGTCCATCTTCGCGGCTCTCTATGCACCCATCGGCCGGTTTTTACGGACCATGAGTCTCTTCTCCTAGGATGTTCCACCTACCTGGACATTGTGATTCTGCTGGATGGGTCCAACAGCATCTACCCCTGGTACGAGGTGCAGAACTTCCTCAGCAACATTCTCAGCAAGTTCTTCATCGGACCGGATCAGATCCAGGTCAGTATTGGGCAGGAGGCACAGCCTGTGTGGCCAGGCGCATGTTCTTCATCTCCGCCTCGGGGACATCTGACCAAACAATATGTCACGACGCAGGCAGTTTTTTTTGGGGGGGGGGGTTCTATACGTTACAAGGAGTTTTCCTGTCTGTGGTTTACATTCAGCGTTAATAACTTTGAACAGCTGAGCGTTGCACAATTGTTACACAAACATGGAAGTTTTTGCATGAACCACACACAGCTGGGAAAAGCCAACGTCATCAGGAAATGAAACGGTGGCACGCGCAGGTTTGGGGAAAAATGCCTCTAGGGTAGCACAATCGCCTCAAAACACGAGCTTGGAGAAGGATCGTGTCCACAGGCCTGGCTGAGCCCGCTGCATATCCCCAGTTGATGTTGGTGGACGTTGAAGTTGGTCTAATTTTCCGACAATGGCCACATTCTCTTCATTTTTTTCTCCCCCGACAGGTCGGGGTCCTGCAGTACGGAGAAGTAGCTGTCCATGAATGGTCCTTGAAGGACTATACAACCTCCAAAGACGTCGTGGAAGCAGCCAAAAACATCAGCCGGCAAGAGGGCCGGGAGACGCGGACAGCGTTCGCCATACACAAAGCCTGGTGGGCCGTTTAGTTCTATTCTATGGAGCGCGTAGAGTAGAAACGTCCATCGTCATCAATGTTTCCATTCCAACTTCATATTTATTCACTCAACATATCAAATTCTGGGTGATGAGCCAGCATGACAACATATATACCCGTTCTCATTCCAGCTCTGAAGCGTTCAGCCCCGAGCGCGGCGGGCGGAAAGACGCCACTCGACTCCTCATCGTCGTAACAGACGGCGAATCCCACGACGGAGACGAACTGCCCACGGCGTTACTGGAATGCGAGAAGCGTGACGTCACTCGATACGCCATCGCGGTACGCATCGGACCTTAACACGTGAAATCCACAACAGAAAAAATGGGCTATCGATGAAAATGACGTCACCGTTGCTTCTCGTTTACAGGTTTTGGGCAACTATATGAGAAGACAGCAGGATCCGAATTCCTTTATCAACGAGATCAAATACATCGCCAGCGACCCGGACGAGAAGTATTTCTTTAACGTCACGGACGAAGCTGCTCTCAACGACATCGTAGATGCTTTAGGGGACAGAATATTCAGCTTAGAAGGTAAAATCATAAAGAACGGGTAAACCACGGGAGCTAACAATCTTACACACGGGGCTCGTTTATTGTGCACCGAGAAACCACAAAAAACGACTTCTTACTAAGTTACTTCAACTACTGGGCTCCTCAACTGGAACGTAAGCAGAGCCTTAAGAAAAGAAGTCGTTAGAGAGGCGCGTTCTCTGCACGAGACACGAAATCTAAAGACAAGGAGCTGGCCCCTCTCGGCATGCTCAGTGATGTATATATCATGCGTACAATGTAAATAACACACTTTGTTTGCTGCATTGTGTAAACCAACACTAACTCTACAGCCGGAAATCAGGCCGCGGGTGGGCTGGCGGTAGACGGTCGGAATCTTTTTATTTTCGGTGTGTTTCTCGGCAGGGACGTTCGGGTTTAACGAAAGCTCCTTTGAGCTGGAGATGTCGCAGGTTGGCTTTTCCATGCACATGTTAGAGGTGAGTGACGTGGACGAACTCTCTGAACGTGAATCGTGGCGCGCTCTCCGCGGATCCGGGTCGAGGAATGGCGGAGTTGGGAGGAGGAGGTCTTCGAAGCCTTCCGAGATACCGGACGGTGCCCAGGGTTGTCCCCATGCTGACCAACAGACGTTAGAGCGAAAGGTTATGGTGGTCTTCCCATACATGTGCCCCAGGCCCCAAATGGTTAATGTCTTTGGTTAAAAAAAATAAAACATGTCACTCTTCGCTGCGCTCGCCTTCTGCAAACATATATGGTTTTCCTTGCTCGGATTTGATTGCGTGTCAGATATTTTCCATCTTGTAGAATGAACCCTGACGACAGCTTCTTGGTAAAGGAAACCCCGCATAGCTCTGTGTTAATTGTGTTTATTTACACAATCCCAATCAAAAAGGCCGTTCTGCCCCGCCACACAGGGGTATAAAAGGTACCTCTGTGATCCTTTCCGTCTGGAGCCCCTGACCTGCTCCATACCCCCGAGGAGCGGGATTTTATCCTCAAATCCTAGTAAATCAACACGTTTCCCAATGCGATGATCTGATAACCGTGCAAACGGGCTTCTTTTGGGGTCAAAGGGAAATCTACCCCTTTATTCTTGGCCACGGGTAAATATTAGCACCTAAAAGCATTAAATGGGCACTTAGCCAACCTATACTACTTCAAATAGCAGCAGGTATGACACATTCCACAGGTCAGTGCGTATTTAGTTACTAAACAGAGAAGATACAGGTCCTCCCTGTAACAAGCCGCCATATCGGTCCTCCCTGTAACAAGCCGCCATATCGGTCCTCCCTGTAACAAGCCGCCATATCGGTCCTCCATGTAACAAGCCGCCATATCTGTCCTCCCTGTAACAAGCCGCCATATCTGTCCTCCCTGTAACAAGCCGCCATATCGGTCTCCCTGTAACAAGCCGCCATATCGGTCCTCCATGTAACAAGCCGCCATATCTGTCCTCCCTGTAACAAGCCGCCATATCGGTCCTCCCTGTAACAAGCCGCCATATCGGTCCTCCCTGTAACAAGCCGCCATATCGGTCCTCCATGTAACAAGCCGCCATATCGGTCCTCCCTGTAACAAGCCGCCATATCGGTCCTCCCTGTAACAAACCGCCATATCGGTCCTCCATGTAACAAGCCGCCATATCTGTCCTCCCTGTAACAAGCCGCCATATCTGTCCTCCCTGTAACAAGCCGCCATATCGGTCCTCCCTGTAACAAGCCGCCATATCGGTCTCCCTGTAACAAGCCGCCATATCTGTCCTCCCTGTAACAAGCCGCCATATCTGTCCTCCCTGTAACAAGCCGCCATATCGGTCCTCCCTGTAACAAGCCGCCATATCGGTCCTCCCTGTAACAAGCCGCCATATCGGTCCTCCCTGTAACAAGCCGCCATATCGGTCCTCCCTGTAACAAGCCGCCATATCGGTCCTCCCTGTAACAAGCCGCCATATCGGTCCTCCCTGTAACAAGCCGCCATATCGGTCCTCCCTGTAACAAGCCGCCATATCGGTCCTCCCTGTAACAAGCCGCCATATCGGTCCTCCCTGTAACAAGCCGCCATATCGGTCCTCCCTGTAACAAGCCGCCATATCGGTCCTCCCTGTAACAAGCCGCCATATCGGTCCTCCCTGTAACAAGCCGCCATATCGGTCCTCCATGTAACAAGCCGCCATATCTGTCCTCCCTGTAACAAGCCGCCATATCGGTCCTCCCTCTCTCAGACCTTTCTTTTCTCTCGTCAGGACGGGATTCTGTTTGGGACCGTGGGTGCATACGACTGGGACGGAGCAGTGCTAAAGGAGTCCAGCGGGGGCCGTATCATGCCTCCTCGCGCCGCCTTTGAGAAGGAGTTCCCCATAAAGATAAAGAACCACGCGGCTTACTTGGGTACACCATGAACTCAAAGTCGCCAAATCTCCGCTACGACATATTTTGCTGATGCCTCTGATATTTGAAGTTTTTTGTCGTATAAAGAAATAGACGGCCGACGGGTGAGACTAACGTTACTATCAACCCCCGCAGGTTACACGGTGTCCTCCATCACCTTGCGGAACGGGAAGGTTCTGTACGTGTCCGGTGCCCCGAGGTTTAAACACAAGGGTAAAGTCATCCTTTTCGAGATGTCCGGTGTGGGCAAAGTATCCATTTCCCAGGCACTGGTGGGCGAACAGGTTGGTGTCACGGACCCCCGGTCATTAAAAGTGATTTAAGTGGCAAAGTGTATAGATCAAAAGTTTGAAACGTGTATTGCGTGGAAGAATAATCAGGAATGTGTATCTCCAGTTAAAAACCATTAGAATTTCAGATTTTGATCATTTCTATTGCTATAAAATCTTCTTTTGTTTGTCTTTTTCCTCCTCCTCGGCAGATCGGCTCCTACTTCGGCAGCGAAGTGTGCCCTGTGGACGTTAATGGAGATGGGGCTACAGATGTTCTGCTCGTGGCGGCTCCCATGTTCCTGGGGCCACAGAATAAAGAATCAGGAAGGGTTTATATCTACAGGGTCGGCCAGGTGAGACCGGGAGGCTACCGAGGCTTCATTCTGTCTGTCATTCTGTCTGTCCGTGAGTCCATTATCCTCGTATATGATTCCAGGACGTTCTATGGTTACCTGCAGTGTCTTAATGTTTTCAGTTACATCTAACGTTGAACGGCACGCTGCACGCAGACCGAAAGGTCCAGGACTCTCGTTTCGGGTACTCGATGGCGACTGCCACAGATCTAAACCATGACGGACTAAATGATGTAGTTGTGGGCGCGCCGCTGGAGGACAACCACAGGGGGGCGCTGTATATCTACCACGGGTATCGCAACACCATCCTTCCAGCCTACAAACAGGTAACATTGTGATGTGCCGTACGAACGCTTAACGTAAGTCAGTTCGGTTTGCGTTATGGCTTCGTTGTCTTCTTCTAGTGGGCTGGAAGCTGAATAAAAAAAGCTAACGGATTGAACATGGCGGGAGTTAAAAACGAGGGGGGGCACAACCTAAACCAAAAATGACACACAGGAGCATTTAGGCTACACAGAAGGGATAATTTAGGAGCCCCGGCGTGGGTCAGTGTTTGTCTTGGCCCATTCCTCGATTCATCCCTAACAGAGAATCGACGCCTCGTCCTTCCACCTCGGACTCAGCTATTTCGGGCGCAGCGTGAGCGCACAGATGGACCTGGATGGAGACGGACTCGTGGACCTCACCGTTGGCAGCCAAGGAGCTGCTGTCATGTTGAGGTACTGGAACCGTAAATTTATGTTACGAGGTCATAACAACGGTCTGGCCCATTGAACGTATAATTATCACTCTGCTTTTCTGATGTGTTAAGTCTTC
Organism: Spea hammondii; assembly: GCA_029215755.1. Lineage (NCBI taxonomy): Eukaryota > Metazoa > Chordata > Amphibia > Anura > Pelobatidae > Spea > Spea hammondii. The sequence goes on along the minus strand of JARDYJ010000012.1, from coordinate 28,812,109 downwards.
CGTAAAACTTGCTTTCACGTGATATGTTCTAAGTAGCCTCAAAACTCTACTATACAATGATACAATGAATATAAAAGTTTCGCCGTTGTCTTCTTACATCAGGAACTTTCCTTCTGCAGCGCGGCTAAGCGTGTCTTTAACCTGTAGGTCGAGGAGCATTGTCCGAGTCAACGCATCCATGCTGATAAACCCTTCTTCCATCAACATGGCGCAGAAGTCCTGCCACCGTTCCGGAAAGGAGTCCGTCTGCCTGAATATCACAGTCTGCTTCTCGGTCACCTCCAAGACGCCTGGAAAATGGGACAACCGTTTCGGTCGGTACTCGACGTTTCTTCACTGATTACAATCTCCGTAAACGACTGCGATTTGTTACTTTGTCACAGATGACGCACTTGTTACACTTCTGATGGTAGGTCCCTGGAACCTTAACGTCCCTTTTCTTCTTCGTCAGGACTTTCTTATAACCTCTCCTTGGATGAACGAAAGATCACCTCTCGTGCGGTATTCGATGAAAACGGCCAGAAGCAATTGAGCAAGCGTATCCGGGTGACCGCGGGGAAAGTCACTTGCATGACCCTCGGCTTTCATGTCATCGTGAGTTCACGTCCTACCAGACCTTGCTTACAACGGATGCGTTTTAAGAGCTGAGGTGGATCGAGTAACCTCCTTGCTTGCGAGGAAAGCTTCTTGTTGAAATCGCGCAGCCCCAGCTGGTTCCATTCTTGGGAAAAAAGTTTATGTAGAAACGGATAGAAGATAACAACCGGCCCGTCTAGTCTGCCTGTGCTTTTCTAAAGCATGGCTAAAGACTTAAAATTACTGGTTGTTTTTTGTTTTCTGGTGTGTTGCCCCATAAAATCCTTTTTAGTGTTAAATTATTAAGAGGTCCTCTGCGCCATCACCTTCCCAATTGCCTTCTTGTTCTTTTGTCGCAGGAAACTGTTGACTACTTGAGGCCGGTTCTGGTTCTCCTGCGATTCAATCTGAGCGACATAGAGTCTAGCCCGGTGCTGGATGACCGATGTCCCTCGACTGTCAAAAAGCTGGTGAGCATCGTGACCCAAAGCTTTCAACCCGTAATCCGATCGCATATTCCTGCTACATGTTTGCCTTTCTACACCATCATAAAGACATTGGAAGAGGTCATTCGGGTTGCTTCAGCCGCTAGCGGTCATTATCTCGCCGGGTGAGCTTTTATGAAGATCTCTCCATGATGTCTCTCAGGTTCCGTTCTTCAAGGACTGTGGCGAAGACAACGAGTGCACCGCAGATCTGGTCCTCAGGGCTCGTTGGCACAACTTTCTACCAAGGTGAGCATTTTCTCTACGGTAGGAACACCTGGTGTTAACTAAATACTCCATGGCACGATGGGGTCCATTTATGTAACGCGCGATCCTCTTTTGTTTTTCTTTATCTCATCTTCTAGGGACCAGCCCTATATCGTCCGGAGAGACCAGAAAAAGGTGTCTGTGGACATCATGCTGAAGAACAAAGGGGAGAACGCGTACAACGCCAGCCTGAGGGTCTGGTTCTCCAAAAACCTCCTCTTCTCCAGCGTTTCTACAAAGGTAACTCTCACAAACTCAAACTCAGAAGGCAGTCTGGTTACTCGGAGAAGGAAGAGCAGACAATGGCTGGTACTCGTCCGCTCGGTCTCTCGTCGGTCCAGTAGAGTAAACCCAACGGGGAAAGAACTGATGTTCCTTATTGTGTTACAGGGAGACACCCAGAACAAAGTGGAGTGCACGGCTCTGTCCAACGACACGCGGCTCTGCAGCGTCAGCTATCCTCTTCTCAAGTCCAAAGCATCGGTAAGGCGGATATACTCGGGGAACGGGTACGAGGCCTGTCAGATCACATGGTCCACCGGTATAATAAACAGCATAAGACAGGTTTTGAGGTTTTTTTTCTATAAGTAGCTATTTAAGTATCTCCATATGTCACCCCCCCCACCACCACCATCAAAACACCTACAAAATCCTGAATTCTCACCGTTATAGCAAGACCTACATTTTCTGGATTATTATTTCTCCAGATAACTTATATTTTTGCCCTATTAGAAGTTTTAGAAGGACGAATGAAATTTTTGAGAAGTCCTACCCAGTCCACTCTTAGAAGGCATTGGGAAAATGCATCTCAGGAGGCCATGCCTTCCTCTCTTTACAGGTTTCCTTTGGTTTAGAGTTTGAGCTGAGCTGCTCCACTCTCTTGAGTCGCATGCAGATCAAACTTAACGTCACCAGGTAAGCTCACTCCGCATATACTTATGATAAAAACCTCTAGATACGTTATATACAAATGTCCCGTCGACCCTCCGTACAGTGCTGCGGAATCTTATGGCGCTATGTAAAACAATAATTGGCGTGATTATTCCTCCCCTTTGTGTTCTCTCTCCCTTGTTGCAACAGTTTCCGTTTTATTTCCTTTTCTGGCAGCGATAATACCGAAACGAACGAGACTCTGCACGATAACGCAGCGGAGCTTTTAGCCTCTGTCCGATACGAGCCCGAAATCTTCATCTTGAGGTGAGGATGGAAAGCGCAGACCCAGAGCTTCGTGCGGGATGAAGTCGGGCTTAAGTAGGGCTTGTTTGGCCATTAACTGTTCCTGAGAGCAGAGTATTGTCAGAATAAAGGCCATCTCTAGCTGGTGGGATAGCTACGGTTTCGATAAAGTTCTGCTAGTCCCCAGAGCTTGCAGTCGCCAGTAAGTACAGTGGAAGCGGTGAGTCACAGCTCGGCTTCTATTAACACGGCGGGGTTTATGTCTCTCTGGTCTGCAGCGAGTCCAGTCTGAACCGATATGAAGTTCAGCCGGCTTGGACGTTCCACCACAAGCAAGGTCCAGAGTTCAGAACGAATTTCAAGGTACAGTGAAATGCGTAGGGTCTGCCTATCCCATGCATAAACCTTTACCACTTCTGCTGGGAGGCTGTCCCGCTTATCTATCATCCTTAAAAGTGAAGCGAGTGTTCTTATCACACTTGACCCTCTTGTTTTAGATTATGGCCTCTTCCTCCAAAATATATTCTGCTTTGAAGACCACAAAAGGACTCTCTTGATACATTTAGTAGGCAATTTTCGCAAGAGGAAACACAGAGAGCAGTATCTAACGGGCAGAGGTAGAAATGTAGGAGTTTGCTGCCTCCTGGCGGCCGCAGGCTGTGAACTGGCGAGCCAGTGAAACAGATCCTTATGTCGTCAATGTACCTGCTGGTTTCTCTTGGTCAGGTCCAGTATGTCGGCTGCTACCCGATCCACAATGCGTCAGTGCAGATCCGTACCCCGGCGATGGCCCACGGCAGCTCCTACTTCCTGAGGGTCTCCAGGATAATTGCCGACAACGTAAGAAACCGGGGGTTCCTCTGGCCGCGGTCTCCCGAGTTTAGACTTTTACAGCTCTGTCAATAAACTTTTGCCGTCCGTTCCCTACAGGCCACGTGTTTTTTTTCCAACGTGACCCAACCAAAAACAGCAGTAGCTCCAGTTCACCAGGAAGACCTTCTCCACACGGCGATCCTGGTGAGTTCACGCGGAACGGAGGCGAGATATCAACACCAAGCGCTCAGAAGTTACCTTAAGTCAACCGCTACGTCTGCTCGAAGGATTGCAAGTTCCTCACGATCTTTGAGATGGAAGGGTTTAGGGTTTTTATCTTATGACGCGGCCTCTCACCCATCCTCACCTCGGGTTGGGTTGTGGGGTCTTTGATCTATAGCACGGCGGGTGCTAGGTCCCGACTAATGCTCCGGTTTCCCGTTTCAGAATTGCAGTAACAGCTGGTGCGAGACCATCACCTGCCTCATCCCAAAGCTTCACCAGAACAACGAGCTGTCCATATCCTTACTACGCGTCATTCACAACCAGTTCTTCGCAAAGGTTTGTGAAGGTCTCCTTCTTACTACTTAGCGGAGGTGTGACCCCCGATACCAGTCGGCGGAACCATTACCGACTACACAAACATCCCCAGTGTTAACTTACAGAGGGACGCTTGTATTAAAATGAATACAAAAGGAAGGGGATGGTAGGTATTGGGAGGAAGAACTGGTACCTGTAGTGTATACGAGAAGATGGTGGACATTTAATGAGAAGGAGGTCTAGAGGTAGGTGCCAGGAATGCGGAAGTGGATGGACATTCATAAGGTAAGAGGGAGTGTAGAAGTGACCATTGTTTGATCCCCTGTTATATATTAAATCCTATTTTGTTTCCCCAAAAAGCACGCTTTTAGGTAATCCATAGGTTGGTGAGCGTCCTCGGTAATCTCTCTTACAGACCCCGGCCATCAGATTCCAAGAATAGCGGCCATGGTATCTTCTGACAACGGTCTCCTTTGTTACTCACTCAACACAGATTTTTTTTCTTTCTTTGGGAAACAATGATCTCATATCCTCTCCCAAAAAACTGAAAGGATCTGGCTGGTACCATTAACCCATTGAACCCCCGAGCAACGCACAGCACAGTGCATAATTTGTCACTTTATGGGGGGGGGGGCGTCTTCATAAAAGAACCCACTGTGTCGGGCACTGCATAATTCAACAGAGAACCCTAAAAATACCTAATTTTACATATAACATGATAATCCCCAGAAGGCACCTGATCGGCTATGCGTGTGACATTCCAGCTAGAGCAGGAGTTACACAGGTGCCTAAAACGCTTAATTACAATATTATGCTCCAAAATCACCGTTATATTTGACAGAATCATCATGAACTCATCATTCCTTTCCGTACAGGCCAAGTTCCGTTCTATCAAGGTGGTCAGTACGTTCGTTCTCCACCTAAATGAAGATGGGATCCTGTTCACGGACAGCGGTGGACATCGGAGAGAGGTAAAGAAATCTGGAAAGAAAAATCATCATCTGCTTTATTCTTGTCCACAAAAAAAACCCACAAACGTACCCATATATTTATTCTGGTAATGCTTGGCACGTGGCACAGAAGCAAATGACAGTTTAGTGAATAAGCTCCAAACAAAACAGAATCTTTCAAACTGCTTCATGTTTAGGACAATCGGCGGGGAGATGTGGACCCTTGTAGATCCCAGGTAGCCTCAAACTGTTAACCTGGTGCTACAAAACCAGAATAATTTATCTGGCTCTTACCTGCGTTACCTCCAATCCAGGGTGCTGGGGTAGAAGTTTCATAGCGTGGCGGCACGGAGAGGCCCGTCCGAATTCAGCCACGTTGTAGTTATCTGCAAACCAGACGCAGGTTATCAGACTGTGTCTTCTTCTCGTTCTCTGCAGAGCGTCCTGGAAGTCCTGCAGCCGGTTCTCCTCTCCATCTCCCTGTGGATCCTCATTGGGAGCGTCATTGGAGGCCTCCTTCTCCTGGCTCTGATCATCTTCATTCTGTGGAAGGTTAGTACCTATTCACATCTCCAAACCTTAAACCTAGGTAGAGAACACAGCTCCCCAGGGCTAATCAAAAGGTGGTCCTACATCTCCATAATCCACAGTCCTTTTGTTTGAGGGAACATGCTGAGCCATCGATGGAGACCGGCATCTTGGCTGCACCTGCCTCGTACACATCCAAGTTACAATATTTCCCTTTTCTCCTCTTCTAGCTGGGATTCTTTACAAGAAAGACACAAGGAGAAGAGGAGAAAGTAGAGTCCGATAAGGAAGAGCAATGACCACATTGAGAATAAGATGATTATCATGTACACTCCACGCTAGACACCCTTTCTGGACTTACTGAGATTTTACAGTAATGAAACCTAATTTAATTATCTAACATGAAGAACTTTGTAAAAAGAATTGTCCTTCTCCAGGACGGACGTTTGTTACGAAACCGACTCATGCTAAGACCTCTGCAAGAAGCAGGTGAGATACCTTCAGACCAACCCTGCTGGCAAACTGTGGTCAGGAGCTAAATATTTATCTGGAATTCCTGGTGACAAAAGAAAAAACTGCGACGGAAAGGAGTAGGCACAAGAGAAATCGCAACAAAACAATGGGACGCTAAGGGTAAAACATACAGGAACACACTCGGTTACGGACAGAACGTGGCATCTCCTTCTACCAGGAGATGCCCTGATGCTGCTCTCAACTGTTTAGGGCTAAACATCCTATTATTTACCATGATATCATCATCATCATCATCATCACAAGTAGCCTCCACAAAATCAAACGGTCAACAAATGCGTTCAGGGCAAATAAAACAGGACAGGGGGCAGAACTTTTAAATAAGTGTTCCTGTTATCGATTAATATTCCTATAAGTTATCACACGTTTCACACATTGTACAAATTCTACTGCTGGAACCAACACCCAGGATGCGTGTTTTTGGGCAAAAAATTAAATGCCATTATTTTTTCTTTAATAATAATAATAATGGCTCAGCTGGCATCAAACAAGCTCTAAAAGCCATGTTATCATCGTGATGGTCCAACCAGAAGCAGCATCCAATTAATTGGTACTGGCCTTACGACTTTGCCCCAGAGTCTCCTTGGGGATCACAGCTAGTCTGATACATCTTGCCCATTCTTTGCCGGTTTGGACCAATGTTTCTCTCCATGGTAGACCACGAACTCAGAGGTCCCTTCTTCAGATAGGCGTAGAAGGACCCTCTAAGGTCTTAAAAAGCTCAGTAACATCGCTATGATTTGTGGTCATTAGGAATTATCTCCAACTTTTTCCCCCCCAGACAAGGACCGATCTGGCAATATTCTTTGTCAGAATGAAGATATTTTTGGTCTTTTATTCTTTTCTGTAAATAAATATTTTATTAAACATTATCGCTGTCCCGAGCTCTACTTACTAGTAAGAAAGACCCTCGAAGTATCAGAGATTACACGGATTATTCCAATCGGAGCCCTCCGAGACTTTACTCACAATACAGCAGCTGGTGGACGATTTGTCCACCAGCTGCCGAGAAAACCTAAAAAGCTATTGTTAGGTTGCTGATTGATTCAGACAGCCTTCATAAGGGTGGGGGTGAAGAAAGGAAAGAAAATTGTTGCTTGCCTTGACTTACATTGTTAATTTAAAAAATAATTACACAGACTGGCAAAATAAAGCACAAGCTACGGGCAGCTTTAATAAAAGAATTTATGGTGACGCTAAAGGCTGTGACGGCTCCCCTTTCATTTCCTTAATACTCAAACAGCCTAAATTGTTAGTAGAGGAACACCGGTTCGATTGACTTCCGGTGAAAGACATAAAAAAAAAATGTAAACGAAATAAAAAAAATAAAATAAGTTTTGCTACTTTATTAAATGACGTGTAGGAAACGTAACCCTAACTGACCGGCAGGATTTGAATTGAAGGTAAGGAATACATTATGTGTAAGTCACGCTAATCATTCACCGCGATGTATAAGTCACGCTGATCATTCACCGTGATGTGTAAGTCACGCTGATTATTCATCGCGATGTATAAGTCACGCTGATTATTCATCGCGATGTATAAGTCACGCTGATCATTCATCGCGATGTATAAGTCACGCTGATCATTCACCGCGATGTATAAGTCACCCTGATCATTCATTGCGATGTATAAGTCACGCTGATCATTCATCGCGATGTATAAGTCACGCTGATCATTCATCGCGATGTATAAGTCACGCTAATAATTCATCGCGATGTATAAGTCACGCTGATCATTCATCGCGATGTATAAGTCACGCTGATCATTCATCGCGATGTATAAGTCACGCTGATCATTCACCGCGATGTATAAGTCACGCTGATCATTCACCGCGATGTATAAGTCACCCTGATCATTCACCGCGATGTATAAGTCACGCTGATCATTCATCGCGATGTATAAGTCACGCTGATCATTCACCGCGATGTATAAGTCCCGCTGATCATTCACCGCGATGTATAAGTCACGCTGATCATTCATCGCGATGTATAAGTCACGCTGATCATTCATCGCGATGTATAAGTCACGCTGATCATTCACCGTGATGTGTAAGTCACGCTGATCATTCATTGCGATGTATAAGTCACGCTGATCATTCACCGCGATGTATAAGTCACGCTGATCATTCATCGCGATGTATAAGTCACGCTGATCATTCACCGCGATGTATAAGTCCCGCTGATCATTCACCGCGATGTATAAGTCACGCTGATCATTCACTGCGATGTATAAGTCACATGCTGATCGTTCATTGCGATGTATAAGTCACGCTGATAGTTCATCGCGATGTATAAGTCCCGCTGATCATTTACCGCGATGTATAAGTCCCGCTGATCATTCAGACTCACTTATAGGACGAGTCCATTTCCTTTGCACGTCCCATCGGGCCAAGCCTTTCCAAGCTCTTATTATATACTTTTATTTTATTTTTTTAAAAATCCAGAGTGCAGAATTCTGTGTAATTAATGATTCACACCGTACACGACAATAAAACCTACGCGATGATTTCCCATCAACACACAAACAACACAAGAAGTGACTGGTTTTGGATATCTCAGCAAATTTATCTTAATTTACAAATCATCAGTCTTTTTTTTTTTAATCAATTCTAGGTTTTCTGATATTTCATATGTTACTGTTATGTTCAATACACAAAAGAACCAAGTGGGGTGGGGTTTGGGCTGGAGTTAAATATGGGACATTTTGGATGGATGGGGGGGGTGCAAAAATTAAGTGCAAAGAAAAACGAGACACAAAGAAAACCTGATGGTCCACCTCTCGCACTAGAAACAGTCGAGGGAATATGGCGGCGAGGGAGCACTTGATGTCCGGTTGCTGGACTATTAGGGTCGTGAGATGAGTTCCAGATTCTTACAGGCACCTTAAAACTGAACGGACCCCCCCCCCCCCCCAATAGCGTGTAAATACTTGATCGATTCATCCCAATAAGCTTTTGTTTTGTCCGCTGCAGGCACGCAGGACTTGTCGATACGGTTAATTCTGTTCTCCAGCCAATATAAAAACGGCTCATCGTTGTCCTTCCTTCGGGTGGCGGTTTGGATGGCTCAGAGTAATGACACCGCATTTGCCGTGCCATCCTTCGTGTTCCTCTGAGGAGGGGTGGAGAAGATGTTTCCTCTAACATAAACGCGCTATTATGTATCCTTTCACTCGCAAGGCAGAAGAATGGGTGGCAAGAGTTGCAAATTGTCCTTATTTCTTGGAAAAACAGCCAAGAGGGCTTCTCATCATTGCTCACGTGGGACAAGAACGAAGAAGGTCTATTCTTATTATTTTAGAGCAAAGCAAGGATTGGCTGTTGGAGCTCTTCATTCCTCGGATGTTAGATGACATCTGGGAGTGAGGCAGCGCACGGCGGCTGCTCCGATCTCCGACACATTTGACAGGTTGCGGGAAAGGCAGGTCTGAGGTCCTCAGAAGGTCCATCGGTCGTGCATTTGGCTGTCGCCGCTGGAGGACGGCTCAGATCCGGGGGCTTGTCGCGTCGAGTCCTCTCCGTTTAAACTCTTTCGGCACACGGGGCACGTATCGTGCTGCGGGAGGGAAAGAAACGTATTAAGCACCGTGGGGTACGGACCGTAGAGGTGCCTCAATGACGCTGTGTGAGCGCTCAGATGGCCACTCGGGGGTATATTCTGAGCATAACCCAAAGAAGGTAAGCGAAGATATAGCTGCTAATTTAGCTACGGACTATCGTTCCAAATAATTCTAAGAATAAATAAATACCCGAGTCCAGGGCTGCAAAAAAGATTGTAATGTATTCCTATTAAGCGTAAATCACGTAGCAAAAACATGAATAAGAAATTACGGTCTGGCTTAGAAAACAAATACAACTACCGACGGGTATCAATTGGGGTTTTTCCCTATTTTCTGGAAATTTCAGCCATTTTTTGGCATCATATGGATTTGTATACATTACTGGGCGACAAACGCGAGTAGGCCGACCGCCGTGCCCCACAGCGCGCGTATCCACGCCAAGGCCGTGTAAACACGAAGGCGATCTCACCAGTTCCAGCCAAGGCACGATGCAGTCTCCGTGGAAGAAATGGTTGCAGGGTAACTGTCGGACGTGTTCCGTTACCGCGTAATCTTCTTTACACACCGGGCACTCCAGACCCATATCTACGTTTGAGGGGACAGCAAAGAAAAAAGCCCCATTAGCGAAGCGAGACTCCATAACACACAGCAGCGAGTCAACATTTCCTGAAGCTCCGCGGGAGGAGAAGCTCCGCGGGAGGAGAAGCTCCGCGAGAGCTGGAAGCATGCAGATCTATGTAAGGCTGCCTTGGGATGTTTGGTATGACATCATATTAACCCTTTCACATGCAGGGTTGTTTACAATACTCATGGGAGCGCGATCGCTTGGCGGTGTCCCGCCTGCACTCACCCACTTGCGCCTGAGTGACCGTTACTGTCGGGAGGGAGGAGATCTTGTCTTTGTCGGCTGGAGGGGGGCCGGTGTTTTCCAGCTGACCCAAAAGCTGCAGGAGGAAGAGGACAGATTCATGAGCTCCAAATCTGTCAACGCTTCGTAAACATTGAAAAGAGGGAGATGAATAAGTCAGAGCGATTAATAATACGGATAACAAAGGGGATTGGTGAATACAGGGCCAATAATGCCATCTCCGACCTCTGGTCCTCGGGGGCCAGATATAGCAAAAGATGGAAGGCATATGAATGTTACGAGCTCTTAATGTGGCTTTATAATGGGTTTACTTCTGTAAGCGAGATATTAACGGTCTCTTACCTGCGTGACGATGGAGTCCAGGCCGCTCTGGCCCCAAGCGTAGTCTCCGGGATTCGAGTGCAACATTCCGCTGTTTAAATAACACGAAGCGTTATCGTAGCGAGACATGGCCACCGGCGTGCCGCACGCAAACCGTGGCACCGAGCTCCCACTCCTATCACCCCTTGTTTTAATAGGGTACTCACAGTGAGAACGGGTGCGGTGCGCCTGGCAAGGGTGGGTTGGCGAAGACACCGGCGAAGATCTGTTGGATGATCCTGTAAAAGACGCCAATAAACATGAACCACAAATCCAGGATAACCCCGAGGGCAGAAGGAACAGCAATGACGAGTACGCACCCCTCTATGGCCGGGCTCCGGTCGGGACGCGAGCTGGCGCGGGATCTGTACCTCGTCATGGGCTGTCGGGGAGGCCGACGAGTCACCCTCAGGTCTGGGTGGGCCTGGTGGCCCCGTTCGTGGTCTCTGCCATCTTGGTCCAAAGAGCTGCTGTTCAGGAAGTTTCGGAAGTCGGGGAAAAACATTGTGTGGTCTAAATGGTCCAAAAGCTGCCGAGGACACAGATGGTTAGCAGGCAGAAGATTGCCCTCCAGCGGGGGCAGATGCTAAAGACTGTGTGCCGCGCGACAAATAAAACGTAGCCGTGGAAATGGCGCTGGCACGAGAGCCGGTAAAACGGGGCGTAACGGCATCAGGGAACGCGAATGCTTCGTTTTAGGACTATGGCGGATGGGGAAGGTCCATCTGCTCTGTGGTTAATAATCTAAGAGTTTTATACCGCGCCCCAAACGCTATCATGTTTACGCGCTCGGGTGCCGGGCGAAGGTGCGTCCGCCATACCTTTATACACCGGACTCCCTCCCCGGCGTTAAGGGCAGCGCTTTCGTGCGATATACCGCATATTGACACCGACGATCGCATAACACGCTCCAGGAGATCCCACGCGTCTCGCGTTATCTACGCCCTGGGATCTGGGAGTATTACCCGGCGCGCGAGCAGCAGGTGTCTGTCACCCTATCTGTAGGTAAAACGAGACCGCCTCATCCCGGCTGCCGCTCAACCGGTTATCAGTGAACACGGGGGGTCCGAGAAACCACTGATGGGGCAGATCGGGGGGTAACTGACATCTCCAGAACAGCCGGCGCTTATCGGGAGATCTCGTTACCCAGCATGCATTGCTCCCCGGGACCTGCGATGCACGCACCATTTAAAAGACAAAGCCCCTACTTTAACCATTTCCTGTAACAATGTTACCGTTATCTAATCTCTCCTCAAAGTCTTATCAGACTGCACCGAGGATAAAAACACTTTCTCGGCTGGTAAACACGCAGCACGTTGAGCTTATGATCGCGGGACAAGGAGGAAGAGGCACCTAATACCCCTGATGACCTACCCCGGGGGGGGGGGGGGGGGGGGGCTTTCCCCTTTTGATACTTATAATACAAGCTGCTGTCTTTTCATAAACACCCGGAACCTGCACAACGGGTTTGACTACATGTGATTGTTAACGGCCCCGCAGAGCAGCCCCATCCTCGTGACGCTGAGATCAGAACCTCAACACCTTAACATAAAAGTCACAAAAATATACTGCCCCCCCCCCGGGCCAGGCTGGGGCTTCAGGAGCTGGGGCTATTCCTATAAAGGGTAAAAGGAAGGCAGCCCCCGGGTACAGTAATTACCCCAACCCACACCCTACAGCTTATATGAGCCAGTGGAGGCACCTTTATACCGAGAGACTGCGTTCATGGTGGAGAGGGGGAAGAGAATGGGCATTACGTGCGGAGAGACACGTAATGCAAGAAGTAAACTGCCAGTGCATGGGGGGGGGGGATACCGGGGGCTTTAACAGCAGGGCTGGGTATTACGAGAGGTGTAGGGGTCCGGCCGGGAGAAGCGCGCTCACCTCTGCGAAGTGCGTCGATGCATTGTCTTCCGTCGGACTTCCTCCAGAATCGAGGAAACTGCAGGAAAAAAAAAAAAATAAGAGCGTTACGGAGAGTTTGCTCCGCCCAGGGCAAAGGTCACCAAACTTTATCACGGGAACGCCTGATTTCAAGACGTTTACCCGAAACAACGTTTATCGCCACTTGCGACGCTCAAAAAATTAATTGTAACAAAGAGATCGCGGGAAAAAAGGGAAGAAAGTCGGGGTTTTGTGGTCTGACTCAACAGACAAGCTTAGAGAGATTGTGTTATACAGCGCTAGGGCGCAGGGATGCCCTGTGCCCGGCGGGATCGTTCTCCGAGTGATTACTGTTACAGAGCAGAGGGAAGTGGAGACGCGGCTCCTCTCGCCGCCGGGGAGCACCAATCGGCAAAACCGCGTATAAAGATCAGGGGTCGGGGTAACTTACCTGGAGTCCGCCGTCACTTCTTCAATAAAACCGGAGTCGCATCGGGGGCAAATGTATTCCTGCAACACAAAGCGGGGCTCGTTAACAGGGGGCCGGGGCTCGTTAACAGGGGGCCGGGGCTCGTTAACATGGGGCCGGGGCTCGTTAACAGGGGGCCGGGGCTCGTTAACAGGGGGCCGGGGCTCGTTAACAGGGGGCCGGGGCTCGTTAACAGGGGGCCGACGCTGAACCCGTCCACAGGATGACATTATTTCTTCCGACACCCCTAACTCCGGGGTGCGGAGGGTTAACCGGCAAGGGTCAAGGTTCATGAGCTCCACGCCGACATGGGGGGCCAGACGCGCCCACACGCAACGCCTGAACACATAGAGCTCTGCCCGACACGGGGGGGCAAACCGGGATCATTGTGTACCACGCAACGCGAAGCGCCACTGCTTCTTATTATTGCGCAAGCCTTTAAATGATTGTAACGTCGCCACGGAATCTGCCGGCGCTATCTAAATAGATGGAACGTACCCCCAGCGGCTTGTGTGAGGGGAGCGAGGAAACCCCCCGGGGGCAGAATCTGTGCGTCAATCTATTAAGCAAGCAGCGTACAGACAGACATTCTGCCCGTGCGCAGCAACGGTGCTGCCGGCAGGCAGGTAAACAGCGGCTGGCGAGCGACACAAGCAGCAACTGCCTCCGGAGCGCCTTCTGGGATACCCGACACCCGTCCTCAGCCGCCTGGCACGGGGTATTAAAGCACCGGAGGGGCAGAGCCCAATCCTACTAGGGAGTCCGCCTACTGTTATCAGAGCTGGCGTTTAACGGCTCTGCCGGGTGGCTACTCCACACAGCTACAGACAACGGAGGGCAATGACCCCCCATCTATGCCCAGAGGGAAACGTATAGTTCATTTAAATCTCTGTATTCCTCGTTCGCTTTGGTACCCGTAGGGTTAAATGCTTCAGATTGCGGTTAATTAGGAATAAAGCTTCGGAGTTAACATCTGAAGACGGGTTAAGGCTGCTGCTGCTGCCGAATCTCCCTTAATCTTCTCCACAGTCCCTCCTCACACGTAACGTTCGGATTACCCAATTCAGCCAAAAATATTCATTAAAATAAGGAAGCGAAGGCGGACGGCGCGGGGTCTTCTCCGCAGAGACGCTATTTATAGAGCCTCCGCGGGGGGGGGGGGGGGGGGGGGATTTATTAAAGTACCCCGCGTCACCGGGCAACAAAACACCCCGGGGGGGGTTAACACCGGGCAGAGAGGTATAAATAAAAACGGGCTGTTTCCAGAGCTGCATCATTAGCCCGGCTTCTCGTCCGCACAGGAATAAGCCTTAAATGTGTGTGCGCATACGCATGTATCCACACACACGCCACCGTACATATACACACACGCGCCGCCGTGCGTATACACACACGCGCCGCCGTGCGTATACACACACGCGCCGCCGTACGTATACACACACGCGCCGCCGCACGTACACACACGCGCCGCCGTACGTATACACACACGCGCCGCCGTACGTATACACACACGCGCCGCCGTACGTATACACACACGCGCCGCCGTACGTATACACACACACGCCACCGTACGTATACACGCGCACGCGCCCCCCCGTACGTATACACACGCCACCGTACGTATACACACGCGCGCGCCCCCCCCGTACGTATACACACGCCACTGTACGTATACACGCGCACGCGCCCCCCCCGTACGTATACACACGCCACTGTACGTATACACGCGCACGCGCCCCCCCGTACGTATACACACGCCACCGTACGTATACACACGCGCGCGCCCCCCCCCGTACGTATACACACGCCACTGTACGTATACACGCGCACGCGCCCCCCCGTACGTATACACACGCCACTGTACGTATACACGCGCACGCGCCCCCCCGTACGTATACACACGCCACCGTACGTATACACGCACACTGCCGTACGTATACATACACGCGCACGCGCGCCACCATACGTATACACACGCCACCGTACGTATACACGCGCGCCACCATACGTATGCACACGCCACCGTACGTATACACGCGCGCGCCCCCCCCGTACGTATACACGCGCCACCGTACGTATACGCGCGCACCACCGTACGTATACACACACGCGCGCCACCGTACGTATACACACACGCGCACCACCGTACGTATACACACACGCGTGCCACCGCACGTAGACACACACACGCCACCGCACGTAGACACACACACGCCACCGGACGTATACACACACACACACGCCACCGGACGTATACACACACACACACACACGCCACCGGACGCATACACACACGCGCGCGCGCGCCACCGGACGTATACACACGCCACCGTACGTATACACACACACGCGCCACCGTACGTATACACTAAAGAAATACACCAAGGGCGTTCTGTGACCCCTACCACACAGTGTCCTGAGATTCTTAGAAAAACAAGAGATGCATGGAATAGCCTTTGGGCAGAGATGGTACTGTAGAAAAGTAAAGGAGCTAAGAAAGTGGGACTGGCAGCCACCTCTTAGATTCCTTAGTGTCCTTGTCATGGGTTTGAATAATCGGCAGTCAGTCACCTAAATTTACAGTATGACATTTGTGAGGCGTCACCTCCAACAGAATCCAAGAATTCGGCATCGGCCAAAACTCGCCTTAAGCCGCTGGCCAGCAGAGGAGGTACAACAACGCATTCTCTTAATAGACTGCCAGCTCAGTGACCTCCATGATAAAGCTCTGCGGAAGCAACCCCATACAGTGACATCAGCCTCCCTTTTATAGATCAGTATAGCTGGTTCTGAGCTCCTCTTATGGAAGCTGAGATAAGTGGCAGCCCGTGGCAGAGGCAGCATTATCTGATCACGTTCACTGCTGTGCTGTGAAGAGCTGAGCCGGCCCTGTATAGTGTATAGTTATATCATGTGAACAGAGTAACTTCCTGAACGCAGGGCCAGCCAACGCAATCCAGGAAACAGCTGATGTATAAGATTTCTGAAGTCAGCATGGAACTAGACGGGAGGCTGCGACCTGCACATATAAACATGCACGTTAACAACACGCATGTGCGATAAAGATACCCAACAGCCCCGATTGTTCTCTCGGCAGCGGATTCTGCACCTTTACTGCCCTCGCTGTAAGCAATCCCTCCCTTTGCCGTCTATGAACTCCTCGCTCTTCCCGCTCGCTCTTTGTACGCTTCTGTTAATAAACGGGGTCACCGGAGAGCTCTTTATTCCAGCGCCTCTCCAAAGATCTACCAGCACTGATGACCAATGCATCCTTTTTGGGGTAAATATGTTTTTGGGGGGTTCTCACCCTTTAAAGCTAACGTTTGGTTCATCGCTCGCCCGCCCGGGCAGCATCGTGGGAGTTACGGAGAGAGCGGTGGAGGCATCGGCTGGACACCCCTACGCAAGGAGCAATAACCCAAAGGAGCAGTCAGGCAAGAACACCACTTCCTGGTATATTAAAGGGGCAACAAGGGTGTGAATAAAGGGCTGATGTTTCCCAGAACCCCCCGGGGCGTTTGAGAAGCCTGATGAGGCAGCTGCGGAATTCCCTTCTGGTGCTGGGAGTCTGTGACCCCCCCCCCCCGGTGTAGATAACACACTGGACAGCTTTCCTGATAAGTCACACCGCATCCAACGGTCTCTTTCCACAAGTTATTTGAAGGGGGTCCCAATGCTGTGCCTGCGAAGCTGCGCATGCCTTAATCAACGGTTGCCGCGTTCAAACTCTCCTATCAGAATGCGCCCGAGCTGCTCGGGCAGATCAGTTAAAAGAGTTTCTCGTGACGGCATTGACTACACGCGGGGATTTAAATATTCTATCTCTCCTTCCGATTGGCTACTCAGTGAGCGTGCTGGCGGCCGTGACTGACGCGTTCATCACCCCAATGCAGTTCTTATACCTGGTGTTCTTATCTATGAAAGCTAAGAGCCCTGGAACGACAAGGGTTAACACACAGGAAATAAGGCGCCTCGTCTAGTTTCTCGCCCATTTCTACCGCTGTAAAGACCTTAATATGTCTATCCCATGCGTGTTTACATTACTTCGCTGTATTACCCTCTACCACTTCTACTGGGAGGCAGATCCACGCTCACCATACTATAAGACAGTAGATTGTGATGCCAGAGCTATATAAATGAACCTTAATAAACCATTAGTTTAATTAAATCCATTAGTGACCTACCCGCGCACCATGGGGGGGTATAAAGGGTACAGAGCCCACATAGATGCCCCGGGGAAAGGACGGCGGCACCAGCGACCATCACACACGGAATATCTCCAACCGCTGCAATATTACGGCAATAACCACGAAATTGTGTTCTAGAGAACCC
Organism: Spea hammondii; assembly: GCA_029215755.1. NCBI lineage: Eukaryota > Metazoa > Chordata > Amphibia > Anura > Pelobatidae > Spea > Spea hammondii. The sequence goes on along the minus strand of JARDYJ010000012.1, from coordinate 28,794,769 downwards.
TTAAGAGTCACCGGCCAGACCGGCCACCATAACGAAGCGGCTGCCGCGTACCACCATCAGGAAGCGTGCGACTTCCCAAAGCCCGGCCGCACATCACCAACGAGAAAGGCCATGACAACTGTCAGGCTGCCGAAGCGGATGCCGTGCATCACCAGCCACCGACGCCAGGTTACGATCAGCGGGAGCGGTGTGACAACTGCCGGGGCCACATGCCGTCAGCGCGATCAGTGACGCCGGCGCCATGCTACAGCCAAGGAAGCCACATATTATAAGCGGGAAGCGTGTGCGGCAACCGTCAACCCGCAGACAGCACATCACCGACGGTGACATATTCCATCAATCGCTTCACAGGAGCATTACCAGATAACGCGATCAGTCCCCCCGCCGCCCACCGGATCCATAACCCCAAACGGGGCCACAGTTCCCTTCCTGTCCCCAAATTGACATCATGGGGCCACAGATCTCTCCATCTCTTTATCAAGATAACAGGGGCCTGGGGCTCAAAATATACCCCCCACCCCCTTCTCACCAGGAGCCTGGGGCCCAAAATGAACCCCTTCACACCAAGAGCCTCCTAAATCAGGCCCATGGGGACGCAGAGCTCCCCTTCAGGACCCCATATGTCCCATCTCCACACCAAGGGCCTGGGAGTAACAATTACCCTCTCCTTAAACCCTGGGGGGGCAGCAACCCCCGTCAACACTGTGTTAATACATCCACACCCCCATCTCCCAGGGAGAACCACTCCTATCATGCAGATTGACTCCTGAAGTGAACCCCTAACCGTTCACTCCAATCCCGGGATACTCACCGGCAGCTTGGGGCTCACTTCCCCCTTACAGTGATGACAGAAAAAGCGATGCTGAGACACAGCCGCCGCCTCCGCCATGTTTCCTGCCCGCTCTCCTCCTGCTGCTGCCCAACGTCACGTCAGTCCTCCAGCACCAGTAAGACCGCAAGCCGAGTACCTCTGCCTGGGCGCCGCTCTATCCCTCCACCACCAAGGAGTGTCAACTAGCTTTATTGACAATATACACAATCAGTACTCGGTTTGGGGCAACACAGAGAAGCTGACGGGCTGTGAGGTGTTTTGTTATCGGAGGGTGAGTGCAGCCGTTAGAGACGGGGGACGGTGGGGAGCGGAGGTTAACGTTTTTTTTTTAGAATGTTAGGTGACAGGAACTGGAGCCTTGTGAGTGGAGTTGACAAACTGAGAGTGAGTGCTTGGCCTGTGAGTGTGCCCTGTAATATGAGGTGATTTTTCCAATATAAAGGCGCCATGTCCTGTAATATGGAGGTATCTGTACTGTGAGGATATATGCTGTAATATGGAGATAGCTGTACTGTGAGGATATATGCTGTAATATGGAGATAGCTGTACTGTGAGGATATATGCTGTAATATGGAGATAGCTGTACTGTGAGGATATATGCTGTAATATGGAGATAGCTGTACTGTGAGGATATATGCTGTAATATGGAGATAGCTGTACTGTGAGGATATATGCTGTAATATGGAGATAGCTGTACTGTGAGGATATATGCTGTAATATGGAGATAGCTGTACTGTGAGGATATATGCTGTAATATGGAGATAGCTGTACTGTGAGGATATATGCTGTAATATGGAGGTATCTGTACTGTGAGGATATGCTGTAATATGGAGGTATCTGTACTGTGAGGATATGCTGTAATATGGAGGTATCTGTACTGTGAGGATATATGCTGTAATATGGAGATAGCTGTACTGTGGGAATATAATATAATATATGTATACATGTTCCGGTACAGGCGGGTGAGGATGACTCAGGCCGAGGCTGCGCTCTGCTCCTTGCTGCTGAGAGAGCATTACGGAGAGATCGTGGACAGGGTGGGAACGTATTTGATCCGGACCGGCAAGCAGCCTCTACGAGTAATCGCTAAGGACACCGGCACCTCCCTGGATCAGGTAAATCTTGTGCTTTTTATGTGAATTGGTTGCCAGATTAACCCCTGCTCCTGGAAACCTTTGTGTTTTCTTGAGGCAGATCTCAAGCATGTAATGGGTTAACAGGAAGGTCATTAACCCACGAGGTGAGGCCAGTGATGTAAAGGACTGTTAAGAATAATTGCAGCGGTAACTGTTAAAACAGATACATTGATTTCGTTCTGGTAACTAACGATATATTGGATGTTTCTTTCCTTCCAGGTGAAAAAAGCTCTGTGTGTTCTAATCCAACACAACCTAGTGTCGTACCAGTTACACAAACGCGGCTTCGTGGAGTACTGTGCGCACTACCACCGCTGCCTGCGGATCCTCCGGTACCCGCGGTACATCTACACCACGAAGACCCTGTACGGTGACACCGGAGAGCTGATCGTGGAGGAATTACTGCTCAACGGGATGATGACCCTGAGCGCCGTGGTGAAAAAAGTGGCCGACAGACTGACGGAGTCCATGGAAGGTAAGCATTGGCTCGTATAACTTACACGGTGCAGTTAAATCTGCGTTAAAGATGTCATGTAATGCCGTGCCTCTGTCTGCACAGAAGGGAAGAGCATGGATTACGCCGAGGTGTCCGCAATGTTCACACGTCTGGCAGACACACACTTTGTACAGAGATGTCCGGGTCTCACCGAAGCGGACATGATGCAAGGAGCGGAAGGCAAGCCTCCGGTAGCTCCGTCCCTGGTCACCAACGAGAAGGAGATGTTCACGGTCCCCAGAGTCACCCTGCTGGGTAGGTGAAAAGCAATTAAGCACGAGAAACGTTCAGAAGGTTTCCGCACCAGAGAAATGGGCGCTAAATGGGTTAACCGGTCCGGCTGTATTTGTATGGAATGGCTGCCGTTAGAGTTTGTTAAACTTTATTGGGCTTTCTAGGGCGAGGCAAGAGGCGGAGGTCATCGGATGAGGATGAAGGCAGCAGTCAAGCGAAGCGGATAAAGAAAGATACCGGGGCAGAGGTGAATGTATCATCCATCACAACGTATCCTTATCTGTCCATTCCAAAGAATACCCGACTATTAATCGCGTCTTCCGCCCGCAGTCCGACCAGGATGAAGGAATATACTGGCAGGTCAACATGGATCGCTTTCACCAGCACTTCCGTGACCAAGCGATCATCAGCGCCGTGTCCAACAAAATGGACCAGGTACGAGAATATGCCTCCCCCTTCTGCATTAATTTGTGGATTAACCCCTTAATGACAATCGACGTGCCAGGACCGTCATGATTTTAAATGGGTGCAGAAAGCGATCAACCATCACCTCCTAAACTTCAATGGTGTTGCTGAAATGCCTCTATCAGGAGGCATTCAGCAACACTAAACACTCACCCCAGGACGGGCTGTGACCACGCCGGAGAGCGGTCACAACCGCCACTGCAAGTGATTTCGCCAACCACAAGATGGCGGCCGCCCTGTAAAAATAACAATGAAGTTGAAAAAGTTAGCCAGAGGGTCTCCAGACCCTCTAGAGAACTCGGGCTCTACTTGCAGGTTGAATACAGGTACTGCATTCAACCATGCAAGTCAGTGGAGTCCAGCTTTCTAATCACAGTGTGATTATTAAAAATAAATTAAAAAAATAATAATAATAAGCAAAAAATAGTTTAAAAAAAAAAAACAGTAATATAAAAAATGTAAAAATAATTTCCCACTGATGTCACCATCAGGGGGAACCTTCAAGTTCCAAAAAATGTAAAAAATAAAATAAAATAAATAAAAAATAATATATATATTAGCTTCAAACAATTCTCGCATGGAAAGAGTTAGAATACTGGCATATTAAGTCCCCATGGGGTGTCTACTTTCAAAAAATATATGATTTGATGGGGTAAAATGAAGCGATGAAGTGGCCGGGTTCAACAATGTCCCAATTAACACGGAGGGAAGGATGGCCACACATCTAATTTCCAATTGGAAAAATGTACACGTCCCAAATGGGGCCTTTTAGTTCCCCAAAAACCCGACATACCCATGCATGTGGGGTATCACTGTACTGAACGCATATTGGGGTGTCGTGGGACAACGACATATACCAGGAGCTGTAAGTTCATACATAAAGTAGGTGTGTGGGGAAAAATACACACAATAAATACTACTGCAAACTGCTGGTGGTAAAATGTGCATGCAAAAGAGTTAAAATACCCTGGGGTGTCTAGTTTTCAAAAATATATGGTTTTATAGGGCACACTGAAATGGCCCGGCTCAAAGATGTACCAAATAGGGCATGGGCAGTGGATCATCAAATATTACAGTTCAACACTGACAAATGCGCATGCCCCAAATGTGGCCCATTTGCCCCCAAACAGCCAGGCAAACCCATTCATATGGGGTATCACTGTACTCAAAATAATGTCATATAAACAGTATATAACCGGAAAGAAGAAAATTACAGCTAAACACGAGCAGCGCAGAAATGTTGAAACGGCCATTGTCAAGAAGGGTACAAAAAGTAAAATCAGCCTTTGTCACGAAGGGGTTAAAGGCAGATTTTCCTCAGTTTGTAAATATTGAAAAATTCCCTTACGTTTACGAGAAGCATCTGTTGAACTGTTAATGTTCGCTAAGTAAGACTTTTGTTGGAGCGGACGAAATGTCTAAAATTGTTCCCGTCGGCTTCGCCCTCTGTGTTTCAGACCAGCAGTGAGATTGTCCGGACCATGCTGAGAATGAGTGAGGTGACCACGTCTTCCAGCGCTGCGTACACCCATCCACTGTCCTCCAACGAGGTTGGTATTCTCTTAAAAGGACCCCAAGAAAGATGGGGTCTGATAGGTCCGTGCCTTCGATGTGCTCCCCGTAAGCCACGTAACGCTGTAACATGTCCTTTTGGCTTCGCAGATTTTCAAATCTTTGCCGGCCGGATACAATATCTCCAAACAAGTGCTGGACCAGTACCTGACTCTGCTGGCAGACGACCCGGTACCCATTGCTATTTAATGTTTAGGATTATTTATAACACAGTGCATTTAGTAAAAGCGGAGTAAAGGTCTTTGGTGCCACAGCTGAATAATTGGAGCAGAGGCAAAATGCTTTCAAGACAAAACAAACTTTATTGAAAGAAACAGGTATAAGAATGCCAACATGTATCCCAGTGCTGTTGAGTGAGCAGATCCCCTACAGATGTGCCAACGTTTCAGCCTGTGCAATGCCTTACACTCCATCGGTGTACCCACGTGGGCTTAATCCACAGTCGGTCTTCATTATTTACCCAATTACCCCGCTGGGTTGTAATCGGTGTCTCCTCGTTTTTTTGTTTCAGTTGGAGTTTGTCGGACGGTCCGGAGACAGCGGTGGAGGAATGTTCGTCATCAGTATCCTTTTCTTTCTCTAATTAGATGGACTATTGTGTGAATTGTGAATTCTATTCCATAAAGCTGGAAGATGTTGATTCCGTTGATAACCTGTTATTGTTGGTTACTTAACTTTACCCCAATAGATCTCCATAAGGCGATTGCTACGTTGGCCACTTCAAATTTGGAATCGGTTGTACAGGAGAGGTAAGATAATTGATTATTTCTCTATTATAGGTAATTGGCTCAGGGCAGACTTTCCCGGCGTCTGTCCTAACAGCATGAGCACGAAGGATCCATCGTACAGCCTGAGACTATTCTCTTTGTAGTTCTGTACAGTTAAGCCTCCTCGGGTACATAAGAAATATATTGTGATTAGCATTCAGTGGTGGCATGTCGGACGGCCAGGCTAAGTGGGTACAGGGATGGCTCCCGTCAGGCAAAGGCTATGTGGCACGACAGGCTACGTGGGAAGGTATAGGTAGTGGACCAGGAAATAAGGGAAAGGAACTTTGGAGATGAAATTACCCCCACTAACACAAACTTGCCAATGGTGGCTCTGCGCAGGTTCGGCTCCAGGTGCGCCAGGATTTTCCGCCTCCTTCTTCGCAAGAGGCACTTGGAACAGAAACAAGTGGAGGATTTTGCTATGATCCCTGCCAAAGAAGCCAAAGACATGCTGTATCGGATGCTGTCTGTAAACCTGGTCTCTTTGCAGGTAAGTGCCCCCCGAAAGCCTGAGCCCACAGATAACCGGACATCCTCGGTTACCGGCTATCACTGAAATAGGTGCAATAGTAACAGTGATTGTGTGGCCTCTGCCGTCTCATAGAAACAGATCCAGCTTCTAGGTCACGGCGTGATGTGAATGGATCGGCTGTGACTCGCTTTCGCTTCAATTCTCTGACTTACAGGAAATCCCCAAAACCCCAGATCACGCGCCGTCACGCACGTTCTACCTGTATGCAGTGAATACCCTGCCCACGGCTCGCATGCTGCTGCAGAAATGTTACAAGGTACTTATGTTTCGTACGCAGGCGTCTGTGAAATTACCCGGCACCAGGGGGCCAAATGCTGCAGCTAAATACCGTTTGAGATCAAGGAATCGCTTTCTAACAGCTCTATTATATGCACGCAATGAATTGTATCTTTAATAATGTCCTTAATTCTCCCTGTATAATTTAAGCTAATGCAGTGGCAAAGGAAGAATACAAATATTCCATTAGACAAGAAGAAAAAATTAGGGGTTTACAGATGGATGAAAGAAGAGGGTGGGCTTGGGGGCACAAGTGTTTGCGCTGTTGGCATTGTATGCTGAAAGTCATATATATAAAATTCCTCCATTTCTCAGACTGTGTCCAACCTGATAGAGAGAAGACAGTTTGAGACCAAAGAAAACAAGTGAGTAATCTCCTCGAGCAGCTCCTGCGTCAGGTTTGTCCGTCTACGCTTCCCCAGGCAGCCGCTCCTGGGCCATGTTGATCCGTTTCAGGGCATCACAGGATTCAACAACCCCCAGAGTTAGCAGGAGAGGTGCAGTTTCATCTCCCTAACGTCACCCTGCAGGAGTGGCTGAGCTGCCTCTGCCTGCGATATCTTGAATATCACCTCCCTCTTTGTACTATACATTATACAGGGCCAGCTTTCACGAGAGAAACCTGCCAGCGCTGACCTTTTATAACACAGGGTGAGATTAATGAGCTGGAAGGCTAACTCCCTCTTTTAGTTTAATACTAAACAACGAATGCCGTATTAAACAAGTGTTCATTTATTTGGCAACCTCTCATTTCAAGGTGGTAGACTTGCCTGTTGTGCTGTGTGAGTACCGGTCGGAATTAAGCGTTCCCTGGGGGCAGTAAAAGGCACTTCAGGCTTCACCCTCATGGTTCTTCACTGTCCTCTCCAGACGCCTGTTGGAGAAATCCCAGAGGATCGAGGCCATCATAGCGTCTATGCAAGCCACGGGGGCAGAGGGCACCCAGCTGCAGGAGGTAGAAGAAATGATTACCCCTCTGGAACGCCAGCAGATTGACAGCCTGAGACGCAATGTTAACAGGTAACGTGCGCGCCTTCAGCGAATACTAAAGAAGGAAGAGCTTAGCTGTTACATTAACTTTTCATTGGGCATTCAGGAAAACATTGAGCACTTTGATTTTATACCCAGATAAAGGACCCCTCTTTCTCTCTCCCCAGGTTGGATGCCAGTGAGATCAATGTCGATGACACCATCTTTATTTTAGAATCTTACATCAACAGCACAAAGATCAAAAGCTGACCAAAAGAACACCGCTGTGTCGCTGCTAAAAACAAAACTTTACCTTCTGTCTGACTCTGTTATTCCACATTGGAAAGAAATAAAGCAAGTTATACCACGTTGGTCGTTTCCTGCACAGCTAGAAAGAAAACACCAAGAGTAGATCCGTAGAATAGCTCCCCAGCAGAGGCGATAGAGGCCAGTGCAGTGATGATCCCTCAGAAATATGATCCTGAATCAAGATGATAGGAGAAAGCTAGGGGGCAAACATCGACTTCATACCAGGTAGGCGCACGTCAGGATTTCTTATGATCTGGAAAGTTAGGTCCATAAGAAAACTGTGAACCTTGATGTATTATTGTAAGTTGAGGTAGATGTCTGTAGATGAGGGGGAGAATTCTCTGTCGTGATGGCATTCCAAGCATATGTATAGAGCAAGAGGGAAAAAAAGCTTTGTTATGTAGGTCCTCCTTGTGATATGGCCATGTGGCTGCTTATGCAGATGAGCTTAGTTTTTATTTACATACGTGGCTGCATGATGATGTCACAAGCGACAGAACAGTATAAATACACCTCTCTTTTCTCTATATCTATACATCTGCTAGCGTGACATATTTAGGTGATGTTTCGTTACATAAAGGTCCGGATCCCAAGGAGCTTTTGCAGGATGGGTTGAGCCGGCCCTATGTAACGGGTAGTTAATTTAGGGATCTAATATAGTCAAATTAAGCTATTGTAAGTCTAAGAGGAGACCAAGGACTAACGTCGAATAGAAATGGGCTGAATAGGGCTGATCTACATTGAAATTCTGTTTGTGTCTCGTTGATTTCACCATAATATAGGGGTAATATAGCCTCATATAGGGCCAGCTCAGTCTGTCCCGCAGGAACCCCTCCCCTGGCTCAGCCCCCCATAATGTAATAGGGGGGCGATGAAACGTTCAACGCTCTGCAAACTCCCTGTTCAGTGAATAAAACCCATTTTGTCTCTGTAGCCGCCAAAACTGTTAAGGTTTCAGTTCTGTATAACGCTGAACCACAGGAGCCATTATTGGTTTGAAAAAAACATTTTTCCACTACGTCCCCTACATTACAAGTGGGTTATATTCACCCTCCGGAATCCTTACAGAGAACCTCACGGGAAAAGTGAGCTGGGTCGCAACTCCTCGGCAAGAGCCCTCAGCGAGTCAAGCCCCGCAGCGTTCAATGTTAATATGAACGAGAACTTTCAGGGCTTGGCTGTCTTCATTAGAAACTTGGTCTGGAGGAGTTCACGGCAAATTCCCCCCTGAAGACAACGGGAACTGAAGCGTCACCGCGCAGCTCGGTCAATGAGTAATTTGTCAAGGATTAGGTTGTCGGGGTCTGGCCGAGGTTACATAACTGAACTCAGGAGGAGCAATAAATCTTACGCAAAAAGAATCTGAAATAACTGCAACGGGTTACCCATTGTGACCGGGGGAAGAGGCTGCCACCCTGCTGGTGGGGGACACCTGGAGGCCGCCGTAAAGTAAATCTGCAAGGCGTAACACATAGTGTTATGTTAGAAAATAGAGGACCTAACGTTACATACACTGGGTAATATAATAACACGATGCCCATTCAGTATATATATATTATATCTATATAAATATATTTTAGCGTTTACACTGTTGTGCTGTCAGTGGGTACCCATGGCGTGGTAACAGATCCTTATGTTATGTACCAGCTCCCCATCAGTTGCAGGGTTTGTCATGGTGGTCTGACATCCGCTGGGGTTACAAAGTCCTCGCAGAAACGTCTCCTGAAAAAGCAACGTGCGTATTGGCTTTAAACGCCATTAAAGGTCGATCCACCAGTCAGTGACATTATAAAAATCCCCATTGGCCAATTTACCAAGTCATTTCCTTAAAAATATCATCGGCGATACTTGATTGTAGTTTTGTTTCAGTAAAACGAGTTTATGTCCGACATCGTTTCCTTTATTACGGATACATTTGTTTTTTATTTGACCCGATACATTGTATTCCTCCTCTATTAGCTGGAACTCGTTGAGAATCACAGAAGTCCAGCAATAAATAAATACCCCTAAATGTAAAAATTGGGTATATACGGTGATCGTTGGGGCACCTGGGGTTCAATCACATATTTATTGATATTTTTTGCACAGAATTGTAAAGATGAGCCCTACCCAATAACAAACCAGGTGGGTTTTGTGCTGTTGACGGCTCTATATTCAGTATTTTTCTCATTAATATCCACTTCCACGCTTTTTGAGTAAATCAGAGCGTATTGGACAAAAACAGAAAACCGTGCTATTTGAACACCAGGGGGCACCCTTCTCTTTACCAAACACAGAGGATTCTGGGATAGCAAGCGGCACTTCCTGAAACGAACATAATCATGAAGGCGGAAGGGTAGTGGGTTCATGGTTCATGTTCCCGGCTGAGAAGCCACATGTTACAGATATCATGGTGTGAGTGTGCGCAGTAAGAAGATGACCTGAACGAGTTTGCTTCCTTGGTCGATGAGTGAAATATAATCAAAAATAGCTTATACTGAGGTCCCAAGGACGTATTGGGCGTTTAATTACTGCCTTAGCCTTTGGGCCATCAATATACTGGACCCACTGGTACCACCGGTACAATGTACTGGAAACCTAGAAGAAGCCGTGCCAGCGGTGTATCTATACTATAGGGGTTACTCATGTATTTTTCTTCAGATAGATATATATATATATATATATATATATATATATATATATATATATATATATATATATATATATATATATATATATATGCAATATATTATGAACTGTCTTTCGTCTTAGGTTATACCGGTGAGACGATCTGATTTGCCCGCGCCCGCACAAAATGGAGCCAGCGAAGCGCGTTCTTGTTTATCTGAGCAAGGAGAATTCTGTGCTGCGAGGCGCTGGGTTTTTGCAGGTAAGCAGTTAATCGTTCAGCGTCTTCTGTGGGCACCTGGATACGGGAGAAGCTTTAGTGCTATAGAATCTATAACATAGAATAATAATAATAATGATTCGGGCACGCAGGAGCCTCGTTAATGGTGCCCAGAGAAGGCTTTAGGTTGCTCGAGAGTCTCTTTTGGGTTAAAATGCAAAGCAGTCCCGCAGAATCAGCTCCTTGACTATAAAGCCATGAAAAATTAGACAGGAGTCGCCCGACTTGGGGAGTTTGGAGACGATGAGTTTGAGCTGCCGCTGCATTAAGGGGTTCTGTGTTTCAGAGTATAACCGGCTTCTTCTCCGGGAGTCAGGAGAACACGGTGATCGTAAACTGCGGGCTGGATCAGAGCCGATTCGTTATATCAGACCAGAGCTTCAGTAATTCCAGCCGTGTGCCGCTCCAGGTAGGCAGGTCACAGGAGGGGGGTGTATAACTTACAACCGGAGCGCCGCAGGCTGCCGGCATCGGCCTCCCGCTCTGACCGTGCCGCCCTATCTCCTGCTGTCCTCGTCCACAGAGACCGGCTTTCTGCCCCATCAGCAACATCACCCCGTCCCAGGTCGCCTCACTCCCCGAAGAGGTCCAGAGCCGCGGAGTGGATGTTGGGGTGGCCGTGCTTGTTCAGTCCGTAAACCGAAAGGTTCTGCTAACCAGGAGGTCCAAGAGCCTCGGTATCTTCCCTAACGTCTGGGTGCCACCAGGTACAGTTCTTCTCCGTATCAGTGTCTCTCTGCATTTAATGTTACAGACCTGGTAGCGTTAGTCTTGTACACGGAATCTGGAAGTGTGATCCAGAGTGTTAGTATGTGTTTGAGAGGAAGACATTTCACTAAAAAAGCCGATTTAGGGATGTGGCTTTTCTCCTGGCGCTCATCCCTCTCCCTCTCTCCCTCTCTCTCTCCCTTTCCCTTTCCAGGAGGTCACATTGAGTCAGGAGAGCAGGTAGGAGGACGTAGCATCACAAACCTTTTTCTTGTTACCCCGCGTCGTCTTCTTGTCATGATAAATCTTCGGCTTTCCTTGTAAGTGGCCAGGGGCGTCACTGGGAATGATTGACCGAGACGCTCGGATTAACATTTTGACGAGGAGCCCGATGTTTTTGTTTTCCGGGATACCCCGTCTGGGCCGGCTTGCCTTGTTATTTCCCCTTTTAAATGCCGAGGGCCGTAACGTATATCGTTTACCGTAATGACCCTGAGTTGTCTCATGCGCGCCCCTCGCCATCGCCTCTGACCGTGCCGTGGGTATACTCCTTCTTTTACTCAGCTGCTGGAAGCAGGACTGCGGGAGCTGCAGGAGGAGACTGGACTGAAGCTACATCATGGAAGCGTTACCTGGAGCATGCTGGGACTTTGGGAGGTAAGAGAACCGAGGCTGAAGGACACAGTCCTCTTCTCCTAGGATTCAGTGACCAAGGATGCTGGGACTTGTAGTCGGACATTCTTTATCACTGCCCCAGACTAGAGCATTAATCTCTTTATATCCCCTTAAAGGGGGCTTTTTATTTAGTACCTACGATAATACTAAATAACGGATTTTCATCATGGTTTCCAGGCCTTGCGTGAGACTTTCTTCAGCTCTCCGTTAGTCGACGAACTACAAGTCCCATGATCCTTTGCCTCTTAATTTCTTCTCTCCGCAGTCTGCATTCCCTCCGTTGCTGAGCCGAGGTCTGCCCCGCCGCCACCACATTGTCGCTTACCTTCTCGTTCTGACCAACGACACGCATCAGCAGCTGCAGGTAACACGGAGGGGCTTCTCGGTATCTAAGACTCACGATGGGACCACCAGCAAGGACCCAGCATGGGGCATCTCTGCGCCAGACCCCAGGGCCACGTTACTCCTGATCTACACCTCTCTCTAGTAACTGTAACGACTACTCCCCGCACACATTCCCGTGGTCCCTTTATGGATGCTTAGGCTTCCCCAGCGCATTATAGAGGTCCATATATTTCCATTGCAGCACAGATGTACGTTATACACGATTCCCTCTCTCAGGGAGCCTTCCGTGGAAAGGTCTGGAACTATAAATCCTTTTAAATGCCATACAGGACAGACTGTGCCCAGATGAGCGGGAGGTGAGCGCTTGCGCATGGACGGACACACATCTAGCAGAACGTATAGTGTCGGCGGAGGACGGAGCAAAGGATTGTGGGAAGGATCTGTCTGACCTCCCAGCCACAGTGGGGTGAGTTATAGCCATCATAAGACAGTGACAAGGGGATAATAATTTTATCTGCGGCCTCCAGCTGTGCTTCCGGTAACCATAAAGCTATGGAGTTAGGTGCGGGGTGTAATTATGGACACGTAATTGGGAATCCATGGAGACAGAGGGGACGGGGTAGAGACATTTAACTACATAAAGGGATTTAACAATGGACAAAGTTAGAAAAATGTTACAACAAGAGGCTGTAATCGAACCAGGGTAATGGAGAGAAGTTTTACTTTACTGTGAGGGGGGTAGACAAGTGGAACAGCCTTCCAGCAGAAGTGGTAGAGGGAATTTAAACATGCATACGGCTCCTGAGACGGCATCCATATCGCACCTATGGTTTAAATCCTGCTATTTGGAGTCAGAGAAGCCCCACTAATAGCGTTTAGATTAGATTTCCCCTAATAGCGTTTAGATCTTTATGACAGACGTGATCTGACGCGGTCGTTCTTGTTACAGCATCACAGAGGTGAACGCCGGCGCCCTGACGCACCTCAGTTGCAACGCGGCCACGTTCCTGAACACAGCGCCTACGGACGGGGACGACGTGGAACGCGTCAGCACCGGCACGAAGTACGCGCTGAGGCTGTGGCTGGACACGCTGCCCAGGCAGGGTTGGTAGAGTAGATTCAAACTAACCCATGATAAGCCTATATATCCCATCGGTCCTGGCTCTCGCAGGGAACAGTCCCGCTGACGGCCGCGCACACACACACCACACCGGGGAAACCTTGCATAAATAAAATGTTTTATTTCCGTTAACGCTTTTTCTGTTTGTCCGTGGAAGAGTCTCACAGAAACGGCCTGTATCAAATCTCCTACGTCTACTAAAAAGTAAAAAAGAAGCGGCAACACGCGAACAGAAAACACTGTATACTTAAATACGGTTAAATGGCAGTGCCGTTATCCTACAGAGATTAACCCCTTCACCTCCAATGGGAACAGGAATCGGTGTGAAGTTCGGAACTGAAAGGGGGGGGGGGGGCTTCATTTAATTTAACACGTACAAGAGGGAAATCTTTGGAAGTATTTTCATGTATGCACGTAAAAAAAAAAAAAATATATAGCTGTATCAATCTCTGTACAATTCGTTGTGTAAACACAAAGTATCGGGAACAAGAAATAATTAAGAAAAAACAAAAAGGGTAATATACATCGGAACCATATATTAAATACAAAACGACAGGAACCGGTGGAATGCAAGGGACCAATTTCAGATCTGAAATAAGTTGTTTAATCACAGCACAACTTTCTCCGTTACTATCACAGTATAAACCGAAGGCATCCTCAGAAACTAGGTGTAGCCCCGCTCAAGACCACTAGATGTTTCCAATGGCACCCATTCTGCATGATGGGACTGGAAGCAGCGTAACCATAACCTACGGTATGAGTAGGATAAGGGAGCAGACGGGTGATCAGAAAAGAAATTAGGATCGCGTTTAAGAACGTATCGCTTTCTGGAGCTGTGACACGTCACGGCTCTGGATTTCAGGAGACATATTGTCAGCGAACAAGAACATGGGAATCCTGGCTCGATTTAACTGCCGACACGCTCAGAGGTGGGCTTATCGAGACAGGGGTGCCCATATTGGAGGGTCCTACTTATTAGGCAATAACACCAAACACGAACGCAGGCGACATCGCCTGCAGCCTAACATCCCTCTGTGTTCCCCGGTGCCGACGCGCTTTTCGTTGCGTTTGTTAGGATAGTCTGGCAGCTGTCCCGTAAGGTGCCAAGATGGTTGCATTTAACGCACACTCTAACCTATTACTAAACCACTGGCGTTCCGCCGGCCTCAGGGTCTGACATACTCATAACACAGTCCGTGGCTGACGCGTCCGATTCAAGCAGCTGACCCCCCATCAAAACATTGCAGCGTTTTGTGAGGTTGCTGCATAAACCAGCAAAATATTCCAGGACCCTAAAAAAACGGGACCATTTTCCTCCAGTAACTTAAATAAACAATGTGGATGTAACAAAGCCCTTCTATCACACCCTGATTTTCAGCCTAATATATTCTACTAGCAACTGCTTCAAAAATACGCAAAACCAGGATTTGATATAAAAATAGGAACAGGGTGGTCTCCAGGCTCACAAACGCATTAACGTGGCAGATGGCGACGGCCATAGGGGCATTTAGCCTGCAGAAACTGCTGCGTCTATCAGCAGAGATGTACTCGTTCTGTACATTCTGGGGCTAGCTTATAACCACAGCCCCCGCTCTGTAATGCAATGCGAGACGGCTTAGAGAGGGGTCCCGGGAAACAAAACTCGATATGAAACATAAAGAACAATCTTTCGAGCACTATAACGTACTAAACTGTATCCGTTCCATCGCGGCGGCCGCACACTGTTGCAGCGGCACGCCTTGGTGGCGACATGGAAGGCTTGGATTGGCGACACAGTCCGGAGCGTTCCTCTTCTTCAAAACAAGAGTCTCCTCCGCTTGGCTTTGCGTCTTTTTCTTCTGCCCATTCTCAGCGCGGTCAGTCCAAAGATATGATGTCCGGCCGGCACCCTGGCATCGTGGATGTGGCGTTCTGTGACCCGTTATGGCTTTCTCGCGTGGTGTTGGTGGATACGATGCTGCTGATGCGACTGGCGGTGTTGGGCACAACGTGAGAGCTCGTGATCGCTTGGGTTAGTGGACTCATAAAACGCGGCGGTCCAGCTCGGTACTGGAAGAAGTGACTCAACGCGTCCTGTTCATCCAATGAAGTGATGACAGAGGGACTGTAATGCTGAGAGGAGAGACAAATACTACCAGTGACCAAGACGTCCATGCGCATCTCGAACGAATAACTGCCCCGCTACGTGATGAGCCTTTATTTCACTATCCCGACCTCCACAACCCAAAAACATGCAGACTGACTGCTTTTGTTGTCTCTCCCTCTGCGGTGCTATCTAGGCTATTGGCTGGTTCTACTAACCAATCAGCAATCGCCTTTCTTACAAGTCCATCCCCTGAGGACACACGGAAGAACCTGGTTCTGAGGAGATGTGCGCAAGGCAAGCTGTATTCATTATTAAGAATCGAGGTATGGTAGTGGGTAGTATGTCTGTTACATACACCACTCTCATTAGTCTATAACCTGTTCATATAGCCATGGCCACTATTGGGTATTCGGTTGCTGGGGTTTTGCGCCTACGTGGCAACCGTATTGGAAATAAAAGCACGCACCTGATTTTCAGTCGTCTGGAGGAATGAAAATAAATCCAACCCAGCTAAAAGGGGTGAAAAAAAAGAGAACGTCAAGATCTATTAAAACAAAGAAAAAAAAAACAACCTAAAATACACCAAAGCTGCATCTCTGGTAGCCTCAGACTGCACGTGGCTACGAGATACCTGGAGATTCTCTGCCAACTACCGGTCAAAGGAAACAGAGCCTGAAATTCCTGCAATACTCTGGAATAATAATAATAATAATACTACACAGAGATGGCACCATTGGTTGACATTGTCGATGATCCTGGACCCTTTACCTTGGATATCAGTAGGTACTGCATAGGAACGATGGTAATCTGGAATGGGGAGACCCGTCAAATAATCACTGCCCATCGTTGCCATGGGAGGACTCCTCAGGACAGATGACGGCTGGTGGTCCACACTGATCACCCTGCAGAGAACATCCAAAGGCACAGGAAATCACCGCACTTTGCACTTTAAAGGCTCCATCTATAATCTGCACGTAGATAAACCAGATGTGGCCCACCTAGTCTGACCATTCCTCCACAAACGCTCTACTCAATGAGCTTCTGCCAGAAGCGGTGGAAGGCCCCTCCGCTAATTGGTCGCCCAAGCTATCATCATTATCATCAATACACAAGAGTATATCCCTCACCCTTTGGGTCCATCAGGCGAGGGGATTAAAACGGACGTCACAGGGCACTGCTTTTTGGACGGCGGTTCCTCTTCATCCGACGAACTGTCCAAAGTCAAATCAATGACCTCCACTTTCTTCTTGGTCTCTGCGGGCAGTTTAATGTCCAAGCCCATGCTGTAGTTTGTACTCGCTGAAATAGAGAAAATAACCGGTTTGCGGCATAAAAAACATAATAAACAAAGAATGATTAACATCGGACCTTCAGAAGGATCTTGTGAAACGTACAGGAGGCATCTTCCCTGGAGGAACATCCTCGTGGAGATCCATCTTACCTTCAACGCTGCTGCACAGGTCCTGCTTCTCTCTTTTTTGTTTCATGGGGCACCAGGACCCGTCCTCCGTGAACTGGATCTCATCACAGTCCGTGCAGGAGTTAAGGATGTCCATGAAGAGACTGCAGGAGGAACGTTATCAGACATTATCGTTGAGAGAAGAAGGTTGATGGCACAATAGTTCAATCAATTAACGAAGTGCGGGTGATGCGACTGTAGGCTGTACCCATAGTTTGATGTCTGCGGGAACCCCGTTACCAGTGACATCCCAATAAAGAGTTTTACGAGAGAGCTCCACTCACCCATCGATGATCAGCAGGTCGTACGGAGCCTTCTTGTCGCACACGGGACACGTCCACGTCGGTTTCTTCTCATTCATTTGAAGGTAGAGAGCAGCGTCAAAGCATTGGAGGTGAGTGCAAGTGACAGCTCGACATGGCACGGTCAGGCGCATTTTACCAAGCTGTCCGGGGAAAGAGAGGTCCGTGTGTCATTCCACCCGAGACACACAAACACTCATAAAGCCACGAGCGAGGCATTAAACGCACGCTATCGAACCCATGAGAACGGGAGAGGAGAACAGAGCTCCATTGTTACTCACTGGGCACATCAGAGAAACGCGTAGGCTGGTGGTCGCAATCTCGCTGTCGGGATCCGCCGTCAGCTTTTCTTTTACTGATTTAAAGGAAAAGGAAAAGTCATTTGTTAAACGGGAAAGGAAGGTGAGGAAGACGGATAAAACATTCCGCCGAAAAAAATCGAGCGCTACTCACTCAGAGCTCTGGAATGGTCCGGGTTACGGATCCCCTTGGCTCGGAGTTTCTGCAGTAACGTTACGGACGTCAGTTGCTTCACCAGGTACAGGGACAGAGAGTAATTCTGTAAGGGACGGGGAGGAGAGCAAAATGAAACGGAGGAGGAGAGCGAGGAGGCCACGAAAACCACCCCGGGGACAGAGTGAAATATTTAGAGTCAACCCGGGGCTTTTCTGAAATAATACCGTTGCCTCCTCTCCATTTTCTACAGATTTCAACGTTGGCCAGCAGTGAGAGGACACCGTTTTCGTCATCGACCCCCCTCACCCCCCCCCCCGCACGGAAATGGGGACAGGGTGCATACCCTGCCAAATTCAGAGGACCAATTCACCACGATGGCATTGGGCGCAGTGGACGTGAGTCGGATGAGCGGAGAGATGTTGATCGGTCTGCTGGGACGCTTCGGCTCGGCTCCGTTCTTCGTGGGTGGTAAGTACCCCTGGAGGTAGAAGGGGTAAAAACGAGTGAACTCGACTGTATAGATCCCTGGTGAGATCTCCCCCAGAGCAGATCTCCAGGACACAGAGATCTAGTGATCCCACTTTATGGATCCCTGATGAGATCCCCCCCCCACTAGAGAATTGTGATCAGTTCTATAGAGGGGATCTCCAGGAGGACACAGAGATCAAGTTATCTACTGAACCTCTACATCATTTTAAATGTCCCAGATACATAGTTACGAGCAGCATAAAGGTAAATGAAGAAGCAGCGGGGAGGAATAACACATGAGTCAACCTGAGCTGCACCGGAATTGAACGGATCGTAAGGCGCGTTAATATCACTTACAGGCAAAGGGCAGAGCTTTCCATTCACTTTCACAAACAGGTTGGGGGGGAAATAGTCTTCCTGCGGACAGCTGGTCTCGCACAGGCAGAACCTGCAAGGAATCAGATAAATCCCCGTAACGCGTCAGCTCCTGCGCAGGTCAGCTCCCCGATTACCCCCCCCCCCCCCCCGGCAACAGAAGTGAGCGGTAAATTACACCCAAAACAGGAACTTTTCACGTCATCATTTTACGCGATACGGAGGACTTTATTTCTTTGAATGTAATATTTATTTCTTCTGTTACCTGAGTTGAACTTGGACCGTGTAATCGCACTTGGCTCCCGGCAAGATATCTCTGCGAAAGACACAAGAGCTTAAAATCCCCCCCCCGAGTTCTTTTCTGGGCCCGTTTATAGACAAAAAAGTAAAATCGACAAATTGAAAAAATATATACATACATAGAAAACGGGCTTATTTATTTAAAAAAAAAAAAAGAACAAAAATCTGGGGCAAACTTCAGACGCATAAAGACCGTCTATCTTTCATCACGGAGGGTCTGAGCCTGAGATGGAATGTTAGGAAGCTTTAGTTTACTGAGAGGGTGGCAGATCAATGAAACAGCCTCCCAGCAGAAGTGGTAGAGGGTAATACAGCGAGGGGATTAAACATGCATGGGACAGACATACGGCTCCTGAATCTAAGACGAGACCGACGACCGATTAAGGTTTGAGTCTTTACAGCGGGAGAAACGGGCAGACTAGACGGGGGCCGATCGGGGCCGGCTTATTTCTATGCATGGATCTCGGCGTTGTTACCTGGAGGTGAGGATCTGGTGGACTTGCTGCGGGGTCAGCGCAAAGCTAAAGTGCGCCTCTTCGAAGCGCTGGGAGTTTGTGGAGGCTGCAAAAAAGGAAATGAGACGAGCGCTTTTAGTACGAGCGACACTTTTCCTATCGCTGCCCAGACAGACCCCCTCCTGACCAGAAACCCACCCAACGTGGTGGGCTTGATAAGCTCATCGTAGACGTCGTAAAAGGGCAGCCGCTTCATCTTGACGTCCGGGTGCAGCGGGTGGGCCGCCGGGGGGACGTGCTGGATTTCAGCCTCGTGCTTCGGGCCCAGCACGGGAAGCGGAGGCAGCATGGCGGTGGGCACGGTGGTTGAGGTTGGGCTGGTGTCGTAGGGCAGGTGGCACACCGTTCCTTGCGCCAGCGAGTTGGCGGTGGTCAGCGCACCTCCCTGTACGTGTAACATCGGCAAGCCGGCGGTGTTGAGGATCTTGCGCGGATACCTCCTCCGATACAGTTCTTTGATCTTCATCTGAACGGCCGGATCGCAGCCCGACTTAGCGCGTTGGAGAGCCCCGGCGACGATCTCCTGCCTCCTTCCAGTCTTATTCCGGCCGGCAAAACCCAACAGAACCGGCAGCTCCGGTACTCTAAGGCTCATAACCATGCGCTGGAAAAGAGGGTCACGAAGCGGGTCAGAACCAAACACAACTTCCATAACGGCTACGGCGGGCGGACAAAGCGTTATGACCAAAACGTTCAAAATCAGTGAAATTAACCTAAAATACACGTTCTAAAAAATGCCCAATTACGACCGCGTTACTCAGATGTTGTCATGGGATTGATGGTACCTACTTTTGGAGGGTCCTTCTTTGGGCCCCAAATCCATGCGCCCCTTTTTACTCTTCAATGTCTCTGATGGCTATTGGTGTAACTGCGTGGGGCATTTAGAAGAATGGGGTTTTATTTACAACCCCATCTCATGCTGTTTCTATACGCATTATTGCACAGGAGCAGACGGGGAGCAGTCTGGGGCAGGTGCGGCTGGGAGGGCATTATTCAGCCATGTCTGTGCCTGTGGCCCGTTACCGCGGTACAGATACTGCGTGCCCCGTTACCGCGCGGTACAGATGCTGTGCGCCCCGTTACCGCGTGATGTTTATCGTTGAGTGTAAATAAGACATTAAGTACTAAATGGTACGACCCGCCATTGCCGTTTTTGGCTTCCCCTTCCCCGTTAGGTCACAGACCGATCCCCGGTGCTCTCCTGCCCACCTTGCCGCCTCAGCCCACCCCTGCATGCACCACTGGCGCCGGTGCCCCGGTACCTTCAGTTCCGCCATCTTGAGACATGGCTCGGAGACAGGACAGCCAGGGACCGGGGGAAAGAGCCAGCCTGCCAGGGAGAGGAAGACCGGTAGCGGAAAGGAGGGGAGACAACCGGGGACAGGACCTAGACAGACGGAGGGACAACCTCCAGCAGATGCCAGAGGGAAAGAAATGACGGCCCCAAGACTCCCAGGCAGACTCCCGAGGGGGGTGGGGGGCAGCCAAGAGACTCCCGATGGGGGGGGGCAGCCAAGAGACTCCCGAAGGGGGGGGGGCAGCCAAGAGGGGGAACAGCCGGGAGATTCCTAGGGGGGACAGGACAGAGACTCCAAGGGGGCACAGCCAAGAGACTCCGAGGGGGCACAGCCAAGAGACTCCGAGGGGGCACAGCCAAGAGACTCCAAGGGGGCACAGCCAAGAGACTCAGGACAGGGACTGAAGAGGCAGCCGGGGACAAGGAGAGGGACAGCGGTAGACACGAGGGTCCATGTCCCGCGTTTAGTCGTTATAGACGTTGCCGGGCATTCCCGGTGACACGGGGTTATATCGTCGTCACCGGAGCCCATGTCCCTGCTCCAACACCCAGCGAACAGGTGCATAGCTGCCAACACACCCGCTCATTTTCCTTACCGCCCTGCGCATTGTATGGGCACAGCAGCCTACAAATTAATAATAATATAAATATTTACTAAATATTTCCTGCTAAAAGCGGAAAATTCCACGTGAGGTCACGTTTATGAGCATCCGTAAACTTATTTTTTCCCCCCAACAAAATATTAGGGTTGTATATAATGAGTCCGACACCCCGATGAGAAGGTGAAATGATACGAAATTCAGAAATGTATATTTCAACCAAATTGAAAATAATAAAATCAAAATTTTTTATATTTTTTTGTGCTGATTGCACAGCCCACTTTGAAGCACTAGGGCTGCGAGGGGGTTAATGCAGCATGATCCAGGCAGCACAGGGTTAACGCAAGCCCCAGGAGGTGTCTTTGTTGGAATCATGCAGTCCGCCTAAAATTTAAAGATCCAGGGCAAATCCGGGGGTAAAAGCAGGACTTACCCCCCAGTGGAGCAGGGAAGTTGATGCCCCGGGGGGGGTGGCTGGATTAGGAGAAGTAACAGATCAGGGGGGTAAAAGAAGACTTTAAATGTATTGTACTCACCCAGAGCCGGGGGCTTCATGAGTCCTTGCTGGAAATGCCACTGATAGCAGAAAGTACAATCCTGATGGGATAACAGATGAACACCTAACTCCAGGGGTGCCGGCTGGTACAGAATCGGGTGGAAGGGGGTTCTTAGAAGGGGTAATATTGCCAAAAATGCCCCAATCCTGCCCCACTTTCACTTTGTCGGAGCGACTCTGAATCAGGAAATACACGGCGCTGAGTTGGCTGTTAGCGCCCCTGGCGGCCGTCATCGGAAGTGGCGGTGACTGGGGGGACTTGGTGAAATATCTGTCACTTTCATAGTCTATGAACAAGGAATACTCTACCCCAGGAGCTAACAGTCAAATGTTATCATCATTCAGACCCTGTCCCAAGGAGCTTACAGTCTAGTGGTATAATGGGAGACCCTGTCCCAAGGAGCTTACAGTCTAGCGGTATAATGGGAGACCCTGTCCCAAGGAGCTTACAGTCTAGCAGTATAATGGCAGACCCTGTCCCCAGGAGCTTACAGTCTAGCAGTATAATAGCAGACCCTGTGCCAAGGAGCTTACAGTCTAGCGGTATAATGGGAGACCCTGTGCCAAGGAGCTTACAGTCTAGCGGTATAATGGGAGACCCTTTGCCAAGGAGCTTACAGTCTAGCGGTATAATGGGAGACCCTGTGCCAAGGAGCTTACAGTCTAGCGGTATAATGGGAGACCCTGTCCCCAGGAGCTTACAGTCTAGCGGTATAACGGCAGACCCTGTGCCAAGGAGCTTACACTGTAGTGGGATGATGGAATACTCTGACAATGTGTTGGTAAAGAAAGTATTGAATTGTTATATAATGTGCTAAAGCTGCTGCCGGGGGCTGGATGCAGGTTCTCGGTGCATCTGTACGGTTGGCTGTAGGGGGCGCTGTATTGAAACCTGACCATGTGGGTAGATTTTCTCTATGACTTCCAAGGGTTAATTTATTGTCTATTAGTAGCCGCACCCAGTTTGCTGGGGAGGGTGGCACTGAGCGGGTGTTTAACCCTTTCATCGCCTTTGCTGTAACAGAACCCAAATTAAGAGACAACCACCGTACCCTCTATAACGTCACCCTGTGGCACCGTATGCATTATTCTCTCACTGAAGTAGTTCATTTGCATGCGGTTCCACGTGTGATGTCACACAATCCCATTTATTCTTGAGCTATACACTTGCTTGCAGTTCCGTTAGCACAATGTATGGGTCACCTTATATACCCCGTGTCTTGTCACACATACAGAACCGTTCCTATTACACAACTATGTATTTAACCCCTTTTCTTACATGTTTTTGGTGACAGATGGACCTTTTTAGCCCCCCCCTAATAAAGTGCAGGATGTTCAGTCTTCACACCTGAGCCTAGGAGGGGCAGATTGACTAAGGCACCTGGCCTGATGAAATTACCTGCCAGGAGATCCTGAAACCTCCACTGCTGAACGACATTGCGCGAGGTATGCCAGGGACGCACTAATACCCCCCCCCCTATAATATGTTCATTATTAGGGCATCTGACGTCAGACCGCCGTCATTAATGACTGTATGATGTAATAAGTGATAAGGGGCAAACAATGTAACTCATGGTAATTGTGACGAAGCTTCTAGTTCTATTGTGTATTATATGTTATTATATATGCGTAATATCATAATATATAGAGAATTCAAAACAAAATAGAGACCCCCCTCCCTCCCCGGTGAATGTTAGTCAGAGTTTACAGAATCACTCTTAAAACGTAGTGCATGCCTTGCGCTAATAACCCTTTGCATGCCGGTAAAGGAAAGAGTTAATGCACGGTGGCGGTATGTAACTTGCTCTTATGGGAAACGTAATGTCTGTCTTCTGTAAAAGCAGCTTTAATGAGTTAGTGATGCTTCTCGGTTATTATTATCACACCGACGTCGGATATGGACGCGCGATTAAACAAAGCTGGAAGCTCCTGATATATACAAAAGGTATAAATAGCGAGTTTGGATATATGTCAGCACCCAACTACTTATAATCCCATATAATATATTAGATATAATACGTATATTTCCTTCTTTCTAGTCCCTCTGCTGGGAGGCTATTCCATGCATCTAACACCCTTTCAGTACAAAGTATAACATCTCTATTGTGTTTGCCAGTCCAAACGATCCATTATCCCAGCAGTATCTGGACGCTGTAAGCACTTTATACACGGATGCATGTAACCTGGGGGTTTAGTGCAGGGCTGAAATTGCCCCCCACCCCTGGCACCGTATGCCCTGCAATTGCTCAACGTTTTCGAGCGGAGTCTGCTATTTGCAAACGGTCCCTGACATCAGAAGTTAGGACTCAGGCTCCTCCCCACTGTCTCCGTGGAAACAGTTGCCTGGTGGGGGGGGGGTGGCAGCAAAGCATTGTGGGAGTTTGCCAGCACTGTGCCTGGGAGGAGGGAGGGCAGTGATTGGCATGTGGAGTTACCCGCTTCATTCCATAGGGTTGGGGTCCCAAATTATATACGTGTATATATATCTATCTATCTATCTATATATATACCTACAAACTGTCCCACATCTCACTCACCCATGGAGTAAGCCAGCCAGTTTCTTTTTTTTTATTGGATCCGGTGACTTTTTTTTAATGCTTTATTCCTATGAATCCAAGTCCAAGGAAGGGTACAATGTATCGCGTGGGACCAAACGTATCCGTCGTAAAGCAAACAACCAAACAAACAAACACACACACACACACACACACACACACACACAACAGACACTTTTATCACTGATGTCGCTTTTAAGGATAATGTTTAATAAAATGAATGGTTCCTGCAAATTTTTCTAATGCCGACGACTACTTCCAATCCATATTAATGAAAAAAAAAAGAAGCTGGGATTGAAGTCGCATTTGCCTTTTAGACTTAAAGGGGCATCCCATGCAGCCCCCCCACTGAAGCATGCGCATTCATGTGCTTTATAAGTAAGATAATAATAGTGATAAAAACACTCGTACCTTTGCTGTCTGGGTTTTGGCTGCCCGATGCTGTCAATCACCAGCAGGAAAAGTGCTCCCGTAGCATGCGGCCGCGCTTATCCAGCTGGCCCCTGGGCCGGCGCTCGTCTCATACATTTAAGTGCATATGTTGGTTGTCTCTTTAAGAAGATTTCAGGGACATTGTGGAAGCCGGCGACAGAAGTATGTGTCAGAGGCCTGACCCCTGAAACAAGGGCACCCTGCGCCGGTTATACCGGGATCTTGTGATTTGCCCCGTGTTTGCGCTGTGAAGGTGTTATTGTGTCTGTATTGTAAAGCCTGTTTGTTCTGGCAATGTAAATAGAATTAACTGCGTGCAGACAATTCATCTAATACTCATGGGGGAAGACAATGCAGACACAATACTCATGGGGGAAGGGGTAACCCGGCGTTCCCACCACTGCTAGACCATGCAGAGTGGCCTGTGTGAGGAGCACTGTAAGCAGCAAGGTGCAAGGACTCCTTTCGTACCACTAGACTGTAAGCTCCTTGGGACAGGGTCTCCCATTATACTGCTAGACTGTAAGCTCCTTGGGACAGGGTCTCCCATTATACCGCTAGACTGTTAGCTCCTTGGGACAGGGTCTTCCATTATACCGCTAGACTGTAAGCTCCTTGGGACAGGGTCTGCCATTATACCGCTAGACTGTAAGCTCCTTGGGACAGGGTCTGCCATTATACCGCTAGACTGTAAGCGCTTGGGACAGGCTCTGCCATTATACCGCTAGACTGTAAGCTCCTGGGGTCAGGGCTGCCATTATACCACTAGACTGTAAGCTCCTTGGGACAGGGTCTGCCATTATACCGCTAGACTGTAAGCTCCTTGGGACAGGGTCTGCCATTATACCGCTAGACTGTAAGCTCCTTGGGACAGGGTCTGCCATTATACCGCTAGACTGTAAGCTCCTTGGGACAGGGTCTCCCATTATACCGCTAGACTGTAAGCTCCTTAGCAAACCTTATTGGGATATCCCAGTATTTTTTGGGGGGGGTTATCTGCACCTCCTATAGTATAACTAGAACGTGATCGCACATAGTCAATAAAGCATTGAGTGGTTTGAATAACAATAACTTTATTGCATGATAATATATGCCAACCACGTTGGTACAACAGTTCCAAATTTCTGAAAATAGCTGATACTCCGGCGTCTCTGGGCTTCTTCACATCCGCTGGGGGCTTACGGGCGAGGCGTAACACTCCGTGTCCTATACGGTACATAGTTATTTGTCATGAGACACGTTTGACACTTTTGTATATTAGAGGAATATTTTTTTAATGTAACCCCAATGGCGCATAGAAAACAGAACGCGGAGTCCTTACAGGATAATGCCTCGTTGGGATTTTTACCGACTTACGGACTTAAGGAACACAGGTTCCCGTCAGCGGCTTCACAGACGCAAGTACCTGGGATTCATGGCTTTTCAAGTCCCTTCTTTATTACATAAGGCCATGGCTGCGATGTATTATCTTTTGGCCTTAAGTTTGACAACCAGTACTGCGTTCTTTTCTCTAGCAGAACGTAGTGGTTTTGAGTTAAATCTTGTGTGTGTATGGCCTTGTTAACGATGGTGAGAAATTGACCTTCGGAATTCTGACACCCTCTCCTTTGCTGTAATAGTTATTCTATACTTTACGTCGCTGGTAACAGGTTAGTGAGTTGAATTAGGGGAAAAAGCTTCAGGTACGCTCATCGTAACCAGGAAATGGGGAAAGGACTCGTTATCCTGAGTCTGTAAACGGTCTGTGAATAAAATATCTTTTTTGGGTATAAACTGTAATGTCTTATAAATGCATATAAAAAAATAAATGATATACCCGTTTTAAATGTCTGTTGTTGCAATCGATATCATTTCTATAGTGGCTCGGGTGTGACATCACAGCGACCTACTCTCCAGGGTGATGACATCACAAACTGGGGAGTTGTAGGAGGGGCTCCTTAGCAAGATCATTCAGAACCTTTTAAACACAAACCCCTGTTTTAACAAAGTCTTTTTCTGGGAGAGGCACCGGCATTCTTTGTACATTAAACAAACCTGTCACGTATTTTGTGCTCACCGTTCGAGTCACGCCTTACACTCCTGACATTTTATTTGGTGAGTAGGTGCATGTCTGCTCCGTAAAGCTTCCGCGTGCGCGTGTAAACCCTAAAGCGCATCTACGTTCCAATTAGTAAAGGGGCAGTCCAGTTAGTGGAGGGTTAGTGTCGGGCGTCCTTTCTCCGGCTCTTGGTGGGGTAGTTGGGGGGTGCAGGGTGTGTTTAACGTCGCCGGCAGCTCTTAGGTTGGGGTTTGGCGCTTCATTCGTGTTTCTCAGTGCAAAATCCAGGGGCAGAACAATTGGCACGAAGCACAGAACGCCGTTAATGTCCGGCGGGTGTCGTAGTTTCCATCCCGGTTGGTCCGTCAAACTCAGCAAATGTCATTTTGCATCTTCAGAATCCAGTGCAGCGTAAGATGGACATCCTTATCCATAAAACCCTGATGGACAAGAACACAGAATTAATTCTAGATCTAATGGCAGGGGTCTATAAAGTGGGATCACTGGATCTCTGTGTCCTCCCGGAGACCCGCTCTATAGAGCCGATCACAGTACTCTAGGGGATCTCACCAGGGATCTATAAAGTGGGATCACCGGATCTCTGTGTCCTCCCGGAGACCCGCTCTATAGAGCCGATCACAGTACTCTAGGGGATCTCACCAGGGATCTATAAAGTGGGATCACCGGATCTCTGTGTCCTCCCGGAGACCCGCTCTATAGAGCCGATCACAGTACTCTAGGGGATCTCACCAGGGATCTATCAAGTGGGATCACCGGATCTCTGTGTCCTCCCGGAGACCCGCTCTATAGAGCCGATCACAGTACTCTAGGGGATCTCACCAGGGATCTATAAAGTGGGATCACCGGATCTCTGTGTCCTCCCGGAGACCCGCTCTATAGAACTGATCACAATACTAGATCTATATAATGGGATTACTACTTCTGACGTTAGTCTTTTGAGATAAACACAGATTTTCCTGATTCAGTATAACAACTCAGTGTATTTTCTATAGAATGTACGTGACTCACGCCGTAATCATTCTCTGTATTATAACAACACTGTTTTCCTGTTCTGCAGGTCCCACTCCTGGCAGAAGAGATTATTTGTATTCATTAAAGTTCTGAATCACCCATAGAGGCGTTCTGTTCCACGTCCTTACCTGAGCTGCATGGAGCAGGTGGGTTCTGTAAATAGAAATGATTTCCTGGTGCCGTTTGTTTGTGTCCTAAGAGAAATGATTGTTATTTATAACGCACACATCCTTATAGTAACATATACCAGCAATAGCCATTTTTCTTGCTTTATAAACTTAAAAAGAAGCCTCAAACTCGATTTTTCACGATTCAAACGTTTTTATCACCTCTGTAAGTCCATACCTCAAGCTGGGCCATCAGGTTCTCACACTTCATCTGCTGCTCTACAGTCTCCTTGGTCATGGAATCTAGTTCCTTCAGCAACTCTTCAATCTTACCACAAGAAAAATATCTGGTCAAACACTTGGGCGTATGAAATCCTCACCATACATGTTACCGTCACCATTTCCACCTTTTTCCAACCATGTTTCTAATGGTGAAACTTGTCAAGACCACATCAAAATAGTTTTCTCTCTTTACAGAAATGGTGTTCGAGATGCCATTGGAGAGACCAGAAATGGTTGTAATTACTACACATTTACCTTCTCCTGTTTCTCCTGAGACCCTCGGCAATGCTCATCACACTTTTCATTCAGACGACTATTTTCCTCTTCATGTTTACGTGTCTCTATCCTCAGAGCGTCTCTCTCTGTCGCTAGCTCTTTCGTCCTCTCCCCTAGATTTGTTGACCTTTCCCTCTCGGATGTCAGCTCATCTCTTAAGGACATGGATTCTTCGGAAGCATCCATAAGTTTGCCCGACAGTATTTGGACATCCTCACTCAAAGCTGTGATTCGGACCTCTAGTGTCTTCGTGTCCCTCTCGTACTCCTGTATCTTCTCGGCTTCCCTGGATCTCAGTATCTGCTCCTCCACAGCTGTTTGTTCCAGTTGCTTTTTAAGGATAGTAACCTCCTCACCCTTCTTCTCCAAGTTTACTTTGTATGCGTCATTTTCCTCTTTTAAAGATTCTACTGTCCTCTGGACGTCAGCCATCTCGTTATCGTGTTCCTCTCTAGACAATGAGCTTGATGCTTGACTTGTGAGCTGATCCCTCAACTCAACGATGCTCCCCATGGCTTGGAAGAGCCTCTGCTTCAGCATCTCTGTTTCCTTAACCTGGGTGTCCAATTTGTTGGTTACTTCGTTCAATATATTGTTGTGATCTGTAATCGGTATGTTCTGGGCTTGATTTTCCAGAAGCTTATGATTTTCCTTTTGCAAAGCTGCTTTCAGCTGCAATGCTTCGTTATATTTCATAACCAGAGTGCCTACGTTCCAGTAAAGTTCCTCCAAGGTGTCACTTTGGAAGAGAGTTCCACGTTTATTGGTTCCTTCTCGTAATATTTCCGGTGGGAAGCTGTCCTTCAGCATCAGCATTTCATTCTCCTGGGACTCCAGCCTCGAGGTCAATTTCTGGAGTTTGCCCTGCTCGGCCAGCAGCTCGTCCGACAGGAGAAGAACTTGCTGCTTGTAATCCTTACACAGATTGTCCATTTCTTGCCTCAGAGCATACTCTGCCTGTAGACGTTCTTGCAAGGCAAGGAGCCCTTCTTCTAAATTATGCTTCTCTTGGCTGGCGTGGTTCATTTGGGTGAGAAGATTGCTATGGGTCGCTTTGAGTGACGACAACTCAAACTGAAGCTCTGAAACGTTTTGCCTCAGTGAGTGGATGGTGTCACCAGCCTGCTCACTTCCCTGCGTAGAGGGGGAACTCAAAGTCTTAGAGATTCCCGGTGCCGTCAATTCATTTCCCACCATACGGTTATTAGAAGGTCGTATTAACTCGCTTTGTAGACATGGCGCACTGGTTTCCACCTTTTTCTGGTGGTTGAGTACCTCCATATTGTTCTCCGTCTTGTGCTCACCTACAGACCCATTCATAACAAGTCCGGAGTCACGCCTTTCTGATGTACTTAAAGCCAGGTTCTGTTGAGCCCTCTCGATATTGTCAAGGTATTTCTCTATTGTTCTTACGATCTTTTCCCAGTTCCCTTCCTTTTTTTCTAAGGCGTCCAAAGACACCAACCCAGAGCCGTTCTTAAATGCTTCGCTCCCCCCCAGCGCATCTGCTGTTTTCGTGTGCCTGTTAGTAGAGTCACTCTGCAACGTCTGGACTAATTCCTTCAATGCTTTGATGTTATTTTGCATTACGATCTGGTCGTTATTAAATGTGTCTGTCCTGGTGTCAATCAGAACGTCTTCCTGACCCTGGAGTTTTTGTAATAAAACCAGAAGATCCTCTTTCTCCTGAGTGATCTCTGAGATCTGTTCCTCTAGGTCCTCAACCACCGTGCTCTGTATTCTCTTCCGCTTCTCAAACTGAGACAGGACTTCTCTCATGTTCTCCAGATGACCTTCTAACTCGGCCACTCTCTGACGCGCGCTTTCCTCGTTCTCTTTGGCAGCGGTCGTGGCTACTTGCAGGTTCTTCACTTCTTCCTGATGATGTGTTTGCTGCTGCTCCACCTCTGTTATCCTTTCCCTAAGCATCTTTACCGCGTCCTCGTGTCGTCTTCTCTCTTTTTGTTGATGCTCATTGGCGTTTTTTACTTGCTCTAGCACCCGATTTAGAAGCCCACATGGGTCAGGCGGGTAAGATTCCTGTCCAGTGGCTCCTTGCCTTTCTGCTTGGCCATCAAGAAGACCACTCAACTCTTCCACCAGTTTCTTGAGTCTAGTCTTCTCCAGCCGGCTCTCCTCCATAATGCTTTCCAGCTCTTGAGTCTTCATCATCAGGTCTCCCTGTAACCATAGGCCCCTCTTCTGTTCTTCTTCATATCTCCTCTTCCACATGTTCAGCAGTTCCTGCTCTCGAAGGTTAGTTTGAGGAGGTACCTGAAAGGATGTACGCATTGAGTCATCTTTCTATGTATAATTATATGACCTCAAACTAATGAATTATAAAACAGGTATATGCAGCCTATAATCAGACCTCTAGCAATGCATTCTTCTATAAGTTGAAGAAGGTATCTCCGTGTGTCTGGCTGAAAGAGGACTCTTTCCCCGGTGGGATTACCTTTCCAGGAGAAAGTTATGAGGTTCAGCTTCGCTTATCCCAGACATTATTTATCAACATTCTGATTGGTGATCTTTAACATATATTGCTTTACCTTGCAAGCAGATGCACTTTCCTCATGTGATCCTTCTCCTGCTGGGGGGGGGGGGGGGAGAGAGAAACCGTATTAACATTAAGTTTTTAACCGAATTCTAGCATTTCAACCCAAACCATCATACAAGCAATTGTCACTGAACATGACATTTCAAGCTTACAAGAACTCGGTGACGTGTCTGTACAATGAAACCCAGCAGCTCTAGGCTTCGCTGGTATGGCCGCCACAAACTCACCGCTTTTCCTTCTGTCCAGCGCAGCTTGGACCAGTTTCTTGAGGGACTCATCTCTGGCCTGACTGGCATAAGCCAAAGCATCGCAGCCCCTGTTATCTTTTGGCCAGGGGTCCGCTCCTTTAGATACGAGGGTCTCTGCCGCCTGGAGATTGCCCTTCTCGCATGCCAGGATCAGCGCTGTCCTGATGATGATGATGATGATAGTTTATTTTTTATTTATTTTTTACTAAAGTAGTCCATTAGAAGCTATGTTTCATTGCTTTCTCATAGCACCCCACCCTAATTTGGGGTAATAATACAGCATTTAAACGTGGAAGAGACAGACACTGATTGTCGTGTGCTGAAAGGGTGAAGACCCTGATACCCGCCATGGTTTTGGGGCCTGGAGATGACAGATGGAACTACAACGTTCCTTTTATTTTTAATCACCAGTTTGCTAGCGGCGCAGTGATAATTTGTAAATCATGGACTCCGTAGATAGCGGCAAAACCAGGCGAAGCCGGACAGGATAAATTAGCAGGAAGGGGAAAATTAGACCTGGTTATATAATCCGAATACATAGTTTAGGTAAATACTGTGTGTACCATTGATGTGGGGTGTCAGATCTTAGGGATTTTAGGAACCCCCGGAGTTCCTTACTTTTTCTCTCGTTCGGTGAGGTCGATCTGAGCGCCTCGGTCCAGCAGTAAGGAGCAGACCATCGGATGGTTCCTCTGAGCAGCGATCATGAGCGGCGTCCGTCCATCCTGAAAGAATGTGAAATAAACCCCTTTAGGATCTATTTTTATGAACGAAAATAACATTCTTACTTGGAAACAAAAATACAGGAAATACTAAAAAAAACAATAAACAGGGAGGATGAGGAGCGCATGACTTTTACAACAAGTTATCTTTAGATATTATCTTATTTAATCAGCCCCCACACACATTCCACTCCCCCCCCCCGTAGCTAAATAACAGGAAGTGATGTCATTTGATAAGATTTCTGGGCAATACTCCGACTTCCTGTATAACCCGTGGTTAGATACCTGGGGCTAACATTGGGAGGGGAGATAGGAATCTGGAATGTGAATCTTCATTAATGTATCTAAGCCCGGTGGTTCAGGCAGAGCCTTTCCTATAACTACTCCTCGAGGCCCTCTATTTCTCTGAAATCCTCCCTTTTTGGAATTTTTGTGCATTCGCGACCCACTTTCTCCCTCCCTTCCTTGCCCCTCAAGCTGGAAGCAATCATTTCAAACGATACTTTGGATATTTTGAATAAGTCGGCAGCAGCCAGTGGAATTTCCTGCATTTTAGTAGAGAGGGAACCCAACTGTTCTTCGGTGAACAGACATTGTCTCGTCTGGGGCGGAATAAAACGTAAAGTTCTATGTGACAATCGTGAACGCTTAGAGATTCTGCTAGGGTCACGGTGGGAGTCGAAAGCCGTAGGTAACCTATCTCTCACCCATTAAATAGTCACTCGTTAATGGAAGGATGACTATGTAACCTCCTCTGTGATAAACCTACATCATCAGCGGCATCCAGGATAGTGTCTTCTGCGTCGCATAGTAACAACGTGCTGGAAACGCAACCAGAAGAGGCTACAAGAAACACGACAACAATTATACCACAGCCATGAAAACAGCCGTAATCCACAATCTGACTAGTTCAGCGTGACCATCGTTAAAGACATTGAGGAATAATAATTGATGAACAAATGTCTAGGTTTAACATGTTCTAACGCATCTCTGTGCTAGTCCATTCTATAATGTAGAGCTGCTGTCCTTGAAGATGAATAAATGAATTATATTTGTTACAAATAAAGTTTTGGAAGCTCCTATTTTCTGTAATTAATTAAAAAAAAAAAATTGAGCCCAACTACCTCCATAACGTACCTGCACAGTGCAGAGGCGTCTGACTGCGGAAGTCTATGGAATCCTCGTGGGCGCCACGCTGAAATCGACAAACAAGACAATCAGTTTGGCAGCCAACCTTGGCCGCCGGAGGAGGAGGAGAACAGGCCACCCTCAACATGGATTTATGAAACCTTGGGATGTTGGAGATCGACCGTGAGCGATATGTCTTGGATTTACCTTCAGCAGTCAGAAGGAGGCTGAGACTCACCTGGAGGAGAATCTTGATGCAGTCTGGGTGGCAGTTGTTGGCAGCCAGGTGTAACGCGGTGTAGCCTGCGGATAAGTATGTCATTATTATACACGTGTGTATAGTGACTATGAACTATGTCCCTCAAGTTCTCTGCCATCAGTATGGAGCAGTGACGTCAACATGGCCCCCCAATAATCTCCACACCATCCTTTCATTGAGTCAGCATTGGTGGCCTGTGGACATGCAGAACATGGAAAGGAAACCATCTGAAGAATAACAAAACCCATCTTTCTGTCATGGTGATGGGTGACCTGTCTTGGCGCTCGTGATCATGGTCTTGAGGGAACACCAGCCATATGCCCTCTCACCCAATGTGGCAACGGCCATGCGTCATGATTCCCATATTACATATTTTTGGATGAGACCAATTCCGCGTTAG
Source organism: Spea hammondii (assembly GCA_029215755.1). Lineage (NCBI taxonomy): Eukaryota > Metazoa > Chordata > Amphibia > Anura > Pelobatidae > Spea > Spea hammondii. The sequence continues at coordinate 28,760,994 of JARDYJ010000012.1, read as the reverse complement.
AAGTTAGTAGGGCTGCGTTGGGGAAACCCAACTGGACCAACATGGAAGAAACTTGATAGCGGCCAGCGGTTAATAAACATTAATATTACCGTCATCAGTCTTGGCGTTGATCTCCACCTTGTGAGATAGGATGACATTTAGACAATCCGTGAGACCTTTGGCTGCGGCGAGATGGAACCTATAAAAAAAAATTACGAGAATGTGCATGTTCTTCAGTTACAGTTAATTATAATATAATTTTGTCCATTATATTTAAAAAATAATACAAATAATCCTAACATTGTGTTTAGTGAAATCCCCTCTTGGGAGGAGGCGGATCGTGGACCTATTTTATGCTATTGGTGCGATATTGGATGTAATTTTAGTAAATATCTGCACCCTGTTTTTTTCAGATACACACAATATGAGGAAAAATACCCTTCCGAGACATTAAAATGTATAGAAGCCCCACATACGCAGACAGTCCTTTGGGGCTGGCCTTGGTGGCTCTGATGAGCTTCTTTGATAGAAGAGAAGAGACCTTCTTGGCATCTCCTTTCTCCACCGCTTCAAAGAGCTTCTGGTCATGTCTGATCCACTTGTCCACCTGCAGAAGAAAAGACCCCAGGTAAGTCTCTCGTCAACCAAGACATTAATGGATAAAAATGGACCGGCGCCACAATGGGACAATCCAGAAGCTGCCCGGTAAGTCCCAAATTTGACAGCATTTTGTGCCCTTGATGCATAAGTATTTTGTTTAAGATGTCTAATAACGCCATTATTGCCTGTAAACCACAATTCCATTCAGCGTCGCCAGATAAGAACATGCCTGTCAAAGATTTCTGGGGTTATTTAGTTTATTTTGGGTTTTTTTGGTATAAATAATGTCGTTTCCATATCTCTGAAACAAGAAACTTTCCGAATCTTACCTCCCACTAACACACAGAGTACACAAAAGCAGAAGGTGCGACCATTGTGTCCGTCCGGCCCCCAGCCGCTGTGACCGCCACAATCCGTTTAGAAGATAAGGCCCCGTAGGCATCGCCAGCAATCACTGACATCTGTTACATAGCTGACTCCCGGCCGGACGGGGCAATAAATGGCCGGCAATCTCACGGCACTCGTATCAATGAATAGATCGCGGGGTATAAAGCGGTAACGAGGCACTGCCCTTGTGTCACAATGTCGATTGCCCAAAGAGCTTGCAATCCTTATTTATCGAGGATCAAATCGTGTTTTGTAATTGCCTTCAGCTGACAGCCATTCACCCAACGTCTTTAATAAAAACCACTATGAGAATAAAAACCTAAAACATTATAATTTCACGAATCCGCTTAGTGACCCGGGACGCGTTTTTAAACCCGCCAGACTAATTTCACAGGGACGCTAAAGGAAATGCCATTGATATCGCCGCGGTAACGATATTTCTGGGAAAACTGCCGTTTTGTGCGTTTCGAGGTCATTGGCACTTAAAGATAAACACGGGGACTGGGATCCAAGGTCCGCCCGGCCGCGTAAACACAACGAGGGAAAGTGAAGACCCTTTCATTTAAAGCCAATCTCTTGTTTGTTTATTTTGAAAAAAGCCTGCCCAAAAAAATAGACATTTGGGCAAAGACATAATTTCCTAATTTTAATACGGCGTGCGAAGCGACGGAATGTTTTCTCATCGCCGGCCGAGCGTGGAAGACGTGCATGCGCGGGCGTCTGACCCAGATGTGGAAACGAGGTCCTGGGCAGCGCAGGAACATTACAGCAGAGATCAGAAGGAAGGAAGCCGCAGAACATTTTACTTCTTCTAATAATTCCAATTATTTCAATGGAATGCCGCTGCGATTGTACCATTCTGTCGGTTGCCATGGCGTCCGCGCCGCCTTTTATGTTTCCAGCCCTGGAGCACAGGGCTGGGGACACCCTTGGCAAACCAGTCCAATGTTCATTCCGTGAGAGTGACGGTAAGACGCGTTTCACGCTGTCACACCCGACCTCTGTCCGCCGGGGCCACGGATAGTATTACAACCGAACGCCGGTGAGATGGAGTGAAGCAGCTACATCGTTTGATGCAGTAATCGGGGCTGCTGATGGAAACGCTAAAGTAGAACTTTAAGAAGTCCGGGAAGTTTATTCCTTGGAAGGTAATACACGGCGCTGTCATGGCGGAAGCCGCTGGGCTACGAAACTGAAAGGGTTCCAAATACTTGATTAGAACATTCAACACTCGCTACATGCAAATACATCATTATGCAAGGCTGAGAGACGAGATAGTTGGTATGTACTGAGGTGTGCGCAGGTCTCACTCAGTATAATGTGCTTTTTGCTCCTTGTGCGGAAGGCAGAGATCCTGCCCCAAGTATAATAGATGGTTACAGGGGTGGAAAAAGTATAAGTGGGGGGGGCATTGCTTTTATGTGCCCTCACAGTCAGGGATTTGAGGTGTTGAGTTACCTTGAAACCCAATCCGGTGGTGAATGCGTCGGCCGACGGGGGGGGGGGGGGGACGAACGGGATTTAAACAATGTATCCAAGATCAATTTCCAACAAAATGACTTTGGTGTCGCGATCTGATTGGTTGAGATGAGCGGTTTGTGACGGGGGTGACTGGCCGCGTCCCAGGACCAAGAACACCGACACAAATTTATAGAGTGCAACAACTCGACAAACCGGTGTCCGTATCACACATCCGCAGAATCAGAGGCATTTTAACCTAATGTCCTGTCCCAGCGACCGGCCCCCGTCACTGTTTACAACAACACGTCCCCGTCACTGTATATAACACCCCGTCACTGTGTACAACACCGCGTCCCCGTCACTGTATACAACACCCCCTCGCTGTGTACAACACCGCGTCCCCGTCACTGTATACAACACCCCCTCGCTGTGTACAACACCGCGTCCCCGTCACTGTATACAACACCGCGTCCCCGTCACTGTATACAACACCGCGTCCCCGTCACTGTATACAACACCGCGTCCCCGTCACTGTATACAACACCCCGTCGCTGTGTACAACACCGCGTCCCCGTCACTGTATACAACACCGCGTCCCCGTCACTGTATACAACACCGCGTCCCCGTCACTGTATACAACACCGCGTCCCCGTTACTGTATATAACACCCCGTCACTGTGTACAACACCGCGTCCCCGTCACTGTATACAACACCACGTCCCCGTCACTGTAACCAAGAGCCATTACCGCGTCCTCTTCTACCCCCACTGACTGCTACGTGGGGCGCCAGCTGCCGGCTTTTCCACTACAAAACACATCTTGGGGTAACCGTAACCCCCCGGTGGGGCAGTTTCTGGAGGGATCAGGGTGCATTATGTCTGTGGGGGGCATGTTAAGAAGCTGTGTTCCTAAAGGGGCTGTTTAGAAAGGCTTTGCAAGCATTAATCTAACGCCTCTGCTGGATAGCTGCTCCATGGATCCACTCATCCTACGGAACAGCCTGAACCTTATCCATCCCTCTAACTTACTAATGCCGGCAGCCGCGTTATAAATACCCACGGGGACTTGCGAAGTCGAACAGGAAAATATTTTCTTCATCCTTCTCTGCTCCTGCCTTCTTCCTGAGGGTCTTCTGACCGTGGCCGGCTAGCTGCTCATCTTGTTAGAACGCCAGGGATGGGACGGGGTGCCGCGGGGAGATTGGCACGGGTAGTGTGACAGAGACAGCCGCAGCAAACACGACACACAACGAGTGAGAGGGAGAGTGGAGCGGGGAGAGTGGAGCCAGTAGATGCACTCCCACATGCACTCACATGTCTGTGTGTTGCAATGGGACAACATGTTTAACACTTTGTGCGCTGGCTCTCCCTGCAGTATGTGTGTGTGTGTGTTGGTCACAGTACCAGGAGCTGTAGGGTTAATCCTTTCACCCAAGAGGGGAAGAAGTTTGTGACACCTTTTAGTGGTCAGGACCTCAAAGGTCCTTCCTTCAAATACCCCCCCCCCCAAAGGGTAGAAACACATTGCTTTAAGGCTTGTTGGGGGTAATCTTCTCGGCCGTTAAAGAGTTAATAGCACATTAGATCTAATTAACACCGTGTTTAACCCTTTGGGCAGGAGGCTGTAGGTAATGCTGCTGTTCGGGGTATCTGAGCTCTTGGTAGTTTAGAGTTAACCCTTTGGGGAGACAGTACTGGGGTTACCGCCTGTAGTGGGGGGAGAGCGCTGCCGGATAGACCCCTTCCGAGGGTCTTCTCTGCCCCCGGTATGTGACGTTCTCACCGCACCCTGAGTATTAGAGGGCAGAGCGAAGAGTTAAGAAGGTGTTTTCATTGTCCCAGGCATCTAGATCTGCCCCCGGGTCCCACCGCAGACATGAAACCGAGAGCCCCGGGGCAGGGCAATTCCGGGGAGGGAGCCTTTGATATACGGCGCTGGGAACAGAATAGGTGTCGGGGTAATTTGGAATCTCGGTAATTCAGAGAGACGGCTGAGTACGGTGTACATTATTTCGCTCTAGGACGCGACGTCCTTTACTGGGGGTCTCTATAGCCCCCCAAACCAAGGCAGTCTCTAGTTGAGACAGCACTCGGGGCTGTCGCCCAGGTGATCCTCTTTATTTCCGTGATAAATAAGATCCCTCCCTTCCCTGGGTGTCGGAGCGAAACTCGAGTCAGGTTGGGACACGCAGAGCGAGGCAGATCCCGAGCATGGGGCTCTCGGTGAATGTGCAGCGTGCGTGTCCATGCCCAACACGCATACAATGCATAGCAGGACTGAGTATCGCCCCGTGGGCTAGCTCTAGAACATGTCCGGGGGCTGTTGGTAGCGCAGGCGACGGGTTTAATGCCACATAAAACATAGAATCGATCTGTATAATTAAGTAACAAGTTGTTAACGTTGGGTGAAACTATGTAACTCTCTGCCCCTCCTGTAGAGGCTGATTCTATTTCTTAGCTTCTCGGTGGATTCCACGCAGAAAGTTACCAAACTTTTTACACGTTTATACGGAGTAAGAACGGCCGTAGAGTTAGGGAGCTCGAGGCTGACCTGTGGGGGCTTTCCGACATTACCGTAAAGCGTACTCCCCAAACAACCCCCCTCGCCCAGCAAACGATGGTCTCAGAACCGCTCCGACGTAGCCCCAGTTCGGTAGGGAAAGCTCAGCTAGCCGGATACAATGGAGATCTCTACCCAGGTGACCCGTTAAGGAGGACACAGCCACAGTGCAACCATAGTCCTTAAGATGGTGGCCATGGAGGGAATGGTTGACCCGCTTCCTTGGGTCAGGCCTATGGGATTGTTGGAGGTAAGTACGTCTTCGGCTCCATGGTAGACTACGAAGACGGCCACGGAATGCACAACAAATAATACAAGGTTGCTTCTTTAAATTCTTATTGTGGTTCTGGAGCTTTGCATGCGTCGGTGATCCGGCCCAATTAGCATCTACACCAAAAAAAGTGATTTGGAAGCAAGTCCACACACAAGACGGGCGCTTATCCTGCCCTGCTTTGCATACGCAAAAACATCCGCTCACGCTGGTCACAATATCCTGCCGGCTGCCCCCTTCCGTTCCACCAGACAACGGGCTCGGTTGGACCTTTCCCAGCCACTTGTGTGACAGGAGAGACTGTTTTACCCTCCGTAACATCTTAACATAAAGGAAACAGAAGGGTGAGGGTTTCTCAAATAAACTCGTATTCCTCGTTGTGGATGTAGTCTCCGGCTCCGATCATCAGGTCTACTCAACGTGAATGTTTTCTGGACAGGAGGCGATGGTGGCTCCTTATGACATGATGGTGCCAGAGATAAGGACTTCTCGCCTTAAGTCCTCCAGCCCGTGGTTTCCACTGGGTTCTCCTACGAAGAATAAACGCGGTTAGGTCCAGAACTGGTGGAGGACATCGGCGGCCGGCTGCTGCTGATGAGGTCCTCTGGAGGAAGACTCCAAAGTTGAACGTTTATGAGTTTTCAGCCTGTGTCTGACAATCGCTTCTTTTATCCGGCTTCTTGCTTGGTGGACTGGAAACAATTGCCCCAAACACTAGATTAACATGACGTTTGTACTTTAAAGACTCGGCCCTTGATCTGTTGATGTCGGCAATGAGCGGAATCTCTCGATTTGCCGGGAGAGGACACTTCTGGACTGGGTATGGCCGTGATCTTTGTCCATCCAGTGACATGCAAGTTTTCTCTACTCTTGGCTCTTCAAATTCCCTGTCCTTCATACTTTTTCAACTTTCCATTGGCTTCTGTCATTGCTTGTTGGCCACAAACATGCTCCATATAGCCATCCTAGACCAGTGCCCTGTTTTCTGACACCCGCAATGACAATCCTGCTAAACCTCTATATACCCTACCCTGCCTTAACGGTCTTCCTTCCCTAGTCATCATCCCCCCGTAACCAAATGGTTCTAATAAAGGTCTTTATGGAAACCATCACCGGTCAGGAGGGAAAGGGATTCTAGATGAAGTCACCTGTATTCAAGCAGGGATTTCAGCTGTGATATAGCAGAGAGGAACACATCAGTCGTTTAGCTCGAATTTTAGGAAAAACTCCCTTCCTGCCCTTGCAGAAAAGACTCCACGACTGTGCCTTTTAAAAGGACCTTCTCACCTAAACAGGTGCTACAGCGCCAAGGTTAATACTCCTGGGGGGGGCGGGTGTTAATCTCCGACCAATTATTGGCTTCAGGATTTATTACCCCCCCTGTAAAATCATTAAATGTCTGCTTATGTAGCCGAGGCCCTGTCCTCACCTGCCTGTCAACCACGGGATGAGTCGGGTAATGTCTGCTTAATGGAACAGCTCCCATAACGCAACCGATCGCCAAATACTATTATATTATATTATTATATTTATTTATATTATACTATTATATTATATTATTATATTTATTATACTATTATATTATACTATTATATTTATATTATTATATTTATTATACTATTATATTATTATACTATTTATTTATATTATACTATTATAGTATTAATGCTCTAGGAGGGAGAGTGTGCCAACGCTTCGAGTTCCAGAGACCCCCCAAAGACCTCCAACCTGCGTCACCCCCTTTGACCATTTATTTTTTTGGTGTTCCTGCCCCTTTAATGACTCTTGGCGAGTGAGGAATCCTGCCCTGCCCGTTCCCAGGGTATTTACAGTACAAGCAAGTCATGATTATTCACTAAACACTTCAATGTCATCGCAGCAGGTGCCATCACGGCGCCTCCTCTCTGTCTCTCGCCCCGGAACCCTGTAATTACGTTACCGATATTCCGAGCGGCTAGAAGCTAAACACCGTCATTATTGCCCGCGCTCTCCGCAGGGCCCCGTTACCTTATTTCACTCCGCGGCTTGGCAAAGGAATAATACTCCGTGTTCTGTGTCATTGTTCTGGAAATGTTTCATCTTTGTCTTAAAGGGATATGAACAGGAACGAAAAAGCATGGCGCAGCTTAGTGCGGAATATGGCTTTTATATACCATAGAGGTATGAACTCTATTAAGACCCTAAGTAGCCTCAAAAGCTTGCAATCTAATGTAATTCAATCAGCCAATAGAGGTGTCGGCTTTACCAAACCTACTCCATTTTATGTAATATAGACATATTTGTTTTTAGTCCATCAGAAGTCCAATAATTACTGGTTCTAGTGATATTTATTCCTTCTAGATGGCTCCTGATGCACATCAGATGCCGTGTAGCCATCTTTTATCTAACAAGGAGCGATGAAAGGAGCCTTAACAGTATTTAGTAAGAGGTGCCAGCTTGGCGTGTGATACCATCTGCCAGGATTTAGTAATATACCCCCCCGCGGGCGCGTGCTCCCGGCAGACTGTCTAAAGACCGGACCTATTATGGGGATTTAGAGTGGAGAGATGGCAACTACTGGGAGCTGGATATCCTTAAAAGGTGGGGTTCTGGGGTAAGACATCTTTTGGGTAGAAGGGTGTCTCGAGGACTACGATTGCGTATGCCATGTAATACCAATATGTCTCCCTTTCTCCTGGCCAGCTCTCCTTCAACACAAATTAATAGCACCTTATTGCCAGGCTTATGGCAGTGTATGGCGCATCCTGAGCACAGGGTGCCCAAGGCTAGGGCAGGGCACAAGTAGAGTGGTAATGAGTCCCTGTCCTCTGCTGGGGACTTGAATGGGGGCTGATCTGCCGGTAAATTTTAATGGGCAATAGAAAATTACAAGGATACTCCACCAGGGGGCGCTAGTGCTCAGAAAAGCCCCCCCCCCCAGTTCCCCAAAACAATTATAGCAAGGGGGCGTCGGGGTAGAGGCTTTACCTGGCTGGTTCCCTGGTGACCCAGAAAAGCTTGCATTCCCCCCAGGCCCCCATATGTACCAAGCCCCCTCTAGCTTTGGGCTGTTGGCTCCAAGTCAGCCTCTCCCCCTGCTCTCCACCCCCAGAAACCCACAACATGTTCATAAAAATGCCACCACAACACCTTCCTGGGGCTTTCCAGTAACACACATTCACACACTAACACACACACAGTTACACACACTCGCTCCTTTATTCCAGAGCTGCTGGCCTCGGTATGAGTTGTTGAGTGCGAGTGACGGAGTCTGGGCTGTGTGTACACAGGTGCTCTGTGAATAAGGAGCCCTTTCCGTTGTAAACATCGCAACCTGGAAGCTTACAGACAATGGGTGTAAGAAAGCCCAAAGAGTCCTTTTGTGTCTGGCGGCCCAGTCTAACGTCGTTATTCAGAGGGCTCACACAAACCCAGAGCGCCCATGAGACACCGGCCCCCGCCGGCTCCTTGCCACCTCTACAGGTGTAACCATTTAGTGACAGAGGACCCTTCAGGAGCTTTTAGAGTTAATACAGGGTATATATTAAGAACAGTGCTGAGCTCCAGAAAGTAACCCAAATTACGAGAAAACGTAAAACCTATAGCCAAAAATAAGTATGTTGCTGATGTCGTTATGTGGCCCCATCTAAATGCCCCACTTGGTTACACAAATAGCCAGAAATAGGGCAAGAAGGTTTATAAAGGGTTTGAGTAAAACCCTGCCCCCAGCCACACCTCTAGCCGCACCCCTAAACTAAAAGTGCCCCTGTGTGGCAGGTCCGACTGGGGCGGATTAATCCATGTTCCTTACAGTGCTCACGCTCCCCCCTCACTGCGTGCTGCCACCCGATAGTACTTACACTGCGTGCTGCCACCCGATAGTACTTACACTGCGTGCTGCCACCCGATAGTACTTACACTGCGTGCTGCCACCCGATAGTACTTACACTGCGTGCTGCCACCCGATAGTACTTACACTGCGTGCTGCCACCTTACAGTGATCACGCTCCCCCCCCTCACTGCATGCTGCCACCTTACAGTGATCACGCTCCCCCCTCACTGCATGCTGCCACCCGATAGTGCTTACACTGCATGCTGCCACCTTACCGTGATCACGCTCCCCCCCTCACTGCATGCTGCCACCTTACAGTGATCACGCTCCCCCCCTCACTGCATGCTGCCACCTTACAGTGATCACGCTCCCCCCCTCACTGCATGCTGCCACCTTACAGTGATCACGCTCCCCCCTCACTGCATGCTGCCACCCGATAGTGCTTACACTGCGTTCTGCCACCCGATAGTACTTACACTGCGTGCTGCCACCTTACAGTGATCACGCTCCCCCCCCACTGCGTGCTGCCACCTTACAGTGATCACGCTCCCCCCCCACTGCGTGCTGCCACCTTACAGTGATCACGCTCCCCCCTCACTGCGTGCTGCCACCTTACAGTGATCACGTTCCCCCCCCCCACTGCGTGCTGCCACCTTACAGTGATCACGTTCCCCCCCCCACTGCGTGCTGCCACCTTACAGTGATCACGCTCCCCCCTCACTGCATGCTGCCACCCGATAGTACTTACACTGCGTGCTGCCACCCGATAGTATTTACACTGCGTGCTGCCACCTTACAGTGAGTGATCACACTGCCATACACTGCATGCTGCCACTTTACACGGTGACCATTCCTGCCATAATATCTATTGCCCCCATCACTGAAGCGCTCCATGAATTCCATGACATCAGAGAGCGTTCGCTGTGGCCTCCCTCACGTACTTACCGCCGATGGTTTGTACGTCTGTTTCACAAACAAGGACTGCCACCTCTTCATGGCGCTCTGTTCTCCTACCATTCAGCGTCAGGGGCAGAGAGGCACTGCAAATCCACAGGGTCAGGTCTCTGGGCCACAGGGACCCCCGTAATCCACAGGCTGAGAGTCCTGAGGGCAGAGAGACACCCACAATCCACAGGGTCAGAAGTCTGGGGGCATAGTGACACCCCAAATCTACCGGCTCAGAACCCCAGGAGTGCCCGAACTGCCCTAATCCGCAGGGACCCCCCTAGTCCACAGTCACAGAGTCCTAGGGGTACAGATACTCCCTTAATCCACGGGTCACTAGGGTTACAGGGACTCCCCTAATCCACAGTCCTAGAGGTACATGTATTCCCCAAACCCGCAGGCACAGGGACATGCTCCCAGTATAGACCAGCACTGCGTTAACCATTTCCTCCCCGGAGTAGGAGGAGGCAGGCTATGTGGACACCTGCGGTTGCTGCATTGTCCTGTCCGGCTCAGGCTGGGTTCACATTACAATGGCTCCTTAACTTTATTCACCCTATGCAAATGTGACCCCTCCCCGCCAGGTCTTAACCCTTCATGCGCTGAGCAGTGTTTTGCATTGAAAGGGTTAACACAGACACGCCGTCTGCAATCTTACAAACTAAACTGCTCTGTCTCTTTAATCACCAAAAAACGTAAACTGAACATCGCACCGTCCGCCACCGATGAGCCAATATGGGGGGCCTATGAGGATGTCCCTGTGCGTTTCACTTCTCTCTGGCACTCACAGGGTTAAGGCAGTCTCTACACCCCCGTTTAATAGACGCTTTAAGTCATTGGGATTTTTGCGTAAACCGTAAATTCCTCCAATTATTTTTTTACTGTAGCAGGGAAGCTGATTGCTGCCGTACCTGACGCCCAACTCGTTTACCTGGACCTCCCGAGGACGGCCCCGGGGGCCAGCCCAATGCGCGCTAATCCCAGCGTCGCTTTTACGAAACGCGTCGGCTGGTGTTCAGCGCGTATTCCGGGTTCCTGCGATCGCGTCGGGGAACCCCACCCACACTGACACACCGTCTCTTATCGCATGTCAGGAACACGTCCGGAGCCGGCTGCGTGTTACACGCGTGTTGGATCCGCATGCCTTTTTCTTTTACGGTAGTGTTTCCTTGGAGTGGCCGCTGAGCAGTACCCTCTGTCACCTTAATGTAGACTCTTAAATGCCCCCTGATACATGAATCAACCCCATGCCGTGCCATTGTAGTAGTTTAAATACCCCACTGTGACGGGGCTATTATAATGCAAAGAAAAGCAGAGACCCCTTAACATATAGTGACTGACAGCCAGAACCCCCGCACCTTTCCCATAACTTAGTCACCCCCCAAGTGTCCCTGTGTAGTGTGACCAGTCCCTTTACTAAATCTATGCCCCTTTCTCCTCCCCGATGCCCCTCTTTTCTAGGAGGTCAGAATGTTTGCTGGGTATGAGGGTATCGCAGGGTTTTACGGCCCTAAAAGCCCCCATAATGTGTATAGAAACAGCAGGAAACAGCTTTATAAATTAAACGGGGTAAAAAAACCAAACCATTATTCTTCTAGATGCCCCACTCGTTTACACAAATACCCAGCAAAGGGGCACAAAGTCACCAGGGGTGGAAGGCTGATCACTTTCATAGAAGCAAGTCTTGGAATCGGTTCATTTTGACGTGTTTGGGCAGATTTATGCTCTAATGTCATATGTAACATGTTCATGTAACTGTAAATAACCCCGGCCGGGGTACTTGGGCAAATAAATCAGGTCTGTTTCCGGGAGTGTTCCGAGGGCTCCATCTAGTGGCTACATGAGGCCAGGCGCAAGTGTTTCAGAGGATGGTGGCGAAGAGCCCAGCAGCTACTGCCCCCTCCAGGGCTGATGGGGAGCTGCAGGACTCATCTGTTGCACTCAGTAAAAACCCCATTAAAATATAAAGCCGCCCGTCGTTCTTTAATCATGCTACATTGTGACGTACGATCAGGAGCCCCGTTCCTAATTCTGTACTCCCAGATTAAAACTCCATGAAGCTCTGGGTACCCGGTTGTGGACCCCCCCTCCTCCGCCACCTGCACCCTTACGCTGGGTATGCATGGGTTAACACGTACCCATTATACGCCGGTAAGCGCAGGCTCTTGGGCGCGAGAATCTGCCTCTGGAGAGAGAGATCACAGGGCTGTCTGGGCAAAGATTTTAATTAAGATACCAGCGAGCAGCGAATGTCACAAAACGCTTTGGCAAACATCCGTGCCGGTCTTTCCTAGCGGGTCATAAAGGAAGGAGGGGTTGGCATGGCCAGGCTGCGGAGGCCCCCACTTAATCTCATGTCAATATTGATCCATGTGGATCGTGGTGGACAAAGAACTGGCTGTGGAAAGAAGGATGAACTCTTTTTAATTACCTCGCCATAAACAAGTAATTAAATTCCGCGTACGCGGGGGGGGCATTTACCTGGAAAAAAACCAACGCACCCATATGGGCAGATCGCGCCCGATGTCATCTGGTGATAGGAGTGCATTGAGTTCTTGTGAATGGGAGAGTATACCTGCCCAGTGTTATTGTTTAGTCTGGCCAGTCCCTCTTTCCTCCCCTGATGTCCCTCTTTCCTCCCCTGTTGCCCCTCTTTTCTAGGAGGTCAGGATGTTTGCTGGGTATGAGGGGATCGCAGGGTTCTGCGGCCCTAAAAGCCCCCATAATGTGTATAGAAACAGCAGGAAACGGCTTTATAAATCAAACGGGGTAAATAAACCCCATTATTATTTTTCAAAATGCCCTGGCCACGCCTCTAACCACGCCCTCTGAAATAAAAGTGCCCCGATTGGCCATTTGAGATGTCGAAAGGTGTGTTAAAGGGACATGTTGCTTGCCTTCTCCTGCCTCGTGTTCCACGTGTGTTCTCTGATCGCCGCCCTCCTTCCGCGCTCCCGAGCAGCGCTCCCGATCCTTCTGCTGCTGCCGGTTTGTGTGACTGCTGGCGGGAGGCGAGCGAGCCGTTACCTCTGATTCCCTGTGATTTCAGTAGCACAAGTGCCTGCCGCTCCGCAGATAAGATGTCATAAATGATTGCTCCATCTCATAAAAAAATAAAGCCTGTGATTTGTGAGCTGTGTGTGCAAACAGGGAACCTGCCCTGGAATCTCGTAAAGTGCATAGCGAGGGAGAACATGCGCTGAACAGTTCTCAGCCGAGAGAGAGAGCATTCAATGTGTCCGTATAAAGGGGAACGGTTCTCAGCCTCAACCTTCATCTGAATTTGTTTATTACGCCGTCTACAGCTTGAGCTTTTAGTTTGTCAGTAAAGTCCTGGCATCTTCTGGCCGGAGGGGGCGATGCGTTTGGCCCATGTGCCACCCAGCCCCTTAACCCCCCAACCTGGTAACTAATATATATATATTGGAACACACACACTCACTCACCATAACAGACTCACTAAACACTCCTTAAAACAGCCTCGCTCAGTCATCACACCTATCACGCAGATCTCCCACAACACCTCATTCCTATCATCATCACATGTTACTCTCTCCCGTCTATCATATATCACACATCATTCCCATGACACCTATCACACGTGACAACTCAGTCCCATAACACTTCTCAATCACACATCAAAACTCACTCTCATCACACGTGTCAGTCATACATCACGCCTATCGCAGGTCCCGTCTGACATCTTTCCCTCACCCTGAACCCTTCTTTGTAGCCGCAATAGCCCTCCTGCCCCCGGGCCAGTCCATCTCTGATACTAACATACTCACACTCACATACAGTAACGTACTAACACACTTACACACACTAACATACTTATTTTACACTCACTTTTCATTACGTCATATCCTGGCGCTCAGGCTCACCGTGCTGGGACTGAGGGAGGGCTACTGATGGACACCCGAGGTTATGGAGCCTGAAGAGCACGGAAGTTTTGAGTGGTGAGTAACTGGGTTCGTTAGTGCCCTTCATTTACATTACTGGGGCATCTGGTTTAGTAAGAGTATACATCTGTGTGTCTTTGGATGGTAAGAGTTAAAATTAACCCTTTTTTGTGAGGATAAACCCTTCTTCAAACAAAACATGTTCTTATTTACAAAGTGGAAATAGCCTTTTCCAATATATAGAAGCCAAAGAAGCCGTTCCTGAGTGTTTAAACAGCCGGCAGCGCTCTCAAGGAAGTAAGAAGTGTAGAAAAATAATTCCCCGGCTCCTCCTTATCTCATCTGTACATAGAAAGGAGCTCTCCACGGGAGAAGGGTGGCGCATGCACCACCACCCCTGCAGCCATCGCATGTCCCCTCCGGCCATTAATCCGTAGAGCGTGCCGCCGGCCGCCGCGACCTTTAACTTTATGAAATGCTTCGGCGACTTTTACCCTATTTTTACCGCTCATTTGCATTTCTAATACCCGCCTCGTGCTCGCAGTTTAAAAACGCCCCACCGCGCACCTGACTCCTTCTGCCTTATTGCCCCGTTGGTCCGGCTGCGCTTTGTTCTCGGAAGACTTGAGTCATCACCTTTTATCTGGGACTCGCGACCCCTTGCTCTCCCGTCTATACTAGGTGCCATTTTCTTGTTACGTTGTATCTCGTAGCACTAGGTCAGGGGGGTTATTGAAGCAAAGGAATGCCGCTCTCTGTCTTGTTCTGGCCTCTGGTTCTCACTTCGCTAATGTCCCATCTGCTCTCTATGTGGGACATTTTCTGATGAGGAGCCGGAGCCGGGTCACAGAGAAAGTCACCGATGTCCTTCAAAGATGACTCTGCAAAGAATGGAAATGGGCGCACGGGGCAGCAGGACGCCGAGTATGCGCAATGTAAGGGGAAGAGCTATACGGAGCAGCCGGAAGGTTGCTTATAGAGAAGACAATGAAAGGTTCCGCGGTACGTCTGTTGGCTAGTAGCTGCCGGCTGGTGTCTTTTGATTGCCAATTCTTGTCCTGCGAGACTGTATCTGCGATGTGGCCACGGGGTATTTCCAGGGCCGGCTCATTTCAGGGTGGGGGACTAGAGATGGAGAGGCTGGAGAGCCGGGGCAGAGTCGCTGCAGTGGCCGTCGCACCAGGAGAGGGAGAGCAGGACATGGAGCTCCTGGATCCGGCGCTTTGAGAAGGCGAAACGCGTCGGGGCATTAGGAGAGATTTCACAGCGAATGAGGATTATAGGGTGCAGGTTGTGGGAGGAATTGGGTGGAGTTACATGGGGCAGGTAGTGAGACGCCATTGGTTGTGGGTGGAGTTATCTGATGGCGTTATTTAGTCCGCGTTGTAGGCGGAGTTATTTTATGAGGTTAATTAACAAACCCTCTGTTTGGCTGTGATGTCACAGATGTCGCTTGCTGCCGGGTTAGGGTTATGACACCCGTCTCGGTGTCATCTCGTTCTTTTTCCAAGGTTACGGAACGAGCCATCGTTATAATTAACGCGTCGTCCTCCCACGTCGGATCGTGTGTCTCCTACCCCCCCCCCGGGGCATTAATCCTCCCGTGCTCGCTGGGATTAAATGGGATCCAAGCCATGCACATTCAAGAGGCAGGACAGCGGCGCCAAAGCCTCGTATTCCCAGCGCCACAGAAAATCCGTCATTACTGCGAAAATCCGATCTGCCCAAGACACCAGTTGGCCCCCTCCAGGATAACCCAATCACGGGGAGGAAATATGGCCGTCTACCTGCCATGTATATGGTGACATGTAGGGTGAGCGGAGAACCTGCGCAGATGGCAGAGGGACAGCAATTTATTTTTTTTATTGTAACCAGTTTAGAACCAGCATGGAACGGCCCTCCCCCCCCATATTGTTTTAGGTTAAAAAAAGCATAAATCTGTCACTGAGATCTTCTGGCCGCGTGCGGCTGGATAAAACTAACACGTCCTCGTCTATTCTCACGCAAGCGAGTGACAGGAGACGCCTCTGGCCCTCCAGGGCCGAATCTGCCCGTTTCGCTTATCACTGAATTAATATGCGTGGAAGTAAACTATTGGGCTGGGGGGTTATTTTTCCTTTTATTATGATGGGGGGAGTCCGTTTATTTTGAGTGAGACATCCCGGTCCGTGCAACGTGATGGTGGCTGAGGTGCAGAGCTGGGTTTTGATACCTATGGGCCGTAAACAAGGTACCAAACAAGGGCCCAACTACTGGAGGGGCCACGGCCAAACCTTTTAATCGTTCCAGTGGCCTCTGCCAGGGTCCCCATATGGCCAGCAGCGCTAGGCGGTAGAGCCGGGTGTTTTGGGGATAAGCGCTGCCCACGCCACGACAAGCATCGCTATGCGTCCCCGTATGTAAATAAATCACTGCAGCTAATTTGCATTCGGTGCCGCTTCTTTCTCGGCATTTAAACTTTAAATAAAGCGGCAGCTTTTCGTGTGAAATGTCATGTGATCCGCGCGGCCGGCTGGCGGAGAGCCGCCTTGTAAGGGTTAAATACGCAGTGTTTTTGCTGTAGGAGGCAGCCCTGTGCGTTTTAGCCCATAGGGAGCCTGTGGCTGAAATGCAATTGCTCACTTCGGAATCGGATAAGTGCCTGCGCAGGGATGTGTGTGACGGGCAGAATGTCTCCCATTGTCATGGGTACCCAGCCGATCGGCGAGTCTCTGTAAGGTGCATAACACGTTCCAGACCTCGATAATTAAACCCAGACAAACAACCCCCGCAGAGGGGGGGTGGAGGGGCCACTATCAGACCCTACAGGAATTAAAGGGACCTCCGCCACTTCCACGACAGGAGAGTATGTGGGATAGAAAAACCTCATTTACACTTTATTATTCTTTACGTTTCAGAGATAGAATTAATAAATATTCCTTTATTCCTACAACTCCCGTGAGTCTCAGGCAGCCCGTCTTGGAGCGGTGTTTGTCGGAGTAGTGTTGGACTACGATCGGGATGTTTGATGGAAGCTGTGCTCCTGTGACAGGTGGATGAGCATGGCTCAGGTTGATTGAGGCTGATGGGAGTTGTATTCCTGAGAATGCTGGAGGGGACAAACAGGGATCCGGAGACCAGCGGCAGAGGTTGTGGACACACCGGCGACATACCATTTAGCTGTTAATCCCCTAATGTAACAATATAAATGAATATATCATTTTCTTCTCTTTCTCTGTATCTCCAGTAAACGGGTAACACCGATAATACCGCTTGATATGTTGAGCGTCGCCGTGAAATGAAGTTGTCACATATGTAACATGATGGCTAATTTGCAGGCGCGTCTCGCTTGTTTACAATACAGAATTTTACGACCCCGGTCATAAAAGTATTTTTTTTTTTTTAGGGATGCGGTTTATGGTCGCCGTGTCCTCGCAGTAGCCGCACATTGCGCCGTGTTTGTTGATTGTAAACTAAAAAGGTACAATGTTTATATCGTGGTAAATCGGAGTGGAGAGACCTGCCCACGTCCAGGCACGGCCCCCACCTTCCAGTAAGTATACAGAGGAGCGCACAGGAGCCGCCGGCAGAATACCCCGCGCTCCAGCCGGGAAGCATTAGGGTGAGGCCAGCTCGTTTCTGCAACTCCGTATAAAGGCAAGTGACCTTTCGAAGCCCCGATTCCCAGCCCAACGGAGCTCGCAAGCTAAGAATTAACCAAGGATTCTAGAGCTGGAAGCACTGCATGAACCAGAGCTCCTGACTTCAAGAGGACAACTTTCCCACCGCGTCTCACAGAGGACATCTGTAAAGTTCTCGTTGCCCGAGCGCACCTTCTACAAGCGAGAGCGTTGGAAGGATCTCCTGGGATCTCTATTCTGCGCGTCCAGGTTTTATTCCCGGATAATCGGCATCCGTACGTTTACCGTAGAACAGTTCCTGAAGATGCATGGAAACCACTCCTCAGCTACGACGGGGAACGCAACAGAAGAGACCGAAGGCATCAGCCTGGACGATGATGCCACCATACCTACCTACGGTCTGGGGGGCTTCCGCATCCTTATATCCACCGTCTACTCTTTGGTGTGTGCAGTGGGGCTACTGGGTAACTTTTTTGTAATGTACCTAATCAGGGCGAAGAAAGCCACTGGGCTGACCGCCATTGACATCTTTGTTTTCTGCTTGGCCTTGACCGACTTCCAGTTTGCTCTCACCCTGCCGTTTTGGGCTGCGGACGCAGTCATGGACTTCAGCTGGCCCTTTGGGCATCCCATGTGCAAAATTGTCCTCACCATGACCGTCCTCAATGTCTACAATAACGTCTTTCTGTTGACTGCCATGGCAATGACCCGGTATTGGGCTGTTGCTTCTGCGTTAAGCCTCCGAGGTCGCGTGTCCTCCACCTCCGCCAAGTGGATCAGCTTGGCTCTGTGGTTTTTGGCTGTTATTGTTACGATCCCCACCATCGTTTTCTCTGCTACAAGCAAAGTCTTGGGGGAAGAGCTTTGTCTCCTCAAGTTTCCCAGTAACAAGTGGTTGGCCACCTACCATCTCCAGAGAGTGGTCATCGCTTTTGTCATACCGCTGGTGGTGATATCGTCGTCTTACATCATGCTCTTGAATTTCCTGCGGCAGCACAAAGTTAACGCCAACAACCAACACAGACAGAGCAAGATCACGAGCTCCATACAGTTGGTCATCGTCGTCTTTTTCATATGTTGGTTCCCCAACCACGCAGCCATCTTCTGGGGGATTCTTCAGAAGTACGAGGTCATTCAGTGGAGCGAAGCGTACTATTATTTCCACACGTTCGTCTTCCCCATCACCCTGTGCTTCGCGCACAGTAATAGCTGCCTGAACCCCGTCATCTACTGCCTAATGAGGAAGGAGTTCCGGAAAGCGTTGAAGGCTACGTTTTGGCAAATATCTGCCGTGGTCGCCTCCTTCTTGCCGTCCGGTCCCGGGAAGCAGGCGACTTCCGACCAAGAGACCGCGCTGCCGCTTTTCAGAGAGGCCAGCTTCCCGCAGAACTTTAGCAACGACTGCGCCGTTGGATCCCTCACCACCATAACCACCATTCCAGAACTGGCCACCAAGGAGCAGAGGCCACGGGCTACCGAGCAGACGGGACAGGAAACCTGTATAGATTAACCCCCGGCGAGCGGACATGGAACAGGCTCAGGCTATAAGCTGCCGGTCAGACACGGAGTGTGGCCGGTGTTATGGTTACGCGGAGTACGTACAGATGGTTGTTTTTGTGGATGTCTGGTTCGGGGAGGAACGCTCGTGGTGTTCGGGATCCAGGGCATTAATACGTAAATACATCAATACAAGACATTTATCTAATGATGCAGAACCTAAACTGCGCTTTATCGAGCGTCTCTTAATGTCTAATCGAGTGAGTGGCTTAGGTCATTGCCAAGGCTCGTATATACAGTATATATATATATAATATAATATTCTGACGGCTTCGGCGTGGCGGCCCCTGGCTTATCCACCTGTGAATGGGCTTTTTAACGAACCGCCGTGTGAGAAGATCATCGATTCTTAATCTAGTGCAACCAATTCAACCGAGTGGAAATCAATACCGGCTGAAAGGACCGGGATGGGTGGTTTCAGGGATCGTTAGCCCGGGAAGGGTCACCGCGTCGCACAATGTAACGCATAGAGCCAGATGGGCAACCCGCCTGCCGGGTACTGCAACTCCTATGATGCTCGGACAGACGGCACCGGCCTGGCCACCTGCGGTTGGCTGCAACTCCTTCAATGCTTGGCGACAGCAAGCGGCTGGCCAGCATTACAGCTAAAGATGGCCGCCCATGGTTGGCCAAGCATTCTGGGAGTTAGACTTTACAGCAGCTGGGCAGCCAGACCTTGCTTGGCCAAGCATTGTGGGAGTTAGACTCCCCAATACCTATAGCTCTAGACGACTTTATCTATATCAGAGAACCTTATCTGTTAAACACTTCTGGATTCGATTTTTGTAATTAAAGGTGAAAAATGTGTTTTCCGTTAAAACAAAGGTCAAAGTTCTTACTTTACGGAACGTTTTCAGCTTCCCAAATATTTACCCTCTTACTCTTAACATTAAATAATGCCGCGGGCTAAGCAGGGGAAATGTGTAAGTATGTATGTATGTATGTATGTACGCCGGGGGCGTTTGTCCGTGAATTCGGTACGCGTTGCCCTTCAACCCCTTTGTTTGAATTCATTTTCACAGGAAATCTGCATTTTCTCGTGTTTTGGTGTAATAAATGTTGTGTAAATAACATAATCTGTGTTTCCTAAGCAATCCCCCTCTGGCATGTGAATGGTTAATGAGGGAAATCCAGGGTCAGGGCCATATTAGATGGTTGACCGTCAAACGGCGACACATTCTGGAATTTATCCGCGATTCTCGTTCTGAAGCTCACGGCTCTTATGATGGCAGTGGCCCCGGTTCACTAAACAGCGCTCACTTTAGAAAGTTATTGATTAGCGGACCCCCTGCACCCACCATCACTGCTTTATTCCAATATGGAAGATCCGGGGTAATGTTATGGTAACTTAGTGTTACTTCCCAAGTGCCCCAGTTTAGTGTGACCAGTCCCTCTACTAAATGGCTTTATAAATGAAACCGGGTAAATGAAACCCATTATTCTTGTAAATGCCCCACCAGTTACACAAATACCCTGCAATGGGCCACAAAGTCACATGAAGTCCCACCTCCTCGATGAGATGCGCAAGACCCTCTCTGGTGTAACAGAAACACAGCGAGTGACCCCCACGCATTTCGCCGCCTGTCCCACTTTGTAGGGATTGTCTCCGCGATGACTTCGCCCTCGGCAGACTTGTTTTTCCTGAATTCATGCTTTCTTAACAGGGCTCAAGTTCACGGCATAACCCAGCGAGGTCCTTCGCCGAGCGTTACTTGTCAGATGGCTTTATATGATTCTTATTTAAAAGCACTAACTGGTGCGGGACTCCGGGGGGGGGGCATTGGAATCTGTTCCAGGGAGAGGATACCCTGGTGTATATTATGTGATATAAACTCAGCAGACCCTGTGCTGCCCCCAATCTGTAATCTCCCCAGGCTGGCCGGGGGGGGCCACATTCCCACGCACCCACAATTGTGGATTGTGACACCAAGTCGAGAAAAGTAGCGGTCAAAGAAATTTGGCGTATCCTCCCAAAATCCCCGGCTCCCTCCTGTGCCCCCCGTGGACCCCATCGCTCCTGTGTGAATCCCCCCAGCGTTGACACCCGCACAGGCCTACTCATATTGGGGGGCCATCCAAATGTGACCACCAACTCGCTTTATCAATGTGTCTGAGCTTAGGTACCTAGAACCGCAGCTCCTATCAACCTAATCCAGCTGTTGGCACTCCTTCATCCACTTGGCTCTGACTCAACTGTGTTCAAGCACAGATTGCGTTGTTCTTGGTCTTTAGTATTTTTAATGATTTATTTAATCTCGTGTTACCCTCGACCGTGACATCAGTGATCTGATCGGGGTACGGATTGTTTTCATCCCATCCGATACATTGTATCCTTCCTGCTCCATTACGGGAAGATCCGGAATCTCGCTAAATGTCATTTTTGATAAGGGGAGGAGGCTGAATGTTAACCCCATGACCGCCAGAGTGAAGTGGCAACCCTACCATGAGGTCACATACCCTGTTTCTGGCAGCCAAAGGGGTTACGTTTACTAGCCCGGGCAAACAATGGGGTATTGGGTATCTGCTCCAGCCTGTTTTAGGAGTAATCGCACGCCGGGATGTACCAACGGCACAGGCGATCGCCGACCTCCTGCATGCGCTTTATGCTCTTTAAAGAGCGGCGGTGGCGCCAACGCATTTCGCAAAGTGTGGAATTGTTGCGTTTCTAATTCAGTCTCGGTCGGTGTCTGGTCGCCGCACAGATCAGGGGTCCCCCGGGGTGTTTTATGTATTTGAGGGGGTCCCTCGCGGGCAGATGATGTCACCCATTGAATCAGTAACCGAGTAATGGTGTGAACAATGCCAGGAATGTCCTCGGGACTGTGCAGGCGCGAGGTGTGTTTGCACCTCTAGCAGATTTACGCACATCATCTGTTTATAACCAGGAATTTTGTTTAATGGCGCAATAAAACGCTTTGTGCATCGGGTGGGGATCCAAGGACGTGGCCCTTCCGAACTAACTCAAATTCTATGCCGCTTCGCATATATCAAACCTGCCGAGTGCCCCGGTTTAGTTCGTCCAACCCCTCTTTGGGGCACCAGGCTCCCGATGCCCCTCTCATCCCGATGCCCCTCTCTTGTAGGCGCTCTGAGTGTTTGCTGGGGACGAGGGTAAGGCAGGGTTCTAGCGCGTGCGCATGGATGTCTTCCTCGTGCCGGCGGATCATCTGTTGGATTAGTATTAATAATTACCGCCGTCCCTTTAATGTTCGGGTCAGGAAAAGGGTAATAGGCAGGGGGAGGCGTGAGTCTTCGTATAATTCAATTAAATGGCCTTTTCATTCTATTACGATCCTGCTAGCGAGACACAAAAAAGATTTTAGGGTCGTTTACTGAGCTGCGGTTCCCCCCCCCCTGTCCGGTGTATGCCAGGGTTTTGCATAACTCGTAGTCCTGGAACTAACGGGCAGCGGGCTCTGTGGGGCGGCAACAAGCCACGGGTCCGGTGTGAGAGTCCGTGGCTGAGCCGTGTATGAGCCATGGGGTCACCAGGGACCACGCGCCCCTTCCGGTTGGCTCCACGGGTGTAACGCCCTGGTTTTGTTCGGGTCTTCAGGGGTGAGCCAAGCGAGGAGCCTCATCGTATCCGACGAAACTGCCCCAGCACACGGGGAGTAAAGGAGGCGTCCGGTTAAATATTGCTCAAAAGAGGAAATTTAGCAGAACATGCCTGAGAAAGGCAATAAATATCACTTTAATTTTATAGGTGCCAATAAACCCGGCGTGATTTAAGGCGGCAGTAACCGGCGCGGCGGAGTTCTCGGCTTCCTAAAGTAGTGTGAGTGATGGGGGGCTGACGGCACCTCGCTTCCCGCCAGACTCTGAATTAGCCTTTAGTTCTGGTTTATAGCCGCCTTACCCATAAAGCTTACGACGGACCCCCAGTACCCCTCGGTAACCTCCTCCCGATCCCGTAACGTAACAGGCCGTCACCCAGCATTACACACAACACACGCAGCAGCTCAGTATGAATACGTTTTATTGACCAGCAGGCAAAAAATAAGGGTGTGTTATTCTTCATTTTAACTTGTTCCAGAACAAAGAGGAAACAACAACCAGTTTCATACAGTATTTCTCCATCTATTTACAAAACCAAAAACTTATATATATATATATATATATATATACTTTTATATATATATATATATATATACAAATCCAGAAACACCTATCTGCTGCTGAGAACATTGCTTTATTGGGCTCCGCCACCTAAACAGCGTTTTATTTGCAGTGTGAACGGTGCCCCCCCCCAATATATGTAGAGAGATAAAGGGTGGTATTGGCAGAAATTTGTTGGCCCCTCCTACTGTGCAGCCCGGTATGCAGATTAACGGTTCTGTATTAAAGCAGATCGTTTGCATATAAGGCATTTTAGGAGGTGAAACCAACAACGTTAACATTCAGGCGGCGGCGTCTCGCTTGTGATTCTGGAAGCATACGTCTGCATTCACAACGGTACGCGCTGTTTTAGGGGGCGCTGGCCCTTTAAAGGACGATTGGACGTTTACTCTCTGATCAGGACAATCAGAGATATTTACCAAGATGCTAAGATTTTTTTTTATATAAAAAAGGCGTTCATATAAAAACAAGGAAGTCCGTTTAATATTATCCAAAAAAAAAAAAAGCACTTTTATCAAACAGACCTAGAATGCCATAAATCAGCAACATTTACAGAGGATCAAAGAGTACAAAACATAAATAACATTTTAATTGGGAAAACGCGCGGCCGGAGAATCTTTAACACGGGGTCCGTCTGCCGCTAACAGAGCAGGCCCGGCCCGGCGGGAACTACAACTCCCACAATGCACCAGCTGGGCCCCTGCAAGGTATGGTGGGAATGGTAGTTCTGCAACACGAAACAACACAGCCGCGTCCCCAAAATCTACCTAAAGAAACCCTTATTTGACTTAACAGGAGAGATGGCGGCGTCTCTGTCGGTACAGACCCGGCGCGCCCTGTCCGTAGATATTCCAGTTTGTTTTCTATACCCTACGGGTCAAAACGTTACCGATGGCAAATACCCGCTCGGGTACCAGGCGTGCGCCACCTCCCGTGGCACTGGGAATGTGAAAAGCTCATGAACAAATACTAAAAACTGGAACCCTGACCCAAGCAGGTGGCAGTAGTCTCGGCGGGCAGCAGCATCCCCACTCTTCGTTCTGCACAAAACTTGAGGCGCCCCTTTAATTTAACAGCAGCTACAACTGGGGGGAGGGGGGTATATATGGGGCTGTTACGCGGGGTCCAGGGTATCTTACGGAATAGACCCCATCCCTCTAGAATTTAATGACCGGCAGTGCGTTTCTGCCCCCGTCATCTATTTTGGAGTTTTTGGCATTTTAACAGTCTAAATTAACCCGTTTCCTGCTGGAGTAAACTTTACCCGCTGCATTCTATTCTGACATTTAAAAAAAAATTTAAGAAAAAAAATTTAAAAAATGCCCCACTTGGGGCAGTGAGGGCAATAAAAGCTTCTAGAAACAAACAATAACTTAAAATTCTATTTGCTTTAAAATAATAAATAAATAATAAGAAAGAAAAGAAAAAAAAAAAGGTCCACCAGGTGGGACAAAAGCAGCAGGGAAACCAGTCTCGGTGAAATGTAGTCGGTGTCGAGACGCACCGATCTGGGGGTGAATTTAAACCAAACCCAGGTAGGATTTTAACACCTTCATTTCTGTCACATTTTGCTTGTATTAGTATAAGATGCGTTTTAGAACTTTTTGCGGTGGTCGAAGGGGCAGAAGGTGGCAGCTCGTCAGATTTTGGTACAACCCCACCCCATACATCCCCTGCCCCCCACACGTTATCATCTAACAGTCGCGTGCAGCCTTGTCTGGGATCGTCCGAATGGGTCCCGTTACACGGAAAGCGTTCGTCCAAAAGCTTTGTCCAAGGGAACCCTCCTCAGAATCCAGTCGTTCATTCTCACCGCTCCCCCATACTGCGCGGTAGAGCGGCGCGTCTACGGTCGTCTTGTCTCGCGTCTTTGGTTTCCTAGCTCTCAGAGGCACCCTGCTCCGCGTCTCTCGGCTCCTGTGTGCTTTCCGCTTCCTCCGGAATGTCCTGCATTCTCTGGAATTCTGGAACAGAGAGAGAGACAAGGAGATGAGGACATCCTCGCGGGCCTCGGTCACACGGCCGGCGGTACACCATCTAATCATGGGCTGGGTGTACGTTAACATCTCCCCGACACCATGTATATATAATGTGTCATGCTCGCCTACAGTGGACTTTCTCGGAGAATGTGTTGGGGTGAACCCCACTTGCCCCTGAGCTGTGGCACAGACTCACCTCGCGTACTGGAGGGTGACACCGGGGGTCCCCCACCCTCCTCTTCTGAGGACTCGGTGTCAACCGTCTCCGGGAGCTTCTCCAGCTCCGTTAGGTCACTAAAGTCATCCTTAAGGTCAGGATCCTCTTGGAAGGAGATAACCGGAACCAAACCCTCCGGGACGTCTGAGGTCCGCCGGTCAGGGTGGAGCTGAAAGGAGAGAGACAGCTGTTGGGATGGTGCATCGGTCTGCTTGAAGGTGCCTAAATCCTTAAATTACCCCCCAGAACCGAAACATTTAATCAACAGTGTAAAAATCAGTACCTGGGGTGGAGTAAAGGTTTGGTACAAGGCATCTCCAGCTGGCAAGCTGCGTCTGCGTGGATCTGCTCCCCTGACCCGGGCCAGCTCTCCTCCTCCGGTGGTCTTTTCTTTCTGCAGGAAGCTCACTTGTCTCTTCACCTCCTCCAATTCCCGTTCCATCCTGGTCCTGGCCTGTTCGCTCTCCCTCAGCCGGGTCTCCAGCATCCCAGCTTCTTGCACTTTCTCCTCGCATTGCCTCCTGCACCTGCGGAGCTCTTCCTGGAGGAGCGTGTGCTGTCGCTGGAGGAGAGTAAGCTCCGTACCCTGCTTGTCCGCGCTCTTGGAGAGGGGCTCAGCCGCCGAGATGTCACGAGAGTTGGTCCGGGACAAACGCTCCTTCTTGTCTAAGCCATCCTGGCCGTGGAGATCTAGCGAGGCGTCCTGCTGGGTGATCAGCGACTACAAGAAAAACAAGAGAGTCAGGAAGCCGATTCCTACTGTCTGATGGGGGAGCGGTGCAGATAGAGCGGGGGGACCCTTGGGTTTCCTGCCTTTTTTAACCTTTAAATTCTGATAATTGGTACCGATCCAAGATGGCGGCCGGCAGTCAGCACATCCTTACCTGCAGTCCATGGATAAGGCAGTATATGTTGGCAATTCTCTGCACGGCGTCCTGCAACAAATGGGAGAGAGTCGTTACCAAAGCTGCCTTTAAAACACAAACCCGCGCAGTAATAGCGAGAAGTCCTTATAATAAATCTGCAAGACTTACTTCTTGGGGACTTTTATGTTGCACTTGGTTTCCGTTCCGGTCCTAAAGCAGAAGAAAATGGAGAATGAAAGGGACGTTCACGTGTTTTCTCTGTGGAACGAGGCAGTCGCTGATCAGGGTTAGATCCATGGCTAGCCCCGGTTAGAATCTGGTATATTTGGGTTACTGGTACCAGTGATCACGGTCTCACCTTCAAGTTGGAGTCGTCATCCTTGTTGGTTTCCATGGAGCCATTGATGCCACTTGTGTCTCCATCTAAAGGGCAGTAAGTGACATATTAACAAGAGGGCAATAAACCACACGCGCTCTCTTTTGGACCGGCACCCCTCCGTACTTACGAGGGGATTCAGTGCTGTCAGAGGCATTGGAGGAATTAGACGTGTGGTTGTGGGGATCTGTCTTCAGAAGCAGCTGCTCGGTTCCCGTCCCCAGAATCACGTCCTTCAGGGCCTCCACTAGAAGGTAAAGAGAGCATGTCGGGTGCTGCCCAAGATCCAAATCTTACCATCATGGCCGCTAAACTAACCCCAAGTCCTCTGCTCCACCTCACCTTCTTTGATGGTCTCATTGACCAGCTTCTCTCCTCTGTAGCTCTCCGTGGAGTCGGTCCTGAAGAGATTCCGAGTGTTTACAGAGAGACCGGGAGAGTCGTCGCCAGCCTGTAACTGCAACACCTTGTTAAACAGGGTCACCTTTTCCTCCAAGATTTCAGCCACTTCTCTGTCTTTCTGCTGTATGACCTCTGTTGGGGCAGGAAGGCAGATACAAAAATGAGGAATAATAATAATAATAATAATAATGGTACAACTGCCCCCATCCTGCTACACTCAACAGCTCGTAATAAGAATCGTCTGTCTTGGGTTTTACGACCCAAAGAAAATAAACGTCTCTAAGAGACACGAGACGTCCAGCCACCTCTATCTCAAAATGTACGGTGAGTGGAGATATCTACCTCTTAGTTTTCTCAGCTTGGCTTCAACTTCGGTCTCAATTAATGGGAAATCCTCCCGTTTTGGGCATCTGGAAGAAAGAACAAGACATGTGGGACTGCGTGGATAATAATTGGGGATACGGGATCTTGAGAAAGTCTGTTGCCGTTACTTACACCCGAACAGACTGGTCGATGATCTTCATCCAGGTGTTCCTCTCCTCGCGGGATGCGGCGTGTACCTCATACATCTCGGGAGGCTTAGCGCTGATCAAGAACATGCCCTTTTCTTGGTTGGCGATGTCGCGGACAATCAGGTTCTGCAGCGAGATCACGGGGTACTTGTCCTGCCGGGTGGAAAGCACACAGGATTATATCAGTCTTTGTCCACTCAGAACCCTTTGGACTGTGTTAGTAAGCATTACATTGTACAGCTGGATTGCGCATGCATAGGAGTTTACAGGTCTAACACGTGGGCACGAGGCACCATCCTTTCTGGTTCTCTGCGGTCTGACTTGGGCACTTTTATTGACCCCCACAGAGGGAGAACGGATGGGTTGGGGTCACCAAGGGCTGCTGTTTCAATAAAACTCACATGAACCCTAGCAGAGGATAATGGGAGTTCTAGTCCTACTAGACTAAGCAGATCACAGAAGGTCACTGCTCCCCCGCGTGGCGCATGCGTGTAGTGCAGACACGTAATCACTTGACATGTAAGTTTTTTCCTTGCGTTGAGTTTTCTTGATGAACCCAGTAAATAGCGGTTTGGTGAAACGAGTAGACAGACGCCAGCCGCCATCTTACCAGGGTTGGGAAATAATACTTCTGGTCCTTTTCTTGGAGCAAAATCAAGACGTCTGTCATTAGCAGCATAATCACATCTGGAGGAGAAACAAATTAATTAGCAGATCACGCAGGAACCAGACGGATCAATGAGGGAACCCCCGTCGACACAGCCGAACTGGAACGTGCGCAGCCGGCCGGCTCTAACCGGACCTTTAAAGACTGGAAGGAGGGATGCAAGTTCCCCAATCTACCACTAAATTCGGCGTGCCGCCTATTCTGGGGTACAGATCGCTTTTTGCCCATAGCAGGTTTAGTTACACTCCACCCCGCGCCCAGGGGAGCTGAATTCCTCAGCTTTTAGGATACCTTTGAAGCGTCCCGCTGCCGTCTTCCACAGGAGGGGCCCCTCATGGATAAGTTTCCTGCGCAGCAGCTCCTCCTTGCCGAAGAGGTGACTTCCCATCACCTGGGCTGTGGATTTGCTGTCCGCCCGGTGGTAGATCTCCTGCAGGCGGAGGTTCTTCTCTTGGTTGTAGACCTCCTGGTCGATGGATGAAATCAGCTCCTTGACCAGTGTCAAGGAAGCAGCGATGTCCTTGTATTCCTCCTCGTTGCCTGGGCAAAAACAGAGGTGGCGTTTTTAGGAGGAAACGTAGATGGGGCAAGAACTCGGTGCCCATTATATTGTAGAAAGCCTTCTGTGGTTTGTTTCCCCCCCCCCCCCACCGGGCTCGCTCACCTTTGGAGTTCTGAAGTATTCTGTCAATGAGGACGGGATATTTAGTGATCCTCTGGGTGACCAACAGTATACACTCCTGCATGCCGTGCCTGCGCAGCAACGGGGAGCGCGTCATCTTCTATAAAACGAGAGGGCAAGACACGAGTTACTTACGTTTTCAAACCAAGCGGGGCCTCAAGTGCTTTAGCGAATAAAGAAGAACCAAGAGATTAAGCGTTTGTAATTCGGACGGGGGTCATGTGACACAGCAGCCACGTTATTCCGCGGATGTTATTTGTACATCACCACGGCAGCTGCATGCGCTGAAAGGCCTGTCTCGCCGCATGCGAGTCTTTCATAACAAGCCTTTTGAGTCGCAGTTTTTGGTACGGATCCCATTTTCAGCGAAGGTCGCGTACGACGCTCACCCTTATCATCTGCTGGAACTTCTTGTCTCTGGAGAAGAGCTCCTTGTAGAGCTTCACGGCCTTGTGGTGCTGGCTGCAGAACTCCGTGTACGCTTTCTTCACGAGCTCGGCGTTGGTGCCTGAAAACTGCAGGAACGCATGTTAGAAATGGGGAGCAGAGCTGCGCGTGTCCGATGGCACGCGTCAACCATGATATGGCGTCTCGGGACACAATGTTACCCCCCCGGTGTTCTAACTCAATAATAATGAGACAGAGAGCAGGTACCTGGTTGATGAGGATGTCCCCCAGCCGATTAATGACAAAATTCTTGCTGCTGTCGGACGCCAGCGAGTCCTTGCGTCTCTCCAGGAGCTGGATCAGGAAGCGAACGTGGATGTCGCTCAGCTCGTCCACGCAAGGGAACATCTTCTGGACCAGAGCCGGGTCCATCTGCAGGTCTTCCAGCATCCCCTTGCGGAACATGTTGGTCATGATCTTCAAGGTGCGCACGTGGTGGACCTCGGTCTGAATGAGCTCTGGAGAGGGGAGGAAAGGAGTCAGCGAGTCCTGGGATTTCCCGTCTCCCGCAGAGTCCTGCCTTATGGGACGGGCTGCCAGCTGGGGTAAAGCCTTCGCCTGAGGGGTGTTTGGGGCATCTGGCTCTGTAACTGCCCCGTCTCTCTCCGTACATCCCGCGTCTCTTACCGTAGATCACGTCCTGCCGTTTCATCACGTCCTTCTTGTGCTGCTTCAGGTAGTTATTATCCACAGCCAGGCTCCACGAATCCGCCTCAAACTCCTTCTCGTCTGTGGCAAAGTCGCTCATCAGCTGGTTATAGATCACTTCGGCACCTGCGGACGGGTTTACAAACAACACACCTTAACCCGACAATAAATAGGATACACAACACTCGTATATAGTGCGTTTCTCCATCTTAATTTACATCTGTCGTTTCTCTGTAGTCTTACAGATCAGTGCTTTGCATTACTAAGCACCGCATGCTCGGAGTTATCCCCCCCCCCCGAATCCCTGCCGGCGGGGGGGGGCTGGACAGGATGTAGACTGTAAGCTCATGGGACGGCTGTGAACCTCGTACCTTCGTCGATCAGAGACTCCATGGAGAGGGTCCGGTTCCTCATGTTGAGCGAGTCTGTGGACTGAGAGAGGATCCGGCGGATTCCCAGTGGGCTCTCGTCGTTCAGGTTCCTGAGTGGGTGGGATGCAGGGAAAGTCAGCCTCATCTAACGCCATCTCTAACATGAGTCCCGCTCCCCTCAGTCTTACATTTGTACAAAGGGACTAAAAACATGAGAATAATAACAGCGCGTGTGTGTGTGGGGGGGGGATTCACTGGTTTCCGTGGCGATATAACAAATTCTACCAGTTTGTAAAACAGTTACTTTTTTACATTACCCCAGCGGGGGGTTAATTCTCGCATTACAATATGCATTGTCCGTCGTTCAGATACCAGCAGCAGGGAGGGGAATTTGAGTCGAATAAAGTGAAGTTACACAACTTGAGTGTAGACTTCTAGAACCGCCCGTTATTCTGAGGAACTCGCATTAAACCAGAAGATTCTCAGTGAAAATGGCTAACTTGCGGAGAATAAAAGGCCGCTCCATCTTACCCAGCGATGTTGGTGGTGGAGACGCTCTTGGACAGGGATAAAGATGGCCGCCCTCTGCGGGAGCCGAGGAGCGAGTGGCGCAGGCTGTCTGACGGGTAGATTGCGGAGTTGGGGCGCTCTCGCAGGGTGGTGGCTGTGATGGGGAGAAAAGAACAAGGAGATCACTATATGTGGAGCTGTCACCATGGAAATGAACGGAATGTGCCTATATAATAAAATATATCATTTGGTGGTGCTGGAGAAATAGATGAAAAAATAACTACTAATAAAGTTACTGTTTTTTTGCTGTAACTGCTCTGTAAGGCGCACTCCCACTCACATCCACCAGGGGGCAGGGGAGCGCAACCACGGGCACATTTCATCATTTCATATTCTTATTATTGAGCAATGTGGTGGCTTCATAGTCCGCAGCCATAATCGGACTATAGATTGAGAGTTGCGTTACTTACTCTTATTCCGGAGGGACACATTCTGCAGGGCTGAGTTATTCTTTAAGGAAGCAGCCTTCTGTTGCTGTGAGAGGGGAAAGAACATGAATTACTCACTAGATATCTGCTACCAGATCCCCAAATACCCCACTCAAACTCCACCGTAGTTAGTATGTCACCTCTACCCCCAGGCCATCCCAAATACAGCTGGGCTGCCCTTACGTTCATTGCATTATATAATCCCCCCACAGCCAGTGTTCCTTAATGGTCTGTGGCCCTCCCCATATAAAGACTGGACAGCCCTACCACCCCTGGAGTTACCCCCGTGACCTCGCTCAGGGCACTTACCTTCTGCTTGACCTTGGTGCAGCTCGGCAGGGAGTCCTTACACCGGTTATGTATGGTAACGCTGCACGCTGCGGGGAGAGACGGGGCGTTATCGTGAATATCATTAATAATTATCATTCGGCCGCCAGCAGGCCCTGGATCTCTGTATCAACACGCAAAGGGGTATCTCTCCACGCCTTCGCCTAACCCCCCCATCCACCGTCCTTTGCCCCCATAGGCATGCAGGCCGGCGGATGACTGGTGGGCTCGCAGCTGATGCTGAGCCACCCTTCCCACGGCTGTCAAATGATAATAGGACTTGTAGTTGGTGAACAGCTCAGGTGCCTGACGTTTGTCTTTTCCATCCTTAATCATAAGCGTGATAAATTTGCCCCGGCAAACATCTAACTGGTACTGGAAGTAAATTAATGAAGCCAACTCCACGCAAGTAAACCACATCCCTCGCATGCTATTACCGTATTTGCTCGATTATAAGACGACCCTGATTATAAGACGACCCCCCAAAATCTGAATATTAACTTAGGAAAAAAAGAAAAAGCCTGAATATAAGACGACCCTAAAGGAAAAAAGTTTTACCAGTAAATGTTAATTCATGTAAACTATTTTTTTTAATAAAAGCTATGATTGAGAAAAATATTTTTTTTGTTTTTATTTCTTGTATTTTCCAACCTGTCCCCCAGTTACGCACATCTGCCCCCAGGCTTGCCACTCCAATATGGCACTGTGGCCCATGATATGCCTTTTAACCCTCTATATGCCACTGTGCCCCATGGTATGCCTTTTGACCCCCTATGTGCCACTCTGCCTCCAGAAATGCCTTATACCCCTATATCCCACTCTGGCATTTAGGGGGTTAAAATGCATATTATGGGGCAGAGTGGCATATAGGTGTATAAGGCATTTCAGGAGGCAGAGTGCTCTATTAAATGCCCCCTTAACGCCACTCCAGAAATGCCCTATGCCCCCATTTAACTAACTAACTAACACACACACACACACACACCCTATACCCCCATTTAACTAACACACACACACACACACACACACTCTCCCCTCCCCTCCCCTCTCAGCCCTCTCTTACCGGTGCTTCCAGCCGGGGCAGCGGGTTGACGTCGCCTTCTGCTGCAGCCGGAAGGAGGTGTGGCTAGCAGCGGGGGTTGTCTGCGTCCGTCGCGTATACTTTCCCCGGCTGTCAGAGATCAGAGTTCCCCGCACCGGTGCGGGGAACTCTGATCTCTGACAGTCGGGGAAGGTTTGCGCGACGGACGCAGACAACCCCCGCTGCTAGCCACACCTCCTTCCGGCTGCAGCGGACGTTGTCTACGCGGATCGCGTAGACGTCAACCCGCTGCCCCGGCAATACAGCAGGAAGCACCGGTAAGTGTGTATGATGGGGGGGGGGGGTGAGACAGGAGGATCCAGGTCCCCTGCAGCGGTGCGGGGGATCTGGATCTTAGTCTCCTAATCAGACTCTATTTGAGGTCTGATTAGAAGACGACCCCGATTAGAAGACGAGGGGTATTTTTCAGAGCATTTGCTCTGAAAAAAACCTCGTCTTATAATCGAGCAAATACGGTAATTAGCTGCTACTTAACTGTTTGCATGCCAGGGGGCGGCTGTGGCTAGCCGGGGTGACCTGCTGAAGACTGTTTTGATAGATTGGGGGGGTGAATGACGTCTCGTGAAACTCAGACACAGACCGGCCTCTCTCTCCCGTGATATCTCACAAAGCCGTCATTGTCCGCAGCTGGCACTGGGAGCCGGGATCATGTCATCAAATCATGAGCTATACCTACGGAGGGTGCGGGGATCGGCCCTGATAAATCGCCAAGGCTCCGAGGGATCTGCCCCGATAAATCGATCCAAGGGATCTGCCCCGATAAATCGATCCAAGGGATCTGCCCTGATAAATCGCCAGCGCTCCGAGGGATCTGCCCCGATAAATCGATCCAAGGGATCTGCCCCGATGAATCGATCCAAGGGATCTGCCCTGATAAATCGCCAGCGCTCCGAGGGATCTGCCCCGGTAAATCGCCAACGCTCCGAGGGTTCTGCCCCAGTAAATCGCCAACGCTCAGAGGGATCTGCCCCGATAAATCGATCCAAGCGATCTGCCCTGATAAATCGCCAGCACTCCGAGGGATCTGCCCCAGTAAATCGCCAACAACGCACATCACGCTTATAAGTGCATGGTGGCCCCGGGAGGGATGGGCCCCTAAACATGTTACAGTCACATCAGAGCCTCGCTGTCCCTCTCCTGCCACGCGTGGCGCTGCCTGTGACAGATGAGACTGGCTCCCTGGAAAATGTGGCTAAATGTGACCGTGGACAAAGGGTTAAACCCACACGGCCAAATTCACAGCTATTCGGGGGGGGGAAATATATTGAATGAATCTGACCTCGAAGCGGAGCCAGACACGGGCCCCTCTACGCTCTATAGACCAAAGAGCTTGCACTTAAATTCTGGACTCTGTTCTGTAAGAGAGCGCAAGCCCAGTCTAACGGCCCTACTGCGTGAAATCATTTTTGGGGTTCAGTAAATAAACTCATGGCAAGAACAAGATGACTGCCACAGTAAATGCCCCTGCAGCTTCCCCCCCTGCTTTAAAATATATGGATAATTTTAGACCTTAATACCCCAGCAACCCCCCCGCTCACACTACATTGTGACACAAACACACAAACCCCGTCACCAACACAGCGAGATACACAATATTAATGACACTCAACCCAACACTAAAAAGAGACAGACACTGAGATGAGTCTGTGTACGGGGGGTGCTGTGTGTAGGGGGGCAGGGGGTGTTGTGTGTACGGGGGGAGTTGTGTGTACAGGGGGCAGTGTAGACAGGCAGGGGTGTAGCGTGTGTAGTCGGTTCACGTTACGGCAGCTGCTGTTCTGGACAGATGTGGAGTCCAGTAACGCGCGGAGATCTGCAGCAACTGTTGAGGCCGGAGACGCATAATCCAGGTGGGAACAGCTGCGGGGGGGGGGGGGTTTCCTAGCTGAAACTCTAGAACACCCCCCGATACCCCAACTAGATCCATGTACACACATCCCACGCACAGACGTCAGGGTCTCTATACACCTCACACGCTACCTCCCTGTGTCCTCCTGGAGATCCGCTCTATAGAACTGGTCACAATACTCCAGGGGGATCTCACCAGGGATCTATAAAGTGGGATCACTAGATCTAAACAAACATCTTCCCGAATGATTATGTGAAATGGTTGGTAACGTTACACAGCAGACGGAGTCCTGTAACTATGTATTTGGGGATGGTGGGGGGTGGGGAGTGGGCAGAGGGTGTTTTTAGACACATTTCTGGACGCGTTCATCTGGTTCGGCAAAGCATGTTCTGGGGAGCCTGCGTTGGCAGGAAAAGCTGAATAGGCGGCTGCTTTGCACAGGTGGGATGGTGGGGTGAGCGTTGGGATGGTGGGGTGAGCGGCGGGATGGTGGGGTCAGCGGCGGGATGGTGGGGTGAGCGGCGGGATGGTGGGGTCAGCGATGTGATAATCCCACTGCACTCCCCTCTATCTAACCCCGGCAGTCAGACATATGCAGACGCAGGACCTGCTGCAGATGGCTTTTATCTCCAGCGCTGGCCCCGTAGCACGCATCAAACAGCCCCCCAAGACCCTAAACTACAGCTTGCCCCGTAAATCGGCGGTGACGTCCTCGGGGTTCCGAGACATTTGCGGCCCGGACCTACCATGATGCAGAGCAATGCGTCTGTCGCCGGCACAGGCTCGGTAAGAGCGTTCGTGCGCACGCTCCCAGCCAGCCTTGCACACGCACTAACCTCTCAACAGTGTAACGGCTTCCCTTCCCAAACACTTGATACAGCTGTACACGCACACGCGTGTGCTCTGCGTGACGCCCGGAGGCAGCACTTACTGGGGCAGATGAGAGCCTCCTTGGCGGTGATGCTTTTGTTGCACACGAAGCACATGGTGGTGCCCGACACGGTGATGGTGGTGAAGAGGTGCCCGTTGGTGTATCTGGTGTCCTTCTCCTTCGCCTCCTTCATCTTCTCTTTCTCTTTGTTCTAAAAAAGAAAATAAGCAGAGACCGGGGGTCAGCGGCAGCTCCCAGAATCCTCCATTCCTACAGAGGCGAGTAGCGGCCCCCTCTCCGCACCTTCTTTCCTGCTCTTAACTTTTTAACTGAATCACCTCTGCTGGGAGTACCCCCCATTAACCCACTACACATTCCCCCCATCTTTCCAGGCGTCCCTTAAAACCAGCAGCCGTGCTTGAATCACGCACCTGGAGGGCAGCGGCCCGCTCATACTGCCTCTTGCCCCTCCAGCTCATGGTCCGAGGGGCGATGTCGCCCCGGGCGGAGGCGCTGATGGAGGGGCTGCGGTATCCTGCCTGTTGCTGCATCTCCGGGTAAATGCTGCATTATCGGATTCTCCCCACTACTTCTCTACAGATAACCATGACAACCCTCAAACTCTGCCAGGGGGGCGGCCCTCGCCTCCGAACATCTCTGCAGATACGGGGGGAGAGGAGACGGATACGTATAGAACCAGCGCTCTCCAAATATCGCACCATTAACCCTTTAGGGCACCGCTAATGCCCTGTGCGCTTGCCTCGGCGCAGCCTAGCGTTGGGGTATTTAGCAGAGGGGCCCCGCTGCTGTGCCTTTTTGATGGGGGTATTCCTGGTGAGAAAGGTCACTATAGAGGTCGTTATCGACTCAGTATGCATCAAGGTGAATCATGCCTCATCCCACGGACTGGATTTTCCTGTATGACATCATAGCTCGACCTCACACAGCGGGGGCTGAATGCAAGCAATCTGAAAGACTGCAAGCTCTTGGGCCAGGCCATGGCCACCGTAAGATTGTATAATAAGGCTGATCTATAGGAATTAAAGGACAGGGTGCTGGGGATGGTTGGGTAACAATCATCCGAGTGCCGCGGTTTCTGGGTGAAAGAGGAAACAAGCGCTACTTCCTGCTACAGGATAGTGAGTAATCGCCCAGCCCGGGGGCCGCCTGCCGAGCCCGGGGGCCGCCTGCCGAGCCCGGGGGCCGCCTGCCGAGCCCGGGGGCTTCTTTGCGGGGGAAAGCTGGA
The DNA here is from genome assembly GCA_029215755.1 of Spea hammondii. NCBI lineage: Eukaryota > Metazoa > Chordata > Amphibia > Anura > Pelobatidae > Spea > Spea hammondii. Next base: position 28,724,223 of record JARDYJ010000012.1, on the reverse strand, counting down.
TTAAGGTGCCCTTGTACAGATGTTGAGCCCGGGTTCCACAGGCACCCAGAATGATTAAATCCTTCATGTTTTGAAAATCTTATTTTTTCTGCCTATAATGACATTTAACGAGTATTTAACATTCTACCCCATTTAAAGAGCCATTGACGGCCTTAACCCTGGTGACTGGACATTTAAAATCAGGATAGCTGGTAGTTTTCGCAGAGTTATAATCGCAGGTTCGTCAGAGTCGAGGGGCAAGGCGTAGTTTTTCCACCCCACACCTCCCTCTTTCATAATACGTGCGTGTGTGTGGGGGGGGGTTCAGGAAGTTTATAATCATGTTATCGGAGGCCGCGATACATGTAATTACAGCCTCTGATGATGAAGGCACCAGACACCCTACCGGAGTCATTACACTGACCAGCCGTGCACAGAGAACGTGTAAGCTATTCCTCCTCTACTGCAGCACGGACCCCGTAAACCAATACCACCTCTGCCAGGCGCAGATTCCATGCATCTACCGTGGATCTGCCCTCATAACAGTAAGCATGCACCAAGATGTAGCAGGCAAGCAGATAACAGTGATTGCGCAATCGCACTGGGACGCTCATACTCGGACACGAGGTGGGGTCGCAGGTCTGCCCCATGAGCCCCTTCCTCCCGCTCCTTCAGTCCTGAAGGAGCGGGGAAATTCCTGCAGATAACATCACTTTAATCACATTCCTTCCGCTCACAACTACCCCAAACACCCCCGGAGCCGGGCTATTCATTAACCTCCCATACTGCCTATTGGAGCTCATTGCTGACCTCCCGCTTCGACACTAAAGCTGCCGTCCCACTTACACAAGACCGTTACCCGCAGTCTCTAGCGAATACCCGCAGCCGACCTGCCGCGTTACTCTCTCCTCGCGTGAAACAACACAAATAGTTAACACTCTATCTACGGGAACAACCTATCACATGACAAGCCAGGGCCCGACAAACCCGAGGTCGCCATGGCGACCAGGAATCGCTTCTCGGCACCTAGTGTTCGGCAGGAGAGCAATGGGTTAACTGTACAAACTACGTTACTGTATGTATTCGTATGTGTGTGCATGTTAATATGTTACTGTGTGTGTTAGCGTGTGTCAAGGTGCTACTGTGTGTAATTGTGTGCATTAAGCAGAGTAAGTTGGACAGCAGCTTTAAATCCAGCTATATCCTGTCATACAACACGCATGAGCGCCGCGTGGATTATGCCAATCCACATGTAACGTAATATAAAAAAAGCATACCTACCAAATGTCCTTTCTTTCCAAAGAGCTCAGAATGTTCGCTGGGTATGAGGGGATCGCAGGGCTCTACAGCCCTAAAAGCCCCGATAATGTGTATAGAAACAGCAGGAAACGGCTTTAGAAATCAAACGGGGGAAATAAACCCCATTATTCTTCTAAATGCCCCACTTAGTTACACAAATGACCCCGCCTCCAGCCACGCCCCCTAAAATAAAAGGATCTCTCTGGCCATAGGGAGCACTGAGTATCGGGACAAGGGGCCGGCAGCACAGCGATCGGGGAGGCAGGGGTGCATCATTTATTGAGTTAACCATATTCCTGGCAGCCACATCTGAAAGGTACTCGGCAAGCGCAGGAACCTCCAGGGGATCCTGACCTTTGGGGAGAGGCTTCCCCGCCGCCGCCGCCAGCGGCGAGTCCCTTTCTCTGTAACACATTTGGCTGATGGATTTTCTATCTCAGACTCCAGGGGCCGCCTTGGACATGCAGCCTTTTCCTTTAAAGCCATTCTTAGAGTCCCTGCCCCTCCAGGGGGCATTAAGCTGTGGAGGGGGTCCTTTCTGAACAGCTCTCTCCTCAGTGTATTAAATGAGATCATTCAATACGTGATGTCACGAGTGAAAGCGAGTGCAGAGGAAGGAAGTGACAGGGTGTGGACGCAGAGGGATTACTTACAAGCATCATACAGACGCCGTCAGTAAGCGGGGCCAGCAGCGCCAAGTCTAACACCGTCCTCTGTACAGCTGACGGGCCCCTCGGCTGACACCGATCCCCGCTCTGTGCAGCTCACCGGACGGCCCCTAGCCGGACACCGATCCCCGCTCTGTGCAGCTCACCGGACGGCCCCTCGGCTGACACCGATCCCCGCTCTGTGCAGCTCACCGGACGGCCCCTCGGCTGATACCGATCCCCGCTCTGTACAGCTCACCGGACGGCCCCTAGGCTGACACCGATCCCCGCTCTGTGCAGCTCACCGGACGGCTCCTCGGCTGATACCGATCCCCGCTCTGTACAGCTCACCGGACGGCCCCTCGGCTGATACCGATCCCCGCTCTGTGCAGCTCACCGGACGGCCCCTAGGCTGACACCATCCCGCTCTGTGCAGCTCATCAGACGGCACCTAGGCTGACACCGATCGCAGCTCTGTACAGCTCACCGGACGGCCCCTAGGCTGACACCGATCCCGCTCTGTGCAGCTCACCGGACGGCCCCTAGGCTGACACCGATCCCCGCTCTGTACAGCTCACCGGACGGCCCCTAGGCTGACACCGATCCCCGCTCTGTGCAGCTCACCGGACGGCCCCTAGGCTGACACCGATCCCCGCTCTGTACAGCTCACCGGACGGCCCCTAGGCTGACACCGATCCCGCTCTGTGCAGCTCACCGGACGGCCCCTAGGCTGACACCGATCCCCGCTCTGTACAGCTCACCGGACGGCCCCTAGGCTGACACCGATCCCCGCTCTGTGCAGCTCACCGGACGGCCCCTAGGCTGACACCGATCCCCGCTCTGTACAGCTCACCGGACGGCCCCTAGGCTGACACCGATCCCCGCTCTGTGCAGCTCACCGGACGGCCCCTAGGCTGACACCGATCCCCGCTCTGTGCAGCTCACCGGACGGCCCCTCGGCTGACACCGATCCCAGCTCTGTGCAGCTCACCGGACGGCCCCTCGGCTGATACCGATCCCCGCTCTGTGCAGCTCACCGGACGGCCCCTAGGCTGACACCATCCCGCTCTGTGCAGCTCATCGGACGGCCCCTGGGCTGACACCGATCCCCGCTCTGTGCAGCTCACCGGACGGCCCCTCGGCTGACACCGATCCCCGCTCTGTACAGCTCACCGGACGGCCCCTAGGCTGACACGGATCCCCGCTCTGTACAGCTCACCGGACGGCCCCTAGGCTGACACCGATTCCCGCTCTGTACAGCTCACCGGACGGCCCCTAGGCTGACACCGATCGCAGCTCTGTACAGCTCACCGGACGGCCCCTAGGCTGACACCGATCCCGCTCTGTGCAGCTCACCGGACGGCCCCTAGGCTGACACCGATCCCCGCTCTGTACAGCTCACCGGACGGCCCCTAGGCTGACACCGATCCCCGCTCTGTGCAGCTCACCGGACGGCCCCTAGGCTGACACCGATCCCCGCTCTGTACAGCTCACCGGACGGCCCCTAGGCTGACACCGATCCCCGCTCTGTGCAGCTCACCGGACGGCCCCTAGGCTGACACCGATCCCCGCTCTGTGCAGCTCACCGGACGGCCCCAGTTATATGCCATAGCGCTGTTACAATAGAGAGCGTTGAGACATATTGGTAGAGAGAACGGGTATTGTGAGCTCCTCCTGCGCGTGCTGGAGTACAGCCAGCATTCTGAAGACTCCCTGCACTCGATGGACGGAGAGAGAGACTCGAAACAAAGATGTAAAAAAACACCGGACGCGTTTCGCACACGAGGGCTCCCATCGCACGGCTGTTTGTGAAACGCATTTTCTTTGCGAAGCTACTTGTGACACATAAGTCTCCGTCAAGAGCTTTATGTTGCCCCCCCCGATGGCTGGTTTGGCGTGTCGGGGTGGCAGCTTCATAGTGTCTACAACTCACGATCCACATATACAGCAGCCACACCAGTGAGCACTAGCTGCGTCCTCCTGGTCCATATATCACAATACTCTAGGGGAGATCTCACTAGGGATCTATAAAGTGGGATCACTAGATCTCTGCGTCAATCTAGACATTTTTCGGGATAACTCTTCTTTAGAACGTGGTCCAAATGGAAGTTTTGTTTGAATGCGCAACATCAATGAAGACGATGAACCCTTTGGAAGGAGCGTCGGCTCTCCACGTGGCGCCCGTCAGGCTACAAAAGCCTTTGTTAGAACGACAATGCATCCGAATGACGGGAGCTGGGGGGAGCGGGAAAGACTCCTCAATGACATTATCCACGGGCGGCCATCCCCGACCATCGTTTCAGTTAATGATTCCCAGGGCCTTTTGTACTGCGTGCGGGTTGGACTGAGATGATCCTGCGCGACCCGGTGAAACGCAGGAAGCAGCCGGAGGGTTCCTCAGACGCGCTGATCATCTCACTCCGAACACGGAGATTGCACAATCAGGAGACTCGTGACCCGTGACACAGCCGTTTATACAGTCGGTGGGTGCAGGGACTGGAACCCAGACCAACGGAGACCCGTCCCAGAAATAACCCTCAACTAGGTAGCCTAATGTGCTGAGCTCCTTGGGACAGGGTCTGCCATTATACCGCTAGACTGTAAGCTCCTTGGGACAGGGTCTGCCATTATACCGCTAGACTGTAAGCTCCTTGGGACAGGGTCTGCCATTATACCGCTAGACTGTAAGCTCCTGGGGTCAGGGTCTGCCATTATACCGCTAGACTGTAAGCTCCTTGGGACAGGGTCTGCCATTATACCGCTAGACTGTAAGCTCCTTGGAACAGGGTCTGCCATTATACCGCTAGACTGTAAGCTCCTTGGGACAGGGTCTGCCATTATACCGCTAGACTGTAAGCTCCTTGGGACAGGGTCTGCCATTATACCGCTAGACTGTAAGCTCCTTGGGACAGGGTCTGCCATTATACCGCTAGACTGTAAGCTCCTTGGGACAGGGTCTGCCATTATACCGCTAGACTGTAAGCTCCTGGGGTCAGGGTCTGCCATTATACCGCTAGACTGTAAGCTCCTTGGGACAGGGTCTGCCATTATACCGCTAGACTGTAAGCTCCTTGGAACAGGGTCTGCCATTATACCGCTAGACTGTAAGCTCCTTGGGACAGGGTCTGCCATTATACCGCTAGACTGTAAGCTCCTTGGGACAGGGTCTGCCATTATACCGCTAGACTGTAAGCTCCTTGGGACAGGGTCTGCCATTATACCGTTAGACTGTAAGCTCCTTGGGACAGGGTCTGCCATTATACCGTTAGACTGTAAGCTCCTTGGGACAGGGTCTGCCATTATACCGCTAGACTGTAAGCTCCTGGGACAGGGTCTGCCATTATACCGCTAGACTGTAAGCTCTTTGGCACAGGGTCTCCTATTCTAGCAGCGCATGAACATTAGTAGTTGGGTTATGAATCAGCTGCTTGCAGTAATCGCACTTCCTCTGCTGTTTCCCCTTCCCCCCAGCACAGGTTCAAGACAAAGACTGTCTGCGTCTCTCCCCTTTCATGTCAAAACAATGGCACCTCAGTGAGGGAGAAGAATTGCCCCAGGGGCAGCTGAGCAATGCAATGCTATTGTCATGTTTGGCCATTACCAGTTCCACTGGAAGACTGCTCCGTTATTTACTACCCTCTGCTAAAAACACATTAAGCCACAGTGCTGCCTGGCACTCGGGGTTTACAAATATTGGGGTCCATGCAGCCCCCGGTATAACTTCCCGTTTGGGTAGGGAGAGAAGCCGCTGTGAGGTTTGGAGTGAATTAACCCTTTTATCGGAACACCCAGGTGTTGTGGGGGCCGTGGCTGAAACGTCACTCGGTCATGCCCCTGGAGGGGTCACGTCAACCAGACAAACCCGTGCCATGGTGAACAGTCAAATATAAAGAAGTTAATTTGCATGCAGGGCGGGTGCTGATGTCGCAGAGGGGGCGGAGTTACAGTAAATACCTCATTTTTTGATCTATACATTTGCTTGCAGCTGCCGTAGTGCCGGCTGGCTGATCGCAGCTGTGCAGATCCAAGACCCCCGATTTGTTGGACCCTCGGCGGGCTCCGGGAATCCGTAGTCTGATATTCCAGCCCTCGCGTTAGTACTTTGGAGGCTCGCGTTTCTTGGGATAGTAATCGGATTAGAGGTCGCGCCGGGAGGTGAGGGCTCTCGGGGGATCTGTAATCCGCCATTATTCTCTCATTAGAGGGATATTTCATAAATCCGGATTAAATCCTGACACTGCACCGGGCGCCGTGTAATGGGAGTCCCTGTGGAGGGGCCCACCCCAGCCCAGCCACCGCACACTGCATCCTGGGATACAGCTCCCTCGTACCTGTGTGACTGGCGGACACGCAATCGGTACCGGCAGATCAGCCCAACACCCCTCTATCAGTAAATAGATGCCGCCAGCAAGCAGGTACCAGCTCACGGGAGACTGTCCCTAATTATTACCACCTCTGCTGGGAGGTCATATCTCCTCTGCATTGTATTCTTGCAGGGACTTTCTGGTTCCTAGAAATAAGAGCGAGTCTGCCAGTAACCCATTTTCTCTCTCTTGGCACCAGTGACACCGACTCATTCTGTGGCGCCGTTCCAATAGAGACTTGTGAATCAAGCATTAGCCCGGCACCTGCCCTCTAATACCCCGAGGCTATGTGAGCACCTGCGGAGATGGAGCCTCTCCGCTGCCCCAGCCCTCTCACTGGGCCGGGGAATCTGTCTTTCTTATGCAATCGCACCTTCACAGCCCAGTTCCAGTGGACTGCAATTCTCACAATTCTCAGCCACATCTTTCTTTTTTAACGCACAACATTCTGGTTATTTCTAAAGAGAATTTGGAATCCTGCCAAACGTGTAACCGGGGGAAGCAATTAGACTTTGCACGTCTCATTTCCTGTCACGGTCTAACAGCAGGAAGTGCTCAAGGGGAAGCGCAAGGGAGATTTGCTTCCCCCACTTTCTTACTTTGAAGATGTCACCAGCAGGAACCGATAAAGCACGTCTTTTAACCTTCAAAAGAGAGATTTTCCTTTCAGACCCCCCCTCAATCTAAAAAAAAAAGGCTATCTGGTCTCATGCTTTGTTTCAAAAACAGATCCCAACTTTCATCAGCCTCTGCCTCCTCCACTGGGGCACTGTTCCATGCATGCACTACGCTTTCAAGCAATAGTCCTAGACGTTCACTTTGATGGATGGCAGGGGAGCCGCACAGCGAGCCCTTTGTGTAGAATTAGAGTGGAATTACGTGGATAATTGAGACCCCGGCAGCTGTACTCCGTCTGCTCAACTTTCCAGGCAGTAAAAACATTTCCAGGGCAGGAAACGGCGCGCTGCCTCCCACCAAATAACAGAACTGCCACGTTAACCCTTTATTCCCACGTGTTTTGAGACGCGGGCGCTGTAATGTGGTAGCGGATGCTGGGGGGTCCGTTATCAGGGTAAGTCTGGGGGCCGGGAGACGGAGCGGTGCGGATCTGGTGCGTGTGACGCGGGGCGGCTGCCAGCGACGTTACGCATCACTTAACGTACAGAAAGTTTCAAAATCTCTCTCCAGCTCGCTGGCGCTGCGCCCGCAGACGTGGAATGTGAATGCAGACGGCACGGGGGGCAACAAACTGCCAGCGTATCATCTCACAACAGCAGGGACGGGGCAGATCGCGCCAGCCTCCGATCTCACATCAGCCTCTACTGTGACGACATAACTGCCCCGCCGTACCAGCCTCCAATCTTACAAAATAACTGCCCCACCGTACCAGCCTCCAATCTTACAAAATAACTGCCCCGCCGTACCAGCCTCCAATCTTACAAAATAACTGCCCCACCGTACCAGCCTCCAATCTTACAAAATAACTGCCCCGCCGTACCAGCCTCCAATCTTACAAAATAACTGCCCCGCCGTACCAGCCTCCAATCTTACAAAATAACTGCCCCGCCGTACCAGCCTCCAATCTTACAAAATAACTGCCCCGCCGTACCAGCCTCCAATCTTACAAAATAACTGCCCCACTACTATTAGTAAGTGCCCAAGTGAGCGTTGCAGCCCGTGTATCTGCCCCTTCTGCTAGGGCCAAAGTCATTGTGTTCTGTCTCCTCATAACTGCCCCGGGGCGAGGGTCCACGTGACCAGTAATACTGCTGATGCAGGGTCCGGCCGTGGCGCACGGGGCTGTAAGTGACGGAGAGGGGGCGCGGACGCCTGTACCGGGGGGCAGCCAAAAATAGCTTCAACTACCACGGCAAGCAACTGCGGGAAGCAGGGGGCACGTGGGACCGCTCTGGGGCTAAAAGGTGCAGCCGCTACTCGGTAACCCAACAGGGGCAGTACTGGCTTCCTTTAACCCTTTAAGTTTCTGGCCACGGGGCATGCCGAGCTGCAGTCCCACGGGGAGGGAAATAGTTAACGGCGCTGACAGATGGCAATGGTGCGCCGCTCACAAGGTCGAACAATGAAGACACAATGGGGAATCCCTGCTCTCCGACCCAAGCTTCCTCCTCGCCGGGACCCACCCGTTTCCCATCTTCCACCACGTTTGCCCCTTTCCCGTACGTGACTCTCGGAAGCGGCTCGAGGCAGGTTAACGACGCGGGGCAAGAATTAAAATAAAAATTAAACAAAAACCCCAGGAATCAAACCAGACTGACCTTCAGAGCGATCTCCTTTGTGCGTTCAATCCGAGCTTTTGAAAAGGACTCAATCCGAGACATATTCCCCCGGGGTATCAGCGAGTGCGTGGCCCCTGACTGTGCGGCCCCCGACTATGCACCCCCTTCAGTTTGCGGATCCAGGGGCTCTCGCCGGTTTGGGTTCAGGGAGACAGAGCGAGAAGCACGAACTGGCAACACTTATTCACAGGAAGTCAGAGCCTCGGAGAGGCTGATATTATTCAAAACCAAACCTCCTCCACCCCCATCCTCCCAAAGCTTGCCTCTCTCATCCTACTACCAGCAGAGGGGGTGGGGTGCCTGGCCTGACCAGTCTGTGTGCACATGCCACAGCTGCTGTGACAAACTATTATTCCACCCCAGAGAAAGAAGGGACCTGCCAACACACAGGCGTCCCTGGCTCCTGGAGCACACGATCCAAAACCAAGTCGTGCATGGGGGGGGGGGTCCAAAATATAAAATGTGAAAAAATTCTGAAATTAAAAAAAAAAAAAAATTGTTATGAATGAAAATAATAAATGCATTTTCTAGATATTAAATCGTTTACCCATGAGACTTTTTCCAAGTGGACTTCACGGGGAGGAAAAACGAAATATTTTGGCGTTTAGAGTTTTTTTGTTTGGTCCGCGCGGCGGGGTCCCCACTATACTGGAGGAATCCCGTCCGGGCGGAGAGAGCGCTGCCATTGTGCTCGCAGCGGAAATTATGCCAACCCTTAACCTCCGCATCCAGCTGCGGGTCTGTGCCGGGTGCTCATTACCTCCATTCAGAGGAGTCTGCGCTCATTATAATAAACGCAATTCTGCAAAATACACAGAAAAAATCCCCCCAAAAAACCCCCAAACATTTCATCTGATCATTACAAAAAATACAAAAAATAATAATAATTAAAAATAAATTGGGCTTCCCCGATCAGTCAGACTCCATCACACAAACATTGCCAATTACCATGGCAACCGACATCGAGGAAGGGGAGGAAAGACACAAGATTACAGGTGAGATAGGCACACAAGGTACCTATCTCGCCCCTAATCCCATCTCTCTCCCCCCTGATGCCCCTCTTTTCTAGGAGGTCAGAATGTTTGCTGGGTATGAGGGGATCGCAGGGTTCTGCGGCCCTAAAAGCCCCAATTATGTATCTAGAAAAAAGGGGGACATCTGGGGACCAAAGAGGGACTTACCAAAATCAGGGACACTTGGAAGGTCTGACCTGTGCCCAATCCTCCTGTTCAGACACGAACCCCGCCAACCAACATGTCAGAGGGCCGGGGCCGGACTGGTGATGCCCGTATAAGAGTCATTTTGAACGCTTTAGAACGTTAGGAGCTCGTAGAGGAAGCCTGTGCTGTCAGGGTAACTTCTGTTTATTTATCTCCGATAATTGCAAGCCTCCCGTCAACAAATAACAATCTTCTGCAACAATGTATCCGGAGACACTCGCTAACATTTCCAGCAAAGGTTTTATTCCTCCCCAAAGTAAAAATGGGCAAATAAACCATTTCCTGGCGTTCCTCGCCGGGAGAACGTGGGCCAACGGCCTATTAGAAATCTTTTTGGGGCGGGGGAGCTGCCCCCGTCACATTCTGTGGCTTGCAGAGGGGGTAAGTGGGCCACGCCGTGCCAGGGTGCGGAAGGGGTTCTTACACAAACACTGGAGGGGCCGGCAGCTCAGACTGCTGACGTGGCCTCCCGCCAGCCATCCGTGTCTAATCTGCAGAGGCAAGACAGACCCGTCCAGCCATGTGCCCCAGCCACGGGGGCAAAAAGGGAGACAGGAGAGGGGAACCCACTGGCTGAGCATCTTGGGAGTTTAGAACGGGCCACGGCCCATAACAGACTTGCCCAGGATGCCCAATCCCAGCCGTGTAAAGACACCTTCACATTATTACATCCCGGTGTGGAGACCAGATGTTAGATCCCTCCTTTCATTAAAGGGTTAATCATGGTGGAACTTGGGATATCCTGTCCAGGCTACTGAAAAATGGAGCTGGGCTCCCAGAGGGACCGGTCAGGGAAAGGTTAATGGCGATGACGTCACTCAGATGGAGAAACATCAGATGGCCATGACTACAATTCCTATAATCCACATCCAGGCTGTTAGTACCCATTAATGCCCCGTTCAGGTTAAGCTGCTCAGGGATGTCCTCGCATGCAGTGAGCAGGCGCCCCCCCGCAGTGTAGTCGATGAATACAGCGAGAGTGTTTTCTACCACCGTGGGGTTAATCCATACATTCCTTCCCCGAGTCACAGACCATGACATCATCAGTCTGTTCCAACGCCTAATTATAGGAACGGAGCAATTTCTCCACCGCCCACGACTGAGACAGCTGAGCGAGCAGCACAAAAAGCCATGCAAGGGCCCTGGAGAAAGCCAAAGAGCTTGCAATCTACACCTCCGGGCAAAGGCCACTGTGTGATTTAAACTCACGGCCGGGCTGGTGTGTGATGTGATATTGTGGTCTGGCTCAACACAGACAGGTTTAGGTGGAAGTATCCCTTAAATCTAATCTATCTGTCCTTTATCCCACCGGTAAAACCAAGATATGATGGAGGCCATTGCAGGTGGTGAAGGGAGGGTGTGTGATAATAGAGTCCGATACCCCCCAGACGCACACACACAACCCCCCCCCCGCACACACACGCGCATGTTCACACATAACGCAGACTAACACATTGTACTGTCATAGCAACCGATAGTGTGTGGGAACAGGTAGAAAGGGGAGAGGAGGAGGGCAGAATAAAACATTGGCAGGGAGAGGAGGGCAGACACTAAATAAAGGAGCAGTAGTGACCAAAGAGGAGAGGAGTAAAAAAAGGAAGGACTTTTAATTCATGGAGAGGAGAGAAGGCACGAAATGGCGAGGAGGGAAAACGGATGAGAAAGGAAAGAAGGATAGAGAGAGAAAGGACGATGAAGGGGAGGATGAGGAGGATGATAACAAGGAGGGCTACAGAAGGCGAGAGACTCGAGAAGGAGAGTGGCGTACGAAAGGTTTGATCTATACGGGGATGCACAGCTTTCCTGTATGTATATACACATAGAGAGCGAGGGAGAAGCAATGTACTCAGCGCTGCGCGGCGTATAAAGTAAACCATCACACCCGACGCGGGGCTTCATATCTCATCCGCCACAAGTCCCTGCAGAGGCTGGCGTTTCCGCCTGTACTAATCGCTACGTCGCACACACTATACTCATGTACACGCGGTACTCCGCTGCGTCACAGGTTTTATGTGCCATATATACACGTTACACGGGCTAACGACACGCCTGTCTGTAAGGGGCAGATAAAGGGGCGCCACAGCTTTATAACCGGGTCCTCCGTCAGGAGGCAGTCGCCAGGCGCACAGCTCGCTGTCTGTGTTTCTAGCATGGAGGAACCCCGTCACTTCCTGTGTCCCCCGGACTCACTTCCTGCGTCCCCCCGGACTCACTTCCTGCCAACCGGCAACTGTTTTCATGAGATAGAAAGCTGGGAAAGCACATCAAACAGCAGAGGGAGGGTGATGAGGGGAGACGTCAATCAAACCTAAGTTATTGTTAGATCGCAAGCTTCTGGGCCGAGAATGAGAGTAAGGTTGCCGGGTGGTCCATATATCGCTAACCGGCAGCCGCAGAGGGCATTTAAACAGAATCTGGGAACATGATGTGTGTGTGAGCAAAAAGGCAGCCCACCGCCTGCAACACGTGGGATGCTGGGGTAAAGGGAGAGCAGAGGAGAGCGGGATGCTGGGGTAAAGGGAGAGCAGGTGAGAGCGGGATGCTGGGGTAAAGGGAGAGCAGAGGAGAGCGGGATGCTGGGGTAAAGGGAGAGCAGTGAGAGCGGGATGCTGGGGTAAAGGGTGAGCAGAGGAGAGCGGGATGCTGGGGTAAAGGGAGAGCAGAGGAGAGCGGGATGCTGGGGTAAAGGGAGAGCAGAGGAGAGCGGGATGCTGGGGTAAAGGGAGAGCAGGTGAGAGCGGGATGCTGGGGTAAAGGGAGAGCAGTGAGAGCGGGATGCTGGGGTAAAGGGAGAGCAGAGGAGAGCGGGATGCTGGGGTAAAGGGAGAGCAGTGAGAGCGGGATGCTGGGGTAAAGGGTGAGCAGAGGAGAGCGGGATGCTGGGGTAAAGGGAGAGCAGAGGAGAGCGGGATGCTGGGGTAAAGGGAGAGCAGAGGAGAGCGGGATGCTGGGGTAAAGGGAGAGCAGGTGAGAGCGGGATGCTGGGGTAAAGGGAGAGCAGTGAGAGCGGGATGCTGGGGTAAAGGGAGAGCAGAGGAGAGCGGGATGCTGGGGTAAAGGGAGAGCAGTGAGAGCGGGATGCTGGGGTAAAGGGAGAGCAGGTGAGAGCGGGATGCTGGGGTAAAGGGAGAGAGCAGGTGAGAGCGGGATGCTGGGGTAAAGGGAGAGCAGAGGAGAGCAGGATGCTGGGGTAAAGGGAGAGCAGGTGAGAGCGGGATGCTGGGGTAAAGGGAGAGCGGGTGAGAGCGGGATGCTGGGGTAAAGGGAGAGAAGAGAAGAGCGGGATGCTGGGGTAAAGGGAGAGCAGAGGAGAGCGGGATGCTGGGGTAAAGGGAGAGCGGGTGAGAGCGGGATGCTGGGGTAAAGGGAGAGAAGAGGAGAGCAGGATGCTGGGGTAAAGGGAGAGAGCAGGTGAGAGCGGGATGCTGGGGTAAAGGGAGAGCGGGTGAGAGCGGGATGCTGGGGTAAAGGGAGAGCAGAGGAGAGCAGGATGCTGGGGTAAAGGGAGAGCAGAGGAGAGCAGGATGCTGGGGTAAAGGGAGAGCGGGATGCTGGGGTAAAGGGAGAGAAGAAGGGGGGGTGAAATGAGGTATAAAAGAAGAGAGGAGGGCAGAGGTTAAAGAGAGCAGGGAAAGGAGGTAAATGTGTAAGCCTGGGGTGGGTGCTAATAATCTGCAGGTAAATGAGTAGTACTGGCACTGCTCGGCATTCCAGCAATGATGAAATGCCCCGAGCGCCCCCCCCACACACACCTCTCTCTGGGCTGGAACAAGTCAGGCTGTGTGAGTAACGAGCATCTCAGCCTGAGAATAACGGACAGACAGGAAATGCCTCATCTCTGAAGTCAGGCTGATGCAACTCCCTGCCAAGAGCCGAGCGAGAGGGGCTGCCACACGGCAAACCCAACAGGGCACTTGGGGTAACTGCCTCTTATTACCAATAATCTTCCCCGCGCATGTGGAACATGCCCCACCTGCCAACAGGTACAACAAGTCTCCCATTATACCGCTAGACTGTAAGCTCCTGGGACAGGGTCTGCCATTATACCGGTAGACTGTAAGCTCCTTGGGTCAGGGTCTGCCATTATACTGCTGGACTGTAAGCTCCTGGGACAGGGTCTGCCATTATACCGCTAGACTGCAAGCTCCTTGGGACAGGGTCTGCCATTATACTGCTAGACTGTAAGCTCCTGGGACAGGGTCTGCCATTATACCGCTAGACTGTAAGCTCCTTGGGACAGGGTCTGCCATTATACCGCTAGACTGTAAGCTCCTTGGGACAGGGTCTGCCATTAAACCGCTAGACTGTAAGCTCCTTGGGTCAGGGTCTCCCATTATGCCGCTAGACTGTAAGCTCCTTGGAAAAAGGTCATTTGTGTTGTCACATGACGAGACGTTGCTGTAATAATTCTGGAAGTTGCCCTCGAGACGCGTCATCAGCCGCTAACAGTTCCCACCAGCCTTGGCCGTAACCCCATGGCGCCATCTCCAGGGACATCTCTGCGTCCATGTAGGAAATAGTTTTTCATATGTCATTTTTTATGTCGGGTGGCCCTCTTACAACCCAGCTGTCTTTGCCGCCTCTCTAGACGGTCTCATACACTGACTAACCAAAAACAAGCGCCCAACAACCTGCTGGTTAATGATTTTGATAACAGTCACAGCTGATGGACCACCATCTTGGTGACGCAGGAGGACGTCTCCTCCATAAGAACCTCAAGGAACCATTCATGATGTCTTACCTTCATCTTGCCACCAGCCATCTTCCTGATGAAGCTCAAGGTCCTCCCCAGCGGAGACTCTTCTTTTTCCCGGTTTTCTTTCTCGTCCGTCTCCAGGGCATCGATGTCTCCGCAGCTCAAGGCGCTTAACCTACAGAAGACAAGAGACGAGGTGAACATCGGAGACCAGAAGCCGGGTCCGGAGGCGGCTTCTGTACGAGGGAAGACGATCAAAACACCAGTGAAGCGGAGCGACGCTGATCTCCGTCTCATGACCGGGACGGCTGCCAGCGCGGAGGGCCGTGGAGAGTGTGGAAGCCCAATAATCCCCTAAAGCGGGGATTTGTTCGGACGGCAGATAATCCCGTTGGCTTTCCCACCCACCCCCGTGGGCCCTTGCCAGACGACCCGTTATTTCCGAAGATGTGCGGCTCCAAAAACACTAACCAAAGACTACCGAAACGTGTCGGCTACTTTTATGGCCGCAATCCGCGAGGTTTGGAGACCTGCGGTCGGGGGATACCGTGGAGTCAGCTCCGTGTCTTAGGTTGCCGTGGTTGTGTTATTGCGTGTTTCACGCAGCGGGACGCGTGTCCCCCAGGGATGTTCTCAGGTGTGTGAAGAGCTTTACCTCTTACCTATTTGCCTGGTGTCTCCCGTGTGAGTACAGGGTACCATCTGCGAGAAAAAAAACAACATTTTAGGCTCTTGAAGTTGCCACCTGAGACGTTCCTCTTAACGGATAAACGCTAAGCGGAAACACAAAGAGACCTCAGCGCTCAGCGAGGACTCCTTAGTCTCTCCGCTCGGTAATTCTGCGTAAAGCTTCTGAAAGGGACGTAAAGGCTAATTGTTCATCTCGCCCCCTCGAGACCACCTCCTGGCGAGAGCGCAGGTAACGCCAGGGAAGGTTCTAGGTTTCTAGACAAATTTGGTAAGCATGCGCAGCCACTTATTTCAGGGAAACGCTTGTTTCTTGGCAGCGAAAACGTTCCATTGGTTTAAAAATACATTTTCGGGCTAATGCGCTATTTATAAATCGCTCTGAAAAACTTCCAAATTACCCTCCGAGCTGCACAACAACACCGCCTGAGGGTGGAAATCGGCTTCCACTCGACACCAAAAACCAGGCCGATATTATTATTGATTGATTTATATAGCACCTTCATATTCCATGGCGCTGTACAGCCGCCCGGAGACGGAGGAGCAGAGTGGGGTTGAACTTGGACTTTCTTTTTACAGCACGTGTTATCTATGGGGTCCCTAGTGATGTTACCCCGGGGTATTCGCAGGTCGTGTTTTATAGTGATGTACGGCGGTGCTGGGGAAAATGAATGCCGCGTGAGTGAATGAATGAAATGGTGTTTGTGCTCCCCCTGGTGGACAATATGTGGAAGTGTCATACATTTAACAAAAATGTTTAGTAGGACGGATGCACTAATACCCCTCCACTACTCCAGGCGCTCTGTAGGATAGCCCATAGCAATGCACGTAGCCAACCCCTCACTCCCAGGCTCACTGCGGCCCCCGGGACTCACCGTCTGGATAGGAGTATGTGTGATCAATGCCCGTCATAGAGACTGATTTGGAGAGCGGGTTGCAGAGGTAGGCCTGTGAGGAGAGGTATGCCTGCAGCCGCCGCGCATGTTCCTGAAAACAGACAGAGAAACCAGGAAGCTGGGAGGTGGGACAGGTAACCACATCTCAGACATAGCAAGGAAGTGATTTATCCATTATACCTCTAAAGCTCTCGGGTCAGGGTCTGCCATTATACCACTAGACTGTAAACTCCTTGGGACAGGGTCTGCCATTATACCACTAGACTGTAAGCTCCTTGGGACAGGGTCTGCCATTATACCGCTAGACTGTAAGCTCCTTGGGACAGGGTCTGCCATTATACCGCTAGACTGTAAGCTCCTTGGGACAGGGTCTCCCATTATACCGCTAGACTGTAAGCTCTTGGGACAGGGTCTCCCATTATACCGCTAGACTGTAAGCTCCTTGGGACAGGGTCTCCCATTATACCGCTAGACTGTAAGCTCTTGGGACAGGGTCTCCCATTATACCGCTAGACTGTAAGTTCCTTGGGACAGGGTCTGCCATTATACCGCTAGACTGTAAGCTCCTTGGGACAGGGTCTCCCATTATACCGCTAAACTGTAAGCTCTTTGGGACAGAGTCTGTCATTATTCCGCTAGACTGTAAGCTCTTGGGTCGGGGTCTGCCATTATACCTCTAGACTGTAAGCTCCTTGGGTCAGGGTCTCCCATTATACCGCTAGACTGTAAGCTCCTTGGGTCAGGGTCTCCCATTATACCGCTAGACTGTAAGCTCCTTGGGACAGGGTCTCCCATTATACCGCTAGACTGTAAGCTCTTGGGACAGGGTCTGCCATTATACCGCTAGACTGTAAGCTCCTTGGGACAGGGTCTGCCATTATACCGCTAGACTGTAAGCTCTTGGGACAGGGTCTGCCATTATACCGCTAGACTGTAAGCTCCTTGGGACAGGGTCTCCCATTATACCGCTAGACTGTAAGCTCTTGGGACAGGGTCTGCCATTACACCGCTAGACTGTAAGCTCCTTGGGACAGGGTCTTCCCATTATACCGCTAGACTGTAAGCTCCTTGGGACAGGGTCTCCCATTATACCGCTAGACTGTAAGCTCTTGGGACAGGGTCTGCCATTACACCGCTAGACTGTAAGCTCCTGGGGCCGAGGTGTGTGCAGTAAGCACGTTCTGTTACATTGTATCTGGCAGGTACCTGCCGCAGGTGTAAGTCGGGTCAGAACAATAGGCCACTGTGTGGCTTGTGGGTACATCGGCCCAGTATCTGCGGTCATAACCAGTTTCTTTAAATAGACAGCCTGTTCCAAGCGCTAATGACTCCCCACCCCGCGTCAGACACTAAACACGCAGCTACTCAGCTGTAGCTCTGAATGAGCAGTGGATGCGTGAATCTGACTCCCAGCCTGGGCTCAGGAAGCTGAGAAAGCCTCACCTCTTGCGTGACCTCCATGTCCTCTCCCCGTAGTGACAGCAAAGACTCAATCTCATCTGTGCTGCGGATTATGGGGGTCCGGCGGGGGTCTCTCTGGTACCCCATGTTTCCTTCTATTTCTTCTGGATCCAGACCCTTTAAACTCACACTGCAATGAAGATGCAGACAGGGGATTTCAATACAAGGAGCGATACCTCCAGTGCACAAACCGGGGCCACACCGGACCCTCGGCGCCACACCATGTCCATTAATAATACCACTCTGCAGCCGTGCCTGGCCCTTTAAACAGACTCGTTACCCCGCTGAACCCCCCTTTACTTCCAGTTTCCCAGCCGTCCAACTTCCTGGGCAGACCAGGGGCTGCACGGGCCACTAACCCGGTAACCGGTGGGGGTTGCGTGTCAGTAGCGGTTTGTGTGGAGGGGGGGGGGGTGCGGGTCACGTACCAGCCCGGTAGGTCTGTTGCTGACACAGACTTGCCCCAGAGGGGGGGATTGCACGGCACATCCATCCTGTCTGCTTCCCGAAGCCGCCGTTTGCAGAAGTAAAGACGGTGACAGCAGGCAGCATGCGCAGAACACGTCACGGGGATCTGCCCTCTACCTGCTCTTATTTATACCCCTCGAAGCAGGGATCTGGTCGGCAGGTAAATGCCCCTTGGGTCATCCAATGCCCGGACCTGTATAACGCACCTGAGCTGGTCGTAGTCCGCGTCGGCTTCCTGTAGCCGCTTGCCCGGCTCCCAGCTGTGTCTGCGGAACGAGTCCCTCTCGTGGACGGAGGATCTGAGCTGGTGGGGTCTCCGCAGGGGTACCCCTAAAAACCTGTCCAGCGCCTCATCCTGCAAATCCACCTCGCCGGGTAAGTGCGGCTCGACGGCCGACAGGCAGCGCTGCTTCTGGCCCCGCGCGGAAAAGACCGCCGCGTCGCCGTCCGGCACGAACACTTCCGTATTATTCATTTTCAGCCCGTCTGCTGCGAACGAGGAGGAGAAAAGGTTATACTAGAGGCCGACGCGGGGGGGACGCGCTCCGGATCCGGCCCCTGGGGGACACTCACCTACCCCCTCCGATACAGGAGGATTACAGCATGCATTCTGCTTCACGCACGGACATACGGGGGATCCGGGGATACGTAACCCACCCAGACGGGGCAACCATCTGCCTGGCGCTCATTGGCCTGCAAGAAAAGATCCGTGCGATCACACAGCTGGCAGTGCGCACAGGGCTGTACGCATTTCTGCCCGCTGTCCGTCAACCGTCACTCTCACACAATGCCGCTTACCAGGAAGTTTGGGATTTTTATGCTTTTGGGACAATGGAAGCCCCCCCCCCCCGTTATCTACACCTCTAGTTACACATCCAAAGCATCGCGCCGATCGTTTCCGAGGCGGAAATACAGATTTCCCCACTCATTTTCCTTCCCAGGGTCAGCTCAGAAATTAAGATTATTCCGGGAATGCAGAATTGTCATGTGACACAAAGCAGGGACTGGTGACCGATTACGAGCTGCGTGACCGCGTCACACATATACATATTTAAAGAGATATTATAAGCCAAAGTCCAGCGGCCGCCGTAACGACTGCTATAATAATTAACAAAGCCGAACCCCCCCCCCGTGTTATCTATACCATGGATTTCAGTATTTTTACTATGATTGCAGGGCCCATCACAAGTAACAGGGGTATATAGCTGCCAAGTGACCCTGTTTATGTTGATCAGTCCCTCTCCCATATCCTTGTGCCCCTGTGAGTGCGGGAAGCGCCAGGCACTGACTAGCCCACCAGGGCCAACGCTTCAGACCCTGATAGATACATGACAGTCTGTTGGAAGGCTGCGCAACCAATCTACTACCCTCCCAGTGAGGTTAACATAATGGGCCTAGTGCAAAATAAATTAGGATTGTTTCTACCCCCCTCTTAACCTGAAACACATGGGAGTCACCCCCCCTCTATTCTGAAACACATGGGAGTCACCCCCCCCTCTATTCTGAAACACATGGGAGTCCCCTCCCCTCTATTCTGAAACACATGGGAGTCCCCCCCTCTATTCTGAAACACATGGGAGTCCCCCCCCTCTATTCTAAAACACATGGGAGTCACCCCCCCTCTATTCTGAAACACATGGGAATCACCCCCCTCTATTCTGAAACACATGGGAATCACCCCCCTCTATTCTGAAACACATGGGAAACCCCCCCTCTATTCTGAAACACATGGGAGTCACCCCCCCCCTTATTTCTGAAACACATGGGAGTCACCCCCCCTCTATTCTGAAACACATGGGAGTCACCCCCCCTCTACTCTGAAACACATGGGAGTCCCCCCCCTCTATTCTGAAACACATGGGAGTCCCCCCCTCTATTCTGAAACACATGGGAGTCCCCCCCTCTATTCTGAAACACATGGGAGTCCCCCCCCTCTATTCTGAAACACATGGGAATCACCCCCCCCCTTATTTCTGAAACACATGGGAGTCACCCCCCCCCTTATTTCTGAAACACATGGGAGTCACCCCCCCCCCTTATTTCTGAAACACATGGGAGTCACCCCCCATTTTTTTTATTCCCTTTCTTGCACCCCTCCCTTTCCAAGCTGTAATGTCTGTTATCAGCTCCTGTGAGGGGATCCCCAGCGCAGCTCCCCAAATCTCACCTGGGCTGAGCAAACCGCTGGGCCGCAGATCCGCGCTGCCTCTGTCCCCGCACACTGAGCAGGAGAATGACGTCATTTCCCTGCGCTTAGAGGCAGGCAGCAGTGAGGACCATGGGTGAGCAGAAGAGCAGTAGGAGGTGTGTGAGTGTATGTCTCTCTGTAAGTATGTTTGTGTGTGAGTATGTAAGTGTGAGTCTGAGTATGTGTGTGTGCAAGTATGTTACTATGTTAGCATGTGTGTGTACAAGTATGTTAGCATGTGGGTATATGTATGTGTGTGAGTATGCTAGTGTGTGTATATGTGTGTGTGTAAGAGAGAGTATGCTAGTGTGTAAGTATGTTAGTGTGTGAGAGAGGGAAAGTAAAATTTAGTGTGTGTAATTATGTTAGTGAGTGTGTGTGTGTGTGTGTGAAGGAGACAGTAAGTATGTTAGAGTGTGTGTGTGAATGTGTGAGAGAGAGAAAGAGAGAGTGTGTGTGTGTAAGTATGTTAGAGTGTGTCTGTAAGTATGTCACAGTGAGTAAGCATGTGTGTGTATGTCACAGTTTGTAAGTATGTCACAGTGCGTTAGTGTGTGTATGCGGCAGTGTATTAGCGTGTATACGTGTGTGTAAGTATGTCACAGTGTGTAAGTATGTCACCGTGCGTTAGTGTGTGTATGTGGCAGTGTATTAGCGTGTATATGTGTGTGTAAGTATGTCACCGTGCGTTAGTGTGTGTATACGGCTGTGTATTAGCGTGTATACGTGTGTGTATGTCACAGTGTGTAAGTATGTCACCGTGCGTTAGTGTGTGTATGCGGCAGTGTATTAGCGTGTATACGTGTGTGTATGTCACAGTGTGTAAGTATGTCACCGTGCGTTAGTGTGTGTATGTGGCAGTGTATTAGCGTGTATACGTGTGTGTATGTCACAGTGTGTAAGTATGTCACCGTGCGTTAGTGTGTGTATGTGGCAGTGTATTAGCGTGGATACGTGTGTGTATGTCACAGTGTGTAAGTATGTCACCGTGCGTTAGTGTGTGTATGTGGCAGTGTATTAGCGTGTATACGTGTGTGTGTAAGTATGTCACCGTGCGTTAGTGTGTGTATACGGCAGTGTATTAGCGTGTATACGTGTGTGTGTAAGTATGTCACCGTGCGTTAGTGTGTGTATACGGCAGTGTATTAGCGTGTATACGTGTGTGTATGTCACAGTGTGTAAGTATGTCACCGTGCGTTAGTGCGTGTATGTGGCAGTGTATTTGCGTGTATACGTGTGTGTATGTCACAGTGTGTAAGTATGTCACCGTGCGTTAGTGCGTGTATGTGGCAGTGTATTAGCGTGTATACGTGTGTGTATGTCACAGTGTGTAAGTATGTCACCGTGCGTTAGTGTGTGTATGTGGCAGTGTATTAGCGTGTATACGTGTGTGTGTAAGTATGTCACCGTGCGTTAGTGTGTGTATGCGGCAGTGTATTAGCGTGTATACTTGTGTGTATGTCACAGTGTGTAAGTATGTCACCGTGCGTTAGTGCGTGTATGTGGCAGTGTATTTGCGTGTATACGTGTGTGTGTAAGTATGTCACCGTGCGTTAGTGCGTGTATGCGGCAGTGTATTAGCGTGTATACTTGTGTGTATGTCACAGTGTGTAAGTATGTCACCGTGCGTTAGTGCGTGTATGTGGCAGTGTATTTGCGTGTATACGTGTGTGTATGTCACAGTGTGTAAGTATGTCACCATGCGTTAGTGCGTGTATGTGGCAGTGTATTAGCGTGTATACGTGTGTGTGTAAGTATGTCACCGTGCGTTAGTGCGTGTATGTGGCAGTGTATTTGCGTGTATACGTGTGTGTATGTCACAGTGTGTAAGTATGTCACCGTGCGTTAGTGCGTGTATGTGGCAGTGTATTAGCGTGTATACGTGTGTGTGTAAGTATGTCACCGTGCGTTAGTGTGTGTATGTGGCAGTGTATTAGCGTGTATACGTGTGTGTGTAAGTATGTCACCGTGCGTTAGTGCGTGTATGTGGCAGTGTATTTGCGTGTATACGTGTGTTTATGTCACAGTGTGTAAGTATGTCACCGTGCGTTAGTGCGTGTATGTGGCAGTGTATTAGCGTGTATACGTGTGTGTGTAAGTATGTCACCGTGCGTTAGTGCGTGTATGTGGCAGTGTATTTGCGTGTATACGTGTGTGTATGTCACAGTGTGTAAGTATGTCACCGTGCGTTAGTGTGTGTATGTGGCAGTGTATTAGCGTGTATACGTGTGTGTGTAAGTATGTCACCGTGCGTTAGTGCGTGTATGTGGCAGTGTATTAGCGTGTATACGTGTGTGTGTAAGTATGTCACCGTGCGTTAGTGCGTGTATGTGGCAGTGTATTTGCGTGTATACGTGTGTGTGTAAGTATGTCACCGTGCGTTAGTGCGTGTATGTGGCAGTGTATTAGCGTGTATACGTGTGTGTGTAAGTATGTCACCGTGCGTTAGTGCGTGTATGTGGCAGTGTATTAGCGTGTATACGTGTGTGTGTAAGTATGTCACCGTGCGTTAGTGCGTGTATGTGGCAGTGTATTAGCGTGTATACGTGTGTGTGTAAGTATGTCACCGTGCGTTAGTGCGTGTATGTGGCAGTGTATTTGCGTGTATACGTGTGTGTGTAAGTATGTCACCGTGCGTTAGTGCGTGTATGTGGCAGTGTATTTGCGTGTATACGTGTGTGTGTAAGTATGTCACCGTGCGTTAGTGTGTGTATGTGGCAGTGTATTAGCGTGTATACGTGTGTGTGTAAGTATGTCACCGTGCGTTAGTGCGTGTATGTGGCAGTGTATTAGCGTGTATACGTGTGTGTGTAAGTATGTCACCGTGCGTTAGTGCGTGTATGTGGCAGTGTATTA
The DNA here is from genome assembly GCA_029215755.1 of Spea hammondii. Taxonomy (NCBI): domain Eukaryota; kingdom Metazoa; phylum Chordata; class Amphibia; order Anura; family Pelobatidae; genus Spea; species Spea hammondii. The sequence goes on along the minus strand of JARDYJ010000012.1, from coordinate 28,701,165 downwards.
GCGTGTATACGTGTGTGTGTAAGTATGTCACCGTGCGTTAGTGTGTGTATGTGGCAGTGTATTAGCGTGTATACGTGTGTGTGTAAGTATGTCACCGTGCGTTAGTGCGTGTATGTGGCAGTGTATTAGCGTGTATACGTGTGTGTGTAAGTATGTCACCGTGCGTTAGTGCGTGTATGTGGCAGTGTATTAGCGTGTATACGTGTGTGTGTAAGTATGTCACCGTGCGTTAGTGCGTGTATGTGGCAGTGTATTAGCGTGTATACGTGTGTGTGTAAGTATGTCACCGTGCGTTAGTGCGTGTATGTGGCAGTGTATTAGCGTGTATACGTGTGTGTGTAAGTATGTCACCGTGCGTTAGTGCGTGTATGTGGCAGTGTATTTGCGTGTATACGTGTGTGTGTAAGTATGTCACCGTGCGTTAGTGCGTGTATGTGGCAGTGTATTTGCGTGTATACGTGTGTGTGTAAGTATGTCACCGTGCGTTAGTGTGTGTATGTGGCAGTGTATTAGCGTGTATACGTGTGTGTGTAAGTATGTCACCGTGCGTTAGTGCGTGTATGTGGCAGTGTATTAGCGTGTATACGTGTGTGTGTAAGTATGTCACCGTGCGTTAGTGCGTGTATGTGGCAGTGTATTAGCGTGTATACGTGTGTGTGTAAGTATGTCACCGTGCGTTAGTGTGTGTATGTGGCAGTGTATTAGCGTGTATACGTGTGTGTGTAAGTATGTCACCGTGCGTTAGTGCGTGTATGTGGCAGTGTATTAGCGTGTATACGTGTGTGTGTAAGTATGTCACCGTGCGTTAGTGCGTGTATGTGGCAGTGTATTAGCGTGTATACGTGTGTGTGTAAGTATGTCACCGTGCGTTAGTGCGTGTATGTGGCAGTGTATTAGCGTGTATACGTGTGTGTGTAAGTATGTCACCGTGCGTTAGTGCGTGTATGTGGCAGTGTATTAGCGTGTATACGTGTGTGTGTAAGTATGTCACCGTGCGTTAGTGCGTGTATGTGGCAGTGTATTAGCGTGTATACGTGTGTGTGTAAGTATGTCACCGTGCGTTAGTGCGTGTATGTGGCAGTGTATTAGCGTGTATACGTGTGTGTGTAAGTATGTCACCGTGCGTTAGTGCGTGTATGTGGCAGTGTATTTGCGTGTATACGTGTGTGTGTAAGTATGTCACCGTGCGTTAGTGCGTGTATGTGGCAGTGTATTTGCGTGTATACGTGTGTGTGTGCAGAAGCAGTTTGGGGGCCGCACTGGAAGTCTGGCTATTTTCCTGTGGCTCTCACTGCAGCTCCCGTGAGTTTAAGCTCTGCGGGCGGTTGGCTAACCAGCTTTGGTATACAGATAAATATTATAAGGGGGTCCGTACCAGGGATTTAAAGGCAGGGGGGGCCGGGGGGCTACTCCCATTAGAAGCGCTATATCCAGACTCCCACTTTAACTGGAAACTCGGTAAGGAAAATCTATACCCCCCAAATGTCCCTGTTTAGTGTGGTCAGTCCCTCCTCAAACCAAAACACTCCTGTCTGCTGATGTTTTAAAGGTATGTGCAGAATGGCATTAACTCTGCGGTGCCCGGCGCAGTCCATCTTTATTTGCATACACCTATAGACTCTATATGTGACCATTTCCCCAGCGGAGTACGACCCTATTTCCAGTACATGCCCGTGCCACGTCAGTCCCACATACGTGTTAAACAGGTGAGACCGCTGCCACACATAGCAAACCCATGACGGCATGGCTGAGGATAATGAGAGTTACACACCAGAGTACAAGGGACAGAGCATAGAGGGCAGTTGCCATCTGCAGTTATAATCTACCCCCCCTCCCTAAACACAACCTGCTTCAGTGAAACATGCGTGTTACATGCATCCCGGGGTAACAGGTGTGCAGAAAATGTAAATGCCCCCTCCCAGCATGCACTTGGGGCAGGTAAGTCTCCTGCGCTGTACTTACTGTCACCCTACTTGGAAAAGGGTCGTCATGCTGCTTCTATGGGATTCCGCCCCAAAGTGTACACCTGGGACAATGCACCTGCCAGGCCACACCCTCAGTAAGCACTCTCACACTCGATTGGCTGCCAGCACAAGGAAACGGGTGAGCTCCTCCAATCCATGGCAGGCAGGGCCACAGCCCATTACCTCATCCCTTCCAAATTAAAAGGACAGGGAGGAGTTAAAGGGACCCTACCTGGAAAACATGGCACTCGACAGCAGATAAGGAGAAACTCGCCCAGCCTCCGGTTCTGAGAGGGTGGTGGATAAATGAAGCAGCCTCCCAGCACAAGTGGTAGAGAGTAATACAGTGAGGATACTAAACATGTATGGAATAGGCATACGGCTCCTGAAGACGAGACTGTTCTGGGTTTCTTTGTTTAATTTTACCGGAAAAAGAATATATAAAGATAATAAAGAAATAACCTCACTTTGTTTGAAAACACAGCAGTGAATTTTAATAAACAGCTATTCTGGTCCAAGGTTTGAAATGTGATCTGACAGCCATAGTGAAAAAAATCCTGCTGATTGGGTGATTGCAGTGGTTGCTATGGTAATAACTCCACTTTTAGCCTTCAACCTGCTAGAGCTACAAAGGGACCATTTGTGTACCATGAAGCCCTAAGGTGCCCCTTAAAGCCTTAAATCGCCCCCACCGCCCCTCACTGCAGGGGCCGCGTCAAGTGCACTTCATCCACAAAGCCAAGTGCTCTCCATCTGCGCTGGCAGTCCTTTCCACCACTCCACTACTTTTTCAATGACACTGCAGCAGCGCTCAGTCACCCGGTTTATGAGACGGAGTGAGCTGCTTTTTACTGGCCAGGGTTACAAGTCCTTAACATGGGGCTTCCTGGGATTGTTTTCGTAAAGGCTGTAGGGTTTCGCCCTGGAGCCTCGTTTATGGAAACGGCAAACAAAGCGCTCTATTGGTGCAACCGAGTGGGGCATTGGGGAATAATGGGTTTATATATATATATATATATATATATATATATATATATATATATAAAGCGGTTTCCTGCTGTTTCTATACACATTATCGGGGCTTTTAGGGCTGTAGACCCCTGAGATACCCAGCAAAGATTCCGAGCTCCAAGAAAAGAGGGGCATCAGGGGGAGGAGAGAGGGACTAGCCAGACTAATCAGGGACACCTGGGAGGTATGCATGTGACTTACACAGCGTGATGTGTGTTTTTTATTCCGTGTTCCTGTGGCTTTTTGTAGCAATATTTTAAGGTGGAACAATATAAAAATATAAAAACTAATATAAATGAGTTCTTTAGCATTATTTCTTGAATTTAACGCTTTGTGACCGCGCAATAAAAAACAAACAAAAAAAGCCACTTTGACTTAATGACGTTTGTCTCAGCTCAATGATCTCAAACCAGGGGGGATTTACTGGAGACTTCAAGGGACATTAATAAGGAACAGAATCCGACTCATTGTGATCCACGCAGCGTCAGCAGATCCCGTCCTTAGCAGCAGCTGTGTTTATACCAAGTGGGGCTGTTAACGACCGTCCTCGGAAGGACTCTGCGGAGTCTGTTGCCACTGGTGACAACACCGTGACCTGTCACCCAGCCGCTGGGCGTAGTAAAGGCTGATTGCGTGGCTCAGAGCTTGTTAGAGGCCCAGCGAGTGTGACTGAGCTAATATGGACCTTGGGTGAGGCCGGAGATTAACGTCATGATTTGGCCAAACTTCCAGATACTGTAAACACCGGCCTCCTTCAGCAGGGAGGCCTACAGAAAGCCACGCTCGGCCGCCCAGCGTGACCCACGTGCGTCCGCGACCACAATTGTGGCCAAAACTTATGTGCCACCTCTCTGGATCTTTCATATCTTCTCTATGGAACTTCGTCGACGTGGCATTCTAATTCGTCACACAAAGTTCTCCGGTGGACATGGGTCTCCAGGACACATCCAGATCTATGAACTAACACCTAGAGCTTCTGTTCCCCCAAAAGGGCTCAATCCAACCCGAAAAAAGCTTTCAAACTCTATGGGGGGGGCACCAATTTTCTCTGAGGACCAAAGTCCCTTCTGGCCCCTGGTCGGGAAAAACATTCCGACGTCAAGCTTTTAATGAAGCTCTCTTCATTACAGGAGCTACATCTAACCATGTGAGCATTCGTCATTCATAAAGACCTTCCTTGAGTCACTAAGACTAATAATGACTTGGAGCTGGTCTTCGATGTTCCGGCGAGGAGCCCCGAGCTGCTGCTGAGGATGTGAAGGAGTTATTAAGTATCTAGAGACTATCACGCTAGGATCTCACCTTACGTGGGAGGAAACATTGTTTCCGTGACCTGAACCCTAACGCCATGCCTGGGAACCTTCAAAATTAGCTGCAAATGATTAGCCCTGGAACGGCCCAACGTCTGTTCCAGGTAGTAACACGCCAGCTGATGATGCCTCCTGAGAAAGTGTCCTTTCACCCGAGAAGGGACTGGGTCTGCTAAACTTGGAGGGCATGCACCCTTTAAACAGACTACAGATCTGTGCCACAGATGGGGGAGCCTGGGTTTTCGGTTCGAGTAAAAGGAAGCATTTTAACGAGGAGAGAAGCCGTGATTGGCCTTTGGAGCCACCAAAAATGAGACCTTCTGCTTTATTAAGAGGGTAGTGGATTCATGAATTAGGGGCTAGCGATGATCAATGTTTAAACAAGAGGGAGAGTCAAACTAGGGCTGCCCAACCTCCGTCTTCAAGAGCTGCTATGATCCTTATGCTCGTCACGCTTTATTGTGGCCCTCAGTGGCCAAGAGCGGTGGCCCTGCCATCAGCTGACACTTCAGGTAAGAAGACGGGATACTCGACAAATCCGACCTCCGCGGGAAGACATTGAAAGGGAAGTGCGTTAGAGATAAGATCGTAAACCCCGGCTCCCAAATACCGTCTTATCAGGAGATTAAACAAGACTCCTCTCATCCGTAGTATCTGCTCCCGGAAGGAGGACAACCCGTCCCCGATCTCACTTATCACATGGAAGCTTAATAAACATCCTGGTTCCGGAGCTCGCCCTCAATCCCCTTACTTTATGGGGTTTTATACCTGCGCGGGGAAAGCGGAGGCAAGAAGGACAACTAGACCCCAGATTTTTAACTGGGGGCTATGAGCAGCATTAGGTTTGGCACCCCCTCCCCCACACACCAATTTCCACATATAAAAGTACGTTTTCTGCACGTTCTCTCTGTATTACCTCATCCGGAACGTCCCCGGGGTGGGAAGTCATGCCCACTTGGTGTGATCTGCGGGTCTGTAGTTTCGTTGTTGTGTACTCTTTAAATTGGTTGCCATAGTAACATACACCCCACCTGATTGCTTATCTGCTCCGGTCTCCCCCCTAGCCCACTCCCTGGAGAGAGGGGGGGGGTATTTACATACATAAAGGGATGTAATAAAGGACCGGAGGGGAGTTACAACAAGAGACCGGAATCTAACACTAGAAGGTCAGAGGCTGAGATGGAATGGAAGGAAGTTTACTTTACCGAGAGGGTGGTGGATAATTGGAAGAGCCTCTCAGCAGAGGCTAATCCAGTGAGGGAATGAGGCTCCTGTTCTAGGTCCCCCATCTAAAGGGCCCCACAGTCCTGACGCTCGCTGTCTCTCCACGTCTAAAGATGATGATGATGTCACATCCATGCACCCTACTTTCTCCTTCCCAAAAACAAAGGAACAGAAGGAGAACCATTAACCCTCCATGAACACAAGTCTGCGAGAGCCATGGAGTTTTAACCCATTACTTTCCCTGCGCACATCCATTCAGCATAATGGGCTCTCGCCATTTAGCGCCCAAACTCCCACGGGTTCCGATCCTTCTTTAAGGTGAAGCCAACCAACCGCCCTCCCCCAAAAGGATCTACCTAATGACTTAAACGCCTGAAAAGATTTCCAGCGATCGAGTTACTGGAGCCGAGCCTGTCCCGGACTCCCAGCTATGACAGCGGAGCAGAGGGTGCCGGCTGCGCATGTCCTCACCGGTTTCTAAACGACAGACAGGGGAAATGTTTGTCCGAGGCAAACAACTGGTTATCTGCTGTATGATCCTGGTGTTTCCAGTAGGAAAACCTGACAGATAGGAAGCCGGGGGTCACGGCGTGTGGCCGACCTTGGATATGGTGTTGGCCAACAGGAAATAATGTGTATTGTAGAGCCGGGCTGGGACCGGGGGAATGAGCTAATGTAGAGACGCGTGGGAATGTTCCAATCACAAGCTCCGGGATTCCATGTAAACACGTGACTTCCATGTATCTCGTGTGCCGGGAAGCATGTCCTCCAAGCCTAGACTCCGCAGGGTGAATCAATCATTGAGGTTTTATGGATCTCCCCTTTAATAGAATAAGACGACCACTAAACCTCGCACGGCTGGGGTCCTCCAGGACAGTTATATTTATGGCTGAAGTCCGTCGATTCCAGACGATGAGCCACGAGGGCGATCTACGTGCCTGGCATGGTCACCTTGAACCTAAGTATGCTTGAGAGCTCCGGGGACCTCAAATATACCCCTCAGGGTTGAAGGGCACCCCAAACCGAGACCTATAGGAGTATCTGTTTCCATTAAAAGTTGGGTCGGTGTCGTCAATTAACGCTAGGAGGGCATCACCTGGTCTGGGGAGCCCCCAACACAACTCCTTCTGAGCCTGGGGCATTTTGAAGGTTTTGGTCAGAAATGTCGTCGTCACAGTAAAGGAAATGGATGTTTACCTGTCTGTAAATAACCGTCATAAAGCAAAATATTTCCTCTCAATACAGAGGAAGCCATTAAATATCAGGCGGGGGAACAATACTCCCCGTTACACTGCACGGTAACATTTGTTTCATTTTATTGCAGTTTCTGTGGCTATATTGCAGTAATTTATGTGGGGTACTTTAAATCACTATTATGATGGGACTAGACTGTCAGATCAGCAACACTTTCCGATGATGTTAGATTGTGAGCTCTTGGGACAGGGTCTCCCATTATACCGCTAGACTGTAAGCTCCTTGGGACAGGGTCTTCCCATTATACCACTAGACTGTAAGCTCCTTGGGACAGGGTCTCCCATTATACCGCTAGACCGTAAGCTCCTTGGGACAGGGTCTGCCATTATACCACTTGACTGTAAGCTCTTGGGACAGGGTCTGCCATTATACCGCTAGACTGTAAGCTCTTGGGACAGGGTCTGCCATTATACCGCTAGACTGTAAGCTCCTTGGGACAGGGTCTACCATTATATCACTAGACTGTAAGCGCCTTGGGACAGGGTCTGCGATTATACCACTTGACTGCAAGCTCTTGGGACAGGGTCTGCCATTATACCGCTAGACTGTAAGCTCCTTGGGACAGGGTCTCCCATTATACCGCTAGACCGTAAGCTCCTTGGGACAGGGTCTGCCATTATACCACTTGACTGTAAGCTCTTGGGACAGGGTCTGCCATTATACCGCTAGACTGTAAGCTCTTGGGACAGAGTCGCTCATATCACTGGACTGTAAGCTTCTTGAGGCAGAGTATCAAATTGTATCATATAGACTGTAAGCTCTTTGACCCAGGATCTCTTATTATATTACCATCATTAAAGCTCTTCCAGACAGTCTCCTTCACAGCACAGCCAAATGCAAGCTCCTTGGCCCAGTATTTCCATATTGCTAATGCCTTCGGGAATTCTAATAAACCCACACGTGTTATAATTATTATTGCCCCATAATATACCCCGTAATGTACACTGCCGGCTGTACACAGCTCAGAGCTGCTCCAGCAAACCTTTGATCCTGCCTCACCCGGAATAATTACCCCATGACTCCCCCAGGCTGGATCGTAAATTGGGCTCTCCGTGATCTTTATGGGAAGGGGAGAGGGATATTCACAGCAGGGTTTAGCGTTCCGTGTCTGTCCCACAGCAAACACCTGTTTACTTTACAAGGTAGACGGTCTCTTTAACGACGCCTGCGACCGTACGCAGAAGGAATCGCTCCCTGGGCACAGCTTGGACATGGGACCTCCAGCCCACCGCACCGTCCTATTACACTCCTGGGACCACCAGCCCACCGCACCGTCCTATTACACTTCTGGGACCGGCAGCCCACCGTACCGTCCTATTACACTCCTGAGACCACCAGCCCACCGCACCGTCCTATTACACTCCTGAGACCTGCAGCCCACCGTACATTCCCATCACACTCCTGGGACCGGCAACCCACCATACCGTCCTATTACACTCCTGAGACCTGCAGCCCACCGCACCGTCCTATTACACTCCTGGGACCGGCAACCCACCATACCGTCCTATTACACTCCTGGGACCACCAGCCCACCGCACCGTCCTATTACACTCCTGGGACCGGCAGCCCACCGTACCGTCCTATTACACTCCTGAGACCACCAGCCCACCGCACCGTCCTATTACACTCCTGAGACCTGCAGCCCACCGTACATTCCCATCACACTCCTGGGACCGGCAACCCACCATACCGTCCTATTACACTCCTGAGACCTGCAGCCCACCGCACCGTCCTATTACACTCCTGGGACCGGCAACCCACCATACCGTCCTATTACACTCCTGAGACCTGCAGCCCACCGTACCGTCCTATTACACTCCTGAGACCTGCAGCCCACCGTACCGTCCCATCACACTCCTGGGACCACCAGCCCACCGCACCGTCCTATTACACTCCTGAGACCTGCAGCCCACCGTACATTCCCATCACACTCCTGGGACCACCAGCCCACCGCACCGTCCTATTACACTCCTGAGACCTGCAGCCCACCATACCGTCCTATTACACTCCTGGGAACGGCAGCCCACCGTACCTTCCCATTGGTAGTTCAGGTACAAAACCCCCAACGCCCCCTAAGGGTGAGGGAGCACCCAGCTAAAAATCAGTATTATTTTTGGGGAACAAAGCAGAGATTCCAGTCTTCTACTTATCCCACAACCCTTTCTAAAGCCCCCAAGAGTGCCTAAAGAGCTTGCAATTTGCTGCCGCAGTCTTCAGTTCTCGTCTGGGAGCACCGGGGGGGGGACCCGCGGCACCAAGGAGCGCTCCTGGCTTATCTGGCTCTCAAAGCGTTGGTAATTGTACCCGCCGAGGGCAGTTCCGCATTCCACACTCTGACCGCCAGACCTTTGAGCCGTCATCCTCCCCGTCAGATACCTGGCGGATGCCTCGTGAGGTTGGCGCAGGAACGATGGATGAGAAACACGAGGCAGGAATCCCAATCGCTCTCTTCCTTTCATCTCAGCCTTCCAAATAGAAAGGAACGCAGCAAAGCTTCTGCGGGAAGACGTTTTCCTGCCGGCATTGTTCGCCATCGCATGACATCATCAAAGCCCGCGGCAGAGCGCGAGATTAAAGGGAACCCGCCACCTAAACGCTGCGCATTAACCAGGCGATGTCACCTAAATGACACCTCGTTCATTCTTCATTCCTTTTTTGACATATTTTTGATAATTCATAGTCTGCCTGCCGCTCATAACGGAAAGAGAGCAGCTTCTTTTTCCTGAGTCCGGCACCAGTTAGGAGGCTGTAGTTAAACGCTCTGTATCCATGTGATTGGTTTATTATAGAAGCCTAGAACCTGCCGGCAGATCGGCCCCATCCGGCCCCCGTCTAGTCTGCCCGTTTCTCCTGCTGTAAAGACTGAAGCCTTAATCAGCCGTTGGTCTCGTCTTAGATTCAGGAGCCACATGCCTACCCCATTCATGTTTAATACCCTCACTGTATTACCCTTTACCACTTCTGCTGGGAGGCTGTTCCCTTATCTACCACCATCTCCGTGAAATAAGGGGAAGCCAGGGTTATAAAATCTTAAAATATAAAGTAATCTTTTTATTGTGACTGTACACCAGTGGAGTGATCGCATAATTCCATTGACGGCCAACGAGGGCAACTCTGTGACGCACAAGTGAGCTATCAGTCCCCTAAAGGTGCGGGACTACACTTCTCATGACGCTCAGCCTGGACGGCTCGGCAGACCTCCGCCGGAGCAGGTTGTCTATGTCTATCCCGCAATGTCCTCTCCAGCCGTCAGCATGGCCGCGGCCGCCAAGCGTTCTTCTCACGCGACGCGCTGACTCCTTATCTCATCTAAAGAGGGTTTACCCAGACCAAAAAGCTCTCAGCAGTCTCAGCCGTCCACTCGCCCCGCGAGCAAGCGGCACCCGCGTTATCAGTGAAGAGGAACGCCACACACGCGCCCTTCCAGCAAACACTAGAGACGAGTGACTCTCACAGCGCAGGCTTCCGAGGGTCAAGCCGGGGGCCAAAAGAGGATTAACGGCACCGAAAGGCCTTTACCCCCCCCCCCCGCCAGCTTAACCCCTGGAGCTCCAGAGGGGGGGAACAACCGGCCCAAAGGGTTAACTCGGGGCTTGGGATGGGTGTGTAGGGAACCGGCGTGAATCAGCCGCGGAGGACGTTCTGGCACGGCTCTGGTTTAAGAATGTGGATTAGAACAGCTTTTCCACAATCTGTGATCGGCGCATGCGAGGAGTTAAAGCCCAGCGTGCGTCGCCCGTCCGTCGGCTCTGCTCATCACAGCCGCTGCCCCCGCGCCCTAGACGTGGGCATCGCCCGTCCGTCCCCCCCGACGTATCAGAGATTATTATACTTTAGTTATAAAGCGCCGACAGATTCCGCAGCGCTGTACAAAGAGATCACGAGTACGGTCAGAAGGAAATGCCCTTCGGAACTGAAACCATATTTGCGTATGAGGTCATGTCGTGATGTAATAGTAGGGCTGAACCAATCCCTATCCACCTATAAACCCGACGATCACGGAATGATCAAATGTCCCGGCCGTTCCAAGAAATCATTATTTAGGAACATTTTGCCTCGTTCCGAATTTTTCAGGGAATGCTTAATTGCCATGTGACACCGAAGCAGCCGCGGATAGGCTGTTGCTTTAGAAGCGGAAGCTGTTCAAGTAACCGATCGGCTGACATTTATTTGCTTAACGCCGGAGAGTGCAGCGAACGGCTCATATAACAGGAACAGAACTCTGTCTGCCTCCTTACAGGTGCAGAGAAACATAGAAGCTGCCGGCGGATCGGCCCCATTCGGCCCCCGTCTAGTTGCCCGTTTCTCCTGCTGTAAAAACCTTAATCGGTCGTTGGTCTCGTCTTTCATTCAGTAGCCGTATGTCTATCCCATGCGTGTTTAATCCTCTCACTTTATTACCCTCGACCACCTCTGCTGGGAGGCTGTTCCACTTATCTACCCCCCTCTCAGTAAAGTAAAACTTCCTTCTATTCCATCTCAGCGTCTGACCCTCTAGTGTTAGATTCCCGTCTCTTGTTGTAACTTTTCTCTTTGTTTGAAATAAACTCCCCTCCTGTCCTTCATTAAATCCCTTTATGTATTTAAATGTCTCTCTTCCACTCACTCTCTTCTCCCCCCATCTCTCCCTCCCCTATCCCCTATCTCTCTTCTCCACTGTCTCTCTTTTTCACCCCCCCATGTCCATCTCTCTCCTCTATCCCCTCTCTCTCTTCTCTCTGTGTCGTCTCCCCCTTTCTCTCTCTCTCTCTCCACTATCCCCTCTCTCTTCTCTCCCCCGTCTCTCTCTCTCTCCCCCGTCTCTCTCTCTCTCCCCTATCCCCTCTCTCTCTACTCTCCCTTCTCTCCCCCTCCCCTATACCCCGTCTCTCTCTCTTTTCTCTCCCCCGTCTCTCTCTCTCTCCCCTATCCCCCGTCTCTCTCTCTCTCCCCTATCCCCCGTCTCTCTCTCTCTCTCTCCCCTATCCCCCGTCTCTCTCTCTTTTCTCTCCCCTATCCCCCGTCTCTCTCTCTTTTCTCTCCCCCGTCTCTCTCTCTCTCTCTCTCCCCTATGCCCCATCTCTCTCTCTTTTCTCTTCCCCGTCTCTCTCTCTCTCTCTCCCCTATCCCCCGTCTCTCTCTCTTTTCTCTCCCCCGTCTCTCTCTCTCTCTCTCCCCCTCCCCTATCCCCCGTCTCTCTCTCTCTCTCCCCTATCCCCCGTCTCTCTCTCTTTTTTCTCCCCCGTCTCTCTCCCCTATCCCCCGTCTCTCTCTCTTTTCTCTCCCCTATCCCCCGTCTCTCTCTCTTTTCTCTCTCCCGTCTCTCTCTCTCTCCCCTATCCCCCGTCTCTCTTTCTTTTCTCTCCCCCGTCTCTCTCACTTTTCTCTCCCCCCTCTCTCTCTCTCCCCCCTCTCTCTCTCTCCCCTATCCCCCGTCTCTCTCTCTCTTCTCTCCCCCGTCTCTCTCTCTTCTCTCCCCTATCCCCCGTCTCTCTCTCTTTTCTCTCCCCCGTCTCTCTCACTTTTCTCTCCCCCCTCTCTCTCTCTCTTCTCTCCCCCCTCTCTCTCTCTCTTCCCTATCCCCTCTCTCTCTCTTCCCTATCCCCTCTCTCTCTCTTCCCTATCCCCTCTCTCTCTCCCCCGTCCCTCTCTCCCCCCAAGCTGGACACACTGAGATCTCTTAGTCCCCGTTTTAGTCGCCCTCCTCTGATCTCTCTGCCCCCCGAGCAGGTCACTCCGGCTAACAGCAGGTGACAAGATTTGGCGTTCTTCGCTCTCCAAAAGCCCGGCGTGAGAGTCCAGCGCGGCGTGCGGCGGGAGCGGCTCTCTGTTTGCTGAACTCAGGAGTCTGCCGTGCATGGCACATACTCCCAGCAGCTAAAGAATGAGCTGGCAAGAGACACATTGTAACCAAACATCCATAAAACCAGTTCTGGGGGAGATTCAATCATTTGTTATCCTCGAGGTTGCCACAGAAACGAAGGAACGTGAAATCTCCACCGGGACGGCCGTTCTGGGTCAATACGACCAAAACGAAAACTACCACTGGAAATAAATCCGACCCCACTCCGACACGGCACCCGACCCCACTCCGACTCCACTCAGACCCCACTCCCAAACGGCACCCGACCCCACTCCCAAACGGCACCCGACCCCACTCCGACTCCACTCCCAAACGGCACCCGACCCCACTCCGACTCCACTCCCAAACGGCACCCGACCCCACTCCGACTCCACTCCCAAACGGCACCCGACCCCACTCCGACCCCACTCCCAAACGGCACCCGACCCCACTCCGACTCCACTCCCAAACGGCACCCGACTCCACTCCGACCCCACTCCCAAACGGCACCCAACCCCACTCCGGTAACGAGACCTACCCCGGCCGCTGACAGGGATTTAACCCTTCCCAGCCCCTCCTGCACCTGTGAAGTGGCAGCACTAAGCTGCAGCTTCTGATACGACAGGAGCTCGTGCGGGGTGATTAGAAGGAAAGCGAGGAAGGGTGTAACCCTGTGTGAAGTTACAATGTGGCACCGGTGAGCTGGAAGACGCACGGACATACGGACACACGGTCACGCCGCCCATCACTACTGGCGATCAGATATATCGATCTCTGCAGATATCACCCCTGCGCTCCTCCCGGGTATCGTTCGGCTAAAGCCAGCCGTATCTCTTTGTGATTGGCCAGAAAAGGCTATTAACCCATTGGGTACCAAAGCACCAGCTTGGCCCCCGAAGGTCGTCGGGCGCTGCAAGCTTCAAACCCCCTTTCTAAGAACCCCAGATCCACCGGCAGTGACTCCAGCGGCCCGTCGCCGGACTGATAGCGCCCCCCGTGTGTCACATATAGCTTCGCGTATAGAAAAGAAAGAATTCTGCTTCTTATTAGAACTTTCCTGCGCAACCCACAACGGGCGCTCCTCTCCTGCTCACAACATCTAAAACGAAGCCTGTTCCCTGACACTCAACCCCAAACACATCATTTATTACTGAGGAAGCCACGCTCGGCCAGCACTCACCTCTCATGTCATCCGCAAACCCCACGACACCTCTTACTCGAGTGCTGTAGCTTCTTCTAAAGATCCTTCCTGACGAGCAGATCCCAAATCCACCGCATTCGCCGGGTCAGCAATCGTTGGTCATTTTCCGGGTCGGTATCGCGTATTCCAAGTTTATTTCCCAGCAGTTGCTCCGTCCGTCGTTCTCTCCCAGTTCCATCCAGTAACCCTCTACACTGGGAGACAATCTCTCTCTCCCTTTCCTCCACGCCTCCCCTCTGTCCCTCCCTATTTTCCTGATCTCCCCTCCCTCCCGTCCTCCTCCTCCTCCTCCTCCTCCTCAGGTTGGAAGCCAACTAATCTCTTTAAAGTTTGGATTTCTTGAAAAACCGATAATAAAATCTCGTGTTGAAGTCTCACCAATTTCCTAATTTCTGTGATTTTTCCCTTTAAAAGGAATTTTTACTATTTATTTTAATCAATTTAATTGAGAAATAATTTTATTTTATTTTACGGTTTTGGTTGTAATCGATCTCTTTATGTTTCTAAAGAGATGTCAAAACTAGAGCGCCAACATACTCCATAATGCAGTACAATGCTCGGCAATAACGATCGGTAATGTTTAATTAAATAATTAGGAATTTATGATTGGAAAACACATCAAGAAGACGAAAGAACGGAACAGTGCTGAAGAATTTCTAAGCGCGGTCTCCAGGTGACGGGGGAAGGCTTTTCTCGCTGCACCGGGCACTTCCTGTCAAGTCTCAGGTCAGTCTGATGCTCGTGAAGTCGTCTTCTGGGAAAATAGGGGAAAATGTAAGTATGCAATTGAGGTTTAGTAACCCGAGCCGGAGAGCCCCAGACTAGACGTTTAGCTAGAAGCACAGCAGGGCACAAAAGGGGGGATGAGGGCAGCTCAGACCACCTCTGCCTGTGCTCCACCTACCTCCAAAAACTCCATTGTGTCACTTGCTACCTAGGGGCTGGCTACAAAGACTTTTTTGGAGCCTGGCGGGGCACGGCTAGTCTTTGATCCATGAACGTCCATCTAGCTATCCGTGGAAACCGTTCCGTATTGTACTAGAAGTGCTCTGCTTGTTTATTGAATCATGTGAAGAGGGTTTGCGGTCTTTTGCAGTAGTTACAGTAGTGGCCTCCTTCCAGAAGTGGCACAGACAAATCACCCTCGAGCGATGTGACAGATAAAACATTTCCTTTCAAGTGTTTGCTCTGTTGGCTCGCGTGCTTGCTGTAGATGCACCCGGTCTGTGTGCAGTACCAGCAGGTGGCTGATAGTTCCTCCAACCAGATGAGGTGGCATTTACAGTTCAGGTGGAGCTGTTTGCCAACTGAGTCAGGCCACCCTTAAATGCCAATACACTGCAGTGAACAGGCATGATAGTGGTGTCTGCCACCACTGCTGGGGGGCTATCCCATGAAAATATGACTCTTTCTAAAAGCCAATTAATATGCGTTTTCAGTGAGCTCCCTGGTGCCGTCTCTGAGCGAGATTGATGAGGTTCTTTAGAAAAGAAGATTAGACCAATTGCTTCTGTAACGCAGTTTGCAGCAATTTATTTTTTAATATATATATATATATATATATATAAATATATTCTTTTTACCAAAAAGTGAAAATAAAATGTGGAATTTAAATGACACAAAACCGCCACCAGAGGGAGCTATTACACTCTTCTATTTCCTATAATATTACAAGACATCATTATTATTATTACTACAAACATATAGAGTGTATCCTTCCATAATAAGCCACACGGTAATTCTTTGTTTTGTTTTAATTCTTACACCTGCTTTCATGTTATTCTCTTCTTACGTAAATATTTTTTATTGTTTTTTTATATTATAGTATATATCGAGGCTGAAAGGGGACATCAAACCCAATATTTCTTTTAACCCGTCATTATTCTGTTCCTGAGTCTTCCTGTACATTAGCCGATTTTAGTTATATATATATATATATATATATATATATACAGTATAATCTAATATATATATATATATATATATATATATACACACACACACACATATATATTGGTGTTTAGCGATTTCCACCCGCACTTGTATGCCATGGGAGCCACCGTCTTTACTCCCTGTTCCTGGGATCTGCTGATTATCCCCCGTTATTAAGTTGCTGAATGTTGTTGATTGGTTCGCGCAGAAGGGAGAGAAAGTCAGGACAGGAACTTTCGATTGGTTTAAACTCTTGAATTTCATTTTTGTGCCCCAAGCTCCTTCCAGCGAGACAGTTCTTCTTTAAGATGCGGCCGGTTACTGCCCCTGATACGGTTACAAAGGTTACTCCCGACAAAGGTCTCGTTGTGCCGCGGACGGGGTATTGTTTGTTAATACTCGAGAACAGCAGTTTTCTCTCCTACCACTAAATTCTTCCATCCACCCATCCCACGAAAACATTATCCAGTGCTACCTCTCACCATATCAAATAGCCATCAGGGGGTACTTTTCCTGAGGGGTGGGGGTTAGTTGTCCCCCCACCAAGCCCTTTTTATGTGACTTTGTGCCCCATGGCAAGTTATTTGTGTAACCGAGTGGGGCATTTAGAAGAATATTGGGTTTTATTTACCCCGTTTAATTTATAAAGCCGTTTCTATACACATTATCGGGGCTTTTAGGGCCGTAGAACCCTGCGATCCCCTCATACCCAGCAAACATTCTGAGCTCCTAGGACAGAGGGCCCTATATTACCCACCGTGGATTTATCCCTGCTATATACCGATAAAAGCGACCGGCAACAAAGGCAGAAGAAATTCACAGGCGTTGTTTTATGTCGATTTTATTAGAAAACCTGTCCCTTTAATAGTCACCCACATAAGAAAGACGGGCAGAACTGTCCAGGAAGAGGCAGCGCTTCCTTTCGCATAATAACCTCATTAGAACGCGGCAGCCCGGGTTGGAAAGAGGGAAAGCTTTGCCTCTCCTTGTAGAAACGGGAACGTCAAGGGCTAGCAGGAGAAAATATATCCATTTTAACAGAAAATGTGGAGATGGAGCTGCTTTCTGCCATCGTCCAGGGGACGTTCCCGGTGATCACAGATGGTATCGGGGTGCAGCTCGGGCCGCCAGTATTCTGGGTGTGGGATCCGTGATGAGGTTAGAGGAAAAGGCCGGGATGTAGAGCAGCCAAACGGGTCTCGAGAACGTCTTCAGCCGGCAGATTTTCTTCAGTTCTTTTTGGCTTTGGGGGTGTCGTACTTTCTCTTGCTGGAGTACCACAGCAGGAGGGGGATTCCAATGGACGGGAGAGTCATCACCCCAAACGCGGCCCAGTCCAGCTGAGGAACACAAAGGGAAAGCCGTGTCAAAGAAACCCGAGCGCACTCTCTCGACCTCTTTGTTGCGTGGGTTTTGTACGGTATCTACCTCCCAGGTTCCGTTCTTGCGCCCTTGCTGTTCTCTCTCATTCCCTCGCTTGTACGTTAATAGCCCCGTAATCTCTTTGTCCCGCTGCTGAAAGCCGCCTTAAACACCATCTGTCTAAAACCAGCAAGCAGATTGACTCGCTCCCGCCGCGGCTCTACTCGGGTGGCTCACTTGCGGACTCGATCGCACGCCTTAATCGGTTCCTGCCTCGTCTGCTCGCCTCTCTGTCCGGAGCCGGCCCTCGTATAAACAGAAAAGTCTACATCCTCACCTTAAATTACGGACTCCTGCCTACGTAACTCGGCCCGCTTCTTGTGCTAACAGCATTTATCCCTTCACATCAGATTCCCCCAACCCTGCGTCCCCTACCTGCCCCTCTCATTGGCTTTATATAGTTACAATTCCATGCAAATGCCCCTTTTGGGGGAACTCTGCCACACTAGCAGTCTATAGCCATTCTGTTCCTCGTCCCTAAGCCTGGAAACCTTTGTGCAGCGCTGTGGAATCTGCTGGCGCTATATAATGTTTGGCCATATTTTTCCTAATCTTCGGGCTTCTCCTCCAGATCTTCTTCCCACCTCTGTGAATAGCAAAGGACCGTAAAGCACTTACAAAGTGAGGGGAGAAGCGCCTGTCGAACTCGCGCTGGGCCAGGATCCCTCCTTGTCCGGGGGCGCTGGTGTATCCAACCTGCGGAATAAACACGCGGAATAAACATGCTTGGAACGGAACAGGAGATAGGAAGCGTGTTGGGGCAATTGGAATACACTGGATCCGTCAGCGTGGACCGCGTGGGGGTCACAGCGTCGCCGGGTCCCTTTACTACACTCTAGCCCATAGCCGTTCAGAGCGATCACTCACCACGACTTGCGCTCCTTCTTGTGCCAGGTAGGTGATGGTAGCCGACGTGAAGTTAAAGTAGCCTGCTTTCAGGGGTCTGAGTACCACGGTGTGCGATACGTTACTGGCGCTGTATAGAAGACCGTTAAGAACCTGATAACGCGGAGTTAAAGCCCACAGAGTCCCTTCATTCCAATAACATCATTCTAGTCCCCGTCACACAAGCGTATTACAGTTAGCTGGGGGTGTGATCGTTTCACGATATTAATGAACGTCGATTGACACGCGTGTGAAAGATGCGGTTTTCAATTAAAGGAGACAGACAGACAGACGATGCGTCTCGATGGTAAAAGGATACGGCGCGATTCTGTCCCATTTCACATTCAGCATCCCGGAGACGATGCCGAAATCTTCTGGGGGGAATGAATCGTCCGACAGCTCGACTTCCAGAGCGGCGCTGCGGGGAGACGGACAGAAAAACGCTTAAAACTCTCCCGCTGGCGACAGGCAGCCGGCCGAGGATGAAGAGAGTTACAAACACAGCCATGACGCTAAATGAATGAGAAATGTATCTGACCGGCATTTACATGCAAAGTATAAAATCTCCCTACGACACCAGTGCAAGAGCTCAACATACCCAGCAATCCATATGTCTGTCTGCCAAGAATTATATAAACAATATACAATATATAAACACAACAATATAATATCTAAAAAATATATAATATTTATAATATATAAACCATATATAATAATATAATATATATTTATGTATACATATTTTATCTGTTTTTATGGGGGCCTAGAGCTTGAATTTCATATCACCGCTTGCCCTAGTAGCCCGCAGGTCTGATACAGAGTAACCGGGTGATACCGGCATGGCTGCTAGGGGTATACATTAGACTGTATAGAATAGGATATGTTTATTATGATAGTAAATTTGTGTTGGAGAGCCCTGTTTGTGAGGGTCCGGGGGTCTCACCTGGAGCCCACGTTGTAGATGTTGTACTGCAGCGTCAGATCCTTTCCTTCCACCGCGTATCTGTTAAGCAGAGACTTGGAGGCCAGCAGCCGCGCTCCCTCCTCGCACTGGACGGCCACCAAAAGGGCCACGAACACAACGAGTAACGTCTTCATCTGAAAAGCAACAAACACACCCGTTATTACCGCTGTATTCTACAACTGTCAAAGCCATCGAGGGGTTATGGAAACCTGACTTTTTAGGACCCACACGAGGACATCTTTAAGGAAAACTAGAGATATTAAAGGCATTATCTACTAAATATATATATATATATATATATACACATATATATATCAAGCCGTACAGAGTCGATTGGTTCCGATAGATTCCCCGCACGCTTTACGCTGATGTGTCACTTTTACGGTAACCGGTATACCCCCCTGCTGGTGTATGCATGTAACACACGTGTGCTACGGGTCACGCTGTATTTACACGGCAGTCACAATTCTAACTGCTACGGGGCTTCGAAAAGAAATCAGAATAAATGGGGTGTTCCATTGGGGGGGGGGGGGACAGGAAAGAAGACCCCCCATTAGTAATAATTACCAACATAGTAACAATATGCTAATAACCCCCCCCATCCAAAAGCTGCCAGACCCCAGAGCTAGCAATCATTTTGAACTCCATATGATGGGGCAACGTGAACAGCCTCACCTACAATAAATGGGAAGCCCCAAATAATATATAGAAGCCCAAAGCAACAGAGATAGAATCAGACAGCCCCAGGGTTAGAGCACAGGGGTCTCTGCCCCCCATAACACGTAGATGACCCCCTTCCCTATTCTGCCTTAGACCCCCTTCCTGCCCCGGCTATAATCCCCAGACCTCACTCGTGCACCATATAACCCTCATACTTGCCCCATTCCTCAGTTACTCGCCCAATCGCCCCCGATCAGGCCACTCGCTGCTAGTAACCCTCCCGAGACCTCCCACGGTGCCAAAGCCAAATAGCCTTTTCTGAGAGAGACTCAATCGGCCATCTGCCCCAATACCCCATCCTCTACATTAATTACTCCACTCACCCCTGCAGATGCCTCTCCTGCCCTAGCAGCCACACTCACCCTTTCAGTCCTAGCTGGGCGACAAAAACTGCACTAACTCCGCCCACCCCGGCAGCAAGGACACGTCAACTACAGCGAGCAGCGGATATCCGCTCGGCTGCCGCGGGTCATCACGGGAAGTGTAGTCTTTTCCGA
The DNA here is from genome assembly GCA_029215755.1 of Spea hammondii. Classification (NCBI taxonomy): domain Eukaryota; kingdom Metazoa; phylum Chordata; class Amphibia; order Anura; family Pelobatidae; genus Spea; species Spea hammondii. The sequence goes on along the minus strand of JARDYJ010000012.1, from coordinate 28,680,960 downwards.
TAGTTTGAATCTCTCAATCATAGAGCACCATGTAGCGTTATTATACAGTCACATGGTAACCAGGCAGCAACGCATAAAATAGATTGTAAACTATTTCGAGCAGGGTTTTCCATTCTACTGCTAGACTGTAAGCTGCTTCTGACAGGGTCCCCTATTGTACCGCTAGACTGTAAGCTCCTTGGGACAGGGTCTATTATTATACAACTTGAATGTAAGCTCTTGGGACAGGCTGTGTCAGCTGATCAGGGCACCTTCGGTTGTTGCTGTGGGTGGTCTGCGCAGAGACCGCTGATTTGGGTACAAACGGCATCTCCAACCACTGACCCTCAAGTCTTTGGAAAGAGAAGAATTTGCGGTTAATAGAGGGTTATATACACAGATATTGTCTCCTTGTATCGCTCCCTTCCGTCTTTTTTATGCTCATAAAACTTTAACTATATGTGATTTTGTTTTTCTTTTTATCTATGACAAGTGTCAGACTCACAGGTTTGCAAATACCTGCTGCCAGGGCCTATGCATTTTACATTCTATGGTCTACCTATGGCAATAGCCAAAGTATTATTAAGTCTCTTTTCTCCATTGCCATCAGAGGGGCAACTAGGTCGTGGGTCCCACTCCGCGGCCTATTTCACCAAACCCTAGGACTTTTTTATGAGCTGTAGAACTAATCTATTTTTTGTAAGGCTATTTGAATCCATAAACTTTAATGTTAAGCAGAAAGCTACATTTCCCTTAAATTTTCACAAGCATGGCTAACCTTAAAGACTGTATAAATCCCGAGCACGTGGATCATTACTACATACATAGGGACTGATGCCCACCATAGCAAAAAATGAAACAGAACCATAAAAAATAGAATTTATTGCAATAAAACACAATATGAAATGTTTCACTCTAGTATATAATACGATATATGCATTGTGCATTATGTCTTTGCTGCCTCCCACTTGCCCTGTATTAGAAGCAGGCAATACCCCATCCATCTTAAATATGCCCCTCTACTTCATTTCCTAATTTAGCCATGAGAGTGTGCCTTAAGAACTAAGTCTTGAAAACTACAATTCCCATAATGCTTCAGCACCACCAGCAGCCTTTTGTACATAGCCTGGGCAGTGACTGGGACATTTAGGACTACAGCTCCCGGCAGCCTCTGCGGCGTGTCAGCAAAACGCATGCGTACTTCCCTAACGGTCACCATGCGGCTTCCCATAGTCAACCAAGCTTGCTTAGCCTAGCCCTTTTGGCTTCACGCCTTGTCGTGCTATTGGTTGGAGCCTTGCAGCGGTTGCCGCTTATTGGCCAGTAGGGCAAGGCGGTGGATTAGTGTGCACTGAGTAGGCGGAGGCTGTTCTTTTCTTTCTCCAGAAGCTTCTCTCCGTTTGCCGGTAACACCGCCTCAGCCCGCCGCCAAGATGATGGGCCGCCCGGTGCTCGTGCTCAGTAAGTAGACGGAGGCCTTAGGCGTGAGTGTGCGATAGTCTGCAGGGCTATGGTGGGAGCCGGACCTAGGGATGGGCTGGTCCGCCTCACAGCAGAGGGGCCCTCATGGTGGCTGTCCGTAGCTGTCTCATATATCCATTTCATTGATGTATATGTGTATATATATATGTGTGTGTGTATATATATGTATATATAATTTATTTAATTCTTCACGTTAATAGATTTGTGATGTATCAGCTAAATACAATATACTCTACATATATGTCTCCATGCACACAATATAATGGCGGTACCCCTGGTTTTAGTATGTAAAATGTTTTGGGGAAAGATGCGTTTCCGGATGTAAACAGTGTAAATAAATGTCTATTTGTATTGTGTATATATGTATGTATATTGCACTAGTATTTGTGTTGACAGACAGGTGTATAATAACGGTAGGTGCGCCTGTCAGATTTGTTATACTACGAGTTCTGCGTGGACGGCCCTGCTGGATGCGGAGTGATTTACTGTACGTATGTATTCAATAAGATCGGAGCATGCTTGGTATAATTCTGCTCTCTGGCTATAATAATGTATATTGGCAACTAAGCTTTTTACAAATTTTTATTTTTTTTAATATATGTATATGTGCAGGGATTTGACACATGTTGTTACGCTCCGGTGTGTACAGCACACGCATGCCTTTGACTCTTTTTTTTTTTTTTTTTTTTTTCTTTCTTGTGTATTAGGTCAGAACATGAAGAGAGAGTCTGGCAGGAAGGTCCAGGCTGGGAACATCAATGCAGCCAAGGTACCTGTCCGTCCTACACGCATCTCTAACCTGGCGGGTGGGTTTAAAACCTTATCTTTACTGACTGGGAATACTTAATGTTTCAGACCATCGCTGACGTTATCCGGACCTGCCTCGGCCCGAGAGCGATGATGAAGGTGAGCTTCCAGACCCATACGCAGATGCGCTGTAATGTAAACGTGCTCTATAAGTAATAACGTGGGTGGCATAGCTTGGCACATGGGGCAGGAACGGCCTAGGCATACTAAATTGCAAGCGCGTTCTCTCCTCTTGTGCTCAGATGCTGATGGACCCGATGGGTGGCATTGTGATGACCAACGACGGGAACGCCATTCTCAGAGAGGTTTGTGAACCGTGTTGTTGCTGATGTTCTGCCTACCAGGTACAGGCTTTCTGATTGGTCACCACTTACCCCCTCTGCATCTCTCCTGCCTGTAGATCCAGGTGCAGCACCCAGCAGCCAAGTCCATGATTGAGATCAGCCGCACACAAGACGAGGAGGTTGGGGATGGGACCACGTCCGTTATCATCCTGGGTGCGTGTTGGGTTGCTCGACGTTTGGCTCGTTCTTTCCTCGGGCGCCGACATAACTTCTAACTGTGATTTCTGCGTTGTTTTCCAGCCGGTGAGATGTTGTCTGTTGCTGAGCAGTTTTTGGAGCAGCAGATGCACCCAACAGTGGTTATCAGCGCCTACCGCAAGGCTTTGGATGATATGATCACCGCTCTTAAGGAGCTTAGGTAAGAGCGTCTGCGTTCTTCGCTCGTTAGCGGGCTGTTCCTTTGTTTGTCTCCAGCTCTCTACAAATAGTCATATCTTTATTTCCCGTTTTCGAGGAATTTAAACTTGAACTGTCAATGTGTGCTGCGTGTATTCTACTTCAGCCGTGCAACATACAATATTACATGTAATGCATGGAAAATTTCCGATATGTTGCTTGAACTATTCCATCGGTCGCCATAGTCATAGCACTTCTCAAGCTGTTTATATGGAAATCCTTTGTGTAACGTCATTGACGAGGCTCTGCCTTCCCCGTAGCACACCTGTTGATGTGAACGACAGAGAAATGATGTTGAAGATCATTAACAGCGCTGTGAGTACCAAGGCGATAAGACGCTGGGCAGACCTCGCCTGTAACATCGCCCTGGATGCCGTGAAAACTGTGGAGTTCGAGGAAAATGGGAGAAAGGAGATTGACATCAAGAAGTACGCCAAAGTAGAGAAGGTGAGAGAAGCGTGCCGTGCGGCTTTCACCGTGTCTACCCTTTGCTACGGGTAGAGGGGGTTCTACGTAGCCCTTCATAGCCGGGGAGACTTATACAGCATTATTGGTGACCTTATCAGTGACTTGGGGGTCTTTGGGGCTCCTCATACCTGGTGACCTTCTGTTCAGAGTCCTCATCCCTAGTAGCTTGTCAGCCTCTCTGGATAAACACGATGCTTTGTGGCAACTAAGGCTCTTTGCTGAATATCGTTGTGGTTTTTAACCCCTTCTCTGGTTTATCCTTGTTCCATTGGCTGATTTTTACAGTCTTATCATGAAACCACTCCTGCTTTTATTATCAGTAGCTTTACCCAAACATTTGCAATGTAAGGACGCCTTGGCTTTTGGGAGGCCGGGAGTGACTGCAGTTAAATAGATGTGTGTGTGTGTGTGTGTGTGTGTGTGTGTGTTATACACGCCTCAAACCATTGTTGCTAATGCAAGTTATTTCAGTTAACTGCTAATCCATCAATGTTGTGTTTCCCTGACAACAAAAGAAGTCTCCTGCCTGTCGTGTCGGCTGTACCTGTGGAGGACATGAGGCGCAATAAGATGAGGCTTTGTTCTTCAAAGAACTGGGAATGTGGAGGTTCTTTCTAGTAATGATTTAGCCATTTCCTATGTGAGGAACGTAGACGCCCGGTTCATTTCCAAGACCCCAGAGTTCATGAATTTTATAATTATTAATCCTGTTCTAGCGCCAGCTTGTTCCTGGATCTGGATACCTCGCAGGGCTAGGCAGTGATTGATTTGTTGGAAGCATCCTAATTCGTCTCTCTTCTGTTTTGTCAGATTCCCGGAGGGATCATTGAAGAATCCGAGGTCCTGCGTGGTGTCATGGTGAACAAAGATGTCACTCACCCCAAAATGCGTCGGTACATCAAGAACCCACGCATCGTTCTCTTGGATTGTTCTCTAGAGTATAAGAAAGGAGAGAGCCAGGTATGTGCGCTGCGGATAGACGGGGTCTCGTCTGTTGCAAGGTGATGAGGAAAGGTTGTGTGTTTAACGCTTTAAACTGTCTCCTCCAATATAGACTGAGATTGAAATAACCCGGGAGGAGGACTTTACCCGCATCCTGCAGATGGAGGAGGAATATATCCAGCAGATCTGCGAGGACATCATCCGCCTCAAGCCGGACCTTGTGATCACAGAGAAGGGGATCTCTGGTAAGCCTGGGTGGAGCGAGGGAATGAGCATTCTGTCTGAAGCCTGGGCCCCTGGCCTTGTATCCGGTTCAGCGCTGTCCTCCTCACTAAATAATGCTGTATTTGCAGATCTGGCTCAACATTACCTGGTAAAAGCAAACATCACAGCCATTCGCAGAGTACGGAAGACGGACAACAACAGAATAGCCAGGTAAGTGACTGGAAGCGGCGCTCTGCTCTGTTGGTTCCGGGTACAACAGGAATTATGTTTTGGAGGCTTTGCTGGTGGGGAATGTGGTTGCGGATCGTGATGGTCCATCCTTTTGTCAGGGCCTGCGGGGCTCGTATTGCCAGCCGTACGGACGAGCTGCATGATGAGGACGTGGGCACAGGGGCTGGTCTCTTTGAAATCAAGAAGATCGGTGATGAGTATTTCACCTTCATAACGGAGTGCAAGGACCCCAAAGCATGCACCATTATTCTGCGCGGGGCCAGCAAGGAAATTCTGGCGGTGAGTGGCTGCTCAGAGTTAATGTGTTAATTCTGCACAGCTAGCCTACGCCACGGATGACGTTCTGCGTTATCTTCCCCCGCAGGAGGTAGAGCGCAACCTGCAGGACGCCATGCAGGTGTGCCGCAACGTGATGATCGATCCTTACCTGGTTCCCGGTGGGGGCGCCGCGGAGATGACGGTGGCTCACATCCTCACAGAGAAGTCTAAGAGCATGACCGGCGTGGAGCAATGGCCGTACCGCGCTGTGGCCCACGCGCTTGAGGTCATTCCTAGGACACTCATACAGAACTGCGGGGCCAGCACCATCCGTGTGCTGACGTCTCTGAGGGTAAGATGGGTTTGCTTATTCTGTTAATTCACTGCCAAGGAATGGGTTTTGTTGCTTTTTGAGTAGAGGGATTCCCTTGGTTTCCATGGGGACAGCTCCATATTTAGGGCATTACCCCATTATAGACTTTAAGCTGGATATTTCTGTCGCCCTCCCCAGGCTAAGCACACCCAGGAGGGCTGCCAGAGCTGGGGCGTGGATGGCGAGGCGGGGGTGATCGTGGACACCAAGGAGCTGGGAATATGGGACCCGCTGGCCGTCAAACTGCAAACCTACAAAACTGCAGTAGAGGTAAGTGATCCAGGCAGGGGTAGTCTGTTAGTTGCCATGGTAATTGTAACCCGTTACAGTAATGAGATCTTTGGGCTGTGCAGCATATCCCCAACTTCTGGTAATTAAAGCCATCTGTGCCCCTGTGTTGGTGGTAGTCCTGAAAGTGTTGGGGCAACTGGAGGAACAAATGCTAAAAGGTGCATCAAACAACGCCGAGCATTTTCCCTTCCTGTGGAGGGACCTTCAGAGGGTCTCAGAAGATCCAGGTGTGGTTTATCGCACATGGTGAGATGAGAAAAGCAGTTCTGCTTCCAGGTCACTGGGCGGTCGACAGGAGAGAAGAAATAAATGAAAGTGATGAAATCAAAACTCGTTTTAGGGGGAGACAAGCAAAGTTTAACAAAGCGTTTACGTGTTGGAAAGTATTAAGAAGCTCACTAGGACTGGCCCTGATAGGGACTGGGTGTGTGCGCCAGTACACTTCTCCATTAATCATCCTTTTCACGCCTGCAGACTGCCATTCTTTTGCTCCGTATCGACGACATCGTGTCTGGTCAGAAGAAAAAGGGCGAAGACCACGGCCGGCCCGGCCCGGAGCCGGCACCCCAGGAGTGAGAGCGCCGGGGACACGAGACCGAAGTCTCAGCCGGAAGCAGACGCAGCACTTGGAACAGCTGTCCCTCAAGCTGATGGAGATTTGTCTGTCCTCATCCCCTATACTGTAACCAGAAGGGGGGCAGCATTTTGTATTTATTACTGTCTCAGGAGGGGGCCGGAGAAACCTTTAGGAGGAGCCGTTACTTGTAATGCCACTCGGCGCTAAATAAAAATTCATTTGGAAACCAAAGGGCTTGTGAGGCTTTTATTTTTCTGCTGCTTCGTTTCTTGTTTTTTTGTGGTTTTTTTTGAGTAAATTTACTCATCAGAAAACCGTAGGTTGGTTCCATTTGAGAGCCTAGAAAAGGCCCAGGCTGGCCGCGTAACTACTCATTCATATAACGCATCACTTCAACGTGCAGAGATACAGATATTACCATGAAGAAGGGACTACAGAGGTCTTTGGAACTTCTATCTTTTGCTTGATACTGAGGACACTGCTGGCCACTCCTTGAACTTAAAAGGTAAAATGCTTGTGTTAGGAGGCAGTTATGCCACACAAAGGGGTATTTTGTTAGGAAGCAGGTGCTGATGTCTTGTAATTTCTGCATAGAACACAGCAAGGAGCTGTTAGGTCATGATGTCATTCAGTAGCAGGGGGTGGTCGCTTGGCCGGTTAAGGTGAATGGGAGTTGGGGTCCAGAGTTGGCTCAGCGGCTTGCATCGTCCCTGACTGTGTTGAATGTAGAGAGATTGTTAGAAGAGTTATCACTGTACGCTATAGTCTGTTGCTGTGCAACGTTTATGGCTTGGGATAATGGATCCCTGCTCTCTGTGTGGGTTTTTTCTGGCTGAGGGTGATGGGAGGCGGTGAAGCCCCTGTAACCCTTTCCTATCTACCCTCTTGCTAGTGCTTCCTGGTCGGAGTGGCTTCCCGTTTAAGAGCGCGTGACGCGTGCATTTCATCCAGTCAGCTGACGATCACATGACTAGGAGCCGGAAGTGCTGGCCGGAAAGTTCGAAAACATGCCTGAGGGGATCTGGCTGGCCGCGCTCAGCGCGATCTGTGTTGTCCTCGGGGTGCTGGGAGAGCCCGAGGAGCCCGGCCGCAAGGTCAGTGAGGCAGGGGCTGGGGTGACTCAGTTACAGCCGCAAACACCCGCATTCTGACTACTGGGTGTGATGGAGGGCTTTAGAAATGAGGGGTTCTGAGGGGCAGGGAGCTTGTGTGACGGGTGAGGTGGTAACTAGAGCTGGGGGGGACGGGTGGCATGGGCTATTTACCTACTTTTCGGGTGTTGGTGGACTCCTGGGGTATAATGGGACAGGGCAATAAGAGAGACCCTTGTTGGGGGGGGGTACTTGTGTGTTTTGGATAGGAAAGGGAGGTGGGTTGGGGGGGACCCTATCACCTAATACTGCAGGTAGAACAGAGGCCCAAACAACCCCCCACACCGGAGCAGGACTCTAGTGCATAGTGGTCTCAGCGGAATATAATTTTAGAATCCTGGTTGTTGGCGTTTTGTTATCTCCAGCCTCTTGTGCTTCTGTCCTGCTCCAATAGCGTGTCAGTTACTTCATGTACCATAAAGGGTTAAAGGAATAAATATTTTCTATGGAACCAGAAGTAAAAGAGGGAAGTCGGCTGCTGACCGCAGAGCCCAGGCAGAGCTGGCAGATGTTTTAAGATGATTTTCTAGGCCTAAAACCTTTTGCACACCGTGAGTTAAATGTTAGACGAGGGTAAAATATTTTTTTTCCACGAATTAACACCTTTTACGTTTTTAGGTGTCGCTGCACTACAACCCTGGCTTTCATAATACGTCGGTGAATCTGTTGCACGTTCGCGCGGTGGATAACAGTAGCACCATTCATTATGTCTGGAGCACGATCGGGGCCCCCACTGTCCTGCTCATATATACCTCAAATGCACATAGTGAGCTGCACGTTAACTGGACCAAGCTCTTGTCCCCATCCCCACACGGAGCCATCAGCATCAAACCGGCTGACAGCGTTCTTTACGCCACCGCTCTGCTCTTCAATAGGGTAAGTTCAGAATAATCACTTTTGTGCAGGATCTGCCATGTCTTGACATTAGTGGTCGGTGTCCTCTGCCGGGAGCGGACTCTGCCGCCGGTCGGTGTCCTCTGCCGGGAGCGGACTCTGCCGCCGGTCGGTGTCCTCTGCCGGGTGCGGACTCTGCCGCCGGTCGGTGTCCTCTGCCGGGTGCGGACTCTGCCGCCGGTCGGTGTCCTCTGCCGGGTGCGGACTCTGCCGCCGGTCGGTGTCCTCTGCCGGGTGCGGACTCTGCCGCCGGTCGGTGTCCTCGGCCGGGTGCGGACTCTGCCGCCGGTCGGTGTCCTCTGCCGGGAGCGGACTCTGCCGCCGGTCGGTGTCCTCTGCCGGGAGCGGACTCTGCCGCCGGTCGGTGTCCTCTGCCGGGAGCGGACTCTGTCGGTCTCCTAGACTTCCTGTCTTCTAGCCTAAGCTCCAGAACACTTAGTCTAATGTATTGGAGAGCTTTTAAAACCTGATGCCATGAATAAGCACCTAAGGTATTAATTAGTATCTGTATGTAATTGTATTATGTGTCTCCACTGTCTCCAGATCACTGGCTGACTCGACAATGCTCTTTTGACAGCTCGCTTAGTTTAGAGGATGTCAGATAGAAACGATCATACACGAGGAACAAGAATTTTGGTTAAATACATGCAAAACCAAATAGTTTTTTTTAGGCATAGACAGCTGGATCTGCTGCTACATGTTACCGCCTCTTACTTTGTTTTTGTTGTTTTGCAGATCTTTGAGTATTGGGACGTTAATAACACTGCTGACTTCTCCGGGACAGATGGGAAGTATTTTTACCCCGCGTATCACTTGTCTGACTTCCACTGGGAGAACACAAACGCAACGTTAAATTCCAGTTCTCTGACGGCTAACCTAACGGGACGCAGCATCTCTGACCCAGCTGAGAGCTTTCAGAATGGAAGCGTCACGTTCCGGGTGAGTGAGAGGGGTCTTAGGTCACGGCTAATCCGTTTACTCAGGGTCAGGACTCAATGCAGCCACAGACGCAGGTGTTTTAAGCCAGCTGTCCGAGGTGCCATTGGATAGCACGGTCAAACTGACGTTCCTTCGTACTCCTCCTGTGAGAATAAATTGTGCTGCAGATCTGTGCCACAGTCACAGGTGACCTCCGTTATATTTTCTACCAGGTATCTGCTTATGGTAGTTCCGGTCGGGATCTGGCGTCCCCACGTCTGCTCCATAACGCCAATTGCTCCAAGCTGGAGTTTCTGCTGTCAGGTGTCAATCCCCGGGGTAATAATTCCCGTTTTGCCATGGAGATGGTGGCCCTGGAGAAGAAGGACGGACGCAAAAAGATAGAGTCTGTTCGTTCCATCGACGATGAGTACACCCCAACAGTTTTCGAGGTGAGTTAGCGTTTGCTATTTACTTGTGATGCTGGACCAGGTGGAGCACGCCCAGTGAATGCAGCGCAGTCTTTTAACCAGTGTCTCTGTCGCACAGGTGGCACAGCTCCTTTCAGACACTCCCAATGCCAGCCACGCTCTGGGCTACCTCCAGTGGAAGTCTGTGGCTTACGGTTCTACTAATGGCAAAAGGGAGGAAGCTCATCCGTGCCGGTTCTATACGTTGCGAGGTGTTAATGGGACTCTGGAAGTTCCCAGTATAGTGCACGCGTTCTTCGGAGAGGACCTGACCGAGCGATATAACGTAGAAGCCTTCAATGTTTCGTTTGGGGTCGCAGATGGAGACTTTTATGCCAAACACAAGTTTTTAAGCTGGTGAGTGTAGTCCTCTGTAAATATTTATTTACGTTTGTTTTCTCCCCCTATTTCATATTCATATTTAGATTCAAATTGTTTGAAACATTTAATGTTATCGCAGGTCGGCGCTGATCGGATACGGGACGCCTCCCAAGGACTCCTTCTCTACGCTAGTGATTTGTATCATGGCGGTGGCGCTGGGTACTCCCCTGGTTTTGCTGATCCTTGGCGCCATCGTGGTGGCCACTCTGAAGAGCAGAGTCTACTCTAATTACGAGCCTATTAATTAACTGACTCGTTGACCACAGAGCTCGAGCCCGCACTGGAAGTCTTTGCGCATGCTCCGATTAACTGACCTTGTTGTAGCAATAAGATTGGAACTCGATAATCGCCCCTTTATTTGGGGACCCAGGGTGATTTTTTTTTTTTCCCAATCTCCTGGGGTATCAGGGAGTTGTTTACGTTTTACGAGCCAACGTGTGGCTTTGTATAACCCTTCGAGTGGCGAAAAAGGAGTCTTACAACCCATTACCTCGGTGACCCAACCTGATGCCCCCCAAGGATCGCTTTAGGGACTTTCTCCAGGTGCCATTTTGCTGCAGATTAATTTTGTTTTCTAGCCAATTTCTTGCCTTTTTGTATTTTTGGTGTGTCAAACATATGATGCCGCATGTTAAGAAGAACCCGATACTCGTGTGTCGCCTTACGGCTTTCAGAGCTTCATTTAATAGGAGGGTCAGCATACAGGATAATCACTGGGCATTTAGAACTTGTCTGCCTTATGTATTTGATGCTGCTGTTTCCTGTATGTCACAATGACATCACTAAGATACAGGAAGTGACATGGAGAGTGGAAACTGTATAACTGCATAATCTTCTTTCATTCCTAACCACTAAACGCATGTGTAGGTGTGTGGGGGGGGGCTGCCTCACTCACTACAGGAAGAATAGGGTGTAGAAAATATGTATGAATAGAATTTTGTAGATTTTGTGTTATTTTACATTTATTTTTATGATTCCTTGGAATATCAACAATAAACAAAAAAATATTCAGGTAGTTGAGGGGCAAAGCATGTTTTTTTGTTTCTTTTAACTTTTTCTTCACTGTGTTTTTCTTTGATGACTTAAAGCGTTGGATTAAAACCTTCACAAACTGACCATTTTGTCCTCTGCAAAATTCCACTCTTAATAATTTGCCTTTTGTTCTATATATTACCAATTGTCTTTTATTAAAAAAAGAAATAAATAAAAAACATTTTAATCAATAAATTGCAGACAAAATTAAGAAAATCACGGGTTAATTTTCTGGGGTTTTTTTATTATTATTTAAAACTATAAAATCACAAAAATACACATGATTCATTGGTTGTTTACATTATTTACATTATTAAGTATAGCTTTATATAGCGCCATCGTACCCCAAAATGTTTCCAGGTAACCAGTTGGCTTCCTTACAGTCAGAGGTGCAGAAAGTCACTGGATCTGTGTTGTAAACCGGTGGTTTGATCAGGGTCGGGCAAAAGCGTCTGTGGCAGGTGCCTATGGGTCCTTTTCTGAAATCGCTGCTGCAAAGCCCTGTCCTGCCTGTCCGTCTGGTGTTTCCTGGTCTAGCAGATGGGATTCCTGGGGCCGGTGTCCGCAGCCTCTCTGCTCCCTTGGCGATCCCTGGTGTCCATGGCTCCAGGTATGTGACGAGAAATCTTGGTGCCATCTGTCACACTGGCCACAGAGCCACATAGAGTAGCTCTGTCTCTTGTAAGTACACAGATGAGAGGCCCTAGGCATTGTACCCCTTACTGTATGGTTTGGCTTCTGGATTGAAGGGATGTGCAGGACTGGACATGACACCTGACCACACTAGCACAATTGAAGTTGAAGTGCGGGGCAAGGGTTGAACTTAGGTACAGCGTCTCCCACCACCTGCCCCTTTAAGCTCCACCATGTTTGTAGGGTGGCAGAATCTACCCCCAGGTGGAGGTAATTGAAAAACCTTGGAGAGTGTAGTCTATAGCAGCCTGTCAGGTCTGGGAATCAGATTTGATATTGGAGTCACTTTTAGAAAGCAAGCTGTAGGCCTGACTCTAGATTTAGCCAAAACTAACTCTTTTCTCCGTGTTGTCCGTAGCGTCCGGGTGGTTACCGCTCATGAAAAACGCTCCAAGTGAAGATTCTGAGATTGGAATTTTGGACAGATGGACAGACAGGTTCCCGACGCGTACAGGTGAGCCTTCAAACCAACATTCAACCTACAGCCAAATACCTCGTTACTTGGTCCCCTCTTTATGCCCAAACGCCCTCCCCACACAGCACAATGTGGCAGTGGCATGGGTCTTTCAATTCATTTGTGTCCATCGATCGATACATTTGCTAGTTCATTGGTCAAAACAACGCATATAGCTTTCTGAAGAGTTTCATATGGGAGTCCCGCTAAGAAAGCAACTGAATTGTCCGCTTTGGTCAGGGACTCGTTAACGTGTCATGTTCCCATAGGCGGCCTTTACAAAAATTAGCATTAAAACCGCCATGAATGATGTAATCGGTGTGGCTAATGCGCCGTCCCACCACGTTACCCCCCTTGGCTCAATAAAAAAAAAATGTTCCTCAAACAACTGTTTGGTGCAGATTGAGCCGCAGCGCGGAGAACACTCTCTCCCAAAGTTTCTTGCGGCAGCCCTAGCGGTGGAGCTTATTCCAGAAAGGGCAGTCCATCTTCTGTAGGCCAGGGACGAATGATCTAAGGTCTGTGTCTTTCATACCCTGTCCCGTTCTCCCCTGGACCGTTTCATATCTATTCCAAGGCACGTTCTCCCGTCTCTGGGTCGACCTCCACGTCCGTCTCTGTAAAAGTGAGAGTGAATGTTCAATAAAAGCATTAACCAAAAAAAAATGATGCATTTGAAGAAGTTTTGCTCCGGGCCAACAGGCCCCTTATGGCCATCGCCTTGCCACGTTGACCTGGTGTAGGACTTACCCTTTAAATGTCTTCCCTCTATGCCTGATATTGAAATCTTTTGTGGCACGTTACACGTTTGGCACAGTTTTATAGTAAGATGACGGACAGCAGGCATGAGTTTGTATGGAAAGTGTCATTTCTTACCCATGCTTGAAATGCTGGGGGATGGAGGTAGAGCCACGTGGACGGGACCCTCTTCCTCTGGTGGGGATTGAGAAGCCAGGTCCTCAAGTCCTACTGTGTTAAGATGCATAGAGTCGCTGTGATACCCTACAGGGTGGTCCATGTGAGGAAACGAGGAATCTGGAGTGGACTCTGTGTCCTCGCACATCGCAAGAGAGCCGTTCAGAGGGTCCTCCTGCGCTGTCCTGCCGTACGGTTTGGGTTCCAAGGTAAGAGAATGGGGGCTACTGAACGACGAGACCCCTGGGTCAGCAGGAGACCACTTTTCGACGGTCTGCTGGGTTGAATCTTTGCTGAGAACCTCTGAAAAACACATGGAATGATTTGTGAGGGACCCTTAGGGTCTTTATTAGGAACCGAATTCTGTTTTAGACCCTAATGAGATAGGCCAATGAACTTTGTGTTTCTGATGGGTTTTTAAAAAAAAATGGAATTAAGAGATTTAATCTCTGAAGCATGAATGGGTTAATCACCTTGGCCAAAGACCTTTTTCGAAAATAAAGGTCGAAATCAGTAATGTCCAAACTTTGTTCTTTGAAAATATGTTTTGTATGATCAGGGAGTGGGAAGAATTATTTTTTTGTCCTACAGTTGTCTGTCCTCCAGATAATTTTAAGAGATCTGGAATTACATTTATCCCTGAAATGCATTTCTTTTTTGGGGGGGAAAGAAAAGAAAACTTTACTGCAGTTTTTAAATAAAAAAAAAAATGGAAAAGTGTATAAAATTCCAATACTTATTGTTAGGTAATAACAAAAATGTGATGCTCCAACACACACACACACCCGCTGAGATCACACAAAGGTGGAAGAACCAGACGGGCAACTTTTCCAACTCCCACAAAGCATCCTGCCCTCCGTCACACTATTAACCCTTACCGCGGTGTCAGCCGTCTTAACCCCCTTCCACCCAGGTTAGGGTGACCAGGCTGCCCCGTAATAGAAGCTCTAACAATAATAATGGTTTGATGTACGTCCCACATACCCGAAGCTTGCTAAGGCTACCTGGTTAAAGGGAGATCTCCCCTAGTTAGTCGAAGGGGGGCTTATAAAAAGTGACCCCACCGTAGCAACCAAGAGAATGCTGTCAGGGTTCGGGTTTTCCACCCCAGTCCGAATTCTTACTCCTTAAAGTCGGGGTTGATGCTTTTTCATAGAAAGCCTCTTATTGGCGATTAAGTCAAGCTCAGACTTGGATTCAATGAATTGCCGTTCATGTTTAATCAACACAATTACGTCTCGGCAACCCGACTGTCAGCTACAGCCTTCGAATCTTCCCATTTTGGAATCTTCTTGCTTGGACTTGACTTTTTCGGTCAATGAGTGGGTAATGAATGTCAAAATAAGAAGAAAAGTTTGTATTGGATGGGGGGGGTGATGCTAAATCGTCAACAAAATGGTCAAACTACCTTCGCCAGGGGTACACCTACCTTTTGTTTAGAGCCTCCGTTGGTCTACAGGGACCCCCTTAGAAGATGTGGGAAAATACCTCATGTTTTCCTACTATATACCTCCCTACCCCTGGTTGGGGCAGCGCTTGGGACGTAAAGTGCCCGGTAAACGAGTCCCGGGCAGATGGCAGAGCGCTTTCCTCTGTTACATGTCTTCTTCTCGCGCTGTGTGACGGTACGGTGGGATTTGATGCCCCCCATGCTCTATATAAAGGGGCGCACAGTATGAGTGTCTGGGGGGCGCTCTCCGAGGCCATGCGTGCAGCAGCTCCCCCACAAATTTTCATAATTTTCTTTTGGGTCCCTAGAAAGGACCTGTCTTGTCTCATCCTCCTGAACCGAATCCCACAACAGTTTCTGCAGCCGGAGACTAGTGGAACAGCCGACAAGGGACTGTCCTTACAAACCTAAGACTCTTGGTAGGTATTATATCTTGGTAGGTATGCCACAGGTTTTCTTAGGACTGAGTTTATCTAGGGGTGTATCTGAACAGACCCATTTTCATGATGTTTGCAGACATCCTCTACCCATGAGAGATGCCACCAAGTTATACCCCAGCGCAGGGGCCCCGCTGAGTATGCATAGTCTAAAGCCGTCTATTGTGGCCCCCACATTCATTGCCACGAGTGAAAAGCTTTCAGAAGGGTAACTAATCTTTTTGAGCTAGTCTCTCGCCTCTTCCCTGGGAGGCCTCCTTGCCCTGATGTGACTTTCTGGGTTTATTTTTCCTCCGTGATGTCACGCTTCGGTTGGAATCTTACCGTAACTGCTGTTGGTTCTGGATTTGCTCTCGCATTTTCCAAAGGGGAATCTCTGGAAAGCTCTCCTGAAAATGCACTGCTTTCTTCTGCTGGGCGCCCGCTCTGCAGCCATAACTACCACTCCTGCAGAAGCTCGCTCCACGGGCGCCTCGCTTCCTGGATTAACACCGAGAAGGAGGAGCGTCCGTAGGGCTCAGCCGCACAACAAAACACCAACGTTTAGCCTCTGGGCGTTATTAGAGCTCACAAAGAAAAGTAGGATCGGTAAAACAGAGGAGAGAGCGAGAGAGGGGGATAAAAAGGTTGGATGCAAAGTAGCTAAGATATAGTTAATCCCCGCTCTCTAAGTATAGATATAGAGAGAGACACATAAAAAAAAAATATATATATATATATATATATATATATATAGGGAGATGTGTATATATATATATATATTATAATATATATATTTATTATATATTATAATATATATATATATATTACAATATATATATATTGAGTATTCTGATCCCCTTAACCCTTATAGAGTCTAAAAGTTAACTGTCAGCCTTTGTTGTTTTTTTTGTTTGTTTTAATATCTTTTTATAATTGTTTACTTTTGAGTGTTTTTACATTTTTTTATCTTGTGCATGTTTTGTTAAATATATATATATATATATATAAATATATTAATTTAGATATTCCCCCCCCACACACACACGATCGTTTTTAAAAATCCAGTTAGTTTAGTGAAAGGATACCTGTTAACAAGAATTCCCTCTGTGGATGAGAGTGATGGGAGTCCTAGCCAACAGTAGTGGGACTGCACCTGATTCATTTGCTGCTTATTCAACCTTATTCTGCTGAATGGCAGCTGTGACTGGATATGCAGCTCTCTGGCTGTGTGTGATGGGTGTTGTAGTACACACTGGCTGAAGAGGTTGACTGTCCTTATTGAGGGAGAGGGGTTTCAGTCTCCTCTATCTTCTGATGTCTATTTTGCTTGTCTTCATTGTAAAGGGGTTTACAATGAGGGGGGACTTATTTGGCCATGAAAGTGTTAAAAGTGACATATCTGTCATTGAATGGACCTTTGGGACTGGGAGGGACAAATGACCCAGATAATGATGTTAACTGCATTGAAACACTATATTTGCTGATGATAAAATCCTTGGGAGACCTTAGGACTGTACACACCAAACACATGTCTCTCCGCCAGTACTGTTAGAGCAGAGGATCCCTATGTTTAACGGATCTAAACACTAAACAATACCGCTTCCCATTTCAAATAATCCATATATATGTATAAGTGGATACTGTACTGTCTTCCTAATTATTCCTCCCCGTTACATTATCTGTCCCTTAGGCTACTGATCCGGCTGCCTTTGTGAGGTTGGGGAGGTGAAGAGAGAGAGAGCTTCAGGAAAGGAAATTCATCAGATAATGCTGGCTTTGCCACAAGCAGCCACCGGTCGCTGCTTTTAGCATTAAAGTCGATCTATTTCCATCTTTGGGTGTTTTTAATAAGCATATTGCGTTCCGTGTCCCGTGAAGTAGACTGTTCCCCTTTTTTTAAGGTCGGGGAGTTTTCCTGTCCGCGGAGAGGTTAGTAAGACGGGGCTGTGATTTCGACACTTTACTGCCCTGCCTAATGTATGTGTAGCTTAGGCTATAATGACCAGTAAAGAACAGAACGCGGTTATCAGTGGTCTGCAAATTAGTAACGAGCACTCGGCCTCCATGTCTTTGTCCTCAGCAGAGTCTCTTAATTTCTCAACACGACTCTCCTGTTTGCTCTGGGATTAAGTGCTGGGGTGAAGCGAAGGTTAGCTTTTTTACGTTAAATGCGTAGGGTTTGTTACCATTGTATGGCGGCAGAACATTGTATAGAATTGTTTCATCACAGGTTGCTTCTGAGAGGAGTTAAAGCTGCTGTTCCATCTGTTCTGCTTAATTTCCCGTTCCCAGAAGTATTTCTTTAATCATGCAAGATTTTATCTTATTCGTATTTTCGCCGGGAACGCTTAATTGTTATGTGGCTCAAAAAGCAGGCACCGATTAGTTATTACCATAGAAACAAAAAGCTTTCTAAAACACCCACGTAAGGCTGCCCAATAGTTACTTTACTGCAATCCCCTAGTTGGCCACCGGGAGGCAGCACATAAAACAGCAAATCCTTCCGAATTGTTTTGCACTTTTAATACACATTTACCCTCTGCTTAAAGGGGCAATTCCCCCCAAAATATGGCCCTGGCATAGAGAACAATGGTTAATATTAGGATTTCTGACAGGGGACTTGTATCTGTTTTCTCATTATGGCTTTGTTTCGGCAGATGTATTTACACAGAAGACACATCTCAGAAGGCAAAGCAAAAAGAGATCACGAAAACTGCATTCAAAAAGGTACAGTTTAGAAAACCTACATCTATGTGTATCTTAAAATAATGTGACCACTGTTAAGGTTGACTTTGAATGGGATAATGTTTTAAAGACGCTGTCCCTTTAAGGCACAGGTGGCCAGAATAACTTTCCCTAAACAAGGTAAACTAAAAGAATACAGAGACCTCGTCAACTGAAAATAAATTTAGAATGGGCCAGGCCACAACAACTGGGTTTGGGTGGTCATCGGTTGTAAATAATGAGGGGTTTGAGTGAATGTGGACATTGTGCCCCCTAGTGGGAGAACTTGATACTGCATACTGGCGTTCCCAATGATAAAACCCCAAATAATTCTCCGTTAAGGATGGGAATAGATGGCAGAATTATTCCAGGTTTTATTCTGTTGCTCCTATTATCCTTATTTGTAGGTAGGTTCACTGCCTCGGCAGCTGAGCACCCACTCTATATGTACCCCAATCCATGCCCACCATTCACCATATCCTATAGGAGGCCATACACAGGACATATCTGCTTTCTGGGGCAAACCGTGGAGGCCATGTCCTCGATTCACCAAGAGATTAATAAATCATAATAATAATAATAATAATACATAAATGACAGCCAACCTGTAATTTCCCGTTCCTAATAATCACACGATGAGCGGAAGGCGGCTTGTGCAGAACAGGAGCTCCCGGTATGGCGCCCGCCCTTCACTCTATATTTCCCGTCAGGTGTAATTATTCCCTGCCCTGAGTTGCACAAGATAAGCCCCGACCGCGTTGTACAGGGACCGGTTATAATCTGTCTCTGGTCGGGCTTGTACCATCTTGACTTGGTTTTACACCCCAAGCAGCTACTGTATTAAGGATCTGGATTAAACATCATGCAAAACCCTTGGGTAATTAAAATGTGCGTATAGCCTTCTCTCCAAAAGTATCAAACATTTAGTTCAATGGCAGAAAATCTGAGGGTCCAATACCCTTCGTCTCTTTCCAGAGAGAACCAAGCCCGACAGATACATTGTATTTATTCTCTATAGGCTTCATCTTTATTTTTTGATATTAAAATACATATTTTGCTATTTTGTACCTATTACATTAATATTTATTTACAATAGAAACTTTTTTGTTTTGTTTTTTTCTATACAAAGAAACAATTATTTAATGAAAAAAATAGAGCTTGCCGTTAACATATAAATAACACATAAAATCTTTTAAGAGTCATGTTTGCCCGGCTTCCTTGGCAGTGAAGGCTGTAAGAGGGCTTTGGGGGGTTTTAACCTAAATATAAAATGCTAAGAAAATAGACATGTTATGTGTTTTTATCTAAAGATGGCTGTCTAGCCACGTGACGTTTCTTAGCCAATCACAGCCCACTTGCCAGTTTAAAGCACATGGTGATGATGGTAGGCATCCGGGATAGAATTCCAAGGCTTTCAACAGCCAGGGCATAGTTCGTTTTTTTTTTTAAGGTCCAGACTTGACTCCTTCTTTAGGTGTCCCCAGAGGAACCATCTTCTCCGGGTCCACGAGGAAAATAAAGCAGAGGTTACAGGACAGCATGATGAGAAGAGGCAAGAACATCAGGCCGTATCCGAAACCGCGGAACGATCGGCCCACTGCGAAGGATAGCCAGTAAATGAGCCTGGAAAGGAAGAAGAAAGGGGGCAACGTTAGAAAGATTCTAGGAGTCGAAGGAGGACACATGAGAAAATGCGCACTCAAAAAAATAAATATATATATATATATATAAGGTCGTTTAATTTTGGAAATGTATTTGATATAATATTTTGTATAAATCTCATATTTCACGCACTCAGTAAAATAACGACTTTGGCCATAAATAGCTATGAAATCTCGCCACATTCCGCCTTATGCCCCTTTTTTCCCACGGGAATTCTTGATTTTAATGCTTTAATCACGTGGCACAAGGAGTACAATCTAATAGGGGGAAAATCTTCTTGCCATAGCCACTTACTTTTTAATTTTCATATGTTCAGGCACTTTGAATTAAGAATAAAATCAGCTTTTACTATTTAGCTCTAACGGCTATACTTTTTTTTTTTGTGGGATCAGCACTTTTTTAGAGAGGTCACTAGATCGCTGATTTGCATTTTTGCAACAGGCAGGAAAAGTCCAAACATCGCAGGGCTCGGGTATTTCCGCTGATGAGACGCCCAAAATTGAGTAATAAATCATTAGAATAACAAATTCATTAATGAGTCCAAATGAATCATCATTTTAAATGTCTTCCTAGTTTCCTCTTCGGACACCCAGTTATTATTTTCACCCCAGGTAAATAACTTACTGCGACAGGGCGAAGACGCAGGTCAGGAGGGGAATTAACTTCAGGTAACCCTGCGGGAGGTACGTGGACAGGACGGCCATGTTAAAGAAATACAGAACAAACAGGAAGGTGGTCTGTTTCACAAAATGGCGGTGGATTTTCACTTCCCTCTCCTTGGGTTTAAAGGGGTCGAAGGAGGTGACGCAGAGGCGAGATATTCCATGGATAATCACACCTGGAGAAAAGCAGAGAGCATTGAAAAATACACGACGTTTCTCCTTTCATGACATTAGATGGAAAATGTGTCCCCAGCTGCCTTTAGCTTAATTACATTCGTTAATTAGCTATAGCTTGAGCAACTCAACACCGGGGAACGAAAAGTAATAAGAAACTTACCCAGCACGATGGGGAATGAAGCAAAAGCCCCGCATCGTAAGGTGTAGACGAGCCTGGTGGGGATATCTGGCATCACGGGGGCATCGAAAGGCAGCCAAGCATACGCCGCGTATATTAAAGGGGGGAAAACTATTACGGAGACGAGGAAGGACCCCACTGCTTGCACACAGCTTCTCTCCAACCGACAGCACATTTGGCCCCTGTACACGGACTCTTCATCTGCTGACATGGAACGATGATTTCTTATTAAAGGCTTGGACTCTGGTTCTCCTTTCTCAATGTCCACCCTTTCAACCATTTCCATTTGGACCTTCTTCTGGACACCCTTTGAAGGTCCTTGAAGCTGTTGATGTTCGATGAAGAAGGCAGGTGTTGCCTTTTGTACATCGTCATTCTCCACCTTTACCTGGCTCTGTAATTCGCTTTTCTTTTTTTGGTCGTTGTTGTAGAGTCCATCATCACTGAGCCGCATGATGCACTCAGGTGGTTTTCTAATATCTGGATAGCACAAGGTGGCATCCGGATCTTCACAGCTGTTGCGACTACTTTGCCCGCCGTCCTTTTCCTTGTTGCTCTTCTCGCTCTCCTTGGCGGGGTCTTCATTGCATTCCTCTTGTCCAGCATTCGTCGTTCTTGTGATGCAGCTCTTTGGGTCGCTGGTTACGGAAATGCACACATTCACCTGGGCGTTTTCAGAGGGTCCCTCTACGTCTTTCTTTTCTGATGAGTCTGTCTCTTTAGACTTCTCAGAATCATTTTTAGCGCCACTCGACTTGGAGTCGGGGGAGACGCTGTCCGTGCATGGCAATGAGTCCCCTTTTTCATTTTTCTTCTCTCGTTCTTTATCATCTTTGGAAGAGTTCTTGTAATTGTCTACACAGTCTGTACAGGCGTGACACGGACTAGAAGTTTTTTTGCAATCAGCAGTTGAGCTTATCTCTGGAATCCGCATTGCGAAAACGTGGGCACATTTCATAGTTTTGGGTGTTTTATGCCTACAAATCAAGGGTTTCTCTGCACCATCTGTGGTGCTACTGGTGGCATCTTCCTTTCCACCTTCCATATCCATCAAATTGACCTTTTTGGTGTCTTCTGCCTTCTTTGGTTCAGGACTCTCAACTGCTTCTGCATCACAGAACCCAACTCTCCTTGTCTTCTTCTGATGGTCTGGTGTCGTTCCAATGTCTTCTGTCTGTGGTGCCATAGCTGATATCGTCCCCTCATCTTCCTGTTTTGCAGGGTTTGGTTGCCCTAAACTTACTATGGATTTTGTGCAGTCTCCTAGAACAAGTTCTGTCTGTGTCATTACAGATCTTGGCTGCTCGTCTTCCTGTGCCGCAGGGACCGTTTGCCCTAACGTTTTGGCGGATTTAGCCAAGTCTCCAGAAACAATTTCTGTCTGTGATGCCATTGCTGGTATTGGTTCCTTAACTTCATGTTTCGTAGGGATTGGTTGATCCTTGGTTTCAGCGGAGTCTCCAGAAACATCTTCTGTCTGTGACGCCATTGCTGGTCTTGGTCCGTCATCTTCCTGTTTTGTTGGGTTTGGTTGCCCTAAACTTACTGTGGATTTTGTGCAGTCTCCTGAAACTTCTGTCTGTGTCATTACAGATCTCGGTTGCTCGTCTTTCTGCTTTGCTGGGTTTGGTTCCCCTAAAGTTTTGGCAGATTTAGCCGAGTCTCCAGAAACATCTTCTGTCGTCCCAGGTATTGTCCCCTCATCTTCCTGTTTTGCAGGGATCGCTTGCCCTAAACTCTTGGCGGATTTAGCGGAGTCTCCAGAAACATCTTCTGTCTGTGATGCCGTTGCTGGTCTTGGTCCCTCATCTTCCTGTTTTGCAGGGATTGGTTGACCTAAACTCTTGGTGGGCTTGGAAGACATGTAATTTTCTACACATTCTTTACAGGCACGGCACAGAACGCAAGTTACGTTGCAATCAGCAGTTCGGCTTATGTCTGTAATCCCCATTACAAAACTGTGGGCACACTTTCTAACATCGCGTGTGGCATGCCTACAAATCAGGTCTTCCTCTGCAATGTCCGTGGTGCCACTGGTGATTTCTTCCTTTTTGTTCTCGTATAAAACCTCACCTTCCATATCAATCAAGTTGACCTCTTTGGCGTGTTCTGCCGTCTTTGTTTCAGGACTCTCCACCATTCCTACATCACAGAACCCAACGCTCTTTGTCTTCTGGTGGCCGGGGGTCCCCGTTTCTCCAGAAACATCTTCAGGTTTTACATTCTGGTTGCCCCCGTTCTCAGATTTCGGGGGAGTTTCTGGAGCCACCATGTCGAGATGAAGGAGGCTGTGTGTGTGTGTGTGGTTTTTTTTTTTTAATTTTTGTTTATTTTTATAAAAACTGAAAAAGGTTATTTGGACGCAACTACAAGTTGTTGGCATCCATGATCTTCAAATGAAGTCTTTGCAAATTACCTGATAATAAAAGGACAAGCGGATTAACTGTTGTGAGGCCGTCTTTCCATGTTACCTACCCAATGCCCGATACTGTAACCCAAGAGACCTAAACTGTGCTTTTTAAGCCCTTATTTTTTCCTTTTCTATATCTATAGAAGCTCCAGGAACTATACTTTTTTTTTTTTTCCTTATCATAAATACATATAGGGTATTAAAAATACCCACCATAACGCGGAACTTTAAAATCTTTCCCGTATTATTTTTTGTATGTTGCCCGACGGCCGGCTGTGCTAGGAGTTCCTTTTTCTAGGAACGATAGAGGCTCCGAGTTATAAACCTGCGGTAACTACTTCATTGGTTAAACCGGAGAGAGCCCCTGTTAATCTTGGATTATAAGAGGCATTATTAACCGGGGAGGGACTGTTGAGGCACCGCACCTTTTTATGATGAAACCGCCGCGTGGGTTTTATATTATGGTAGCCGTCCTAATTAACAAGGCCTTTAAAAATAAATAAATACAAATCACGAGGCGTCTGGGCAGCTCCGTGAAGCGCCCGACTCACACTGCAGATGGCCAGATCGAGTTATTTGACAATCGTTTATCGCTATTTCTGGTTAAACATGCATTTATTTCTTTTAAATAGTCAGCACTGAGGTCTCCATGCTTTTAGGGTACCTGGCACCCCAAAAAATATCACATGCTCAGGCGTCGGCACTTAAGAGGTAGGGTGACGAAATGTTTCCCTGTTTAGGTGACAGTGCCCTAATTGAAGTTTCTGTCCCCGGTTTCTGTTTGCCGTCAGAATTGTCTTCTGAAGCCCTCTTAAGTGTAAAAGTAAACTAGAATCCTAAAGCATCTGTTTGCGTTCTAAATGCCATTAGCGGTATTTCCCGCAGTTAATTGCACTAAACACCCACCCGCCGGCTTATTTTTTACGTAAAATATGCGATAGAAATGTTATGTTCTCTTTTATATCTCCAAATAAATTATTAAAGACACATTAAGGATGATGGGGCAGCAAAGCCAAAGTTCTGCACGATCTGTATCTTCTCAGACTGAAATAAAGCATTAAAAAGCGTCCTCTGGTTGCAGTTTAACCGTCTGACCTCCAGCCTTAAAGAGACGGTGCAGCTCAAACAGATGACTCCGGACATCCAGTGTCCCGGTGAACTGTTGGACTTCAGAATCTCGGTATTTAAAGTAGGAGTCGGAAGCGGTTTGTGACATTTAAAGGAGGTGAGTGATCCTACCTGGTGATATTCCAACTCATTAGTCATGGTATAGAAATGTATTCACCCTTTTAACCCTTTGAGTGTTAATAATATAGTGTCTGGCAGTGTATCGGGGTAAATAACATAAGACGTTACAGCTTTTTTGTGTGTTCTGTGGGTTTGCTAGCAATAGAGTTTCGCTTCCCGTACACGACCCCCCCCCCTTCACAATAAATAGGTGACAGGTACGGCTTATACAGCAAAGCTACGTTACTCGTGACGGTCCGTTAACCTCTCCATCGGAACGTCTTAAATATTAACGCGAGACGTCTTCTCTTCTTACACAACGGAACACACGCGAGAAAGCACGTAAAAAAAAAATGGTTATTTAGTGAAACCTGTTCCCCGACGATGACATCAGAAGTTAACAGAGACCAGTAGTTCTAGCAGCACTCCTGCCCCTTCTCCGTCCTGACATGACGACCAGGAAATAGTCATCGGGAAGCAGAAGGAATCCTATTCTTTATAAAACACAAGCGACAAACTTCCAAAAGGTGTTTACCTGCCAGCTGATAGCGTGCGGCGCTCTTATCCTCCCTTCTGCGTCACTAGATCTGGATTCCCTCCGTGCAAACCTTCTAAGTCTTATTTACCCTCTCCGGCGACAGGTTTTACCTGTACAGGAGGGGGGTGTTTTAATAGGCGGGGCTAATGTTTAGTCCCTCCTCCAAATGGAACATCCCCTTCAATTCCCCAGAACCAGCGTAATAAAACGTAGGGTTAATCTTGGGGTGTAAACATTCTGAAAACGACCCCAGCACCCGGTATACATACGGAAATAGTAAAATATGATTATATTATGGAAATGTCTCTATATACATAATGTATATACATTATCATTAGACGTGTCGGCGATACATAGTGCTAGTAATTCGGACGGTCCAGAGGGGCCGGGACTGTTTTTCTTCCATGGACTTGGAATTGATGAGGTGAGGAGGGCCGTTGTCCCTTTAAATTCTCTGACTGTTGGCAGGTATGGATCTCTTCCCATCAATCCACAAATATGTCATTACACAAAAGGTGACGTCATTACACAAAAGGTGACATCATACTGTAGGATGCTGGCGGCTCGCAGCGTCCGGGCATATTGGAAGAACGATAGGTCTCGTTTGTTGTCACATTTATTTTAGGACGATTGCCCCTGCTCGGGGTTTAAATACAATACCCTGATTGCTGTGTGTGATCTGTGGGTCAGAGTACGCTTAACGTGTCCTATTGTAAGAGGTGTGACAACATGTTACCAGCTGGCAAACCATGAGTTAATAACGTATATTAAATTGAAATAATGCCTACAAATGTAACAAAAAAAAGTGTTTTGTTTCAAATTTTGTTGGATCTCTCCTCATCTCCCTGAAACGGTATCTCGGATCGTATTTATTGTAGAATTTAAAGATCCGGTTCGGATTCTGCCTCCCCTCATTTTAATCGCCTCTCCCCACAGACCTTCTTTCCGACAGGAGGCAGGGGGCTGCAGGTAACGGGGTATAGCCAGACGAAGGACTTGTCACTACTGGGGACCCGTACTTTAATATATTTATTATAGAAAGTCTTCAGGGCACGGTCGGCCTTTTTGCAGATCATGCAGAGCGATGGGGCAGCCCTTCCGCCTGGAGCAATTAAGCAAAGCAGAGGAATGCGCCAGGGTCTGGCAGCTGCAGTTTAATGTTGATAAAAGTGATATAATGCATTTGGGCCATAAAAATCCCGAGGCAGAATCTAGCATCAGGGACACTGTGCTGTCAGTGACGACGGAAGAGAGGCAAGCAGACGGTGCGATGCAGGGGAGGAAACGACGAGTGGGTGTATAGGGGGGCATTAGTAGCAGGCAGAGATATCGGGTCAGACCTCACCTATTGTATTGGGGCAGAGACCACAAATCTTTATTTACACGTTATTGGGGCTTTTAGGGCTGTAGAACCCTGTGATGCCCTCCTACCCAGCTCGTCTGGGGCTGTTGGGTAAATACTTGAATAACTGGTGGGTAAATATTTGGGGAACAGGATAAATACCTTACACGTATTGGGTAAATGCCCCCTCCCTCTGTGATTGGGTGAATACCCCCAGGGGCTGGGTAAATGCCCCCAGTTACCATTGTGTCCCCATTTACTGACTCCTTTAAACCCATCTCTAGCCTCCCATCTCTATAGCAACAGCTATCCAAGCGATGATCACACCCACTGGCACACCTGCTCGCAGCTCCACCCCTGACTCACCACTGACGTACAGGGAAGCTCTAAACACCAGAGACTAGTAAAAGGACAGAGTTCTCGGTTCCAGCAACTACACGGAGAGCCCAGACGCACTGCACCGTAGAGAACCCCCCCCCTCACGAAAACAGGGCTCACGTGCTTAGCACTCGATCATTACAGCGCCTGCCCGACCACGCCCCTCCCTGCTCGCACGCCCTGGCCCCTCCTTTGGTCTCGCGAGGTTTGCACCTGACAGACATGGCGGACGCGGTGGGTCTATGGTGAACGGAACAATGAGCCAGGGAGCCTCCGAGAGCGAGCCTGAGGCCAAGGCGCTGCACACCAAGAGGCTGTACCGGTGAGAAAGACCGGACGGGGACACTGAGGGCTGGTACCGGGGGCAATAAGTAGGACTGGCATAATGGGCATCATATATTATCTGTACCCCCATATCCCTCCCGCCCCTACCAAGATTATTTTATCTGATGCTTCAGTTATTCAGGGATGAATACATAACATGAACACAGCTGCCTTCTGTATTATATGACCAAGGAGCTTACAGTCTAGCGGTATAATGGCAGACCCTGTGCCAAGGAGCTTACAGTCTAGCAGTATAATGGGAAGACCCTGTCCCAAGGAGCTTACAGTCTAGCGGTATAATGGCAGACCCTGTGCCAAGGAGCTTACAGTCTAGCGGTATAATGGCAGACCCTGTGCCAAGGAGCTTACAGTCTGGCGGTATAATGGCAGACCCTGTCCCAAGGAGCTTACAGTCTAGCGGTATAATGGCAGACCCTGTCCCAAGGAGCTTACAGTCTAGCGGTATAATGGCAGACCCTGTCCCAAGGAGCTTACAGTCTAGCGGTATAATGGCAGACCCTGTCCCAAGGAGCTTACAGTCTAGCGGTATAATTTGAGACCCTGTCCCCAGGAGCTTACAGTCTAGCGGTATAATAGCAGACCCTGTCCCAAGGAGCTTACGTTCCCTTTCAGTGCTGGGAGCTCAGTGCAGGAGGTTACACTTTGTTACACTCTGACTTGTTTAATCATTTTCTGTCCGTCTCTCGCGGTGTATGGTTCCTGTCTGTCCAGAGTTGAAGGGGTTCTCGGATGAGGCAGGGGGTCTCCTCGTGCGCCGTTCATTCTCTTGTATTCAGTCCTGAGGGGGTGTTTTCTTTTATTTCGCAGGGCGGTAGTGGAGACCGTGCACCGACTGGATCTGATTATTAACAACAAGACCGCCTACCAGGAAGTGTTTAAACCTGACAATATCAGCCTCCGGAACAAGTGAGTTCCTCGGCTCCGGCATTCAAATTCTACCCGTGTCCCGCTACATTAACTATACATTATACGGGGCCAGCTCCTGCAGGAGAAACGCGCAGGGACCAGCCCGTGATAATGCAGCGCAGAGTTAGGGGCTTGTAAGATAATCGCAAACTCCCATTTTTACTGTGTAATCCCCTCTGACACTGTAAGAGCAGCCAGTGATTGAGTTGTATTTGCAGGGAAGCATTCCCCAGAGGTGGTAGCTAACCTGGGTAGTTAAATGCCTGCCCATTCTGGAGGTGGCATTGGCAGGGGGCTGCCCTGGTCCTGTTCGTCTCCTTTTACTGTGCCTGAAACCTATTCCTCCCCTCCTTCAGGCTGCGAGAGCTCTGCGTGAAGCTTATGTTCTTGCACCCCGTGGAGTATGGCCGCAAAGCAGAGGAAGTCCTGTGGCGCAAGGTGTACTACGAAGTGATCCAGCTCATCAAAACAAACAAGAAGGTACTTGGCGTGGGACTGTAACAGGTTTTGTTTGTAACCGCGATTGGTGCTTGGGGTAACGGAGCTTATACCATCTCCGCAGCACATCCACAGCCGCAGCGCCCTGGAATGTGCATATCGCACGCACCTGATCGCAGGCGTCGGATTTTACCAGCACCTCCTTTTATACGTACAGTCTCATTACCAGCTGGAGCTGCAATGCTGCATCGACTGGACCCACGTCACGGACCCGCTGATCGGTCAGTCACTTTCTATGTTTGTGTATTCATCTTCTGCCTGGCTGTTAGGTTGGGGAGAAGAAGCGCAGAATGCCACTGAGTGAGTGAGTGAGTGTGATGTCTGTTTCTGCCCCAGGCTTCAAGAAGCCGGTTTCCGCTTCGGCCAAAGAGATGGAATGGGCGCAGATGGCGTGCCATCGATGTCTCGTGTACCTGGGGGACCTGGGTAAGTTGGATTTACCGGCTTGTGATATACATAGCCTTATATAGATTGTCCTTTATCATTGCCCATGAACACTCTTGCCTCACCACAGCTCGGTATCAGAATGAGCTGGCCCTCGTGGACACCGAAAGGCTGGCCGAGAGATTCTATTACCAGGCGCTGACGGTCGCTCCGCAGATCGGTAAGACGTATGTTTATAGCCACATTTTCTATGGATCCCTTTGGCAGAGGAAGTGGTGACTCCGACCGCAGGGATGTCAAAAACCCAATTCCCTTCCGTCTAATGAAAATTAAAGTCCGAGCCGTCATTTGTGTCCCCTTCCTTCCGTAGATAATGGGGACGTACAGCAAAGAGTACGTCGTTGGTGCCCCGTGTCTCTAGTTCTAGGCTCTGTTGCTGTATATGTGTTAGAGCGGTGGACATAGCGCTGCATCTAAGGCTCTTTTTAATGGGGATTGTCCAATATTTTGATGCAATTCTGCGTAGTCCTAGGTCAGTTACATATCCCGACATCGTTTGTTAAGAGCCAGGTATATCGTCTGCGTCCTCCCTGGGACCGTAGCCGCGCGTTCTAACTGCAAATAAATCTTGTTGTCGCAGGAATGCCCTTTAACCAGCTGGGCACTCTGGCTGGGGGTAAGTACTATCACGTGGAGGCTACCTACTGCTACCTGCGCTGGTAAGTTCAGGCCCTTCTTCTTTAATGTACCATTTAACTTCACCATAGAAAGGTCTTGTTTGGCTTTTTGTTTTTAATTTATTTTTTTATTCTTTGTGTTTATCCCCTTAGCATCCAGTCCGAGGTGTCTTTTGACGGGGCCTACGGGAACCTGAAGAGACTCTACGAGAAAGCAGCCAAAATGCATCACCAGCTGAAGAAGGGTGAGACCAGGAAGCTGCCTCCCAGCAAGAAAAGGTGACTGGCTGCCCTCCCCAGGACGTGTTTGGTGAATAAATGCGGAGGTCATGGGACAGATGCGCATGTGGTCTCAATGAGGGGATTATGGGAGATATTTTGGATAGGCTGTAAATGTTGTCCGTGTATTAGTTTATTTAATCTCCCCTCCTTCCTTTATCTCCTGTAAGGTGTAAGGATATAAAGAGGTTCCTCGTGAGTTTCATGTACCTACAGAGTTTCCTGCAGCCCAAGAGCAGGTGAGCGCCGCTTTAGCGTACGTCTCATTTAGAGGAATATTGTCAAATGGTCAGTGGTTTCGTTTGTCTTTCTGACGTGTAATAATGTATCCTGTATTAAGCTTATTTACTCAAAGGTCATTTTCTGTGTCTAGCTCGGTCGACTCAGAGCTGACCTCCCTCTGCCAGTCTGTGCTGGAGGACTTCAACCTCTGCATGTTCTACCTACCGTCATCGGCCAACCTGAGCTCCGCCAGCGAGGATGAGGAGGAATACGATGGAGGGTATTCCTTCCTGCCCGAGCTGCTGGTATTCCGGATGGTAGCCATCTGCCTGATGAGCGTCCACAGCCTCAAGCGAGCAGGTGGATGAATACGGCCGGTGTCTGCTTAATGCCTGCGCTATTCTTGTATCATTGTATGGTTGTATGTTGAGCGTCTTCCGTTCTTCTGCAGATTCCATGCAGTACAGCACGGCCATCGCTTTCACCCTTGCCCTCTTCTCCCATCTGGTCAACCACGTGAACATCCGACTACAGGCTGAGCTGGAGGAGAATCCCGTGCCCGCCTTCCAGAACGATACCCCAGGTAAGCGTCTGTCTCCTGACGACCTCCGTGAGCGTCCTCTTCTACTTGCCTTCACACGAGCGGGGGCTGCTTGTGAAATAAAGAACACATATTAAATTTTTTTTAATAGATGACCCAGATTCAAAAGAGATTTCAGATGTTATCGCGAGAGACCAGGTAACTGAGCCGGAGATACCGGGGGATCAGGTGAACAAACAGCTGAAGCCAAAGAATGGCAAGAAGAGCCACAAGTACTCGCGCCTCTCTCGTCTCCGTAGACGTAGGCACGCGCGGAAGGTGGATGAGAGTGATTTGAGCGAGGGTTTCGACTCGGACTCCAGCCGCGGCTCAGGCAAGGGTAGCGAGAACTCGGAGAGTGCGTCGGAGAAGAGCGACGAGGAGGCTGCTTTTGATATGGAGACAGACTCTGATATGAACAGCCAGGAATCACGTTCCGACTTGGAGGACATGGATGACGACAATGGAGAGGAGAACACGAGGTCTAAAGAAGCAAAAAATACCTCAAAAACGTTGGCAGAGGAGCACGAGATAAAGCCTAGTAACGCCACCAATTCTGAGCTCCCCGAGCCACCGGCAAACGGACCGGTGCCAGCTGGCGGCGAATCCAGCATCGCCAGCAACCTGCAGGCGATGTCAACACAGATGTTTCAGACCAAGCGCTGCTTCCGTCTTGCGCCGACATTCACTAACATGTTTGTGAAGCCCACGACGGAGCCGGCCGCCCCCACCTTGGACAAGGCTGTCCCTCTAGTGAATGGTGACGCGGGGAAGTCTGTCCCGCCGGAACAAGGTAGAGGCTGGTAGCGTGCCAACGGGAGCGCCTGGATGCTTAGACCGTGGGTTTAGACATTTGTACCCAATTATTGATGTTTTTATTTGCTCTTCAAAGAAGAGGCTTCGGATTCCGAGGAGAGCGTTCTGAGTAGCAAATCGTGTCGCAATGAGAGAAGCCTCCAGGAGAGATTGGAGATTATCACCAGCGAGGGGCTCCTGACCAGCGTCAAGACCTTCCTCGACTGGCTGAGGGCCAACACGGACATTATCGTCATGTGTGCGCAGGTAGGAAGCGCTGCCTCCGCTGTAATGTCCTGACGTTAACCGTTCCTCCTGTTTTTATCTAAATCTGGATTTTAAAACATTAGTAATTGCTACACAGTGCTTTTTGTGTTGGGTTGGTTTGGGGTTTCCTGCCGCCTTTGTGCGGCTTTGAGTATTTCTGCAGAGCTTAGGATATTCCTTGTGTGCTTTTGTGGCAATAAACCCCATGCAGAAATAATTTTTTTTCCTCGTGCATTCAGAGCTCTCAGAGTCTGTGGAACAGATTGTCCGTCCTTTTAAATCTATTACCGGCTGCATCCAAGATCCAGGAATCCGGTAAGACGCGCGGTTATTTCAGTTGTTTGGCTGGCTAATAACAGTAAGAGGCATAACCACTGTGACGATTCTCTGGAACTAACAAGTCGACTCGGTTATATATATATAGAATTATATATATTTATATTCCTCCTGTCTCAGGGATCGCCCTGCGCAGTGAAGTGAAAACCCTTCTCCAGGAGGCTGAACTTCCTGAGATCCGAAACCACGTGTTGCTCCCGGAGGACACTGCCCTGCGGAACCTGCCCCCCCTGAAGGCTCTGCGCAAGAAGCTTAATTTTGAGCAGGAAAGGCCGGGGCTCACATCTCTGGAAGAGGTAGGACGCGAGTGTTACCAGAGCTGTTTCTTTACGCGTCGTCAGCGCTTTGTAGTATGTAAATGCCTCGTTGCTCTCGCAGTCGATCGTGCGGTGCTGTTACATCCGAAGCTTCGGCCACTTCCTGACTCACCTGCAAGTCAACGTCCTGCACTTTAACCCCGAGCTGGGCATCTTCACCAGCATCTCCGACTCCGAGCAGGACAACCTCCTCCATCAGGCGCAGGCTCAGTTCCGTATGGTGAGTGAAACACTTGGTTAACGTACTTTTAAGAAGATGACAGACAAATCTACTTTAAGAAATATAAACCTGGCCTTCTAAAGTTGCTGAGTATGGCACAGACCCAATTTAAACCAACCCAACACAGCTCTTGATGGTTCAGTGCCACCGAGACATGGCACTGTTTAGATGAGTGGCGTTTAACCTCTCCTTGTGACGGGCCGTAAGTCTTTCACCGCGGTGACTTGTTAGACGGCGACAGCTGGCGGTGGAAATAGTAACTGTCACTTCCGCTGGGAAATGAAAGGCGATCTTGCGCCGTCTATCCGCTGCCCTGACCCAGCCGAGTTTTGTCAGCTTATCTCTCTGTCTCTTTGTGTAGGCTCAGGAAGAAGCACGGAGGAATCGGCTCATGAGGGACATGGCACAGCTGAGGCTCCAGGTAAGTAGCCTGGTGCTTGGGCTACATGGGTGGAGATGCCTTAGGGCTAGCCGTAGTCAAACTAAGATTGCTGTCTGCGGATCATGGGCTCTGTAAACAGTCTTCATGGAAACCATCACACCCAAGGAGGCTATGGAGTGTTGGATTTTCTGTCTCGGTGAAAGTAAAGCGTTCTCCTCTTCCAGCTGGAGGTCTCACAGTTAGAGGGCACCCTGCAGCATCCCAAGTCACAGGCCGCCATGTCTCCATACTTGGTCCCCGACACCCAAGCGCTCTGCCAACATCTGGGCATCATCCGGCAACTGGCCAGCAGCGGCAGGTTCATCGTTATCATCCCGCGTACAGGTAATGGCGGGTAAAACGTTCAGGGGCGAAGCTGGATAACTGACATATACCCCGTAAACCAGGCCTGTTCTGTGCTTGTTTTGATGTCAGTGTTCAATCCTATCCAGCGCAGCGCATGTTCGCTCGCGCACTGACCAGCTTTATGAGCAACACGTCTGCAAAACAAACTGCATAAGACTACCTTGTGTTTGGTGTTAAATTGCACACACTTCTGGTCCTCGAACACTTCTCTCCTCTTCACATCCAGTTATAGACGGCTTGGACTTCCTGAAAAAGGAAAATGCCGGCGCCAGAGATGGGATCCGATACCTGGAAGCAGAATTTAAAAAAGGAAACCGGTACTGTGATGTTTGTTACTCTATACAATTGTGTGTGTGTGTGTGTGTGTGTGTGTATATTTATATGTTTTTTATTATGTGGACTTGATTTGGCCCCTCAGTCACCGTTTTTCTGTAATTCAGGTATATTCGATGTCAGAGAGACACCGGTAAAAGCTTTGAAAGAAATAAGCTGAAGAGGCAAGACGTGAATGCGTGGTAAGGAACGGCAATCCTGGACTTTTCCTAAAGGAGAACAGTGAAGCCAATCTAACTTTTACCCCCAAAATCACTGGTATCGCTCGACACTCAGGTGACAAGTCATTATTTCAGGGCACGGTTTGTACGGCCGGCAGCGATAGGAATGATGGCCATTTTTTCCCTCCTCCTGGTCTCTGGTCGCAGCTCACTCTCTCTCTCTCTCTCTCGTTCCTTCAGGCTTCTGTATAAAATCCTGGACAGCTGCAGACAGCTCACCGTGTCTCAAGGGGGCAACGAGGAGGACACGGCCGGGATGGTGACGGTTATAACGGGCTTAGCGCTCGCAGACACAGACTGCCTAACGGCCGCCATGCAGGTCAGTACCGCGTAAGATGAATGGGCCACTGGGAGGCTCTCCAATGCAACTTTAGCGTTCTCGTGGTCTCTTCTGGTCTTACAGGTGCAATAAACTTGCTTTCTAGAGACTTTTGTTTGAAAATGTATATTAACCGCCTAGGTCGTTAACGTCAAAGCCCCAAAGTGTTGGTTTTTTTTATATATTTTATAGGGAACACAGGAAATCTTTGTGCTTTTAAATCCCGGATAAATGGTTCTTTTATTTGAATTTCCTCCGGCCGTTTGTTTTGACCTTAAGACTGGCTTGTGATTCTTTGGGTGCCTTCGTTTGAAGATGTGTTTATGACAGGAAGGGTCCTACTGGGGTTTAAAATATCAAAGGGTTGGGTTTTTCCCTTCGCTGTCCGGCTGGGACCCCCGCGAGCCCCATTAACAATGCGTTATTGTTACAGAGTGCTCTACAGGCGGCCTCCAACGCCAGCATCGAGGTCAAGAACGTGCTGAGCTTCTACAAGCAGTGGAAGGAGATGGGCTGAGAGATGGCCGCCGGCGCAAGCCCTGGAAGAATAATCTTGAATCTTGGGACCCCCCCCCCTCTCAGCCACTGCGTTCTCCTTCCAAATCACAGATGGGCGACCAAAAGGTTAAACCTAAGAAATCGGAGAGAAAACAATAATATACATCGGCAGTTTAAAAAAAAAAAAACCCCCAAAAAAACACAATCTTTACCTGCAAGATAACGCGTCCTTTTGAACGTGGATCTACGTGCGGCTTGGAGGAGGGCTGTCATGGCGGAGGACCGGGAGAAGCATGCTTCCCGCTGGCCACGGGCCTGATCATGGCGTTCCTGCATGACCCTCGTGTTTCACGTGTGCAGGCAGGCCTCGGACAGCCATGTTGCAGGCCTCTAACCCGCTGAGACAAGCTGCGGGCGATCTTTCCTTTCCGTGTAATGTTTGGTGATCTGACGGAATAATGGGCTCACCCCGCGATCCTATTACCTGCTCATACCCCTAACTACCCCTATTACACCTCCGTTCCCACACCTCTCCGCCCTCTCCTTTAATTCCATCCCCTGTTTTCTTTCTTTCTTTTGTTTTGGGAGCAGGCGTTCGGATGATAGAAAAATAAAGAAAACAGCAATATTTTATTTGATGTAACTGACAGTTTCTTTATCTTCTGGTGAGTTTATGAGAAGGGGATGAGGTTTAGTGACCCCGTCCACGGAAAACGGCACCACCCACTAGCGTTTAAAACCGTCCGTGTCACGTTAATGTCTTTGTCATGGTTCAGAGGTTTTCTTTGTGTGTATCATAGGGGTATATCATGTTTCCCACCACCTGCCCAGCGTTCTCATTCTGATTGGCTGTGCATGTTGCGTCTCTGAATAAAGTTTTCTTTGTTTTTTCCCCCCGCTGTATGAGAGACAAGCCTGGCACCTGTAGGGTGTTTAATGAAACTCCAGCCTCTGCCTACCTCTGGTCATTTTTGGCACATTCATTTAGCTAGAGCTTGTCATTGGAGTGTCAGCTCTGTGTGAAAGCTCGTCCGAGTGGCGCTTTCCTGCTGTTATGTTTGGGGGATCATACGGAAAGCCCCCGATAAAGGCTTTTGTTGGGCTACGTTATACCCAGTGCAACTAATCCTCAAGCAGCCGAGCCGGCGGTTTATTGTCTGCCTGCATTCCCTTGGCAACGTTTCTGTGCACAGCAATGCTGAATTATAATGAGATGTGGGGGCATCTCTAGCGGAAGAGAAGGGCATGACTTTAACCCTTGCTTATCATGGGATCCCAACACTGCATTGCTAAATCTCACAACGGAGGGGTTAATTTATCTGTATTCTCTCCTAAATTTTATCCAGATGCGTAATATTAGGCTTAGCACACAGCAGAGGATGTGTGATAACCAACACTGTGAATTAAAGGGACAGTACCTACTTATCATAAATCACAGTAGCAAACAGCGCCCCCGCAGTGAGGAAAGGATGCGAAGGGAACTGCGCTTATATGTTCTGAGAACTTAAAGGGGGTTCGCAGGATTTTGACACCGGAGAAGCTCAACAAAATTTGTTTTTGTTTTACATAAATATATTTTAAAACCTTTACAAAGGTTTTGTTTGTCTCCTTCTTTCCCTGCTGCCTGGCTTTTCGTCGTACGGATTGTGTACCATCAGGCTCTACGCCATTTTACCTGTACTGGCCAATGTCAGTCATCCAGAAAATCTGGAAATAAGTGATCTGGAAGTACTGATATAAATGTATTGTGCCGACGCTGGCGTGCGTGCGCTACAGCCCATTGGGAAATGCCATGAAAACAGAGAATAGTTTGATAGCAAATAATCTAGTGCAGTGTATAGGTGAAGCTGTATCATATATATATATATATTTATAGTGCTGCAATGTTGTATTTAGAATTCTAGCAGATTATTAAATCCAATACGGTACGGCGTGTTCATTTTAACGTAATTGTTCTCGTGTTTAAGGGTCGTTTGCGTAAAGGGCAATTCTGAACGCAGGTAGAAATTAATTGCCCTGTTCTTTTCACCCGCCCCAGTAGCGAAAAGGTTAAGAGAGGCAGGCTGCGGGGGTTCTAGCCTGGTTCTATTCATCGATACTCCGTGTAACTCTATATTGCGCCCTGCTTTAAAATCTTCTTTGTAAGAGGTGGAATACGATGCATTTGGGCTCACAATGGTGGGTGTTTCCTGAAGGGGTTTGGGGTCAGGGAGGAATCTGGGGCCATTTCAAGGCAGGACAAAGAACCGTCTTGTAGAGTCGGATCGGCTGACTGGGAGCCGCCGGCCAATGAGAGTCCACAGAGATGGGGGGGGGGGGGAGTCCTGGCTTCGGTCCAGCAGCTCAGCCAAGGAATGCTCTGAAAATCCATCCGGTGAAAGCAGATCTGCCCCACGCAAGAGGGCGAAGCCGGTGTCCTGTCCTTAAACGCCTACATCACCCGCGAGGTCCGGGGAGCACAGAGGGACTCATGAAAGCCGGCACGGCCAGGATCAGGTCAGTGTCGGGGAGCGGATGGATTCTGGGCACTGGGGGCTGATCGTCCCGTCTCATTCCCTGGTGGGTAACTGTTCTGCGCGTGGCTTTGTTCCAGCCGGGCTTACAGTGTTCTCGGCACTCCGTAAATCAGAATGACTTCAGTTTCCAACAATGCAGACCTGAGAATAGCCCCGGCGCTGCGGAGCTAGCAATCTAACTGCCTGTTTTACAGGAGCCGCCAAGGAGCAGCTGGCACGGGGCAGCAGGTGAACACACGCTAAGTCAGGAGCGGAAATCTGGCCAAAGCTCAGATATTCTGCAAGCCACAGTTCCTCAAACTTCAGTAAAGGGCGTTATTCACAGCCTACCCTGTCCCAGGGGGGGTCCGGGATCCACAGCGTCCCGGGATAAATAGGGGGTCCTCGCCACCCCGAGACTATCCCTCAATTGTCCTGCTCTCATTTATGAACCACTTGACTCCTGACGTATATAGAAACAGGAGTGGATGCATGGAATGATCTCTCTACAGAGGTGGTAGAGTGACATAACTCGACTTAAATGAGCAGAAACGTTTTTTTTTCTCCTATAAAACTAACTTTAAAAATCTTTTATTCAGGACGATGTCTGGAAACAACAGGAGGGGTTTGATGCCCCGTCTCTCCACAACATGCATGCCGTAATAATTGCGATACAATAGCTCAATACATCTGTCCGAACCCCTGCGTAACAGGCGACTGTCAGCGAGGAACGTGTGGGGAGAGGGAAGACAAAGTTCTTTATATCCATACCTCCCAAGTGTCCTTGCTTAGTTTGGTCAGTCCTTCTGAGTCCCCAATCCCTATGCCCCTTGTCTTCTAGGTCAGAATGTTTGCTGGGTATGAGGGTATCGCAGGGTTCTACTGCCCTAAACGCCCTGATAATGTGTATAGAAACGGCGGGGAATGGCTTTGTAAATGTATCGCTGGACTGTGGCACGTGGTCTACAGGGGTTGGGGCTGCAGGGGCAACAAACAGGACGCAGCGAGTAGTCCGCGCGGGGCAGGGGGGGTTTGTCACACCCTATTCTATTTATGGGTCGGCAGCCCCCGATCCGCTTTCTGGCACACCGGCTGTTAATACGCTTGCGATATTTTGCCAGAACCCGGTCCAGTTCTCCAGTGAAAGCCACCAGGAGCCCAGACGGCCCCATCTCTCCACCCGCGTCCGGGGCGGCTGTATAAATAATATATACATAGATAATAAATACAGCTGCTGCGTGCTTTCCTCTGCGTGGCCCCCGTGGACCCTCTCCAGCGTCACACGGATTAGAGCGTAACGCGGACGAGACTTCACTCTGGCAAAAACATCTGGAATACATGTCTGCGCCTGGGAGCGCCAGGCGTGGAGGAAATAATATCGGCGAGAGCGTCTCGTTTGCACAATGCGTCCGATCTGTCTCGTTTCCTGACTCTTCCTCTCTCTCCATGGCCGAGCTTCTGCTTCTGGTCGTCTCGGAGGCATCTTGCTTCATTTCCTCTTCTTTTCTTTTTTAGAGCGAATGCTTTGCTGGAGCAGAGCGTCTCATCTGGGGGTTTGAAGGAGCAGAATCCGACCATCTCGACCCTCGGAGAAACTCAACTAGACTCAAGATGCTGACGATCAAACTGCCCCAGCTTCTGAGCGTTCATCAGATGCCAAGGGTGAGTGTCTCTGATTATCCTACCCCCGGTACCACCAATCCTCGGTCATCCCTCCACGTAGGTACCTACTCGCTCACTAATGAGCCTAAAGAGGGCAGAGGAACACCTTGGACCGATGTCCTTCACCTGCTACCCTTGCCAGGCTGTTCCTTAAATGAGTTAGTAAGGTGGGCAAATCGGGCCGGTGACCGGGCCACTTATTTTTATTATCTGATGTAGCGCCATCCTATTCCGTAGCGCTGTACAATGCGCTCGACCGTATGTAAGCGCGAGCCGACGCCACACTCTTATCCTATCCACGGCGTTTTAATATCCTGAAGAATGCGGCACGGCCCACGGCTTACGAGGAAGAAAATCCCGCCAACGCAAACTCGAGTGTTTGGAGAAACTCTTACTCTGATTTAAAGGGATGTTAACTATAAAAAAATGGGGAGGAAAAAAACCCCCGCCACATTGTGGGTTTGGATTAACCCCTTCAATGTTCTGCTTCATCTTCTCCAGGTGTTTTGGGAAGATGGCATCCTGTCCGGTTACCGTCATCCCAAGAGCTCGGCCTTGGACTGTCTGCTCAGCTCCTTCCAGATGACCAATGAAACTGTGAATATCTGGACGCACTTCCTGCCCACATGGTGAGCCTCGACCTTCTGTAGCGGTGGTGGGAACGAGAAACCTGTCTGGGAAAACCAGGACTCATCAGAAATCCACCAAAAAACATAACAGACGATACGAAATAACTCGCCAGGAACGGACTGGGAGACATGAAATCCCATGCGTAGCAGACAGGTAACGAATGTATAGATCAAATTTTGATGGCATGTCCGTTGCTTTGGTCCTAGGTATTTCCTTTGGAGGTTCTTGCTGCTCTCCTATACATTGGACTTCTTTGGCCAGTCCTATAACTGGCCTCTACTGGTCTACATGATGCTCATCTGTCTGTATCCCTTCACGTCCAGCTTTGCTCACACCTTCAGCAGTATGTCCGCGCATGCACGCCACATCTGCTACTTCCTGGACTACGGAGCCCTGAGCCTCTACAGTCTAGGTATGTCCATCCTGCAGTGGCCCCGGTTCATTGGCAATCACCCTAACATGGTTCCATCCAGTCTGCATGATGGCGGATTTTTTAGAATTAAGTACGGGAACATACGCCACAAGTCGTCATTGACTTCCAATGCTGGGTGTCTCGGCCGGGGGCCTGAATGTTACCGGATATTCCAACCCGTTCCAAAAATAAATAATACCCCAGAATCTGAGGTGGGACCGAGTCGTTTCACCTCCTTCCTGTGGATTAAAAAACAAAGAAAAAAAAAACAGAGCATGGAAGATGGAATTTATTGAAAAGTTCAGCACACGAGAAGGTCAGAAACCAAGCCATGTTTGCCGTGGTGGGGGGGGTTTCAGAGACCGGCCCTAGTATTATAGATGTGGCAATATGAACAATCCCATCCGTAACCAGCTTTGTAAACATGGTGTGTTCCATGGAGCTTACAATCTATTTATCCGAAGGTCACAATGATCGGTCCATTAGAGTATGGTATTGCTTTTGATCCATGCACCCTGCTTGGGGTATTTGCTGTGTATGTTCTCCGGGGTTGGGGATTCTAACATCTCGTGTGTTCCTGCGCAGGCTGTGCCTTCACCTACGGTGCCTACGTATTGCCAGATCGATGGGTAAACGGTCCCCTGCATCGCGTTTTCATCCCGGTGGCTGTTTTTAACACGTTTATTTGCACCGGTCTCTCCTGCTACTCCCGGTACGTGGGGGTCTCTGTCATGTCCCAGTGCGTCCTGACGAGCCCCCACTCATACGCTAAATCTGGGTGTTTTTATCTTTTTGTGACATACAGGTTCCTGGAAGTGGAGCGTCCGCATCTCAGTAAATTCCTGCGGACCGCGGCGTTTGTCCATCCCTTTGTGTTCGACAACATCCCCCTGTTCTATAGGGTCAGTGCTAAGGTTACAGGGGGGCAGACACTTTGTAGTAGATACCCTTACTAGGGGCAACTGAGGGATGAACTGGGATGGTGGTGGGGTACTCATTGCGCTATTAGATCGCTCACGTCTACGTCAATTTGTCTCCCGTAGGTTCTGTTGTGTTTTGGGGACGGCTGCACCTGGAACGAGGCGGTTCCTCTGCACCTGTATCATCTCTTCTTCGCGTTGCTCACCGGCTTTCTTTTTGCGTCCCACCTGCCCGAACGCCTGGCCCCGGGACGATTTGACTACTTTGGTAAAATGCACAGGGTTGTGGCATCAAATAGTAGGTGATAGAAGGTCCTAAGGGGACATCTGATTCTAGAGGACCTTAAACGGGAAGAGACAGAGGTCCAAAGGTGACCTTGGAGGACCTCAC
Source organism: Spea hammondii (assembly GCA_029215755.1). Classification (NCBI taxonomy): domain Eukaryota; kingdom Metazoa; phylum Chordata; class Amphibia; order Anura; family Pelobatidae; genus Spea; species Spea hammondii. Next base: position 28,640,018 of record JARDYJ010000012.1, on the reverse strand, counting down.
ACTCATGGCAGACTATTGGTGGTAGAACCTAGGAGACATAGTGGAGATGACATCATGTGAGAAGTGACATCACACACCAGGCCACCAGGTGATACAAAACCCAGGGTAACATCAAACTATTAGTGAGGGCTGTGGGCGACTATGGGGCAGGTAACCCCAGACCCCATACGACACCACACATGGTGGATGGTGTTTGAGGTTTGAACACTTTGTTAGATATGCCACCTCAGCCCGGTATAGAAATTCAGGGAAATGTGTATTTATGGATGTTTGGGGAATGGACGGGAGGTTCGAGTGTCATCTGAGGTGTTAATGTCTCCGTGCAGGTCACAGCCACCAACTGTTTCACGTCTGTGCTGTGCTGGGCACCCACTTCCAGATGGAAGCTGTACTATGTGACCGCTCCAGCCGGGAGGCTTGGCTCACCCTCCATTCTCAGCCCGACTCCCTCTCCAGCACCCTGGGGGTCGTGGCCACCTCGGTCATCGGAAACATAATTCTAATCTGTTTCTTCACGGCCACCCTGCTGTGGTCTCCGCGGGCCAACTCCATATTACAGAGCCATGTTCCTGGAGACCCCAAATGCAAGGATCATTGAGATCTTCACAGCTCTCCCCAGGACCCGGAGGCAAGTGTGTCCGACCCGTACGCAGCTCTGTATCCACAGCCATACCTTTCCTGGGACTACCAGCGGTTTGGTCCTCCATGTATAGGGAAGCCCTACGGCTACTGGGTACAAGTTCTTCCATGTTTGTCTCTTCTAGGAGGACGGAGCTAATTAGGTAAAGATGATACATTCACTGGCTAACGGAACTGCAATAGATTGCTAGCTTTCAAGACTACTAAGGTCTCTTCTTCAGGCCTATTATCGTATAATCTGTAGTCTGAAAGGCTTGCAATCTATCGCAATTCCAGACGCTAAAAGAGATATCATCTTTACCACATTTGCTCATTTCTTATCCACGGCTAACATTGCTGTACCTCTTGGAGAAGTGAGTAAGGTGTTACGTTCTAGAAATCTATTAACCTGTTATCATATAGTATTATTGAGTATATCCGCCCCCATCTCCGCTCTTCTGCGGCCAGATTTATCAAATCCAGAGCGATTCTGAACCACAAATTGATAAAGTTTAGGTTTTACAATTTGAAAAGATTTATTCCGGGTTATAAACAATGTGGGACCGCTGGGTATCAGTGTATCTGAGTGGGGCATTCAGAAGAAGAATAATGGGGTTTATTTCCCCCGTTCAATTTATAAAGCCGTTTCCTGCTGTTTCTATACACATTATCGGGGCTTTTAGGGCATGAGGAGAGGGAAAGAGGGGCATCAATGGAGGAGAGTGTGGGGGATCAGTGGAGGGAAGAGAGGCATTAGGGAAGGAAAGAGTTGGACAAGGGAGGAAAGAGAGGCATTAAGAGAGGAGAGAGGGGCCATTGGGGTGGAAAGAGGCACACGGAAGAAAGACAGGTACAGGGGATTTGGCTAATAAAGAGGGACTGGCCAAACTGAATGGGGACACTTGATAAGGCAAGTTGTGTCTCTCTCTCTCTCTTGGAGCAGGAAACGTGTACACTGAGTATCTTGAAAAGACATATTTCTAATAAACCATCTCATTCTATGTGTTTTCACACTGAGTGTGTGTCGGCCATCTTGGTTGGGGCCTTCTATTTCCTGTCTCAGAAGGAAGTTAGTTTTATAAAAGCTGTTGAGTAAAGTAGCCAATGAGGAGAGTGGAGGCAGCTGGATAGTGAGTTGCGAGCGGCGGTTTGCACTTGGGATACATCGCTTTATCAGCCGAAGGGACAGGAAACGTGAGTGAAAAACGTTTCTTTATTACAAATACCTCAGAAACATTGTCACTCGTTATATATAAGGGGACCGGACGCGCTCAAGGAGGTCTGAGGAATGTTTTTCTGTCAGATGTCATTAGAGAATTAGACTCAGGAGCTGTGTGCCTATCCCATTCATGTTTAAACTGTATTACCTTCTACCTTTTCTGCTGGGAGGCTGTTCCCTCATTTCCCACCCTGTTAGTAAAGTAAAACTTCCCTCCATTCCACGTTAGCCTCTGACCCTCTGTGGGTCTCTTTCTGTAACTTTTCTCCTCAGTTGACATAAACTTCCCTCCTGTCCTTTGTTAAAATGCATTTTAATCTCTCTCTGTCTCACCCCTTCTCTCTCACCCTCATTCCCTCTCTGTGTGTCTCTATCTAAGCCCCTTTCTCAGCCCCTCTCTCTCGCTTTCTTGCCTTCAGCCCCCCTCTCTCTCTGACCCTCAGCCCCCCTCTCTCTCTGACCCTCAGCCCCCCCTCTCTCTGACCCTCAGCCCCCCCTCTCTCTGACCCTCAGCCCCCCCTCTCTCTGACCCTCAGCCCCCCTCTCTCTGACCCTCAGCCCCCCCTCTCTCTCTGACCCTCAGACCCCCTCTCTCTCTCTGACCCTCAGACCCCCTCTCTCTCTGACCCTCAGCCCCCCTCTCTCTGACCCTCAGCCCCCTCTCTCTCTGACCCTCAGCCCCCCTCTCTCTCTGACCCTCAGCCCCCCCTCTCTCTCTGACCCTCAGCCCCCCCTCTCTCTCTGACCCTCAGCCCCCCTCTCTCTCTCTCTCTGACCCTCAGCCCCCCCCTCTCTCTCTCTCTGACCCTCAGCCCCCCCCTCTCTCTCTGACCCTCAGCCCCCCCTCTCTCTCTGACCCTCAGCCCCCCTCTCTCTCTCTCTCTGACCCTCAGCCCCCCCCTCTCTCTCTGACCCTCAGCCCCCCTCTCTCTCTGACCCTCAGCCCCCCCTCTCTCTCTGACCCTCAGCCCCCCCTCTCTCTCTGACCCTCAGCCCCCCCCTCTCTCTGACCCTCAGCCCCCCCTCTCTCTCTCTCTGACCCTCAGACCCCCTCTCTCTCTGACCCTCAGCCCCCCCTCTCTCTGACCCTCAGCCCCCCCTCTCTCTGACCCTCAGCCCCCCTCTCTCTGACCCTCAGCCCCCCTCTCTCTCTGACCCTCAGCCCCCCCCTCTCTCTCTGACCCTCAGCCCCCCCCTCTCTCTCTCTGACCCTCAGCCCCCCCCTCTCTCTCTGACCCTCAGCCCCCCCCTCTCTCTCTCTGACCCTCAGACCCCCTCTCTCTCTGACCCTCAGACCCCTCTCTCTCTGACCCTCAGACCCCCTCTCTCTCTCTCTGACCCTCAGACCCCCTCTCTCTCTCTCTCTCTCTCTCTGACCCTCAGACCCCCTCTCTCTCTCTCTGACCCTCAGACCCCCTCTCTCTCTCTCTCTCTGACCCTCAGCCCCCCCTCTCTCTCTGACCCTCAGCCCCCCCTCTCTCTCTCTGACCCTCAGCCCCCACTCTCTCTCTCTGACCCTCAGCCTCTCTCTCTGACCCTCAGACCCTCTCTCTCTCTCTGACCCTCAGCCCCCCCCTCTCTCTGACCCTCAGCCCCCCCCTCTCTCTGACCCTCAGCCCCCCCTCTCTCTGACCCTCAGCCCCCCTCTCTCTCTGACCCTCAGCCCCCCCTCTCTCTGACCCTCAGCCCCCCTCTCTCTCTGACGCTCAGCCCCCCCTCTCTCTGACCCTCAGCCCCCCCTCTCTCTGACCCTCAGCCCCCCCTCTCTCTGACCCTCAGCCCCCCTCTCTCTCTCTGACCCTCAGCCCCCCTCTCTCTCTCTGACCCTCAGACCCTCTCTCTCCCTGACCCTCAGCCCCCCCCCTCTCTCTCTTGCTCTCAGCCCTCTCTCTGTGTTGTTGGTCTGCAGCAAGCAGTGATTTGGTTTGGAATAATGGGAGTGGGAGATATATAAACTAGGGGCGGCCATCTTGCTGGTGGGTGAAGTGCTGAACACCTTGGAGACTGATGTGTTGTAACGCGGTTACCTCCATCACCTGGCATCGGGTTTTGATGATTTATTCCCAGAGCATGTCATTGTAATTCAGGTTAACGAGTATTCGTGGGTAATTTGAGAGTGTCGATAGATTAACCCTTTGAAGCTTGCAGTTATAAGGGTCATAATTGTGACATAGGTTGAAGGAAAGAGGAATACAGTGTGAGCTGTGAGTAAGCAGAGAAACAGAGCGGCCTTTCAGCAAAGCTGGCAGTGTGGGATTGTTGGTGTGCCGGCGGGTCCCCCCGTGGCAGTGCCGGGTAGAAACGTGTCTGCTGAGCGGGAACGGAGCAGCTGTTGGTCTCCATTACTCTGTCATGAGAACATGGAGCGCAGGATAAACCCCACTCAGGGACTTCCAGGGGTCGCGCGGGGACAAGTGGGAAAGTTTAATGCAAGTGTGGAAAGTGGATTTGGTGTGGATCTACTTAACAGTGCTAGGCTGGATCGGATTAACCCTTTTCCCGTTGGGGCCCAGGGGCCAAATGCATTGTGGGTCCCAAGGCAGGGAGGGGGTTTAGTTGCCATTTTTTGGGGGTATTTTTGGATGTGAGGCTGGGATCGTTGTACGGGGCGACCCTGAGGAAGCGGGCATCGGATAAACAAGCGTTTGGGGTTTATTCTGTGGATTAACCCTTACTTGCCTCTACGGCACTCAGTGGGTAAATGTCCGCGCTGGGATCTATGGTCTAGGTTTGTACGATATCTGGATCGGGAAGGTTTTTGTTAATAAACTGCTGTGGCAAAGCCTCAAGCTGGCTGAAATAGAAGCAAATGTATAGCGCAAATGACAAAACAGGTTTTAATTTGTCTTATAAAATCGCAATTTTGTGTCGCATAGAAATGTATTTTTATATGAGTGAATTTGATAATTGCCCCATGGTGCTCTCTGATCTATCCATCTAAACTGAATTCTGCGGGGACTTTGTCTGTTAAAGGGATTGTTATGTATGGAAAATAATTTAAAAAGTATAGTACAAAAACAGGGGAGACCACAAGCCACAGTTTATCACTTTTCGGACCCAAAAATGAATCTCTAATTAATTAATGATCAATAATCGCTAATAAAGACGAGTACTGTTTGTGTGCTGTTGATGTGCCATCTTGTGGTGAAATGAGAGTACTGCAGCACATTTGACACAATGACCAATATCAAAGCTTTTAGCCCCAAATATACTCAGTAAAACTATATATTATTGCATAAACCGTGAAATGTGATTTCAATAGATGATTTCTAACAAAATCCTATTAACCCTTTGGGGCAAGCATGGTGCATGTACGACCTTTAGAACGGACTTGGGAATCATTCTGCATGTAGACAAAATCTAAAAACTAGTTTGAATCGGAATGAATCTCTTAGTTCGCTTTGGATAGTTAATCTATCAATGCTTTCCGTGCCTTCAGTTTACTGAGCTCTGTGGAATGTATATTTTGAATATTTTTTTAATATTTAAGAAAAAAAAAAAAAAATTTGCTACTAACCCGGAGAAAATATTTTCTCACAAGTTTACTAACGGCTCCTACTGATTGATTTAGTATTTTAATATGGAATATTAACATGGCATATTTTTTTTACTATATTTTGGTAACTACTGAATTTATTAACCAGGATGTTAATTGCTTTTTTTTTTTTTCTCGTTTTCCAAGATTCTTTAGAATTTTCTGAATATTCTCAGATTATGCTGCTAATTATTTTTAATCCGTACAGTGGTTTCTAATATAACAAAGTTACGGGACATATAGTAATTAGAGGTTGTATGTTCCAGAAAAGTTTTCCATATGATAAGAATCTCAGTTTTTGGTGCTATGGTCCAAAAATACCTTTTTTTTTTTATTATTTTTTTTTTTTATTTAGCATTTCTAGAATGCATTTTTGCCTTTTTTTTTTTTTCTATATCTGAGTGTTTTTATATTTAATACAGTCTGTCTGTCTGGCGATAAACTCTAATAATTGAGTTGTTTTATAAATCCAGGGAATATTCATTTATTATCACTGTCTCTACTCAGAATACAGGAGATTTTAGGGCAATTATTTAAAGTGCTGTTTTTGTGCAAAAGCTAAATAAAAAAAAAAAAAAATGATTAAGATAATTCAAATGGCAATTTTTGCTAACGATGCCCGCGGACGTTTTTTCTCTTACTGAAGGGTGTCTGGGTTCTAAAATGATTGCAATAACTTTTTGAATGTGTAATAGTTACGTATAAGTGCTATAAGTTCTAACTTTTCTAATTATGTTTCTAACCCGCTTTGCATTTAATCTGCCCATATAGCGAAAGAGCTGGGGTATTTACCCGGATAAAGCTCATTTCTAATATAACCCAACTACAAGAGTGAAGCCGCATTCCGGAGACGTGCTGATTCTCTAATTATATTAATACCGAATACGATTTTTTTTTATTTATTTTTTTTGTGCAGTTTTGCGGTATTTAGCGAAAATTCTTATTTAACATGGAAAATGAAACTAATCTTTTTTTTTTTTTGTCCCTAAAATGTGGAATCGGTTAAACACAGTTACAGAATGTTAACGAGCGCTCCGCTGTGTGCAATGTATGGAAACGTTGTGTACACGCTAGTCGGATTAAACCACCGTATTAAATGACATTTTGGTTCACGGTGATTTATTTTAATTAGCGCTTGGAGAATATGTGTGATCGTCCTCGTAACCAAGTAGGTTTGGTCAGTTTGTGCAAGATCTGCCTTTCAGCAGAGGCATAAATAGTGTGTATGAGTGTGAGCATGTTACTGGATATGGGTGTAAGCATGTGTTAGGGGTGAGGGAGTAAGGTGTGTTAGTGTATGTAATGTGTTTAATATGGATTTAACCCCTTCAGTCCCAGGGGTTTTTGGTCCCTCAAAGCCCGGAGCATTGTTGCGCTATGTCGGTTCAGCGATGATTCTCTTTTCCTGTGAGTAGTGCACCCACGTAAACTATATATTGTTTTTTCAAGGAGAGCTAGAGCTTTCTTTTGATACCATAGTCGGAGGATTAGCTGAAAATGTAGAATTCGAAATTTAGTAAAAACTAGCGAAAAATAGAAAAAAAATCGCCTAATTTTTTTGTTTTCATTTTCCCTCTAAATCCTCACAAAATTAGGTAAAGTGACAGAAAATTCCATCCAGATTTATCCATTCAGGTGTCCTGATTTCAGAAATACCTCATTTATATAGAATTTCCATACTTTTCCAGCACATAAAGCCAACATACTATAAGGTGTACGTTACTTTATACAAAGCCGTTGCATTTTTACATTAGGCACGATGGGACCGCAACTCTTATTTTAAACAAATAAAACAAAAACACCCACACAGGTATATATTTCTGTAAAGCAGACAACCCAGGCTATCCTATCAGAGGTATTTGGGCATTCTACATGCAGGTATTTGGCCACCAATCGCTGTCAAAGGTGGCCACAGAAATGAGTTCCTGCGCTTTTCTCACCAACGCATCTTAGTATTTTGTAGTATTCTTAGGATTTTTTGTACGGGATACGCGTTACGGCAGAGAAATCTCTCCTAAAGTGTTCAGCCGCCTCTCCTGATTACGGAAATACCCCACATGCCTAGTTTTTTTTGTGGTTTTCTGGACATTACAGGGCACAAACGGGACCATGCGCGTTATGGATTCCAAACGTGAAATGTTCACATTTTGCTTTAGTAGACCTATGTTTCATTTGGGCCTGTTTAGCACCCCCCTAATTATAAATACCCCCATAAAAGTATATATTTCTGCAAAGCAGACAACCCAGAGTATCTCATCAAGAGCATTTGGCCAATGTTCATGCAACCATTTGGCCGCCGATCACTGCCAAAGTCAGCCGTTGCTCTAATTTCCTGCACTTTTTCCCCCAACACTTCTGTGTTGCTGAGGGTTTTTGGCACAGGGTACGTGTTGCGGCAGAGAAATCCAGCCTAAAGTGTTCAGCCGCCTCTCCTCGTTACGGAGATACCCCACATGCCTAGTTTTCTTGTGGTTTTCTGGACATTACAGGGCTTCGTCATCAGCCTGAGTGAGGAAGTCATGCGCCTCCTCAGCGCCATTGTACACGACACCTACCTACCCAATTTCTAAAGCCCTGCGCTATCCCCAATTCCCTCTAACACCCACCAAACTAAACCCTTTTTTTTTTTTTTTTTTGAGGATGGTGGGGAGGAAAGGGTGGGTTGATTTAGGGTAAGACAGGTATTTGGGGGTTTATATAGGATTTTGTTTTTGCACTAAACACCTGCAGCTCTGCACGATGATCCCTCTCTCAACGGAGGAGAGAGGAAGAGCATCTGCAGTAACGGTCACACGATCGCTGTGATTGGTCATCACAGCCATCATGTGACGTCACTGCCGGATGTGGGGCAGTCCCCCCCAATGCTAATGGCACACCGGAGGGAAAGCCCGATCCTAGCCAGACCCTGCAGGGATCCCCGATCCTCCCGTGAACTTTCAGGTGACGTCTCCCAGGGGCCGCCGGCGGTTTTTGATAAAACCAACAATGAATGATAATCCGTCGGAACACAAAAAAATCCTTCAGCTATTGTTTATTGAGATCCGGGTTCTACAAACGTCAGAAAGTAACATAAAATCCATCGTAACGTATAAACACATTTACACTTCAAGTGAACACGGTAAGCGCTGGGCACATGCGCAAAGCCTGCCTTTTAACTCCTTCCCTGCTGGTGCACAATGTAGTAGATTGGTCCCTGTGTAACTTCCACTGAACTAGACTACTAATACTGGCAGCGGGGGGGGGGGGTAATTTGCCATGTTTTGAGCAGGTAAGGGGTTAAGTCGTAAGATTAGAACCCCCAGAAATATTTTATGCAATAAGAAGATAAAATGTATCTGCAGAAATATACATTTTTATTTGCTAATTAGGCCCCAGGGGCCACTGCTTTGTGTAACGCCGGACACCAAGAGCATTGTAATAGTTAAATATGATGGGTGGGATCTGGCCTTTGCTGGTCCGGACTGGTTAAACTGGTCCGTAAAACTGTCTGTACGCTTGCTGGAACCCGATGTGGTCGGCCAGCTCGTCGCAGTCCGGGTTGAGTTCGCAAACTTCCCGCTGGGATTCTAGGGGAGATCCGGCGGCGGGAGCGGCAACATGCGTCCTAAACAAACGCAAAAACCACGTCAATACACAGATTCAGGGGCCACGTGCCTATCCCACGCACGTTTAAATTCCCTCACTGTATTGCCCTGTACCACTTCTGCTGGGAGGCTGTTCCACTTGTCTACCACTCTCTCATGTAAAATAGTAGCATCATCTGCATGAGATTGAAACACAGACGAGACAGAGATGGGGTTTTACTTACGGGCCGCGGGGGTTGCTTCTCGTCTGCCTCTGAGCAAAATTACTGGACTGCTTTCTGGAGAGAAAAGCTGTGGGGAACAAAGAGACGGGGTTACCATGGAAACCAACACATTGTTCTGGAGTAACTTGGAGCAAAAATACGTGGTGATAAAATCTCACCGTCTGAGCCGCGAGAATCGGCCGCAGCGTCAGAAGTGTAGTGATCTGGGGGGGGGGAATAGTGATTTTAGTCAAATTCAAGGACATTTTACTTCAATGAAGTTCTAGAAAATACATTTAGAACGAGGGTTTTAAGGATGTCGTGTAACTTTATCTCTAATTCCATATTAATGCCCTCACCCCGTCACCCCGAACTAACTCTTGTATGGGAGTTGCAGAGTTAAAGGAGTAGTCCCCATACCTGTGCGCCCCCAGCACAGCGCAGCCATGCCCAGCAGAGCGACGAGGACCGCGGCTTTCATGGCTCCTGGAGATGCTGTCGATGCGTCCGTCTCGTGTTTACTTCCCCCTACGGAGCTGCAGAGAATTTATACCCCCCTGGGCTGGCTGGGAAGGGTCCACGGCCCTTCTTTTGCCCCCACATCGGGGTAGGCGGATTCAGGCTTTGTGGCACCTAAAAGCCCCAAAAAAGCCCAAAGAAAAGCTGCATCCGCTCCCAAGCTTTATTTGAAAATAGACGGCGTTTCCGGCCAAGGACTCTTAACCCTTCAACAGCAAAGGGCAAATTGATCATTTCACCCCGAACAGTTATTCCCTCGAGTAACCCTTTAAATGCATCTGTATTCTATTAACCCCAAACAGCCGCAGAATAAGAATAGAGTGCCCCCCGCCCCCCCATATCTCATAGGGGGGCACATAATCCAACTTGAGGCTAAATATTTTAAAAGATCTGAAGGGTTAACCTGTAGTTATAGTATGCAGTGCTCTGTACGGGGTATAGAGTTTGGGTACTGGCTGCCAGCCCCATGCACTCAGAGACCCCCGTGCACTCAGAGACCCCCGTACTAGAACGCAGCCTTTCTATGCAAAATATATAAAATATCATCTGCACTTCCTGTTCTGCGTTATTCCTCCCCTGCCCCATCCCAGGTTTTGCGAGTTTTGGTTTTGTTGGTAATGTTTATTATGATGGTGAAAGAGGGACTCGTTGAGTACATAGGAGGACTCGGTCTGTTCTCCGCTCGGGACCTGCGCCTCGGTAACAAGGAAGGGGTTAAACCAGTCATAGGGCACAATAATGCCACGTTATGCAGAGAGCGTCTCCTGTCCTATGGAATTATATTCCACCGGCTTTTCCTCCCCATCGCCATCCGTGTCCCGGGGATCCCCCTCTGGAGCCGGTGTTCTTTCTTAGTATTGTTGCATTATGTGGCAACCAACGCATTTCACAGCATACTTCCATAAAAGAAGCCGAGACCAGAGGCAGCCTGTGGCAGAATCAGCATTATGTGATCAATTTCCTGTCCGGACATTCTCTTACTCTCACCTCAGCCTCACAAAGGCTGCCTGAGCCAATCAACAACAACCAGCAGCCTAACGAAGGGAGAGAGAGCTTAATGGGGAGGAATAATCATGCAGATCCTGAGAACAGGAAGTCGCAGTTATCGCGTTTAGGGACGTTAGAGGTTCTTTTGCTGCTGTGCTTTAGAGTTAAACGTAATTCTGCTAGATCAGCAGAATTCTGCATCCGCCGCCCGCTCGCTCATTCCACATCTGGCTTAGCGGATAATGACCCATCACGGGAGCCTGCGAGGGGTAAACGCCGTCTCTAACCCGCGATCCTCGTCTGTATCATTAGGAGGGGACGGAGTTCGTGGAGAACCACAGGGTCCACCGCACGTCCAAACCTACAGCCTGCGGCAGCACGATCTGTATTTACACGTCTACGTGGACCAAGTACCGAACCCTGTACGCCCCATCACTTTAACCCCTACCTAACCAGAAACGCTGAGCTATGTGGGCAACAAGGAAATCCGGCCCCTACTAAAAGCTCAGTGGAGCTGCCTCCCAGCAGAAGTGGTAGAGGCTAATACAGTGAGTGAATTTAATAGGCATACGGCTCCTGAATCTAAGACGAGACTAACGGCTGATTAAGGTCTTTACAGCAGGAGAAACGGGACAAATGACCAAAAGGGGTCCCCTTAAACAAACAAAAAAGCCCCGACAATACCCCCTCGCTGCACCGCTAACTATTTAAAATACCAGGATATAGTCTGTAGACTTCCGAAGTAGTGGGTACAGAATCTCTCCGGGCATAGAAGGTATGAGCCACATTCACACTGCAACATAACATTTATTATTAAAAAGAAAATCATTTTTCCATTTAAAAAAAGCCACGTGGAGCTCCCCAACACTGCTTAATGCCCAGGTCCGCTCCCAAGTCGACATCAAAGTGCGGCGGGGCCCCCCGGGAGTCTGGCCCTGATCCGTATAGGGCCCGGACGCGGAATATGATGTCATCGCCGCTGCTCGTCACTTGGGTGTTTCGATGGACAGAACGAGCTCCCTCTGAGCTTTACTCAACTCCTATAAGCAAACAAAACATTTCCCAGCAACGTTCACTTCGGGCGTAAGTGCCAACGCTTCCCGCCTCCCATCATGCACCCTGATTGGCTGCTTCTGGGTAAGGCGTAGCAGGCGGGCAGGATATGGTTAATTCCTGAATCAGCTGATACATTTTGTTAAATTGTCTTTTTGTGTTGTGTTTACAAAGTTGCGTTTTAGTAACGGATACTTTGTGTCTAAACAAAGCGGTTACATAGTGAAAAGAACTGTAAAGCAGAGCCCACAGCACCAGGCTCATTTACACCTTGTTACCCCTAGGGTGGCCCCTCACCGTCCTGCCCGATTAACCCTAATTGCCCCCCCTGAGCAGACCCTCACCAGCCAGGCCTGCTTCCTCTTCTCAATCTCTTGCTGCATGTCTTGGATCTTCTTCCTCCCCGCCAGCACCGATTGCGCCAGCTTGGCGTTCTCCTCCGTGCGCTCCTTCAGTCCCTTCCTCAGGTACTCCCGCTGCTGCAGGAGGTACGGCACCAAGTGGCTGCGCAGGTCCTCCTCCGGAATCCCGCTAGGACGCCTGCGAGGGGCACAGAGCCGTCAGGACTACCCACCGCGCAGGAGAACGCGGGCCGGCCTCTGGGCGGGCTCGCCAAGCAATGGCGGCACTATTCCTTTACCGTCTCACTCACCAGGCCAGGGCGTTCGCTTCTCCTGCCTCCTTTTCCATCCTGTCGAGGGAGTCCAGCAGCTCCTCCAGATTACCTTCATTCTTTATTTCCTGAATCTCATCCTGAGGGGGGGGAGGGGCAATAGCATGTAAAGGGTAAAGGGACCCTCGGCTCCGATTTGAGTAACTGCCCCGTTGTGGGCATCTCTTGGCACTGTCTCTTACCTTGATAGACTCCTGGAGCTGGGACACAAACTGGTCGTAGATGCTCCGCGTGATCTCCGGCTGCACCTTATAGAACCGCCGGTAACAGCGTGCAAACCGCTGGTAACTACGGAGAAAGCGAGGCAACTTTCAGCCAATCAGATCATTGTATGTTACACATTTTATACTAATATCCCGTACCGTTTGACATTTCTTCTGTTGTGCCTGCCAGTGAAACGCGCTGGGCACGCTGCAGAGATTTATTACCAAACAGTTACATTGTTACAAGAAGCTTAACCCCTTGGATGCTGGGAAACAGCTGAGATCTGTGTGCCCTTTAACCCCATGTGGATCAGACAGGCAGATCCCTGGTCGCCCAGCCTGCTGCTGCGTTATAAGATTATTGTTAGATCGGCAGCTATTCAGACCGGCAGCGTGTCTCCTGAACTACAAACACGGAATTCCCTGCAGCCAATCAGGCACAAGCAGAGTCTACATCTAACTAATCAGAGTTTAGCAAAGGCAGCCAATAAACTGCGACTTAAAACAGCCAATCAAACGCCAGCAGTGATCAACCAACTACCTCCCCGCAGCCCTCTCTTTTAGCCAATAAGCGTGCAGGCAGCTGCGTTTCACCTGCCCGCCTCCACCAGCCCCTCCAGGAACTTGTCCATCAGGGTATTAAAGATCAGTAACCGCTGAGGGCCCTGTAGAGGAGGGGGCTTCGGCTCTTGGGGCTCTCCAGGGGTCTGTTCGAGGGGCCCAGCGGGCGCTATCGCATCACCCCTCTCTCCTGCCTCCATCTTCCTCGGTCCTTTCCCCTGGCCTTCCCGCCAAGCAACATCAGTCTCTCCTACCCAGTTATTGGTTGGTTGAGGTATCACTCACAGCGTAGTTCCCGCCCCCAGCACATGTCCTTTAGAGGTAACGATACATTTGTTTTAGGTGCCTCAACTATAATAACAGGAAATGTAGGTGTCCCCAGGGGCCACTAATACGGTATTATTAGAACTGCAAATGTATCCCAGGGGCCAATAGTATTATTAGAACAGGAAATGTAGGGATTCCAGGGGCCAATAATATCAGAACAGGAAGTGTATCCCAGGGGCCAATAATATTATTAGAACAGGAAGTTTAGGGATTCCAAGGGCCAATAATATTACTAGAACAGGAAGTGTATCCCAGGGGCCAATAATAATATTAGAATAGGAAATGTAGGAATTCCAGGGGCCAATAATATAATAATAAAAGCGTTATAACCGCAGCAGATGAATGGATTTAACGTTTCCATATATATCATTAGCTTATACCGAGCCGGTCTGCCATAGTTGGCGCCGTCTCATCCGGTGACTGCTCTCTCTCTGGTTACAGCGGAACATCCATTGGCAAGTAACATCTTAGTGTAAATACAGCGGATTGATGCGATGCGTGTGATCTGGGCTGCGGAACTCCACTCAAGGGCCACAAACATGCTGGGAGTCCTGCGTGTCTGTTTAATGAACGCTTCCTGGAGAGCCAAAAGCCACGGCCTGTTTGTGGCCCTCGAGGACTGGAGCTGTGTAGCCTCGGTACAGATCATGGCTTTTGGTAATTGTATTTCTGGAACTCTGCTAATGGATATCATGCATTCCTGCCGCCCCCCACAGACTCCATCCTAAAAGTCCTCGACTTATATCAGACAGTAAACCCCAAACCACGGCGTTGAAGCCGCGGCATTGTCTATTTGTGAGGCTTTACTGGGAAATGCGTCGGGTCCCCTTACATACATTTCTCATCCCAAAGGAGTGTATTCACTAACGCCCGAGAGGAGCATTTCATCTCAGCTCTTCCTCCATAACACCCAGGTAAGCGAGTGAGATGGATGACCCATTTAGTTAATACGCCCCAAACTCAGCAGTCTTCTCCAGGGTCGGTTGATCTCTGAGGAACTGCTTTCCGAGCCCTCGATGTATCAAGGCCAGTGACGTCGAGGCAATAAACGGAACCTGGAACCTTTTTCATTCCGGTAGCGCGTTCGGTTTATAGAGCGTGACTCTAGTAACGGAGAGCGAACCGGGTACTAACGGGTATTAATATCCACCGACCCACCACCGCAGAGTCCGTAAAAATGTTTATTGAAGGACAAGTAAAACGTACGCCGCCTCGAGACCAAAATACATTTAACTTGATTACTTTTCACACCTTGAAATCAAAATGTGAAGCTGGAACACTTTATTATACGCAGTGCGTGTTATTCGCTAAAAATTCATAGTGTCATACAAAGGGTTACAGGCATATTCTGCACCTTAAGGGGGGGGGGGTAAATGTTGCCCAGCATATCAAATCTCTTGACTTCTGAGGTCCAGTGTCTTAATAACCAGCAGTTACATGAATATTCACTATATTTAGCACAGGGATTTCTAAAACTTCCTGAGATGGCCTCCAACACAAGCAGACCTTCGGACATATGTACCAATAAACAAACCTTGCAGATAAACGTATTAAATAAAATAACCCCCCCCCCCCCAAGATGTCACTTGGGGTATGCAGTGTCCTGGGACTGGACATTGTCCCTCCGATCCGGGAATCCAACATTATAATGACCCTGGGTTTATCTGCCGGTAGATAACATTCCATTTTAAAGGGGGGGGGGGGGGTTAAGAGAAAAATCATTAAATAAGGTTAAAAAATACATTTCATAAATGTGGTACGCCTGCAAATTTGTTTTGAGAAGGAGGGGCCAATCAAAACAGGAATCTATAGCGATGCTGACTCTGGCTTCTATTCACCTCTGTAAACATATCACCCTGTTCGGCTACCACATTAAATAAAACCGATTTCAATTTGTTTAAAAAAAAAAAAATTAAAACATAAGCCCCTTTCTAAAAACAAAAATAGTGGAAAGAAATACGGAAGGGAATTCGGGGACAGGAAATTACCACAGACTCGTGTCGCTCACGTGCGCAATGACTAAGAAAAGACACTATGTACATAGAAGGGTTAGTCCATGTATAGAATGATGGGGGGGCTCTGGTTCCCACGTCTCCCCGGTGGCTCATGTTGTCCACAATTCCGTCCAGGAGCGGTAGAGGCAGCCAACGTAGCTCTCAAACCGTCTTATCTATCCGACCAAGGTCAGGAACAAGTCAACGTTCTCCACGCCGCTTCTCCTGCCTCATCCCTTAAAATGGAACCTCCACTCCTAATTAAAGATTCCGTGCTCCTTCCAGGTTCTAGGAACAGGATCACCAATGTCTTGCGTCAACCAACTCCGGTCGGAGGCTGATCTTTTTCAAAGTCTCGTAACCCACCACAATGACTATGGTGGACGGCGTAGAGGATATGATGCGTGCCGAGAGACCTTTGGTGAGGCCCCAGGGTCCTTCTTCTGCCATCAGCTGCTTGAAGGTGTTGATGATGGAACGCTTGCCTTCCACCTGCAACAAATGAACAGGAAAGCATCGATAAGAACCATTTTCACAAAAACATCTAAAGAAAAGAAAACTCAGCCGACGTATTTTTGGACGTCCTGCATATACGGACAAGACCTCGAGGCACATTGTGGACATCGGATATCACCAATGTGTAAACCTCTGGGGGGCCGGCTACCAGCTGGTCACAACCTCTGGCAGATCTTCCATGTAATGTGTCAAGATACAGATAGCTAACAAAATCCCTAGCGCTGGGGTGTACAGTTACCCCTACGTGAGACGTGCGGGTTACCTGCACACGTGCCCTTATCACATCCATGGGGTTGGTCAGGGTAGCTGCAGTGGCTGCAGCCAGCGGCCCGGATATGGCTTGGAGGAGGAGATGAGGGCAATCCTTTGGGGATAGACGGGATAATTGTTCTAAGGGGGGAAACAAAAGATTCATTAAGACACAGAAATAAAAGGATCTACAAAGGAGATTTTTTTCCTCTGGTAACGCTGCTCCAATCTTTACTTTGATGGTGTAGCTAGAGGCATCGGCGGAGGCATCTCACCATCATGTAGTTGTAACTATTAGTGCCTGAGCAGGTCCTCTTCCAAATACACAGCAGAACATAACTTACAATAATCTATACAACCTCCGGGGTCTGACTCGTCTACTACTCACCGGCATAGAAGTGGTAGAAAGGCCACCATACTGCGCTGTTTGGGATGTAGGTGAGAAGAGAGGCAACGTAACCCCTGTAAAAACCTCTGAAACCGTCCGCTCTGAAGATCTGCTTGATGATATCCTTGGTCTGCCCGAAAGCCACCGTCTGCTTCCTGTCCGCTGTGAGAACCCGAAAGCGTCCCATGCTTTCACCCTTCCTCTGCATCATGAGGTGCTGGGAGACTACGTCTATGGGCACGGTAATACTCTGGGCCACCAGTGACGCCGAGCCACCGGCCACCAGCGACTTCACCGTATTACTGCTACTGTACCCGGACACGTACTTTCGGGTCAGTTCGTACGTGGTCACGTAGCACTGTCCAGAGATCAGCGTGAAGGTGTTGACCAGGAACCCCCGGTAAAACCCAGCGACTCCTTCCGACCTCAGAATCTTCACGAAGGCGTCGAACGTCCCATTGTAGAGGCTTTTCCCCTTCTGCACCTGCAGCCTGGTCCGGATGAGGGTGAAGGGGTAGACGCTCACCCGGATCATCATAGTCATACATACCCCGAACACATAAAACTTCTTCTTGTCTAGATGCTCCCACTCTATGATCTGGATGTTCCGCTTGTCCTCCATGGCGCCAGGAATCAGGCTTCCTTCCCCCTGCGACGATAGATTCGGTTATTTCTAGAACAAATCCCCGGGCGCATCCGGTACCGGAATACACCGAACACGGATTCTGACAGACAACACAATACAAACAAACTCTCCCGAGAAACCCCCCTCGATATTTGGGATGGTCACCGGCAGCTCTTTCGAGCGCTTTGTTCTGAACACTTAGTGCAGCCAATAAATAGTAAATCTCGGGTTACCATCGCCTACATTAAGCGAGCGAGCGACTGTAACCCCAGCCAGCAGCTACCAGTTACAACCTGTCTATTACAAGCGTCTGATGACCGGAACGTACCACACAGGTTTAACTGCGCTTGGGTGACATCATAAACTAGACGTCTGCCTCACAACATTGGAACATTCATGGAAAAACATTTTACTTATGGCGTTTCGGCACAGGGCGGTGGATTAAAGTGTTCTGATTTCATGACCACCGCACTCCATACAACGACCTGGACAAGTCGTCGGCCACCGGGAGCTCCTGCAGGACTTATGTGTGCTCCGCGTGACCTGCTAGAAATCCGCGTGAAGCGTCTGCAGGGGAATAACCTCGGGTAATAAATCTCGCTTCCTTCGGGAGGTCAGTGACCCCGTCGACTTCCGGAACTTTGCCCCATCGGAAGAATTCAATTCCTCCTAAGAACTGACGCAAGATCTTAAAGGGATCCACCAGATTTAATGCAAATTTCTGCCACAAACCTGGATTTGGTCATACAAACCGGAGCTCATAGGCGCATCATTTCCGAATAACTTTTTTTTATGACATCATCAATCCGATATGGATGCCCCTCACCGTCTGCCATTGTAAATGCTACACAACCCGTAACCATGGACAGCACCGAGACCCCCAGCAATCACCACACACGTCTCCGACGCGCAAACGGCCATCGCAATTTGGTTACAGAATTAACGCACCTTCGCTCTCAGGTACCAGGACCTTCACAGACGGACATCATCGGCTCCCTCGCCAGGACACGGCCGATGCCTACGCGCAGACGTGACGGCCGGCATCTGAGATACACGAGAGACGTGGGACGATCACTTCACGTGCCCTAAACCGCTAATCAGGAATGCCGGCGGGTGTCGGTGACTCGTAATGACAACTTCTGCTCCACAACTGTAAAGGAATTACACTGATGAGTTACAATTAAGGGATGTAACTAATCGTGGGGGGGCGGGTGTGTGTGTGTGTAATGGATCCACAGCACGAAGCTGTATAGATGTATTGATCCTTACCCCCCATAGGATCAACGCTTATTCCCACCCCTTCTGTTGCCCCCTCTGACCCCAGATGAGGGTAGTAAAGCCCCCTTGCTAATACCCCATGGTAACAGTACCTGTCCGTGTCCCTCTTGCAGCTGCCCAGGCCTCAGCCCACCCTCTCTATCCTGCCCTCTCTGCTCGGGGACACCTTCCTTCCACCACCTGCCAGCCAATGCCGGAAGTCGAGGGCCTGATTCCCACCAGCCAATGGCCGGATAGGTGATGTCAGTAGAGGTGGGGCTTCTCTTAAAAAGCCATCTGAAGGCATTAACTTACCAGAAAGGGGTCACATGACCTCACTATACGAGCAGTCCATTTCTGTGGAAGATACCACTTCTGAAATAGGCTGGAAAATATTTTTCGCGGTAAATATAAATTACAGACACCTCACGGCGCACAGTAATATATGATATGTTTATATGAATGCATATATTACAATAAAACATAGTGTCATGGCTTCTCCTGACTGCACTCAGTCCCAGTATGAATTTAACGGGTTCTCATCTTTAATTCATGGACCTCGGCTGCCACACAGCTGTCTAGCTCTGATAGGCACAGGCCGTTGCCATAGTGATGCCCTTACCCAAGATGGCCAGCTCATCATCACTCGAGGTGGAGCCTACCAGTAATAGCAATGGCTGCCCTCATCCTGGTGACATGAAATCCTGTGGAAGGGGAAAGGCTGTCACTGTCAGGAGCTCTATCCAGGCCATTGAGGGGTTACTGGGGAAGGAAAAAGCGCAGGGAGATACACTCTTGCAGGTTTGTGGTCTAAAACATTGGAAAGATACTAAAATGCCAAGGACAGCAATCTGTCCCATGTCAAAAGCTGCCTGGGCATGATGGGAATTGTAGTCTAGAGTTTATGGAGTACCATGTGTTTCATATTCCTAGCAGGGTCTAGTAAATGTGTATTTTAACATCCAGGAGACGGGTGTGCTGATTAGAATTGAAATATTTAGAATGCTAATGCGATGAATAGTTAATAGAGTTAGCGTACGGGTTATCTTTAGCTTCTATTTAATTATTAACGATCTCTTTCTGGTCTCCTAGGTGTATGCAGTCCGCTGTCTGAATTATTGGGGTCCGTGGTTAAACGGAGGGGGTTCGTGCGAAGAAGCATGGGTGCTGGCTACCCGGAGAGACGAGACGCGCTGCTGTCCTTAGCTTCCTCGGATTAGCAGAGGCCGTTGATCGCTTCGTTTTCCCCCAAGACTCGCGTCTGATTAAAGCAAGCTTTGGACAGAAGAATGGGGAACGTGCTGGCTTCCCCGCATGTGTCATGGCGCAGGAGGAGGAAAGCTTTTGCCCTCCCCAACCCTGGTAGCTTCGATGAGCTGCATAAGAGTTGCAAAGGTGAGTGACCCCTTGGATGGCCCAATATGGTAGCCATATTGACACAGCACCCCTAGGACTCTAAGGGTCACCTGGGGGCATGTGCGTCAAATCTAGTGCATGACGTCATCAGGTGGCAGTTCCCATCTCAGCAGTTTTATTTTGAGAAACACATACTTTTCACGTGTAGCTGCCCCATGTCTCGCATTAACTTTCTCCAATCCCTCGTGTATTACTCCATTGAAATACAGCCGAGATCATGGTCCTTGCCCGCCATCTTTGTAAATCTTTTTACTGAGGTTGAAGATAATGTATTGCTTGGAGTATAAGAGTGTTCTTTTTTGGTAATTATCCCTTAGACTTCGAGATATATGTATATTAATTTGATCTGTTCCTTTAATGCTTTCTTTGCTTGGTTACAGACGTTTTTCCTCTGCAGATGGAAGGGGTGAAAGTAATTATCAACCGACCTCTCAGTAGCCATTTTCAGGTAAAACAGACACTGTGGGGTTAAATGTAAAATCATTACTCTTTCACCCACTGCACTACAACAGTTGGATAATAGTTTGAATACGTTTCTGTTCCTTATGGGGCGGTGTAAGCGTGTGTGAGAATGTGACGTTAGAGCGTGTGTGTATGTTTGTGTATGGGGTTGGCGCGAGTGTGCGTGTGCAAGGCTATGGTAGTAGAGTGTAAGAGGCGAACCTGGGGTTAGTGGTGATAGCAAGGGGAGGAAGAGCGTCGGAAATTATCCCTGTCTGCCACAGTCTTTGGCACAAATAATTGCTTAATCAAATAAAAAATCTATTCATATATTTTTGCCGGGGAAACCTAATTGTCACGTGACACCTAAGCAAGCAGTGATAGGTTGCTGAGTTTTTATAATTTGTGTTTGGGTGGCCGCTGATGGAATGACGCACTTTCTCTTCTCCCCAGGTCAGCCACACCGTTCATATGAGCACAGCTGGTCTGTCCTGCTACCACTTCAACGCCAAGTACATCGGGGACGAACAGCCCAGCCCCTTGGAGGTAGCGGAAAATTCTCTGCTCGTTCTCTTTACTAACCACGGAATCTGTGTATTCTAGAATACCTAATATGTGCAAGCTTACCAAGGATAAAATATTGTGCTTAGAAATGATACCCATATGCAAATTGGTGGTTATGGGGCCTTATTTGCATATGAGGGTCCATGATAGTATTACAGCTTCTAACACAATATTTTATTCTTCGCCCATTTAAAGATTAATTCCGTCCCGCCAACGAACGGTCATTTTTGGATTACGTGTTGCGAGGAAGTGCTGGTTGGACAAGGTGTGCGGCTGTAAGGGGTATGATAGCCATGAGCGTACTCTTCAAGTGCAACTGGGATCTGGTCGTTGGTGACCGTTTGTGTTCTGATGCCCATCGTAGTCCGTAAAATATTTTTCAGTTATGCCTTCAGTGCATTAAATGGTAACCGGGGGATACTTGCTCTTTCATTAAGTGATTGTAAGGAGACATCACACCCGCATTTCTTTTTCTACAAATATATTTTGTTATGGACTGTTGAGTCCTTTCTCTTCTCTAATCCCACGACCAATACGTTTGTGAATCTTATTTACCTCTGGTTTCTTGCAGAATTTCCCGGTGCTCATCGGGGATCTGGATAGCAATGGGAGCCTGAATGCCCAGATCCAGTATCTTTTCACTGACCGCATCCGATCCAAAGCTGTATTTCAGGTAAGCGGACAGAGCTGTCCTTTTTAAAGCCGCGTCATTTAACTTGGGATTTAACTCATTTATCTATAATTTATTGTGCCGCTGTTTATTTTTGTTTGTTTCGCACACATTGTAAAAATACAGGATCCCAGAGTCCACTCATCGTTTTTTTTTTTCCCCTGTAGACCCATCACTCCAAATTCCTCACGTGGCAGATTGATGGGGAGTACAGAGGTGATAATTACACAGGAACTCTGACTTTGGGAAATCCTGACATCATCAACCAATCTGGTAAAGAATGGGTAGAACACTCATTTTATCAAATACCTTTCTACTGACTCCGTCACTCAGAATCTGTTGTTGAACCCACAGAGTACCAGAAAAGATCCAGTAGTAATGTCTGCTTTTAAACACAAGATCTGATTGTCTTTTCTGTATTGGTCATTTTTTGTTCAAGAAGATTCTTTCACAGTTTTTGTTGTCCAGCCAGTCTGAAAAACTGGGACGTTCGCCTGGTCTTCACAAGATCGTAGTTGTTACTTTGAGAAACATAACTTTGAGGTTGGGATTCTGGTCTTGGGTCTGTAAGTGGCAAAGAGTCTTCTGCCCTTGAAAGACGTATCTCAGTTCTTAAAGGAACTCCCTTACCTATAATTTTAGGACCGGCGCCAGAACACGACACCTAAAGTACATATCTAGAGATCTTAATGGAAGGACCAAACCAGTTGGCCCATCCAAACTTGAAGTCTTTAAGCACTGTATGTGCCCAACATTCTGAAGTAGAATAATATGCATTTCTCAGAATTGTCCTCGAAAAAGTAATCTCTGTTTTCGTTTCAGTAATCCTGGTATCGCACTTTCTGCAGAGCATCACCCCCCGCCTTGTTCTTGGTGGGGAGCTGGTTTATCACCAGAGACTTGGAGAAGAGGGGGCCATCCTCACGCTGGCTGGCAGATATTCTGGTATGGGGTTCTCTATTCTCATGATTTGTATCCGCATTTGCAAACCTGATTTGTATTTAGCAGCGGGCTGTGGGGGTTTTTTTGGGGGTGACCTATGTAATCTCTATTTGTGTGACTCTTTCAGCTCCAGACTGGGTGGCCACCCTAAATATTGGATATGGTGGAGCTCATGCCAGTTACTACCACAAAGCAAACGAACAGGTAAGCCTGAGAACTTCTCAAATGGTGTTCTCGTAATGTTCTTATATTAATAGGTCTGATTTTAGCCAAGCATTGTGTAAATTGCATGTTACAGCCAAGTACTCCCCATAAAGGTTATCTAGTCCTTTAAACATCTTCTTATCCCTTCATCTTGATTTTCATATTCTCACGGTGAAAAGACCTTGATTTGATATGTTCTGGCATTGTAACAGAGGCCACAGCAGAGTCTTCCTCTCCCAAGTTCTAACCTTAACAAGAAGGAATTAGATTACAGATCCCCTTACACTTCCAACGTCATGCCAGAACGCTCAGTGTTTGTTGAGGAGTAGCACTTCCTTTGAAACTGAACCCAGTCCACATTTTTAGTATGAGTCTGTCCCCTCTCTGTACAGATTCAAGTCGGCGTTGAGTTTGAAGCAAACACCAGACTCCGAGAGACGTCCTTTGCTTTCGGTTATCACCTGAACGTTCCAAAAGCCAATATGGTCTTCAAAGGGTCCGTGGACAGTTCCTGGTGTGTGGGGGGAGTATTGGAAAAGAAATTGCCCCCTCTTCCCATTACCCTGGCACTTGGTGCTTTCATGAACCACTGGAAGAATAAGTTTCACTGCGGCTTCAATATCATGGTGGGCTGAGATGGTCCTAGGTGTTGGGGTGGACACCATCAAAGGGGACTTGTGTGTTCTTCAAAGACTTGGCCCGCACCAAGGAACTTTCCCCTACCCACCTTCTTCACTTCTACACCCATCTTCCTCTAGACTGAAATCCAGAGGCATGATCAGTGGGGCAGATACAGGAACATGGGTTGTTCGGAAGCTGGCACCTGCCTTGTGACAAGGATAATGCTTCTTGTTGGCACGATAGGTTTTCAGCGGGGAACAACTATGGAAGTATTCTTCAGAGGCGGCAGAACCCCTTGCGTTCCCTCTGCTGCACTCCGCGAAGCATTTGCCAACAAGGAACTGCTTATAAATTACAACAATAATCACCCTCTTAAAAATGCCGTTTGGTTGAGATATATGTTCTGTCGGGACCAACGCATTTTGAATCCGTCTCAGGGCCATATCTGCAGGGTTTTGGGTTTTTTTGTGGCGATTCCCTTGGAATTTTAGGACTTCTTCACACTGATAACCTTTTTAGTTGCATAGAATAATTTATAGATTTAATATTTGCTGCATTTTGAGCTAGAAATGTAGATTATTAAGAGAAACGGAGAACAGAAACACAGGCACGGGTCCTTGACGGAAGATTCCTTCCATGGAGCCTCTAGGGGCAGGGTTTTATATTGAGGATTCTGCCTGGTAAAACCCGTGAATTTGCTGAGTTTTATCTACCGGGCAGAGTTTAGTTTTCCGAAATTTATCTTAAGTATCTCGTGAGATGTTACTGGGCTAAATCCCCCATAATTTATTATTTTTTATTGTATTTTATTCATGCAGCAAAGGTTTATGGGAGACGTAGTTCACGCACTGCTGGACAATGTTTCTGTTCAACTTAAATATTTACACGTTTTCTCCCCGATAATTCAGTTCTAGTGAGCATTCTGCACCAGATACTGTTTTGGATTTAGAAATGCATAAGGAAGTGTCTGTTAATCTAAATCTTGACTGTGCATGCGAATGAGACCCTAGTGGCGGAATGCAATGGTTTTGTGTACCTCCGATCTCTGTTAGGGACCAAAGGTGTGTGTGTGTGTCCGCAGCCCACCTTACCCAGCTCTTAATGGGCCACATGGCTCAGTTTAAATCTCTTTTAACTATTTCATCATTCCAGAGCAAGCCTTTAAATGTCCTCATTCCATCGCATATATTTCATGTCCCCACTTGGAGGTGCTGTTAAAACGTTTGAAAAACCGTTCCCTTATTTAATGCCGTTTGTTGTCTTTATTTACTTGCTCTGACATGTCTCTTTTAACCCCTTGTGATGATGAAAAAGTGTTCCTGCAGCATGATGTGTAAAGACTGAAGTGACCGGGCTACAGGGCATATTTTCTCTTAAAGCTGTCTGTACACCTTCCTACCGTGTTTTGAAATGTTTGTCTTCTCTAACGGGTCTGTTTGCCAGAGTTTGCTCAGGCCAGAGCAGGCTGAAATTGAGCGACTTGTCTATTCACTAAAGGGAGCACGACTGCTATCTTGGCCGCTCAAGTCAACTCGGCGAGTAACTAGCCATGAAAAACATCACAAGGTATCTGTTGAAAAATACATGACCTGAAGTAGGGCATTACCCCACAGAATCACCTCGGGTCCTCAGAAGTAGGCAATGAGTATAACCTAGAACGCCACGAAACGCAGAAGCGCAGCCCATCTTTCGTCTGGATCAAGCTGTCAGCTCAGCGTCGCATTAAATTACTTTTGTGAGTGTTGCTATTTCATTTGATTTAGCCACGCGCCACGACGTTACCTCTAATCAGACTGGCAAGGTGACCTTCGGAGAACTGGCCTGCCTGTTGTGAAAATCTACTGTCCGTCTCTGTATAAATGATAGGGCGTTGTGCTAGGAACACATATTATTCTAAATGCCCTTGGAAAACCAGGGCTCTCGCTGTCGGGCCTTGCCACGTTCAAGAGGTTTGCAATGCTGCGGTGGGTGAGCAGTGCGGCTCGGCAATTACTCCTAGGCATAGAGAGGCGTTTCCGACAAACTCTGCCCTTACTGCCCTGGGTAATGCAGAAGACAAGGGCATAAATTATGCAGGACTGCGGGACGTCTGCTCTGCTGCCTCCTCACCTGGTCAGACTCCAATGTTTTCTTGCCGGCTGCATCCAGGAGGGAAAAAAAGCCAAAAATAATATGGTCCCCCCCCAAGGGAGCAGAAGTGGGCCCGAGTCCCCAAATAGCTTCCTACATAACATGATGACGTCACAGGTTGATTTCTTCCCAGGATTCTTTTTTCCTTTAGCGCTGCAAGTCATTTGGCCGAAACCGCACTTTTCTTATTTAAATTGACCTTGAAAACTAAACCTTTACAAACGTCCTTAATATCCATCATACGCTTATATAAATATACAGCTTAAAAAATGATCCACCAGTGCCTTTAAAAAATGGATTATAAAATCCTATAATGAAGTTTTTTTTTTCTTACTTTTAACCTCCGCTTGGGTTTTAGAACCCAGTACAGATTCTCTGTCCTTTTATCTTTATTCTTTGACATAATATCCTTCAGAAAGAGCCCCGGTTGAATCGTGCATTGCGTTAAAATGATAGATGGAGTCTCGCATTCATAAATAGAACGTTTTATTTAACACCATTTAACTTTGCATAAAGTTTAACCCTTTACGGGAGCTGCTACAATCTGGTGCAAAACTATGGAGGTCCAGGATTAGGATTTATTGTTCGTACAGCTGAATGGGAAAAGTGATTTTTTTTTTTATTTTTAAACAAAATGGCATCAATGCTTATTGTTTTGTGTCGGCACCTGCTTTCTTGCAGGGATTCCTTCTAAACCCTTCCCCTGTATACTTACCAGTAATATTCGGGAGTGGGACATGACTCGCATTCTTACAATTTACCTGTGCGGGACCCGTGGAGTATTAAGGTTTCTTTGGTATCTGGTATCCTTGCCTGGTGTAGTTTTATACATTAACGTCACTGGATTGTGGTTTTTGTTTTTTCACCCGTGGCGTTTGCCAGGAAAGCTTGATTTCATTCTTTGAACCAAGTTTCTGATGTTTCTCATCCAAGAACTCCTTAGAAGTGCAGGGACTAGTGTCAAAAGAGACTGGCTGACGGCAGTAAGTGGCTTACCATGCTGATTTACGGTATGTACAATGGCCCATACGACTATTGCATCGCATGCCCCTAGGGCAGACTAGGCATAGATAGTTCTGAGGGGTTCAACATCCCCCCACAAACTTTTGCCTAGGGAACACATATCCAACAATCCCTTTTTTGCAGTAAGAAGGTGCCATGAAGGCACTTACTGGAAGAAAGGAGATTTAGTCTAAAGCAGAGGAAAGGGTTTTTTACAGTAAGGGCAATACGGATGTAGAATTCTCTGCCTGCAGAGGTCGTTTCATCAGAGTCTGTACAGACGTTTAAACAACAGTTGGATGAATACAAAAATATAATATTCAGGGATATAATTTCTGGGGTCAAGAAGGATTCCCCCCCCCCCCCAGTTTGTGCAGAATTGGAAAGAAACTGGGTTTTTTGCCTTCTTTTGGATCAACAGCAAGAAATAAACAGACATGGGAAAGGCTGAACTTGATGGACGCATGTCTTCTAACTATGTAACTATGATCATCGATACTTTGGTTGGTCACACAACATGTTACAAAATATATGTTGCCTTGTTAAACATGTGCAAGCCTGTTAAACATGGTATGTGTGTTGGGGGAAGCCTCGTAGAGCTTTGTCTAACTCTTACAGTGTCGATGGAATAAGATCATCAGTCACTCGGCGAGCGCTGTGCTTGATTTCGTCGCAGCTCTGGCCTGTATCCATCACTTTCGTGATGGCAGAAAACATGGGGTCCTTTATTCCTGTCCTCCGTTCAGAACCCTTACATCAGGTTTTCTTACAAAGAACGAGGACTTCCAAAGTGCAATCAAACAATGAGATGGGGTCAGGGCGAGTTCATCGTCTCCCTGAGTAACCCTTAGGAGGGACGGCTGCATCCTCATGCCCTTAGGCCGTCTCCTGTGCGTTTCAGCTTTATATTTCAGTATCGTTTTGCTTGTTTCTTCAGCAGAAAAACTCCTTCATGAGTGGGGTCATAGCCGTGGCATCCATGTCCTGGATGTGAAGCATTTGTCGGGTGTTCTCTTCGTTCAGGGTACGGAGTTCGGTCAGCAAGGACAAGAGTTTTGGATAGAGCAGCCTGTAGAAGAAGATATGTTTCTTGTCATAAAGAGTATTGGTTTTGGAACGTAGAGTTGCCCCATATTTCCCCCTCTAGTCTGCTGAGACCTTATTATTGCTTTTTTTGTGGTACATTAAAGAAGTGTGGTATTTGCATTAAACTGTCTCCTTGCAGGGGCAGGATTGGAAAAAAGTGGTAAATGGAGCTAAAAAGCATCATGTATTTAGCTCTCCCACGTCTCATTAAGTCTACATGCTTCGCAGAACAATTACCGGGATGCCATTGCTGCGGTTGCACACAAACATCGTTGGAGAAATGAATGTGCTTCAGAGGGTCAGCGTTCACCGTCAGGTGATCCAAGTCGAGCGCTTACCTGCCTTCCGGTAATGGATGATGGTAATCGATGTAGCATTTCAGCGTCAGGGCTATCTTTTCTTGGATTTCATCGATAATGCTGTGTTCCATAACGCCAGCACGGTCTGCAGACCAACAAGAGAGTGGTTTTCACTCAAATAAATAAATGTTTGGGTCGCCCGAACCCACATGTCCTTCAAGTCTTGAAACGTTTTGAATTGAGTAGATCCCTTATTTAAAATGCCAAAGAGGGAGAGCAAAGTAATAAAGCGAGGCGTTATACAGCAGGAGCCCAGAACCATTTAGATTTGTCCTTCAAATGCGCCAAGAGGTGGTCGATTTTGTACAGGCGTGAAAAGGTATTTTTGCAGTCTCTTTGTAATCTCACCTGGAGACAGGAGCGCCAGAGCTTCCATCAAAACATATTCCGCGTCGTGGAGATTCAGCTTCCGTAACGTGATGTGAAATTTCAGCAGCGGCTCTAGGTACAGTTTCTGGAAACCGCCTGGGTGTTGGAGAACAGAAGTGGGGTCTCAGTATGAAGCTTCCAACAATAAGGTGCTAGCAATGCAAGACAGATTTCCCCGTAGCTACGTTGTTTATAATAGAGCTGTTCTTATATGGTTTGGGGGATCCCAGATCTCCTCGACAGAACCCAAGCGAAACAGCCCTTTGCCCACCATAGAGACTTACTCACTGCACCATCCTCAATGCTCAACTTAATCTTCCCACATTCCCACTCGTTGGTTTCCAAATTGAAAACCCTGTTAAACTGGATTTGGCAGACCTCCATGGTGGATCCTTTTAAAAGGGAAATCTGGTCTTCTATTGGAAATGCTCTGTAGAGAAGAACAAAAAGGGGGATTCAATCTCCAGCATTTCTATGGAATCTTAGTATTGAAAATGTAAAATGCTACCTTCTATGATACGCCCATATGATGACCATTCTCCCCGAGGACCATTTATGGTTGATTCGGTAAGTGAAAATGGAATTTAATTCCATCTTTTTATATTTTAAAGTACCTGTTTTACCACTTACTGCCCACAGTTAAGTAGAACTTAATGTTTTAAAATATAGACCCACACTGTTTGTTTTTTTGGCAATTTGGCTATTGTGGTGTAGCCTCACCTGAAAGCAGGGATGGCTTTGGCAAATTTGATGACCTGCTTGATCATGAAAGTGCTAAGATCAGCAAAATGAGGCAACTCTTTGAAGACGCCTGCTTGGAAGACATGTTCCATTAGCTGCTGACCATTTGGAGACATGTCCATGTACGTCGGCTGGCTCTGGTTCGTAGACTCGTTGAAGCAATGCGGTGATACACACGGTGAATTGGAAACTGAAGAATTCTCCAGACTGAACTTCTGTATTTTCATCTGTGGCTGCAGAAGAGTAAAGAGATATTAAGGACATCGGCAAGACATGGCTGAGGAAAGTGTCCCTCATAATGGTCACCAGAAATGGCTGGAAAAGATGACTGATGACATCCTCTGCTTTGCTGGTGGGACACAAAGGCTGAAGAAGATGTCTAATGACTTATTTTTGTAATTAAGCAGGTATACCCTCATCAATGGATGCTTACTTGTCCATTATCAATGTAGTTGGCTACGGAGAGGAGGCACAGAATTAGATGAGACCAGTTGGATTCTTGACGGCACCTGTTTTGGTACGGGTTTTTTGCAAACGAAACCCTTTTCGGCATGTTAGTTGGAAATGGGAGCTGAGAAGAGTCAATAGCTGCACAGAAACCAGCGGGAATAAACACTTAAAACTATGTATATATTAAAAAATAAACATGACTTCAGTATGAAATTGTATTTTGGGTCCAAAATATTGCAGGCCAAAATTAAGTTATCCCAACTTTTGTGCTCGGAAAGGTCTTCTTCGCCAATAAACAGAGCTTGTTGTCTCTTGTTGAAATATAACATCTAAGCACTGGCCCCATGCCCTCTTTGTCAAGCCAACACACACTCGGTTAATATATAACGGTATCGAATGCGCCATAAATTATTGCGTTGGCATCGAGCTGCTGTGTGATTGGCTGACAGCCTCTCCGTGAACTAGATGACCACCTGGTTGTCTGCCAGTCACTTCAGGTGAAGGATTCTGCTTATCCAATTGAGCAACCGTTTACGACCAACATAAATCATAGAACACCAGGGTCAGCCGAGGAAAGGACGAGTGTTTTGTAACCATTATGCGGTGAGAACATTCTATGGACCTCTTCTTTAGGTTCTGATTGTTTGTGTGCAGTGGATGTTCTCGAGTTAGCCGAGCTGCTGTGCATCTGAAGCTGTTTGTTGTGGGCCTCCTAGGACAGAATAGACTCGAGACCACGTTTAGAGGGTATTCTTGTAGTCGTGCCACTTACATGTACTCACCCTATAATCCTTAAACTGCGAGAAAGATGTATCCAAGTGTTTGTTGTGGGCTTCGGTAAGAATGGAGATCAGCTGCTTCTGGTCGTCCGTCAGCGATCCAACTTCTACCACCGGCCGCGTCCTCTGCATGCGTTCCTGCTTTTTTCTCTTTCTAAGTTCGCGACGCATCAACAGAGCTTCTTCTGTCATTATCACTGGAAATAAAAAATGTAGTCATAACAGGGCATATAAAATGATTGTTGGTTGGGTAAAGCTTAATTACCATTATATATTTTACTTGATTTAGAGTAAGTACGGAGATTCTTTTTCTCTATCTTAAAAATAACCTGCGGACAATACTCCAAGATCTACGTGATGCTTGCCAATTGAGTGGGTGGTGAATTAGCCAACCGCTCCATGTCACAGGTTCATGAATTCCTCTGTTTGTATAATGGTTCAAAGAGCGAGCATTTGCAGGGTAGTAGAATGATGTACCGTAAATATTATGACTCCATGTGGATGACCATTCTTGTGTCATATTGCCCATAGAACTTCACTATGGGTCAGCAGTGGACACCTGCAATTTAATATTCATTTAGGAGAAGTGGATGGAGAGTGGCCCTCCACACCACCATTGGGAGGTCGAAGGATTGACCTTGAAGTCCAACAGTTGCCTTCCGTGCCACTGATTCCCAGGAATCTTATGAAAGATTATTGAAAATAAATGACCAAAATGTTTGTTTTGTATGGTGGAGTTCTAACACACATAACCCTAGACATCTAATCACCACCATTCTCGAATCTCTGCTGAGGGGCCGATCAGTCCGGGGGCAACTCAACCTCACGTGGCCATACTTGCCATGGTGCAGTATCCTAATTCAGCCCGAAGTGTGTTTATTAGCTGCGATGTTGCCTCCAACCAGCTGTGATATTTCCCTCCTCCACACAATATCTGATGGGCTTACGTGATTTATTCCAGAGCTGCACATTTATGGCTCTTCCAAAGGTCATGGTAAGCCCGAGGAACCTGACCGCAACTCTTCAATTCCCCTTCTCTGCAACATCGAAGGGCTCGCCGATGTCTCTCTGTGAGCACTGTGTACGTGCGTTGGCACGGTGCCCTCGGTATAGAGTCTCTTCTCGTGGCCCTGATGGCACGGGTAGTTAGGGCAAAAGGTTTTAAGAATTTGGTTGCTCAAGAGGATACTTTTGTACAACATTTTCACTCATGTAATTTTTCACCTGCATAATATTGAAGCACAGGGTGCATTTCTTTTGTGTGCGATAAACTGGGATTGATTCAGTTTTATGACGGCTATCGAATTAATTTAAAATCGAATGGGTACGTAATGGCTACCCTTTCTCGACTGATTATAATTTTATATATTTTATATATGGCATGGGTGGCTAACCGCCCAATCTTCTCACGTGCCCCCGCGTCTTGCAGTTCCTCTGGGTTTCCTCCAGGACATACGTGGGGCCAAGAGGTGGACATTGATGGTTTCCGCCTGTCTGCGTGTTGAGCGGAATGTCCTTCTGGTTACATTAATCCTCGGCGTGGCTTTTATTGAAAGAGCTTCAAAGGAATCGCGTCTGTAAACACTGGTGGGGAAGGCGGCGGGAGGCTAGGGTATTTATAGACGGTCCCCTGAAGCTGTGCACACGGCATGGATCAAACCGCGCGCTGCCAAATCAGTGCATTAACGTGAGAGCATCCCACAGGACAATTAACCTGCCACCATTGGCCAGAGCGGGAGCCGGCAGCAAAGGCTTCTGGGAGCTCGACACGGGATTATTATCTCTCTACTGCAATCAATACGGTTGCCTGCCTCTAATGCATTCTGGCCTTTGTTGGAGGCCAAAGAGTGATGGAAAGAGGGGGGAGGAAGAGGCATGACTCCGGCAATTAGTAATGGCTTTAGGTTCAGGGGCTGCATGGACCCGCGCTACATTAAAAAACACTTATGGTCTAATAGGGTCATGTTATTGTTACAAAGTAACGGCAGGGGTGCGAGTGACGGCACACAGCTTACTGTCGGTCCTCATGCCCACGTCCAGGCACTTCTGGAGTCGGCACGCCTGGCATCTCCGCCGCTTGGCCTTGGTGATGGGGCAGGTCCGGGTGAACGGGCAGGTAAAGTGTAGTCCTTTGCTGATTGAACGTCTGAGGAGCGGAGGGAAAGGAGACAATTAGTGTCCTTAGTTACCCTTTATAACACGGGTAAACCTCTTGGCTTTTTCTAGGAGGCAGAATGTGTTATTGGCACCAGTTAAAAATAATGTGTCTTTATTCCATAAAAACCTCTTTGTGGACGGACTTGTAACGTGTGATCTCCCACTATGTATATCACGAGCTATAAGAGCATTGGGACCGCTCCGTGTAGCCTTATTCTGGCTGATCCAGAGAGGGGAGATGGCGGTGGCTGCGTGGTTGATGCCGCGGGTATGCAGGCACGGAATCTCCGCTATAAGAAATGCCCGTTAAAAAAACAGAGAGTCTTCCCTTTATTACAGCAAAGTCCTGCGAGGGAAAAGAGCTCTCTTACTCCTGGTCTTACCTTCCCTGTCGATTCCTGTTTCAATCTCTGCTGTCTGCCCCCTTCCCTGTCTGTCTGTCTCTCTTACATTGTCTCCATGTCTGTCACTCTTTCCTGGTATTTTTCCCCACCCCCCCTCTCCCTGTCTCCCCGCCTTTCTCCCCTATCTACCCCCTCTCCCTGTCTCTAACCCCCTCTCTGACCCTATCTCTGTAACGCACCCTCTCACCCCCCTTGTGTCTCTCTCCAGTCCCGTTTCCCCTCCTCCCCCTCTCTTCCCTGCGCGTCTCTCGCCTCTCTGCATCTTTTTCCTGTTTTATCCTTTATTTGAGGCTCTTTGCCGCAGGGAGCTTCTCCCCAGCATCCCAAAGGAAGAGGTCGGATTCCTCCCGTCTGTCCCCCCTCCGGTACAGCTCTCCGGCTGCGACTATTAATGCAGTGATTTCCTCGCTTCTATTTTCTATCCTCAGAAGACCCCAATACAGCTGCCTCCTTTACCCCTGCAGAGCAATAAGCACTTTATTTACCCCCGCAGAGCCCTGGGCTGCCTGCTTTCCTCCTGCAAATCATTAAATAATGTTTAAATGTCAAATACCGCGATCTATTGTATGAAGACAGTCTGATGAGCAGGGGTACTATGTTCCTTATCGAGTCCCCCGATGTTTCTGGACCCGTATTGTTCCGCAGTGCTCTCACCTGAAGAAGCCCTTGCACCCCTCGCAGGTCAGGACATGGAAGTGGTAGCCGTTGGCTTTGTCCCCACAAACCGCGCACAATTTATCTTTCTCGGGCTCGTTGTCTTCGCTCTCGTTGGTCGCGACGCTCTGCACCGACGTCCCCAGAGATCCGCAGCTGCTGTTGCTGTCTTCAAACAAGGGGTACGTGGACGGGCTCCAGTCGACGTGGACGATGGATAAATCTATCTGTTCGCCGTTCATTCCAACAGGTCACCCACTGGAAAGAGAGAGAAGCCTCATATCAACCATGCCGTCCCCACCAAAAACCCCACTACTCCCAGGACAAGGGGTGGAAAAATCCCCAACTTTGGCCACCTACGAAGCTGGAGTCCTTTAGGTGATGACGTTACCCCCGTGACCTGTATTTCTGTGGAACGTTAAAATCTGTTGGAATTACTAGAGAATGGTAAAAACTCAAGAACCTTTGAAGGCTCTGGAAGCGGCCATCTTGGCTTCTAGGCAAACCTCGCAAGAGGCATATGGCTTGTTACCATTTCTTGAAAAGCAATGGTTATTTCGACCTTGATGAGAAAACATTCATCCAAAAGAATACTTTGATTGAATACACCGTGTTCCCCCCCCGCACGGAAAAACACAGACCTCTGACCTTTGATTTGTTCAGCAGAGTGGTTTAGACATTGCCTAATCGCGGGTCGAACTGCAGGTTACGTGGGAGGTTATTACTATTATTTATTGTTTTATATAGCGCCATCAAATTCTGTAGCGCTGTACAACGTCAGGCCCCCAAACACTGCTGGTTTACACCGTTTGCCTCCCCACCGGCCCATTGTGAAAAGATATAGAAACATTGCAGTATTTATTAGTATAACTTTCAGTTCTTATGCAATTTTAAACACCGCTGAACCCTTCCCAGAGGCATCTGCTGGCTCTACCCAATTTCCTAGGTCATCCAAATTTAACCCTTTCCTAAATTAGGGGGTCAGTCAGGCCCTCTATGGAAGGGGAAATATTTGCGTAACGGAATGTACCAAAGTGGGATGATTATGCGGTCATGAATGGGTTTTGGAACCCAGAATACATTGTGAAAGTGTCAAATATTGTAATTCTCCCAGGATATACGAACCCAAAATGTAAAAAATTTGCTGCTTGTGATACTAATCAACACAGGAGTAAAGATGCTGTTCCACTCGCACTCTCCAGCATGTTAGGGGAGTAAACTTTGGAAGACCTGTCACTGTATTCCTTCATCTGAAGATTTCCAACAAATAAAAACCCTGAAACCGTTTAGAAGCTTTGTCGGTGTCTATGGCAACAACCCCTGAGGGCCAGCATTTGTGTCACATGACAATTAAGTGTTCCTGGGAAAAATATAAACGGAGCAAAATTTCATGAATACGAAATTGTTCACGAGAAGGAATGATCATTCTAATCCGTCATCTACTTATAAAAGTAATGCATTGGGCAGATTAAGTGAAAGAATGCATTGGAGTCTTTTGTCAACCCTCACTTCGATTGTCTATGATTCATTTTCCTCGTCCCTTCCTACCACCTCATCAGGAAGTTCATTCCATATACGCACCATTCATTCGCACTGCAAAACTTCAAAGAAGAGCTTTTTTTTTTTTCTTTTCTTTTTACTGATCTTTGTTCTGTGAAAGGTACACGTCTCAATTTTAAACCTGTTCTCCTAACCCTGCTTCCATTATTTGATCATCCCAATCTCGATTAGAGAGAATCAAATCTGATAACAAGACTTTGCGTCGCGTGAACTCTCTGTACCCTTGGAGTGCCTGGTATTTGAGGAACATCTTGTGCTGATGGCTTTACCCGGGTGACCATTATCAGCAAGACGGGTTCAATGAATGACGTATGTTGGAGCCAGATAGACTTTCTGCATGCTGGCATCGTGCAACGTTCCCATAGCTCTGCCAGGCGGGCTTCACCAAACCCATTTGGTCCAAGGTCCACTAATAGACTCAACCAAGTGGGTATTTTCATGTCATCGATTGTAGCAGATTGTTTTCACACTTAATTCTCAAAAAGTAGTTGTAAAATCCCAGCAAGATACAAGGTTTCAATAAAAATGAGTAGCTCCCCTCTTAAATTCAACGTGGTCTTGAAGGA
This sequence comes from Spea hammondii, assembly GCA_029215755.1. Taxonomy (NCBI): domain Eukaryota; kingdom Metazoa; phylum Chordata; class Amphibia; order Anura; family Pelobatidae; genus Spea; species Spea hammondii. Next base: position 28,604,392 of record JARDYJ010000012.1, on the reverse strand, counting down.
TAAATGCCTCAAGTTTTTAGAACCTCATCTATGGAGACATCTCCTCTCTCCAAGGTGGCTCCAAGTCTCGGCGTAAGGGTGAAACTCGGCTAAACTAATTTTTTAAAGTGGGGGCTTAGTAAGGGCTAGAGGCTGAGTCACATTTTTTGTCCCTTAGTATTGTTTTGCTAGAAATGGCGCCATACCAAAGACTCGGCCCTCATGAAGAACCGTGTTTGTTTACAAAGCCCACATTGTTGGTTTGGAGTCTGTCTCTGAAACAGGAATTCCTAGTAGAGCCACCATTGTCACCAGTCTATTGTGATGCCTCTTGGCCTCTTACACAATGACCCTCGGATGATCCTGGTGTCTATCTTTGTCTGAGAATGTTCAGCGGGTCAACGAGTTTTTGACACGGAAGGCCCTACAGAATTGTTGTTACTTTGTAACTCTCGCAGGTCCTAATGGAATGAGAACTTTCGTAATCGGAACAGAGGAGAAACGCTCTCAAAAATTAAGCTGCCACCGAAAACACCATATCTGTCCTGATCAAGAATAAAGTCGAACTTACTTGGCCCTCAAGTAATTATGACGACCTGCATGCTAAAGACTAATCTAAAGATTTTTAGGCTAAATGATGACTTTAAGGTGGGATCCGTGAACTTGGGAAAAAGCTGGAGAAATCCTGAAAATTGGCCGCCTATTTCAGGAACATTTTTGAAAACATTCCACCAGTTTCAGAGATAAATTAATTTTTTTTTTAAATATATATATATGTTGAAGAGCTGGTGGCTGACTGAAAAATGTGTGCAAAAATTGCAAAAAATGATTGCATGACCTATTTCAAAAAAAAAATTGTAACATCGGCTCGAGCTCCTGTGATAAATAAAACGTAAGTTCTTGTAAGTGACGAACAACTTTCTGCCGTGTTACGAGTTGGGCTAGTCATGGCTGTGGAGGATTGTGAGGGATGTAGTCGATTCACCGTCTACTGCTGCTTTGTAGTAGGACCAAGGCACGGGAACGAGTAATCTTGATAGTTAACGCAGCTTAGTAGATCGCTCCCGCTTTGTGCGGCAAGGTTATGTAACCCGTTGCTTATCGCGTGTTTTACAACCCAACCTATTCTTATCTGTAGGGCAAAGATCACGTTCCTGTAAACCGACCCTCCTGCCGTCTCAAGACCCGCAAATGTTTTCAGCTGGTTTTATGAAACGTCATCAGCACGCGTAGAGCGAAGCCTTCGAAGTTTGTACGTGTCGGGAAACGTCTCAATGTGCTGTGGCAGCAAAAAATACAGCAGCTAGGGGCCGTTCGCACCGCGACTACTTGTATGAAACGATATAAGCACCGACGTGACCGATGATGACCCGCCACGGACAATCAATGTCAACTCTTATAAAATGTTATCTTTTTCCCCAATTTTTTAATACTTTGCATGCCCATTTGGTATTTATCCTTACATCCTAAAGGACCATAGGGGATTAGTCCGAGGGAAACAAAAAGGAAATTTGATCTTCTGAAAGAAGATTGGATAAAGCGACCCATCAGCGGAGGTGGTAAAGTCCATTTCCCCCCCCAAAAGGGATATCGGATACGCCGTCGGCTTGCTAGCAGTCCCAGCCAGAAATACACTCTAGTGGTCTGGTACCTTAAATACTGGGAGTCCCAGCAGCCTTCAACTACCTTGATGCTTAACCTCACGGGGAAAGAGGACAATAGCAGGAGAAGACTCTACAAAGCCGTCCAGCACCAGGACAGGTCCTACATGATATCATTCAGTCAAGGAGATAGCTAATTCCTTCGCCTCTGCATCATCACATTACCGACCAACCCAGATGCTGCCGGCCTTATAGAGTCCCTCTCATTGGCCAGCTTTATATCTCTGGATTTATGTTACATAATAAAATCCAGATTTCAGCCCCAGGATAGAAAATTGAATGTTTAGCCCCCGGAGAGTAGGGAAATGTTCCAAGTGGTTAACGAGGCTTTTGCACGACATGTTTTATTAAAGACAGTTTGGGTAAAAATAGCCCTTTCATTTCTGGGAATTCAAGGCTTGAGGGCAAATCTTCGTGAAGGCTGAGGGTGTAAATATAACCGAGGCGTTCTGCCCGTACGGTCACTTAGAACACTCTTGTATTCTTTCGTCTTGAAAATAGGTGGTCGCAATCCCTAAACAAAGGATAACGATGCATGACCAGAGCTACGCGCGCCTATCGTCTCCAAAGCATTGGGTCAACCTGAATATTTATTCAACACCAAAATCCACAATGCACTAGGTGAGCACCCGCTGGCACATCTAAGGCAGCAGTGGGCCCGGCGGTGGATGTTTGTGAGACCCTTTTTTTGTTCTTGACGCTCAGCCTGTGTGCCGATCAATGTAGGGTTGGCCTAGGGCTAGTAGACCTTGCCCCGGGGTAACCTGTGAAGTACGGGGTGCATACGGTACATTTAGTCAATGCCCATTAAAAAGTCTCTAGTCCTGCAACCAGTCCTTAAGGTGTCATCACTGGGAGACAACATGGCCAAGATTTCAACTCCATCCCATCACATAGAGGTCCACGCAGGTTCCTGGAGCCCATGGTCCCGTTCGGGCGACTGTCTGTGCATCCTGGCTACGAGCTCGTGTTCTCAAAGATCCTGATAATGTCTGCCATGCTGGCTTTAATGCCCAACTCCGCAGTTGTATACTTTTAGACCATCTAAAATCAGGTCTTATGTCTGGGATGCCCCCGTAAATACACAAGTCGCAGTCCTGCTGGATCAAAGCTCAATAGGGTAACATTTAAAGGGACCCCATGTCTTTGCACAGCTTTGAGTATTGGGGGACAGCAGTGCTGGGTCCCCCCCCCTGACGCAATGAGCAGATCAGGCAACAGTGTAGCAATCTACCCCTGGGCCGAAGCGTATGCCGTCGTCTGATACTTCCCATTGTGAGTGGAAGACCCCCGTGTTATTGCGTGAAATTACCTTCTTGCCGCAGGAACCGGATCACCAATTCTCCCCGCTTTCCAGAATCCCGCAGACTTTGGATGCAGCCGGCGGGTAGAAACGTTGCCGGATACGTTCCCGTCACTTTGAATCCCCCCCCCCAAAAAAAGCAGCACTATTAACCCGCAATGGCTTAACCCTCGCTCTGTGTCCTCGCTCTACGTCCAGTAGACTGCAAGGAAAGTTAAGATTCGTCTAACACAGCGGGGGGGGCAGGTGAAAAAAAAAAGGTGTTACCCTCCACGCAATGAGAATGAAGTCAAACCTGCCCGTCCCGTCTGTACAGAACACACTGTACCTGCTACGGTATTGGCTGGGGCACCTGATCACCCCCCCCCCCCGCATAGTACCTCCCCACCTGTACGCATGATAAACACGACACTCATGATCGGTAGTGGCCCAAAGCACCGTGGGAAATGTAGTGTTAACTTATTCTTTTAGAATTATCTTTGGAAGCTGGCCAAGGGAGGCCAAAGGTGGAAAGTCAAACACCCGCCGTAAACGCAGAGAAATACTTTGTAACCTCGTTAATGTTAGAATTTCCTGTTACCGAAGATAGACAGCGGCTGCAGAGAATTCAAAGAGGGTGGAAAAGGGCAGAATGGCCTCCCAGCAGAGGCGGTATGGGAGAAGACGTTCCAATAGCATACGAGGAATGCTAAACCTTAATTCATGTGTTTTGGGGGTATTTGGAGAGGGACTGAGTACAGTTAGAGGAGGTTGTTAACCAAACTGAGATTGATATTAAAGCCAAGGTGAGCAAACCGACATACGACGTTGCTTTCCAGCTGTTGGCCAGGTCCTGACGTGGACCTCCATGCTCTTTCTGTGGTCCGAAGCAAGGGTGGGCAGCAGGGGCTTTAAATGGTGGGTGTTCCTTATAGCTGCCCTTCAAGATCGAGCCCCGGGAAAGTGCGATCATTGTGTGGGACCTCGGGGAAGTCAGGATCTTCTTAAGTCAGACTTCATGACCTAATCGGTAGGTGGTGACATCGTAGGTTTGGAAGACATTTGAAGACATTCTAGGTGACCTCATGCCCTTCACAATAAAATAATGAGGTGTAGACACCATATTCGGTTATTTATAACACGCAGGCAGATCCCGTGCTGCCGTGCGAGGAATGATACGTTATTATACGGCGCCAGGTACTTGTGCACGTTGACTCAGGAGCGCACGCACGCCGGCACAGGTGGGCTGAGAGCCGATTATGTGGGATAAGCGTGCCTGGTGTCTAGGCCTGGAGGTTTAACGAGAAGTGTTGGTTTATTGGTTCATTTAATCCTCGCTCTCCCAAATTAGCCTTTAAATCCTCAATCTGCTCACCCGGCTTCTCGCTTCTTTTAATTAGGAACACAATTAATGAACGTCGGTGTCGGAGCCCACGCTAGAATCGCGCATGGCCCTTATGGACGGGATACCGCAGTGCTCTGTGCACATGCAAAAAAAAATAGAGTGGGGCTTGGAGTCATTGGGGAGAGGGGTCCAGTGATTTATGAGCAATTACCTATCTACAGGAAGACTTGTGAATGCTGGGAACAGCCTTCCAGCAGAGGTGGCACATGCTAATGAAACGAGAGGTTCTGTGAATGCTTGGGATGAACACACTTCAGCCCTGGATATTGATGATACTGCAGTCCCTCACTAGGGGGCAGTAGCAGAATTGGGCCCTTTGTCTCGGGTCCACCATTGATCTTGGGTCTTGCTGGACTGAGGTCCATAAGTGGCAGCAGAAGGTGTCTCCAGACCTCTCAGCCAACTGCCCCTTCTGCCTTAACACGCAGCCTTCTGCCCCTGAGAAACCTACGGCCCATGGCTTGTGAAGGGTTAACGTCGATCACCCAAGAATAGCAGCGATGTTGCCGGCGCCTCGGATGAGTCGGGCCCCTGGGGGCCGGAAGGATCCTCGGGGTAACGGCTCTACTTGTGAACTGACAGCGGATTTAATACCCGTCAAAAGCTTCGGCTTTACCTTTGGGCCAAAATAAAGACCAAACCGAGTGTGAAATGTGTCGGCTTTCCGGCGGTCTGCTCTGCAACGTCTCATAAACCCGATGAGTCCCGACGGACGAGTGCTTGAATAGTTCCCGCGGAGGAGAGAAAGGGTTAAAATAAACTGGAATTTCTCATCACGTCAAAGAATGAAAGCAGTTCGTAGACTTCCCATTTTGGAACAGAATGCCCGGTGCCTCCCAAGTGTCCCAGTTTAGTGTGGCCAGTCCCTCTATGCAGATATGACCTAACGATACGTATATACAAACTCACCAGCATTTATAGAAATATTTCTGTTGGGGGGTACCCCTGGATTTGCTGTTACGTCCGTATGTCTATCCCATACATGTTTAAATCCCCTTACTGTATTACCCACTACCACTTCTGCTGGGAGGCTGTTCTACCTATCTACTGCATTATGACCTGCTGTTCTAACATTTCTCTTATTTGAAGACTGGAAGGAGGGTTTACTTTACAGAGAAAGTAGTGGGTTTGTGGGACAGCCTCCAAGCAAAAGAGGCGGACATCAAAACAAGGAAAATAAAAGATGATCTCTTCCCTATTTAACCTCCCTTTTCCATCCTCCCACCGCGGTCTCTCCACCCCACCTAACCCCTTCTTCTGGTCCCTCCATGCTTGCAACTTGCCCTCCCTCTCCCCGTTATATCCACCCCAGCCTCGCTCCGGTTCCCCTCCCTCTTTTTCCTTTTTATTATTTCAATTCCTTCTCTACACCTTTTTTTTCCCTCCCCCCTTTTTTTCCTCCCCCTTCTCCATTCCTTTCATCCGTTCTGCCTTAATCCCCGGCGCACGCGTTGTATTTTCCGTTGTATTCCTTCCGTATTTATGTTCGACTCTGCGAGTGACGGCAATTTAAAGTGACAAGAGACGGGGAGGAAAAAAAACCACACGCACAAAACACACAAAATGTCTTTAATCAACATCAAATCTGTAGCCTCTCGTTCCCCGGGAGAAAGAAACATGGCTTCCCGCCAGATGCGGACTCTGACAATCCAGCTGTTATAATCCCCCGTGTGATCATCAACAGAGCACGCCGTGCGACCCTTTCAGTGCCAGCGGCGGCCCTCCCCGAACCAACTTACCCAACCAGAATAGATCGTCAGCTCACCGGACTCTGTAAGAACTTTGTCTTCGACCTACCTTTTCATTTTGGATTCATTAGCATTTTTTTTATCTGATTTACTGTAGACTTGGTAAAATTCACTTCATTTTTACACAATTTGGGGAAATATCGGTTCCTGTTTTCAGAACGCGGCCGTTTTTGTGTTGGCGAAAAAGACGACAAACTTTTTTTTTTTTTTTTTCATAAAGTGTGCAATTTCCTGCCATCTCCGGCGTCGAGAGTAAAAGTATAGATCGCAAGCTCTTGCGATCACCGCTCAGTAGCAAGCCATCCTTTCCTCCAGCAGACGGAGGGTTAACAGTTTTGGGAAAAAAAAAAGGGTTTCCATTCACTAAACGAGCGCCGCGCACCCTTTTTTGGAAATGCAGTAAACGGACTAGGAGGATCCCATTGGCTGCCAAGAGCTGCCACTCAAAGCCCCGGCTCCCTGGGGAATCTATATATATACGTGCGTGCGCGTACGAGAGCGGACACCGGCGGAGCATCCTCTCGCAGAGCAGTCCAGCTGTGCACAGGGTCACCATGAGCGAGGTGAGCCTTCCGTTGGTGTGTCGGTGTGGTCGGTGTGTGGTGTGTGTGTGTGTGTAGTGTGTGTGTGTGTGTGTAGTGTGTGTCGTGTGTATGTGTGTCGGCTCGGAGGGGGATACGTTGTAAGTTCCGCTTGGCATTCCGCTCACATTATGTTGCAGTGTTTGTTACAATGTGTCTGAGATCCTCCAGCGACACGCTGGGGCTGCCGCAAACACAAGGGTGTCTGACGACAGACCGGCTTCGATCCCATGAGCCGCGCAGCCGGGGCTCCTAAAGTATTACCCCTGACAGGCAACTTTGTGTCCTTTTTGATGCTGGTCTCCTTTTCTTGGCTCTTTAAGAAAGGAAGGCAGCATCGGAAGTCTTCTGTCGGGCTCCTCGAGATGTGAGGAATGAGCCCCGCTGATGGGAGTTGGAGGGGTGAGGAGCTGTATGTGGTAGGGGGTACCTAGAGGGAAGGTGAAAGGGCTAAGGTGTGGGAAAAGGTGAAGGAGGCGGCGGGGTAAGAGGGGTAACATGGGGGGTATCTAGAAAGGGTTCAAGAAGGAGCACCTTGCTTGGGGGAATCAGAGAGACCCCAGAGAGATGTACTTTGGGGGTTCTTGATAAGAGAGGATCACCCTTATATAGAATGCTAAGAGAGTGCTCTGGGGGTCCCTCTGTATTACACACAATGACAGCGCTGCTTCCCCCATAGACTGTGGACCTGTGCGCATGGATCAGGTGTGATGCACGCTCGGCCACCTGCTCGCGGTGCAGGGTTAGTATGCTAATTGTTGCGGCTCTGTTTGCGGATATTTGCACCAAATCCAGAAGATCGTTCCTCGAGAGTCCGCGCAGGGAGGGGGCGCGTTCCGCACGGCGATGGGATGATCTCACCATTGGTTGTAGGAATTTGTGGTTTTACCCAAAGCGACCCAGAATTATACCCTTTGATGTTGTGCTGAGCGTTTTCCCCAGACTCAGCTCACAGAGAGTTTATTGGGGATTTGTGTTTTATCCTACACTGGCAGACTGTAAGCTCCTTGGGACAGGGTCTGCCATTATACCGCTAGACTGTAAGCTCCTTGGGACAGGGTCTGCCATTATACCGCTAGACTGTAAGCTCCTTGGGACAGGGTCTGCCATTATACCGCTAGACTGTAAGCTCCTTGGGACAGGGTCTGCCATTATACCGCTAGACTGTAAGCTCCTTGGGACAGGGTCTGCCATTATACCGCTAGACTGTAAGCTCCTTGGGACAGGGTCTCCCATTATAACGCTAGACTGTAAGCTCCTTGGGAGAGGGTCGGTCATTATACCGCTAGACTGTAAGCTCCTTGGGTCAGGGTCTGTCATTATACCGCTAGACTGTAAGCTCTTTGGGACAGGGTCTTTCCATTACACCGCTAGACTGTAAGCTCCTTGGGACAGGGTCTGTCATTATACCGCTAGACTATAAGCTCCTTGGGACAGGGTCTGCCATTATACCGCTAGACTGTAAGTTCCTTGGGAGAGGGTCTGCCATTATACCGCTAGACTGTAAGCTCCTTGGGACAGGGTCTGCCATTATACCGCTAGACTGTAAGCTCCTTGGGACAGGGTCTGCCATTATACCGCCAGACTGTAAGCTCCTTGGGACAGGGTCTGCCATTATACCGCTAGACTGTAAGCTCTTTGGGACAGGGTCTCCCATTATACCGCTAGACTGTAAGCTCCTTGGGACAGGGTCTGTCATTATACCGCTAGACTGTAAGCTCTTTGGGACAGGGTCTCCCATTATACCGCTAGACTGTAAGCTCCTTGGGACAGGGTCTGTCATTATACCGCTAGACTGTAAGCTCCTTGGGACAGGGTCTGCCATTATACCGCTAGACTGTAAGCTCCTTGGGACAGGGTCTCCCATTATACCGCTAGACTGTAAGCTCCTGGGGGCAGGGTCTCCCATTATACCGCTAGACTGTAAGCTCCTTGGGAGTGTCCCATTAAACATGTAGATTGTGAGCTCTTTGGGAGAGGCTCTGCATTCCATGTTCTCGTACCATCCTCGCCGCTCCTTCTTAAGAATGAAGCCCTGGAGATTCTGTAAAAGCCCAAAGCCGACCTCCGTGCTACAAAAGAAAATCTTATATAACGTTAAGTGCCTGTAAACCGCGAGCCGATGAATAATTGAGCGCGATAGAGACGGATTCCCAGAGACGGTGGAATCTCCCTCCCAAACACAGGGGCCGGACCCCCCCGACATCCGAAACTCCATCAAGCTGCCTTCCACTAAAAAGGTTCAAGTTGATTTGCCCTGTCGGGGGCCGAGGGGTGCGATCCACAGTCAGTGGCTTAATCCTCTGGAATCGGCTACGTTTTGGGGCAAAACACGCGGCTGGTATTTATTTTAATCTCCCCGGCGAAGGCGACATCAAAATCTATCCAATTAAAATCGGTTATTGGAAGAGGCGGCCATTGTTCTTAGAAGTCACCTGATACTTAATAAAAATGCTATTATTTACGAGCAGTGGGGTAAAAGAAATAGTATAATGGATGCTGGGGAAAAACGTGTTTGCCGAGACAACCACTAATAGCTTGATATACAGAGAGATTAATTTACCAGAGGGGAGGGGGCGCTGCAGAGAGCAAACACGGGGATTAGTGCGCGATCAGGCAAGCGGAAGAAGAACAGAGCCATAGAGATGCAGGCGGCAGGTGATAGCAAAGCAAACCCTTTGATCGCTAGAGAAGGGGGGCTTCGGGGTAAATCACGCAGGGCAGGCAGAAAATGCAGGCTACGGGTCATGCTAGGAATCGTGACTCACTGGTCTGCGCTCCGGGTGTGCGATCCCGTCACCAACATTAAAGCATAGATCAGCACAACCGGCCGCGCTTTAGGTGCTACTGCTCCTTATCGCTGTCAGGGTAATATTGTATTAAATTGGTGAGTGGCGCACCCATTGAGTGCTCCTTGCCGGTCGTCGCCCGTCATTCAGTGCGAGTCCCCTGCCTACAAAGCGAGGGTTTGACATGCGAATGACACCATATGTAACGTATAGGCTGCCGGTATGGGAATGTATGGAGCAAATGTCACGTTCTTCCAGGGGCTCTCCGCTCAGCGGCTGCAGGAGCCCTTTGAAGGCTTCTTGGTTCTCTGGCTGGGGGTCAGCGAGTTATGAGCCGGGGGCTATCGGCTATTCTTGTCACGCTGGGGACTTCAAGAACGCATGAGACAAGTAAAGGGAAGAAAGGCGAGGATGAGAAAGAAGAAGCCGTCTCCGGCGGAGAGCGGGACTCGTTATTATGGAAGACAGAGATCTGTGACGCTCATTATCTTCTGTAAGCACACCGAGCGAGCGAGCGCCTAAACGCTTCTCTTCCCGCTCAGCCGGATTCCCCAGGCGCCCAATCTCATTTTTTACCGTTATGAGATGAGACAGAGCGTTTAAACCTGCGCGATGCTGGCTCTCCCCGTAATATGCCAGAGCGGCTGGCGGGACTCGGGGAGCGCAGATCGAACCCCCCGGCCGGGGATGGCGGTACGTCGCCCTCATCTGTGTCTGAGGTGATTTACGTCCCCCTTCGTCACCGGGGTTATCCGCCGTGCGCTCGGCCGTAGCGCCGTCTCGATGAACAACGGTGGTCGTTTATTGAAGTTTAAAAGTGATTCTATCACCGTAGCAACCGACAGACTGGATCACTGCAAAGCCAAATTGGAATGCTTTGTGGGTGAAGCAACAACCTCTGGTCCCATATGCAGTCAGAAGGATCACTGGCCCTCAAGGGCCGTGCTGTGCTGAATATATACAAGTATACAGTATGTACCGTATATATAAAGGTAAGTATCCCACTGTGCAGCGCTGCGGAGTATGATGGCGCTATACAAATCAATCAGCTTCCGAAATAGTACGGGGTTTTCTGATTGGTCGGATTAGTGAATTTCCCGCGGGATTGGGCCGGTAATCTCGTAGACCCCTCCATCCTTTTCATTACGTGGCGCGTCTCTACCTGTTACGCTGGAAAAAGGATTAGTTATCGATCGTTAGCCGTTACGGCCCCCGTGGAGTCTCCTCATCGACCGCATCCGCTGCGGGAGATGACCGCTTCGTCCATTCGTGGCCCTGACCGAGAACAGCCAAGCTTGGGGGCTTCGTTATATCTCCACAATAACTCCCATGAGCCACAGCCTGCGTAGCTTTTGCTGTTGATACCGGATTGTTTCACGAGCCGTTTCCACGAAAATATGGCAGTGAATGGGGAAAGCCACTCACAGTTTAGTGATTAAAGCCCTACATTTGGTATAGTCAGCCTCTACTGAGGACTCCTGCAAAGTGCTGGATGAGTGTGTTGGGAGTTGATCCATGAAGGCAATCAGTAATAATGCCTTCTACGAGGAAGACCCTTTCCGATGCGTTTTGTGGTTATTGATACGATGCCGTTCCGCCCGTCCCGAAGTAAATGAGTTCTGCGGCAGATGACGGCGTCGATGTGCGATATATTGGGGGGGGGGCAAAGACCCCATCAAACTAACTACAGCAGAACCTCAATTCTAAGGACAGTGCTGTATTTCTATTAAATAATTTAGTTACCTGGGCAACCGCTGTTGCCACGGCAACAGCAGAGGACAATATGAGAAATGTAAATAAATATGTATTTATATTATAGCTATATATATCTCTATATGTCCTTTTTATTAATATCCCAAGTGTCCCTGTTTAGTTTGCGAGTCCCTCTTTCCGTCCCCTTAATGTAGGAAAGAAGAGGGAGAAGAGCCAGGGAGAGAAGAGAGGAGCTGGGGTGGGAGAGAAGAGAGGAGAGGAGCTGTGGTGGGGGAGAAGAGATGAGCTGTGGTGGGGGAGAAGAGGAGCTGGGGTCAGAGAGAATGGGAGCTGTGGTGGGAGAGAAGAGCTGTGGTGGGAGAGAAGAGAGAAGCTGGGGTGGGGACAAGAGAGGAGCTGGGGTGGGAGAGAAGAGAGGAGCTGGGGAGAAGAGGAGCTGGGGTGGGGGGAAGAGAGGAGCTGGGGAGAAGAGGAGCTGGGGTGGGGGGAAGAGAGGAGCTGTGGTGGGAGAGAAGAGAGGAGCTGTGGTGGGAGAGAAGAGAGGAGCTGGGGTGGGGGGAAGAGAGGAGCTGGGGTGGGAGAGAAGAGAGGAGCTGGGGAGAAGAGGAGCTGGGGTGGGGGGAAGAGAGGAGCTGTGGTGGGAGAGAAGAGAGGAGCTGTGGTGGGAGAGAAGAGAGGAGCTGGGGTGGGGGGAAGAGAGGAGCTGGGGTGGGAGAGAAGAGAGGAGCTGGGGTGGGAGAGAAGAGAGGAGGTGGGGAGAAGAGGAGCTGGGGTGGGGGGAAGAGAGGAGCTGTGGTGGGAGAGAAGAGAGGAGCTGGGGTGGGAGAGAAGAGAGGAGCTGGGGTGGGGGGAAGAGAGGAGCTGGGGTGGGAGAGAAGAGAGGAGCTGGGGTGGGGGGAAGAGAGGAGCTGGGGTGGGGGGAAGAGAGGAGCTGGGGTTGGGGGGAAGAGAGGAGCTAAGGTTGGGGGGAAGAGAGGAGCTGGGGTTGGGGGGAAGAGAGGAGCTGGGGTGGGAGAGAAGAGAGGAGCTGTGGTGGGAGAGAAGAGAGGAGCTGTGGTGGGAGAGAAGAGAGGAGCTGGGGTTGGGGGGAAAAGAGGAGCTGGGGTGGGAGAGAAGAGGAGCCGGGGGGAGTGGTGTATCCATAAAACCTCCCCGTGTTACAGCAGCGCGCCCTCCCCTCGCCCTCGTCCCCAGTAACGTCCCGCGTCACAGGCTCGATGTCTATATATGATGTCTTGGCCACCGAGGGCCGGAAGCGCTCAGTGATGCTTTCTCGGGGGCCCTTAGCCCTGTATGACTGCCCTGTCCATGCGATGACGTTAGGGAGCGGCTCCGGGGTGGAATTAGGGGATATATTTCATTCATGTTATTTTGTTGGTTTGGCTTTGAATGTAAATGACGGCGCGGCGGGTAAGACGTTCCACGTACAGAGCACCTCTTAGCACTAAACATATCCCATTCCACGCGATAAACCGGCCTCTCGACCTTGAGAATCCATAGAGTGACCTCAAGACACTCGCATTTTGAGAGGGTGGCAGGGTGGAACAGCCTCCCAGCAGAAGTAGTAGAGGCTTATTTTTGGAAAGACGTGGAACGTTCTGTTTTGTGTGTGTCACCTTGGGTTTTTTCCTCCCCACGTGCGCGTCACGCCTGCTCTTGCGTGTCTCTGCTGGGCTATTTCTGTGATCCCTGCTGGAGATGAGGACGCTGTGACGCGGGGTGAGCCTCGGGGACCGGAATAGAAGGAATTGTTATTGGGAAGGACGAGTCTGCGACCTTTTCAGCACCGCGGACAGTAACCCACGCAGACAAGGTGCATGATGGGATATGAAACCATTGTAAACACCGAGTGGTGGAAGCGTGGAACGCCCTTCCAGCCGAGGTGTTACGGAAGCGCTTAAGCATCAAACACAAAAGAGGGTAAAACTAAGCCTTAAGCCTAAATTGGAGTTCTGGTGCTAAATGTGGAGCTATCACCATGGAAACCAATAGAACGTTTAGAAGTGAAATGAATCACATCACCATGGTAACCAGCGCTGCTCAACCACAAGTATTTAAGAGGTTAAATTAAAGATCAGTGGCAGCGCTATGTGGTCATGTGACACAGGGATGTAACCCTTTCAGTGCCAGGCCCTGGGCAGTTCTCCATTCAGTTCTTCGAGGAAAGTGATTGGATGATGCTGGCTCTGCCACCGGCTGCCACCCATCTCAGCTCACTTTATCTCCGAAAACACGGAGCGGGTTTACCGGCGGGAGGGGGCGAGCGGCCGATGGGCTGTTTGGGGGCTCTTTAATATACGCATTTCTTTGCATACGTTGTGTTTATCCTTTTTTTAACCCTGTGTGAGCCGAGACACGCAGCTTCAACGATTGGTTCATCACGATAATCAGAAGAGATAACTGACTGGGGAGGAATAATCTTGCAGATCCTTTTGTCACACGAGGCTCGCGTTACAGTGCAGCCGTTTGATAATCACATCGTTAATACACAGTGGGGGGAGATGCTCAGGGGGTATTTTCCCTTGTAGCGGATGCTTTGCGTCGCCCGCGGGCCGCATCTCGAGACGCTCGGTGTTTGAACGCTGAGCCGCCGCGCGGGATGATGGAGACGCCGCCGACTTGCGCAGGCATCACCCGACAGCTGCTCGGCGCGGCGAGAGACGGGAGATGATTACGAACGCAGACGGGGGATTAGCGGCGCGAAGGGCACGTTGGGCACGCGCGATTATCCGGGGGAGGTGGTGACAGGTGGCAGCCTGTGGCAGAACCAGCATTATCTGATCAATTTCCTGCCCGGAAGTTCTCTCCCTTCCCCTCCCTCGGCTTACAAAGGCTGCCTGGACCAATAAGCAAGAAGCAACAACTTAACAGTAGAGATAACCTAACGGGGAGGAATAATCGTGCAGATCCCGAGAACAGGAAGTTAAGATGCCGGCTCCCGTGTGTCTGATGCGTGTTGATATTGGTAATAATGCAAGCATCGTTCCGCTGCGTTATTAAGTGGATGAACGTGTAAAATGTGAGTGCGAGGCCCCAGTAGGTGTGGCGGCCGAGGGGTTAATAATCGTTTCCGGCGGTATATATATATTTATGTACGGCAGAACGGCCCCATCCGGCCCCCGTCTAGTCGCACGTTTCTCCTGCTCTAAAGACTTAATCAGTCGTTGGTCTCGGCTTAGATTCAGGAGCCGTATGTCTATCCCATGCGTGTTTACATTACCTCGCTGTATTACCCTCTACCACTTCTGCTGGGAGGCTGTTCCACTGATCACGTGACTGACAATAATGGCAGCCATTACTGTATACAGCGCTGCGGGGTTATATTACTGTATACAGCGCTGGGGTTATATTACTGTATACAGCGCTGGGGGGGTTATATTACTGTATACAGCGCTGAGGGGGTTATATTACTGTATACAGCGCTGGGGGTTATATTACTGTATACAGCGCTGGGGGTTATATTACTGTATACAGCGCTGGGGTTATATTACTGTATACAGCGCTGGGGGGTTATTACTGTATACAGCGCTGGGGGTTATATTACTGTATACAGCGCTGGGGGGTTATATTACTGTATACAGCGCTGGTGGGTTATATTACTGTATACAGCGCTGGGGGGGTTATATTACTGTATACAGCGCTGGGGGGTTATATTACTGTATACAGCGCTGGGGGTTATTACTGTATACAGCGCTGGGGGGTTATTACTGTATACAGCGCTGGGGGTTATATTACTGTATACAGTGCTGGGGGTTATATTACTGTATACAGCGCTGGGGGTTATATTACTGTATACAGCGCTGGGGGGTTATATTACTGTATACAGCGCTGGGGGTTATATTACTGTATACAGCGCTGGGGGTTATATTACTGTATACGGCGCTGGGGGTTAATACTGTATGCAGCGCTGGGGGTTATATTACTGTATACAGCGCTGGGGGTTATATTACTGTATACAGCGCTGGGGGTTAATACTGTATGCAGCGCTGGGGGTTATATTACTGTATACAGCACTGGGGGTTTTATTACTGTATATAGTGCTGGGGGGTTATATTACTGTATACAGCGCAGGGGGTTAATACTGTATGCAGCGCTGGGGGTTATATTACTGTATACAGCGCTGGGGGTTATATTACTGTATATAGTGCTGGGGGTTATATTACTGTATACAGCGCTGGGGGGTTATATTACTGTATACAGCGCTGGGGGTTATATTACTGTATACAGCGCTGGGGGTTATATTACTGTATACAGCGCTGGGGGTTATATTACTGTATACAGCGCTGGGGGTTATATTACTGTATGCAGCGCTGGGGGTTTTATTACTGTATATAGTGCTGGGGGTTATATTACTGTATACAGCGCTGGGGGGTTATATTACTGTATACAGCGCTGGGGGTTATATTACTGTATACAGCGCTGGGGGTTATATTACTGTATGCAGCGCTGGGGGTTATATTACTGTATGCAGCGCTGGGGGTTAATACTGTATGCAGCGCTGGGGGTTATATTACTGTATACAGCGCTGGGGGTTATATTACTGTATACAGCGCTGGGGGGTTATATTACTGTATGCAGCGCTGGGGGGGTTATATTACTGTATACAGCGCTGGGGGGTTATATTACTGTATACAGCGCTGGGGGTTATATTACTGTATACAGCGCTGGGGGTTATATTACTGTATGCAGCGCTGGGGGTTATATTACTGTATACAGCGCTGGGGGGGTTATATTACTGTATACAGCGCTGGGGTTATATTACTGTATAGAGCGCTGGGGGTTATATTACTGTATATAGTGCGGGGGGGGTTATATTACTGTATACAGCGCTGGGGGTTATATTACTGTATACAGCGCTGGGGGTTATATTACTGTATACAGCGCTGGGGGGTTATATTACTGTATACAGCGCTGGGGGTTATATTACTGTATACAGCGCTGGGGGTTATATTACTGTATACAGCGCTGGGGTTATATTACTGTATACAGCGCTGGGGGTTATATTACTGTATACAGCGCTGGGGGGTTATATTACTGTATACAGCGCTGGGGGGTTATTACTGTATACAGCGCTGGGGGGTTATATTACTGTATACATGCTGGGGGTTATATTACTGTATACAGCACTGGGGGTTATATTACTGTATACAGCGCTGGGGGGGTTAAACTTCCCTTGAAAGTACCCCTCCCCGGGGCAGGTAGACAGCTGGTTACAGCCCGCACCCCCTTCTGTCAGGATTATGTGTTTAGACCGGGAGCTGATAACCTGCTTTGTTGTTTTTAAATAGAGAAGCCGGTAATTATCTCGCCCCTGACATCGTTAGCATGCTACAAATTACCATTTAAAAGGGTAAGGGTACAGACAGTGACAGAGGAAGTCTAAGAGTCTCCCTATACCTGACAACTGTCCTTATCTAGCTTGGGCAGTCCCTCCCACGTGCTCTGTTTTACATAACTCTCCAAGTGTAGACTTTTGTGCTCCCCTGGTTTAGGTTCCTCCATTCTATCTAGCGGCAAGAAATAGGGAAAACGGGCCACTATTGGGATTTTCGGCCATTTCCGTCCGTTACTAGGCCTTTTTTTGTAGAGGAGGTCCCACCAGTGAAAATGCACAGTCCCACAGGGGATGATGAAGGCTGCGCATGTCCCTTCGTTCAGGGGGTCGCTTGCCCTCACATCTGTAAATATTGCCCACAACAGCAATACCAGTTAACGTGATTGGAAAACAACGAGCGGCCAGCTGGTGAATGAAGAAAGAGGGGCATTTTAGATGCAGCCGAATGACGGACACAATGGGGAGAAAAAATGTGAAGGGGGCTTAATAATAATCTCTAGGATTTTGGCGAGATTTCCGCGCATGCCCCATGTGGGTTGGGACTCCGCTACTCTCTGAAGGGCTGGCAGAATGGATTTATTCAGGGCTGGCGGCACGCAGCATCATTCTATGACCTCATTCGTTATTACGGGTTGCCATCCGTGATGTCAAGGCACAACTATGGGCCGCGATGAAGGTTTGAAAGGCGCAGCTGTCAGCTGTCAGCCCGCTGGCCGGATAATAAGCCCTTCTCCCGGGCTCCCAATTACACACAATTTACTCCTCTTGTTTGAAGGCATGTTGAGGAAATGCTGTCATCGCGAGCTCGAGCGCCTGCTGAGAGCGGGACTGCTGAGCCGACGGAAAGTCTACGGCTAATTAGTGGTGCCCGGTCCTTTCCTCCGTGTCTGCTGATGCTGGGACGTCAGCGGGTCGTTTGGCTGGTGACCCAGGGACGCTAGGCATCGCTAAGTGGTGGGCCGAAGCACCGTGACGATTTACCCATCTGATGTTCAAGCAGGGCTACCCACCAAGTTGTCATCCACTTACAAAACTTTGACCCTATTCAACTACCTTTGAAGACGGGGGACTTATCTACAAGAGCTGAGATGCCTTGAAGTTAAGTGGAGTCTTCCGAGGATTTATGTTGAAACTTTACGACCAGTTTTGGGTCAACTTTCTAATTCCGAGGAGTCGATTTTACTGAATAGGCGAAGCTCTTCCAACCGACCATCAGCCCGTCCTTCATTACGACTCAAGTTGGTCAAACGGACCTTGGTGAACCAGTGATTTGCTCCACACGACAAGGTGGCTTCAGCCTCTCCACCATCCCCTTAACCTCTGATAACAAACCTTGCGTGTACAGCCGGGTTACCCGTGATCGGGTTAGATCTGTGTTTATTTCGCGCTGTAAATCTATTGACTTCGTTCTTTTAAGACGCTGTAATTTCATTCACAATCACTATAAATGTATAGAAAGGGTAGTTGTCCGATACTGTAGCATCCGACGCCCAGCGTCTAAGCGGTATGCTTCTTAATACAGATTATAGTCATCAGGACATATTATCTGTCATAATTATTGGTTACCACGCTCCGGGGTAACATCAGAAATGTGAATTCTTGCCCCGTACGTTGTCTGCTTGGTAGATGGGTTGGTGCATCGGCCCCTCTGTGCCCCCGCAGTGAGTCAGCCTGGCTTTCCCTGCGTGGGGAGCTTGACGTCTGATGGGATTATTGTAGGGTAGAACCAGCCTCCTCTGATTGCCCCCTCTGGTGTTAATCATCACCTGTCCTTCCTATTCACAGCTTCGGGACAACAATGAGCTTCCATCTCCCAACCAAGCCTCCCGGAGCGAGGAAAAAGGTAATTACCCCCCCCCACCCCCGACATGGCCCAACAACACCCTCCTTTTAAAACAGACTGTACGGCTTATGGACCTCATCCAGATCCAGATCCAACCACCCTTCATGGTGACTCCATTTTTATGTTGTTTTCCGTCCTGTAGACAAAGCTGGGAGTCCCGAGAAAGCAGAGGAGGAAATAGACATTGACTTGAATGCCCCGGAGACAGAGAAGGCAGCCTTGGCAATCCAGAACAAGTTCCGCCGATTCCAGAAACGAAAGCAGGACCCCAGCCCGTGAGGACGATGGCTCCCCGGTGACCTCTCTGCCCTGCCTCGTGCGGCGGCTCATATCCTTCCCCCTGCGCCGGACATGACGGGCGCCAACATGGCGGCACCCCTACCGTTCTCCACACGTCTCCCTCCCCTTAGGCTATTATGAATGCTTACCCTATAACAAGGCCGTACCTGGTGCTGTAGCCATGGTAACTCGGGGCGGCCATCTTGTATATAGTCTTCCTAGTCTTAGTATAGAGTCAATACAATATGTCTTAAGAAAGACTTTTATAATTAGAAAAGTAATAATTAACTGTCTGGAGTGCGGGGGTTTTAGGTTCAGGGCGGATCAGGCATGTGACTGCAGTAGGCGTACACCGTACGTATTTATAGATTTAAATGTATATAAGGAAATCTAGTCCATATTGGGGGGGGGGGGTCCACCACCTACGTTCAGCTCCATGTCCTCGCCAAGAAGCTGTCAACAAACGACGTGCTTTCTTTGCATCATTTATTATTCAAGTAATTAAAATAATAGTAATTATTAATGAATGGACACATTTATGTAAATGAATTCTGCCTTCTGGGTACACGTATGCAGATCTCTCCAAACACGCACACTATCTCCCCTTATGTACCATTAGAATCCAGTAACCAATGGGATCAGGCTCTTTGCAAAGCTACAGCTTGGATTTCTTTATCACTCCCTCCCCCTTGTGGCTGTTCCGTGTAATAGCACCACGAATGAATCAATGCGTGTGCCCATAGAGGCTCATATAGGGCAGGGTGTTAATTAGTTAATTACATTTAATTAAAGCAACATTTTATAATAAATTAAATCTTACTCTTGCCACATAAGGGGGGGGCCCTATATAAATCATTAAGTTTTTGAGAAAAGACATAAAGCTGATTGCATTGATTGCATACGGCTCCAGGGTGTGTTTTTTTTTTATTATTTGTAAGAAATTCTTTTTTTGTTAAATTTAACAGTTTCGGCTAATTCAGCATGATTAATAGGAACACTAGAAGGAAAGGGAAGAAGATGAGCAGATCCTGATACAGCCACCTGGCCGTTTCCGGGTAACCTTCCTCTTTTCGGATTTATTAAGTGATTTGACGTAAATTTGTTTTTTTATTTTTTTTTAATATCCAAATCTTTTTAAAACGGATTCAGAGGAAATCTCCAGGAATCTCCAGCCAACAAAAACTGTTGCCCCCCAAATGCCCCCTTTTAATCCCATGCACCTTTCCTGTAGACTTCATTACCCCCCCCAGCCATGTTTTTTCTGAGACTATACATATTCTTTGATTATTTTAGCATGTTTAAATAATAAAAATTATTTCAAATGTCTGGACCCTTTCTCGTTTGCCTGAATATGAAGCCATTCAGAAGAAGCCAGGGAAGAGGAAAATGTATAGCATATCTCTCACGCATGCCGAGTGTCCCTGTTAAGTATAACCAGTCCCTGTTTGGGCCCCAATTCCCGCTGCCCTTGTTTTCTAGAACAGATACAGTCAGATTCTTTTTCTAGAAGGAAAGGGCTGGCACTCACACAAATTTCCATACAGGGCCCGCGTTGGCCCGAGGCTCCCCAGACTCGACACATATGGATAAATGGGTCAATGAGAAAAGACAAGGCACAGAACGGTTTTCCCAGAAATGTCAGTTTTTATTAACATTTTTAATGTTGTTTTTGGCTGTTCGTTGTGGGAAGTGAAGGGCATACATGGCATATTACGTTACTGTTCTCTCGCATCACTTTTTTAAGTGTATATACATTTTATACATCATATATATATATAGCAAGAGGTGTGTGGGGGGGGGTAGATATAGCCTCAGTCTAACCACGTTGCATTTACAGGTGGATCAAGAAGCAGCAGACAGAAAGCAAAGCATCGTGAAACGCGTCTCCCCAGTTCCATGGGGAGTTTTGGGGGGAGCCATCAGCCCCTCGAGTGCCCAAAAGCCTTACGCCTCTGGTATTCAAAGGGTTAAATGTCTTCCCATTGAAGCACTAAGGTTGACATACAGCGCTGTGGAATATGATGGCGCTATATAAATCAATACATAATAACAGTATGTCCCAGAATGCTTTTATGCTAACTCAATGGACCCCTAAGGACCAGAGACGTTACCAACGGCTGGTAAGTGTTCTCCTTAAGTTTTTCCGCCCCATTCCAGTGTGATAACTGAGGCCCGACCCAACATGCATTGCAACATCCGAACGACGTCAATTTTTTTATTTTGAAATTTTGAAATGCGATGTGAATAGGCTATCGAAAAAATCCAGAATGATACCATGCAATTAAAAATAAAATAGTAAAAAGCGGTTAATTTGTAATCACACAGGGCCGGGAACACAATACAGAAGAGTGGTGATTTTTTATCTTTTTTTGGGGGGGGGGGGGTATTTTGATGTTTATGTGTACAGAAAACCCAAGAAACTTCATCATATCTCCGTTTCTTGACTTACGGACCTTGCAGCAGCGCAGGAAAAAAAGGGGAAAAAACAGCTTTAGGGCTGAATAAAAACTCCAAAAAATGTATTAAACTACATTTACGCTAACTTCAGACCCGAGGCCTGCAGAGAACTCAAGAATATTGGAGGAATCAGGGAAGAACTTGGTAGTGTTACCCTTCTTAGCTGCCCTTAGTTCACGTTTCTTACCCCACTAAGCAACATTTGAGGATTTGGGGTACTGCTGGAGATAGAGGCTCGCACCTCGCATCATCTAACAGCGGACAGGGAACATATAACCCCCTTTACTGCCCTGAGAACAGCGAAGGGGGTCAAGCAGACTGTAGAAATATTGCCCTAGAGAGAGGCTAGAAAAGGCAATATTTGTACCTTCACAATACGGTGAACTTTTTGGACATGCGCATGGTTTCTCTACCAAGAGCAGGTTGAAGTCTTTACTTCCGGTTCCTTTCTGCACCAGATTTGTTATTTGCAAGAGATTTAGGCTGTAGGCTTTGGTGCAACAAAATAAAGACTCGGTACCCACCGCGGCTCGGTGAGACCCCATGTTTGTCCTTGGTTATACCCCAAATCCCAAAATGCATTGCTGTGGGGGGGGGGGGGGTTATTATGATACAGTACTGAACTCAATGCAGCTGAGGATGATATGATCCAGGCTGGCCGGGCAATCCCAGTAACGGCCCTCCATCTGCAGACCTGAATGTCTACACTGAGGGAGACCCAGAAACGTAACCCTCCTTTACCATTCCCCGTGTAATTATGTTGCCAGGCCTTGATCATATTATCACTCCTATTAGTGTATTCCCAGGAGGGAGACCGTGCCTAAGCACTGCAGTCTCCCCTTGGGAGGGGAACCGGATCCCTGCATCGCAGAAGAGTCCTTCTTTGATCCTTGTTTACTCGGAAAGTTCTTGCAAGTTTCCCGCAGGGAAAGGTACACGATGGTATACGCTCGACACACAGCATGTTATTTAAAGGCATTTTAAAGGACCAGTGAGGATTTGGGAGCAGTGGGAGAAGGTGGATGGAACATGGTTGGGCAGCCGGAACCTCCAGATGTTGGGGAGGTCGCAGTTGACCAAACTCTAAATGATGTTGAGTTAAGGTTACGGTGTTCTATGTTCTCTGTTGACATATCTTTGGAATCCTCACCTATCCCCCAAATCCCCAGTGCTCCTACGTCAATTAGGTTTGTTTCTCTGAATCACTTTTAATTAGGTTCTTTAAGGCGTTTTTGAGGCTGTTCTTGCTGGGAGACTTTACAGCACCTCTGTGGGGTTGATCCTCACCTTCGTCCCCCCTCATTTCCATCTCGATAGTGTAGACCACCTTGGAACTGCGGGGGGACTCCTCATCTGCCTTGTGTGTACCTTCCCTGCCTGCTAATTGCTATTTCCGATCTTTGCGAGAGTCCCCGATGCCTCCCTTGGACTTCTTATCGCTGGCCTTGGTGCTCCTGGTCTGGTCTAACATGGCGTACAGGATGGGAGTCTAGAGAAGGTAGAAGATACGCAGAAATGATACATTTATGGAACAAATGTAGTTCCTTTGGCTGCAAATCGTCAGTACTACGGAGTGGTTTATCAGAGAGGATATCTTTTTCAAAATAACACACTTGGTTCTTCAGTGTGACTCAACGGGCTCTCATTGACAGAAACTAAAAACGCCTCTGATTCTAAAACCCTAAACTGACCAGAGATCCGAAGCCCAAATCTTCCTCTGGTGTGCGAGTTTTAACGTTGGATCTTACCTGTCTGCTCCGCTTGGAGGAGTCTTTGGATGGTTTGTGAAGCTTCCCTCTTTCTAGAGCGCTGGAAACAGAAGACATAGAATATATTTAGAAGGAGCGTGCCAAGATAGGCAGCCTCTAGATCAACTTAATAGCTGGCGAGCTAAAGGGAGGACCAAGGTGTAGATAAAATCACTTTGGACCATCAGGTTCTGAGGGTAAAGGAGTGAGGTCCACAATCTATGAGTATACTCTTCAACAACCCAACAATTCCAGTGCTAGGTCCAGGTACACTGCCTATAAGTATGCAGGTGGAACTCCATAAGGACAACGTTACAAAATATCAGCCTATACTCTACGGCACTGAAAATAGCATTTATTTGTTGTTAGACGTTTGGTAACAATAGCCAGTAAGAACACATTTGAGGACCTACCTGATTTCCCGCTGCATCCGGGCCTGCCTCCTCAGCCAGCAGTAGCGGATTGCGTAGGCAATGAGGGCCACGACGATAACCAGGGCGAGTACAGCTCCGATGATGATGCCCAAAACCATTCCCGCACGGACTGGACCTGCCAAGACAGAGACAGAGTTTAGTCTAAGTTATAACTTCTGAGTAAGCTCGGGGAAGCAGTACGCTGTTGCACCCTTCACTTCCTGCTGAAGATGTTCTTCTCCTCTCCAATCTCTCAGAATTATAGGGTCACGCAAGCAATAAAGTCACGTTTCATCCTGCTTTAGCGTTTGGGAAGAGAGTCCAGGCAGAAGGAATCTCACCTTTGTCAAAGACAAGAAGGTGAACGTAAGAAGACTTCCCCACGACATCGGGCGGGTTCTTTACGTCGCAGGTGAAGGTGCCGTTGTCTGTGTATTCCAGGTTGCGGAGGACAATGGATCCATCCTTGCTCTTTGGGTATCCGATCCACTCGATGCGGTCTTTAAACACCCCTGTGTCATCAATGTAGGGCTGACCCTTGGCGTAATGAAATATCTAATGGGGGAGAGAGATGTTAGCTTATTATCTTCATCTCTCAAACCAGACAAATACCAGAAGAAGACATCTTTAATGCTTGAAGGACTTCATCTCAGATGGGCAAAACATGTCTTCAGAGAGTCCTTTGGAGCCTAAAACATATTGCTTAAAGAAAGGGGTCTCACTTTGTCGTCCCCCCCCCCCTCCATGACTACCTTCTATGACACTCATATGGGAACAGGTCCACTTATTGACCCCAGCGGTGACTTCTTATTAGCCAAAACGCCCCGTGCTGATGTGGACATTTTATGATGGCTCTCGGTGAGCTTCGGTCTCCTGAAAGGTGCGATGTGTCTTACCGAGTACGTGTCCCGGCTGTTATCGGGCTGGTAGTGCCAGCTCACAGAAATATCGTCGGAAATCCATTCGCTTGACCAGAACGTGCAGGACAGGGTGACCTTAGAGCCCACCGTGCCATGGACTTCCCGATCTGTGTAAACTTCGATGGCCAGGCTTGGAGAGAAATCTGTCGGAGGAAAAGTAACGGAAAACCATTTAAAAAATCAGACCATCATCCGGGGGACGTCAGGTAGACGACGTCACAGAAACAGCATTCAGACCTCTGAAAATGTATTCACGTAAGTAACAAGAAATCTGCTGTGTTTACTAATAATAATAATAATGATAATGATAATGATGATAATAATAATAATAATAATAATAATTATAATAATAATAATAATGATGATAATAATAATAATAATAATAATAATAATGATAATTATAATAATAATAATAATAATAATGATAATTATAATAATAATAATGATAATAATGATAATTATAATAATAATGATAATAATAATGATAATGATGATAATAATAATGATAATAATAATGATAATTATAATAATAATGATAATAATTAATAATATTTCTTATTTGTACGGCACCAACAATATCAAACATCAGAACACATCCTTCATTGACCTCCTTCAGGCATAAATACTATAGATACAGGATCTAAGAATACGTCCCTGTTATAATAGGGGCATTAGCGGCTTTTATGATCACAGCACACCACATCTGCCCTTTCCTATTCACAGTCATTGATTTAAACTGAGCACAGCGCCCATAATCTAAACTATTCACTTATTCCTTCCCTTCCATCTCAGCCTGTGCCCCTGTTGTGTTAGATTCCGGGCTCTTGTTCTAACATTTCTTTCTGAACCAAACCGATAATCGGAACCATTCCGGGATAAACATTCTCAGGGCGACAAATTCAACTATTTACGTAGAAGAAGAAAATTCTGCTCAAATATTTGCCTTTACCCAGACTTGTTAATATAAAAAATTTCCAACTTGTCTCAATTCTTAACGCTTCAATTGAATTGCAAGCTCTTTGGGTCAGAAGCATCATTTCCTACTTGCCTGCAGAGCTTGCAATCCGTTTCTTGTATTAGTATCGAGGCAAAGTGTCCCTGAATTATTTGTTTTAAATGCCCAGAAGAATGCAGCCGCAGGCAGAATATGGCTACCCCTTCCCGGGATCGCGCTGCCCGCTGTTGCCCCTCTGAGAGGTAATAGGGGGCAACAGGTGATTAACTTACCCAAAGTGAAGAGCAGGGCGAGAGCCAGTACGGGCCATGAAGTGCTGCGGGTTCCTGAAGGTGCCATCTGATTTCTAATAGATCCCCAAACTCATGAGGGGAGCCCCGTTACCCTCAGATACCTCCTGCACTGGAATACGGCTCTGTGAGCTGGGGCCATGGTTTAAATACCCCCGAGGGGGGGGTCGGTAAATCCTTCTCCCGGCTCTCTGACCAATCTGGTGGCCGAATGTGGACAGTGGGTGCAGATCTGAGGATACAGTCGGGGGGGGGGGGGGGGGGGGTTTGAAGGGAGGTTCATGGGGGCAAGCTCTAACAATAATAGCCCATTGTGTTCTGGGTAATAAGAGGAGCAGGATGGACGGGGGGGAGAGCCACGCCACGGGTCTGGCCTGAGTGTGGCCACGGACTCGGGGGAAAAAGAAGTAATTTTAAGGGTGAATGGGGCAAATAATCCGACTGGAGGGGCAGATCTTAAGAGTCTCAGTAGGGCGTTCTCAAGGTAAAAGGGTAGAATCTTGGGGTTGCAGCGAGAAGGACAGATTATCAGGGTGAAGGGGCAGATTATATAAAGCAGGGGTGTATTTATAAATCACCGGCATATACCGTAGAGTTGTATGTATATAGCACCGGCATATACCGTAGAGTTGTATGTATATAGCACCGGCATATACCGTAGAGGTGTATTTATAAAGCACCAACACATACCGTAGAGGTGTATTTATAAAGCACCTGCATATACCGCAGAGGTGTATTTATAAATCACCGGCATATACCGTAGAGGTGTGTTTATAAATCACCGGCATATACCGTAGAGGTGTATTTATAAAGCGCCGGCATATACCGTAGAGGTGTATGTATATAGCGCCGGCATATACCGCAGAGGTGTATGTATATAGTACCGGCATATACCGCAGAGGTGTATGTATATAGTACCGGCATATACCGCAGAGGTGTATTTATAAATCACCGGCATATACCGTAGAGGTGTATTTATAAAGCACCGGCATATACCGCAGAGGTGTATTTATAAAGCGCCGGCATATACCGTAGAGGTGTATTTATAAATCACCGGCATATACCGCAGAGGTGTATTTATAAAGCACCAACACATACCATAGAGGTGTATTTATAAAGCACCGGCATATACCGTAGAGGTGTATTTATAAAGCACCTGCATATACCGCAGAGGTGTATGTATATAGTACCGGCATATACCGCAGAGGTGTATTTGTAAATCACCGGCATATACCGTAGAGGTGTATTTATAAAGCGCCGGCATATACCGTAGAGGTGTGTTTATAAATCTCCGGCATATACCGTAGAGGTGTATGTATATAGCACCGGCATATACCGTAGAGGTGTATTTATAAAGCGCCGGCATATACCGTAGAGGTGTATGTATATAGCACCTGCATATACCGCAGAGGTGTATTTATAAATCACCGGCATATACCGTAGAGTTGTATGTATATAGCACCGGCATATACCGTAGAGGTGTGTTTATAAATCTCCGGCATATACCGTAGAGGTGTATGTATATAGCACCGGCATATACCGTAGAGGTGTGTTTATAAATCACCGGCATATACCGTAGAGGTGTATTTATAAATCACCGGCATATACTGTAGAGGTGTATGTATATAGCACCGGCATATACCGTAGAGGTGTATGTATAGAGCACCGGCATATACCGTAGAGGTGTATGTATATAGCACCGGCATATACCGTAGAGGTGTATGTATATAGCACCGGCATATACCGTAGAGGTGTATTTATAAATCACCGGCATATACCGTAGAGGTGTATGTATATAGCACCGGCATATACCGTAGAGGTGTATTTATAAATCACCGGCATATACCGTAGAGGTGTATGTATATAGCACCGGCATATACCGTAGAGGTGTATTTATAAATCACCGGCATATACCGTAGAGGTGTGTTTATAAATCACCGGCATATACCGTAGAGGTGTATTTATAAAGCGCCGGCATATACCGTAGAGGTGTATGTATATAGCACCGGCATATACCGCAGAGGTGTATGTATATAGTACCGGCATATACCGCAGAGGTGTATGTATATAGTACCGGCATATACCGTAGAGGTGTATTTATAAAGCACCGGCATATACCGCAGAGGTGTATTTATAAAGCGCCGGCATATACCGTAGAGGTGTATGTATATAGCACCTGCATATACCGCAGAGATGTACTTATAAATCACCGCCGGCATATACCGTAGAGGTGTATGTATATAGCACCTGCATATACCGTAGAGGTGTATTTATAAATCACCGGCATATACCGCAGAGGTGTATTTATAAAGCACCAACACATACCATAGAGGTGTATTTATAAAGCACCGGCATATACCGTAGAGGTGTATTTATAAAGCGCCGGCATATACCGTAGAGGTGTATTTATAAATCACCGGCATATACCGTAGAGGTGTATGTATATAGCACCGGCATATACCGTAGAGGTGTATTTATAAAGCGCCGGCATATACCGTAGAGGTGTATGTATATAGCACCTGCATATACCGCAGAGGTGTATTTATAAATCACCGGCATATACCGTAGAGTTGTATGTATATAGCACCGGCATATACCGTAGAGGTGTGTTTATAAATCTCCGGCATATACCGTAGAGGTGTATGTATATAGCACCGGCATATACCGTAGAGGTGTGTTTATAAATCACCGGCATATACCGTAGAGGTGTATGTATATAGCACCGGCATATACCGTAGAGGTGTGTTTATAAATCTCCGGCATATACCGTAGAGGTGTATGTATATAGCACCGGCATATACCGTAGAGGTGTGTTTATAAATCACCTGCATATACCGTAGAGGTGTATTTATAAATCACCGGCATATACTGTAGAGGTGTATGTATATAGCACCGGCATATACCGTAGAGGTGTATGTATAGAGCACCGGCATATACCGTAGAGGTGTATTTATAAATCACCGGCATATACCGCAGAGGTGTATTTATAAATCACCGGCATATACCGTAGAGTTGTATGTATATAGCACCGGCATATACCGTAGAGGTGTGTTTATAAATCTCCGGCATATACCGTAGAGGTGTATGTATATAGCACCGGCATATACCGTAGAGGTGTGTTTATAAATCACCTGCATATACCGTAGAGGTGTATTTATAAATCACCGGCATATACTGTAGAGGTGTATGTATATAGCACCGGCATATACCGTAGAGGTGTATGTATATAGCACCTGCATATACCGCAGAGATGTACTTATAAATCACCGCCGGCATATACCGTAGAGGTGTATTTATAAATCACCGGCATATACCGCAGAGGTGTATTTATAAAGCACCAACACATACCATAGAGGTGTATTTATAAAGCACCGGCATATACCGTAGAGGTGTATTTATAAAGCGCCGGCATATACCGTAGAGGTGTATGTATATAGCACCTGCATATACCGCAGAGGTGTATTTATAAATCACCGGCATATACCGTAGAGTTGTATGTATATAGCACCGGCATATACCGTAGAGGTGTGTTTATAAATCTCCGGCATATACCGTAGAGGTGTATTTATAAAGCACCGGCATATACCGTAGAGGTGTGTTTATAAATCACCTGCATATACCGTAGAGGTGTATTTATAAATCACCGGCATATACTGTAGAGGTGTATGTATATAGCACCGGCATATACCGTAGAGGTGTATGTATAGAGCACCGGCATATACCGTAGAGGTGTATGTATAGAGCACCGGCATATACCGTAGAGGTGTATGTATACAGCACTGGCATATACCATAGAGGTGTATGTATATAGCACCGGCATATACCGTAGAGGTGTATTTATATAGCACCTGCATATACCGCAGAGGTGTATTTATAAATCACCGGCATATACCGTAGAGTTGTATGTATATAGCACCGGCATATACCGTAGAGGTGTGTTTATAAATCTCCGGCATATACCGTAGAGGTGTATTTATAAAGCACCGGCATATACCGTAGAGTTGTATGTATATAGCACCGGCATATACCGTAGAGGTGTGTTTATAAATCTCCGGCATATACCGTAGAGGTGTATTTATAAAGCACCGGCATATACCGTAGAGGTGTGTTTATAAATCACCTGCATATACCGTAGAGGTGTATTTATAAATCACCGGCATATACTGTAGAGGTGTATGTATATAGCACCGGCATATACCGTAGAGGTGTATGTATAGAGCACCGGCATATACCGTAGAGGTGTATGTATAGAGCACCGGCATATACCGTAGAGGTGTATGTATACAGCACTGGCATATACCATAGAGGTGTATGTATATAGCACCGGCATATACCGTAGAGGTGTATTTATAAATCACCGGCATATACCGTAGAGGTGTATGTATATAGCACCGGCATATACCGTAGAGGTGTATGTATATAGCACCGGCATATACCGCAGAGCTGTACACGTGTATTGATTCAGTGAAATGTTTACATGCTGTCTGATACCGCAGATTGCCCCCCGGGGGGGGGAATTACTACCCTAATTAACCCATTCGTGCCTGGTTCTAGCCTGACAGCTGCCCACCAGCCGAGTATCTCCGCCCCGCCTCCTGTCACCACTGTAACCAATCGGGAGGCAGTGGGCGGAGGGAATACGTTGTAAAATAGGCACGAGAGATTGACGTTGTTTCCGGGCAGTTAAAGATGGCGACTTTGTTATTGAGGTGACTTTACTACACAGGGGGCAGTTTGGTGGGGTCAGGGGGCACGACATAGTCGGCAGTGGGGGGTAAATGGGGGGGTGATGCTAGGACGAGGGGCCCAGAGAGAGGGGTAACTTACTGGGTGTGCAGGGGGTTAGTGTTGAAGGGAGTTTAGCTAGGGGGCTATTTTACCCCTGCAGTAGGGTGTGGAGGGGGCAACTCGGAGTGTTATAGGGGAGAAGAAGCGGTCATTATAAATGTATTGCCTTTTAATGACGGGTGTGCGGCCTCCTGCATGTGGGCTGAGTATCTGGCTTCTGTAACCGACTTTAACGGTCAGACTACCGGAACAGCAGCCAAGGGGTTAAACACAGGGCTAATAAAAATGTGCTAGAAGCAAAGGGTCACTGGGTGCTTGGTGTAGGTAGGGTGGGCAACTGAAACCATGGCTACAGGTGGGCTGAAAGCACATGTAGCTATAGACCAGCGTGCTCTCTCTCATCTCTCTTCCCCCCTCTCTCCAGGCATGCGGGGAGGCAGTGTCTCCGGGGCCAGCTCTCGCCCGTATTCAGCTTGAAGCAGTAAGTACCGCAGCTGCACATCGGTCCCGGTTCATGATATCCTCTATCCCGTTTCATGCGCGATCTACGGCTTGGGATGCTGTAAGATTTGTTTAATAGCAAAGTGCCAACACATGACATGCGACCCATGACACGTAACACATGTAGCGAGACAAGCCCGGCGGAGACACGGGGCACGGAGGGTCCTACTCGCAACAATACAATGTAGCAAGAATGGAGCTTATGAAGCTAATTGTTTGCTTAAAGGAAACTTATGTAACAAAGTGTGACAGCGACGGCCAATGTAATGGGAAGCTTTTACATATCGGGGTTGTGTTTAGAGCCACATCCTGACGTGGGGGGGTTCAGGCTATGCTTATGTTTGAATGTAGAAATTAAGTGTCAGAAAAACCCACTGGATTTGGTTAATTTCTTTCTTATGATTTTTTTTAATCAGTGCAGTTCCGATGGGCAGCACAGCACAGCATGAAATGGAACGGTTCTGGGCCAAAAATACTAATCTCGATCGCCCGATGTCTCCGCACATCACAATCTACAGGTGGGTGATCTCCGATGCTACGGATACTGTATCTTCTAGCTAATCTTACGGGGTCTGTTATACGCAAACGTGTGCGTTCTAGACTTCGCTTTCTAGGTCTTGCTATGTTTAATGTGTTGTAGGTCTGACTTTTAGCGCACGGTCTTATCCTAACGGCTTTACTGAGGAAATGGAAAGGGAGAGACATCTTGCTTGAAATATCCGAGTTTTTAGCGTCTCTCAGTCCGGGCCAAGATACTGAATGAAATCATTTGATTCCTTTGTGCTAGTCTGGAAATTCTTCTCCTTGTGCAGACATGGAGTGGGCATAGGCCGCCCCGTGCCCAGAGAAAGCACTCCTTTCAGCTCTACCTCCCCCTCTCCTCTCCTCGGCGCTCTGTTCTCTTTTCTGTCTTTGGATTTTCTCTGCCAGAGCCGGCCGTTGAGCCACCCGCACAAATACCAGCTCCCCACGGCACGGTGAATAACTGTGCTATCTAGGGACTTGGGGTGAGAAGCGCGCACGCTCCAGCTCCCCCTCGGCACATTCCTGGCACATGCTCCCCGCACAGAATGTGCTAACACGGCTTCTCTGAGCTCGGTTCCATGTAGCTTGCGCCAGCTCTGCCACCCACAGTTTTATTAATATCACTGTTTATTGAAAATGTTTCTGGTTTTATTTCTAGGCTTTGCTCTAATCTTGGCTTGTGCCATTATCGCTGCTCAGCAGTGAGTTCATTTTTGGGTAACATATGCTGCGTTAATGTAATGGGAAAGAGGCCACTGATCATTATAACCGCCCAGTAAAGGTGGTGGAAACTCGGCTCCTGGCTGCAATCCACGAGTACTACTTACTTTTTTAATTGGTCCTTGTCACAGGTGGTCTATGCCGATGATGATGTCCATCACCCATCGAGGCACCGGGGTTGCGATGAGTGCTGGTATGATTTCTATGCTTATTGGAGTTTAAAGGGACAGATAAATAGTTCAGTGGGTCCTTTTTTAGGGTAGTTTTCACCTTCGTAAACCCACCCCCTGAATATCTGTCGTCTTCCAGGTGTGTCCCTGTTTGCGTTGGCCGCTCTTGCGCTTCCTGGAGACTATGCTTTGTACCTGGAGCTGGTGAAGTCCCTCAGTCTTGGGCCAGCTCTGATCTACTCTGCAAAATTTACATTGGCCTTCCCTCTTACGTACCACACCTGGAATGGAGTCAGGCATCTGGTGAGTAAAGTCCGTCTGTACAGCTGAAACAAGTGGCGCTTCGTGGTGTACTTTCTCCTGATTTTTTTTTTTTTTTTTTTCCCCTTTAACTCTGCAGGCTTGGGACTTGGGCAAGGGGTTCAAAATCCCTCAAGTATATCAGTCTGGATACATAGTATTAGCACTTACTCTCCTGTCTTCTGCCGCCATTGCTGCCATGTGATGGAACATACCCTGGCCCCGTACCCTCCTGGAGAATTTATCAATCATTAATTGTACAAAATGGAACAGCATTTCTTAATTTTGTCCCATCAGATCAATTCTATACATCCTGTTTTTTTTTTGTTTGTTTTTAGTCCCTCTTTAACTTCTACCTGCCTTTATCTTTCTCCTAAGGTTTTTCTGTCGGATGTAGCTATGTGCTTCTAAAAAGTACACTGTTAGACTCCCCAAGATTGTTGACCTAGAGTGAGGGAAGTAGCAGGATCTTCATGATAAATTTGATCCTGCTAATAGAGGATTCTCGGACTCCTGAGGCCATTGCGCATATCTGTCGCCATCCGCCTTCTTAATATGTATGGATCTAGCATTAGTTCGGTGTTCTCTGTTTATCTGATTAGATACAGACCAGAGAATAGGACTTGTAGTGCGGAGGACTTTTTAATATTGCAACATAATCCTCTAACAATCATGTAAAGAGGGGGTTGCCTTTTAAGAACTATGGAAACCAAGGGTTCCTACTAATTAACTTGTTTATTTAACAGAAATATGTAAGCACGCTGTGCCTGTGAGCTTACAATTAAGATACATCGACGTTTGGCAAAAAAAAAAAAAAAGTCCCCAAATATGTATTTGATTCCTATGCATAAGATAAAATATGAATTTAGAAACTTGCTTGCAGGTCTGGCAAAGTAGTCCAAATGAGATTGAATGCATTTTGCCTGATGGTGGCTAGCAGAGGGCTTGTGCTGTTTCAGGAAAGGTTTTCTGTATTTTTAATGTGTTCTTTAGGATCCCGTTTCGGAGGATAAATACTAAATCTCAATGTTATTGGTGCACCAAGCCTTTGCTTAGTGCTAAAATGGGACTGGGATGCTGAAGAGCAATACAATAAGTCCATTTTTGTTCGGAAACCTCACACTTCAGCCAGTGTCTCTGCGTTTTGGGGAGGAACAAGGGAATCTTTGTATGGATGTTGGGGTGGGAATGGTATTTAAATTCCAGTGGCTGGTGTGTGGGGAAATATTGAAAGGTTGCCCTTTTAAAATGCTCTGTAAGGGATCAAGATAGGAAGCTCTGTTTCAGATAACGTTCCGCATAACTTCTTGGAACGTGGCTCGGTCTTATGTGGGTTTTCTTGTTCTTATTCTGGTCAATCGCGTACCTTTTCACCTTAGCGATGGACACCAATTTAAAGGGTTACACCTACCCTGGCAGATGTGTATCCCATAATCCCGCTCTAACCGCCCCCATCTGTCATTTTTGTAAAGGGAATGTGTACATCCAAAGAAAGTTTAGGTTCTTCAGGGACATCCAATCAATTTATTCTTTTTTTTATTCCATTAAATCAAATACACGCATATAGACCTATAACGGGTAACACAAGCCGTCCTCTTCAACATACTCGCCTTCCTCAGAACCTAGTGCCGGAGACCTCGTATCCATTCATTGTAACTCGGCGTAGATCTGTAGAAGCGATTCTAGCCGTGTCACTGCTTGTGCAAAGAAGCATTTATCAAATCAAAAAACATTTTATTCTCTGTAAAACCCATTAAAATATATTCTTAAAATAAAGAGGTCTTTTCTATATTTTTGTGGCGTTTTGAGTAATGTGTCACTGGTTGCTGCAGAACACGCGTTTTATTGTGTGCTGTAGCGTGTGAAATAAGTCATTGTATGGAGGTGGAGTGCTGCCCATAACTTCTCCCACTCGCTCCGCCAGGTCTTCCTCCGCTGCCAGGCGTTACGGAGTGACATCGACCCCTTCTATGTAAATATTAGGAAAAGCCTTTACTGATGAAAGATTTATCAGGGACTCGGGTCAAACAGATATCGGCGTAGACCAAGGGTGTCCAACCTGCGGCCCTCCAGCTGCTGCAGGACTACATCTCCCATAATGCTCTTTCAGCTAAGGGGCTGGCTGAGGAGGATGGGAGATGTAGTCCTGCTGCCGCTGGAGGGCCGAAGGTTGGACGCCCCCGGCCTTGCGAGTTCTATAAGTGTTGCTACAGACTACCGGCTTCTGCCCGTTCAGAGAAGGAAGATTAGTACGACGTGACATTTTTAACACAAGTCTTTATTTTAAGATGTGTTGTTCTTGATTAGGGGTCCTAATAAGCAACATGTTATCTGCTTCATCTATCGACACTGTACAGGACTCAAACGTCTCTCATTGGGTCTTCTCTATGGGATACATGGCTTGAAGGTCTTTTCGGTCCGCTCCTGGCTCTTTCCTTATCTTCGTCCATCCTGCCTTTTGAGCTCACCGGGCTGGCTTTACCAGAGCCTTCCTGGCTCTGAGGTGGAGGCCCAGGAGAGTTGGTTTTGTTCATGGTTTCCAGAGGAGACGCACGGTTTTCTAGAATGGTACAACTGCCGAGTTTCTGTTCACCATCTACGTCTGCTGAAGCCTGTAAAGCCGGTAAACAGAATAGTTAATACAACTCCTCCTGTTCCATATTTTGAGATTCTGCAGACCTTTGCGATTCACAAAGGTCTGCAGAATTGCCACCTGCCGCAAAATAACAATGTGTCACGCGTCTCACCGTCCCGGTGATCTGTGGACGCAGCCCGTTACATGAGGTGATGAGAGGAGACGCGTTGTGGATCCAGTCTGTAAGGCGTTTGGAGGCCTGGGCTGAGCGGGAGGTCATGGTAACCTTGGCTGGAGGGATCTTTAGAGGCATGTCCCAGGTGCCCATGAATGTTCCCCACGGACTGGCCTGCAGATAGGAAACCAAACCATAGACTTGGCAACTTGGCGCCTATAACCTTTCCCACCTGAGGTTATGTAACTATTTCTAGCAGTCGCCACTCCCATAAAGTCCTTTAAAGAGCTGACCTTTGACTTTGGCACTGCAGGAAGTAGATGACCACGGTCGTTGGCAATGAATTGAGTCTGGCCTTCATGAGTTGAGGGTTGCTACAAAGACATAATGATTATGAAAAAGAGCGGACAAGGCAGATAGTACTCACGCTATGCAATGTATTCCCGCCGTGGCCTGTGTCTCACGCGCTAGGCCGTGGCCTGTGTCTCACGCGCTAGGCCGTGGCCTGTGTCTCACGCGCTAGGCCGTGGCCTGTGTCTCACGCGCTAGGCCGTGGCCTGTGTCTCACGCGCTAGGCCGTGGCCTGTGTCTCACGCACTAGGCCGTGGCCTGTGACTCACGCGCTAGGCCGTGGCCTGTGACTTGCTTCTGCAGCCCGTTCAGGGAATATCCGTCTCCTCGCTCTCAGATTCCTCTAGTGGTGTCCGGTGTGAAGCGCCTCCGTCATCTGGATTTTTTTGCATATATTTTATTGGAAATACGAACACTTTTGTGTGATGACGGAAAGCATTAGCGCTATGAATCGCTGCTTACGCCGCAGAGTGTTACATTGTGGCACACGGCGGGTTGTCTGACTTCTGTGTACAAACGCTGCGGAAGCAAATCAACATCGTTGCAAAAGAAGATTCAGCCCCCTGTGAGCTCACCTCTTTGAACTGCTTGGGGACGGACCAGCTCT
Source organism: Spea hammondii (assembly GCA_029215755.1). Taxonomy (NCBI): domain Eukaryota; kingdom Metazoa; phylum Chordata; class Amphibia; order Anura; family Pelobatidae; genus Spea; species Spea hammondii. Next base: position 28,568,282 of record JARDYJ010000012.1, on the reverse strand, counting down.
GCAGGTTGGTGGATCTGAAGGCGCTCTGAAACTGCAAGCAAAGAAAATATAACAGAAAAGTGGTGATGCTTACGGAGCATGCGATAAAGCATCGAATTTAACCCCGGATTACGGCTATATATCATCGATATACCTCATCCCTGGGTTATGTATAACCCTATTGCCAATGTCCAAGTAAATGCTTTTGGCCCGGTGATCACACAGTGACATACCTGGTTTGCACTGTAGTGGGTGGCCATCTTGCTCCTCTCTCTCCTTTCTGTGTATGCTACTGTCTCCTAGCAACTGTAACCAGGGGACAGGAAAAGCCACACCCCCACCTGGTCCAACATGGCGCCCTGTACTGCACATGGGTGAAGGGATCTTGAGGGCGGAGCACTGGAATTTTAATAATAATAATAATAGTAATGAATGATGGTAATAGTGATTATTGATAGTGATTGTAATAATAGTAAATTATGATGATAATAATAATAGTACAGTTCTGTGCATCCCGCGTACAAGGAACACTGCTTACTGCTTGGGTATTCAGGGGTTAAACAGAGGCGCAGTCAGTATTCGCTACGGCCAGGGCATGCTAGGGTTAATAGTGGGCAGCGGTTGTACATGTTTGGGTTGATTGATTGTATGCGAGCCAATGAAAGTCTCAGCTTTTCTAATAGACAAACTCTCACCCAATCGGAGTAGAGGATTATGTCTCCCTCCTATAGATTTGCTGACATTCGCGCTTCCTGGCACGGCCCAATCAGAAAGCAGCGTATGGTGACGCAGTTTAGGTTCTTCCTCTTTATCCACCGGGTAAGATGGCGGCTACAGGTTCAGCGTTGCTGTCCGTCGCGTCTCAGGCGGCTCTGCACGGGCCTGTGGTTAAGGTGCATCCCGTGGTGTTGGCGTCTATCGTGGACAGTTACGAGCGGCGGAATGAAGGCGCTGCCCGGGTTATCGGCACCCTACTGGGTAAGAGTGAGCCTCGGAGAGGGGCTTCGCCATAGGGAGGCCTCTAAACCCACAGGCTTCGGCCCCTAGTGTTGGGGCTTATCTTCCTCACATGAGGCGCAGGCTGGGAGGAAGGCCAGGAGACGCCCTCAACTTTCAGGGGCTGCTGCCATTGTTACTATAGCACTGTTACTACTATTACTATTCAGAAACAAGCAGCAGCTGCTGGACCACAACTCCCATCATGCTAGGCTCATGGTATGTCCCAAACATGGCTTTGAGGTAATCCCTACACCTGCTGCACCAGTGCCGGGTATAGTGGGGCCAGCTCAGTCTCACAGGAGGCCAAGTCTCTGAGCTGCCAAGGGGCCAAATTTCCCCTGTGTGTTGGGGAGATGCCTCTCTGTTTAGGCTCCTGGGTTTAGTAGTTGGGGCCCTACAGACATTAATGCTGCTTTTAGGACCACAAGTGGTTAGGAAGTTTCAGGTAAATGAATTCTGGTAATAAACGATCGTCTGATCTCTGGGTGTTCGTAACCTTTGGTTTTTTGTGTTTTTTTTGACAGGTACAGCAGACAAGCACGCCATAGAGGTCACCAACTGCTTCTCCGTCCCCCACAATGAATCCGAGGACGAGGTACAGTCCCCTCGCCCTGTCTTGTTTTACAGATATATTTTGTTAGCATTCTCTCCATGAGTTTTTGAATTGTTGTACTGCGTGCCTCTGTTCTCCAGGTGGCTGTTGACATGGAGTTTGCCAAGAACATGTATGAACTTCACAAGAAGGTGTCGTCTGCCGAGCAGATTCTGGGCTGGTAAGATGTCCTGCTGTTTTCTTCCATATCCATGAAAAGCCTTCAGGCTGTAGTAAGGTTTATATAAACTAGATCACTGGTTTTAACCCCTTAATGACAAAGCCTGTACGTGTAAGGGCTCAAAATGCATTGTTTTCAGTGGGTTTAGGGGCTGCTCTTTGTCCTTAAGGGGTTAAGGATAGCTAAAGTCCAAGTGTGATTTCCAAAACATTATTACAATCTACGTGTATTAAGGCAATAGTGATTGGGGGTGAGCTTATTGCTGTAGAGGTAAAATCAGGAGTGCACGAAACCTGTTTATGTAATGGGAGTATTCACTGCAAAGCCTTGGCTCTGGTTTATAAAGAAGACGCGCAGCAAATAACTTTCCCTTTAACTCTCAGGTATGCCACCGGAAACGACATCACCGAGCATTCCGTGCTCATCCACGAGTATTACAGCCGTGAAGCCAATAACCCCATTCATTTGACGGTGGACACCAGCTTACAGGCGGGGCGCATGAACATCAAAGCCTACATCAGGTAGATAAATTTAATTTTATTTATTCCCTCGTACTTTCTAATCCACGCAGCCTCCATGTTTAATACGGTACTTCTCTTCTACAGCACGCCAATGGGCGTTCCAGGAAAAACCATGGGGGTCATGTTCACCCCGCTTACTGTACAGTACATCTATTATGACACCGAGCGGATCGGAGGTATGCTGTCTGGTTTTATTCTGGTGCTATTGGGAGGTGACGCTTTGAGCTTACACGTTTAAACGTTTTGGGTTTCCTAGTGGTGGTGTCTGACAGATGCACGTTCGTTCGTGTCGTGTTCTTGCGTACTTTTATCTCCTCCAGTTGACCTGATCACCAAAACCTGCTCCAGTGCAAACCGCTCAGTTGGCCTAACATCTGATCTGCAACAGGTGGCGTCGGCTGCCAACAAGTTACAGGATTCCCTTAGCACGGTGATCCAGTATGCCGAGGATGTCCTGGTAGGCGCTGCTTCGCATACTTATCCGTAATGCCGTTAACGCAATTGAGGTAAAACAAATATATACAAATTTATTTTTGTTTTCCCCTTTTCGTGTCTACAGTCTGGAAAAATTGCTGCTGACAACACAGTGGGCCGTTTCCTGATGGATCTGGTGAACCAAGTGCCTAAAATCGCTCCAGAGGACTTCGAAACCATGCTTAACAGTAACATTAATGTAAGTGACTCTAAAGCTGCGCCCTTTACATTCCATGCATTTCTCATATAGTAATAAATGTCGCAGATGTAACAATTAAATGTCCCCCTATTGTCTCTTCTACAGGATCTGCTGATGGTCACCTATTTGGCAAATCTTACCCAGGCACAGATCGCTCTTAACGAGAAGCTTCTCAACTTGTGATGGATGCGCCACCAGGAGTGTCCTTCAGTGGCTTGAAGGCTTCTATTAAAAAAAAGAAAAGTGGCTCGGAAGTCTTTTTTTTGTTTTTATTTTTTTTTTGTGCACTAATATTGCAGATATTGATTCCAACATAAAAGTATGAATTTTCAAAGAACTTGAGTGGCCTTGTTTTCACTTTTCCGTTTTTAATGAGGAAGTGCTTGTGTCACACGTGCTGCTGTCGGGTTTTCTGAATGCTACTCATTTCCCAAGTCAGATCATGAATCTGCATTTGCACTGTATCCATCAGCTTGGATCTATTTATTGCGCAGTGGGAGTGGTATCTGCGCTCTATGTAATACATTTGTAATTGTAAATTAGCAGCAGATAAGAACATAACCAAACTATGGCTGTGAGTGGATATAATTTTATATATATATATATATATATATATATATATATATATATATATAAACCAATCCCCACTCAAGTAGTCCCTATCATTCAGTCTTCGTTTAAATGACGAGAGCCCCTCTCTCCTGTGTGAAAGTGTTTTTGATGGGTGATATTTTCACATAATGTTTAATCCCCCTCCTCGTATAGGCACTATAGCATCAGCTCGTGGTTTGTAATGTGTCTCATAGAAGGTGTGGCCAGGTGCAGACCTGGTGGTCAGTGTTTTGTTTCCCAAGAGGGGGGTAGATAAATGAATCAGCCTCCCAGCAGAAGTGGTAGAGGCTTGTACAGTGAGGGGGTATAACCTACATGGAAAAGGCCTACAGCTGCTGAATCGAAAGCAAGATGTTCAGGACCGGACAGGCCGAATGAGGCTGAACTGCTGACCCAGTCTGTTTCTAACTTTATAATTCTGTTTAATCCATTAACCCCTAAAAAGCATCCCAGCAGCGTATATATAAATATAATTATAAAAGTTGATTGAGTAAATGCTTTGACCACCAGAGGTCGCCACCTGACCACTAATACGGAGGCAACGCTGCATGGTTATAGAGCCCCAGCTCATTCAGCAGCCCTGTTACAGCGGGGGGGGGGGGTCAGTGTAACTCTTTAATGCTGTATGACAAGTGCTTTAATGTGGTTATTGGATTGAATGCAGCTTCTTTCAGGTGGGTGGTGTTCACCTGCGCAGCCTCTGCGAGTGTTTGGTATCCGGTGTAAGAATGCGGTGTAGACCCCCGGGAAGGTACGGCGTTCAACGTCTATGTGGAACCAGTTGAATTTATATTATTCGTGTAGCTGACCGGTTTGGATTGCGGTCTTGTCGGTCTCCAAGATGTAGTAGGATTTGTGTTCTTGTTTTTCATGTCCTGCTTAATCTGTTGGCTATTTTCATTCTTTTTTTTTTTTGTTGAGAGCCCCAGCCGTCCTGCCGCTCGTTATAAGGGACACAGAAGCAGTACACGTGATTAATGATTTGACCGTAGTGTAAGACCGGGAGTCCCTACATCTCAAATCTTAGGAGACGTAGACCTCAGACTTTATGCTTCTTGCGTAAGTGACAATGTTTCCGAACCATAAGGTTCTCCCAATATTCCATGGTACATCCTGACCATTGGAAGCGGAATGGGGGGCCAACTTTGGCTTAAAGCATGGAAGCCATGGACCGCCAACTTAAGAAACATTTTCATTTACAGTAATCAAGGAGTTCTTCCCCAAACCAGAAGGAAATTGGTCCTCCTGATCCCTCCGTACTGCGTCCCAGCCGACAAAAGTGCGATTAAAACGTGATATGGAAATGGGCTTCAATCCCAGAAGGAACTTTAAGATTTTGGCTAAAAAGTATTTTTCTTTCCAATTGTTATGAAACCTGCAGAAAAAAAAGACTTGGGTCTTCGCTGCTTATCTGTAAATCGATTGGTGGATTTGCAGGTTTGGAAACAAGAGTTGGCCCAATTTATAGAATTATTTTTGGGAACAGGCTGGCAATCTTTTATTTGTAATTCTGGGTTCCGTTACAAAAAGATTACATTTGGTAGAGAAAAGACAGTTTCAGGGGAAATGTTTAATCTGCTTCATCAAAAACATGAAATCTTATACCCAATAAAAGGTGCTTTGTTTGAAATATTTGCAAAAATAGGAAGTGACTGTAATTTGGAGCTTCTGCTTTCCACGTCTCGGAACGAATTCTTCGTTCTCCTCCGTAACACCGGTGTCGGTGCAGATTCTAATCCTCTCAATCTGTAAATGCGGGCGTTCATCGTTTAACTTTTTAGCTCGTTTCTTTCACTTCTTTAAGTTGCTTTGTAGGCTCAATGTTACCATTTTTAATGCTATTATCTAGAATTATATATATTCCATATCATGGCAGGAATCTCATTAACTTGCATTAAAAGAAGTTAATAAATGACGTGCCGTCATCTTACAAATGTTCCTGTTTCAATAAATGCACGAGAGCGTTATTTGGAATGTCTTGCTTTTTAATTGTATTTTTACCTGTCGATTTATTTTTAATATATGTACATTATTCCTAAAATATGTTTTGATCTTTATGAATAGTTTATGAATTTAAAATGCCCTTGCTTCTGTTTTTTGTTTCTTTCAGTGGCAGCTTTGGACAGTCTGGGTGAGTGAGCTAATGTTTTGCATTTTTTATTTTCTTAATAAAAAGAGTAAATATATTGCATTTCAGTGAAACGAAGAACTTGCTAGGATGGACCCGGATCGGTTAAATATGTCATGGTCCTTTTGGGAAGGTTGGTGGTGGATATTTAAGGCTCTGAGATCTTTTACCCCTTTACCTTTCTGGAGAATCACTCTTCTAGGTCTTATGTACCTCATTATTTGCACCACCCTCTGCTGGGGTAGTTTTTAAATGAACAGTACACTTTCTGCCATCACCTTTAACATGCGCTGTTTTGTAGAAGCCGTGGCCAAACTCGACAAAAAAACGCGATCAGTTACTCTGACATGCAACGTGGATTCAGCAGATCAAAAAAAACCGATTTATTACTGGTGTAAAGACCATCAGAGCGTAAGAGCTTACAGTAATAAATATATTATCCGGCATGCTAACAGTAAAGACACTGGGAGTTACTGGTGCAAGACTCCGGAGAGTGATCGTGTCCAGTTAAATGTTTATGGTGAGTAACTAGTTAAAAACATTTTGATGGGAGAAGACCCCGTTATGATTCAGGGACAGGGTGATGGGAGAAGACCGGACCGGAACTGATAGACGGCAGTAATAATTACTTTATACTTCAGATTATGTCTTCCTGGAGGCGCCCCCTACTGTCTATGAAGGGGACTTCCTAATACTGAGGTGTCGCCATCGGCCTGGATATTATGTGAAAGAAACAACATTTTACAAGGACAGCGAGATGATAAAACGTTCAGAAACTGAACCCGATTTATATATGAGAGCGGATGGAAACGCTGCAGGGACGTATCGCCGTTCCAAACGTTTCTATTGGGGAAAGGATTACTTTGACTCGGCGTATATCCTTGTGAAGGGTAAGTTATTATTTATTCTGCGTCCCGGTCTCCGTGGCCGTTATGGTTATACCGTACTTCCAGACTGAGGTTGTGGTTCCAGGCATGGCTGGGGCATGACTTTTTAATATGATCTAATGTAGAAAATGAATAGTGTATACAGGTTCGGATTCCAGAGAACAATTCTGAACGTGATACATTGTCTACTTTTTCAAAGACCAATTAACCAGACTTTGGCAACAAAGCATCGGAGAGATCCCCACAGTCTCACCTTAATGTATTATTTTCTCTTCTAGAGCTGTTTTCTGTTCCAGAAATAAAAGTAACTCCGTATCCAGCGACAGAATTTGACAGCATAACCCCAACGTGTGGCACCAAACGTCACCGGGACCGATGGACGAAAATTCTGTTTGGCTTCTACGTAAACGGGCAGAACGTGAGCGAATTCGGTGCATCCAATGAATACCGGTCGGGTTATTCTGGAGACTATAAGTGTGCGGCTAAAACCGCTTCAGGCACCGTCCACAAAACAAGTGAAAGTGTAAATATCCGGATACAAGGTGAGCCTTTAGAACTTGGTAATGAAACAAATGAATGGGTTCAAGCGGGAAGTAGAAATATCCAGGGTTCTGTTCTCTCTTTGTAATCGTTGAGTTTTCGAAAGCTAAACCTTGAAAATGTAAATGGTTTTTCTGTTACTCTTCTTAAAATAGACACTCGGCAGGTTAAATGTGTAACATAACGCTCTAGTAGTGTCCGCGGCCAATGCCCGAATCTGGGCAGACAATGAACGTGGGCCTGGTGGCAGGAGAAAACCTGACCATCACCTGCTCTGTGGGAAGAGGGACCTCTCCGTCATTCCTATGGCGGCACAATGGGAGGCAGCTGGATAACAGATCAGAGAGTCTGGAAAGGTCTTGCATATAGAGTCTTTCCAACCTCCGCACAGAGGAGTGTACCAACGACCAACTCCTGCCCAACAGAACTTCGACCGTAAAGAGCAAAGTGTTGAATATCGACATTGTTGGGGACATAGGTGAGAGAGCCAGTGGAGCATCGCTGGGAGGAACATGTATGTTCCCAACTCGTTACATCTAGAATGATGAGGGTTCCTTAATGATGCCTGCCACCTTGGAGGGCTTCTCCGAAAATGGGCTGTAAGTAGTCAGCTGCTGTCCCAGCCCATTGCCACAGAATTCACTAATTGTATCCTTTATTAATTCAAATCCGATTTCGTGTTTAACGCAAAGCAATAAACGGCCTCCGTCAGCCTCGAGGTCCCTTGCGTGCCGCAGTTTTCAATCTTCCCCTTAATGTGAAGCCGCTGCTTGATTTTTTTTTTTTAAGCATGATAGATTGCATTTGACTTTTTTTTTTTTGTCGTGGAAGCTCTGTCCTCTTACTTTGGTGTCTAATATTAACTTAACATTAAGTCACTTGTCTAATTCGTGGAAAGCGCTGTTTTGGGGTCACCCCCCCCCTGACATAGATCACACTCGCTCCCCGTTAGATAAGATAGTAATGCTGGTTCTTATTCCATTATGACGTAATATTTTCTTTCTGTAGGGAAGTCCTCGGCGTTCCTCGTACCATTAATCTCCTTGATTGTTTTATTGATACTTCTCACCTCTGCCGTCCTTGCCTTCAAATACAGACACAAAATGGTGGTTTGTTGAAGACCATCCGCGCCTGCCGGGCACAGGTAACTAAACGCGTCGCTGTGTAAGCCTCGTGCCGGATGCTAAATGGGAGGCTGGGTGTCATACTGTTAGGGATATTAATGAGACAAAATAGGTAAAACCAATATTTTATCACACACGCAAAATAACGACGCTACCAAAGATTGTAGAACCACATCCACAATGTTAATTTAAGGAGATACCCTATATTTTATCTCCGACCCTAAATCCTTTCAGATCGCCGAAAATTATAATTCAAATTAGATATATATATCACAATAATAATCAATCAAAAATATTATTTATTGTAAACACAATTTATAAAATCTATGTATGAGTCACACAGTGCATGATATAAAACACAAAGTTCTTAAAACAAGTCAAAATTTAATCAATACACATACAATATATTATCGATAGTTATCAATATGAATTACTACTTTATGAGTCTAACACACAATTAATTTCCAGTCCACTCAGCAACCAAAAATGATAATCAGGGCGGTAATAAAAAGATCACTAACTCTATTATATTAGTTCAACTAATATGACAGATTAAAATAATTTAATAATGTCTACGAGTATTAGTGAAATTCCTAATAGATGCAAATAATGTCAAACTTCATCTACAGGTAAAAATACCTTTTCATTATTGTTATTATCACGGGTTATAAGCTGCAGTCTCACAAGCCGTCATATACAGTAATGCAATATATTATTTCCCAGAAACAGGGAATTCTATATGAAGAAGACAAAATTTATCTCTATTTAGCATAATAAAACAATTATATTTACCACCACTTGTTGCGGTTGTCCTACTGGTCCTTGTAGAAGTTAATCCAGGTTCAGTGGCAAGAAATTAAGTGGAAAGAAATATACTTTCTAAAAGTTATATAGATTGGGACTCAAAGTAATTCTAAGAGTAAGATTATGGTGCCAGGATCTTGAGATTCCAATTCTCTGGGGTAAATTTAAATGAGTCCGTCAGGGTCTGTCTGTTTCAGGTCCGTTTCTTTTTTAAGGTCCGACCCTTAATTATTAAAAACCTAAGCTTTTAAAAACAGAGCTTATTATCATAGCCTACACCTCTTGATTGGAATTCTCCAATCATAATGGTGGGTTTTACCCATTATAATTAGGACTTCTACTCGTATTTACATCGTTGTAATTTCTTAATTTACCTGCGAGAGACGCTCTGGTCTAAGAAATAACTTAAGACCGTTACATGTGTGTTTGGAATTTATCCTTGGTCACCTTATCTTTAGATGTTACCTCCTAGATAGTAAATCAGGTCTCTGTAGTCACCCATATCTCCAGACGTTGCCTCCTAGGTAGTAAATTAGGTTTTGGTGGTCTTACGACGTATCCCCCATTCCATTTACATTCCTAAGGATATGTAGTGTCTACTCCTTAACTTTCTCATGGAAGATGACGTTAATTGGATCATATATACTGAAACATCATTATACATGAATACTTCTTTGTTCTCAATTATAGAGGGAACAAAGATAGAAAGAAATACCGTATTTGCTCGATTATAAGACGACCCTGATTATAAGACGACCCCCCAAAATCTGAATATTAACTTAGGAAAAAAGAAAAAGCCTGAATATAAGACGACCCTAAAGGAAAAAAGTTTTACCAGTAAATGTTAATTCATGTAAACTATTTTTTTTAATAAAAGCTATGATTGAGAAAAATATTTTTTTTGTTTTTATTTCTTGTATTTTCCAGCCTGTCCCCCAGTTACGCACATCTGCCCCCAGGCTTGCCACACCAATATGGCACTGTGGCCCATGATATGCCTTTTAACCCTCTATATGCCACTGTGCCCCATGGTATGCCTTTTGACCCCCTATGTGCCACTCTGCCTCCAGAAATGCCTTATACCCCTATATCCCATTCTGGCATTTAGGGGGTTAAAATGCATATTATGGGGCAGAGTGGCATATAGGGAGGTATAAGGCATTTCAGGAGGCAGAGTGGCATTAAGGGAGTTAAAAGGCATTGTATAGAGCACTCTGCCTCCAGAAATGCCTTATACCCCTATATGCCACTCTGGCATTTAGGGGGTTAAAAGGCATATTATGGGGCAGAGTGGCATATAGGGAGGTATAAGGCATTTCAGGAGGCAGAGTGCTCTATTAAATGCCCCCTTAACGCCACTCCAGAAATGCCCTATGCCCCCATTTAACTAACACACACACACACACTCTCTCCCCCCCCTCCCCTCTCTCCCCCCCCCTCCCCTCCCCTCTCTCCCCCCCCTCCCCCCCCCTCCCCTCCCCTCTCTCCCCCCCCTCCCCTCTCCTCCCCCTCCCCTCTCTCCCCCCCCTCCCCTCTCATCTCTCCCCCCCCTCCCCTCTCCTCTCTCCCCCCCCTCCCCTCTCCTCTCTCCCCCCCCTCCCCTCTCCTCTCTCCCCTCTCCCCTCTCTCCCCTCTCAGCCCTCTCTTACCGGTGCTTCCAGCCGGGGCAGCGGGTTGACGTCGCCTTCTGCTGCAGCCGGAAGGAGGTGGAGTTGGCAGCGGGGGTTTGTATGCGTCCGTCGCGTATACTTTCCCCGGCTGTCAGAGATCAGAGATCTCTGACAGTCGGGGAAGGTCTACGCGACGGACGCAGACAACCCCCGCTGCTAGCCACACCTCCTTCCGGCTGCAGCGGACGTTGTCTACGCGGATCGCGTAGACGTCAACCCGCTGCCCCGGCAATACAGCAGGAAGCACCGGTAAGTATGTATGATGGGGGGGGGGGGGGGTGAGACAGGAGGATCCAGGTCCCCTGCAGCGGTGCGGGGGATCTGGATCTTAGTCTCCTAATCAGACTCTATTTGAGGTCTGATTAGAAGACGACCCCGATTAGAAGACGAGGGGTATTTTTCAGAGCATTTGCTCTGAAAAAAACCTCGTCTTATAATCGAGCAAATACGGTATATATATATATGTGTGTGTGTGTATATATATATATATATATATATATATATATATATATATGTGTGTGTGTATATATATATATATATTGTGGTAAAGTGTATGGGAGAGTGGTTGATGGGATATATGTCTCACCTGGTTACCTCAGCCAGGCCTGGTAGCAAACCCAGGTGCTCTCAGGTGAGGCTTCCTAAGCTCGTTACTGGGGAGGAGGCCTTAAAAGAAAGGGCTGTTAGGTTTTCAGAGGGAGGGAGACACTGAATGAAGGAGCAGCTACAGCCAGCGCTGCAGCCCACCAGGTATGAAGCTTTACCCCATACAAAACTGGTTACTTTGCTTTGCGTCAGACCTTAGGCTGCTAGAGAGGTATCCTGCTGTTTAGTTAGAGCCGGACAGGCTTATAGTTTGTTTTGTTTACAAGGTGCTCTGTGATTACAACATCTAAATAAACACGCTTTTACGTTGGAAACCTGTGTGAAACTGTCATTGCCGCCCCATGCGTGAGCTGTCCCCTACAATATATATATATGTATATAGTGTGTGTGTATCTATATATATATATGTGTATGTATGTATATATATATATATATATATGCGTGTATGTATATATATACCGTATTGGTTCGGATATAGGCCGCACCCGAATTCTGCGCCCCCCCCCCCGAGATATGCTGTCACTCTGTCCCTAAGATGTCCCCACCTGCCAGACTTACCGGTGCAGACTCCACGGGGTCTTGCGGGTCCGGCGGGGGACATCTACGCATAACGCGTATTCAACTATCGGTGCCGGCACTTCCGCTGTGGGAAGTACCGGCAAAGAAGATTAACGTACATCACGCAGACGTTTGCCGGCAGCGGCGATGCGAGGATAAACAACCTCCGCTGCTGGCACGTCTGCACGATGTGCTTTAACAATCTCCCTTGCCGGGACTCCCCCCGTGGGAACTGATAGAACAGGGAGACCAGTGGGATGTGCCGGGTAAGTTACAGCACCAGGAGCCTAAAAGTCTGTACGAGCGACTCTGACTTTTAAAATCCCAATGCTGCAACTTACCCGGCAGATCCCACTGGTCTCCCTGTTCTATCGGTTAATAAATGATAGAACAGGGAGACCAGCGGGATCTGCCGGCCAATTACGGCACCAGGAGTTAAACAGTCTGTACAAGCGACCCTATTGGTCACCAGCAGGGGGCTCGTCTGCCATCAACCAATGGCAGACGAGCCCCCTGCTGACGACCAATAGAGTTGCTCATACGGACATTTAAACTCCTGGCGCCAGAGTGGCTTTAACCCCGTATTAACTCCTTAACCGGGGAAAACGAAGAAAACCCGAACACGAAGAATGTCCGAAGAGAAGACAGGACCAGGCGAATATAAGCGGAATACGAAGTTGTTTTTTTTTTGCCGAAGACGAACACGAAGAGCCCCCTGGTGCCCAAGTCTATTAATGATCTCAAGGCAGCTGGGACCATAGTCCTCAAGAAAACAACTTGGTAACACACTATGCCGTGAATGATTGAAATCCTGCAGCGCCCGCAAGGTTCACCTGCTCAAAACGGCACATGTACAGGCCCGACTGAAGTTTGCCAATGAACATTTGAATGATTCAGAGGAGAACCGGGTGCAAGTGTTATGGTCAGCTGAGACCAAAATCGAGCTATTTGGCATCAACTCGCCGTGTGTGGAGGAGGAGGAATGCTGCGTATGTCCCCAAGAACACCATCCCCACCATCAAACATGGAGGTAGAAAGATTATGCTTTGGGGGTGTTTTTCTGCTAAGGGGACAGGACAACTTCACCACATCAAAGGGATGGATGGGGCCATGTACCGTCAAATCTTGGGTGAGTACCTCCTTCCCTCAGCCAGGGCATTGAAAATGGGTCTTGGATGGTTATTCCAGCATGACGATGACCCAAGACACACAGCCAAGACCACAAATGAGTGGCTCAAGAAGAAGCAAATTAAGCCAGTCTCCAGACCTTAATTCCATAGACAATCTGTGGAGGGAGCTGAAGGTTTGAGTTGACAAACATCATACTCAACCCTAATGACTTGGAGAATATCTGCAAAGAGAAGTGGGACAAAATCCTTCCTGAGATGTGTCCAAACCTAGGGGCCAGCTTCAAAAAACGTCTGACCTCTTACTGCCAACTAAGGTTTTGCCACCAAGCACCAAGTCATGTTTTGCAAAGGGGTCAAAAAATTATTTCACTGAGTAAAATGCAAATCCATCAATAAGTTATTTGAAATGCGTTACTCTGGATTTTTTATTCTTTCTCTCACTGTTCAAATAAACCTACCAGTAAAATGATAGATAGATTGTCTTTGTGAGTGGGCAAACGTATAAAATCAGCAGGGGATCACATACTTTTCCTTCTCTGTATCTGATTGTGGCCCCTCGGTGTTGTATGATGCAAAACTCTGCAAATATCTGATAATGGCACCTCTATACGCTTTGATGCTAGGCCCCCTTCGATGGCTGTCCTCCCGGTTCGCTCTGATACCTTTCCTAAATCCACCTAGGAATACTGCTAGAAGTCCCGTGAGGGTCTCGATGTCCCATTCAGCATGAGAGAGAGACCGTGACCATGCAGGCGTCGCACCCTTGCTAGCCTCTACAAATGGCTTTATGTAGTATGAATCGCAATCAATGCCCCTGTATATGACATTGTACATCAAAAGGTCAGCAGAGTGTCCTTATAAATACATATTAATGACTGTGAGCCATTATACCTGAAAGTGATTATTCGGTTTATTTTGAGAAGGTCCTGAGGTCACCATCTGCCAGCTCGATGATGTAATAGGCTAATCATCCTATGGGAGATGGGGTGGTGGGGGTAAATATTTACCCCCAAGGATTAACCCTGGCAAAATGTCCGAGTAATGGGGCCGCCTCTTGCCATTTACAACTTAAAGAGGGGTACTTTTATTTAATGGGGTGGGGCTTCAAATTAATTACCTGCTGTTTCTATACACATCATTGGGCCTTTGAGGGCTGTAGAACCCTGTGATAGCCTCATAGAACTAGAAAAGAGGGGCATTAGGGGAGGAAAAAGGGGCACGGGTCCAAGGAGGGAGTGGTCACACTAAACAGGGACAGTTGTGAGATTGTGCTAACTGCTTAACTGGTCACATGACTGAGCATAATGGTCAACAGCTGCTAGAATGCCAGAAGTCGTACCCTCAAGCGTCATTCCCTCAATAATGCCAACAGCGCCCTCTCGCAGAATGTGGTATGCTCTGCGCAGTCGCAGAAGACCCTCCCATAAAACCCGAGGCCTTCAGGAGTCAGCGACCAGTAGCTACCGCGCATGCGCTTTTGTCTATTTCGGAAGTGGCTGCCGATGCACGGGCTACGCGCGCTCCTCGGACTCGGCTTCTTGGTGGGCGGCGCGCGCCTGGCTGTGCGCGGGGAGACGTGCCCGCGCTGGCAGGGTCTAACCGGAGTCGGGAACGCGCGCTACAGAGAGTACCGAGCAGGGGCAGGAAGCATGGAGGGGGTCCTGAGATACCTCAGGTGATAGACCTGGATAGCGGCGGTGTGAGGTCACCTGGCCCTAGTGCAGCATGGGGTTTATAATATATATATATCTATAGTATATTTGTCAGGCCACGCACACCCTGCGTGCTGGGTGTAATTAACAGTGTAGCTGCCCCTTTGCCCAATACTGTGTGTTAACAGGCTTTTCATATACACTGTGACCCTTTATAGGCAGTATATCTCACCTATACATCGTGCTGGCATAGGTATAGATATATCATACAAAAAAGAGTTTAACTAGATGTATATATGATGTATTCCCTATATAGTATATATGATGTATATATAATGTATGTAGCGTATATACATGTATAATGTGTGTATATATTGTATATAGGATGTATAGTAACCAATGTGATGCTCCTGCTCATGGCATCATAACATTGGTTGCTATGGTGATGAGACCACTTTTCAAGCTGTACACCACCTAGCGTTTTTTTTACATAGCCAATGTCTTTTGTGTAAAGGTCAGGCTCACCTGCGTGTCATTTTGTAATGGTATTTCTCTTGCTACCTCAAGTATTAAGCCGGTATCTCACGAGTCCCATGAAGGACGAAACAGCTGTCCATGAGCGGTGATCTGGCTACTGCACCTCTTACCCGAGTTTTGTGTGAAGGCTGTCCTGTACAGCGGGCGATTACTTGTAAGGGATCCATGTATAAAGTGGATGTAGAGGCAAACGATGTTCACTGTTGACCTTATTTGCATGCGCCTACCCAGAATCCCTTGTGGTTGTGGCAGCACCATGAGATTTCTGAGGGGAAAAACAAGCCTTCTGGCGTGTCTGGTGTCTGTAGATGAGTGTTTAATAATACTTCTACTACCCCCTTAATTTTATGTGGAAGGGTTTTCCATCATCTTTGCCCACCATAACTTGTGTATTTTTATACACAAAGGGTGAGGAAGTATCCATTTTTCTTCAGCGCTGTCGAGTTTTCCGGCAGATAGGCTAGGGTGGCACGCTGACTACCCCAAGCTGGCCCAGGGGCCGTACAGATTCTGGTCATGTAAGGGAAATACTGCTAAGTGGCCGTCTCGTCTATCCTCCTTCATAGTACCCGCCGCCTGTACATACCTTTTAGTGGCCCAAAGTATCTGTAGAGGTGTATTCACTAAACTGGACTCAATAATGCCCCTAGGACAGTATCCAGACTCACGTTAACCACTTGGCTCACCTTTAAGCCGGCCAATTGCCCCGTAGTGTATCACATGCGCAGCCCTGGTCTTCTCTGTCCAATACAGCCATATTTATTTACCACAAACCTGTCATTCACGCTTATCTCCTGTGCTTTGCCTCCAGCCAGGAAGAGGCCCAGGCCGTGGACGAGGAACTATTCAACGAGTACAAATTCAGCGTGGATCAGCTGATGGAACTGGCCGGCCTAAGCTGTGCCACTGCCGTAGCCAAGGTATGCATCAAAGCCCCTGCGTGGTGGCAAATGCCTTTATTCACAAGATTAAACAATTATTTGGATAAACATAGTTTGTATATGGCTTGTAACGTGTTATCGGTTTCATGTTTGCGGAACCCGGAGTCGATGGAACCATAAATAGTAAAAAAAAAAAAAAAATTTACAAATAATATCAAAATATGTAAAACGTTTATTAATATCAGAATGTTATTATAAAATAAAAATGATGGAAACTGAACCAGGTTCTTTATTTGCTGCAAATGTTCTATTTTGGATAGAATCCCATTGAACGTCACTGTCACATTTAACCCTGTGTGCTTTGATGTTTCCTTTCAGGCCTATCCAATCAGCTCGTTTACATCAGGTCTACCCACCGTGCTAGTGGTGTGCGGCCCCGGAAATAATGGGGGCGACGGCCTCGTCTGCGCCAGACACCTCAAGCTCTTTGTAAGTTTTTACCTATTTAAGAAACCTTATGGTCATTTGGCTAAAAGTCCAAGCTTTACGGGAGCTCATTAACCATTTCCTCCCCAAAATCCTTTTGGGGGAGTGTGGAATAAAGTAAAGCCAATGATTGTGCCTCTAAATGACATTTCTGCTTCATCCGCCAAAGGGTTATGAACCAGCCATATTTTACCCAAAGAAGCCAAACAAGACACTCTTTGAAAACCTGACTACGCAGTGTCAAAAGATGGACATCCCATTTCTGGCTGAGTTGCCGCAAGAGGTACGTCGATGACATATTTTTTATGTTTGTAGATATAAATTTGGTGCAAACAGTACCTCGCTTAAACAAAATGGGTGTATGTTCTTAAGGAAACACACAAAAACCCTGGGTGATGACTAATGTATAGCTATGAATTTTCAGGCCAAGGTGATTGATGGAGCCTATAATTTGGTCGTTGACGCCATTTTTGGATTCAGTTTCAAGGGTGCAGTCCGGGAGCCCTTTGCAAGCATCCTGAGCACGTTGAAGCAAATCACCGTACCCATTGCTAGCGTGGATATCCCCTCAGGTATAAGATTTCTCTGATGAACACGTGTATGTATGTATGTATGTATGTGTGTGTGTATATATATATATATATATATACAACACATTCACGTATTAATACACTTGAAGGGCTCTTCACAGCCATGCTTCTTGTTACCTAGAAAGATGAAATGGTCAGGATGTCGCACATCTAGAGGTTTATCACCCCCCATGCATCATTTCACACACCGATCAATTCAGTGTTTACATACCAGATATAGATTTAAAGGAACAGTCATGTATTTTTTTTTTATATATACCTTTTAATGGAACATGTACATCCCTGCCGCCTCTCCTTGCTCCTCCTTGGCTCCATCCCTTTGAGCTTGGAGGCATAACAGTTTTTGGCAGAAGACTCCTGCTAGGGAGGGAATGCACTGGGAGCCACTCAGCGCCTGCGCAGGACGCCAGCGGCGATGCTTGCATTCTGTGTCTTCTTTACAAGGTCACTTAACAACCTTTTAACGTCTTCAGGTTGGGATGTGGAGAAGGGCGGCCCAGATGGGATCCAGCCGGACATGCTCATCTCTCTGACTGCTCCCAAGCTGTGCGCACGCAATTTCACCGGGCGTTACCATTATGTGGGTGGACGCTTTGTGCCCCGGGCTCTGCACGAGAAGTACAAGCTGAACCTCCCACCATATCCTGACACCGATTGCGTTCGGAAACTGCCTTAGAAAACCTATACGGATAATGACAGGGGCTTTGCAAGGGATTGGAACTCCAGTGTTCTAAACAAAGAAGATTTTGGTCTGAGCAGCAGATCTCCTACTTCGGTCAATGCGGTATTGTTGAGGCAAATGCAGCAGTATTCAGCTTCCATAAATATAATTATTATTTCGTTGTTTTCTTTTGGAGTAACTATATCCTTCAGCTCTGTTTCAAAGACTAAGCACTTAATACACTTCTATCTAAAATTGGAAAGTGTTGCTTCTTGTGTATTAATTTCATCCCCTTGAAATCTAAGAAGTTCCCCAGTGCACTCCTGTTTGGTGCGTCTGCCAGATGTTACAGGGTAGACAACATGGGTAGTGATGGGTTTTACACATGGTAGATTATGCACTTAACTCTAGGCTACATCTACGGGGCTGATTCAATTATTGTGAAGGTGGCAAGGATTTAAATCTGGCTTTATAAAAGCATTGTGGCCACTGAGCTCAAATCTTTTTGTTTGTAGAGCGGCGGAAGGTTTACATATTACTGATAGTTATACCGCGGGTCTCGGGTTCCTTCGCCAGTTTTCAGTAAAACTAGCATTACTGGAGTCTGTGCGGAGGAAAAACTAGAACCCCTTAGAACTGGTCAAAACTGGTAGAACCCTTGACCCAGATCAGGACTGGGGCTTTCAATGCCTACCTAGAAACTGTAGTCATAAATGAAGCAGCGATTATTCTATAAAATGCATAGCTAATGCACGTTGAGGCTTGGCATGGCCTAGTGACTTTGGGTAAATTCATAATACATGTAATGTTGCAGATCAGAAAACCTATGACAACATGCAGGAATTTAGATCAGGAAAAAAAGAAGCCAGAGCCCTCGGTGAGTAGTCCAATGTATGATTAATTAGTATTGTGTGGTTGTGATTTTCGCCGCTGCTTATACTAATGATATCCTTCGACACACGGCGTGCGGCTCTTGTGAAGGATTTAAAAATCGTAAGTGACTATCCCTACCAAGTATTTGTGTGTGTGTGTGTGTGTGTGTGTGTGTGTGTGTATACACACACACACACACACACGACATTAATTTAATGACATAAAACATTTAAACTAGATTTTATTGCAAACAAGTCCCACTTACAATTTCAAATTCAATGCAGTTTTAAGGCATTAAAATGTCTCCAAAGAGGGCTGCTTGTCTTCTGTTTACAGGAGAGCAGTTATTTTGTCCAAACGAAAATGATCATCCTTCAACCCAAATCACAGTGGTTCAGATCCTGTAAGACTTTCATCGTCCACTGGAAGCAATCACCTTTACCATCGTCAGTTTAAGTGTTCCTTTTAAAGGCATTTCATAAAGACAAAACATTTGGCTTCATCTTTTTGCTATCATTGTTAGCTTTGGCTGTGTTCACTCTTTGTGTTTATTTTTTTTCTTAGACGTCTCTGGGCAATCCCGTTGCTTTTTTTTCTTTTTTGTAACGCTTGTGCCTTCTGGGTGGACAGCTTGCTCTACTTTGTCCTCACAACTGTTCAACACTAATTCTTCATGTTCTTTTTCCAGCTCTCTCTTTTTCTTTTTCCTCCTCGTCGGCAGCTCAGAAGGGCTGTCGTTGCTGCCATCATTCTCTAGTTCACTAGAACACTTCTTACTCTTTTTGTGCTTTTTGCCCGACCCTAAGGCTTCGTCTAAAGACGTTTTTTTGTCATCGGATTTTTTATTTCCATATTTCTCAAGGAATGCTCTTTCCTGTTCTTCTAGACGGGCGAGTTTAGCGCTCATAGTCAATCCGTGCCTGGCTCCTCTGGAAATAACACAAACAACACAAACTACTTAAAATCTAACATCCAAAACAGAAGCGAGACTGTTGACCTTAATTAAATAAGGAAACTTACTTATGTGCAGTGCGGCCTCCGCAGATCTTCATTAAGTCTTCATCTGTCAGCCTGGGAGCAGAACAAGGAAACGCAAGGTAATTTTTAACCAAAAAGTTACTCTTAGTTGCTGGAATATGCAGTAAGTCTTATTTGGTTTTAAATATGCATCAAAAGTGTGAGCATGTTAGTTTTTAGGCTACAAAACTGAGCAATAAAGCTATCGCCTGAACTCCATGGAGTGAGACCACTAAAGTTTATCTGCTGGGGTTCAAGGTTTCATCTCCCAGACATCCATTAAGGGAATCTTTGCAGGCCCTGCTGCCTAAGCAATTTGAATAACCATACAGTAAACATACTTTGTTGCTGAGGATAAATTCAGCTTCTCGTCCTCATCCTCACTGTCGCTGCTTTCTGAAGATGAAGACTTTTCCACTGGCATCTCCCCGCCGGACATCAGCGTGGCAGTCTATTGAAATCAGAGGAAAAGTTCCCCATCATTCCTCCGGTGCTGACAGAGATCTATCTTAAAAGCTACAGCTGACCTGTACTCCAGGACAAGACTGCTTACTGAAAATGGAGTGGGAATCGGCTGCCTCGTTCTTGAAGTGCAGAAGAACAAAGTTTACCTTAACGAAGCGGCCGTACCGCATATCTTTGTTTAAGAGAGCTTTGCGGGGCTTCTTGTTTGTCACTTCCCTGGGTTCCTCTTTCAGCTTCTTCACCTGAACACCATCCTGACAAAAAAAAAAAAACGCACATGCAGAACGGTCAGTAATTCTGATGGTGCGAATGCAATATTTCCCCTGTTCCCTGTGTTACACAATTGATGTCTCATCTATTTCTTCCCCTCACCTTGCCTGCTTCCACGGCAATGCTGGAGGCAGTTTGGTTGAAGACGTGGTCCCACCAGTGAAACGTAAACTGCTCTGCAGAGTTATGTCCCACCTGCAGGAATCCAAGCACACGAAAGCTTAAAAAATTGGTTAGTTTTCACGCAGAGGCACATAGGGCAGAAGCATCATGCATGGACCAAATCTTGGCTAGAGATTTAGAATTTCCTTGCGGCTGAACCAATGAATGTATCAATGAGTATCGTTTGTACCCTACGTTGTGCATTAGACGCAGCAAGAACTTCAATACCCTTGATCATAATTTGCCCTTAAATAGTATAGATTAGTAGGGATGGGTTCTTCTTTTTAATTCCGGACATAAAATTGCTCCTTACCCCGGCTTTGCCGCACTTTACTTTCACTTTGATAGCTTCGGAGATTCCATTCTCCCGTTTCCCGAGGCCCTTTCCTATCAAAAAAGAAATATATATGTAAAGTAAAATATATAAAATAAAAGTAGTGTGTGTATGTGTACACACAGTAAAAAGAGGCAGCATTTAATTTACCTTCAACCCAGCCATGTCTTCTCAGCTGGTTCTCTGCAAACTTAATACCCTGGTTCTTCTCTGACGGAGCAGCCATGTTAATGTGCGAGATACAGTAGCATGCGCAGCGCGTTCTCTTTAATCTTACTTTCAGCTGGGCCTGTATAAAATTATAATTAATATTAAAACACCTTTAAAGAGTATTCACACAAAGAAAAAAAACAGTATCCCCTTTGAATGGGCACTAGGGTACAGTTGCTAAACCACAACCCCCAAACAAATGGCTGAGAATTATGGGAGTTGTAATTCACCCACAGGCCTTGACATCTACGTGAGCTCCACGTTAAAGCGAACAATCTCTATAGTTGGCAGCTGGAGGCAATCCCGAAAACAAGTGATACTAGTCTACAAAGGGTTAATGAATAAAACGACCCAGCTGCTCGCTATTATTTATTGCCATAAAAAAAAAAAAACTTTTTATACACCTGGGTGAGATTCCCAATGCAGCTCTATGGAGGTAAGTGGGGAATAATAAAGATACGGATATACAAAAAGAATGTACCTCTAAGGACTGAGACTGCTGGACGTCTAGGAAATCATTTATACGTCATTCCGGGCTGTGCCACTAAATAAAAGCAATCACAACCTTATGCCAATACCAGGGCAGAGCACAGTGACCGATCAAAGCATGCAGAACTACACGGGGGACGCCATCTTACCGGAAGTACCGCTGCGGCCATAAAGTAAGAGAGCGGGGACTGTACTATCTGCACACACTGCTGCGTACTCTGTGGTAGTAGGAGGTCTGGCTGCGCTAAACAATGTATCCATTAAAAAAGTTACAAGTAAGACCCAAATTACCCAAAAACAAATAAACAAGCGGTTGATTGTTTTGTTTGGATTGTTTTTTTAGTTACACATCTAATAATAAATCTATTTTAAAATATATATATATTTTTCTTGTCTTTAGATATTTTATTTTATTTTGTCAGCAAAGTATACAAATAAGAGAAATAAAACACTCAATACTCAGGATCGCATGTGCGATTTAACATGTTCTAAGAATTGGATATTTATGCAAATATAAGGGATGGTTATTTCAAATTCAAGCCAGTAAAAAGCTATTATCTATACGTATATTATAAATCCGTCATATGTGTATAGAGCGGAAGCAGCCATCTTAACGTCCTGTTCTTCTTCTTCTTATTAATTATTTTATATAGCGCCATCATATTCCACAGTTATTAGGATCCGAATGATTATTCCTCCCAATTAAGTTATCTCTCCCCTGTTGTTAAGTTGCCGATTGTTGCGTTGTGTGCATTTTGCGAACAGTTGCGCTATTATGGTCACATATGTTGCTAATAAGCACGCCGTTTTACATTCAAAGCCCCCAAAATACTAGCGTAAACTATCACTTGTGAAGGAATAGATAAAGATATAATAACTACCCAAGGATGAAATCCCTGAAACCCTCCAGATTTTATTAATTAGAACAGTATTTAGCAGATCCTTCTAGTAACACTTCTAGTGAAGCACCTTCCTGCTTCACCTTAATGAAGGTAATTAAGCGATGGAGGATGGCAGGAAATCTCCGGTGATCCTGTAACGCTTGTCACTCTAATTATTATTCTGGTAATTGGCTTGGTCTCGGAGGAGCACAGGGTTAGGGAACTGGCTCTGCCGTGTCTGCCGATGATGACGGCCACATCTCGGTGATGGGCATTTAATTACCGTAACAAAGTACTTTTTTATGGTATTGATGGCGAACTTTATGGGTTCGTGTTGTGGGTTCTTTATATTTTTTGATGATATTTAGCTGGTGACTTCATTTGTAGATGGGTTGGATAAGCTGGTGGATGGGCGTTGCAGCCAGGTTATCTTCTAGTTTAGGAAATAGATGCAATGTAAGATCATAGATCCAGAGGTTACTTGACTTATATGCAGTTTAAATACCTAGGGATCCACTAAGGCTGGGCCCAAATCTAAATGACATATTGTCTAGCACAAGACCGGTCTCACTAGAGCTTTCTTGTGATATTTGGCACGTCTCAAGCCCCCCCCCCCGCAGTGGTTCATGGCCGACCTTTGAAGACCTTTATCTGTTGACAAGAGTAATAAAACATAACTTCATTTTCTCCCGTAGCCAATTAAATCTAGACATTCACCTACGCCCTTAAGGAGACCACGAACATAAAAATGATCACCAATTAATGAACTCATACAGAATCCCTACTTGAAAGGAATCGGTTCTAGAATGCATATATACATTTTTAAAGTTTTTCTCTTTAATTATGAGGATAGTCGTTTCTGGATTTGTTAAGTGTGCCGGCCATCAACCATGACTCAAGGTGGTTTCCATATTCTTTCAATGATAGGAACCATTGGGTGATGACCACAGGTCCTCGTCCGGTGAGCAGCCATCTTTAGAAATATATATAAATGAATGCTGGTGTCATAACTGAACTGGTCTGGTTACCAGTAGCAGTCATTCTCATCTATAATAGAATTCCGGATCCTGTAGTTTCTCTAGAAAATCAGATTCACAGAGACCACAGAAAACAGCGGCAGGGAAGGCACTTCAGACTCCTCCTTATCTAGGACAGTTTCTGCTAGAATAAAGTTCACATGAGGCGACACATCTTTGATTTCTCTTGTTTTTGGGAAGTCGCCTCCGGTCTAGGGACATGGAGAGCACCAGAGGGTCCGTCTGCGCCCCTGAAAATAAATTCTATATAGTAAATAAAGTTTAATTTGTATCTTCACCCCCAACAAAAATATTAGGCAGCTTTTTAAGTTGAAGAGGCAGTACCACTTAATAGAGGCAAACAGGGCTCGACAAATCCCAGGCGCCAGGTGACTGAGGCGTTTGTCAGCGTGTTTAATCCCTAAAATATGCCCCCACGTCGCCACAATCGCAGTGATCACAGGGGCGCTGCTGCTGCTGTCTGCCCAGGAGTCTGGGCAGACCAACACAGCCACTCCGAGCCCGCCCCCGAGCCTGAGATCCCTCCCACGGAGTGATTCTGTAGGCCACAGGCAGCTTCAGGGAACGGGGTTGTGTGTTGATTGGGTCCCCACACAAGTGTGGGAACCTGACACAACACCCCCCTGCTGCCTGATCGCTCCATGAGACAGTGGAGCGTTAACCACTTCAATGCCACAATTGTGTGACACATTCGTGGCATTGCAGGGGTTAACATTTGGAACATCAGCATTGAAAGAGTTAAAAAACAAAAAATTATCAAAAAAATTTATAAAAAAATAAACAACAAAAAACAGCACTGACCTGAAAGTCCAGGGTGCTTCCAGGTGAAACACTGTGACATTTAGTAAGTGGGCTGATGATGATCAGATCACTCCTAACCAACTGTTAGTTTAAAAAAAATCCTGGCTCCTAACTTTTTTTAGCTGGCGCCTAGATTCACAACAAATTTGTCAAGCCCTGGAGGCAAATACTACCTGGATACCCCGATGCAAACTATATTTTTACCAATTTCACCAACCTTACCTTTCTGATTGCATTGTCATCAGCTTTAGGGTCTCATAATCATGATTACCTGGTAGAGAAGAAGGCAGATCTAATCAAATGATTCTGATTTGGGTTCAACGTGAATTAAGAAGACAGAATTAAAATTCTCAATAACGAATTTGCTTCCCCTACGCCCGGAATTGGTGGTGCCCACTAGTCCCATTGCCTACCCTGATGTCGTTGGGATATTATTGAACATATCGGTTTCTTTGTCAGGAAAAATCTTAGGAAGTCCCGGTAGATATCTAGCCCCATCTCCTAAAGCCCCACTTCTCCGATATGAAGACTATGTCTTCCAAGCACAGAATAACCCACAAGACGGAACCTCTCCTTACTTTTCTGAGTGTTCTTTAAAGTGCCGCTGTGGTTGCCGTTCTGGTAGAATGGGTCTGGATGCAGGTATGTATTATTCAGGTTGCTGGAAATGAATGCATCAATGTCATTAAAAGGTTAAACCTGAGCAGCTGCTCTGGGGCAGGAAGCCGTGTCCGCCTATCTTACCTGTTGGCCTGAGGGTAACTTCTACTGGACACAGCTGCTGAGTCTGCTATCTCGGAATCTTCCGAGTTTTCGTTTGTTACCACCGTGAAAGCATCCGAGTCCAGGTCGTCTTCCTCTGCATCTGTCGACATATCTTCAATTTCGTATCCTCCATTGCTTCCAACGTAAGCTAATAAAAACATTCCTCAGATTTTCCTGATATGTGAAGTGGCACCAGGACAAAAACCCCAGTGGGTTTGCCCTCCTCCCATTTTATACATTATTATACCTCTCCCATTCCGTTTTCATACTAGAAGACGTGAGTATGGACTTCCCACCTGATTTTGTACTGTCTTCTGAACGCTGACCATTGTCCGTCAAGATGCTGTCTTCATCTCCTGATTTACATTTGTTTTCCGTAGGTCTGCTAAGCTCAATGTCAGGCTGAGGAACCTTTGATTTCATCACCCTGTAGGACCTAAGGAACATGACAGGTCGTCTCAGGAAGGATTGGGCCACCACTGGTGAAGACCTACTTGGGAAGCGAAAGCTATGATAAACGTATTCACGGGATGCGCCACAGGCAGCTGTTACCTCCCAAAAGCGATGGGTATGTATGTATAAAACATATACATGCCTCGACTGTTTGGGCAACGTAGGGCCAGCACTGAGGAACGCCCTAATATGTAGAAAATTATATAAAAAAATATATATATTTTATATGTAAGCAAATAATTCTGTAATTAAGATAAAAGCGGGCAGCAGCTCACAGGGTATTTTGTGTTCAGCGGGTTCTAGTCTGTACTCACGGCTGGCTTTGGTGTATTGCGCTCTGCGATTCGTCCGTGTGTCGATTTATCGCGTCTGTAGTGAATCTGATTTGGCTCGTTCCTTTTCGATTACCAGGAAAGGGCTTCTAGAGTTGAGAGAAGATTACAATGTAACGCCCTCTACCATTAACAGAAATAGAGATGTTTACTAAAGCGTTTATCTTGCGGTGCTTGAAATATATGGTGAGATCCTAGTAAATAGGCTTCTCTAGCCTTAGCTAGTTCATCACCGCACACCTTGGATCATTAGGACCTTTTTGTTAAGTCTCATTCTGTATCATTGACTCACGAGAGGTGCAGCTGGATTAATTCCGCCGACGTGGGAAAGGGGACGGTTTATGGACAACTTATGCTGCAGAGCGTCTGTAAGTTTGTTCACGATCCGCTCCTGAACCACATCAGAAACTTCCTGCAAAGGAGAGATAACGAGAGTCGGATTGGCGAAAGTGAAGAATGAACAGTTTTTCCCATTTGTGTCCATTATGTGTATAAAACATTTCAAAAGTTCGGTTTTTTTACACAGTTATTGTACTATATGCTATGTAATCAGCACTACGGAGCCTGCTGGCACTATATAAATAAATGTAATGTAACCGTTTGTATAACGCGTGCCATGGGCTCCTGGAGGGGACTGAGTGCCAGCCTCCTTACTACAGACTATGGGCCCTGGTAAAGAGTGCCATGTTATTCTTTTGTGCGTTATTAATAAAAATGTATTTTATTATTTCCTAACCGTTTACACAGCACACTAAGGTCTGGGAGATAGTCTGATCAAGACAATGTGTATTCCTTATTTTAGTGGCGTCTGTATCCTTTTGTATTGTTAATCCCTTTACTGCCCCTGTTGTCTCTGGGATGCAGATTAAGGGGGCGGTTTGTATCCCAATATCTTCTTTTATGTTAATGTGCGTTTTGCTGAATATATCCAGCCGTCTGTGTCTAAAATAAATCAGTCCTCCTCTTGTTGTACCTAGTCTTGCCTGGTTATTTGGGTACTGGATAGCGATATCCCTTTACTTTGCTTGGGGATATTGCCTACGGACGGATTGCGGGGAATTATTGTCCTGAAGGGAGAAGTCGCTCTTGGCGGAGAGGGACAACCTGAGGTCCCTGGTCGGTCCGTCACAGCGTTCATGACTACGTGAAAGGTCTATATCTTGCTGGTGATGTGGAGTCTGTTACTGGAGCAGGTTCACTAGAAATGGTGAACTAATATAGCAGCACTAAGTTTAAAGAACTACAACTCCCATGAACCTGTCTGCAAAGCAGCCCCCAGGGCAGTTCCCCCTATTACCCCTTTACTAGCCTTCTCCTGTACGCAGGCTGCTTCAACAGTACAAACATCTGATTGCAGATCCATTGGTAAGTTCATATAGTTTTCACTATACAGTTGCCGTGATTTTCGATCACCACGTGAAGTCCCACCTTGGCTTTGGAGAGCAACGCCAGAGCTTGCTTGTAATAAGACACGGCCTTCTCTGGATCTCCGAGATGGAAACTGGCGGCTCCAAGCCCTTCACACGCTTGCCACTGGCCATGGACGTCACCTGTTGACCAATAAAACATCAGATGCGTGAGGTCCTCCCTAGTGCTCAACCTCTCATCTAAGACGTTCGCTCCTTCTAAGCCGAGGCCAGTCTACTCAACAAAAGTTGGGTTTACCGTGAACGCCTTTTTCGGCAGATGAGAACCATTCAGCCCATCTAGTCTGACCAATGTATAAGCGTTCAGCGTTTGGTAGTAAAGAGAGAAGATATTCCTGGTAATGAGTATCAAGTACCTGAATCCTTAAAAGCTTGCAGGGAATGAAGATAATTCTCTCCGGCACCTTCGTGGTCCCCTAGTTGGCTCAGAGCATAAGCCGTGTTTCCGAAACACTGCCCCTGAGCCCGACGGTTACCCAAGAAGCCTAAAAAGAAACCGACATGAGACTCGCAATTAGTAGTTCCTGTGTTTATGGTGGCAAATGATGTTTGACATGCTGGGATTCCATAGGTTAGTGGGTGCTGTACCTCACTGAAACTTAAGTTATGGGGGTGAGTGAGTAAAAACCAATACAACTCATTATCTCTCCCGATAGCGAGGGGAATCATTTCTTCTTCCCTTATTAATGGTTTATTAAGAGAAGGGCCAAGGTGAATGAGGGTCGGGCTCCCTCTAGTGGATTAAATTGGTTTTATGGCATGTGTTTGTTCAAGATGTATTCAAGTTGGCAAGTTTATGGGGAACGTTCTATGATTTAGTAGAAGAGTGTTTAGCAAATAATTATCCTGTCTTTGCTATGAAGTACAAAAATGTGTTTGCACGGGTACGTTAGTAGAAAAATATACAGTCAAGTAGACTAAAGAGATATAAATCTGACACGTCGTCTGAAGTTATGGTGTTTGTGGAGGCTATGGCGCTCTATTTGTTATGTTACTAACCACAGCCCAAACAAAGCACACAAAGCTGGTGAGCTCGCTAAGGTTGGGTTGTCGGTCTAGAGAGGTAACTTGGTGAAACTCCGAACCACTCAACAGCACTCAATCGGCAATTCAAACAAATTGTCTATGCACAAAAAGCCAAGTCGCTGTTGAGTTGCAAGCTCTCCTTTTGGGTTGGGTCAAGTTGATCGTTGAGTCTGTCAGCCAAACAGTTACGAAGCTGGACAGCCCTGTTGGTTTAAATGGAGTCCTGGGTGGCCCTGTCTCCTCAAATGTAATCCTTTTTTTAAAAAAATGTTGTCAGCCATCGGCTCGTAACGTGAACTTCATTGAATAGACGAGTTGCTGGGTTAATGGTAACTTGCTATGAGTAAGCAGTTTTGTTGACTTGATCGAATATTAACTGCAGTCAGACTGGTAGTCAAGTCCAGCCACCATCAATTGAGCCCATGTAATCAATCGATCCGACTAAATCAATTGAGCCTACTAGATCAATTAAGCCTCACTTTTTCCAGTGCGCTGTTTGCTGGCACAACATGAGACGCTTACACATGCCCTTTTGCAATCCCATAACAGCAAGGATTTAGAGATCATGACGTACTGTGCAGCGACGCAGCCTTGTTATGATACATTAAGCCTTCTTCAAACTCCTCCAGGGTATTGTACGCCGCTCCCAGGTTCTGCAGCACGACCGCTTCCTTGTGCCTGTCTCTTCCACACTCCTGGCAGAAGTGAAGCGCTCTCTCGAAGCACTCAGCAGCCAGCGAGAACACCTTTAGCTGGGCATAACTCAAACCAATGTCATTGTACAATTTACCTGCAAGGTAAGAGATCACAGGTATTACGGAGCCACGGGCACCCTAGTCTGTACCCGGAGAAAACAGACTGTCCATGACAAAAGAGGGGCTTTTGGTTCATTTTTTATTATTATTATTTTATATATATATATATATATGCTTCATATTTCCTAAAACAACTGTAAAGTTCAACCTTTTTTATAGGGGGTTTATTTGCAAAGAATAATAAACGGCATTAGGATTTTTCTGTTGAAACCCAGATTCACTATTATTATTTTCTCGTTAAGATAACCAAAAATATTTTAACAGTAGGGGCCTTTTTGTGGAATCCATCAGAACTGCACCATTTGCATCATTAGTACAGATTATTATTATTATTATTATTATTGGACTTCACTGGCCGGCACTGCGTTGATCGTCAGCGAAAAGATGCGGTCTACGTACCCAATAGGTCCTTTTTGGCGATGTGATCGCAGAACATTCGAATCTCGTTCAGAATTTGGAGAACGTGGCCCGGGTCGTAACGCTGGCTCTGTAGCATGTAGTTGGCGGCCTCGTTAAGGGCTAGCGCCGCCGTGTCCATCTTCTGGACCTCCAGATAAATATCCCCGGCGTCCTGGAAGCACTGAGCCGCGCGGGCCACGTCCTTCATCCCCAAATAGCAGTAGCCCATCTTCATGTGCGAATCGGCCTGGCTACCTCTTTGGGAAGGCTGATAAAGTGGAATGGCCTTCCTAAAATGTTCAAGAGCTTTCGGGAAGTCCTGCATGGACTCGTAGGCAGAGCCCAGGTTAAAATGAAGATCCCCCGAGTTACCGCCTTCTCCGTCTCTAGGTTGGGATTTCAGGAGAAACTCCAAGCCCTTTTCTGGTTTCCCCGCTTCCACGTACGCGGCGCCAAGGTTGAAGGCACAGGCCTTCTGGACGGTCTTCACCTTGGTGTCCAGAGAAAGCAGAAATGCCTTTTTAAAGCTGGACAGGGCAAGATGGTAATCCCCAGACAGAAGACTCTTGTGTCCTTGTTTGGTGAGATGTTCTATCTCAGCCTGAGAAGTGCAGGAACGCTCCTGTTTCCCGTCCGTCTCTCCGGAATCTCCCGCCACCCCCTTCATCCTTTTTTTCTTTTTCTTGAGCGTCCTGGTCTCTGGTGGCCCTGTGTCTTCATGTTTGGGTTCCTCAGGCTGAAGGTCTCCAGAAGCCATCGCTTATATGTGAATCTTTAGCTGGTGGGGGTGGAAAAAAAAAACTCATATTAAAAATAAATAGAAGATTATCGGCCATTAAAACTTCTGCTTGAATGGAGCTGAATCGCCAAACGCAGCCGGCTTCAGAAGACTTTTGGCCAAAACTTTGGTTACGGAAATTGACGTGTTTTTTTTGCTCATTATTTCAATGCTTTGTCGAAAATAATTACGAAAAAAAATATCATTTGGGGAATCAAATATCTGTAGGTTCCAAGTAATGGTATCATGGTGGGTCAATCGTGTCTCCAGAATTCTGGATCCATTAAATCTTAAAAACCCAAAAGTTCTTAAATAAAATTATATTTTCTGTTTAGTTTATAATTAAAATGAAAGAAAATGGAAATGTATCATTTCTGCATTTTTTTTTTTTTTTTTTACATTAAACATTTAAAAATAAGGTGGGGTAAAGGAGACTGGCGGGCACCCCTCTAGTACTGCAGACCCGCAACGGGCTGACGGTCGCCAGCATGTAGTTCCCCCATGTGACTTTAGAATTCCAGACACAAAGAGCACCAATCTGCCAAAGGAAATGCAGTGCATACGATAGAGGTGCACTACCATATAATATTTAGATTGCAAGCTCTCTGGGTCAGCAGCATAAGATAACCATATCTATTGTACACAGATGATATTGTCTGGGTAAGTACCCCACGTCGAGCGCCTCTTGTGTGCTAATGGAAACCGTAAAGAGCGATATCACTAGGAATACATATCCGTGTGTATACAGGAAGGTATAGGGGCTCAGGACGTACCAATAGGAGACCATGTTTCTTGGCACCGGGTCAGCCGCTGTCCTGCTCCGTCTGTAACTCGGGCAGCGTATCGCAATGGCTTCCGCGGTGTTTCATTTCCAAAGGCAGATACTGTTGCTTTTGTCATTGCTTCCTATAGCAACCGGGATCAACAATGCCCTGGATGGGGGGGGGGGGGCACGCCTCCTCCCGGCTCATGGAGGGCCAGAGAGGGCCGGTCATTGGCAGGCACTCACAGCTCATACCGGCGTGCTTTAACCTGAACCCTATAGGCGTACCTGGCAACTATTGAGATATTAACCCTTTCATTGCCCGCCGTGAAGATTCTATGTAGCGACCCACCAAACAGCTTTAACACCGGCCCTCATGGAAACATTGTCTTGACATTATTTAAAGATACGCTTTATTGAATCACCTGAATTCAAGCAGGGATATCAACCGTAACATACCAGCAGCGAAAACACCAATTGGGAGTCTGATATATATGATCACAGTGGGGGAGACGATAAAGGAGTTAGCCCCAGACTGTGTGACCCCCAGAATCTGCCCCTTCACCCTGAGAATTCCCGGGTATATCGGGAGCCGGAATAAAGAGGAGCGTGGCCCCAACAGAAACACCTTACACTGACGGCACGTGTGTATTTTTACACATATATATATATATATATTCGATGGTAAATGAGGAAGGACGCGATGTGTCCGGGAAAGAAACGTATCAGAAATACAGGAAATGACATCAGAAACAAACTTGTTTTATTTGAGATGTAAACGTAAACAAATTATATTTATTATTTATAATACGGATTTTTAGGGGTTGTACTGAATTAAAATATTCGGCGATACCCTCATACCAAGCAGCAACATTCTGCGCTCAGTGGAGGAGAGAGGGGCATCAGGGGAGGAAAAACTGGCACAGGGGAGGGGATAGGGGCATCAGGGGAGAAAATAGGGGGTTATTCGCATGCATAGCCAAGGCTCTCACATGAGCAATAATATGGATACAGAGTAAAGGGGAGAGAGGCAGATGAGTGAAAAGTATTTATTTAAATATAAAATATATTGATGGGAAACTAATGATAAGTTTAGCGCAGCCGCTAATATTCCAGTCGCGCTCATTCTACATTCGGGAGTGTGCGTCTTACAGAACTTCGACTACAACTCCCGACACGCACTGCTCCAGTGACGTCAACGTCATCACACTGCGCCCAACCTGACAGTTAATCCGGAAACTGCTGGTGGCGGGACATTCAAATCCAGTGTAAACAGAGAGAGGGGAGCCTTGTCCGGGGTGTCACCAGAACCGCAGCCAGGGACTCGCAGGGGACACTATGGCCGGACAGGGGCCTGTAGGAGCGGGCTGTGAGTATGGGGCCCGCACTGAGCGACAGCTGCTTCACCAACCAGGGGCTGGGGAAGATGGGGCAACTGACTGGCAGGGGCAGGCAGGAGGCAGTATGATTGTCGGCAAGCGGGTGGTAGTATGACTGGTGCTAGGCAGGGGGTGATCTGATGCCTGGTCGTGGCAGGCAGGTGGCAGTCTGATGCCTGGTAGGGGCAGTATGACGGGTGGCAGTCTGATGCCAAGTGGGGGCAGTATGGCAGGTGGCAGTCTGATGCCAGGTGGGGGCAGTATGCCTGGTGGCAGGCAGGTGGCAGTCTGATGACAGGTGGGGGCAGGCAGGCAGGTGGCAGTCTGATGACAGGTGGGGGAAGTATTACTGGTGCCAGGCAGGTGGCAGTCTGATGACAGGTGGGGGCAGTATGACTGGTGGCAGGCAGGTGGCAGTCTGATGACAGGTGGGGGCAGGCAGGCAGGTGGCAGTCTGATGACAGGTGGGGGAAGTATTACTGGTGCCAGGCAGGTGGCAGTCTGATGACAGGTGGGGGCAGTATGCCTGGTGGCAGGCAGGTGGCAGTCTGATGACAGGTGGGGGAAGTATGACTGGTGCCAGGCAAGTGGCAGTCTAGTGCTAAGCAGGTAGTGGTCGGTCTAATGCCACGTGGATAGCGTTGAGATGTTGGGTGACTCTGATGGTATGTGACTAGGGAATTAATGGTCAATGTGATGCTAGATTTGCGTCGTTCTGACAGGTGCCAGGAGGGGGATGCTGGGCGGGTCTGATCGTCGGAGACATTCTAAAGGCAGGCAGGTGGTAGACTGGTGCCAGATGGGTGGTGCTCTGATGCCAAACTGCAGGTAGATGGCTTTTACCAATGCAAGACAGGTGGAGGTTTTTGTGCCAGGCGGGCGGCAGGATATCTGGGCCTCCCTGTCTGGTGCTGTATGGAGAGAGTTCTCTGTCTGGGGCGATAGAGAAACACTGTGTGTGGCACAGAATGTAATTTCTCTCAGGTGTAAGGGCACTGGCCTCGGTCCATGATGGGTGCGTTTTTACAATGTAGTTACAGAAGGTGGGACTCTGATGTCCCTTTTCTGCCTGAAGTGAATGTTCTCACCGAGTTGCTCACTCAGTTTCCAGTAACCCTGCAGCAGACTCTTTGTGTTCCGTTCAGATGAGCGCCTGACAGCTGATGAGATGGACGAGCAGCGGCAGAAGAATATTGCTTATCAATACCTGTGCCACCTGGAGGAGGCCAAGCGGTAAGACCAGAATTACCTTGCGCGATTACTGGGGTTTTGGCAGGTTGACTTTGAGTATTTAAAGCCGCTGTTCCACTTAGACAACACATAAACCGCCCTCTAGATCTGTCGTCTCAATATGAAATCTCATAAAAACAACGCAAATTATTAAAGAGGCCTTTTTATTTTCTTGGGTGACTGCCAATCAATGACACGCTTACAGATTTGGGGCATTCAGCAGTTCTAGGGATGTTGTTCCTTTAATACTGTCATATAGTAAAGCAGGTTTGGGTGGGTGTCCAGCTTAACTTGTCCACCCGTTCCTATCCGAGCTTAGTAGGCCTACGATGGCTGATCGCATCCGTCAAATATTTGTCTGGAATGAGCAGGCGGTTTTAGTGTTCTGTATTACCTGCAGGACTGTGAACTATACCTGTGTCTTGTGTTGTCACCTAATGAGACCATGGCTTATATCCATTCTGTGTCTTAGCTGGATGGAGTCTTGTCTGAACGAGGAGCTGCCGCCCCCCACCGAGCTGGAAGAGACTCTTCGCAATGGCGTGATTCTCGCCAAACTGGGACATTTTTTTGATCCCGAGCTCGTGCCGCTCAAGAAAATCTATGATTTCGATCAGTTGCGCTACAAGGTAACGTGCGCTTATCCTTCCTGTCTCGCACCATTTTTTTTCTTAATAAATTGGTAGATCATAAGAGACTTTCTTTCTGTTGCAGGCGACTGGTCTTCATTTCCGCCATACAGATAACATCAACCACTGGCGTCGAGCCATGAGTCAAATCGGGCTGCCCACGGTAGGCAGGAGATTCGCTGCAATAAATAAAACCAGATCCAATCACTCAACGCTGTTTAATACCCAATGATCCGTTTGTCCTTCTGATTGCAGATATTTCATCCTGAGACAACCGATATCTACGATAAGAAAAACATGCCCCGCGTTGTTTACTGTATTCACGCTCTGAGGTAAGAACCTTGTCTTTGAAATGCCGCATACTTTGAACCCAGTTTTGTGTAAACGATTAAAAATCACATTTAAATTTTCACTTAATTCTGGATATACTGTAATTAGACATGCTTTTTGTATACTGTATGTACTGTTGGATGCAGCAACCGTTATTGGGAGATAATTCTTTACTGAAGGAACAGTTAACGACATATATTTTCAGGGAATGTTTAAGTAGCATGTGACACAAAGGCAGGCACTAATTGGCTGTTGCCATTGGACCTGAAAAATCGCTTAAAATAAAGATTTTTACGATAGGAGGGAACAAAATGCTCAATTAATGTTCTATATAACTGGAACAGAACCTTAAATCATGTTAGTGCACAATTGCAAGGAATACCTGACATCAGTTTGATTGAGCTTTCTTGTCCTTACAGTTTATATTTATTTAAACTCGGGCTGGCTCCTCAAATCCAGGATTTGTACGGAATAGCAAAATTCACAGGTAAGAAGGCGTTTGCCAAAAGGGTCCTTTATTGTTCTATGGAATAAATAGTGGTTTGCTGGAATGCGTTTTGCGCTTGCGCCCTGTAAACCTGCCCTCTTCCTACCATAAACCCACTTTTATGCTTGAAAAAATAGCCTCCACCAAGTGTTGGTATCCAACGTTCTCATCGGCATTAGCTGGGCTAAGGGACACAAAGCTTTATATAGATCTTTTGATAGGAATAACTATCTTGGAATGCTTTGATAACCAACGTTTGTGTTTCAGATGAGGAAATTAATAATATGAAGTGTGAACTGGACAAGTATGGGCTTCAGATGCCGGCATTTAGCAAGATCGGAGGGATTCTGGCTAACGAGCTGTCTGTGGACGAAGCAGCAGGTGGGGAAGTATCACATTCGATAAGACCGGTGTTTGTGCAAACACCGTGATACCAATAAATCTACAGAGGGCCGCTGTATTGTTTACCAAAATCCTATAAGATAGTCTGTCGTAAATTACATTTATTTTTTTTAGTTTTCTGTTAAATTTCCGACGTGCCCATTTGTCCCTGTGTCTCTCAGTGCACGCAGCGGTCATTGCAATTAATGAAGCCGTGGACAGAGGGGTGGTGGAAGAAACCATGGTCGCTCTCCGGAACCCCAACGCCATGCTGGTGAACTTAAATGAGAAGCTGGCAGCAGTGTACCAGGAGCTCCTGTACCAAGCCAAATCCATGAAAGTGGCGAATGCCCGAAATAAGGTAAGAATGGGTCTTGGACAATCATTAAGCACAATATATACTTTGTGCATCTGGCTAAGGCTCAGCTCCGGTGTTGGCCATGTCTTTCCACTACTGGGGTATTAAGTATTTAAAATTAAAGATTTCTTTACTTTTTCAGAATATAAGATGCATCCGAATGTTCCCTTTTTTCTTTTTCCTGCAGCTTCTCCGGAACACTCCAGATGGTCCGGATATATATGACCATTGCCTGACACAGGCTGAAATTCAGGGCAACATCAACAAAGTCAATGGTACCTTATACCGAAAGCATTGGGGCAAATATGTACTATTGATCTGCTTCCTGACATAGGACGTTGGTATATTCGTCTAATTATGGAATTTTTTTTTGTTGTCTCCCCAGTGCACGCTGCCGTGGAGTATGTAGACGAAGCTTTGGAGAGAAAGGATCCTCGGAGTCTACTGTCCGCTCTCCAGGATGGAGCCCTCGCGCTGCGCAGGGTCTTTAGAGAGAACGCGGACTGGTACTTGGAGCAGCTCACCAGTGATCGAGAACAAAAAGCACTGGTGGGTCTGAAACCAAATTTAAATTCACATTGCTCACCTTCACTCCTAAATATAAGTATATATCGCTAAATCCGCTCTATTGATCAGTGTAGTTGCAATCCTGATTAAGAATAAATCTAGAGTTACGCAGCAAAAAAACTAAAGCCTGCGAAGAAACCTAAATTGTTTTACTTGTCTCATCGTGAATTGTTATCGTTGAATTATAGGAACTGGGATATATGGATCTGCTGGAAAAAGAGGAAATCCAAGCCGGAGTTGATGCAGCCAATCTGAATGCAAGCAAGGAACATGCGAGTAAGTGGTGGATACAAAATGCATGGGCTGCTCTGGAGCTATCTTTGTGTTCATTCATAACCAGAATATTTTATGAAGAGTCATAATTCAACATAACTTTAAATGCTTGCCCCAAAAGTATAACTGGTTAACAGTGAGTTCCTGTATGCAGATTTGATGTCAAATCAGAAAGTAGAAGCCCTGACGAGCTGTATGTTTGCCTACCCGCTCCTTATGATCGATGGTTGGTTCCATGGACCCTTGTGGTGGCACACTTTGTCATGTACATAAACTTCATGAGTTTATTCGCCTCTTGCTGTTTACTCCATTAGTGGATCAAGCTGTTGCACGTATAAACGCTGCTATCCGTGGTGGGAGTTCCGCTCAGACGATACAAGAGTTGGCCAACCCAGATGCACAGCTGCCAGAGGTCCATCCTTTTGCGGCCAAACTGTATCAACGGGAGCTGAAAGTTCTCCAAGGGCAGAAGCCTCAGGTTAAAATAATTTTCTGTCCTAATTAATAATGCATATAGCAGGGAATTCTCACCCTTCAAATAGACATGACTTGGGGAAGGCTGGGTCTGAAAAATAATTGTGCCATGTGTCTGAAACCTAAATACCAGGCAGATGTCCCCCAAGAGGTCTAGAAGACTGCAGACTGCTGTCATGGATGATATTAATCTGTCCATGAAGACATTTAATTGCCCTCTCTGATTTCGTAGCACTTATTACAGTTTGCCTCATTAACTTTTATTCTTGATATTTTTGTCCAAGCAGGGATCCCTGGTACAAGAGGAGCTCTATGTGGCCGTGGAGATGTTGTCTGCCGTTGCTCTGACCAACAGGGCTATCGACGCTGGCGACTTTAATGGGTTCTGGGCAAGCCTTATCAGCTCAGCTCTGGGCCTGTCCGAAGTGGAAGAGGAGAGCATGCAGAGGTGAGAGAATGAGGTTTTGAAAGAATAGGATAATGGACTATTGTCTATATAGGACTGGTTTGACAATATCTTGTATCTATTAGGTTCTTCGTCAGGGCCATCTTCTGGGACACGTAACAATTGGAATTCTCTTTAAAATGACATATGTTTCTTTTTCCATCTCCCAAGGTACTTTAGCAAACTGTGCAAGCGGAAACGCCAGAATGAAGGTTTTGAGTTTCTGAGCTGGAATGATCTTCAGTCCTGCGTGCACGACACCAACCTCTCCATAGAAGAAGAACATGAGAGTAAGGCATTTGACAAGAAGAGGCCAAACTCTCGATAAATCTGACCGACCACTAAGCATTTCTACAGCCGTTAATACTATTTGATAGGATACAATTTTCAACCCAGCAGCACTCACTTCAGGTTGACAGCGTTTTCACTTATAGTGAATCTTCTGCACACCAGGACAGGGAATAATGTTATTCTGCAGAGGCTTTATAGTACTATATATCTCATTTGAATTGTGACTATGCTGTCTTGTGTGTCCAGTACCTTTCTTCACCCAGGCTGTCCGTATTTTCCCCAGAAATCCTCGCAGTCAGTCTCATCAATGAGGCTCTCGGACAGGGGGATCCTCAGAAAACCTTCACGGCTTTGCTAATGCCAGCAGCTGGACTCACGGACGTCACCCTTCCCAATGCTTGGCTTTATCACCAAGTCCTCACCGGTGCTTTAAAGCGCAAGAAGCAGGTGCAGTGACCACTGCTAATTATATTGTATTAATGTGCAGGGTTCGTTATTTTTAGCAGGTTTGTATAGTTTTTATATATGCCAATGGCTATCAAAGTCCTGCCTGTTGTGTCTTTATTTCCTGGGAGCAATTCTACTGCCGCAGGGGTTCTGATACATGTAGCGTTACAGTATCTGTAATTTTTTTTATAACTTATAAGTATTAATCGTGTTCAGCAAGTGCTCATAGGATTTTCTTTTCACACACTCAGGAAGTTAGAGACGGGTCGGCCGTGCTTTGGCTTGAAGAGATCCAGCAGGGAGTCTCGCTTGCTAACCAAGAAACCGTAAGGATGCGAAAAAGTGAGTATTTGGTATGGCCTGGAGTTTTTTTTTTTTAATGTACGGATCTGTTACTGTACAGATGTTAGACTTTTTATACTAGACCTGTTATGCTAGGTGCTGCCAGAAGGGAGAAATTATATATGGGGTAAAAGATACTTAGCCATAGATGTAAGCACTGTTACCGGTTACCTTCCCATGGTCAACAGACCTAACGCCCTGGTTTGCCTAGTTCTAGAAGCTAGCGGAAACATAATAGCAAAGTCCATAATCCTACATGGTTAGAATTCAAAGCATGGTTACGAATCGAGTTCACTTTTTGTTCCTCTTACCAGTGTGGATGTCCTTTAGTTGCTTCCCATTGTACATTTGAGTCAAATGTTTCATTGTGGACGTGGATAGATTGGCTAGAAGTACTTTATAATGTAGATGAAAATGTTCCTTTTTAAAACGGCTAATTCTCTTGCCTTTTTCCGTCCCTCACCTTAGTGGCTCTGGGGATTGCAGCCATTAACCAAGCCATAAAGGAAGGGAAGCCTTCTCAAACTGTCCGCGTCCTCCGTAACCCAGACGCAGCGCTCTGCGGGGTGGCGACGGACTGCGCTGAGGGATATCAGTCCGAACTTGGTGCGGTGATGAACGCAAAAAGGAAAAAGGGTGAGCGACGTCTGACCACCATCAAGAAGTGAAAAATCCAAATACATCACTATTGGAGATCTCATTTCACAAACTCTGTTTGTTTTTCTAGGAGATCTTTCCAATGTTTGGGTAAAACACAAAGTTAAGGAATGGGGTGATTATTACTTCCACCTGCGGTCCTTTGAGGGCACCTGGGACCGTCCAGCGGGCTTCAGCTCCAACACCACACACCTATCCCGAGAGGAGATCCAGGTATAAAATATATATATATATATATATATATATATATATATATATATATATATATATATATATATATATTTAAAAGCTTCTGTGGGGAGAACTTGGCTCAGTCTGCGAGACTGTGAAATTACCTGATTGCCGATACTGATGGAACCGTTGACTGATAATGGGGGATGGAGGCTTTTCTCTGCTTGTCGCCCTTATGGGGCAGGCCTCATCGTCGCGCTCTGGCATCTTAGGTGGGCTCTTACTGCCTTGTGATAAGGAAAGCTCCCTGGTTCTTGCAGACTGTGGTGACCGGGGTGACCGGTGGCTTTAAGCGAGAGAAGCAGTGGGTGGCCAATACCGACATGTTGGTGAAGCTACAAGCTCGTATGAGAGGTTACTTGATGCGCAAGGCGTTTGCTGCTC
This sequence comes from Spea hammondii, assembly GCA_029215755.1. Taxonomy (NCBI): domain Eukaryota; kingdom Metazoa; phylum Chordata; class Amphibia; order Anura; family Pelobatidae; genus Spea; species Spea hammondii. The sequence goes on along the minus strand of JARDYJ010000012.1, from coordinate 28,528,269 downwards.
ACACTCACCTCCTGCGCAGACAACTGCCTGCCGCCACTTTAATTCAGGTACAGTACCAACCCCTTACCTAAAAACAAAGGTCTAATAAAAGCACAGCCCCCCAAATCATTCTGACGCAGACTTACATTCCCTTCCTTACTGATCCATCCTTCGTATATAATATTAAACTAATGAAATAAGTCTGTTATTTTTATTTCATTTCATGACGTAATAGTAATATTTTGTAGAAAACATAACTTTTTTTTTTCCTTAAATGTGAGTTTTGTGGTATTTACAGGCGCACTGGAGGGGTTACAAGCAGCGGAGAGATTATCTGCATCGGCTCAACTACCTGTACAGCAATCTAGATGCCCTCATTAAGGTAAGGTTGCTCCGACGTGACTTATCCGCGATGCGTCTGTTAAAATGAGTTAAGGGAAAAATAATACAAAATATTTCTTTTCTGGCTTAGATCCAGTCGCGTGTGAGAATGTGGCTGGCGCGAAAAAAATATCGGGAAAGACTCCGGTATTTCAGGAGAAATGTAAGTACATGGCGGTTTTGCAGAAATAGAGCAAAATGTAAGATTTGCCTACATTTCACAAGCAAAAAAAGTCTTTGCTTTGGACTAGAAGTCTTTGGTAAATATATTGTATTTATGGATTGCCTTAGGGTAAGAATAACTTTCCAAAAAGTAGGGTCTTCAAAGATGGGTTTTATCGACTTTCTCATCGTCTGGTCATTTGGCCACATCCAGAGAGAGGGCAATTATATCTGATAAATTATCCCTTCTTATTATATCTGATAAATTATCCCTTCTTATTATATCTGATAAATTATCCCTTCTTATTATATCTGATAAATTATCCCTTCTTATTATATCTGATAAATTATCCCTTCTTATTGCAGATTGCAAGCGTAATTAAGATCCAGGCTTTCTTCCGAGCCAACAAGGCCAGAGAGGATTACAAGATGCTGGGTAATACTGTGACTTATTAGCTGCTGTCTTGTTGTAAAGGTGATAACGGTGCGTGGCTTCCGTGTATGAACTGGTCTCTAGTAGAGATGTTGCCCATGGACAAGCACTGGGAGGCAGAAGCTGTTGAGTTGACTGGAAACATGGTGCAGCTTATAGGAAATGCCCCCACTCCCGCGCTGCCCCCCACTCCCGCGCTGTCCCCCACTCCCGCACTGCCCCCCACTCCCGTACTGTGTGTAACCAATCCAGCTCTTTATAAAATCCGTTGACTCTTTGGTCAAGCCGCCTTGAAGAGAAGCCCAAGGAGCTTATTTTACATTCGCTACAGGATGGATGCAATCCTATTAATGCCACCTACTTTAAATATCTTTTAAATAAGCAAATCGTACTTAAACAGGCTCTTCTCCACAGTCCACGCCAAGAACCCGCCACTGAGCACGCTAAGGAAGTTTGCCCACCTCTTGGAGCAGAGTGAGCGTGACTTCTGGGAGGAACGAGAGGTTATGAAACTGAGAGAGGAAGTAGTGAAGAAAATCCGATCCAACCAGAGACTGGAGAACGACCTCAACCTGATGGACATCAAAATCGGGCTGCTGGTGAAGAACCGGATCACTCTGCAGGTATGGGATACGTTGATACACCGATAAAAGGCGGGCGACATGTTGGCTGCAAATGCATGCAGTGTAACGGGAGCTTCCAGGGCGTGGAGACGCAAGTGCATGCTTGCAACAGGCCATTAACCCGCCCTTGTGGCACGCAGGATATCCTAGCAGTACTTGGAATCTGGCTCTTGCCCTGCATACATTACCCAGTGATGGAGCTCAAAATGTGGGCACTTTCTTTGTGCAGGAAGTGGTCTCTCATTGCAAGAAGTTAACTAGAAAGAACAAGGAACAGCTGTCCGACCTCATGGCCATCGATAAGCAAAAGGGGCTAAAGTCCTTGAGTAAAGAGAAGCGACAGAAGCTGGAGACGTATCAGAATCTGTTTTACCTGTTACAGGTGAGTCGGCAGGATGCCCTTGATATATCAGTCTGTGCTCTTGGGGACTTCTGAACACTGGCATTTTAAGATAAGAACGAAGACCACCCCTCGACTTGAGGCTGTTTGTTTTTATAAGAGATGACTACTTAAGCACAATTTTCCATGAAAATATCAAATGTAAAAGTCATTATTTTCTTCCTCAGACTCATCCGGAATACATGGCCAAGCTGATATTCCAGATGCCACAGAACAAGTCCACCAAATTCATGGAGTCGGTAACGTTCACGCTGTATAACTACGCGTCCAACCGGAGAGAAGCTTATTTGCTACTTAAACTTTTCCGTACAGCCTTGCAGGAGGAAATAAAGTGGGTTAATTGGCGCTTGGTATTTCTTGTTACCGCAATTTTACAGAGCATCCGTAACGATGTGTCCTCGCTTTTAGCTTCAAAGTTGACCGCATCCAAGACATCCTAACCGGGAACCCCACGGTAATACGTCTCCTGGTGAGTTTCTATCGCAGCCCCCGAGGTCAGGGTGCCTTGCGGCAGATTCTGGGGAACGTGGTGAAGGAGGTGCTCAACGACAAAACTCTGAATGTTCGGATAAGCCCGGTGGAAATCTACAAGAGCTGGATCAACCAAGTGGAGACTCAGACCGGCAAGAAGAGGTGTGTTTGCCTTTTTGATGAGCGTTTTTATGAAACGGGCTTCTGTATCAGATTTGGGTAAAAGCACCCCCTTGGATTTCATGTGATCCAGCTGTATGTTCATTGTTCCCCAGCTCTCTTCCCTATGATGTCACTCCGGAGCAGGCTCTCACCTACCCCGAAGTTCAGAGACGCTTAGACATATCAATCCGTAATCTCATTGCCGTGACGGACAAGTTCTTCTCCACCATACTGGCCAATGTCGACCAAATCCCGTGAGTGTATTACGCAAGAGGGCAGCTTGCCAACTAGGCCGTGTTTGTTTTAATTTTGGTGGTCATGCTATAAAAATGTTTACTTTTACGCTCAGAAGTATCTTAATAAATGTAATGCTTTCATAGCTTTTAGTGAAATGATTGTGTCCAATTTTATAGGGATGAATGCGGAAACTCTTGGAATTCTAATCTAACGCGTAAACCTTCGATTTCCTTTTTCTCAGTTATGGAATGCGTTATGTTGCTAAAGTTCTGAAAAATTCTTTAAGTCAGAAGTTCTCCCGTGTCCAAGAGGAGGACATCCACAAGGTAAAGATATGGTCACATCTGCAGGCTTCGCAGATGTTTATCTGTTTATTAAATCACCGTAAAGCACGTTTTTAAAATCCTCCTCAAGCTCATATTTTGTAAGAATTCGATGTCTGGATTTAAAAATACTGTGCCTACTGACATTGTTTCCCTTTGTGTTTTACCATCCTGAAGATCGTAGGGAACTTGCTTTACTATCGTTTCATGAACCCGGCTGTGGTTGCCCCCGATGCCTTCGATATTGTAGACTTGTCCGTTGGTGGAACTCTTCACCCTGATCAGAGACGGACCCTGGGTTCCATCGCAAAAGTCCTGCAGCATGTGGCTTCTAACAAGATGTTTGAAGATGCCCACCTTGGCCTTGTTAACCAGTATCTGGAGGAGGTACAGTGGAAGTTCAGGTCAGCTTTACCTCTACAGAGTTATTATTAATTATCTTTTGGGCTTTTTTATAGAGGTGTGGCACTGAAGACTCCTAAATGAATGCAACATTTTTAAGCACTTCATGGTATTTCTTTGTATAATATGCAGCAGATCTGCCAGAACATGAACAGATCGATAGAATGTTGTACTCTTTCTGTTTGAACCTATTATATGGTATAGAATTCGGAGAAAAAAATGTTCCGGGATCAGCGTCCTAAATGTCCATTTTCTGCTCGTAGAAAGTTTATCCGTACAGCCTGCACTGTACCGGAGCCCGAGGACCGCTTTAATATAGATGAATACTCTGAGATGGTAAACACCATTAAACCAGTCATCTACATAACTGTTGGGGAGCTCATTGATACCCACAAGGTGAGGCCATGGCTCATACCGCATGACGTCTCTGAATGGAGAGCTCTATATCACTTTTACTGAACTATCTCCTATTGTATTTGCTTTTCTGAAGCGTTCGCTATGTTTCTCCTCAGCTCTTACTGGAACACCAAGAAGCCATTGCTCCTGACCCCAAGGATCCCATCCATGAGCTCTTGGAGGATATAGGAGCGGTGCCTACGGTTCAGTCGCTGATAGGTATGTGAGATGTTGAAGAAGCAGCCTCTCCAGCAGACACCCCGTTCACTGGTTAAGTACAGTTTCTTCCATCTTGTTGCAGGAGAAACCTCCACATCTAATCTTGGCGATGTTGTCTCGGAACAAGCTTTGTCCCAGCTGAAGAAGCTGGAGATGTCGCTCACGCTAACCAACAAGTTCGACATGTTTGCGACCAGTGCAGAGGAGATGGATGCTCACGGTTTATTACTAAGGTTAGGAGTTTTGCCTCTGATGATGGGTTGACCCTTGAATGTTAACAGAGTATCAAGAAAAAGAAAAATATTTGTACGCTTTGATAACCCGTTCATCCTCCTTTGTTCCGTGTAGCACAAAGCACATGTTGGTAGACATCATCCTGTCGCAGCCTGGAGATTCCCTGATGGAGTTGTTGCATACGTCAGCTTCTGAGCAGCAGGTGGGCATTTTCTACCATTGTGCAGTGGAATTTAAAATCTTGTTGACAACGGGGTCCACTGTAGGGCGATAGTCTTAACCCTACTACACTTCTTCCAATTTTCTGGTCCTAAAAGTGGCTGTCAATGGACAAACCAACTGACTCAATGTTGCAGGATGAACAGGACATGCTACGAGGTATGGTCTAGTAAGTGACACGTCTCAATCTCTCGTCTATGTACATAGGAAGCGTCGCATTACCAGCTGGTACACCAACGCGCTCTACAAGAAGCCAAGACCCCAGAGAAGATGAAACGCCACCGGTCCCTGCTGGGGAACAGCCAATTGTCAATGGAAGAGAAAAAGCGTAAAATTATTCGAAACCTGCGAAGGCTGGAGTGCTTGGGTTTCGTTTCCTCCGACAACCATTACCAGGAGATAATTAACATGATTGCTAAGGTACCCCATTGCCATTTAATGCATTGCGGTCGTTACTAACTCCTACTGTTAGCCTAATGCTTGGAGATATGCAGCCCATGCCTTATTAGATTATTCTAAAATAACTTGACGTTAGCAGGGTTTGATGCGTACGGTATATACGTAACAGGCATGGAACGTGAGAGGGCTTAGATTGTATGTAGCCAGTCGGAGATGGACTCTTTCTGTGTCCTACTTTTCTCTTATTCGCTGCATGATGTTCCAGTTAGGAACCTGACCTTTTCCTATGCTAGTTGTCTTACTTTGATGCCACTGGACACCACTAGAAACATAGCCACCACAATTGCAAGATAAGCAGTCGGGGTCATTGAGTGTATTTATTCGTTTGCCTTGGAAGGTTTGAGGGTTAAAGAGGTGCTAGCAACCTTTTTTTTGGTATTTTTATTTGTGGGGGAGAAGACTTTACCACAAAGGGCTTAAGACTTATAATGGTCACGGAGTAGAATTCTAAGATGGAATATATCCCGCTTTAAACACCATCAGGATATCCGTAACCAAAGGCGATATCGGCAGCACCGTAAGGCAGAGCTGGTGAAACTCAGGCAGACGATGCAGAGACTGCACGGCAAAGCGTCCTTCCACGAGGAACAGATCGACTTCTACAACCAGTACATCAAAACCTGTCTGGACAACCTCGCCATGAACCGCAAGTATGTGGCGCGTTCTGCATCCTCTGCTCTGCGGTCGCGCCGTTTGCCATAGGGCGACCGTATTTGTAAAACAAGTTCCACGTTTTTTGGCAGACAAGTCCTTTTTAAATACGTTCAAGAATTATGTAACACAAAACGCGTACAAACTGAGTTTGTTGGTTATTTATGGTTTTTCTTTTCCTTCTTTCAAGGATGAACGGAAAGAATAAAAAACAGGTGTCCCTGAACTATACCGCAGCCAGACTGCAGGAAAAAGGGGTCCTCTTGGAAATTGAAGACCTTCCTTTGAGTCAGTGAGTACAGAGAACGTCCCCCCGCTACCCATTGTCTGAGGAAAACATCTCCGGTTTGGTAAAGGGGCCATGACGGCCAGGAAAAATTGGGTCCCGTAAAGGAGAGGTGGTGGTAAATGCCCTGATTAATACGAGTGCGTCATTCACCCCCCTCCCCTTTGTCTTAAACAGGTTCAGAAATGTCATTTTTGACATCACCCCGTGTGACGAGCCAGGGAAGTTCCAGGTGAAGACAAAGTTCCTGGGTGTGGACATGGAAAAGTTCCAGCTTAATTATCAGGTTAGTAATATGTGGGTCCCACAAAAATAACGTGGGGATTACATGTAAAATGCGCTCTCATCTGGCACCTGTGATGTCATCAACATGCGCATGTAGACCCAAAAAGGGGGGGTATTGAATTTTTTTGGATTCCGTGTGCTATCAAAACTTTTTTTTTTTTTCCCCTTGGTAAAATATATATATATATTATTTTTAAACAATTCTATTACTCTATAATATGCTGTTTATCTTAAGGTTCTGTAGATATTTTTTCTCGTAAACGTTTATTCTCATTGAACGCAGGACCTTTTGCAGTTGCAGTACGAGGGAGTGGCCGTGATGAAAATGTTCGATAAAGCCAAAGTTAACGTTAACCTCCTCATTTTCATGCTGAACAAGAAGTTCTTCCGAACGTAAAAGGACAGAGCTTACCTCTCCGGGGCGGTCTCTTAATGGACTATATTCCTTATGGAAACGAAGCTTCACTATTTGCACTGCGTCTCGTGTTCGCTCTGCATAGGATTAGTTGTGGACTAAAGTAAATGTCATCTGCTGGTATTTGTCCTGTAGATGAGCCCCAAACCCTGAATTACCCTGCCCACAAGCCGTCGCCACCAAAACCTAAGTGCGTTCGGTTTCTGTAGACCTCGTTGAGCTCTGAGAACATTTGGACTCCAAGGGGAAAAGCTCCAGATGGTGTCCTCCAGTTTAGTGGTGGAGCGGAGACCTCAAGTTACGACTTCCAAGAACTAATTGTCTTCATCATGGCATGACAACCACCGGTGCAGAGCAATGGAGGCCCGATGTTCCGGAGTAATTTGAGGTCTATACCTCCTTAACCTGGCGCTAATCACTACATCTGGCCTCTCTTTCCGATGAGTAGAAGGGCGGTCACATCACTAGATGTTGAAAGTAAAACTCGTGATACCGTATTTATATTATCTCCTGCATATTTACCAAAGTATGCGTTCTAGATTTAGAACCCGTTTGGGTTCTAGATGACACTACATTACTCCATTTTGGAAATGCATGGCCGACCAGTTGGGACGCCTCATTCCAACGGGGAGGTTATAAGGAGACCTTGAGAATGAGAAATCCTCGTCGACGCTTGTGGTTCTTCTCAAGGACCTTCTCACGTCGGTATTTTTGTAGAATGAAGGTTAGAAGGTGATTCCAGGAAGATCCCCAATTATTAGTTTACAAAATATATCAAACTTTTTAATTCTATTTAACCCTTAGCTTTATTATGCTTCTCGCTGTCATTTAGAGGTTAAACATATTTATTTGAAATAACGATGATATCCAGACAACCGGTCCGGTTCTTCTGATAAGCGACCGGGCGATGAGACATCTAGAACTTTGTAGAGTTCCTACAATATTTATCAAACATTCACAGACAGACTGTACACTTTTGTTATCAAAATAAAGGATTTTTCAACGAATACTGGTGTTTTTTTTTTCTATTGCTTGTTTATTATAAATATTTCTTATAAAAGTTACTAAATTTAGATTTTTGTTCATATTTTTATATATTTTTTTTGTTTTCCAGACTTTTATAGATGTATATTTCATACAGGGTTAATTTTGACATCTGTTGTTTTTAATGTATATAGGAGGTTTGTTCATTATATAAAAAGTACGTTTTTATATTTTAATTTTTTTAGCAATAAAAGTACATTTTTATTGAAATTCTGATTTATGGGAGGGGCAAATTTGGACCCTTAGTTATCTGCGTCTTGGCCCCTCCCCTCATTCGCTTGCATTGGCACCTCGCTATTCCTATTAGTGAATTATAATAAACCTATTAATGGCCATCTTTAGTCTAGTTGCCTATTTCTTCTGCTGGAACGACTCAAACCTTAATCAGTCGTTGGTCTCGGATTCAGGAGCTGTATGCCTATCCCATGCGTGTGTTTCAATTCCCTCACTGTATTACCCTCTACCACTTCTGCCGGGAGGCTGCTCCGCTCATCTACCTTCCATTACAAGCCCTTGTGAGTCTCCCATCAGTTGATGGTGAGATTTAGCTTTCCATTGAACCTTACAGGTGATGGCCACAGAACAAGCCCTGAGGCAGGCAGTGTTTATTATAGGCCACCAGCAGTCTTGATGTATTCATTGGGAGACAAGCCTGCTTGTCAAGACTGTCCAGCAAATTTCTAGAATGATGGCAGCTATGACCTGTGGCAGGATGCCATGAAATTATTTGTGGCTCCTTTTACTGTGTTTTCCCTCCACCACTTCCACTGCAGGGTTATTCCAGGTATCTACTACTTTTAGCAAATGAATTCCTTGCTTCACTCAGATTATTAGCTGTGATCTGTAGTAACCGAAGCCCAGAACTCGCCATTTGCAGCAATACACAATCCACGTGGGAAGCAAAGCCTGTCCGCAGGCAGCTGAGCTAATCCCCCGTTTCAGGAAGGGGGGTTTCCTGTGTTACTGTGCACGCTGGGAGGAAGTGACGTCATCGCAGAGAAGAGAGGAGCTGCGCTGTGCGGTGAGGAACCGTGTGGTGTGTTTAGCACTGGGTGCAGTTTCAGGCAGGCTGGGTGGGGGTAGAAAGAGCCCCCGGGGGCCAGTTATTATCTTTATGGCCATAACATGACAGCCCTTTTTTATTTTGGGGCGCAGTAGAGCTTTTCCTGTTTAATTCAGAAATGTGAGCATTGTGTGTGTCCCAGAAAACATGGCCGACGTGTTGCCCTGGCAACTGGCATTTGCCCCCCACCCCAGCTTTACACAATATGTCAAAGGGGCAGTTTTGATTTAGGGGTTGTGGTCAGAGGCAGGAGTTGGGACTAACAGTGAGAACTCTAGGGTTTTATTGGCCCTGTTTAATTTCTAAAGCCATTTCCTGCTGTTTCTATACACATTATCGGGGCTTTTATGGCTGTAGAGCCCTGCGATCCCCTCATACCCCCAGCAAACATTCTGACCTCCTAGAAAAAAGAGGGGCGTCAGGAGGAAGAAGGACAAGGGGATTTGGGGGAGCTTAAAAGCGACTGGACACTTGGGAGGTATGATAAGACCTCCCAATGTTCCCTTTAGTGAATAAACCCCTTTGTGTTTAAAGGTGCAGTTCCACTCGGACAAAACATTAGCTGCTTTCTGTAGAGTATTAAGCACATAAACGGGAGCAGATGATTTTTTTTCTTTCCCCGGAAGGTCTGTAAACTTTATTTTTAACGGCTACCCAAACGGCAGCGATGATCTGGCAATGCGTTACAGCCACTGATGGTACCGTATGATCAGCGACAGAATGCGACTTGATAAAAAGGGATCAGAAGTGCGGCAAGTATTATTATTATATTTTATTTATGTAGCGCCAACAATTTACGCAGCGCTTCTTACAATACATATATATATATATAAAGTAACCTCGAATATTTTAACAGTTGCGTGTTTACGGCTTCGCCATCACATCGATACAACACGTAAACTTTGAATTAGTTATCAGATATCAATACAGCAGTATGAATCACAGAAGGACGTGTTTGGGGCTTATTGAGGCTTGCAGGAAGTCCCTGGAGGAGGCTGCTTACTGGAAGCTTGTGAGGTTCTTCAAGCCTCCTGCTGAGAGAACATCGTGGAGGTCAATAAGGATCCTACCCCCTGGTGTGCTATTGATTTGGTTGCCTCCAACACTGGCTCGGACCTGAGTGAAATGCCATTGAGCTCCTTGGCACCTCGAAGATATCTGATGTATTAAAGGTAGGTAACCCTGTTCTTACTGCTTGGGGGGGGGGGGGGTGGCGGCAATGCTTTTTTAATTTACGTTAACAGCGGGATAAAAAAGCCCCCAAACCCCACCCACACGAAATATATGTTGTATCCTCGCTGTGTTATGTCTCCTGTCTAATTTGTGAAGTTGCCGTGGCCTCGAGGGCATTTAAAAATGTCCGTTTCACGCTTCGTATTCTGCAAAGTTATTATATTTTTCTGTTTGTTTTGTTGTAACTGTGACTCGTGTAATTTATTTCTTTGGTTAACCATCCAAGGGGCGCAATCCCTTCACACAGTCTGAGTAATCTCCATCCAAAAATAGCCTCATTGTTTTGGAAGGGGCAGCGACTGTGGACCTATTGATAACCCCTGAGCGTGTACAGCCGTTTCCGCCAGCATTCTGCATGAAAGAACTTTGTTCTGTAAAACACATCCTAACAAACTTTTTTTTATTCCATTCTGAAACTCCTACTGTGCATATAAAGCTATAAATATCTCTCTGCTAAAAATAGCCCAAGGTCTAGACAAGGCCCAGCTTATGTGGTTTTTTTTTACCTCTTGCTTTTGGATGACTTCCCCTGCTGCAGGTTGTTAAATCGCCACATGGGGGTATAGTGTTCCAGAGAAACGTGGAAAAGAGGACGTGCCTAAGTATTGTTTGCGTATGTACAGGTATATGCAAATCTCCCGGTCCATAGCGGCCGCCACATTACTTTCTACAGCATGTCTGGCATTTGCCCTTGGATCGTTGGCGAGACGGTGCCCTTTTTCTAGGACGGCAATCCCTCGGTACTGGCTTCTCTTGGCATTAATATTTGTTATGTCCTGCTGGTTACTTGACACGCAACGCCTGCCCTGTTAGTTAATCAGGATGGCATGCATGCTTTGATCCAGGGTTTGGTATTTAAAGCCAGAGGGTCTTAGAAAATTAGAAACTCCATAGATAGCCAGCATTTCCAATTTGTTTGTCACAATTATGTCAAGATGTAAAGTTACATAAGCTTATTGGACCTCAGCGGTCTTGTCTTCAGATAGAGGTCTCTTCTTAAAATAAAACGGAACCCTTTCTAAGATTCCAAAAGCTTATAGGTCTTTACATTTTGTTCATGTATTGGCCCGATTAAAGGTATCAACTTTGACAAATGACTCCATGGCAAAATCAGTATGATAAGATATAGGGCGGATCTGTTTACCTTTTTTTTTAATGCATTTTCAGTCTGTTCCCTGTGGTTTATTTCCCTAATTTTAAATTAGGCCCTCTTAAATCAAAGCGAAAGTGATACAATCTGTATGTTTGTAGAGCAGTTTATGGGCTCATGGGTGACCTGGCACGTTACTCTGTGCCTGGACGTCATCCCACAACACACATAACTCATGTTACCATCAGGGAAGGATGCCAAGGCTTTACTGGAGGCATTCGCTCACCTAGAAATTGCCTTGATTTTTTTTATGGATTGCAAATGATATCACACAAATAACTAGTAAAACTTTTTAATACCCCCAGCCACCTTGTGGCCACCTTAGGAGGGGGTATCACCCTTTAGGAGGGTAATTTTCTCTTTGTTAACCAAACCCATGATGCCCGTCTTTTCTAGAAGCTCAGAATGCTCTACAGCCCTAAACTCCACCAAAAATGTTTATAGAAGCAGCTGGAAATGGCTTTAAACGGTGTAAATAAAACCCATTCTTCTTCTTCTTTTAAATGCCTCATTCAGTTATACAAATAGCTAGAAATAAGGCATAAAGGCCCACCCCTGCTCCACCTCCTAACTACACCCTCTAAACGAAAAATGCCCCTCTTTTAAATGTTGGAGGGGTGTGACTATCACACTTAAGCGCCAATGATATTAACTTCTATAAGGTGCTATTATGTGTCCAGTTTCACTTGAAGTTCATTGGTAAAAGTAAAGTCGGTGAGTGAAATATCCTGATTATGCCTACAGAATACGAGGGTGATATATGTCATGATATGACAGCTGCTCCCCTTATGTTGTAGATGGGCCTGCATATGACGCCTCGTGTCCATGAGCTTCCTCCGCTGAGGAGCTTGAATGCTGGACACAATGGTTCCTATAGTGTCTTACTCCTGGGGGGTCATAACCATGCAAGAGTGAGACTGCCTTATGTATTAGACACATTACTTGGTTTACTACAAGATGCAAACGGCTACAGAATCAGTTGCTTCTCTTAGTTGTTAGAAAACACAGGGCTAATACATGTTCGCGTTTTAATGGTGACTTGTAATCCGTGCGTGGTAGAGACCTCCCAGGGAATATAATAGAGGTGCTCAGAAACACAGATGTCTGAGGCCATCGGGAGCAATATTTCCTTAAATTAGGGGTTTTGAGAACTGTGGGTGTGTGGTTGGGCGAGCCACATGGTGTAAACATAGCACGGAGATTCAATCTGCTTCTGTTTGCAAATTTATAGCCCAAAGAGACAGTGATTGTGTTTGTGTGGAACCAGCGGAGGAATGTGATCGGTTAACCGAACAGAAAGCCACCGGTGGGTAGATGCGTGTGGGCTCCGGACACAAACCAAAGTGATCTGGTTGTTCGCTTTAATGCTTGCGATGTTACCCAAACGGAAACCTGAATTGAGTTAGTGTGGTTTATGTGTTATCACCGGGTGACATGGAGACATGGATGTTTTTATTAGAAAGATTACCATTTTGGAATGTTGGCCAACTTTCTATACCCAGGTTTCAGGTGGAACAAACAGATTCTCAGGGCATGAACTCAATGGGAACAGTGGTCACGATCTCCAGTTAAGTAGGCTCCTTTAACGATGCCCAGATTCTTAGAGTGATGGACAGATAATCGGTTTCAAAGGGGTAAAGGGCAGGATCTCATGGTCTCTCAGGTAAGATTTAATGGTTACCCAACCTGTGATGGTCTGTTAAACATGCGCTTACACGTTTGGTAGTTTATACCAGGGGTTCTCAAACTGCTGCCCTCCAGCTGCTGCAGGACTACATCTCCCATAATACTCCTTCAGCTAAGGGGCTGGCTGAGGAGTATGGGAGATGTAGTCCTGCAGCAGCTGGAGGGCCGCAGTTTGAGAACCCCTGGTTTATACAATAAGCCACTGACCCCCTGCGATTTCCATAACTCTGCGTCTAGTCCAGTCCAGTCTAGTCTAGTCTAGTTCAGACCAAAGCCAGACTTACTTGCAGAGCAGGAGATCCAGAGCAATAGTCTCTATGCTAATGGTTCAATTGAAAATTACTTTTTTTACCATTCGAAAGTCCTAAAATCATGTTTTAAATAGCAAGCGATTATTTGCGGCCTAACCACCCTTTGACCTCGGGTACAGTGGCTTTTTATGGCAACCCGCTACTTTTTTTTGGAGGGGGGGGGGTTTGGTTCCGTAAAATTATTTTTGTTTCTGCTATTGTCTGGTAAATCCATCACAACTTCCCTAAAATCAATTTCCTCCGTTACACACATTGAGGAGATCTAAAAAGATCGAAAACCACTGTCTTTAGGTAGAATGCTCTACCTAATGCTCTCTTGGTTTGCCCTCTTGTTACTAATCGCTTGTGGAAAGAAGAAATTCCTCTTTGAACGCAAATACTTCATTAAAATCATTTAGTCAGGGGTTTGCTTTGCCTTATAGAAACATAGAATGTATCGTCCTATCTAGTCTGCCTTTAGGAACTTCAAGAACATCGTGGCTTTTTTTTATCCATTAAGGTCGCGTCAGCAATTGTTACTTATTACAGTTAGAATGTAGAATGTAAATATTTTACTTCATTAGAATAGTGCCTTAGGTGGCAAATCCTGCATAAATATTCCCCCCTTGTCTAGTTGTACACTAGAAAGTTGCAGAGCTTCAAGGGATGCATCTCAGTTCAGCCTCCAATGAGAGGTCACTGAGCTGGCCAAAATAGGAGTAGCCAACGCCTGTTTCGAATAAATACATTGTAGGTCAAGCCAAGTCCCCCTCAATAGGCGCAGATCTCTGCGCATGACCAGAAGGATGCCCCAAGCATCATCTGCTAGTTCTAGCTCAAGATTTGTCTTGCCTTAAGACAAATCGGCCCACTGGACCTTCCCTAGATGGCAACCCAAGGCTCCTTTGCATAAACATATGACTGTAGCCTGGAGAACTGTCATTAAATTTGGACTCTCCCTGTGGATGGTTTGATTTTTATCTTTGGAATTTAAGTTTACACCTTGACTAGGATTGTACCTCAATTCCCTTGTTCTTCACAGGAGCTGCAGTAATATACATATGAATGCTCCTGTACCTGTATTGGTAAGTGACAGAATTCTGTGATAAACATTGGTTTCCTACTAAAAAAAAAATCAGTAAACCTTAAGTTTATGGCATTCGTTGAGGACCTTAGAAGTCAGGACACAGGTGGAGTTCTAGATGTTCTGCGATGACCTTAAGCCAGCGTTTAACAGATATATCCACCCTTCAGTCTCGGACACCACTCCTTCTATTGTGCTCATGGTAAAAGCATGTAGTCCACATTCAAGAAGGCCACTGCATGTTTCGTCATACAGCATGACTGGTGCGGTCAAAGGAGAAGGGTGGAGGTCCACATGCTATGGCGTGTCTTGGGGAAGGGGAAGTGGACATTGTTCTACCCAGATAAAGCCTTTCAGAAAGTGTTCATTCATCTTACTGAGCCTGTCTACTGTATAAACAGTAGGTTATCTCTGCACCTCTCCCCACAGTTGTGTGCAGCGGTAAGGAGAGGCTGAGATATGTTTGCATATCACAGGTGTTGTCGCATAGCCTTATACACCTGCACTTAACCTTTTCACAACCACAGCACCAAGACACGTCATTCAGCCTGCCTACAGGTTAACAGTTTACCAATGTCATTTTTAACTTAAAGCCATGAAAAAAAGAACCCCAAGAACATCTGCTCATCCACTCAATGGTTGTGTCGAGATTTAAAGTCTTCTCTGTGAAACAGGATTGAAACCAAAGAGCATAGCTGCCAATGTTCTACTGCTTGGACCATTCCATGGATTGCAATGCTGGGTCGCATTTTATACATCATCTCTCTGGTGTCCTTCGCAAATTGGATTGCCCTGCTGTTATACCTTTTCCAAGAATACTTCTCAAGATTCCAATAGAATGCAAAATGAAGCTATTTGCAGTGTTTATTAGTTGTGCAATCAAGTCCCAACTCTGACTTTTCTGGGTTCAGCGATGGAGCAAGATGGTTGATGTTGGCCTCTGGGGAGGAAAGTGCATGGAAATCATGGAAGTCTTAAGGCCCATATGTTCCTATACAACTATGAACCTGTGATGAAGGTACATGGTTCCTTCTTACATGTATCTTGAATTGGTTGTCCATGAATCTGTTTTTTTTCTTTCAGACCATCATATTTGTCATCTGTTTGTCGTGTGCCTGGTTGCCATAGAGAGCTCATATTTATGCTGTACAAAGGCACACGTTACCCTTGGCAACCTCTGTTGTGAAAAATATATTTTTTTGTTAAAGTTTGATACTGAAATGTTTGCTGGAAACACTCATAGGCCGTCTTCATTTTTCAGAGACAATTTTGTGATATATTACAGAATAGAAGGAAACTTATAGAAATCTACTGGGAGGGCCAACAGATTTAAATTCTCTGAGCTCATGTCAGTGATGTCATCAGAGGGCTGGCACAATCTATAAGCTCATGGTCTATGCAGAAGAAGATTTGTTGCACTGTTCTTGAGATAAATCAGCCATGATTTGATGCATAATTTCTTAAAATAAGATATATACATACATATATAATACACATACATACTCACTGGCCACTTCGTTAGGTACGCGTGTACCTTCAATTGCTTGTTAACACAAATCGCTAATCACATGGGAGCAACTCAATGCATTTCGGCACGTGGACGGGGTCAAGACAACTTGCTGAAGTTCAAACCGAGCATCAGAATGGGGATTTAAGTGACTTTGAACGCGGCATGGTTGTTGGTGCCAGAGGGGCTGGTCTGAGTATTTCAGAAACTACTGATCTACTAGGATTGTCGCACACAACCATCTCTAGGATTTACAGTGAATGATCCGAAAAAGAGAAAATATCTAGTGAGCGGCAGTTGTGTGGACAAAAATGCCTTGCTGATTTCATAGGAGAATGGGCAGGCTGGTTCGAGATGACAGGCAACAGTAACTCAAATAACCACTCGTTACAACCAAGGCATGGATCTCTGAATGAACAACACGTCGAACCTTGAAGCAGATGGGCTACAGCAGCAGAAGGCCACACCGGGTGCCGCTCCTGTCAGCTAAGAACAGGAAACTGAGGCTACGGTTTGCACAGGCTCACCAAAATTGGACATTGGGAGACCAGAAGAATGTTGCCTGGTTTGATGAGTCTCTATTCCAGCTGCAACATTCAGATGGCAGGGTCAGACTTTGGCGTAAACAACGTGAAATCATGGATCCATCCTGCCTTTTATCAACGGTTCAGTCTGGTGGTGGTGTAATAGTGTAGGGAACATTTTCTTGGCACACTTTGGGCCCCTTAGTACCAATTGAGCATCGTTTAAACGTGGCAGCCTACCTGAGTATTGTTGCTGACATGTCCATCCCTTTATTACCACAGTGTACCTTTTGATGACTACTTCCATCAGGATAATGCACCGTGTCACAAAGCTCACATCATCTCAAAGTGGTTTCTTGAACATGACAATGATTTTGCTGAACTCCAGTGGACTCCACAGTCACCAGATCTCAATCCAATAGAGCACCTTTGAGATGTGGTGGAACGGGAGATTCGCATCATGGATATGCAGCCAACAAATCTGCAGCAACTGCGTGATGCCATCATGTCCATATGGACCAAAATCTCTGAGGAATGTTTGCAGGACATTGTTGAAAGTATGTCACGAAGAATAAACACAGTTCTGAAGGCAAAACGGGGGTCCAACCTGGTACTAGCAAGGGGTACCTAATAAAGTGGCCAGTGAGTGTATATATAATATAGTTACTATAGCCAGGCCGAAATCTACATCAACCAACTAGTTTCAGAACACCTCATATCCCCAAGACGTGAAATGTCAAAAGAGGGGGCACTTTTTTTTTTTTAGTTGGAGCCACTGCTAGGGGAATGGAGTCCCAAGTCTCATTGGGTTTTATTGGGTCAGCAGATTTGTGTGTTTGAAAGGGTTTGATGGACTCAACCCTAGTAACTATGAAACAAACACATTTCGTGCTGGTTCTGTACACATTGTGGCTTTAAGTGTTGTAGAACCCTGTGATATCCTCATACCCAATAAACATTTGGCATTGTAGCCTAATTATTTTGTTAACAAGGATCCCCCTCCACATCAACGGCAGCAAGTGAGTCATTTACACTCATAACCAGCCCTGAGCCCGTAGGAAAAAGGATCCATGTTATGTCTGTTTCATAAAATACTTTTTGGCACAAATGCAAAAAGAACATTCATTGTGAATGTGTAGGCTTCTCTCAATGCTAAGCTGTCGCTGATTGAGTTCATTATAAGCCTACGTCAATATTTGGTTATCCCGAAATAATGTATTTTAATGTTTTCAATGGCAGAAAGAAAGGTTTCAATCCATCCTGCACATTTACCCATGATAACTTATTTTTTTATTTTTTTTTAACCTGGACAGCTCCTATGAGAGGAAATACCTAAAATCATGCTTCAAAATATACATATCTATGTATCATCAGTGGAAAAAACATGAAAAGAATAGATGACATCATGGTTCATCATCACTTTTAGGCTTTTCATTTGTTATGATGTCTTGAAAAGTACCCCTAATGACCCCTCATCTGTATCTAGACATCGGAACATCATTATCAGTTTACAGGACTTTTACAAGCGCAATATACAGTTTTAAAGGGCCACTGTGTGGTCTTGTTTCAGTTGGGTTAAAGGTTAGTGACATTTTGGGTCTAAACCCTAACCCTTTTTGTTTTTCTTTTGGATTTATTTCAATTTGCCTTAAATACAATGAATCCTTGGGACTGCCCTGACTGGGGTAGAATGCTGGCACACTAGTGTCAGTGATGTAACCAGAAAATCATTGATTACCGAGCTGACTTTGATCACTGCATAGGGTGGTGATGTTTTGGTTTTATCTACCTCTTTCCTGTATCTAGCTCCATCCCTATGTGAAGATTGTCCCGCCTTACCAATTAGGCCCACTCTGCACACCTCCTATGAGGAGCTGAAAGGGCAGGACCCCATCGATGATGCCATTGGAAGTCCCCACTATGGATATAACAAATCCAACTGGTCTAGTTGACTCTTGTGATGTCATAACGGCGACATCCATCGAGTACCACACAATGACCTCATGGTCTTCTCAGGTATGGCTGGACAAAGCGCCTTACAGGAGATGTGACCATATATAAGGGGTGGTATTACCCTATTTAACTTTTGGGGGCTGAGAAGTGTGCAGAACCCCAAATGTTTTTCCCCGTAACCATACACTCTACTCAATAGTTTCACCAGTCTTAACAAACTGGTTAGCCCACAGGATAAGCAGTGGAAATGTTTTTCTCCCAGTAATTAAATAACCCTTGGCCCTTTTGCTGGGCAGACTAATTAGTCTGCAATACGCTGATTTAAGGCAAACTTGGTTACCTCCCAAAAATTGCAAACTTACACGGAATTTAGAAACTATGGGGTGCGGCAGAGATGATTTAAATAAACTATTTCCAGCACTTGTTATAAGTACATCTGTATGCATTTCATACGCGTAAACAAACAAGGTCCAAATGCAGGTTGCGCTGTAAATTGTAAAATTTGTTCATTAAACTTTTCTGGTTACGCAGTTTGGGGGGGGGGGGGGGGAGACACAAAGCCTATCAAGTTTAACCCTTCCAAATACCAAAGGCAAAAAATCATCTTTCCTTCTTTCATGGGGAGGCATTTCACTCGTCAGGAAGTCACGTTTGGGCCCCAAATTACTTCCCCAAGTCTGCAAACGAGTTACCTAGAGTGGTTCTCCCAACGGAGTGTTATAGGTACTGTCATGCGTGTGTTGGGAGGAATAGGGAACCGACACGCGCTTAGGGAGCTTCCTCCTATGGTCCCTAAACGTTCTCTTTTACCGGCCTGCTGGGACAGGTAGGCAACTGATGATCGGCTTGACCGCAATAGAGACAGAGGCCTTGTGTTCTTCTGTGTCTTTTCTCTGCCTCGGAGAGTCTACGGACGGTCCCTATTTCCATGGGCTTATCCGAAGCGGAGGCGGACGGAGTAGGAGATGAAAAAGGTCTTGTGGGTCCCGGAGTATAGGACCCAGGTCTCTTTCCTCGGTTATGTTCTGATGTTCGTTCCTGGATCTGTTTGCTATGGCTATGTACTCTTCGAGATCTGTAGGTGTGTCGTGGTACACGAGGGCGTCTTTGATTTTTTCGTTAAGTCCTTTAATGTAGGCGGCCTTGAGGGCGCCTTCTTCCCAGTTGGTTTCATGAGCCAGGGTGCGAAACTCCACTGTGTATTGGACCAAGGTTTTACGGCCTTGCAGGAGTTCAAGCAGGGAGGACTCAGCGGTCTCTTTACGACCTGGAGCATCGAAGACGGTTCGTATGGGTTCCATAAAAGAGGGACAATCCTCAAGAAGATAGGATTCTTGCTCCACCAGAGGCGAGGCCCACAGCAATGCATCTCCCTTAAGCAGGGATATGATAAACGATACCCTCTTGGATGATGTTTGGAACGCCTGGGGATGGTTGAGGAAGTGGAGCATACGTTGATTGAGGAAACCGCGACATTCCTTCGGATGCCCGGAATACTTCTCGAGTAGCGGGAGCTTAGCAACAGCCCCCATGCCCTCGTGGGTGGCCTCTCTATGAAGTGATGATCCCACCGACGGGAGGGCGGTCAGAGAACGCAGGAGATCTGTCATGGCGTCGACCTTTTGTTCCAGCGATTGAAGTTGTGCAGCCTGCGCGGCAAGACGCTGGTCCTGGAGATCCTGCCATGCTTGCAGCCGTGCCATATCCGCGGTTTCCATGTATGGCCCGTTCTAACTTGTTACGGTCAGGTATACTAGGTGGATCCAACAATGCAGGTAAGCACAGCTAGAGAAAGTCCAATACATAGTCCGAGGTCGAGGGCAACAGCAGGCAGCAAGGTCAAAAACAATCCGAGGTCGGGGCAGGTAGATCAGGTGCAAAACGATAAACAGGTCCGGGTTCGTAGGCAGGCAGAGAAGATTCGTAGTCGTAAAACAGGCAAGAGGTCGGTACACGAGGCAAGATAACAATAAATAGCACACCCAAAGCTAAAACGCATAGAACGGGCAAAGACATGGCAAACAAATGAGGTTTAAATAGGAAAAAGGCACTCACGTCAAAGGTCGCGCCGTCACGTGCGTCGAATGCCTTCAGATGCGTCGCGGCAGGCATCTCCACTAGATGGCGCTTCACCGCCATAATCCCGGCGTCCGCGCGTGGAGGCCGCGGCGACGCGCCCGCGGCACGGGCGAGCGTGCGCACCGGAGGAGGCAGGACCGCAAGCCCCGTGAGTGACAGTGGCAGCGGTGGAGCCGCCGACGTCCGGCGGACCGATGTGAGCGGCCGAGGAAAGAGCCGCGGCGGCGCGCATCACCCGGCGGCACGCGAAAGGAACGGAACTGAGGTTGCTGGCACCCGGCGAGCTGGCGAGAGAGCCGCGGCAGCGCGCGTGACAGATGGTCAGCCATTAGTCCAACATCATGGCGGCTAGAGCCATGTAACCATTGGTGTTCTTCACCTTACTCCAAGAGGCTTGGTTTCCCATGATGCCATAAGTGTAGCTATCTCATAGCCATTCCCGTGAACTTCCCAGACTATATCGCGAGCTCATCTTCTTCAGGGGAAACAGCCTTAAGTGGGCAGGGAGTAGGAGAGAAAGTAGGTGGAGAGTGGGCGTGACCAAATGGCGCTCCCATCACTGGGAAAAGAGGGAACCTGTAGACTCCGGGTCAAACCCAGAGTGTTCCCAGGTATGCTCATGACTTTTTGGCCTGTTTTTCTATGGGGTCCAACTAATAAACTATCCCCTATTCTGCATTTATTAAAGAGCGTAGGTTCCGTATCATTCTATTGCAAGTCTTTTTTTATTTTAAATAAATGTATGTATTTGTAATACACGTTTCAGCACAGGTAAAACTGCCTCTATGCCGGCACATTCTCTTTCGCGGCCTGTCACTGCAAACCAGTGGGGCGTTTTTTGGGGGGATGAGGTTTAACTGCCTTTTGCATCTGTCACCACAGGAACCAGCTGCAGGAAAATATTTTGTTGAGGGCAATGCCATCGAGAAAAAGAGAGAGAGCTCTCTATAGTATTTGGATACATAACAGCAAAAAAACTCGCTACCAACCACATTCTATTACTCTCTTATACTAAAATGGGAGCATCTTCGTGAGTATGGTTGGGAATGGTGGGCTTCAATACAGGACCCCAGGTTTTTTTTATAATATTGTCCAGCATGAAGTTGATTTCTACAAAGAAGGGTACAACTTTCTCAGATATTATAGAGTGGAATATTTGTTATAGAAAGTGGTGGATACGAGTACAAACCTTCGAGTAGAGGTGTTTGGAAATGTTATAGGGATATTTCAGACTGGATTGGCAGGCTATGAAAATATAGTTTTTTACTACTTTTAATATTCTACTGACAAATAAATCATTGACCCCACATTTTTTCCATATGGCAGACTAATATTTAAAAATAATTTGGTATATTAACATGCTTATGATCTGCCCCAGCAGCATAGGGGTTAATCTCATATCACCCCCCCCCCCCATTTTTTTACACCCTTCCACCCCCCATATCACAACCACCTCCTTGTTAGCTAATGTGACCCCTTATTACACATTGCAGGCATTGCTTTGCTTTGAGTTCCCTGGCAACCACCCGTTACCATGGCAGCCCCTGACAACCTTATGTTCATTAATTTAAAAAGGGAAAAAAAGGGTTCACAGTATAACAAATGAAATAGTTATAATCTTGTCATGGCGTTAAGGCGAAGTGCAGCTAAAAGAGAGACATAGGATTAATCGGGTAGACAGCAGGGCTGGTAATATGTCCATGTTCTGTAGATCTAATGCTAGGGTTTTCAAATGCTGCCTGTATTATTATTTCTTATACAAGGTCTTTATTTAGCAGCCAACAGAATTCCAGTGGAACCTTTTCGCCTTAACCCTAACCTCCTTGAATTAATTATTTAGCCAAAGTTCCTTATTGCCTTTCCGGGAACCCATTGTCCATCTAGAACTCTTCTCCAGGATGAAACTCATCTGTTGTACTTCTTGAACCCCCTGCTTTGTCATCCCTCTGCCTTTGGATGAAATACATTTTTCATCCCCCTAGAACCCTCTGCTCTTGGATGGAACACATCTGACATACCTCTAGAAGCCTTTGCTCTTGGATGGAACACATCTGACATACCTCTAGAAGCCTTTGCTCTTGGATGGAACACATCTGACATACCTCTAGAAGCCTTTGCTCTTGGATGGAACACATCTGACATACCTCTAGAAGCCTTTGCTCTTGGATGGAACACATCTGACATACCTCTAGAACCCTCTGCTCTTGGATGGAACACATCTGACATACCTCTAGAAGCCTTTGCTTTTGGATGGAATATATCTGTCATCCCCCAAGAACCCTCTGCCATTGGAACACATCTTTTACCCCTCTAGAACACTACCATTGGATGTGACAGATCTGATATCCCTCTAGAACCCTCTGTCCTTAAATAGAAAGTGTTGTGCATCCCCCTAGAACCCTCTGTCCTTGGATGGAACACATCATTCTTTCAGAACCCTTTTCTCTTGGATCTAACCGATCTCTATAGCTCCTCTAGATCCAGATGGATATACAATAACGCCATATATTCTTTTGGTCTTTCCCAGAGCTCTCTGCACTTGGATAGAACACATGCCTAGAATTCCTGTCCACCTTTCTCCCCATGCTCAGTCCCTTTTTCACTAAAATGTATTATCTTGCAAGAAGATGCAACTGTCAGGTGGAACAAACAGCTAGGAGTCAGCATCGTGGATCTAGGTTAAAAAAAAGTATTTCCTGTTTCAAATTCTCAAGCAGGTCTTAACTAGAGAGAGAGTATATTTTTCCAACGTGTTAACCATCTTACTAAATGTGGCCCTTTACTTAAAATCTTGAGAGACAGAAGGGGAAGTAAGAACTGTCCCCAATGAGAAGGAGAAGAATATTTATGCATCCAATTACCAGCAAATCTTTGTCCCCAAAACTAAACTTAACCAGTTTCGCAAGTTTTATTCTTTTGCTTGGAATTTTTTTTATATTCCTGATATATATATATAATCAGGAATAATACAGTTTTCTGCAACATCAAACATTCCTAGTGCTGAGAATACATGGCTTTTATCTCTGCCGGATTCAGTCTCGTCCCACATTTTAAAGGGCACCGAGTCTCCCTTGATCATCGACAAAGGCTGAAAGTTGAACATCTATGAGGTTTCTGCCGCTGTGATACAGCGCTCTAGAAGAATTTCTTATCTTGCGGGAGCTGCAAGCTGAATAATATACCACTTAAGTGCTACATTTCAGAGTTTGACATGGTTTAACCCTGGCTCAGAGCAGGAAACCCAACACATCCGTCCAATAAATAAGTCCATCTGCAGACAGGGCCTGGTGTCCATAGCTGGATATGTCGCCAACTGGAATGAGTTGAATACCACGAATAGGCCAGTTAATGTTGGAATAGGTTTAATCTTGAAATAGGTTTAATTTACCTGAATAACTCGGTATTTCCGTAACGCCACCCTAACATGCCGATTTAATTTATATCTGTATATCTGCTTCAAATTAGACAACACAGTTCAGTTCTTCATTACACAACTATTGGCTGTTTATGTATACATCGTGACGTGATACCCTCTTAATGTAAAGCATTTCCTTTTCTGTTGGGTGCATAAGTTTCCATGCACTAAAAAATGCTGTTATAAAAGTGCCTTTTCATCTAAAAATAACAGGTTTTCTGCGTAAACAAATGCAGAGAGATACATTGATAATTGTACAACTTTCAAAGCTTCACAAATCTTTACGATTTCCCACTTTAGCTCTTGCATAGGACAGGGCTGGATGCAGAATTGGTATAGGGCAGGGGTGTCCAAGTTTTTTCTGCAGTGGGCCACTTCATCAGAATTGTATACGTGCGAGGGCCGCACTCATTTTTCACTGCGTGAAAATATGGCCTTTAATAAGATATGCAGATTAAAATAAAGTAAATGACACAAAACCTTTACTTTCCCTCTCACTGATTTATGGGCCTAGAAAGTTTTGTGACTACAAATTCAGGATTCTGGATAAGTTCTATTTATTTTAGGGATGCACTAAAATGAAAATTCTGGACCAAAACCGAAAATTCAGGGTTCACTTAGCCAAAACTGAAAATGACCCCCACATACTTTTAATAAAAGTAAGTTACACACCAAAATCGTACAAAAAAAATTATATATTATGATTGTTAACAGCAATCTCAGGCATACCCAGATTCCAGCATGTACTGGCTGTACAATCACAGTCCCATCATGGCTAGGTTCCAGCACTTACACATCCATGCTATCACACACACACTCATTCAGTCATATACTCATTCATTCACACATTCATTCCCTCACAGGCATACTCATTCAAACAACCTCCCCCACCCCCTTACCTACTACAGCTCTCGATGCCGCTCACAGACTTCAGCAGGGGGCGCGGCCTCCCTCGTTCTCCCCACAGAGGAGGCAGGACTGGAGCAGAGAATAGACCCTCCCACAAGTAAGCGGCAGGGCTTGTGATCTTGGCTGCCGATCTCACACGGGCTGCACCTCAAGGTCACGCAGGCCGCATTTGGCCCGCGGGCCGCATGTTGGACGCTCCTGGTATAGGGTCACCCCATGTTTATCGCTTAAATCCTCAAAGGGGCTTCTAAATATACAATTACACAACCTTTGTATACTGGTTCTAATGTCTAGGTTTCCTGGTTCTCAACGATCTGATCTAGAACATGCTCCGATAAATGTTTTAAGCAGAGATGAGGGAGCTTTCACCCTTGAGCAGATCATGAGGTTTTTAATAGATGTCCCTTAATAATTTAACAAGCCCATACTAAAATAGCTGAGTTCCGTAGCTCATAGCACTGTCCGTTTTTTGGATGGTATAGACACAGGTTAGAATCTGCCTCTAAGGACGTATTGAAGATAGCATAGCTGTTGGCAATCCCGGCTGCTGTCTTTAGATGAGTTCCCACATTATGGAGCTGCATATTCACATGAAAACAACAATGGAGATTTGGTGGAAGTCGATATCACACTCTACCCCGAATACCCAAAAATCATCAATAAAGGGTGCTTTTGTTTTTGGAGTTGACACCAGCGGTGCTGAAGCCCCCCTTCCGTATAGCTGGGTGCATGATTTCTCTGTTGGGTGATCAGGTACGCCAGTTATCCTTTGACTGGTTTGGGAGATCAGATATTTCCCTTTCTAATAGACCCAACTATACTATGGAGTACTCTTCTAGAGCTGTAGAACCCTGTCATACCCTCATACCCAGCAAACATTCTAAGCTCCTAATAATGAGGGGCACAAGGGTTTGGTGTACACAGAGGGACTGTCTCTTGGGCCGTATGTTATATAGGCAAAGTCTGATACAGTGTCACCAAAGGTGGCCATAGGTTGCCAAGTACTTCCCATAGATCTGTGCTAAAAAATATATTACTAAAAAAATCCTAAATATATCTAGGGCTGTATGTTTAGATTGTATCTTATACCCACATGTCTGTATTGTGGTTAATCATTCTGTGATGGTACAAATGTTATTAATTAACAATGACACACTAGGCTTATCCTCTCAAGGGTTAAGCATGATGGGATTTGTAGTCAGTCCACAGCATACGTCCAGCTGCACAGGGCTCGAGTATCAAGGTCCAGCTGTGTTCAGCGTCCCCTTTAAACCGTCTGGTAGTTTAGGAGACAGTGACGCGGCTGTGACGTCAGCCAACAGGTTGGGGAGAAATTAGGGCTAGGGGAGCAGGAAGTTTTTTTTGTTTTTTTTAAATATTTATAAACAATAACACGGCTACTAAAGTATTTTTTTTTTTTTAAATGCGTGGGCGTGATGATCATGTACTGGGCGAGAGAGGTAATCCGGCAAACCCTGATCATCTTACAGGATTCCTTCCCTACTTTCCCCGTACAGGCCTGTTCACTCCCTCTCCCTGCCCGTAAACAAAGTATCCTTCCACCAGTCTCTCAGTGCTAAAGTAGCTCCTTTTCACAGGTCTTCATTAGGGCAGAGAAAAGCCCTACAGCCTTTTAACTCTTCGACAGGTGTTAGTGGTGCAGCGGATGAACAAATACCAAATTCCAGACACAGTTAAAAGGGACTTTATTTATTTCTCCCCAATCTGTGTGAAAATAAAACAGAGCAAATGTTTGCAAAAAAAAGTGTTCCTGGCAAATGTACAAAATCAGCATTTTTTCTTCTAATCACCGATTTTAGATTATTTTTTTAAAAATACTTCTTCTTACTGAGCAAGATGAGACAAGAATGGACTTCCGCCAAGCAGAAGACGTGGTGCTACTCGATACCTAAGGATGATTTCGATTTTTTTCTTCCGGTATATATACTTCTGTGATTTAAGAGAGCGTGATGGATTTTATTGTAGTCCAAAATCCTGACTAGCACTTTTTTGTTCAAAGGTATTCCACCAAACCTCCCAACCAGGAGGGTTGTGATTTTCAAGCATTTTGAGGGCAATGGGCCGGTTGGATAGATCCTCGGTTCTCACCTGACCATCCTAGGGAGCTGCTGTGGACCTCTTTTATGGCTCCCACGTGAACAGCACCACAGGCTTGCTGTTCGGTAACGCTCTACACCTAGATTGGTGCAGCGAATGGACGTTGGCCGAGGAAGCAGCCTGAAACACTTGAAGTGCAGGCTGTTTACGCAAATTCCACGTGCATTGGCTTCTACGGAAGAAGGCAATTCTTTTAACAGATTAGTGGTATTTCACAAAAAAAAAGATCTTAATGACACATGTTAAATGTATACAAATATGATCGGCAAGGTTTCACCTGTCCTTGGTATGAGATTGCTCTATAGGGCAGTGGTAATGATTCGGATATGGATACGTATCCTATTTTCAAGGTGCTCCTATGCATGAATGCAACTTTTTAGGCTTTAGAACCCTGCGATACCCTCATACCCAGCAAACATTCTGAACTCCTAGAAAAGAGGGGCATCAGGTGATTCGGGACCAAAGAGTGACTGTCCATCCTAGCTGCGTCCTCACAGTTTGTTTACTGCCTTTGCTTTATATTTACACTTATTTCTTTCCCTGCCTTTTCTTCTTCATCTGCTACTTAATAATGTGATAATTCCCTAGCCTGTTTTTGTTAACTCTTTAAGTGATTCTTGCCCAATTTACATGAAATCTGCGCTCCCTGATTGATGCTGACACCTATCTAACCTGACCGGCGGACGAGCAGGAGGTGCTGTGTTACGCCCTGGCCTAATCTTCACCGTAATCCTAAAATGAGTCACATGAACGCGGGTTTTTACTGTGAGGTGGAAAGCGTTGTGTTTGTACCGGCGAGTCCTTTGTTGTCAGATGTGGCTCCTACATCCCACTTTCTCACATCACACGAGCACACCTGCTCACACTTTTGGTTAACAGGATGGTGCTACATGATATTTTAACTCCTAAACCACCAGAGATGACTCCTAGAAACAAAGTGAATACGGAGTCCATGCAATACTCCATACTGCATGACTTTGGTGTTTTCAGCTAATATTGGACCATTAACTTCTGCTGGGTGGAAGCTTAGGGTTGTGGGAGTTCAAATCCAATGGCAGCTGATCTATTAACCTCCTGATGTTATTAGCTACACTTCTCCCTTGGATGAAACCGATTTGGTCTTGATGTATCAGAGTAGGAAGAAGTATCTTCAGTCTTTCGGCTAGGACGGCTGCATAGATTTTTATATCAACATTTAACAGCGTAATAGGGCGGTAATTTGACGCCTGTTCTGCATTTTTATCATGTTTCAGAATCGGGATCACATTAGCTTGAAGAAGTTCTGCCGGAATTTGGTGACCTTGACTGAAAGCATTAAAAGTTTCTACTAATTCTGCCTTAATGTTGTTTTTGAGTATTTTGTAAAAAATATTACTGAACCCATCCGGGCCTGGAGACTTTTTTGTGTTTAATTTATCAATACTTATGGCTATTTCGCCCTGGGTAATAGGGGAATTTAATTTCGATAGATGTTCTTCCGAGATTTTTGGCAGCTGACTCTTCTGCAGGAATTTTTCAATCTCTGTTTTGGAGGTGTTATTCTGAATGTTATATAGTTTCAAATGAAATTTCCTAAATACCTCTCCTATTTCATCTGGTTTAAGAACTGTATTTGTTCCATCTCTGATTTTATCAATAAAATTTTTTTGCTCGCCGTTTCTTCGGTCTTAATGACATTAGATTATCTGCTCTATTGCCTTTATAGTACCAGTTACGTTTAAGTACTTCCATAGTTCTTTTAGCTTTGTCTATTAGTTTTTCATTTATAGCCGTCTCGATTTCAGTAATTTTATTTGTTATTTCGGGAGTAGGGGCTATGTTTGTTTCTGGCTGTTAGGTCGTCTAATGATATATATAACTGTGCTAAATTAAGTCCGTATTTCTTTTTTTCTATCGTGCCTATGTTTATCAATTCACCTCTAATTACACTTTTGTAGGCAACACCTTTATTCTTATTTTCTTTAAAGAAAAGATCAGTAGATTCTTTTATTTTCTCCTGGATAGATTTTTTATCCAAAAGCCATTCGTTTTGGATAATTGGATAAAGAAGTTTTCCCCTTTAGAGGTTAGGGAGCAGAAGAAAGTGGAAAATCCTCCCCCCCCCCTGCATACCAACCCTATTAATAGATCTAGGGACCATTATTGGAGGAGCACCACCTGAACCATTTGTCTGTTTACTGTTTTTTTATGTCTTTCTGGTTATCTCCAATTTATAGTCTCGATCTTGGTTAAAGATGTGGATAATCTAAAATATACTCTGCGAGCATCTATAATATCGTGTATAATTAATGCTTACTTGTTTGTAATATCATTTGTAACCCAAGAAAAATATTTATAAAAAAAAAAAATCAAAAAAAAAATCCAATGACAGCTGGACGGGCAAGACAGATTGATAATTCTTAAATCATGACCACCCCTTCTGGAGCTGGTGGCCCTGGCAGCTGCTGGATTGGGTATAGAATTTGCCCGTTCTGAGTTTAGCTGCCCAGCTGCGATAGCTAAAACAAGTCTTATTAGCGGCTATTAATCTTTGGAGTGAAATGGTTGCCCAGTATTTTACAGCCTACTCGCTGTGTAGTGGCGCTGTGTGCTTTTTGTTATCTGACATATCGGTCAGTTTTTCCCAAACCCACAAGTGCAATCAAATATAGACATTACAGAGATTTAAAGGATAAATCAGTGATCAGAGAGGCTTTGGAACATTTCATGTGTTAAAATACTGCGTTAAGGGAATGGAATAATTGTGACATTGTAGCAACTATGTATCAAGAGGTGCGTTGTTTAACAAGCTGACTACATTCTGACAGTCCTGTATCGGATCCGAGAGGACTATGCAAAGATGCCTGCTCAACCTAGCCCGAGGCGGAGTAGTGGGGATGGTGTGCTTGTTGATTTAAACAGCTCAACATACATCAACACAGTTTTTGGTACCTAAGCTATTCAAGTGAGTGTTACCCTAACTCCTATTATCTGGATCAATCCTGGAAGGGAGGACAACCTGCTTGAGAATTAAACTCGTGAGAAAGGATTCTCTATGGTGGATGACTTTGCTGAGTTTTGGTAACCTCTAGTAGGACAGGACCGAGAATTGGACATATCACTGGATGTTAGGGGCATCTGGAAGAGAGCTACAGGACTGTGTTTTGGCTATTATTCTGCAACTGTGCTCCCTATAGTAATATAAGAGCTTGGTGGATTTGATGCACTTAGTTATTTAATAGGAAATTTGGTCTCTTCAGTGTGCATTCTCTTCACAGGGAGAGGGTATATTTTATATAATTGAGTGTGATTGGGGGATTCTATTGGGACACCTTTTAAACCATTTATATAGTTTTATATGTAATTATATTAAAATGTCTATTTTTGTTTGTACTTTTTGGGTCATAAAAGGTTTGTCTATTCCTTGAGTGCCGTTTACTGGAGTTATAAACATAGAAAGTGACGGCGGATAAGAACCATTAGGCCCTTCCAGTCTGCCCAACCGCTGAGTACTTTCCTTTAGTACCTGCCCTTATCCTATATCTAGCTTGGCCTTATGCCTATCCCATGCTTGCTTAAATGTCTTTACTGTATTAACATCTACCACTTCTGCTGGGAGGCTATTCCATGCGTCCACTACCCTTTCCGTAAAGTAATATATCCTGATGTTACCATTAAACCTTTGCCCCTCTAGCTTATGACTATGTCCTCTTGTTGTGGTTTTATTTATCCTTTTAAATAAACTCTCTTCCTTCATCTTGTTGATTCCCTTTAAGTATTTAAATGTTTCTATCATATCCCTGTCTGTCGCGTCGTTCTAAGATAAGGCAAACCTTGGATATTTTTGTGGGGGAAAGTTTGTGTTTGGAGCAAACAAAACAGGACCTCCTGACACCCAGATATGAAAAAAAAATTGGCTACTGTTTTTGGGGGGGGTTTGACATTTGTCAAAAGCTGTTTATTAAAAGGAGAAGTTTTCTTCTTCATAGTTGTTGATTGAGAAGAGATCTTTTATTCTTCCCCATTGAGATCTCGATTCCTTACTGGTCTGTCTCGGTCTGTCTTCCACGCCCTTCCTCCATTCCTATTATCTCCTGAGGCTCCTTGGTGCAAGATTTGCTGCAAACCTTTCTCAGGAGATAGCAGATTCCGCCGACCACCGAAGTTGTAACAAAGGCACAAATCGTTAGAATGGTGGCTCTTGTGACGAGAGCGAGTTTCCCACCAGGTTTAGCGGGATGTGTTATGGGGCTTCCGCTGTGCTCTCTCTCCCTGCCCTCGCAGGTCCCGGAGGACGTCGCTGGCTCGATGCGCAGGGTGTTGGTATAGTGCCTCCTGTGCTCTCTGAGGGAACGCACGAACACGTGATCTTCAAATGGTGGCTTACCGTCTCCGCACCGGAAGGTGTTTGCATAGCAGACGCTGAGACAGTGTACCTGCAGAGATTCACTAAGTTTCCCAATGTCCATCTCTGCCAAGCACAGGCAGCACGTGATCGGAAGAGGCAACACAGCTTTCTCCAAGTGAGGCAGAATCATCATGAGATCTTCAACAGCCTTGAATGGGATGGTGGTGGCACTCGCATCCAGATGTTCCAAGGAGTTCAAGTGGAAGAGAGATTTACTGTCCACTTCTTCCAGTGGATTCCGTGCCAACGCCACATAAGTCAGGTACTTCAGACCGTGCCATGTGCGGAAGGTCTCATTCTGGATCTGGTTGATGCCATTGCCGGATAGATCCAGATGGCGCAGAAATGAGACCGGCTCAAACGCACGCGGCTCGATCACATTGATGTTGTTGCAGGACAGATCCAGGAATCTCAATAGCTGAAGTCCTTCAAATGCGTCCGCGTGGATTCGTCCCAACAGATTGTGCCTCAGTATCAAGGTCTCGGTCCACGGGTACGAAACCCAGGCGCCTTTCTCAATTGCAGAGATCCGGTTGCTCCTGAAATCAAGGACGTTGAAGGTGGTGTTAGGAGATCTGACCACCGGGATCTTCAGCAGGTGAAACGATGAGCTTCCCACGCAGGACAGCACACGATCGTGGCAGCTGCAGTGTAAGTCGCAGGTGACTTCACTAGGTGGAAATGAAGCGTTGTCTGCTGGGGTAATTGAGGATAAAGCCACCGCTCTGCCGCACACTACAAGGATTAGCAGCAGAGCAATGGAAGAACATGAACTAAGCATGTTTGGCTTTGAACTCGAACAATAACGAGAGGTTATAGTCGATGCTATCGCCTGCCCAGTCCTGAGCAGAATGAGATATGAAGAGACTTCACAGGATAATTCAGTCTGCCTAGCGATGACGTCACAATGGAAGCATTCCGGTTGTGACGTCATCACATATGATCCACAGAAAGATGCAGCCTGCTCCGCCTCTGATGATGTCACAATTGATGCATGCTATTTTTTTTCTTTCAGGGCAGTGTGCCCCAAAACACGTCCCGTGATTAAAACAAGAAATACAATCTCTACCTATATTTTATTTCTATAGTGTTTAATCGCCGCAATGTTTTACCTTATTAAAAGTAAATCAAGTGGGGTTTTTTCTCAAATATTTATGTGTTCAATATTAATCGGAATTCTTTTTACATTTTACAACAGTGGATCTGTACTCCATCCAAAATGTAAAATTAGCGCTTAGGAAATCTTCTCCAGAGCCTTCATTCACCCTCAGTCATTTCCTGTTCAAATGTTCTCAGTGCATCCCATGGAAGCTCTCGCTCCCGAATGTAAAATATTTTTTCATTTCTCCCAAAATGTTAAATCTTGGTCAATAATATCTTCAACAATATTTTCCTCTTAAAGATAAAAATCCCCTCTGCTTCCACAAAGAGCAAAAAGGGGTTTATTGAGTCTATTATATCCCATATAGGCAACCAAACACATTATATTAAAAGGTTTATTGGTAACTTGTATCTTTTGTGGCTACAAAGTCAACTGCTAATGTGCTGCAACATGTAAAGGAGAAAACAACGA
The DNA here is from genome assembly GCA_029215755.1 of Spea hammondii. Lineage (NCBI taxonomy): Eukaryota > Metazoa > Chordata > Amphibia > Anura > Pelobatidae > Spea > Spea hammondii. Next base: position 28,495,517 of record JARDYJ010000012.1, on the reverse strand, counting down.
ATGTACTATCCTTGGAACACGACAGGAACGAGCTGAGGGTGGAATGGGGCGGAATCTCTGCCAGACGCCCAGATTCCACCAATTCCATCGGTTCTGTTGCCACGCGCTTTATATTAACGGACCTCCCGGACAAGCCGGATAGAAACATTGTAATGCCCCACATTACCCAAATCCAGCGTGCCCAGACCAACAACCTCCGAGGCCAGAACTGATGGGGAAAAGAGGTGGTGTTTTGGGATGAGATCTTACAGATATTGACTTTGTAGGCTATTCCAACCATCAGCCCATGCATAATTTTACTGAAAAGCATCACTCACAAAGATTGCCCAAATGGTGAGGATCTACTCACTAAAGCAGGCGTTTGCAGGTTATTTTGTAGACAAGTTGCAGTTTCAACTGAACAGCTCTGATACGCATTACAAGGGTCCATTCCCGCGGTATTACTCATGCTATATAGGGGTTGGACTGGCCCTGCACAATGTATATTGCCATCAGTTGAATGTAAGTAACGCTTCCCAGATTAACAAAGAATTATACTGAGGCAGTTTAGGCGCTCCTGCAGGAGAAGATCTGCTGGGGAGGTCCTTTATAACAATCAGCGCTACGGAATATGATGGCGCTATATAAAACAATAAATAATAACAGATAGTGAAAGCGGAGAGTTGAAATTGCAAGTTTTAGTGAACTACAAAGTAGTCCTCTTGTTGTGGTTTTATTTCTCATTTTAAATAAACTCTCTTCCTTTATCTTGTTGATTCCCTTTAAGTATTTAAATGTTTCTATCATATCCCCCCTGTCCCGTCTTTTTTCCAGGCTATATAGGTTAAGATCCTTTAACCTGTCCTGGTAAGGTTTATCCTGTAATCCATAAACCATTTTAGTAGCCCTTCTCTGAACTTCCTCCAACATTTCTATATCCTTCTGGAGATCCGATCTCCATTACTGTACACAACACTCCACTCTCTACTAATACCTCTCGCTATACAACCAAGCATTCTGCTCGCATTACCTGCTGCTCTACTGCATTGCCTGCCTACCTTTAAATCCTCAGAAATAATTACCCCTAAATCCCTTTCCTCACACGTTGAGGTTAGGACCGCATCAAATATTCTATACTCTGCCCTTGGGTTTTTATGCCCCAGATGCATTACTTTGCATTTATCCACATTAAATGCCAGTTTCCACAGCTCTGACCATTTTTCCAGTTTACTGAAATCGTTTGCCATTTGGCTTCTTCCTCCAGGAACATCAACCCTGTTGCAAATTTTTGTGTCGTCAGCAAATAAACATCCCTTTCCATCGAGACTATCTGCAATATCACTAATAAAAATATTAAAGAGAATGGGTCCAAGTAGAGACCGCCGAGGTACCCCAATGGTAACCGGACCTTGTTCTGAATATACTACACTCACTACAACCCTCTGTTGTCTGTCACTCAGCTGCTGCCGGATCCATTCAACAACATTGGGATCTAAACCCAGAGATTGCAGTTTATTTATAAGTCTTCTATGTGTGACAGAGTCAAAGGCCTTACTGAAATCCAGATACGCAATGTCTACTGCACCACCGCCATCAATTACTTTAGTCACCCAATTAAAGAAATCAATAAGATTTGTTTGGAAAACGCATGTTGTTTATGATCTTGAAACCCATGTGACTTCAGATGTTCAACAATCCTGTCCTTTAACTTCGTTTCCATTAATTTCCCCACTACAGATGTACCGTATTTGCTCGATTATAAGACGAGGTTTTTTCCAGAGCAAATGCTCTGAAAAATACCCCTCGTCTTATAATCGGGGCCGTTTTATAATCAGACCTTAAATAGGTCTGACTATGAGACTAAGATCCAGATCCCCTGCAGCGATGCAGGGGACCTGGATCCTCCTGTGTTATGCACCCCCCCCCCAACTTACGGGTGCTTCTGAGTCCCCGGTGCTTAGTCCGGGCAGCGTGTAGAGCTCTACGCGATTCGCGTAGAGCGATAGTTGTGTACGCGAATCGCGTAGAGTTCTACAAGCTGCCCGGACTAAGCACCGGGGGACTCAGAAGCTCCGGTAAGTTTGGAGGAGGGAGGGGGAGGGAGTGTTAAATGGGGGGATAAGGCATTTCTGGAGGCAGAGTGCTCTGTGAAATGCCTTTTAACCCCCATTAATGCCACTCTGCCGCCCGAAATGCCTTTTAACCCTCTATATGCCACACTGCCTCCTGAAATGCCATATACCTCCCTATATGCCATTCTACCCCATAATATGCCTTTTAACCCCCTAAATGCCAGAGTGGCATATAGGGGTATAAGGCATTTCTGGAGGCAGAGTGGCACATAGGGGGTCAAAAGGCATATCTTGGGGCACAGTGGCATATAGAGGGTTAAAAGGTGTATCATGGGGCACAGTGGCATTTAGAGGGTTAAAAGGCATATCATGGGGCACAGTGGCATATATGGGGTATAAGGCATTTCTGGGGCAGAGTGGCAAGCCTGGGGGCAGATGTGCATAACTGGGGGGGCAGGTTGAAAAAAGGAAATAAAAACAAAATATTTTTCTCAATCGTAGCTTTTATTAACAAACAATTGTTCACATAGTTTACATGAAATAACATTTACTGGTAAAACTTTTCCTATAGGGTCGTCTTATATTCAGGCTTTTTCTTTTTTTCATAAGTTAATGTTCAGATTTGGGGGGGGGTCGTCTTATAATCAGGGTCGTCTTGTAATCGAGCAAATACGGTAATTTCCCCACTACTTTTTCTTCTTTTTCTGTCCTTATTCATCTATTGAATGCTGGATTTTAATGAGTTAATTAGCCTTCATGGCTCCTCGGGAACCAAAACAGAGACTGCCCTGCTGTCAGGAAGATGATAATATTGGTGTGGAACCAGGGTGGACATCTAGACGTATGGTTGCATCGTTGAGATGTTGTCAGATGTTACTGTATTCTGGAGTCATTTCTTTCCAAACTATAATTCTCAACTTTTAGGAAGTAGGAAAAATCTGAAATTGTTCTTCTTTGGTAGCCAAGTGAGCCATGAATTATGTCAACGGTACGGCTGGGTGACCAAGCACTGGACCTTATCAACTCAGCTCGTCAAGAGTGAAAGATAGAACCAAACCACTGTAAACTCCTACCCTCTTTGCTCTTACAGCGTATTTTACATTTTCAGGCCTCCTACACAGGCGAAATGAAAATTAGGAGAGGCTATTTACCTAAAGCAGATTTAAGAGATCTTGCAGGGACACGAGAAGGGATTACCCCAAAGGTCACGTGCCACACCTGTTCGCTTTAAAAATTTCTGTAAAGTTTTTGGAACTTAAGTGGGCTTGCCGTTTCCAGCCAGTGTGTGAAGCCAATTCTCGATGTCCCTTTTACTTTCTGTGTCATACAACATACTGATTTAATGTGCCTCTTAATACCTAGTAATTATTTATTAGTAAACGTGACCCTGTTCGATTATAGGAAGGATATGCAAGGTAATCTAGGAACCTGTTTAACAAGCCCGGCGATCTGATGTTGTTTTTTTTAAAATTCATTGTGCGTCGAAAAAAAAATAAATTAAAAGAATGACGCTGACCTTTTGCTAAAAAAACTGCCCGGTAAACACCTCGCCCCTGCCAGAAAATATTTGAGAAAAACCCCACCGCATAACCAGAAACCAGGCAGGGGTGGGAATGGAACCATTTGAATGAGGAGTCTGTGCCGAGGCAGTTGTCCTGGAGAAACTTAAGTGCCCGGCTCTTAAAATCTACCCCCTTGCATGGCCTTGATTCATGCCTCTCGGTCCCATTGGGAAAAAAAACCAAGAAGAGCAAATGCCACATACAGGAAAAGGAAGGAAAAGATAAAAAAATAATTAGAAAATGCTAGTTCTGCCATCTTTTGCCACAGATTCGGCTCCTTAAGATATTACAGAAATTGAGGACTAAAAAGCACACACTTATAGGTAGTATCAATAAATGAATTTAGTTATGGTAAGTGGAGAAACGGTAACAGTTCTCTTTTACATATGTTCCATTAGGCTGACATTTCTGCCAGCTCACTCTGGCGTTGCTAAGCCTGGTTGCCTTGCAGTCACGTGGCTTCTTACGAGACTCTGGCAAGATGTTCTGAGAGCATATGAAAAATCAAGAAAACCAGCAAAAACATTCTGCTTCTAGCAAAGCGTTTATATTTCCACGGAAAATAAACATAAAAGCAGAGCAATAAGAATTAAAAGTATGATGTTTGTTTGTGACATTACAGAGACAGGTTAGTAAGAGACCACCCAAATGTAACCATTCCAACGCACAGGGGATTGTATCAAACAAATGATTAATCAGAACACCCTTTCAATTCCTTCCATTCGTAAATACTCCCAAAATTATCTAGTAGTTCCCAGTGATAATTATTTCTACCGTGCCAGCATGCACACCGAATTCACTAATGGTTTCCAGCGATAATTATTTCTACCGTGCCAGCATGCACACCGAATTCACTAATAGTTCCCAGTGATACATATTTATACCGTGCCAGCATGCACACCGAATTCACTTATAGTTCCCAGTGATACATATTTATACCGTGCCAGCATGCACACCGAATTCACTAATAGTTCCCAGTGATACATATTTATACCGTGCCAGCATGCACACCGAATTCACTAATGGTTTCCAGCAATAATTATTTCTACCGTGCCAGCATGCACACCGAATTCACTAATAGTTCCCAGTGATACATATTTATACCGTGCCAACATGCACACCGAATTCACTAATAGTTCCCAGTGATACATATTTATACCGTGCCAGCATGCACACCGAATTCACTTATAGTTCCCAGTGATACATATTTATACCGTGCCAGCATGCACACCGAATTCACTAATAGTTCCCAGTGATACATATTTATACCGTGCCAGCATGCACACCGAATTCACTAATGGTTTCCAGCAATAATTATTTCTACCGTGCCAGCATGCACACCGAATTCACTAATAGTTCCCAGTGATACATATTTATACCGTGCCAACATGCACACCGAATTCACTAATAGTTCCCAGTGATACATATTTATACCGTGCCAGCATGCACACCGAATTCACTTATAGTTCCCAGTGATATATATTTATACCGTGCCAGCATGCACACCGAATTCACTAATAGTTCCCAGTGATACATATTTATACCGTGCCAGCATGCACACCGAATTCACTAATAGTTCCCAGTGATATATATTTATACCGTGCCAGCATGCACACCGAATTCACTAATAGTTCCCAGTGATACGTATTTATACCGTGCCAGCATGCACACCGAATTCACTAATAGTTCCCAGTGATACATATTTATACCGTGCCAGCATGCACACCGAATTCACTAATAGTTCCCAGTGATACATATTTATACCGTGCCAGCATGCACACCGAATTCACTAATAGTTCCCAGTGATACATATTTATACCGTGCCAGCATGCACACCGAATTCACTAATAGTTCCCAGTGATACATATTTATACCGTGCTAGCATGCACACCGAATTCACTAATAGTTCCCAGTGATACATATTTATACCGTGCCAGCATGCACACCGAATTCACTAATAGTTCCCAGTGATACATATTTATACCGTGCCAGCATGCACACCGAATTCACTAATAGTTCCCAGTGATACATATTTATACCGTGCCAGCATGCACACCGAATTCCCTAATAGTTCCCAGTGATACATATTTATACCGTGCCAGCATGCACACCGAATTCACTAATAGTTCCCAGTGATATATATTTATACCGTGCCAGCATGCACACCGAATTCACTAATAGTTCCCAGTGATACATATTTATACCGTGCCAGCATGCACACCGAATTCACTAATAGTTCCCAGTGATACATATTTATACTGTGCCAGCATGCACACCGAATTCACTAATAGTTCCCAGTGATACATATTTATACTGTGCCAGCATGCACACCGAATTCACTAATAGTTCCCAGTGATACATATTTATACCGTGCTAGCATGCACACCGAATTCACTAATAGTTCCCAGTGATACATATTTATACCGTGCCAGCATGCACACCGAATTCACTAATAGTTCCCAGTGATAAATACTTATAGTGTTTCAGAATGCACACACAATTCACTAATAGTTTTCAGCGATAATTATTTCTACCGTGCCAGCATGCACACCGAATTCACTAATGCTTCAAACATATGCATCCTTTATACATCCCAATCCAAACATGTCTTGCAGGGCCATATGCAAATTATGACTTGCTTCATGGTTAGTTAATTTGCATACAGGGTCTCACAGTGATGTCATATTGGAGGACACAAGACAACATTTTAAAATATATATATTTTTAAACACATATGCCCATGGTTATTGGACAATGTAGGGGTATAGTGTGTCTGAATACCTTATGTCACACCTGAGCTTCTGGTGACCGAAGGCTACAATTTCACAAATAACGATGTTTGATTAGGAATGGCTTCATTTTGGTTTCTGTTGGGTTGCGTCTAAAGCTAGTAGGAGTAGAGAAAGGTGTTATTAATCTTGTACCTGCTGATAATTACCATGAATGCCATTGACACCCTCCCCGTTCCCAAACATACAGATAACGGGTGTATAGAAACACAAGGCTGGAAGGCGAGAAAATAATCTTAAAATTTATGAAAAATAAAAAGGAAGCTCTAACAAACATAATCCAGCTAGAAACCCCTCTGTATATTATATATTTTTTAACACCCATCACAGTATTTTCCTTGCAATATATAAACCTGATGTTTATAGCTCAGAGAAAACAAGTTTATTTCTGATGACGCTTCCTTTATTAGAGAAACATTTTATTTTCATTCCACAAAATATCATTCTATCTCTTATCCCCTGAACTTGTTGGATTTGTATAAATAAAGCTTGAAAATGTATATAGTTGGATATACAGATAACGTGTGTATATATATATATATATATATATAAGTGGGCACATAGAATTTTTTTCACTTTTCTTACCGCTAGACTTAGTCTTACCCGTCAAAGCATCGCTGCGTGTTGGGTATGTAAATGCAATCATGGGTTTACTTCTTACCATGCCACGGGATGCTTCTTAATTCAAGGTGATTTCCTTGTTTAAAGATTATTATTATTATTTTCTCGCCTCCCACACACCAGTAGGTGGCACTGGGGCCCAGAGGCTTCATACATGTCACACGGAGCCTGGGTTTGTGCGGATACAGGTGGTGATGGAAGGGGTTAAATCTGTCAGAATCAATATTTTAATCTTTTGGTTCTGAACCGAAATGTATGTGAGATTGTAGCTGGTTACACATTTTTCAGTTTCCAGCATTGGCCCCAAAACACCCTGTAATCTGTATAATTAAATCGATGGTTGAAATGTTGGGTGGCCCATAAGGCACCTGCATAGTCTGAGGTGTGGTATAGAATTATAAATTCTTTTAACAAAATGATCCCGGGTAGACGATTAGGTCTCGGTGGGGTGGCCTTTGACTTGCATTCACTTTAAAGCAAAACACAGTAAAGGAATTCATGAATGCTTGGATCATGCATAAAAAGCTATCTTCAAGACTTAATAAGAAAACGTGATCCAAACTTAACAGACTTTATTGGCCAATTGGATCTTCTCTGCCGACACCAATCATGCATCTAAGATGCTTATTGGCTGAGTAGTGGGCCTCTTTATTTTTGGAATGACAATTTTGTTTGTTGGAATCTGAAGAACAGGACTAAGCCTAGGATATGGTATAGTCCATTACGGACCATACCATACACTCTGTACTTTCAACCGCCATTGTCCAGTATGGCAAAATTTTGCAAACCTTTGGAACATTTCTCAATCCTATATTACGAGTGATTTTAAAAAATTATAAAAAATATATGTTGCAAATATTCTGTGGTTTTATTACCTTAACAACCAACGGAATGGTCCGGTCGGCCGGACTGTTCGAATCGGTGTTCTATTTGTTCTAGTCTAAGAATACCTTTTTTTTATATTTTTTTTGTGTAATATTTTGTGTAATGTAGTTTTAATATTCCCGTTTAGATTTGATGTATGAAAACACTGTGATTAATCGTAATTAATACTCATTGTATTTCATAGAACTTTTCTCTGCGTGATGTTTGAAAGACTTTGAATTTGTCGGAAAAAAAAATAAAAAAAAAAATATATATAATTAGTATGTTGCATGTAATTACATATATGATATATATCTGATATATGCGTGTGTGTGTTTAACCCCTTAGTTCTCAAAAACCCTTGGCTGCATTCCCTTTGCCAGCCCCTGACAGGCAGCAAAAAGAGTTAACTGTGGCAGCCATCCAGGCGGAGGGATTCACAGCAACACACTGCAACCCAGTGCGAGCACCACAACCTAACCTTGCCAGCGCAGTGCTGTCCCTCCTCCTGTATCCCATTGGCTGGCTGTCACTTTGCCCTGCCTCGCCATTGGCTTGCCTGCTACGCCCATCATCTGGCACCCTGAGCATTAGATACGTTGTATGTGTTTTTTTTTTTTGAGTTACATTGTAGCAAAGGGGGGAGGAAAAGGAAGGAAGACATTGAGGAGGAAGCAGAGGGATACACAGAGAGTGGGCACGGCTGGCCTTTAAGCCTTATTTTTTTGGGGGTGGAAGAAGTACAGAAGCCCCCTCCAGGAGGACAAGGGAGGGCAGAAGCCTTTGCAGAGCCTTGGAAGCCACTGCTCGTAAGTAGAACAGTTCCCACCATGATTACCCCTACCCTCCCCACTGAGCTGTCAGTGGCAGATCCAGTACGTGCGGAAATAATCTTATTATGCTTCATTTCTACAGAACCAACGTGATCAGTAGTGTTGTATATTTGGGGGGAGGCAAAAATGCAGGCTTTGTGAAATTAAGATAAGGTCCTGGTCGTCACAGCTTACGATCTAATGTTTATGTGCCGTAAGGGTTGTTATAGGCCCTCTGTGGGGACGCACTGATTTGTTCAAGTGATTGGTCCCTAAATTGATACCCTTTATGTGATACCAAACCCGTCTCTTTAAAGCCCTCAAAGGGTTTTGAACCTTTGAGCCCCCCTTGCATCCTGCCGCTGCGTGCCAGAGAAATAGGGGCCACCGTAATAACAACAACAGCGATTCGAAGTAGAACCAGGGGCCTCGGCAGGGAGAGCAGATGAGGAGTTGAAGGGGTGGGAAACGGATTGTGTTTTTGTTTTAAATTTTTCCCTTTTTTTAAGATTTTAACCCCCATCGGTACCGGAGTGGGTTACAGCGTAAACCTCTGCCTGTAGGAATGCACAGCCCCGTGGCATTTCTGCCACATGATCACTTTCTTGACTTCTGAATTAGCTTGCCCCCCCCCAACTGTGGGTGGAAAGAATGGCAGTATGTCGGGGTTATTGTGATATTTTAGGGGTCACTGAAGGCTTTGCATGTGTATTCCGGCATCTGGAAGGCGATCGAGGAAGCTTAACGTCTTTAGGATTGGGATCTCGCTGGCGGGGAAGGTCACATAGTATGGATGTTGTGTGTATGGATCTAGTGAGGAAGCAGAAGAAATGTATCTGCGTATATATAATATATAGAATTTGTGGGGCGCGTATGTACCTCGCCCTTTAGTTCCATTTTCTTTACTCGCATTCGCACTTATTTACTTTCTCTGTTGTTGACAAGTGACGGACTTTAACCCATTAAAACCCCACACCTAGGAGTCTTGGTAGTAAAATTGTCCCTATGTGGCGTTATTCTGCACGCTGATACCGTGTCATCAGCAGACCCTGCACCTCATGAGGTGCAACATCTGTTCACTTCTGTATTCCCCTTGGGGCTTTTATAATGCTTCTGTGTGTTGAGGATATAGTGCTGGGTGTCGTTTTGATCAAAAGACTTCTTGGAGTAAGTCTGTATCCGTCTAAGTTCACATATACATATATTTTTCACAGTGTTTATTTCGTGAGAACGTCTTGTGTCAACATACACAATTTGAATATTAAATAAATGTAACTTTTATAATAGGTCTTGTATAGTTTTGGAAGCTAATATATAAGTTTTTACCAATGCAAATACATATCTAAGTGCGAATATTAAGCACCTGTCGGCCCGTCGTGTTATACACATGTTTTTGTAGTTATGTGAATAACTCCCATTGTGACAGGTGTTTAAAAAACAAACAAACTATATGTTCTTTGCCAAAGTGCCGCATACTTCATTCGAAGGGGCTACCGCGAAAGAAAGTCGCCACAAGCACCATCGCTCTACGCAGGTATCTGCATCGTGGCCTATTGGTGCTTCCATTGTTGCCTATATCGAGTAACGCTACTGTATTTTTATGTGTTATATTCCATGTGCGTATCCTGTATGCCAGCAAGTAAAGGGTGTAAGCGAAGGTCCTGGTCAGACGCCTTAACATGGAACGGGGATCTAAGCGTGGATCTAAATACTTGGCTAAAATGTTGCTTTTCGTTTTTTTGAAAAAAAAACTTACGTTCTAAGCGTTGACTTCTGGTGGTCTTCTGGAGCTCTGGGTGCTGTGGGCTGCAACTTTGGCTGAGTATAGTGGGAGTTTTTAGTCCAAAAATTGGTTTCTATTGCGAATGATTTGGGGTCAATGGATGGAGCAAACATGATCCAAATTCAGACCGTGGATGCAGTGAGATTTATTAGGGATCTCGGATTGGAGGAGGTCCCCAGGGGTCTCTGGTCACCGACCCCAGTGGTATCTGGCGATTGCTAGGCTTCACGTTGTTGTTTTGTTGTTTCCAATGAGGTCCGGTGTCTCCTCGAAATCATCAATCATCCAAACCATGAAATCGGTGATTAACCCATAGCACTGGTTCTGGTTTGATCTGTTTACAGATGTGCTACTGATATATGAATTTATGGCAGGACAGTTAAATATTCCTGCACCCTCAATGTCATTTATGGTCTGTCTGTGTGATTGATCTCTTTTTGTTTCCATAATGGATCATAAATCCTCTTTGAAGGTCTTGCAGGGGTGGGGAGAAGAGCTGAACTTGACCCTTCGCTCCTTAATCTCTGTTATGTAGAAGATCTCCCTGCCGTGAATGCATTACAGGTTTAACCCATATACTGCCTGGGCTTTAAGTTTTTAAAAGGGCCGGCTAGAGGTTAAATTCCCCACTGTTCCCATCCCCCATTTTAGAAATAAAAAAAATATATAGTACAGCAAGATATGCAACATCAACACCGCTACGATTCCCAGCAGTCTAAGCCGTGTCTCTTAGAGATCATTTCATATTATAGGCTCTGGGGAGCATGGAGGGCATGGTACAATAACAGATCTCCCCCCTCTCCACCACCGACCTGTAAAGAGATTTAACAGATTACTGAGCTGAGACAGATATGAAAGGCAACAAGTTAAAGGCTGGGATGAGTAGATTCAAGGGTCTGTTTCCTTGTAGAGGTGGCAGCGGCAGATATGGGTCTCAAGATGTAGTACTTCCAGCTATTAGGCACCTTTAAAGAATGTTGTTTGCTATTTTTTTTTGAAAAATGTTTTAACTCTGCTGTATAAGGGCCTTTTAAATCGGTCACGTGAAATCACTGGGAAACTTCCTCCTCGTCAGTTCCCAACATTCCTTCATGTCCCGGCGTGGAATAGGCAGCGTCCTAATGGACCTGGGTCACACATCGCCAAAGAAGAGCCTGTTCGTAGACAGCCCCCCGAAAATTAAAAGCCTTGGGAAAAACTAGAGACTCGAACCAGATTGAGAGAGGTCAGCGAGCCGTGTTTGGGGTCGATTGCGAGCACATCATGGGATCCAGCATTTGATGGTCTGTGTATATTTCCGATTCCTCTATTTAACCCTCGTTCCACCGGGAAATTACTTTGGTGTGCTTCCCCCTCCGGCATTGAGGGGAGCAAATAATCTCCAGCTCTCCAATTGTCTCGGTAATCAGCGTTGCCTGCACGCCCATGGGTGCCGCAGGGTTACCCCAGGGAGAGATCTGAGCAAGCTTTGTTGATGGAAGGTTTAGCTGTGCACATAATTAATAGAAAAATACAAATTTGCAATTAAGTTGGTGATACCCAATCATTAGTGTTAACGTCGTAAATGTGAACGGTGTGGGGGAAGTTTAGTAGCAATTAGGTGTTTAATTTCCTTTACCAGCCAGAATGCAGGGATGTTAACGAACGCTGGGGAAGAAAAAAAAAATATGATTTGTTGACTCATATAATTATATATCTCACAGGTCGGGGATTCCTGTTCAAAACGCCTAAATAATTTCACGTCTAATATGCTCCGTGAGTGTCGTGTGTACGTCTCTCGTTAATCAACCAGATTGGAATGTTAAGGTTTTCTATAAATATGTATCAAACACGCGCATGGGGACCTCTTTATGTGACCTCAGACCATAGAGATGGCAGTGGATTTTCGTTCGTTCGTTCGTACTTAGGGGTTATCCGAAGATCGCGTCTGGTTTAGTTCCTCAAAGAGGAGATATGCCCAATCCACTGTAGCCTTCTGCTGGGAAGCGCTTCTGTTTATCCACTGGGTACTCTGTAGAAAGTAGTAATTTCTCAGATTCATTTTAAGCCATTTTCTTTTGGTTTCTTTAATTAGGTGTAGGCCCCTGGAGACCCTCGGAGTGGGAGGAAGGTTTATTTGTTGGTCTCAACCAAATTGGTCTCTGATGGTTTCCTTGTGTAGGAGCAGCTTAATAAGGCTGTAGTGATTTCCAGACACCGCTACCCTACTCAACACTATTTCTGCCAATCAAATTATCCAGAAAATGATCGGGATTCTGTGCCAGTGAAATAATTTAAAACGTGGAGAAAAGACTAATGACCGTCAGAATACAAAAACCATATGAGAACCAAAATATTAGTAGTTAGATTGTCCAGTCTTGGCCGAGGTCAACAAAGTGTCCCATGAAGCTTACAGAGCAGAGGGCAAATATGGTGTCCTCATCATTGCTTCGGTAGCAAACCCCATTTTCCTGGATGTTGACAGAATAATGGTTGGACAGGGTCCAATCCCATTATCTATTTAGCCTTAGATTGTGGTTTTCTATAGTACTAAAGAAATTCTGAATTCTGCATTTTTGTCAACAAAATCTAGGTATTTTTGGTAACTTTGTAAAAATGTAGAACAATATGTTTTTTTTCTAGCTTTATTTATCCTGGGAAAAAGGTTTATTAGACTCGAGAGATGTATTTTTGGCTGCTGGATGTGGTAACGTTTCCTCTAACACCGAAGGAAGGAGAGACGGCTATCTTTAAAGACCAGACAAATGCTGACTGCTGCTCACACAGCTATTGGATTCGATACATTTTTTACCATTTATTTCCCTATATTTTCCACAATAATCAGATTCCTCGAACTTCTTCAGTCAAACTGGATTCTGAGGCACATAATTTTTTCTGCGTTCCGGCCTTCCATTCGAGGCGTTAGCTTCAATACGGCATGTCCTTCTTGAGGGATAAGACAGAGCCTTACAAAATTGCCCAAGGTCACGGAAAGAGGACACTGCTTTAAGAAGAACTAAAATGGGTCACCTGATCATAATTCCTGTCTCCAGAGCACCAAAATGAGTGATAATTTTAATATTGTGAATTCAAATCACAGAATTTAAACTCGTTTGGCTAGGAATAATTCAAAATCCATAGCAGACAGGACATGCCTCAAATATTAACGTGACATGGATATCTAGCTCCCTTATCTTGGTGGAATTCGAGGGCCAAGGTTAAGGAGGTCAGATAGATTTTCCATGATCTCTCTACAGGGGTCTGCAGACTCGATGAAGCCACCTATTAATGTGGATAGCAAACCATTATTAATTTTAACGGAAGATTCCATCAGAACATTAGAAATGTTGTAGGACCTTTCCAGGTGGTCTCCAGAATAATTTTGTTTCACTCTCTCTTGTGTCTGTACTTTCTGCATATCACGTAATGAAGGTAGCATGGTTTGCGGGTGAAACATATTGATCCACATAAAGTCCGAGAACCCCTGCTAATGCATTGACTGACCACCGGAATTCCAATTAACATCTGCAAAGTGTCGAGCTGTAGCTGTCTGTGACTGATTCTGTATCCGACACTTATTTCTCTGCCTATGGGTCAGGGTTATCAAAGCAAAATGAAAGTTATTGCCTGAAATCCCAGCCATTTCTCTTTCTCTTTGAGGTTTATTCACTAAAGGCAGTCTTGGCAGGAGAGCTTACATAAGAGTTTCACTTTTCTCCTGGAATTCACTAAAATTAAATGAAAAATTCCACCAGAAATTTGATCCAGTTGTGGCTTCTTCCATGTATTAAGTGGCAGATGGATTTAAAAGTGTGAATTGTGAGCTGCGCATGCAATAATTTATATGTTTTTGCTGCACTGCCCATGGGGTGCAGCAAAACAGGCACTCACACACACCCTACTCCTTTTGTAATGTATTTCTTTATTAATTATTTTGTTGACCTAGTCATTATCAGTGGTGGCTCTGGTGATTCATTGCAAGAGGGAGGCAGATCTTGTATTATTATTATGTCCTTTCGCCCTGCATTGAGTGCTGAGAGCCCAGAGGATACCGAGGTTCCTTAAGGTTCATTAAGATCATCCTAGAGCCAGGCTGGACAAATTAGGGTACAACGGTAGGAGTCAGACGAACAAGTCTAGGAGCCAGAAAGAGGTATGGCCGTACAGCTCAATATAAAATGGCACAAAAAGTTTTGGGATTTGAAGACGCGTGCAAACCTGGGGTAAAACAGTTTCAAGTTGGTAATCTCAGTTGGTCCAAGGTTGTTGGGAAGCAAATAAAAATGAAAACTGATTTTGCAATATACGTGACACAAAATGTTGTGAGTTCACCATAATATATGGTCCCACAATGCACTGCTCCCCATCCACCAGCCCAACTCATAAAGGAAGCAGCCACACGACAGAACGAGGCTCATTTACATCCGGGAGAGGAGTTGTTGGGAAAGGATGGGTGTCAACACCGTATGAATCATATATTCATTGTTACAGCACAACCTTCAGGATTTGGAAATAGTGGCATAGGGTACAAAGATCACAAGGCAGTTGTATCTTGTTGCCCGAATTTGTGGGACCCCACGCCGCCTCTCCGCCTTGCCGGCAGCTATCGGCTAACAGTAATCAGATTAACTGCTAGCTTTTACGGCAAGAGACAGGCATCGATCCAGGGAGAAGAGGCTTGTTTAACCCCTTTTACTCGTTTCAACTCTGAATGCATGAAAAGGAGCAGATACCGCCTCATTATTTTAAGAAATCCATGCCCTTGTGGTCTATGTCCTGCTTCTCCATGCATCACGTCACCTAGCAGAAGGGACAGGAGACTTTACAGACGTAACTAAACGAGCCATAGCAAGGACTTAGTTCACTGTAATAAATCAGCTTTGCTGCCGGTAGAATCCATCAGATAATATTTTGTTCGGATTTAGGACACTACAGGGGTTAATTTCAATGGACTCTTTCAATACGAAAAAGGCAGAGAGGTAAAAAGGAACGTTATAAAAGATGGTTTACATAGTAACGCTTGTAAGCATCTGATTTTGTAGCGAAAAAGAACATTTGGTACAATGCGTTTTGACTGCTGGTCCTGTCAGGTCCCACGGTGGGAGCAGCTGCTTGGCCAAATTCCATCAGCCCGGTGACATCTTGTCCCACAATGACATCATTCCTCCCCATTGTATTCTCGTGCCTGCCTGTAGTCTACGAGGCTGCTCTGAGTATGTCCAGAGTTATTGGTCACCTGTCTACCCTTGTTCACACAGCAGGGTCATTGTGCCCTCTTCCTTCTGCATCACAATTATCTGGTTTCCTGGAAATCTCCTCCATAGGTGAATTTAACACGAGGAGGAGGATAGGAGGCCCAGATCATCACTAGACATTAGCCATTTGTTGGCATCCAAATTGGTGCTGTTCTAAATGAAACGTCTGTATCTTCTCTCTGGCTGCTTTTATCGAAACCAGGAAGTGTTAGTATGTTCCTGCACATGCTCAGTGGCCCTCCCACTTCAGTAATGTAAGCAGCAGCCATGAGCATGCTCAAGGAGCAAACTGAAGTATGCTTCCTGCTTTCAGTAGAGGCAGCTGGGGGAGGAGTTAACTAAACAGAAGTCTCATTTTCTAACTATAATAGCTAAAGATATCCTGCTGCATGCAGTAAAGTGCACATTTTTGTAACCACCCGATTATTATTAGAAGAACCTCTCTCTCCAGCTGATGTGGAACTACATCTCCCAAGATTCCTACGGACTAGTGAAACGACTAGAGCGATACTTAGTTAACACATTCAATGCAGGTCTCTATCTATAAATAAGCCTGAGTGTTATTTGAAGCAAAATGATTCACTGGAGTGGGGGCGTCAAATTAATTCAGTGGTTGGGCGGAATCTGCTTGTTTTCCCGGAGTATGGAGAAAGACAACTTTTTTTGCACCATGTATGTAGATGTGTTTATGTGTTGTGACATCATCTGTATTAGATTTAAGTCTATTCCAAAGACCAGCGGCATGACTGGACGCCCTGTGCTTGTGATTCAGCCACATGGCAAAGGTTGGACTCTAGGATTCAGATTGAATGGTCGACCCCCAAACTGGTCCATGGAGGAGAATATTGTTTACTGCCCCTTTCTCAGAGAGATGAATCCCTTGGGGAACCGTCTAAATAACAACCCAATCTATGGTCTAGGGCTCCAAGTGAATTGGGGCAGACGAGGACCTCATCTTTCAACCTTTAAAGTGCCAAATGAGCATCTCTGCCCCTTGTACCAGTCATATGTGACTAGTAAAGTGTATTATTCTGATTCGAACTCTGAGCTTTATTTTGAAGGACCTATAGGCTCAAGGGCACCGACTGAAGTTCTCATGTCTTGTTCTTGGACCACACTTTTTTGAAGGGGGCGGTGTGTAACAGTCTTAGTGTTAGTGGGATGTGCAAAATGCAGTCTTCTTAGACTGACTTATGCCCCTACTCTGACATCTTTAAGAAACATTGTTAATTTATGATTGTCGTCCGGTGAGCTTCTGCAGCAGCTGTGTCCCGACGTTCTCTGACTAGCCACCTGCTATCAGATTCTTGCTTTAGGAGCTTACAGTCTAGTGTTTCCTTGTCTGCTTTTAGAATAGACACTGATGTCTGAAGGCCGCAAACTCGCTGATATCAGTAATTCCTTGACCCCCGGCAGCCACCCGGACCTGCGTTTATCTTCTGTTTCTTGTGAGGTTCTATATCTCATGGCTTTAAAGATCCACCTATCAATGCATGGATTAAATAGCGGTTAGTGTATGTCTCTTTGACCAATTAGCTTTTAAAGTTGACCTTGCGAAATGTGGCAGTATGTAGCAGAACTCTATCTTCCCATCCACCCACCCTTTCAGGGACTGCTCAAACCAATCAAAACAATCAGCAACTTTATAGTGAGAGATAACGTTACGGGGAAGGAATAATCATGCGGATCCTGTGAGCTGGAAGTTTAAGATGGTTGCTGTGGTATACATGTATTACAAACCCACCATATGTGTATAATACTTTACTATACTATGTGTGTAATGCTGCTTTCCAATAATTTGTCCATGGCTTTATGTTGTGCATAGAACTATAACATGTAGAATTCTTACAGATCTGCTTTAAAAAGAGTATATTTTACACTTTATATCCTGAGGGATTTTGAGCACATTTACATTATAAGCATAAAGAGCTGTTCAAGCCGTCACAGCCTGGTAACGTCCGAGCAGTAATGATCAGATGGGATCCAGTTGATTTAAGATCCCAGATCCTATGTAATAACAGGGTGATGGTGCCCGCCCCAGCCCAGCTCGGGGGTGACTTGCAGTGGTGGGGGGGGGGGCTATCCGTTCTCGAATCCGCTCCTAGACCCGGCCGTGGCAGATTGTTTGACTTCCTGCTGCTTCAAACACCTGTCAGATCAACAACAGGTGTTCAGACCACCAGGCTGCTCCCATCACTCTGCCAAACGGCATTCACACGCCGCGGCGTTCTCCCGCAAACCCTGACACTAAATGCACACGGCGTCGCTGCACAGAAGAGTTCTTATCCTCCTCAAAATGTAACACATGTTTCATTACTGAACGTACTACGTAGATTTCTCGACTTATCCTCAAAAGGATATTTAGCACACACAAAAAAATTGCATCGGTTTCCCCGATATTTATGAAGCCTGTTAGTGGTTGGGGGGGGGGCTAAAGCTGTTTGGTTTCAAGCAAATAACAAAAGGAAATAAAATGAAAATTCCCTTTTACTGAAGGGAAACTGATTTGAAAGTGTTAATGTTATCAAAATGTCAATCTAAAGCATACTCTACACCCTCAGCACATCCTAGGACTTAGGGGGTTATCACGTTTCCAGTTTATGGTGTTTGATAATGAATGGTGTGGATACATACAGCATATACATTATAAAACGCTTTACTGTATTGGCTTCTACCACCTCCACTGGAAGGTGGAAGGTGGCTTCATACATCCAGCCGTTTCTTCATAATCCCTAATCCGTTCTCAAGCCGCGGAATATTTATCACTCCGTGTAAATTTACTCTTTTTCCGGCACAGATTTAGTCTTTCATGACATGATTCACTCTTTTTCATTTGAATTTTATATATATAAAAGAGTTATGAACGAGGCGGGATAGTCTCGAGTTAGAGGACTCATTTTTTCGTCCAGACCTGGCCTTGATTGGCTTTGGATAACCAGTTAACATCTTTCTGAGCAGATGGTGTCCTCAGCCAAGGACCATGTTTAAGTTACGGCCTTACCAGCCCCTCGCAAAGCGGTCCGAGTGCGTCTTTACTGCCCTTTTGTACAGCGGGGAATCTCTGTGTTAAATGGTCCTGCTCCCCTAATAGAATTACCGGTTAAAGAGCCGGCTTATTCGGCAGGCTTCCCGGCACAGTTGCGGTGCCTTATTCCAGCCTTCGTTAAAAAACAATTTAAGATTGGAAGAAAAAAAATATTCCCTAAAGTATCCGGATCCCGTATAAAGCCAAACTGCAGCTTTTGCAGAGAATGAAATTGAAATCTTGTTGGAAATTGGAGATGAGCAGCGCTGATATACTTTGATCCGCGCTGCTTTTCATTCAAGGCTCAGATCCTTGAAAAGCTTGCAGCTCGGGGAAAATCTAACCCATGGCTTTATATTAAATTGATATAGACGCGCTTCCTTTACTTTTCCCCTATACCTACATTGCGTCCCGTATACCTACACTGCCTCCCCTACGCAAACACTGCGTCCCCTACACCTACACTGCCTCCCCTACACAAACACTGCTTCCCCTACACCTACACTGTCTCCCCTACACAAACACTGCGTCCCCTACACCTACACTGCCTCCCCTACACAAACACTGCGTCCCCTATACCTACACTGCCTCCCCTACACAAACACTGCGTCCCCTATACCTACACTGCCTCCCCTACACAAACACTGCGTCCCCTATACCTACACTGCCTCCCCTACGCAAACACTGCGTCCCCTATACCTACACTGCCTCCCCTACGCAAACACTGCGTCCCCTATACCTACACTGCCTCCCCTATGCAAACACTGCGTCCCCTACACCTACACTGCCTCCCCTACGCAAACACTGCGTCCCCTATACCTACACTGCCTCCCCTACACAAACACTGCGTCCCCTACACCTACACTGCCTCCCCTACACAAACACTGCCTCCCCTACACCTACACTGCCTCCCCTACACAAACACTGCGTCCCCTACGCCTACACTGCCTCCCCTATGCAAACACTGCGTCCCCTATACCTACACTGCCTCCCCTACGCAAACACTGCGTCCCCTATACCTACACTGCCTCCCCTACGCAAACACTGCGTCCCCTACACCTACACTGCCTCCCCTACGCAAACACTGCATCCCCTATACCTACACTGCCTCCCCTACACAAACACTGCGTCCCCTACGCCTACACTGCCTCCCCTACACAAACACTGCGTCCCCTATACCTACACTGCCTCCCCTATGCAAACACTGTGTCCCCTATACCTACACTGCCTCCCCTACACAAACACTGCGTCCCCTATACCTACACTGCCTCCCCTACACAAACACTGCGTCCCCTACGCCTACACTGCCTCCCCTACACAAACACTGCGTCCCCTATACCTACACTGCCTCCCCTATGCAAACACTGTGTCCCCTATACCTACACTGCCTCCCCTACACAAACACTGCGTCCCCTATACCTACACTGCCTCCCCTACACAAACACTGCGTCCCCTACGCCTACACTGCCTCCCCTACACAAACACTGCGTCCCCTATACCTACACTGCCTCCCCTATGCAAACACTGTGTCCCCTATACCTACACTGCCTCCCCTACACAAACACTGCGTCCCCTATACCTACACTGCCTCCCCTACACAAACACTGCGTCCCCTACGCCTACACTGCCTCCCCTACACAAACACTGCGTCCCCTATACCTACACTGCCTCCCCTATGCAAACACTGTGTCCCCTATACCTACACTGCCTCCCCTACACAAACACTGCGTCCCCTATACCTACACTGCGTCCCCTACGCCTACACTGCCTCCCCTACACAAACACTGCGTCCCCTATACCTACACTGCCTCCCCTATGCAAACACTGTGTCCCCTATACCTACACTGCCTCCCCTACACAAACACTGCGTCCCCTATACCTACACTGCCTCCCCTACACAAACACTGCGTCCCCTACGCCTACACTGCCTCCCCTACACAAACACTGCGTCCCCTATACCTACACTGCCTCCCCTATGCAAACACTGTGTCCCCTATACCTACACTGCCTCCCCTACACAAACACTGCGTCCCCTATACCTACACTGCCTCCCCTACACAAACACTGCGTCCCCTACGCCTACACTGCCTCCCCTACACAAACACTGCGTCCCCTATACCTACACTGCCTCCCCTATGCAAACACTGTGTCCCCTATACCTACACTGCCTCCCCTACACAAACACTGCGTCCCCTATACCTACACTGCCTCCCCTACACAAACACTGCGTCCCCTACGCCTACACTGCCTCCCCTACACAAACACTGCGTCCCCTATACCTACACTGCCTCCCCTATGCAAACACTGTGTCCCCTATACCTACACTGCCTCCCCTACACAAACACTGCGTCCCCTATACCTACACTGCCTCCCCTACACAAACACTGCGTCCCCTACGCCTACACTGCCTCCCCTACACAAACACTGTGTCCCCTATACCTACACTGCCTCCCCTACACAAACACTGCGTCCCCTATACCTACACTGCCTCCCCTATGCAAACACTGTGTCCCCTATACCTACACTGCCTCCCCTACACAAACACTGCGTCCCCTATACCTACACTGCCTCCCCTACACAAACACTGCGTCCCCTATACCTACACTGCCTCCCCTATGCAAACACTGTGTCCCCTATACCTACACTGCCTCCCCTACGCAAACACTGCGTCCCCTATACCTACACTGCCTCCCCTACACAAACACTGCGTCCCCTACGCCTACACTGCCTCCCCTACACAAACACTGCGTCCCCTATACCTACACTGCCTCCCCTATGCAAACACTGTGTCCCCTATACCTACACTGCCTCCCCTACACAAACACTGCGTCCCCTATACCTACACTGCCTCCCCTACACAAACACTGTGTCCCCTACGCCTACACTGCCTCCCCTACACAAACACTGCGTCCCCTATACCTACACTGCCTCCCCTACACAAACACTGTGTCCCCTACGCCTACACTGCCTCCCCTACACAAACACTGCGTCCCCTATACCTACACTGCCTCCCCTACACAAACACTGCGTCCCCTACGCCTACACTGCCTCCCCTACACAAACACTGCGTCCCCTATACCTACACTGCCTCCCCTATGCAAACACTGTGTCCCCTATACCTACACTGCCTCCCCTACACAAACACTGCGTCCCCTATACCTACACTGCCTCCCCTACACAAACACTGTGTCCCCTACGCCTACACTGCCTCCCCTACACAAACACTGCGTCCCCTATACCTACACTGCCTCCCCTATGCAAACACTGTGTCCCCTATACCTACACTGCCTCCCCTACACAAACACTGCGTCCCCTATGCCTACACTGCCTCCCCTACGCAAACACTGCGTCCCCTATACCTACACTGCCTCCCCTACACCTACAGTATGTCCCCTTTGACTACAGTGTGTAAAAAAGAGCCCCACGGCTCTTTTTTTCTGTGTTTAAAGGGAAAAATACAGAAAAAGTATCTTCTTGGGCATTACACCCAGTGCCGTGTATAGTAATAACCCCCCTCCAGGGCTGTATATAGTAATAAACCCCTGGGCTGTATATAGTTATGTTGGCATTGACAAAAACTTGGTTTTAACTCATGTTGTTCCAATAAACTGCAGACCTGGAGGCCACCATTGTTGTCAACACCACACCGAGCTGATGCTTTATGGCGATGCTAATGAAGTCCGTTCAATCATAGACTCATTATTAGAACTCTGGCTAAACAAAACGGCTAATATGCGGCTGTCTAAATATTGTTAAAAAATGTATTTTCACAGTAATGAAAACAACTGTGGTTGGAATTCCCCATTAACTCTTTAAACAGTGTCCCCTACTCTGGAGGTACCAACCAGCACTTAATCGGTCAACGCACAACATGGCCGCCTTGACCCTGATGATGTCATTGGACAGGAGTTTTCTTCTCCCCCTCTTTGGTCATTACCGTGGCTCCTCAGGAACATGTACGCGCCTAGTATGTTCTTTATAAATAATTCCTTGCTTTTCAATAATTCAATCAGAGCAGGAGAGCTTTGGTTCCTTAATAGCTGTAACATAATGTTTCTTCGCTGCCAGAGATGGTCAGCTAAATGCCTTTGTGCCCCGTCTTAAGTGCTTCATATTATCTATTCTCAAGGAGATCTGTATCCAGCTAGAAAGGGGGAAAAAAATCCATAATGAATCATCTGCAGGTATTGATGTCTTTTAGTGGAGTGGCACGAATGTTCGTACGTTTATACAGACGGCGCTTTACGAGGCTTCTGTGCATCGAAGTCTCCGACCGATGCCACCAGGGTCCGCATGCGAAACCTGAAGATGATCGCTCTTCCCTTATTTAATGAGGTTCTTCTCTGGCTTTATCGGCAAGAATATTGTTTTGGGTTTTTTTATTTTTCTCAGCTAATAAAATCCGATGTCGTGAAATACAGGAATGCTTCGGATTCTGCTAAAAGCGGTAGTAAACTGCGATGCGCGTTCTCACGGTTGGGTGGGTGGCGTAGCCTCCAAGGGTCAGAACAATTTGCCATCTGCTTTAGATACGCATCATCGTTGCCATCGGTTGGCAAGGATTTTGTCTGCATCTAGAGATTAATGTTCATCTATTTGCTAATTAAACATTGTCCTCCTAATTTCCATTTATCTCCTGTTTTGCCTCTTTTTTTTTTTTTTTTACAAGGCGCAGGAGACCTATTTTGGCAGCGTATCCCTTGCGTTGGTCCTTCCATGAAGTTTATAAGAGCACTACTAAGTTTTACGATTCACAGTTTAAAGCGGCGCGTTTGTGACTTTGCCTGTCTGCGTACGTCATTTGACCGCGGCGTTAGTAAAGGCCAAATCCTTATTATATTAGATTATTTTGCGCTCTTTATGTATAAGGGGTTAATCGCAATTCAGCAGGTCCCTCTGAGCCACCCTATAGAAAGGCTCGATCACACAACTTTGCAGCTGTCGCAAGCTCCCTCTATAATTGCCCGTCTTCACCAAACCAGTTATGTCGGTTTGAGGTCTGACAAAGCACTTTTGCTGGTAAACTCCTCCATGAGTGTCAGTCGACCATCGCCTCTGCTGCTTCTCCTGTTCCGGTAACCCCAAAAACTCCGAAATCAAAGCATGTATGGTATACGCAGCTATCAAAAGTAAGGCTGATGCAGCTGCCTACTGACACTGTGCAGACGTTGTAAGCTAAGGCCGCATGGGCTGACCTGACTCAGAGGGACTTTGGTATAGTGGTCTGGCTCAACAAAGACAGCCTTATGCATTATGCTGGAAATCATAAATACCACACGAAAACTTAAAACTGTGTTGTTATTATGTAGAGAGTATTTGGCTACTAAAATATTGAGAAGGTTGGGCCTGCGTATGACTGCGCATGTTTGTGTGGAAAGTCCATGAGGCATGCGATTTGTTTTGTAAGCGCCTTCCGTCCATTTTGTTCCGTGGGCCCGTAAGGGCGTACATGACGTTATTCACAATACTCGCAGACACAGAGTGCAAACACCAGAACGATGTATATCGAGAGACATCTGTTTCCCTTTCACGCATATGCCTCTCAGACCCGCTCCCCCTCCACCCTCGGCTCCAGCAACAAAACATGATTGTTAATTGTTCACGTACACACTCCTTTCTCGTTTGTGCACGCTTATTTGCCCTTGTAAGAATGCACCTGTATTTCCCTCGATGGCTTAAAGATTCAAGCGGTAAGAATGACTCCTACGGTTTTCTTAAATTTTGCATTCCTTGCGATGACTGGTGGGCTCGTCGCCATCTTCTTCCTCTTAAGTCCTAGGTCCGAATAGTTGTCGATATTTAAATGGAATACGCCTTTAATTTGTTGGTACGTTCTGAACGGAGATAGTAAGTACGTTTTTTCAGAGTATCTTGTCCCGGAATTACTTAGGAATATTTAGGCACTGGGTGATAGCACAGGAACATTCGGATGAACGTATGATCTATAAAGTTAGTATAACGTGGTAAAGACCTTTTCGGATTGGTATTCGGAAATTCCAGAAAATCGACATTTTTAAAAATGTATTGTTCTGTACCGATTATATTTAAATATACATTTAATAGTCAAATTTGAGAGAATTTCGTTTTTTTGTAGAAATTAGCACCCGTTTCCTACGTGTTCCCAACAGGTACCGTATTAGCCCAGGAGCAAGTGGAGCCGTTAGCCGAAGCCGATTCCGTATTTTTTTTCCCCCAACACAGAAAAAGTTATATAACGTTCAAAGCCTTAGAGGTCTCTTCTGCGGATGGAGAAAGTGTGAGGAGACCTCCGAGGTTCTGAACGCTTACGTAACTTTTACATCCCTGCATATCTTGTCATCACTGTTTTGGGTCTTGTAGATCACCGGCACTAGCTGGAGAGCAGAAGAAGCCCTTCCCGTACATGATGGCCAATTTCAGCCAATTGAGCGGTGTCCGTCCAAGGTTAGCTACAGCAGCTGTTTCTGCTGGCTCAGGATTAAGGAGTTATCCACAGTTTAGCCTTCGGTTACCTGGCAGCAACACCCAAGACTGCTCAATGCTTCTCTTACTGGTTTAACCACATACTGCTAGACCTCACCCTTTCCCTCCCAGAATTCTGCAGCACACCTTGTGCCTCTTCACTCCGTCTTACGGAAAACGCCTCGGGCAGTTAGGGGTTAATGTCGAGCTTTGGGAGTTTTAAGCTGTGACCTAAAGGCAGATCAGCTGTACCTGTGCTTTTTGTCGCAGGTTCAGCTGCAATGAATACACGTAACTATGTTGAGGTCTCACTCGGATTAAGTTCAGGGCACCTGAAATGCGTCGGGGGGGATGACTCTATCTCTGTTCTCTGCTTAATTATACAACTTAACCGGTAGTTTTAAGACTGTTCCTCCTAAGTGCTGAGAGACCCGACGCATTTCACGTTATTGAGTGGCGGTCCTTGTTCTTGGCCAGAAAGAAGCTGCTGGAGACACCTACTCTTTCGTGCGTCCGATGGTGTACATTTCCCCTAAACAGCGAGGAGATAGCCTTTTCGGTTTCCTGTTGGTCTTCGCGTCGTGGTTTGCGTGTGGACAGTGTGTGATATCCGTGTAAAGCGGCTCCAACGACATCTGAAGTTGGAGCTTTGTGGACTTGAGAAGATCTTGAAGATCGATGAAGATAAATCTATAGTTGGAAATTTAAATGAAAAATATTCAGCGTCGGAAAGGGGTATAATTTGTGGAAATCAATATAAAATAGTATTTGCTGAGAGGGTGGTACATAAATGGAACTGCATCCCAGCAGAAGTGGCAGAGGGTAATACAGTGAGTGGAATTTAAACATGCATGGGTTAGACTTACGGCTCCTGAATTAAGGCCACTGATTAGGGTTTGTAGCCGTTGTGTGGGGCTCTTTGTTAATCGATTGTAAGCTTCTCTCATGATGTTATTGTCAAATTGTATATTAATTTTAACCATACGGAATCTATAAATAAATGGAGTGAAGCCCCCTCCGCTCCAGCCGTAGGTAAACAAGACGGAAAAGTAGCAGACGGCCGTCTTCCTTTTTAGGAGTGGAGGCAGAGAGGCCGGAGCCCGTCTCCACCTCCTTACCCTGATAACAGCATCTCCGTAGGGCCGGACCGTGGGAATCCTGTCTGCCTTATGCTGTCACGTCTATGGGAAGGTTATTCCCCGGGGCACGGGGGCATCGCAGAGGCATTCTTTCTCAAGTCAGCTTCATGAGTCTGGAAACCCTCGTGGCGCTACGGCCATTTTGTACCCAGCAAATAACGTTGTTGCCGGCTCCGAGATCGATTTAACCCCAGTGCCTCGTACAAGGACCTTAATTTCTGCACAGAGGGTGTAGTCCTTTTAATAGCTTCTACCTGACAGAATGGGACACCAGTCCAAGGATCCACTACTCTTTAAGAAAAGAGTGAATGTTGTCACTTGTTCCTAACAAAGTCGATGAGCCTTCTTTAGTAATGACCTTGATTGAAAATGTGGTAACGGCCCGATGTGCGGGGCATGAAGGCATTTCCCCACCTCCTAGGCAAGGCTTGCGGGTGTTATGTATTGTGATGTCATACTAGCCCAATAAAGTTACCTGGGTTTTTAGAACCTCCGAGGTCTCTTCTTCGGACTGGCTGCAATGCAAGATGTCTTTCTGTTGGGGTTGTCCGGCTATATCCATTTGAGCTCGGCTGAGTCATCTGTCCACATGTGTCAAGGTTAGATTGTAAGCTCTTGGTAACCTCAGGCTTAGGACCTAACCTTTGTTTGCTTAGAATTAAAATTTTTTTTTTTAAAATACAACGCGCAGGGCTTTAACCCTTCACCTAGTGTAAGCAACCCACACCCCACGAGCGGCCCTTTCTCACATGTGCTATACAGTACAGTACAGTTCTCTGTACAGTGCTTGCAGAGAAAGGGTTAACCAGCGAACATATGGCGCCTCTGTCTGCGTGTTAATGGCTTTCAGAAAGCTGAACCTGACGCAGTGCACGTGACTGCACCCCGGGGGAAGAGAGACCTCTCCCTCATGTGCATGTCTGGAGACACAGGCCTACCTGCCACCTGTGCCTGCGCAAGAACATACATGCATGTCCACGCCTGCTGGCTGAGGATAATGGGCTTTGTATATAGATGGTTTTTTATACACATTTTTGGGGATTTTAGGGCCGTAGAACCCTGCGATACCCTCATACCCAGCCAACATTCTGAACGCGTAAAAAAGGGGCATCAGGGGAGGAAAGAGGGGGGACAGGTGTTTGAGGCCCAAAGAGGGACTTTCCTTCCTAAATGGGGACACTTGGCAGGTGTATGCAGGTCCTCCCGGCGTGGTTCTGGTATTACTGGAATCCAGTTATGTAGCAACCTGGGAATCCAAAGCCTTGTGTTTGCAATTTTTGCAATGAGGCTCAACCTGCAGGTTATTTTGGCAGCGACTCTGGTGGCCTTTATGGGGTGGCTGTCCTTTATATGACGTAATACACCATTCGATGACATCATTAACTTATTTACCTACACATATGTATTTCCCAGCATGGAGTTGTGGCATTCAGCACGTGGCAGGTACGTGACGGAGCTGGCTTTTAAATGGGGGAAACACGATGAGCAGAAGGAATAGAGTGGGGGTTTTGTTATCTTTGAAGATGTGAAGTGTGAGGACTCTGTAACCCCAGGGAAAAGCAGCTCGCCCGCGAGTATCAGATCCCCTATGTGTAAAGCATTATGTCCCTGTAAATATAGTTTGATCTGTACATGTGCTTGTTTTAAGGCCACTTGTGTGATCCACAGCACTGAGGCATAGACTGTTAGTAAATGAAGCCACGTGGCCTGCGATCGCGCAGTATGCAGCTTCTCTACGAGCCGCGCGGCCAGCACAGTCACAAGCCACTTCCTGCTAGCTTCAGCATCTCTTCCCCGCGCTTTAACCCCTACATCTCTAACAAGAACACACAGGCCCTTTCAGATTTACCAGAAACAACAAGTCTGGGCATTCCCCACCCGGTAAACGATATCCACATCACGTGGTCCCCGTGGAACCAACACGACGACGATTAGTAAACCATAAAAAGCCTCTGTGCATTACAAATGGTTAAATGCTTTTTAACAGTGTTTTTAACCACCTTGGCTATTCATGTTGGTGGCACAGGTGCTCCTTTTACCTCCTTGCTCATGGAAAAGGTTTTCCTTCTGGAGTCTTGCACCTGTCATAAACATACCTGGGAATTTTAGGGTGTAGTGGGTTTGGTGTGGAACCCCACAGTAAGAGAATTCCACCCACAGAATGGCTTCAGACGGTTCCGAAGGACACTGCTGTGATTTTGTAGAACCTGTAATATATACCTTCAGAAAGCTGCCATTTTCCTGTGGCCGACCTTAGCTGAGGTAGCGTCCATGTTTTATTGGATCATGATTTTATGTAGCCATTGATTAGCATTACGATATGTCACATTCTTGTTGTACAAAGATATTATCCTAGCTGTAACCAGTCACCAGAACTGTAATTGTAGAACTTCAAGTGAGGATGAACCTTACAGATCACAGTACATTGAACTCAGCAGGTCCCAAACTGCTAGGAGATCCTATGGAGTTCACCAGGACCCTGTAGATCTCATACACCGAACTCTGCAGGTCCTGAGCTTTAAATAGATTCCATGGAGTTAATCAGGATCCTGCAGGTCTCCGTTTGTTCAATTCAGCAGATCCTGAGATGCAAAGAGGACCAACTAAGTTTGGCAGGACCCCGCAGGGCTCCATATACTGAACTCATCAGATCTTGAGCTAGAAAAGCTCTTCAGGGCTCAATACACCTATCACTGAACTCTGCCTGGTCAATGCTGAAGATATTATGGGTTCCATTTTTGCCGCCCAGGGTTGTCATCAGCCATTTTGTTTCTAGAAAACATCTAGATTTTACAGGATGCGTCCTCAGCTCATTGCGTGGGATGCGCAAACTGAAGTAACCAATTTCCTGCTGTAATTTTACATCCCACGTACTGTGGTCAATGGTCAGCTGCATGTAAATAATTAGACGCGTCCCGGGAAAAATATCTTGAACTTATCTGGGAGAAGTCCTTCATTACCCAACATAGTCCCAGACATGGGGTTCCAAGCACAAACTTTGAGAAGATCAGCGTCACTCGAGACGGGAAACCGCAGGACAGGTGTGTGCAGCTTAAACCAACATGTCTACCATTCATACGGAACGTTTGTCTTCCGAGGGCCACGGGAGGTGGGGAAAGCATAGAATTTGTTCCTTTAAAAATTATTCCCTCCGTGTACCTTCTTTTGAGGATTTTCTGTATGGCCCTTGTCCGGAATCTATATGTTTTTTAGTACTGTAAACCCACGTTCTATTAGCTCTTGGTCTGTTTGGAGATGAGGGATTATTCTTCACAATCTCTGGATTTTTATACATCTTTATTCCAAAGAATGGGGTAGGCGCTGAGGTTCTTTTGCATTGTTACTCTCAATACTCTTATCCAGCCAAAGCCTAGTTAAACATCCTAAACACCAAAGATGATCCCTATTTTAAAAAAGGGATTTTTTTTGTCCAATACGCAAACCTGATTTTACTTGTGATACGCCAATAAATGAAGGTTCGTTCTGCCGGAAACCAAACTACTTGGTGAATATTCTTTCTTGATCCCATAAACATCCTGATTGAAGATCCCTGGGAGTAACCTCGTAATCTCATAACAAATTGGATTTTAGTATTTAAACTGTCAAATAACCCCAAGACGCACTGGATTCTGGGAAGGACATTTTACATGATGGCGACTCCGGCCGCACTCCTCCTTGGTCCCCAGCTATACCGTCGGCACACGGTTGTGACTTGGCTGCACTGTTTAGCAGCTCTTTATCCTGGAACTGGTTTGACGGCTCTGATGGTTATTAGAGCGGGCTCTGCCCTCCTGCCAGTCTCTTCTAAAAGACGCAAAAGAGAGCTAATAGCTTTAGAAAAGAGGGGGGAAATGATTCACTTATTAAAAATTTCTGGGTTCCTCACCTTAGAAGGAGCACTACCGTTTAGGACTGGCAGATGTCTTTCTGGAGGTGCGACCAGCCTAAGGAAGGGTGCGTGAAGCAAAGGTTGTGGGGAAATAATTATAAATAGTATAAGTATTTGGAATTTTGTGACTTGGTCAATATGGTTTTACCGTTTCCTTATGGCACTGACTACATTATAATTCCCAGCGCGTTTCACGCAACGGTCCAACGTGCAGCATTCACTCCTCTGGCGTGACGTCCGTGCTTGAGTGCAGGATTTGTGGGAGTCATCGATCAAGCTAATATTTGGCCTGGTTGGGCTTGAGGTGTCACTAGAATTTACTCAGGCCTAACGCTACTAAACCTGACAGGATGGCGTAGACCTAGTCGTAACCTGTGCAAAACGCAGTGGGGATCCGGAAAGATTTGACTATGCTTAAACAAGCTCTGGGAGCCCCCAAGGTTGAGCAACACTTTCCCTTTAACTTAAGATCCATCCGAAGATCAGAAGGTGTTTTCCGCTGCTCCAGCCTCCTTCCTGTGTTGGACAGGAAGTGATGTCATTGCAGGGTTCTTTAACTTCAGGGGGGGTGGCATAGAAGTATCCAAAGCACCATTTATTTGCATTCATTTATGAACTGAATGCTGGAAGCCACTGAGGTTTTGGTTCACCCCTACCGCTGTTAACCCTTCAAGGATACAAAGCAAACAGCTGATGTGGTGGTAATGTTAACGTCTCCCCCTCTATGACTATCCGCACTGTGTATGTGTCTGCCTACTTTGCCTTTTCTCTCATCCAACGTTGGTAAAAGTTGTGTAAAGATTTCTTTGCTTCGTATTATAAAAGCTCTATCCTCCTCTCACCGCCCTTAATAAAGTAGCCTAGAACGGCATGGTGGCAAATCCAGTCATTATAACAGCTAAAGCTTGTGGTTTGGTTTGCCAATCAGTGTAATTAATCTGGAGATACTGCAGAGAAGCTAATGAATTTCCTAACCTGAACTCCAGCCCCCCCGCCCCCAAATCCAATCTGCAAATTAACAATAAGGTTGAGATAACTTAATGGGGAGAAATAATGATGCAGGTCCCGGGATCCCTGGAAACGGTCTGTTTTCCCAAACCCTTCCTCTCTGCAGCATTAGGAGCGGTTAGGACTCTCGCCACTGAACACAAAAACGGTCTCCAAGCGCACTGCTTACGATCACTTTACTTTTAACCCGCGGGCTGCTCGGAGTATGAATAATACATGAAAATAAATTGGTTTTGTTTATTTTTTTCTTTTTATCGATGAGAGAAAGAGCGGCACGAGAGCCCTGGGATCCTCTGCCTAAAACAATAAGCTCATAACAATATTAAAAAGAACAGGCTGTACCGAGCGGACATAAACATATGCGCCAACATTATAAATGGCAAGAGGAGCACTTTTGTTTTAGTGGGTGTGGTTAGAGGTGTGACTGGGGGCGGGGCTTCAGGCTTTTTTATGTGAATATTCACATTATTGGGGCTTTTAGGGCTGTAGAACCCTGTGATACCCTCATACCCAGCAAACATTCTGAACTTCTAGAAAAGAGGGGCAACAGCCTGGGAGAGAGGGGCATCAGAGGTTTGGGGTCCGCAGAGATTTGGCAAAGCATCCGCCACTTACCCACCAGTTGGCGTTGAATTGGTAATTTCATCAACTGCTGAATGGAGCTCTCTGCGCTGATACGTGCTCTGCCGTGTTAATCATTGCCCCGTTCCATGCCCTGGCACCGCAGCCGCCCCAGCTCGGAGTTGCTATGTACACGAGAAATTAGCCAGGAACACAGTCTGGTAATTATTTCCGTGAAATAGGATCGAGTGCTTGCTTTGCTGATTTACGGTATTCACGGCTTTTAACCGTTTGGTGGAGTCTTTCAGGCGGGAGAGACAGGTGGGAAGTTTATTGGAAAGAAGGAGAAACGTTACAACAAGAGGCCAGAATCTAACACTCGAGGGTCAAAAGCTTAGATGGAATAAGAGATAAGAGCAACAGCTTCCCAGCAGAAGCGGTAGCATTTATTGCAGTGAGGGATTTAAGCACGCATGGGATAGACGCATGGCTCCTGAATCTACGATGAGACTGACTAAGGTTTGGGTCTTACATCAGGAGAGTTCCATAGATCCTGTGTATGTTGCTGTGTAGCCTTGGTCTTTACGGCTTGCCCGATCTCCGTGTTGCCGATTCATATGGGAGCATCCACATAATTACATACACTCTGTGGTGTCCTCATTATACACACACCCGGCGCGTTGTAGGCTCCCAGCTTGTGGGAGTAGTCTTTCCCAGGTCAATTATGCCTAAATGGTTATATTGCCTGTCTGCTATGGTGAAAGGGAACTTTTTTACGCCTCCAAATTGAGATGGATCCGCCTGTCGGTGACGGTGAAAACCACCATGTCGTCTTGGTTCACATTGATGCAAAAGGGCAGAGCGAGCGCCGGAGAGCACTTACCTCCCATCATTATGTGTTCTGCAGCCCCGGGCGTGTGAGGATTACTTTCCCATCTTGCCCTAAATATTTTATGGTACTTGTTGCATTTTAAAACCAAGACCCAACTGTGTCTGGATCAGCACTCCCATCATGCCCAGTCTGACCCCTGCATTTGGCAGCGGCCCCTCGGTTTTGGGCTAGTCGTCAGTGTGTTCAGAGGGTTAACTGTAAATGGTGATATTTCAGAGCCAACACGGGGACTACATAAAGCTCCAAATACCCCGCTTTAGTTGCACAGAAACGTCCCGTATAGTCATCATGAAAAAAAGTTATCGCTACAGATTTTATTAACCTGCTTGTTGCATTTGTAATCATAATCTATAGATTTTTATTCTTTTTTGCCACGTGTCCCCTACACACCCTCCAGCATATGCCCCCTCTTATCCCTCCATCAGTGCGGCACATCTGTAAGTTTCACTTCTGTGTCCCGCTCTCCAATGAGGAAGTCGGCCAGCAAGAACGAAAGTGCCAGCTCCTGACAATGTCGGTGTCGGGGTCTGCGTGGCATGCGCTGGGCTGTGGAGCAGCAGGCTGGCCATGTGAATAAAAGCTGAGAAGTTATCCCCCCCCCCCCCCCCCATATACCAGACTGCTTGTAGAACAGTGTGGCCTTAGGAGCTTGCAATCAACCACTATCTCCTGTTGACTAAAATTTCCCAGCGGTCCGATTTTACATTACTGTGCACATCAATTTGTTACAGGAGCCACTGGGGCCGTTTTAGTATAAGGTTTTAGTGTGAGATATGAGATCACTTTTGTTCACCATAGAAGCATATAAAGATGTTATGTGGTGATGCCATTCTCCGTTGCAATTTTCTCAACATAACAGTTGGGCAGTGTATGTTGGAGTCCCTTTTTTTTTTTGTTATAGTTTTCTTTTTTTCTTTGGGTCATGCTATGTCTCATTAAAACAAACATTGCGTAGTATAGGATGCAGAATGAAGCAGCCTCTGGTGGTGGGCCGGCACGGCCCCCCCCGGGATTAATTACCCATCCATTGTTTGTCTGATCAGGATTGTTTGGGCGAGATTAGTAAACGCAAAAGCGAAAAAACCCTGGTCATTAAGAATTGTAACAAGCACTTCCATATATGGTAATTTCCCATATAATTATAGTCTGAGCGTTATCAGCAGCCAGGCATGCTAGCCGATACCGTCTCATGGATCTCCCGTCAAATCCTTTCACTCTGTCACTGTTTATCTCTGTCTGGCCATTTAAATCACCCTCTCTTTATCCCCCATTTCCCCCTTATCTCTGTCTCTGCACCTCATCCATCCTTCTCTCTCTCTCTACCCCTTCCATTTACCTCCAATATCTTTTTTTTTAAATGATTGTATATATAGAGCTCCTGCAGACTCTGTAGCGCTGTTACAATAGAGGGGAATACAAAATTACCAATAACCTGAACATGTTAAAGATGTACTAGTACAGAGGAGAGGGCCCTGCCCCTAAGAGCTTACAATCTGTTTGACTGCTGTTTTTCCTCTGTCACTTTTTGACTAGTTATACCGTGACTTTCCAGTTTTTAATCCCAACTGCATCGTGATTGAATGAGCAGCCTAAATTGTGGCCGTTACAGGGTGTCTGTTTCACTCGGAGCTTACTGTTCTGTTTCAAAGGTTAGCGTAAGCAGTTCTCCTGAGCAAAAGCATCCTGGAGAAGTATAACAGAAAGTCGCTGTATGATGTAACAGGAAGTCAGGGTGAAAAGGAAAATGCAAAAAAGTATCAGAACCTTTTCGCTGGTGGGGTAAGTGGAATTGGAGGTTCTTCTTACCCCCTTTTCCTCATTTGTTTGCAGAGAAGCCAGCAGAAGGTATTTCGTAATCCTTTTGAAACTCCGGCACCTGTATGGGTAGCTGTTACATTATACACTATCAGGGCACTTAAGCATGACCTTGTCATATCTAATTCTCTCTCTCTTTAGATAACTCACCCAACGTATCTTTTCCCGTTTTCCCAGAAAAAAGCCTTTCATTGCTAAAGGTGATCTCAGTTACGATGAAAAACAAATCCAGAACCATTCTGCATGTGGGAATATGGAGGGTTGCTGTGGTTGTCTTGTGAGCAGTCTCTTTAAAACCCTACACCTAGGCGTAGGGTGCATTAATAACCTTGATCCAAGGACAAGTTTGGCAAGGTAGTGTTACTTGGAAAGCAAGCCTCGTGTCTCGCACCATTATCAGAAAGGGAAACGGTCTCATAAAAGGTGCGGAAATCAGGAGATGTAGCTGAGGAGACAGTTTTTGTGTCCGCGATCTGCTGTTTGTTTAACTCGATCTCCTCCGAGCTCCGGTATCAGCTTCCAGCTGTTGGATAAACCCTCGACTCAGCCGCCGACGGGAAGTTAAACCCTCTGCCGGGGTCTCGTAAAGTAGGTCGCTCGCCCTGCGACACTAACCCGCGTTTACTGAAATAGTCCGACAGACACAGAGGCTGAGCAACTTTTCCCGAAATTAACCTTATTTCCTATATTTTGGAGATCTTCAACAAAAAAGATTCTTTTAACAGGAAAGTCAGATAAAGGTGCTGACTTCAGGTGGAAAATCGGTGACCTTGGTGTGCAACCGCCATGGAAATGTGTTTTGCGCATGCTGCAGAGCCTTCCTGCACCAGGATAGGAGAGCTGCCCATATCTACCATGTCTGGAGATGTCTATCTCCTGAAGGTTGAGAATTCCTAAGGTGTGAGCAGCCGCTTTCCCTGGAAGAAGTTACCCTTTTCTATTAGACCCGCTTTAAGACTGTTCAACCCTTTTGCTTATCTTCAAGATCTCGTTACGCACATGACCAGTCCTTTTAATATACTTGTGCTAAAATGTGTCTCTACCAACTCCTCTGGGAGGCTGTTCTCGGCAGTAAACCACTTTTGCTTGTCAGACGTAGCCACTGTTTCCTCTTTTTTTTGTTTTATGATATTTTCAGTTTTGCTGGTAACCTTGTCCCGCGTCAGCGTTTTCTGTTAATTTGCATTATTTGGTTCCTCTCGCCGAATGGAATTCATTTCCGCACTTCTGGAGGCTGCACCGAGCATGCTTGTTACATCCTGCCGACCGGCTACCTGTTACTAAGAGCTAACGCTTATATTAACCTCTTAATGGCTTTCTTATTTATGAGGACTGTGCTTTTGTTCAGCAATTTTTTCTTATTTAGGCTAATAGATATTTAGTACAAATAAAATCTAAAAACATGAACATTTTTTTCCCATTCACACTTTGTGTTGTTGCTTTGTAACTGCAGGGACGATACTAGCGGAGATCATGGCTTGTGATCCATTGGGGGGTCTTTTAGACCTCCTTTAACAAGGGGGAACACCTGATGTTTACAAAATCAATTATTATTATTTTTCTTTTTTCTAACGGTGAAAATGTGTTACTTTATCCTTAATGTGATTCCAGCTGTTCCACCTTAAAAAGCCATTCTTTTTACTCCCTCCTTCAATGTAGTCGCTACCATTCAAATCAACTCCCTAGCAAATGCACAGATCAAAGGATATTTTCTCTAAACCTTTTCTGTTTGCGTCTAAACCAGGCTGCCTCATCGTCCCGTTTAAAAGTGAATCTGGAATGCGTTTAAAAAATAATAAATAAAATGATATCCTTTGAACGTAACAAGATGTTTACCAAGCGACGGCGTCTTCCTGTTGTATAGAGCAAAACCGCCTCAAAAAAAAGCAGATTTGCAGAGAATTTATCCCGCTGTCAGCATTTCCCTCGCATTCCGTTAATAGCCATCATTTTCTCGAGAACATTCCCAATGTGTTTATCACAATCGCACCAGGGGCCTGTTTGTAAGGATGCCTCCCAGCATGCCTTGCGAAAAATATTGGCTTGGCCCCTTGCCAACCCTTTTGCCAATCACAATGTGGCTCCCACCTTGCTGGGAGAGATTAGACCTAGAAGGAGTTTATCGCGTGTCTGCGTCCCGCCGCAGAGATGTAGGTGAATAATTTAGTGGGTGGTTACAAAAATCAGCGGTTTTATTATTTTTTGGAGCCCCTTGTACTAGCCCGGCCCCGTAGATGCCAAATCCTGATAAAGCCTAGGCGGTTTTGCAGAATTGGCATGTCCCGGACCCTTTGCGTTGGCGCCGATCAGGACAGAGCTCCGCGGCTGAAAGAGAAAAACGCGTTCGGTCGGAAAGGAGAGCGCCGCTCTGTTAGGCACGAGAGCCCAAATGTATCTGACGTTTTAATAATTCAATTCGCTTAACAGGCTTTATTGGGTTTTGTTTTTCACTTGATTTGGCAAATCGGATCGTAAAAAATAAAATCCAGAGGTGTCACCCCAACAAGGAATTAGGGAGGAGACCGTAGGTACCAAGAAGCAAAGGAACATTTTATGAGCAGACTCCCTTTCAGGTTGCGTAGTTAAACACCCTGCGTTACAAAACCTCCTGGCTGTCCATCGAGAGGACAAGGAGACCTTGGCATGCATGGGTGTACTTTGATTTCACGCTAATTAACACTTCGGAAACCGCGAGGCGTGATTCACTTTCACCCCAGGTAGAAAGCGCTTTAAACCCTTGGAGCGTTAGCGGCCATAGCTTAGCGTCCGACATTCAACTTATTAAGGAGGATACAGACCCATTGTGCTTTTTAGTTTAATGTTCTATCTCGCCTGTTGTTAAGTTGCTGATTGCTGCTGATTGGTTCAGGCAGTCTTGATGAGGGCGGGACATAGAATGGAGATACCTTCAGGACAGGAAATCGATTACAGATGCTAGACTTTTTCGTGTGCCATTGACAGATCTGCGATCCGCTGCCTCTGCCTGTTCAATGATCACATTTTTTTACTTTAATTGTAGGAGTTATTTCAAAAAGCTCTATTGTGGGAATCCTAAACACAATTGGCTTTAGGATTTGAACACAGTGAAAAATCGAGGCTGAAACATGACGATCTCTGTATATGTTACACGTGAAATTTACGTATGTTACATGTATAATGTATAACCATCTGCTTTTTTTTTTTTTTTTTGCGCAGATATTCAGTGTGAAAAGGATTTCCCCAAATGATGCACATTGATCTTGGGAAGAGTTAGAGGTAAGTGTTTTAATGGAGCTTTTAGGCAGAAGGGTGGTATAATAGGAGACCCTACCCCAAGAGCTTACAGTCTAGTGGTGTAATGGATGTTAAGTTCCAAAAATACATTTTGTTCAGCATTACACTGCTTGCCTTGTTGAAACAAAAGGGTTAATAGCCAGTGTGCTCTTGAAGATTGCAATAATTCTGCTGTCTTTGTGCTAATAGCTTTTGTTCATTGACTGGAAGAGAGAAACTCTATATGCTGCATCTGAAGAGCAGGGGGTAACTGTCCAGGGGCTTGGCCAGTCAGCCGACCTGTAGCTTTAAGACGTAAAGTTTCCTGCGCCCCGCCACCTCCCCCTCTTACCGTCTGGCCCAATTACATCAATCCCAAACTCTGGCGGATTATTCTCCAAGCAGAACATTACGTTCTATTCCACATGTGTCTGTGTGCGTCCGTCACCCTGCCAGCAACACAACAGCTGAGCAGAGCGGCCCCTTTCCCCCCCGCCAGAGAATGAATCCGTTCCCGGCCCCTGCTCACCGTTGCTCTCTTTCTGAAAGCTCTCCTCCGTACCAGCGTGCTGCTCCACAAAGGCCATTGTATTCCCGAACCTGGGATTCTAATTCGCACAAATGCTTAAACGTTACAGAGCACATTCTGGTTTTTATAGCAAACATAGAATCTGCCGGCAGGTCGGCCCCGTTCAGCCCGTCTAGTCTGCCCGTTTCTCCTGCTGGAAAGACTCCAACTTCAGTCGTTGGTGTCGTCTTAGATTCAGGAGCCATATGTTTATCCCATACCTCGGCCACTTATGCTGGGAGGCTGTTTCATTTATCTACCACACTTTCAGTAAAGTGAAACTTCCTTAAAAAAAACCAAGAACATTTACGGGGCCATTTATTT
The DNA here is from genome assembly GCA_029215755.1 of Spea hammondii. Classification (NCBI taxonomy): domain Eukaryota; kingdom Metazoa; phylum Chordata; class Amphibia; order Anura; family Pelobatidae; genus Spea; species Spea hammondii. The sequence continues at coordinate 28,456,887 of JARDYJ010000012.1, read as the reverse complement.
AAACCGGGGCTAGATAGTCCCCTTTCACCGGTTATTTGCATTAAAGTGGATGTTCCGCTTAGACAAACCATTAATTGCACTCCGTGGCATGGTAAATAAATAAACCACAGCAGATCTGTCGCTTTATCCTGAAGGTTTAGTCACATAGTAATAAATAAAGCAATAAAAATCTTCAAACTGAAGGGAAGTCATCAGAGCGGATATGCAGGATTCTAACAACGGACTCTAGATTTGCTCCGAGACTTGGACATAATGTGGTTTCCGCGTAGAGGCAGAGAAACGTCCCTATAGAATATATCCAGGAGTGGCAAGAACCTGGTTCATAGGAGCTTACGCTCTACATGGCCCAGATCAGAGCACTGACGCGTGGCAGAGAGAAGGTTGATTCATTCATTGATTTAATCAGCGTTTTTAACACCTCGAAGGCAAACACATCCCAGATCCCGTCTTCCTGTCAAGGATCTAATCTTATCGTCTTGTGTCTTGTATCTGAAACGCTGGCCAGCGCACAGTTTTCAGGATAGCGAGTATCTGTTTACACTAGATAACCTCCAGTCCCAGTGTGGGGGGCACATTCCCAATAGGGATTGATAAAGCTGGGGGGGGGGCTGGGATGGGGGTAGAGATTTTGCTATATCATAGATGGGGTGCAGCGGTCACCGACTAACACACCGAGAATCGCTTTCAATCAATGATAATTAACCAATTTATTTAAGTTTGGGAATTTTTCAAGAACATTTTTTGTTCTCTTTTAGATTATTTGGTAGGATTTTTTTTTTCTCTGCTAATTAATAGGATTTTTTTTAAAATCCTACGCCTTGCTTTTTTTCCCCGCTGCTCGCAGGTTGCCATCTGTAGAAAAACGTCAGAATTCCTTTAAAAACACCTTGAGAGAGAGAGTGTCACTGCGAGAAGTGTTATTTTTGCCCAGCCCCTTCACTGCCACTGGGGTACCATCGGAAATACCACCATTAATCTCAATACCCTAATTATCTACTGATTTATACAGCGCCATCATATTCCGCAGCGCTGTACAGTATAAGTTATGTACTGTAATGCAAATGCCCTCGTAAACCATAGCTGGTAAGCGAGATTCTCTCTGTTGATCCATACATTATACTGTGTTAATATTAATATAGTCAATATATATATATATGAATGATTTAAACATGTAGCGGTTACAATGTATCCTTATGACATCACAATGTCACTTCTGCCTCCGTATTCCCCGTTTCTTCAACGTCTCGGTGTATTTCCAGTGTTTAAATGTGTGTGACATCGCTTTACATATGCTCAAAAACATTACCCCCCCCACATAAATCTGCGTTACACGGCAGAGAAAGCCGTGAAATGCGACACCGTGATCGCGTAAGAAGGCCAGTCATTCACCCAATGGACTTTCAAAGGCAGAGGAACCTTGGTGTGGTCTCGGTGTCACCCTCTGCGTGACGGACAGTGACAGTACGGACAGGTGGGAGAGTGTCGGCCCAGTGGGGGTTGTCACTGGTGGAGGGGGTCACGGGGCTGGTTTGTATCTTCTTCTTTTTTTTTTTTTTAATGCCCCATGCATTCTGTGCGTTATTAGTTAATACGGGACAATCACAAGCATTAAAAGGCAAATGTCAGAGAGTACCTCCAATGGTTTTAACTCTCTGGGCACCGCAAGTCGGACTTAATCAACCTCCTTGTCCAGTCCCCTTATGCACAGGAGTAAAAAGTGTTGTTATTTGTAACTAATCTGCAAGAAGAAATTGGAAGAGGGTCTGTTCCTATGAGCTTACACTCTAACCGGCCTGATTGTGAATAGCAAGCAGAGCTGATGCTTTGCATTTAGTGCTACCCTTGATGCCAACGTCCAATCCCTTCCTTTGCGATTCAAGGCAGTTTCCTGACTTTATATGTTTCTTCTTCGTATTTGTGGTCCAAGAGCTTGCACTCCATGAATCACAGCAAATTCTCGCGCAGAAAGTAATGCCTTAACTTAAAGCTGTCACCGGAAAATTCCGGGCTCCGTACCAGTAAAGCGGTCCTTTGCAATCCCTTCAGTCACAGACCCCTTCATAACAGGCTTCCTATAAGTAAAGGGGTCCTTCACAAACCCCCTTAATTACAAGTTTGCTATAAGAAAAGGGGTCCGTCACAGACCCCCTTTATTACAGGCTTCCTATAAGTACAGGGGTCTGTAACAGGCCACTTTTAATGCAGGCTTCCTATAAGTAAAAGGGTCTGTCACAGACCCTCTTTATTGCGGGCTTCCTATAAGCAAAGGGGTCCGTCACAGACCCCCTTTGATACAGGTTTCTCATAAGCAAAGGGGTCCGTCACAGACCCCCTTTATTACAGGTTTCTCATAAGTAGAGGGGTCCGTCACAGACCCCCTTTATTACAGGTTTCTCATAAGTAGAGGGGTCCGTCACAGACCCCTTCATTGACTCGAAGTGTCTGAGCTCAGCATATGACCTGATGAACCGCTACAAAAACTTCTGCTCCTACTTAAGGGGGAGGCCGGGAGACCATCCAGAGTCTAGAAAGGAAATCAACACAGTCTTCTTTTAACAGCTGTTTTTAGGCAGGAGGCATCCCTTCCCTCCCCCTCCCCAAACCATACCCTTCCCTCACACTCAGACGCCCCCTCCCAGCCACCGCATCTGTCACTGCCCTTTACCCGCTGACGGCAGAGGTCCTCTCTGTCACTCAGGACCCGGTGTGTGTCGTAGTGGTGGTGGGGGGTGCATCCTCCACGCTTCCCAGTGACAGACTGGGAACAGTTGGTTTGTTGGCCTTTGGGTTGGGATTATAGGAGGCCACCTCGCAGCCTCTCACTCTGCCCTGTCTTGCTTTGTGGGCCACTTCCCGCAGGAAAAGAAGAACGGCCGCGTTGGCTTCTTGCAGTAAGTATGCTCTACTTTCTTTCTTTCTTTTTTTTTTTCCTCCCCTTCTCTGTTCAGCCAGAAGAATGCGCGCTCGGCTTTTGCCGGGAAGATTGTCCGCGCTCTCCTTATAAGGCTTGGCTTATGGTAGACACTTAAAGCCAATAATCTCCCCTGAGCCAGCTTGGCACCCTGGACGAGGTTACCCGGTGGCGCTCACCCCCACCCCCGGTACACGTCGGGTTAACGGTACCTGCGCAGAAACAGAACGATTGTTTACCGACTTCACGCCGTGTTCCGCACTTAGAGAGAAGATAGTAACCCTTTCTCACCCACTCCGTCCTCGTCAGCCTATGTGTATATGTATTGTACATTTAAAATTCTCATTATTATTGATTTATTATTGATTTAGATAGCGCCGTCGTATTCCACAGCGTTGTACAATTGCGATATTTTACCCCCAGCCGTTCGTATGCGTTATAAATCTACACCTTGGGGGGTATTTCTTGTTCGTATCAGGGGTATAATTGCTGGATAGTTAGCAGAGAGAACATTACTTTGTTTCGGGGTAGGACAAATTCCATACCTATTACATATGTATGTATGCATCCCTGGCCCTGTGCAGCTAGATTGTAAGCTCATCAGCCCAGCGACCCGCTTTCTTGCTACGTTTTGATCCCTCCCTCCTCCTTGCTGTTTACGGCAGATCTGTTGTGCTCTTTTACAGATGGGGGTAATTGTAAACGTCGGTGACTCGCATGTGTGTTGACTTAAAAATGGCAGCAGCCCCCAGCTGGGTGTAAAATGCTGGGATGTGGGATCAGGACAGGGCTCCCCCATGGGCGCCATAGACCAAAGCTGATTGATCTACCCCCTCTGCTTGGAGTCTGAACAATGTTCATTTTACTGCACCTATCCTACATCATTTAGTCCTCGTGACAGTACTGGACGGACTGAGGATGATAGGAGTAGTAGTCAGACAACTGGAGAGCCGTAGGACGTTCTCGATAGTTTACAGGAATGCGGCGGGACTCTTCTAAATCACTGAAGCTGAGCTTGGGGAGGGTTATGCTGACGCTGGCTGAGGCATCATGGGAGTTGTAGTTTGGCTGCACGGCAAATACTACACCCTAGTCCAGGGCCGTCCAACCTGCGGCCCTCCAGCTGCTGCAGGACTACATCTCCCATACTCCTCAGCCAGCCCCTTAGCATTATGGGAGATGTAGTCCTGCAGCAGCTGAAGGGCCGCAGGTTGGACGCCCCTGGCCTAGTCTGCCGCAGCTAGAAACGGATCAGCAAACTGGTAAAATAAAAGGGGAGACGTGATACCCTGGGGTGGCTTTGCCCTAGTTACTCCAAGCACAGGAGTTATTGCACTGACCCACAGGATTCATAGATCCACACGTGAACTGGAGACTGATGTGGCTTCATGCCCTGCCAATGTCTCCAAACCATAATTATATGTAAGCCTGTTGTCTACCTACCCGGAGTGCCCCAGCGTGGCAAGGGATGCAGTTTATGGCATCCACACCTACCCCTAGTGTCTACGGATCAGAAGCGCAGCGCTCTGGTGGTAGAGGGGTTAATCCTGAGGGTCCCAGCGCAGTCAGGTTGTGTGTTTTTTGGAGATTTTTTTCTTCAGGCGTGGTGACTGGCGGCAGCTGAGCGGCAGCTGTCCACTTGTATTTCAACTGCTCCAAAGAGTCATTTTGGTGTCAGCGGAGAAAAGGAGCAGAGTTTAAATGAGTGTCTCAGCCTAAAGCGAAGGTAAATGCCCCGGGGTGACTTTTGGACCCCATTTCATGGAAATATTGCACTTCTGTCTTTAAGGAGGGCTGTGTGAGCAAAAAAAACAATAACTAAAATCACCTAACATGATTTGTTTAAAGAGCTTGCAATCTAATACCGGGTACTTTTGGGTGAGTTTATGTGACCTTCCCAAGGTCAGCAGCAATTTTGCTGAATGATAATGATTGTAAGGAAGTTTTACTTAACTGAGAGGATGGTAGATGGGTTCAACAGCCTTCCAGCAGAAGTGGTAGAGGGTAATACAGTGAGGGTATTAAACATGCGTGGGATAGACATACGGCTCCTGAATCTAAGACGAGACCAGAGAACTGACGGGCCGATGGGGAGTTTTCCCATCCTCTCTATACGGGGGTAAAGGTCAGTGTTCCCCCAACCTTTGTCTTTGAAGGCTTTTCAAAGTTTTTTTTATTTTTCCTCCCCAATGGCCCAGTCCATCACTCTGCGGGGCCACATGGACCCTGCGCTGTGTATTGAAGGCCGGGCATTGACACCATAACTTTATTATGAACCATTTTTGTAATTTATTCTCCAAAATAATTAAGATTATTATTGACATTAAATATAGTTAGGATTAGAACTGTGGCAGAGGTAGCAGCGTTCTTTTTAGGAGGAGTATTGGATTCATGGAGTGTGCTCTCAGTGGAAGTGGTAAATGCTTTTACTGCTTGGCTGTGCCCCTGTTACTGAGAGGACTCGACGGAGTCTCGTTCTCTTTGGGTCAGCGAGCGGCAGGTGCTGAATCTGCTCCTCCTGGTCTATATGATTGAAAACAGATCCCACGTGTGCCCCTCCTGGGTGCGCGGCCTCCTCTCCACTCCACTCCACATTGGCACCCTGTGGGGGGTGGAGGCGACATTTAAAGTCCCCGTACTGGCCGGCTTTGCCTTGAGCACAGGTGCAGATAAGGAGCCCTGCTTATACTCAGGTCGCTCACCTGTGCCCAGGCAGTGATGCAGTTTGCTCAGCTGGGTGCTAAACAGATGGTTTGTTTGTGGGGTAGGTGCCTGGCAGGGGCTGGGTTTATTGCCTCGTAAGCATAGAACAAATGGCCCACGGGCCGGCCCAGTCAGCATTTGGTGCAATATATTCAAAAGGCCGGGGTGCAGCTGTTATCCACCAGCATGGTCGGCTTTGAGAGCTGGCACACCAGGGGTTAAGAGCAATAGATCTTTCTATGCCCCGCCGCTGTATTTGTAATATTACATTAAATAACACTTTACGCGGTTCTTGTCCGTTGCTTTAAAGGCTTTATGATGTCATGCAGCGCTTTTCCCGATGGCTGTTGGGTGAGTCTGCGGGTTACGGGCCGCGCTTTATGATAACCAAACACTTTTTATTGAGGATTCTAGGTCCTGATCCTCAGTCGTTTTTGGGTCCCGTTCTCCCCCGGTCCTGCGCGGCCGCTGCGTCTGTATCTTTTGCTCTATATCAGCTTTCTGTGGAAATCTAGGTCAGAAACATAATTCCCCCCCCAAGGGGGGTAACTGGAATCAGACCTCAATTTTTCTTTTAAATCTCCTTGGGATTTTCTTAGATTGTGCCCCCCCAGCTCCTTCAAACTAATTGAGATGAGAGATGAAGGCGGCTGAGAGAACACCTGGTGTCCCAAAGTCTTCCAGAACATCTCTGTACTCTGCGCCCAAAGTGATTCCCATTAACTGTTCACCAGCTCTGCTGGGAAGCAGTTGCATGCATCCACTATGCTTTCACTCTTTCCTTAGGTATGGTGACAGCGGATGGGGTTTGAGTGCACCAAGGGCTACAGGAGCCCCAGGCTGCCAAACCGTAGTCAGCCAATGGGAGATGAGCTCTCGGACCTGCTTGTCATCCCTCTGTGTTCCCGGCATAGAGCGTCGATCCGCTAATCCAGACCATTCCAAGTGAGATAAATGGGTTCGGAAACATTTTTTGGAGCCCCTGCGTTCTCTGCACGTTCCAGACACCCTGACGTAGGGCTTCCTCATGATCCTATGGCGTCTGAGCAGGTCCGTTCGGCCCGCAGCGGGGGCTGTGCTGGGGGTTGGCTCCGTGCCCTGGGCTCCTGTCACCGTCATGTGATAACCCATCCAGCGAAAAGGTCTCTTTCACAAGACCCGAGTGAAGCAGCCGTCGTCACCGCTGTTTGTGTTCATTTCCATGGCAGCAGCTGCGCCCGTCCCTGCGGTGGCCATAACGGGAGCGTTTAAAATCCCCGATCACCGCGGCAAATGGTCAGGCATTAAATAATTGTTCCTCGTTTCCAAAAAAAATGGATGGCTGCCATTCAGTGTCGCACGTTGCAGGCGTTTCCGAGCCCCTGCTTCACGTAATAATCTGTCATTCTTGGATGCGATGGCCTGTTTGACGCGGATCGCAATCTGCAGGCTTCCGGAACGCAGGACTCCTGGCGGTCCCAGACTGTCAGATTATTGCATTTATCACCCGTTTATCTGCTCCTCGAGCTGGAGAATGGATTCTAGCCTCCCGTCCTAATGAGATTCCAGGCAGACTCCCCCTCTGCCGGCTGCCATGTAACACTTGTTATTAACGTGACCTGCAGTTCCAAGCTGCCCGTCACACGCTTGTAACATGTTATAACATTGAAGCGCCTGCTGGAGATTTCTCATTTGGCCGGAAAACTGAGTTGCCAGCCGTATCATTTTAGGAGCTATGGTCCCATTATACGACCGTTGCCAATGTTCTTTCTGTGCCTTTAAGGGGCTTTCGTTGGCCCCCATCCACAGGGGCCGGTGTGGGCAAACAGAGACTTGAGGCAGATGTTGCAGGCTTTCTGATGAAATATGATGTTTTTGCATACAGATGGTACTGAGCCTCAGGGGGTCACTGCGAAGGGTTAAGGAGCTCGGGGGCCGCTCCGGGGAGACGATTTGGGCCCCCAGGAGTTTTGCCGCTTGCACACAGACGCTCGCTGCCATGTCTGTGCCTTCCCCAAAGCATCAAGGAGGCCAAGACCTTGGAGCTGTTGCGTGGCGATAGTCGCCATGGTAACCGGTTCAGGGGAATCCATGTGTGTCTGTATCACTTTGTGTCTGGCTCTAAGTGAAGCACAATGAGGTGGGGACCGTGGCTCTGAGAAGGGGGCTGCAGGGGCCACAGGCAGGGCAAATGGTTTTTACATAGAACTGCGTGCATTTTGTATGCGTGCGCAACATTCTAAATGTTAGATACAACGTATCGTGTGTTCTTATTGGGGATGCTGCCTCGCAATATCACGTCAGATTCTCCCGATTCGCTGCCTTCTACTCTTTGAAATCAGAAAAACTCAAAAACTCAAAAAAATAAATAAAAAAAAAAAAGGCCTTCCCGTGATGCCATTTTTAATTTTCTTTTATTCTCAATTGTTATGTGTGAAAATGTAATATTTTTAAATATTTACTTTTTTTTAAAAAAAATTACGGGAAAACTACCCCACCGGCATATAAACCCCCCCCCCCCCCAAAAAAAAACTTTGAATGCATGCTAGATTTAAAGCTGAAGATACATTCTAGAGTTTGGGTTTTGTTGTAAAGCGGATGATCTCAGATGTATCTTCACCAGGGGAGAGCGAATCATGAAAGTGACGCAGGTCCGCAGGTAATGCACCGGGTGACCTCCTCTTGGGGCGAGATGAGTAGATCGCCCACTAGGAGTCAGCGGGTTAATTTTTTCCCTTTTATGAATAATCAGTGCTGTTGCACTTAGTTCTACACAATCCATTGTACAGGAAAAGTTAGCAGCTTCCTAATTTCGAGGGAGGGGAGCAATCATGTCTCAGCCTTGAGAATACAAAAGGAGGCAGCGGAAGGCTTTGTATCCTGAGGCCGCTGCCACTTGATTGGGCTGACAGGGACCTGGAGCCTAACGGTCTTCCTGCCTCGGGGATCCAGGCTCTGTCTCTTGGAGGAGAGCGAGCTTCCTGGCACCGCCGGCCTCACATGTGTTTCCAGAGGTCTGCGCTGCACACAGGATGCGTCTGCTCTCCAAGGTAAGGAAAACTCTACAGCCTCCCGAACTTCGGAGAGTCTTGGATTGTGGCACCGAGAGGTCCAACTACCGGCAATCAAAACGACTATTCTGTTGCTGGGAACCTCTAGGGCAGGTAAACCATTTTCTGTAGCAATTGGATTTATGACGACTGATAACTCCTAAAACATATCTGGATTATCAGGCAGCAGACAACTTCTCAATGGTTATCGATAGATTAAACATTAGGTATATTCTCACTGAGCCCATTTTTCAGTGAAAACGCTGAAATTGGCTGCAGAGGCGAGAGTAAAAAAAATGCTAAATGAACACCAATCCCCATTACTTTCAGCCAGCATGAGGCTGAAGGCCTGTGGGTTTGCCCCCCTTTCTTGTGATAGCGCCAGTATACCATTATATTGGAGATCCTTCCAGTTGGAACCGCCTTCTTATTTCTGGACCCCAAATCTTGTTCCTGATTTTTTTTTGTGCGTAATTCCCTTAGAATATTCATTTTCTCACTCCCATGTGCAATGCATCATGGGGGAATCCTGCCAACCTCATTATGCAAATGAGCCGATATTAACGAGACGTCCGTGGCATGGTTCAGGGGAAGACGGGGAAAAGCCACAACAGGCTCCGTCTCTTTAAATGTCTTTAGCCCCACGATTGGAGCTGAAATGAAGTCTCTCTGGGGCATTATAAAACCAAATGCTGTTGTTGATGGGGTACAGCTTAACAACCCCAGAGCCTGGCATGGTCTAGGTGAGTAATCAGAAAATGATTTGGAATAATCACTTTAACCTTGTTTTTTACCGTTGTGGGGTAATGTAATCATGAGCTTTGGGTATATTGTAATGCTAGTACTCTCACATTGTGCAGCCGGGGTAATTTGCACATGTTAAGTCATTGGTGCCAATTGACATACAACCAACCGTGTAATTGGTCTGATTTGAACGACAAGACCCTGTTAGTGGCGGCACAAAAATCAGACGCTCGAATAGGACGGCTCAGCAGGGCTCTGATTGATGCTGGTTTGTTGATGTCAAGAAGAGCTGTTTTTCAATGGTTTCTCCCCAATCCATAACTGCCCCCCCCCCTCCTGTTTCTGAGAAGCTGCTTCTTTTTTTTTGTTTCTCTGGAAAGAATGCGGGTTTTTGGGGGGCGATGGTAGCAGAAGTCAGGGTGTATAAGTGGTCCTGCTGCCTGCGTCTTTAGTTTGGTTCCCTGTGAAATTAAATATTTTAATTAGCTCTGGACGGAGGAATTTTCCAAACCTGACCAATATTCCCTGGGAGGAAACCAGGAGCAGGAAAATTTAAAAAAAAAAAACAATAAAAAAGGGGAATTTACTGTGTTTGAGTAATGGAATGTGCTGATCTGGGGGCTGCCTTTACGAGTAACACCCAGGGTTTAGGCAAGCCCCTGTGGTACTTTTAAGTTGTTAGAGTGTAAGCTTTTGCGACCAGACGCTGTTGGAACAGAGCACTAAACTTTATAATGCCAGCATAATAAGGAAACATAACTAGAATCATTAGCAACTCCCATTACCCTCAGGGAAATAAAAACAAATACAAATGCTTTTGCAGAAGTTAAATGTTGTAAAAGCATCTAAAAAAAAATTGCCTATTAAAATGGCTAATAATCCCACTTCTGCCACCATCTTGGTCCTCCACATGTGACTGACAAAAAAAAAAAAAAGTAATATAATGATATAGAACAAGTAGTGTTCCCTGACTCAGAAGGAATTGTGTATTTCTCTCGAACAAAGTCTCTCTCATAACATTCACGGCTGGAGTGTTGGCCTGAAAGAGGCTCTTGTATAAGTTAGGATCCTGTGGTCTCTATTTCGGTCGGGGTTCCTGGAGACCTGGTCTGACTTAATAAAGGCCATGAATGATTCCTGCTCGTCCACTCAGTCCTTTTTTTCTCTCCTGTTGTTGACTGCCGGAGGCAAAAAATGGCTCGCCGTCGCTTGCAGGGTCTCCAGAATTCCTCCTCCAACCAGTCCCCCCCCCCCCCCCCCCGGCGACAGTGTTGATATTTTGGGAAAACAAAAACGGGTTTCAGAGTCCTAATAAAATGATGGAGGAGGACGGGGCTGGTGAGCTGAAGTCACAGGGCTGTTATGGCTCAGATTCGGCATCGGTGGCCGAACAAAGGCTGTTAATATTAAACGTCTTACAGGTCAGGCCGCACTTATTAAGGAACAAGGTTCAGTGTTCATAAGAAAAAGAGTTTTGGAGCGGTCCCGATAAATAAAAGTGCATGTTCATTGCCCCATGTTTACGCACATACATGCAGGTCTTACGGCTGTACACGGAAGACTCGCTCGTATCCTCATTTTATTATACATGTACGAGGATTAGGGAAAGTAGAGAAGTTTTAAAAAAAATGGACGTCATATACAATATGTATTCTTTTTGATGAGAAAGAAAATAATTAAAAATGGTGACTTAAGGACTCTTCAGTCCCGCAGTAAATTGGTGCTGGATTCCCCATTCATAGTAATCCTAACACTGAGGCCCCAGTCCTTCATATCCCGCGTCGTATTGCTCTAGTTCATTTCGTGTGCGCTAAACTTAATGTTTGGAGCCGGAGCCTCTGTGTCTTTTTATTCCAAGTCTTAGGTAATATATTTTTTTGCCCCTTCCTTCTCCTCCTGTCTAAAGATAGAAGTGACAATTTTTAATTAGCAGCTGGAGCAAACGCAGACGTAATTAGGCATTCTGCCGTCTCCAATGCGTGTTCTTGTGAATTCCAGCAGTCGGCCGTGCTAATGTGCGAGATCCATCCATTCATTCTCAAGAGATGGTGCGTATTAATGGTTCCGCCTGGAGCCTGGAGGGGATAACCGGCTGGGATTAGAACTCGGGGAGCAGAGGTAGCGACACACGCCGGGTCTTCACGTAGCCAGAATTCCATAAAACACAATACCGTCTGCATTCAATCCATCCCAGTTCAACTATAGACTGTACAGGATATGCATGCGTGTCGCAGTGAGAAGTCAGGGGGATGGAGTCTGGGAGATGCTGCTGAGTTTAGCCGAACCCTACAGCTCTCCATATACTTAATATGAACGAGGTCCGACTTGCTGGGAGATACTACTGAGTTCAGCTGAACCATGCAGCTCTCCATATACTTAATATGAACGAGGTCCGACTTGCTGGGAGATGCTGAGTTCAGCTGAACCCTGCAGCTCTCCATATACTTAATATGAACGAGGTCCGACTTGCTGGGAGATACTACTGAGTTCAGACGAATCCTCCATCTCCCCATATACTTAATATGAACGAGGTCCGACTTGCCTGGAGATGCTGCTGAGTTCAGCTGAACCCTGCAGCTCTCCATATACTGGGTTGGTGAGAGATGATGCTGAACCCTGCAGCTCTCCATATACTGGGTTGGTGAGAGATGATGCTGAACCCTGCAGCTCTCCATATACTGGGTTGGTGAGAGATGATGCTGAACCCTGCAGCTCTCCATATACTGGGTTGGTGAGAGATGATGCTGAACCCTGCAGCTCTCCATATACTGGGTTGGTGAGAGAGGATGCTGAACCCTGCAGCTCTCCATATACTGGGTTGGTGAGAGAGGATGCTGAACCCTGCAGCTCTCCATATACTGGGTTGGTGAGAGATGATGCTGAACCCTGCAGCTCTCCATATACTGGGTTGGTGAGAGAGGATGCTGAACCCTGCAGCTCTCCATATACTGGGTTGGTGAGAGATGATGCTGAACCCTGCAGCTCTCCATATACTGGGTTGGTGAGAGAGGATGCTGAACCCTGCAGCTCTCCATATACTGGGTTGGTGAGAGAGGATGCTGAACCCTGCAGCTCTCCATATACTGGGTTGGTGAGAGATGATGCTGAACCCTGCAGCTCTCATAGTTTTTGAAATCCTACCAAGTTCGTTTGCCGAATCACTATGGATTTTCTGTAGTAATTCTCTTTATTTGTTAGGGCAGCGTGTGTCCCTTTAAACCCAGCGATTAGGTCAGACATCTTGCTGAGTCTCGCATCTTTCCCTTTAGATGGAGCTCCCCTCACCCGTTAAACGCGCGCTCTGCACGATCTTCTCCGCTCGCCCAAACTCAGCTCGGCTGCTTTTCCTAAACACATTTCGGGAATACGACCTGTTCCAATATTTTTTTTTTTCCGTCTTCCCTCCTCCTCCTCCTCCATCTTTTCCTGGCCGGGGAAGCTATTTATATCCCAGCCTTGTCTATTTTTGGGACAGCAAGTGTAAAAATTCCTTTTCTCGAAACAATGGGCCACAAACGGCGGACAATCCGTGGAGACGGCACGGCCCTGGCGCGCTCGTCTGTCCCCTGGCCGTGCACACGCGGACACTGCCATGAAGACGCAGTGACTCACTCGCCCCACTCAGGACAACAAAGAGCGTTTCCTGTTTTGATTGGGAGCCATGGACGCCCCCCCCCCCCCCTCCTTTCTTATATGAAGCTCCTTGGCCGGGGAACATCTCTTCATGCGGATTTAAGGAAGCTTATTTTAAGGGGGAAATGCCACGAGAAACCGGGATTAATATCGGTGTCCGTGCAGTTACTTAGATAGCACTAACATAGTCTGTGGTGGTGTACATAAAGAACCGAGATTAAACCAACAGGCGAAGCATCATTTCTCTGACACGGGGGGGGGGGGGGGGACAGCGACGATGCTCAGAGATCTATATTATTATTCTCCAGTTTGGGAAACCATAATTCATTTCTACAGGCCTGTCCCCAAAAATCCCCCAAAATCAGCCCAATTCCTTAATATAAAAGAGTCTCCGCCACCTATGTCCCTAGGAAATTCATAAAGTTTCATTTGGGATGTGTTTGCCGATATTTCATAGTTTGGCTTAAATAGAGATCATTTTATTGTTATTTATTTATTTATTTTCTCCGCGTTCCGAGCTTAATTGCCAGCGAATGTCCGTTAATTGCTTGTTTACGTGTCCGAGGCCGTCACATAGCGGCAGAAACGCGCCACGCTGGGGAAGGAAATCCCGTCGGTGTTCAAAGAATGAGCCAAAGGCGATGTCTGTTTCTCCTCTGCGTTTTATGTCCCCATCAGCAATATTTATCTGGGAGATAATGTGACAGATAATAGATGATTGATTTTAAACTGTTAAAAGGCTTTGGGGAGAGTTGATACAGTAGAGCCCTGTGAATGGATGGGAGGTTATTATCCCCAGGAGGATACAATTTAACAAGCTGAACTCTGCCTGATGGGAAAAATGGCTTTTCACATCCTCTCTCTCCCTCTCTCCCTCTCTCTCTCTCTCTCCCTCTCCCTCTCCCCCTCTCTCCCTACCAGTACTGAAGCCGGCACGAAGCTCTCAGAACATCTGGAACCAGCCGGGGAATAACATGAACTGAGGGAAGAGGGATTTTGTTTTCAATTATTTCATGATCACATTGTGAAGCGGGGGGCGCACACGGGAACCCATTCTCCGCAAAGGTCTTCGCTGGTCGGTGGAGATTTTTTTCAGGCACCATGGGCAGGAAAAAGATCCAGATCCAGAGAATCACAGACGAACGGAACAGACAGGTAAGCGCTCGTTTCATTTCCCTGTGTATTTAACGATCTGCCCCCTGTCATGCTTGTTAGTGTTCAGTTGGTGGTTTAGGGGCATTCTGCTGTAATTCAGCAGAGCTTACAATCTACTGCTACGTGTCCTGTTGGAGCACCAGACATTCCTGGTATCTTCGCAAGCTTTGACGGTGCAGTTCCACCTATCCTGCATTTTTTATAACTAAAAGCAGTAGAAGCATCATTTCTAGTATTGCTAAATGCCCAGACTCTTCCCCAACACACGTTTTGCTGGGAACACTTAATTGTCATATGACACAAAAGCTGACTCTGATAGGCTGTTACCATAGAAACTGGAGAAGCATCGTAAAAAGTTTCCCGTGTTGTTTTTATGTGATTAACCGTTTTAGATCTGCTAAAGTTTAGTTGCTTAACACGCTAGAGAGAGCAATTGATGTTTTATCTGAGTGGGACAGCACCTTTAACAGTGCCGTACTATTTGGTGGTGGACCCTGTTGGAGCCCTTAGGTTGATTCATGGCACAGTAACAAAAGGGGCAATACGTTTGTTGGGAGCTGGTGTCAGCAGGGGGTTAATGAACACGTCATGCTGATTGATTTCCAACACAACAAAAAGTTTGACAGCCCGAGGCTGTGGCCCTGGAATAAGGAATACTGACGGCAGCAGTAGAGATGTCTTTGCCCTGCTTGGGAGAGGGGGGTAACAAGCCCCGTGCGTCCTGCAACATGCCCAGGGGCCACAAACGGGGTTAAGAAGCCAAACTGAGTAAAGATGTTTGGTGGATCTCCAATAGCTTCAAGATGGCCTGTGTCACCTCACACTAATATACATCCATCTAAAGGAAGCCATATGGACCGTCAGCAACAACCCCTATAGCTATAAGATCCACAGCCATCCTGTGCTGGCGTAACCACTACGTGCCTTATGTTTATGGGACTTCAGCACGTGATACATGTGTGAGCCTGGAGCCAATCGTAAACGTACATTTTTTTTTAAATGCGTATTTGTGTTGTTTTTTAACCCAATCTGTAACGGAGCAGAACGCAGGTGAGGCTGGGAATCTTTAGGTGTGTTTTGGCTTTATTGTGTATGTCCTTCTCGTCTCTGCTTTTACAGTTTAAGCCACACGTTGTGTCCAGAAAACTTTTTTTTGTATCGTACGGCGGCCGTTTCTCTGCACCTAGAGGGACACGAGACGTCCTGAAGCTCTTGCTTCCTCCCCGGCCACATCCATTAGGACTTTACAGGAAGTGTCACTGCAAAGGAAGCCAGGGAACGGGGAGGGAAAACAAAGAACAAGGGTGTCAGTGGCAGGACACAAATCATAGGGCTGTGTATCCTGGGGTCAGAGGTTAACTTGAGCTCCATATTGTCACAGTCTGTGCGATCCGTGCCAAAGTTCCACCTCCTCCGGATTAAATTTAATTTATTGATATAGCACCATCATATACTGTAGTACTGTAGGCACACAATTTCTAGGGACAGATTTTGACTTTATTAATAATTCTTAAGGGAATGCTAAATTTTCATGTGACACAAAGGCAGCCTCTGACTGGTTGTCATAGAAACACCCCACACCCATCTTTTGAGATCGGTTGGAGTTTGTAAGAATTATCTGCACCCATCAGTACCTGTAGGCTCATCCAGATATCCACTACTGTTCTTATAGAAGTTGGACCCACGAGCATGTTGGTCGTCCATCATTTCTTGTATTTGTTGGTCTTGGCTCAGTAGGCTTTGTGGCCCCCAAGCCGAGCCTCTCCCTTGGGGTTTTTGCGCCGCCTTGTGGTTCAGAACCTCGGATCACACAAACCAGGAAGCGTGCGAGCATCTTCTCTACCGAGCCAGGAAATGCCGCTTCCTGCTGCGGCCCGGGGTCTGTGTCTCTGATCGTCAGGCTCCTTGTAGATGTTTTAATCTAACCCCCCTCCCCCCAAACCTTCTTTTTTTTTGTCTTTATTAATATTTGAATATTAATGCAAAATTACAGCATTTTCTTAATGCATTTTTTTTAACATTCACTTTACAAAACAATAAACATCTATTGTATGAAATAACTATGGTAATACATTTGTTTCCTTTTGACCACCCCTGCTGGGAGGTAATTCTGTGAATGCCCCAAGCTTCCCTCCAGCTGATATGGAGTTGAATCAGATGACTGATAAATTCTCTGCAGCATGCCGATTCCGATGACGTGTTAATGCCATTCACTAACACCCCCCCCCCATATAAGCCTCTCAGCCTGGGTTACCCCCTCCCTCCCCTTCACAGGAGGATGTATGGCGGATTGCTGTTAATTAGCCCAGACACTGCGCTCCATCTCGTTATCGGATCTGTAGGCTCTAGGTGCTCCTCTCTGCCCGTGGGTGCTGTGGGCCGAGTGCCACCCGTGTAATGCGAGAGGCATGCGGCCCCCCTGCACGGGGCGGGGGTGTCAGGAAGTGGTGTGAAGATTTGCTGCGGCCGCAGCTTTTTTTCTGTAGCTTTAAAGGAAGTCTTACTTTGGCCAGGAAATAAAACACTGAGCAGCCCTTTCACCCTTTTACTGTCGTGGATATCCATCCCTCTTCATCTCCCTCTCTCTTATTCTCTAATGTACCTCGTGTGGCACCCCACACACCTCTATTCCTCTTCGAATTTGCCTCTACCTATTTTTCTGGGAGGCTGTTCCATTTATCTACCACCCTCTCAATAAAGTAAAACTTCCTTACGTTAACTCTAAGCCTCCGACCCTCTAGTGTTAGATTCTGGTCTCTTGTTGTAACATTTCTCCTCCTTTGAAATAAACTCCCCCCCTGTCCTTTGTTAAATCCCTTTAAGTGTTTAACTGTCTCTCTCCCGTCCCCTCTCTCTTCTCTCCCCAAGCCGGACACGTTGAGATCCCTTAGAAACGGCGTGTAACTAATATGTGCAACAGAGGCATACGCACAGTGTGCATTACAGGTGCAGGTGAACACCAGCTTAGCAAACATATAAAAACCCGTTCCCCGCATACATGTTGGTGGGCAGAGCACGTGTCGAGTGAAGGAGACCATGAAACAGAAGCTGCGACCTGTAGATGGGGGGGGAGAACTCCTGGGGCGACCCCAGAGGTGTCAGTTTTACAGCGTTGCCTTGACAAGGTGACAGTGACACGTTGGAGGCAGCTGCGTTCGTCAATCCAGCAGGAGATCCACCAGGATCACGTGGCGGGGAACATGGACGGCAGATTGCTGGGAGGTCACAACACGCTGTATGAATCTCGGGGCAGTGTTAGAAATAAAAATGGTGGAGGGGGGCAAAATCTCCACCGGTCCGGACCACATCCTCCCGGAACGCCAGAGAACCTTCTTGGCCTTCTCAGCTGTGAGCCAGAAGTTTGTCCTCCGCATAGTTTTTAGTTGGCCCTTGGGAAGACCCTGGTAGCTTCTATGGAGTATAGGACGACAATGTATGTGGCCTTTCACACCTTGATGACCATTCACCCATTTTCCCAGTAAACATGTCCACCATTAGGATTCCCACCCCCACGCTGTTTGTGGCCATTTGATATTGGTTTTATATGCCTTTTTCATGAGTACAGAAGTTTTGTGTTTTGGACAACTCAGTTGCCGGGGACCTCCGAGGTCCTCAAAGCTTATGTGACCCAACATCTTACTCTTTGACCGTCGGTCCACTAATCATAAGACTTCTCTGGATTGTCTCCCCCTGGACTGATACGGCAATGGCGGTATTCTCTTTATTTGATTATTTTCTGAGTGCTTTCCTGCGATTTCTGAACACAGTCTCTTGTGATTCGGTGGCCCGTGGAGACTGGGAGGCTGGTGTTTGCAGATTATCTCTGGCCTCTGGTGAGGCCCACCTCGGTGTCCCAGATAGCGTGTATCTGCCGGGTGATGGGTACTGATACAGAGTGACATGGGAAAGTGGCGTTGTTACTGTAGATGATGGTGTGAAGGGGGTGGGAGGAAGTGGAGGGCCTTCCACGTTCCTCGGTATGGCTGTGATTGGTAACGGTAACAAACCCCCTAATACCTAGTGTTCTGCTACAGTTATTATAACAGACACGACGAGAGCGCCCCTGTCCTGTTCTGTTTAATCAGACCAATCTGTCTCCAAGGAAAGAAGTCAACTTCCCAAGCAGGGCTGGATATGCCCTAGGCCGCGATAACTTCTATATAGAACTTATTTTCGGGTACTTATTATAAGCTTCTTAGGACTCACACTTTCCTGACACCCAAAATGCATACTTATGATGCCCAAAATGCCACATCAAGGTAGTCGGGAGCAGATTACCGTTTGATGGCGCTATATAAAATAATAAATAATAATTAGGAGGGTGTAGATATGTCTTCATTTTTTGGGGGGTGACTTCAATTTTTTTTAGTTAATATTGGGTAAAATTTCCACAAGCGAGTAAGTCAGTGGCATATCCATGCTGGTCTAAATTGGAACTGGGATATCTTGCACTGTGAATGTTGGGAGCTGGATTTGGGGAGCCCCCATGTTACATATTGGGGGTCCATGGCATTGTACCCAGTCATCCTTACACATCCAGCCTTTCTCTTTCTGGATGGCGTGCGTATATGTGATCTATGCCGTTCCGAGGGCTGGGAGAAGACAAGGAAAGGTTTCCGTGGCAACTGTCACATCGCATAAGTCTTGTGTGAAGGATGAATTATTGCTCATGTTTCTCGTGGAAACGCACGTGACACTGGGAGGAATCATCATGTCGGAGCACACAGACTGCTCTCGCATTACCCCGCGTATCATTATTAAGTGGTCCGGGCCCCCTCAAGAAGGTGGGCAATATCTTACAGTTTATAACACTTTCCAGGGGGCAAACAAAGTGTGTCATCCTAACATACATCCATGTTTCCAATGTTCTTCCAATGTGACTCTAATGTATATGTAATATGCGTGTTTATGTAAAAATGTTCTTAAGTTGACAGAACTCAAGATATTTTCCCTTATCTGAATGTGCTGGTGTTCACGCCTGCAGTAAATTGCACCTGCAAAGCAGGAAGTCGCTGCGAAGCTAAGCAGGAAGTGGATGCAACTAAGAAAAATGGCCTCCTTGCACAAAAATGCTTTTTCGCAAGTGGCGCCTCGTAACCTTACGCTTCCCATATATATAGAATAACGTTTAGTGGTGTAATGGATTGCAAACATAACTAATCAGTAGTTAGCTCTGCTAAACCTAAAAATTCTAACTTTAACGGTTTTTCACGTTTAATTTGAGTAAATTTAAATGAACCCGTGATTTACATGGTGATTAATTTACACGTCGATTAATGGTTCTGTGAAGAAATCTTACTTGATGGTCCTTTTGACTGGTGGCTTAATGTCGTCTTAATTAATCTTGCTGAGGGTTATGGGAGATGCAGTCCCCAGCCACGTTTCCTGTTCGAGTTACCGCGGTGATCTTGTCAGAGGAACATCATTGATTTCTTGTTTTGAAGTGATCCGTGGCTGCGCAAAGCTCCATAAGGCTTTGATTTTTCTCGTATTTTTCGTATTAAAAGTGAATCGCTGTTACTCCTTCTTGTCACAAATTGACATTTTTAATTTCAGAATGCTAAGTGCCAGCTTAACACATCTTGGCTAATGCTGTGTTTTGGACTTACTTTAGTGAAACAGGCCTTGTATGTTGATGTGTGCATTGGAAAAGCTTGTCTTTGGAGCTTGCAATCCAGTTTGAACCCTAGTGCCTGAAGCAGACATTTTATCATAAACTAGATTTGCTCTAAACAAGCTTTTTTACATTTACTGTTATTTTTACAGTCCCAGTCAGGTATGTGTAAGGGGGAGTCTTTTTCCTTTGCACGCTCCACTTCCTGTTTTATCTCAAGAGCGCAGGAAGTGTCCTTAATTGCATGAAACGCTACCGCTCCATCCGCATGGAAAATGTAGTTCCATGTCTTTGGAATCTTGCTGGGAAAAGGACAGCTTTTGCATTTATATTTTTTAGTTTCCACTTGGGAAAATTAAAGCTTCTGTTCCGCCCACTCTGCTTAGTTTAACATGTTGATAAAAAAAATCATCATTCCTGGCGCTGTCCATTCGCCAAACCCTTCCCATAAACAATTCTTTAATCAAATTAAATGTTGATTTATTCATAATTTTTTGCTGGGAACAAGTAATTGTCATGTGACACAAAAGCAGGCCCTGATAGGTTGTGTGTTTCAATGCTATTAAAAATGCCAGATCTGTGTTTTGTTATGGTTTATTATCATAACTTTGGTGACATCATTTTAGTCGGAAAGGGGGGTTTAAATTAGCGGCCGTTTTTAACTCCCCCATCTCCTTCTTTTTCCTCTCGCAGGTGACGTTCACGAAGCGTAAGTTCGGCCTGATGAAGAAGGCTTACGAGCTCAGCGTCCTTTGCGACTGCGAGATCGCCCTCATCATCTTCAATCACTCAAACAAGCTGTTTCAGTACGCCAGCACCGACATGGACAAAGTACTGCTAAAATACACAGAATACAACGAGCCCCACGAAAGCAGAACGAACGCAGACATTATAGAGGTGAGCTCCCGGCAGAGGTGGGAAAAAGGGAAATCAGAACTGGGAAGCTCAAACACCGGGTTCCTTTTTTCTTATCTTCTCAGCTACACTCCAGGTTATCATTAAAACTAAGACAGGTGGTTCTTGGAGAGGGCGCTACGATCTCCTGGCCAATACGCCTTACTGGAGCCAGTCCATGTATCTACTACTTATGTCTCACCTCTTGCAGCGAAACAGGCCCTTAGTTTTTACAGGTCACGGAAGTTCTGCAAAGTCACCTGCCTTGCGCAGGGTGTATCCGTCAGCATCCCGCATTTTTGTCCTTTTTATTAGGTGTGTTTGGTAAATGCCCAGGCGGGATGATGTTAATGAGTGAAAAAAGTGCTAACCATTAACTCCACCTGTTTGTCAAACGGTCCACTACTGCAGTTATGTAAAGCACTTCAGCCACACGGGGGTTAAACATTGCCAGAACAAGTTGTGAATATGCGTGATTCCAGCGGCCTTTGCTCTCTGGCGTCACAGGCCTGTGACGTGACACCTGTCCGAGGGGAGACACTCCTTGAGTAGGGTTACCGCTGCAGAGACAATGACATCACGGGGCCAGCGGGGTAATTAGCACCCATTATGGTTCCTAATCACTGCAGCCTGCAGATAGCAAAGACATGGCCCCTCTCTGGCCCTGTCACTTTAAGGAATTTAGAAGGAAGGGCTGTTATTGTAATGATAAGAGCGCTGAGTGCCTTTCCAGACCCCCCTCTTTATCTGGCAGATAACAGTGCGATTAGGGCCCATCTTGCTTGTATAACGCTCTCCGGGGAAGGTTTACTTGTGAGTTCATGCCTTTTAAAGGAAACAGGACTGGTCAGAAAGGAAGCTTCCTGTTGGCATGAGTTTTGTCTGGCATTTTGTACAGATTGCGGAGATGACTTGTAGTTCCCAGCGGGCTTTGGGTGAACTGCCAGATCGTGCAGCAAAAGACGGGTTAAACCTTTGAGTGCCGGCTTGGATGTGTTGATTACAAGCCTGACTTTAACCCCTTAATAACAAAGCCGTGCATGTACGGGCTCACAATATATCGTTTTTAATGGGTTTAAATATATATACAATATATTGTGAGCCCGTACATGCACGGCTTTGTTATTAAGGGCCCTTCTTTGGCTGAAAATACTGAGTTTTACAAAATGTAAACAGCGGCATCAGCACATTGGAAGTGCCACAAGGGTTTATCCATCTTGGGGTTAAACCTGCGTGTATGTCAGCCTTTTACATGGCTGTTTTTTATGTTCATGTTAACCCTTCTGGTATCTGGCAGTGAGTTAGCAGGTCATGTATTCAGTCATCACCCCCTCGCCATTGCCTTGAACAAGCCTACGTAGGAGCAGAATATGCCTCTCTGAACTCCCCTGTCTAGTAATTACCTCCCACAATGGTTCCTTATGTATATAATGAGGCATTGAAAATGCCAGATGTGAGCGGAGGCCTCCCCGCCGTCAGATTAATGGGAGCGAGTGCTCGGGAGAGACGACTTTCTGTAATAACTAACACCGGAAGCCCGAATCCCGGCAAACACAACATATGAGAGAGGATTTGGGGTGATGGTCGGAACATACCTCTACACAGTAATACTGACCTTTCCCGAATCTGCAACTGTGTATTAAACCATACCTACCAAGTGTCCCAAACCCCTGCGCCTCTTTTTTCTCCCCTGTTGCCCCTCTTTCCTATGAACTCTGAATGTTTGCTAGGTATCAAAGCCCCGATAATGAATAGAAACAGCAGGAAATAAGTTTATAAATGAAACAGGGTAAATAAAACCCATTATTTTTCTTCTAAATGCCCCACTCGGTTACACAAATACCCAGCAATGGGGCAGCAAGTCATATACAAAATCTGGGTAAAGCCCCAACCACAAGTCTCACCACCCCCATTATACCGACCTATGTTCTGTCACTGGCACGGTGATGAAAGTGTTAATCATCATGGGTGGGGTTCTAAGCGGCGCCTCAGACGCCTCTGTTTAATTAGCACCCCTCTCTTCCAGCGCCGCCGCCGCAGCAGCATTCTATCACATCGCGGGTTCCTTCCGAGCGCGTGAGAGCTCCGAGCTAAAATCTCAGAGCCGAGACGCGCAGGAGTGCGAAAAAAGTGCGAAGGAAGTGCGAGAGAGAGAGAGGTGTGCGGGAAAGACAGGCAGCCATGTATTATTTATATACCATACGAGCGCACGGTACCATGGGAACAAAGCCATCAGGATACCGGAGCACTGCGTAGTACGAGCATTATGTATATATTGCCCATTATATACTTTATATGCTATAACCCTGCATTTTGCCAAGCAGTTTGTTGCCTTTCAAGCGTTCGGCCAAGCGGTTAAATCTGCTTTCTTTTTTTTTCTTTTTTTACTTTGCTGCTGGCTTTGGGATTAGGCAGCTCCTTAGCAGGCTTTGTCATGCAAAGAGTTAATAGACACGGCGTCAGTAGGAGAGAATTTTAAGCCTTTGCATAAAGGCTGCGCTGATCCTGCGCATGGCGCTGACGGTACCCGGAGGTGTGTATGGAGAGACGCACAATCAGAGCTAATGATTTAAGGTGTTTGCTTAGGACTTACAAAGCCAGATTCCGGGCTGAGGCTGCATTCCTCCAAGCTGCAGCTTCCTGTGCAGTGACAGAGGCTTGAAGGTCATCGCTTGACCTTTCGAGCCTGTCACTTTATCTGCCTGAGCCTCGGATGCCCCCTGCCTGCCAGCCAGCCTTCTGCTGCCAGAAAGTGGTGCTCTTAGCAGTCCGCCAGCATTAAAGAGGTTAATCCCTCCTCTGGGGCCAGCCGACTCGTCCTTGTCACTCCTGGTGGATGAGTAGCCATGTCCTGTAGCCCGGACTCTGAAAGGCTGAACGCTTTGCAGTTTGCAGTCTTCTCTGTATGGTTGCATTGTGTTTAGAAACAATGTTTCCGCTGACTTTATCCTCGGCGTCAGCAGGTGACCCCACGGCAGTATAATTGGGGTCACCTATAGACTGCACACATCCGACACTGGGTCTTGGACTCTTAGGACACAGCCCTCCAGATCTTCAAGAAGTTTAGTGTTGTCACTACACCTGCTTTAGCACAGGTGCTCTTAGATGTTAGAGTCACAGGCGGTGCCATCTGTACTCAGGCAGGGGTAGAGCTAATTTTTTGGCCGATGCGTTTCATGTTTCTAAACATCTCCTTGACTCTGGAAGCGATGGAATCTCGCATATTTATGGACTGTCTATATTGGTCCGGGTCTCGGGGCTGACCTGGTTTTATTGGCCTGGATGCTTTGTACGTGACAGCAGGCACACGGCTCTCCTGGGAACGCTCTGTTTTCTCAAAAATCGTCACGAGTAACCCTTTCACGGCAGCGCGCCTTCGCACATTAAAAGTGTTAAACACCCCGCCTCCCGTCACTGAATAAACAAGTTCTGTCTTTGATTCTCCATTGGAAAGCCAATGTTATTGTGTGGTTTTTGAGGCTGCGTCTAATGCACTATCACTAAGCCCCATTAATAAAACTGAAATAATCCAAATTCTGCTCTTCAATTTCATAATTGAACATTTTTATGGCGCTTAGTAATAAATCGGTGTTTTGCCGCATAACAAAAGGTTGCGACTATTCATTGGGCCAAAAGTGTCAGCTTTGAGGGTTGTATTTACTAAACCAGATGCTTCACTGCGGTTTATAAAGGGCCAACCCAGGAGAGCTTCTTCCGGCACAAAGGGCCGAGCTGCTCCTGCATAATGTATAGATTGTGTGCCGAGATTTCAATTAAAGTGATGTAACCATACATTATTTCCCGAGTTCCCAACGCGTTTGACACCATACAGGAAGACCCTTTAAAACGTACGAAACATGTTACATCGTTTCACCGCTTGCCCTGTTCACGGAGTCAACAAGATTCCAATGGAACCAGATCAAGTTTTGCCTTTGACAGGATGCCCTCTTGAGCGGTTTGATTTCTGGTCTGCCGCCAACCTGCATTGCAGATCATAAAGCAGCAGCTCGGGCATCGGACAAGACAGGAGACCCAGTGCTGTTAAAGGGACCGCTCCATAGAGGAGTGCCAGAAGGAGCATAAAAAGTGTCCCGTGTCCTTCTCATAGCTGTGAAACCCTCCTAACTTATCCACGGGACTCTCCCAAGATGCATCGCCTTCCATCCGGCGGCTCCAAAGAATTCCATCCTCTAAGGAAGTTGTCAAAAGGACCGTACAGCCCCACCGTCTTTGTTCTAGCTTCTTCTAACCCGATCCCTACATTATCCAGGTAGATTGCAGGATCTAGGAGGATCAGTCACTTTCTCAAGCGCCCAAATCTCCGTCAGTCCCTCTGAAACACCCGATAACGGGGCTGTCACCTGAGAAACGTCCTTACCGGAAGTCTCATCGCTCCTCCAGATGTCTCTGGTCCGTATGGTGCGCGTGCCTCGCGTGTGCTTATGCGGCTTAAATAAGGAAATGTTTGCACGTTGCAGTCTTATGTGCGTCTCAGCTGCTGCGCCCGATTGTTCGCAGATATATATAGCTCTGCTGCGCTCGTGGGTCCGGCGGTCAGCTCCCCTCTGTGAAGATGAACCTCTGTGGTCATTACCGCTTATTGACACCATGTAGCTGGAGAAACCGGAAATGCCAGGGGGTACTGGACAGAGAGAGTTTCTGTGGGCTTCCCCGCTTTATGTCTGTGAATAAGAAGTCGCAGACGTGTACGCTTCGTAGCTTCCATCTCCAGTGTTGTTTGCGTTTACAGGTTTCTCATGGTTACTGAAAGTTAACACGTTGCCCTTTCCCACCCTGCTTCTTGCTGTTGTCAGAGAGGATCTGAATTTACTGTATGGTAGGGGTAACTGTTCAGGGGTAACCGGGCAAGAGTATTTACGTTATTGATGCCGCTGCTTCAAAGTTTTTCCGAGGCGCCTGCTCCTGATGCGTTTCTGACTTCATTGGGTCGGTGAATGGAACCAAGAAGGGGCGCATGCACAAGCATATGGATTCTGAGTCTGCGTCCCTATTGGTAGCGATAGGCACTATGGTGTCTAGACCACCGGCATGGTGAGCGGAAGTCATCAAAAACCGTAAAGACAGAGACTGCATAGTGTCACTCATAGCTACATCTCAGAATACCCTGGAATTAATCAAAATCATCTTTAAAGTCACAGAATGGGGTTAATCGTTGGGATTTGAGAGCAAAATAAATAAATATCTAATTTCCCATACGCACAGCAGTGCCACAGCTTTTGCATTTACCCAGTAATGCCACTTTTTGCCACCGATCCAAACATACCCAAAATAATGACTCTGAAAAACAAAAGGCTGAGACGGAGATTCACTAAATGACTTTAGTTCTGCCGAGAGTTTTGAAGGTGACCGTTTGCCGTACGGTACGTTTTTAAAAAGCGCCTCTCTCCGTCCCCGCCAGGCGTCTGTATATTCACAGAGCACCGTCTCGGGATCCGAGCGCTAGGACATAAAATCCAAAAACGCATTTAATCGCCTTCTGCACTTTACGGAGATGCGTGCTCAAAAACAACAGGAAACCATTAGAAGATTTTAAGACATTGCGAGACTACCATTTAATACTGGCAGAGACGCCTCGACGTATAAATCTGCGCTATTCCATTTGCCTCTAATTCGACAACCCCCGCATTGCCCCAGAGAGCGACGATTTCTTGGCGTAAGGGCGATGAACAGATTTTATTGTTGTTGTATGGAGTTCTGTGAGGCCGAGCTTTGGCGGACGGCTGTATTCACGTGTGCTTGGAGTGCTGGGAGTTAGTGATTGCATTGGATGCCCTCTGCAGAACTTATGGTGTGGCCGTGCTCTGTTTTCTTGATTACCAGCATGTGAAAGAGGGGCATTCGGGGAGGGAAGAGGGGCAAAGAGGGACTGGCCAAAATAAACGGGGACACTTGGAATGTATGGTGCTGTGTGTCTGCCCAGTATATATGAAGAGAGAGCCAGTGGATCATTTCTGCGATCCCTATGTACAGAATGACAGGCCATTGCTCCCCCTCCAATATGGCTCCTGCCAGGAAGTGAGAACTTGTGGTCCGCTGACCTCAGGACTCTCCGGAGTCTGTCATTCATTGGAAAGCAAGGCGCTCCATACCACTGTACGCGGCAGTGTGCTTATTTTAAGAAAGCGCTTTTTTATATTGCAACGCGGTGTAAAAATAGCCAGGTTTACAGAATAAAGCCGGCGGCAGCTGTGTGAGTCGTCGGCATTCTGTAGTCAGCAGAGCTTTGTGTATTCACTGCAATTATGTATCTTGTCCCAAAGAAGCCCGTTTATTGCTGAAGGAAGTGTTGCTGAGCCAGCAGCCAGTCTGTGGGCACACTTGGCCCGGAGTGTCAGATGAGCCGAGATTCTAATCCATGTGTATATATACAAGGGAGGAACCCAAGCAGAACGCTGGCCGGGCCAGACAGGCGCAAAGTCCCAGCCAGAGCCTAAAATAAGACGGGGGGAAAGAAACGATCGTTTGTGAGGGCCGCCTAATGACAAGGCAGGAGCCATCTGCCCACTGGGGTCTGTTTGCTTTAGTCCCGTTATTATGTGTATATATACGTTCATAAATGTATATGTGTGTGCATGTGTCTATGACGCGTGTACGTGTTTATGTGTAGAGTTCTGGTTTTGGACCAAATCTTCGTTCTGGTTTCCTTGCCAACCTCTTCCTACCCCTGGAAACTCTTCACTGCCCCTATTGCCCATCCACTGAATGCATTGATGATTTTGTACATTATTTGCTGGATTTATGGGGCTTATTCAATAAGAGAGAGATGCCATCTTCATCGCGCTTCATAAAGGTCCCTTATGGGTTTTTGGCCACCCAAGCCCTCCCTCGTACTGTACGGTCAAGTCGGTGAGCTATAATAGCAACTCTCTTGCAAACATCTACCCCAGTGTGTACATATGTCGAAGGTTGAAAATTGAATTTAAAATATATATTTTTTGCTTTTTTCAGAACTAATGCCTGGGCACATTTGCAACGTTAAACCCCTTGCTCTTCGCGATATTTAATACAGCATTGTTTAATACCCCGTTAACAAGATAGACCGCAAACCCTTTTGTTGAGTCGATATATTTGCATATTGTTCATGTTTAGGGGCTATGTTATTATGTTGATATATCTTTTATATTTATGTATGTTTTAGAATACATAGTGTTACGGTAGCTCTGCGAGGGGGTTCTGAGCCTTATATATACCGTATATATATATGTGTGTGTATATATATATATATATATATATAATGTGCTCCCAGGGATGATTTTGGGGCAGGTAAGTCTCTGAACCTGATACTTAATATCAGGGGAATAATAATTCTTGTTTGGCACCGAGCTCCCACCCCCTTCCCCCATATCACCAAATTCTATCCGGCACCACCAGTAAAGCTGAGCCAAGGTGCCCTTGAAACGACCATACGGTGGGTCGTCGCAGCACAATGTCGCCGTTATGGTGAGTGCTTACACTGGATTTAGTTTGGGACGGAGATATTACGTGAGATACGCGGCATCGCGTGGGAATATAAGGGTGGCCCTGCTTCCCAGCTGCCCTTGTTTGTGGAGAAGGCCCAGACCTGAGCTTTTCCTGGTTGTGATTTCAGACGTTAAGAAAGAAAGGTTTTAACGGGTGCGACAGCCCCGAACCGGACGGGGATGACTCCATTGACCAGAGCCCCCTCATGGAAGACAAATACCGCAAAGCAAGCGAGGACTTGGACATTCTGTTCAAACGCTATGGTGTAAGTAACTCTTCTCCCAACAATTCCTTCATCTCTCTCTTTCTTTTTTTTTTTTTTTTTTTTTTTCCTTTCTGTCCACTTTTCTTTCCTTTCCCCTCCCTTCCTTCCACCCAAAACTCCACGTAAAAAAAATCCTTTAAACAAACAAAAAAAAAAAAAATCACCTCCCATCCGCCCCCCCCCCGACCTCCAAAAAGCAGGCGCTGAACAAGAAGCACAGGGAGTACGAGAGCCCAGACGCTGATGAGGTTTTTGCGCTGACTCCACAGACCGAGGAGAAGTATAAAAAGATTGACGAGGAGTTTGATAAAATGATGCAGAGTTATAGACTCGCAGTGAGTACCTTGGGAGTGAACCAGAAGCCAAAGCAGCACTGCACGTTTTCACACTAATTTCTACCCAAAATGCGCTTAGGGTGTAGGGTGCGTGTCCGTGTTCCCCTTAGGGCCACTAAACAAAAAGTAAAAGGGATAATGTTTTCCCCTTCTACCTAAATAAGTCCCAGTTTTATCTTCTGAGCCCTTATTTTCCTAGCAACTCTATTTTAGCCGTTAAATCCCCTTTCATGCTTCTACTTCCTGCGTCACAGAGGGCTGGGGGTCTACCTGTCCCTCCAAATTCAATGGAGAAACCATAGAGATGATCAGTCCACCCCAGAGAGGCATAATGCCGTTCTATGATTGTTCTCTCTATGGTCACTTAGGAAGTAGAAGCTTATAGGAAGATTTATGTGCCGAGTACCTAGAACCAAAATAGACTTTCAGAGACCGTAACAGATTGGATTCTCAGCATCAACTATTTATATCACCTTTTTTTTTTTGTACAAACTACCAATCCTTGGTATTTTTTTGTCATTACGAACCACAGTGACCACGCCAAACTTTATTTAAAAAAAAAAAAAAAAAAAGTTTGTAACAAAGCGAACCCTAGGGTGTTGCATATCAAGGACTTGATGGACTTGGCTCGCCCATCAGATATCAGTTGAATACTGAAATATTTATTTTCCCTTTTTTTTTTTTTTAAATACATATTTGGCACCATCACATCAACGATGGATTGGTGCTTATAAACCTTTGATGAAGGCCTTTTTTTATAAGAAAGAAAAGGAGTCCATAAAGATTTTTTTCTTTAATTCAAATACAAAGGCTCATCCGGGTTCTTGTATACATATAAAGGCATTTTTAAGGCGACGCGCCTGTAATTTACACTGAAAAAGGTGTACTTTTCCCCCCGGCGCAGGCTTCTTGTTTTTGTCTATAGCCTATAGCTGTAGGGTTTGCACGTTCGGTATAGGGGACACCCAAAACATGCAGTGCTGCTTGATAAAGAATGTACACCTCGGCGTCTGGACAGCCCGGCAACGGCTTGTGTGCGGCCATCCAGAGGCAGTGGGGTTACGGGCTACGTGGGGTGTGTTCTTTGCATGGCTCTGCTTCATGGCCTTGGTCTGCTCGATACTCACAATAAGCTGAAAGGGCAGGCGCCATTCTCTGGGCAACTCGTTACTAGTTGGCGGCTAGAATCCCCGGACTAGTAGTACTTAGCTGTGCTTACCTCTATGGCATTGCTGGGCGGCCGATGTCCCTCCAGCCAGAGGGTCACGGGCTGCGCATAATCCTGCTCCGTCACATGGCCATCAGACCTTCCTGTCTTTACCGGCAAGACGCCTCTCGTCCTGTCTTTAATACACACCTAAAACAGTAACGTTTGTCAAGGTGAAGTTTGCGTGACTTTATTTGGCAGCTAAAACCTCTAAACCGGCTTCCACTTCCCAACCACCACTAACACCTTACTGTCCATAGCTGTGCCTTCCACTTGGGTAACTATTTATATTTTTATTTCTGTTTTCCTTCTATAGATCTAGTTAAACCTACAACACAGGGGTTATGTTTAGTATCTCCTTAGAAATAAGCGCCATGCTTCTTCGGATGGTGCCCCACTCGACCAACGGCCTTAAAAGTTGGCGCAATGCCTTGTCGACATGTTGCGCGAGGGTACTGCGGAACAGCACACTAAGGGTGCTCCCAGCTGTCTCAGAAAGAGTTAATCGTTTACTTATTCTCCCATTTACGCATTCATTATTTATTTCGGGTGTAGATGGTCAGATTATGTACCTCTTTTGTTTAGGACGTATTATTCCCGGCATGCGTACATTTTTGCTTTTCCTAAATGGGCTCCTCTTTTTGTAAATGTTTATAACTAGTGCAGGACTCCAGAGGAAGGAGGTAGGTTAAGTGCGCCAGTGTGATACCTGTGTGATACGGTTGGCCAAGTAGCTCTGGGCCAGGGCAGGCATATACAGGGGCACCCGATGGATAGGAGGGTGTACTAATTGTGGGGGGCGCTGGAAGCTCAGTGTGCAGAGGGCCGAGAGTGGAGGGAAAGCCTGACCCGACCTTGTGTTTTTAGTCTACAGTGCCAGCTCCAAACTTCGCCATGCCGGTCCCGGTGACCAACCAGAACACGCTGCAGTTCCCTGGAGGGTCCCTGGTCACACAGTCCCTGATGACGACCTCGCTGACAGACCCGAGACTTCTGTCGCCGCAGCAGCAGTCCTTACAAAGGAACACGGTGTCTCCTGGGCTACCTCAGAGGCCAGCCAGCGCAGGTACGGGCGGAGGGGGTGTAAATAATACTTCTGCGATGGCCCCGATTTGTCCGCAAATCCAGGTGATGATGACGCAAAACTAAGTCGTTAAAATTTTTATTTTCTGTGACCTCCACAGGAGCGATGTTAGGAGGAGACCTGAATAATTCAAACGGAACGTGCCCAAGTCCTGTTGGTGAGTTGCGCGTGTAGCTCTGCCGCTCGCATGGTGTGCTCCGCTTGGCATCGTGCTGTTGGGGGGCAGTGTATGCAGTGATTTTTCTGGTGACCTGTCTGCGGGGTCCACCGGCAGATCCGGTGACTGGGCACTGGCAGGACCCATTGTTACAGCACATTAGTCTCCGGAAGGGTCAGGTTCCCATCCCCCCGTTAGGCACTTTAGCGTTTCATAGGATCCCGCATAAAATAGAAGGGCGCGCACGCATAATGCACACATGTGGGCTTCTAGGTCTGACTCATGATATGTCCGGCCCCCACTGCGTGGTCTTCTCCTGTAGACGCTGCAGTGTCCTGGTCCTCCTACTATTACACTACTATGTCCCGGTTTGTACCCCATTTACCGCAGGGTAACTCTCTCTCATTTCATGTCATTGAGGATAATTGACATTAAAATGATATTCTGAGAAGGGACAACCAGCAGGAGTGGGTGCTAAAGGGTTAACCCCCGGCAGACCCTGGATGCGGCCGGCACCCTGCTCTTTCCGGTGTTACGTGGTAAATGATCTCGCTGCCTCTGTGATTAATGTTATCTCATTAGCGTCATTAGACTCAGTCTGAAACTCAATGGCCGTATCTTTCCAGAACTCATCTCCGTGGCAGGAACTCAATGCCAGCTTCACGGTGGTGTCCAAGGCGGTTAAATCTCCTCTCGCGCTAATCAGATAGGACGCAATCGTACACGTGGCCCTTTGTGTCCCCGTGTGAATTTCCGCGGGGAGTTAAGGCATTCTGCAAAAGCAGAAGGTTCCCGGGAATACACGCAGCCGTATCGTTGGCGTGTCCAAACACTTGGAACAGAGACCTCGGTGACCTCTGTTCACTGTATTGGGAGCTAAATCATAGCTTTGCGGAGCAGGACCCGCACACGGAACGTCGCGTGTCAGGAGGAAACTTGAGGAACGTTACTGCTAATTGCTACATATTTAGCGCTTTGATCTTAAAGCGCTGCAGTTTTCCCCATCGTAAATGGAACATTCGGATCTGGAGCGCGGGCCGCACTGTACGGCCCCTGGACACGTGCCTGCGGGGCCTCTATATTCCCCAAAGCAGAACCGAAACCGAATACTGCCTCAGCTACCCCCCCGGTTCCCCCCTCTGCCCCCCCCCAGCTGTTGCAGATTGTAGCAGGGCAGGTTCTGTGAATGTCAGGATTGACGTCACCCGGAATTCTTAAAATTCCTCTCTCCCCGCTAAGCGGAGTGAGCTTCGAGCTGTAAGGCCCCAGGGCACGGCCTGCATTCACAGCCGAGTCACTAACGCCTAGACCGGGGGCTTTCACAGCTGGGCCTAAACTCTGCGGGGGGGATTAATCCCTTTCTAAGGCTGCCAGCTGGGCCTAAACTCTGCTGGGGGTATTAACCCCTTTCTAAGGCTGCCAGCTGGGCCTAAACTCTGCTGGGGGTATTAACCTCTTTCTAAGGCTGCCAGCTGGGCCTAAACTCTGCTGGGGGTATTAACCCCTTTCTAAGGCTGCCAGCTGGGCCTAAACTCTGCTGGGGGGGATTAACCCCTTTCTAAGGCTGCCAGCTGGGCCTAAACTCTGCTGGGGGTATTAACCCCTTTCTAAGGCTGCCAGCTGGGCCTTATCTGTGCTGGGGGTATTAACCTCTTCCTAAGGCTGCCAGCTGGGCCTAAACTCTGCTGGGGGTATTAACCCCTTTCTAAGGCGGCCAGCTGGGCCTAAACTCTGCTGGGGGTATTAACCCCTTTCTAAGGCTGCCAGCTGGGCCTAAACTCTGCTGGGGGCATTAACCCCTTCTAACACTTCTAGTTGGGTCTAAACAATAAACGGGGCATCAAAAGTGCCCCTTATTTATTTTTTAAACTTGGCTGGTTAACCCTTTCACTCTCAGGTTGCGTATCCTTTCTTCACTGAGCAGTGTGGCTGAGGTTACTGAGAAGTCCGCTTTGTATGTGCTGGCTGTAGGTATGGGAATATTACGCGTAGATCTGAACGGTGTGATCCCGCATACTTGCACATCGCATAAGCCTTGTCGTGTAGTGCTTATTGCCGCAGTCCGTACTGACATGGTTCTCCATTTATCCTCGTAGGAAACGGGTATATCAGCGCCCGAGCCTCTCCGGGCCTCATACAAAACGGGAACAGCATTGGCAAAGTCATCCCTGCCAAATCACCACCGCCACCATCCCAGAACAACCAGCTCGCAGCCAACAGCCGCAAGCCGGACCTGCGCGTTATCACATCACAGAGCGGCAAAGGATTAATGCATCACTTGGTAAGGACAGCTTGTGGTTCGCTCGGGCAGAGAATTAGATGGGGGCGGCCGCTGCCGTAGACCTAACAAACAGGAGGTTCTAAGGGGTCGCGTTTAAAGCTGACCTGATACCCAAACAGTGTGCGGGGCAGGGATTGCGTATAAACAAAAAGAGAGCATTCCACAGGTTGCTATGGTGATTGCACCACATTGCAACATAATGTCTCTTTATACATTAACTCCTGTTGCGGACCACAGGCAGACGTCAGCGCCTTCCGCATGCACGCCATAGACATTAGTTGGGGGGCAGGCCTCGTTTATTGTCTCAATCAGTCATTCACCGGGATGGGGAGGACTGGGAGTGAGTGGAATTGGCTCTTGTGGCTTTTTTCGACTGTGCAGATTGTATTTGCCTCCTTGTTAATCTGTCTGTCTGTCCCCTACCCGGGGGTTTATTGTTTTTGGGTTCAGTGGCTGGTTCCCCCGATTTTAACAATTCTGTTCGGTGTTTTTTCTCTCCTTCTTTTCTCTGCTTTTTGCCCCAGACGGAGGAGCAGTTGGAGATGGTGAGTTTGTTTGCTTGCTCTGTGCTTAATCTCTCTTTGTTACTGTTCTCTCCCTGCTACCTGTAACCATTCATAATCCGTTCCCAGAACACGCGTGCGACAGCGCACATGCTTACCCTTAAATGCTGTATTGGATAACATGTGATATAACCCACCCCTCGAGAGAGCCTTTTCTAGACAATTTCTGGGCCCCCAGTATCTTTTTTGCCTTGAGGGGTTGCATGCCAGTAGCCCAGCTTCTAACTTCATGCGCGAATGGTGGTCAGTAAGCTTTTCCAAGTGCCCTTTGATGCCTGAGAATCACAAGGATGTCTATGTGGGAAAATTAGAGCCAGAGCATTCTTCCAGTACCACGTCTGGAGGAAAGAGCTTCCCGGCTGGCCTTTTTTTCACACCGCGGATGTGTGACCTAACCCAGAGGCAGCGTGCGATGCTCCCCTCAGCATGAAAAGCTTATTGTTTGAGGAATCAGAAGGATGAGGAGAAAGGCGAGTGTGAGTTACGGTTTCCCAGATCAAACAAAACCAGCTGACTGGGGCTAGCCGGAAAAACACGAAGCGATGTAATCGGGGATTCGGATAAAAAAAAGCCTTTTCATCCAAACGATAGATGCCTGGGTAAAGGAGATGTAGGTAGCCATTAGGCCATCAGTTAATCTGCAAAATGTATGCAGCGTTTAGGAAAGGGGACCCAGAAAGCTGGATGTCGGCTCTGCGGCTACCTGGCTCTGTCATGTATTCATGAATTGAAGTGGAAACTGAAATATTATTTGATATGTTTTTATACGCCCATGTGTGGTTTCTTAGGAAATGCCTTCCATGTCATCCCTACTTAACCGCTGGTGGCCAGCACAATTCTAAACCAGTTCTTAGGGCAAGCATTCCACAATAAGGTTAACCGTCCTTAACCAGAGGTGTGCAGTAGAGTTTTAAATAGTTTCTAATGGAACGCCTTCCGTGAGATGGATGACCCTGCTTTACCATGGGTGTACCATAAAATCCACCAGTGAGCGTGATATGCAGCAAGAATTAAAGAGATCAGATTAAAGGAACCACAACTATCTGAACCTCTGTTCACCGGGTCTGACATTGTACCGTGTAGGGATTATGTCCTGGTCACTAAAGCTTTGTCTGGGCTGCTGGGTTTTAACGTCTTGTGTTTTTTTGTCCCCTCCGCAGAGCGCCCAGCGGTTAGGAGTCTCGCAGGCGGCTCATTCCCTCACTACCCCGGTCGTTTCAGTGGCGACTCCGAGTTTACTGTCACATCATGGGTTGCCTTTCTCTGCCATGTCCACGGCATATAATCCAGGTAAGCGTCACTCGCGATCCA
Organism: Spea hammondii; assembly: GCA_029215755.1. Lineage (NCBI taxonomy): Eukaryota > Metazoa > Chordata > Amphibia > Anura > Pelobatidae > Spea > Spea hammondii. Next base: position 28,421,519 of record JARDYJ010000012.1, on the reverse strand, counting down.
CCAGACCGTAGTTAGCAGTCAACGGTGAGAACGTTCATTCATATACACGTTTTCCGAGAGTTCCGCAGCTGGGTAGCCTTAAAATTCTGTATGGCCGCACCTCAGCCTGCAACCCTGTTCCGGTAATACCAGTTTTGAAAGAGAAGGTGCCGTCTTCACGTGCAAGTGAAACCATGTACACCCAGAAAAGGGAGTGAGACAGACACGGGGTCACGTCACAAGTGCAGGGATCACATATTCCTCGTGTCACGCTTAGGTTACCGCATGGTAGCGGAGCAGACCGGTCCCTGCTGACAACGCACATTAAAAGTCACTGATTGAGCTATAAACTTTGCAGGGCCGGCCCAGCCCTTCGCGCAGGAGAATCTCGCTAGGTTCGACCGTTGATAATGGATAATGAACTTGGTAAATGTAAACTGCAACTCTAGGAGAATGAATAAACTAAATTGTTGGTACAGCAAGCTATATGGTTTGTCTATGCCTAGGGTGTAGGAGGCCTTTGTCTTAAGAGACGCCACTGACTTTTCTGATCGAGCTAGCACCCTCTGCTGGTGGAAGGTAAAACTTCTGTGACGCAGGAGTCTCCGGTCTCACGCGCTAAACATGTTAATGTTTTTTTTGTGCAGTCGGTTTTGTGTATTCTGCGTTTGACCGTTTTTTGCTCTCTTTGCAGATTACCAGCTGACCAGCGCAGAACTGTCCTCGCTCACCGCGTTCAGCTCACCCGGGGCGCTGTCACTTGGCAGTGTGCCGGCCTGGCAGCAACAGCAGCCACAGCAACAACAGCCACAACAGCAACATCAACAGCACCACCAGCAGCAACATCTGGTCCCGGTGTCACTAAGCAACTTGATGTGAGTATCCCTTGCGCATCCCTGACGAATCATTACGTGTGCGTACGTGTGTTCACAGGGACCAGGCCACTGCCCTGAAAACCACCAGGTAGGGGTAGAAACAGACAGAGAGACTCTTTCAGCTCGAGGAAGGTGAGATCGGTGGCAGCCTGTGGCAGAACTAGCATTATATAATCAGTTTTCTGTGCTGAACTTCTCACCCATCTCCTCCACTCATCATTCCAAAGGCTGGCTGAACCAATCGATGACAATCGGCAGCAAAAAGAGGCTGGTGGGGGTTAATAGAATTCCCAGATCCTCTTTTAAATGGAGAGACATATTGATCTCGCTGGGGCACTCTTTGTTTCCGGGAAACACGAGGCCTACAGCTACCTTCTAATATGATAATGATGGTAATGTATTAATATAATAAATAATATATCTACAAATGAACACAATTTAGATGTCTTTGATCTGAGTTGTAATGGTCATATATGAACAGACGCAGGGTTACCAGGGGACTATGCATACAGTAGCTATGACTGAGTGTCAAAGAAGGTGTTAGGTTACTATTATCTAATAGACGGAGAATTGAGAAGAAGAAAAAAAAGAAGATGTTAGGATGCTGATTGGAGACCTGCTATAGTCCTGAAAGTTACGGCCGAAGCCACTGGAAAGCGTTGTGTGGGGAGAAGCAGAAAACACGCGCGTTACTGTGATTGCGTAGCCGTCGTTAAGACACTCGGTCGCTTCGGACCACTCGTTACAGTTGCTTGGTTACTGTTGGCAGAAAGCGAGAAAGAAAAGTATTTCGGTCATTCCGATTCCGGGAGAAACAGCAGACAGGGGGGATAAAACTAGACGTTAAGGGACATCAGACTTTTACCCCTTTACTGCCCAAAAAGCAATTTTCTTCGGGATATTAGCAGAATACAGAACCCTGTGTAGTTTTTAACAGTTCTTTTTCTCTTCCCTCCCCACGCCCCTCCGTTCTCCTTTCCCCTGCCTTTCCTATGTACCTTCTTGACCTCCTTTGTTGGTGTTGCATGTTTGGTAACTCATGCTGCCCCCCCCCCCCCCAATATCGGAAAAAAATGACCATGGCCTCTTACTATTGCCATTTCTCTCTAACCTTCATTTAATGTCACCTTTGATCTCCTTCACAATCTGCTCGTTTTACCTCCGCTCGCTTTTTACCCCTTATTAATTTTTTTTATGATCCATCCTAATGCTACCGGTCTTCTCTTGCCTTTTGGCTTACCCTTTACCCCTCTTTTCTTCCTGTCCTTTCTTATCACCCTTCCCCCATGCGCAGATCTAGCGGGCAGCTGTCACACACTGCCACTCTGACTGTCAACACCAACCCGAACATCAGCATCAAGAAGGAGCCTCCGTCCCCTAACAGAGAACGCACAGGAACCCCTCTGACCTCCTACCCTCACCAGAGTCGGCATGAAGTCACCGGACGGTCTCCTGTTGACAGCCTCAGCAGCAACGCCAGCTCTTTTGAGGGCAACGACCGAGAGGACACACGGGGCGACTACACTTCGTCCCTCGGGCTCCTGAGACCCTCGGGAGACGGAGAGGGTGAAAGCCAATCTGTAAAACGCATGCGACTTGACGCATGGGTAACATAACTGCCCTTTTGCTCCGCCACTTTATTCTTTTGCTCGAAGTCCGCAGAAGGACCGAGTTAAAGGGTGGAGTGCATCGCAGGAGGGTAGGGAACGGGGTAGTTACCAATGGGGTTTAATGCTGTAGGGTGGGAACCTATCATAAACTGCCTGAGATATAGCTTTAGTATTTGGTAGGCATTCTTCATAGTTCAATACTGTAGGCAGTGTCTGCAGAGGGCACAGCTTTCCACGGCTGCCTTAGGAATCCATATTGAATGTGACCATGCCTCTCAGGACTTCCAAAAAACAAGCCATCACCTTGTTGGGGCAAACCAACCACAGCTGCTAAAATGGACCCCACGCCACCCTCCATACTCATTTCACTGCCTCACTGCACTAGCCTGCTGGACTGCCCCATCTGCACAGGGACAGACGGAAACTCCACAAGGGGAAACTTCATTTGGGCAACTGGAGACTCTACCATCACACAAAGCTGCCCGTCCAGGGGCAAAGGTTTAAGATGCATGTTTGACATAACAAGGGGTTGTAAAGCTGAGGACACCCTTATGCCATAGAGGATCTGATTTCGGACAGCCCTTCCCTCCCATGGCACCCTGGTGTTACATGGATGGTGAATCTGGCTGCAACGATCTCCCCATTGACCTGTGTGAAGGCCAACAAAACATTAGCTTCTTAGTGCATGAAAGAGACTTGGGATGTATTGCTAGACCCCGATAACGTTAATCCCAGGCGGTGCCTGGCCAGCCTTTGCTTTGTTTGCCCGACTAGAGGCAAAACACATGCCGTCCACCTACAAGAGACAAGGTGAGAGGAACAGGTCCACAGCGTACATATCAATACTTTTGGCACAGTGATACAAGCCAGCCACGGAGTCCTGTACCCTGCAGACATTGCCTATAAAAAAGAGAAAAACAAACAAAAAAAACAAGAAATATATATAATATATACATATATATATTTATTCTTTTAAATGCGGTATTTCTTATGTTGGATGCACTGTATGATTTCACTTACTGACAAAAGTAAATCGCAGGATGTGGCCGTCTTCTCCAGAGCTCACAGGGTTAACAGGAGGTTGGATTCCATTGCTACAAAATAAAATAAAAAATGAATGCGTTATCACCGCGTTACATTTTAGCAAGTGAAATCATACATGGGAACGTACAAATGTTATGTTTTTTTAGTCTCTTTCCAAGGTGAGCGAGCTTGCATTCCTTTGGAAGAAAAAGGCTTGAAATGAACGGTTTTAGGCATTGAAAGGGTTAAACAATTTTGATTTTGCTCTTTCCTGGTGTCCATGCGCGTCCGGAACAGCCGGCGAAGTGCCTGTAGACACACACACATAGCAACCGCCTTGTTTTAGAAAAGCTTGGCCACCGTTTTGCCGCGGTTTTAACATTTAATCAAGGTCCAGAGAGAAATCACTCTGAAGCCCCTAGCAGTATGAGCCGCGCACCATATGGGCATTGATGGAACCCCGATTGAACCTGTCCCCACGATGGAAGACGTCAGCAGAGAAATTTTTTCTTAACGATTTCCAGTAAATAGGAAAAACACGCTTTTCTGGTTGGTTGGTTTGGCCGCACTGCCAGTTATTAACACTCATGAATACAAATTACAATGAACTTGGCCCGAATAACTAGTAGGTGGCTAAAATCCTATTAAGCAGCAACTGGAGCCACACAATGCCCAGCAGGCGTACCCACCTCTGGTCAATGCCCCGGCTTACCTCCTGTAAATTATTTAATCGTATGGAGGACTATTTAACCTAAAATATAATTTCACGTATTAAGCCCATTAACGGTTATGATAAAACGACTGCAAAATATTAGCCGATCACCCGTCACACTCAAAACGACCACGCGTCGAACGGCACAGCCGGCTCTTAAGGCGCGAGATGGACGTCAGTAGGATTTCACGGGCCTCCGGCAATGACGTTAGGTTCTTACAGAACCGTCTTTTTTTTGTTTTGTTTTTTTGGGGGGGGGTTTTATCTCACGTGTAAATTAAACTCATAATAATTTTCAAAACGAGGAAATAAATGACAATCTTTAGGAAAAAGAAAAATGAAAGAGAAATACTCCCCGCACCCTGTTTTTATCTGTATAAATATTTGTTTCTGATTTTTAATATTATTTCTTGTGCTCATATGTGCTGTTGAGACAGTTACAGTTGTGAATATTTTTTTTTATATTCGTAAATTTGCATTCTGTAGAGTAGTTTTGTCATTGTTTTTCTTTTTTTTTTTTCTTTTTTTTTTTCCTTTTTGTTTTTCTTTCATTTTATTAAGGGGTGTAGCAGAAACTTGCACGACACAAAAAAATTTACAAGTTAAATGCTGCAGTTTTTAGAAGAGTGAAGAAAAATTTAAAAAAAGCATATTTATTCTCAAAAGCTAAAAAAAAAAAAAGGTGTAAAATGCATGAAGTAATATTTACAAAAAACACCAAAAATAATAATAAAAAAAATGTCAAAAAGTTGTAACCTCAACAAAAGTGTAGCGTTTAAAATTTAAACAAAAAATAGCTAATATATTGTGTTTTTGGCTGGTTCGCTTTTTTGTTGTTTTGTTTTAAATGTTTTGTTTTTTTTCTTTCTTTTTTTGACTATGAAATACATTTGTGTATATTTTCATATAAGAAGTATGCACTGATATGTTTAAAAAATGATATATATTGCTTTTTAAAAGTGTGGTTACTTACCAAAGTCTCTGTCTATGCTTTCCCTTTCTGAAATGTTAATGAGTAATCTGACCATTGGGTCTTCGAGATACCAACCACTTTGACATTAGGTGGTCCCAACATATGCATGTCCCCCTGGCAACAAATGGTTCAGTCCACCATGAACACTCCCATTCGTTTCAGCCATTCATCTCACTGCCATTGAAGGTACCAAACTGTGGGTGGGGGGTAAAGAGGGGTGAGAGGGACATGGGTATTTAGTTGCGGCATGGGCTACACTCATCGACACATTTATTCTCAAAAAAGTACCTGTCCTTGTGTTTTCTACCAGGTGGCAACATTACCATATTACAGGTCAACTGCCCGGTAATAGTCTTAAAATGGCGTTAATAGGCGAATCCTTGTGTTTGTCTACATAGGAGAAGAGGCAGACACCCAACTTGACAATAGGTCTCCTGGGTTTATAAGGTCACAATTTAATAAGGAGAATGGATATAGCCATATTGGTCCAAGAGAAGATGGAGCTTCTTTAGTCAATGAAGATATGTTTTATTGGGCCAACAACAAAAAATGTAGTTGCATAAGCTTTGGGGACCTTGGGGGTCTCCTCTTTAGATGGGATCATCTGAAGCCACTTTCTCTTAAGAAGAAGGCCCTGAAAACATATGTGGCTCTACATCTTTTTCTATGGTGGCCCAATATAATCACCTACGACAAAAGACTCCATTTGTGGTCAAGTGAAAGGACCATATAGCCTTCTTGACTCATGAGACAGGCTCGTGATATACCACTGGGGCTGTTTTGTTTAAAATCTCGTCCGTTACGTGATGGAGCCTTATGTTCGCGGTGAAAACATTAGCATTATCACCACTTACGATTCTCCTGTTGTTTGGATTCATTCTTTCACAGGTTAGGAAGCCTAGGAATTACTTTACATGTCAAGAATGTACTGATAAAAGAGTTTATTCCATGAGTTGTGGCTTGAAAAGTCTTATTTCAACACCCCCAACTAAAAATCACCATTTAGTGAGCAAAAGCCAGTTGATTAATAGCTACCTACTAGGAGAAGCACATTGGGATGATTTCGTTCAGATACACTAATCTTGGGACAATTTATAATAAAATAATAAACAAACTGTTTAAAGAAAAAAATGAGAGGGCTAAAAAAAAAAAAAGTTGGAACGGTTGTGCCAATCTAAAATTAGAATCAGTTTGCCCTTCCTAATAGTGTTTCAGTATGAATATAATAAAATGTCCCAAATTATACACACTGTCCTGTTCTTTTCCCCTACCAATGCAGCTTTTATATCTTAAGCCTCAGCGGGGTATAGAGCAGGGGGTACGCAATGGGAGGAAGACTTCCAGCTATAGAATCTATAACGTCCATGATGCATGGTCAGCTCCGTGGAAAATGCCGGAACCGATTACTTGTGGAATCGTTTTTCCATGAGATCCAACATAATAATCTGGAATATAAAAGACGCAGTGTCAGCGTAATATGTCCCGCTTAGTTGCAGCTCTACGCTAAACAAGTGGGACGTGGCTGGAATAAATGTTTTTATCATCATGGCCAAGCAAGTCAGGAGCAAAGATGAATTCCAGTCTGCGGAATTCATTGCAGTTCCACGTTCCATCGCACGTGATACATCTTGATAATGGCCTCCCACTTCTCTGAGTGTACCCAAAACACTTTAAGGATTGTGAGATTTAAGTGCAAATCTCACGGTTTTCAAAGTGCCTTCAGTCTGAAAAAAAAATCATCACGGATACTAAATTTTATTGGAATGCTGAATAATTGTTTCCTTATTTAGGGTTCCCTGGTAGAGGGTAACTATAATCTCTGGGGAACAAACCATCACTGCCATCATTCATCTTTGAACCCATTGAAAGCCACCTAGAAGTTAACTTTTTTTGTGAAAAGTAGATGTTCACTATTCATCAGTTATCTACCATGGCATCCTGAGGGCTTCATAACCACAGCATGGTCAAGGGGAGATGCAACGTTGTGGACCGCTGCGGCCTTGGAAGGTAGGCCAAAGAACCAATGGTCAGGGAACATCATTTCTGGATTTTGAATAAACCAAACTGGTTACGGGTCAGAGAGAAGAAGGTCCGTTTGCCTCCATTGAACATTTTTGTGTTGACCACTGTCCATTCCTATACATCCGTCAGTGGTCGCCCACTTGCTTCTAGACCATGCATGTCTTCAGTCATCACACACCAAGACGCTTCCTCCATCCATTCAATGTCTTCATCACGTTTATCTCATGTAAATATCAACTTCTCTTAATTCTTGACTTGGAAACCTCATGTCTTCTCTTGCATCACCACGAAAATCTTTCCTAGATCTAAATCTGTGCTGGATACTTTAGAAGATCCCTGAAGAAGATATTGTAGATTGACCACTTAGGAAAGACTTTCATGTTGGGTCAAACCACACCTCAACCCTGTCCACTACATAACTTAATGTTTTATTCTTTTCTTCTTTGATGTTTAAAAACACCTTCACGCAGTTCCTTACTTTATCCATAACGCCCTCGATTTCTTCATACCTGCCCTGAGTCGTTCTCGCATTTGTCTCTTGTAAGCAAAAATAAATGTACATAGCAAGTATGGACACGTAGCAGAATGCTTAAAGTACAGGGAACGTTTTTTTTGTTGTTGTATTGATATGAAATGAAATTATATTTTTGTCAGAGTATATTGTAATAATACTGACTTTGAAAATGACGGTAATATGTACAGCTTTTTATGGTTTGATTGCCCCCTGTCTTCTCCTCCTCCTCCCCTATTTCCCTCTCTTTTACCCCAAGAATTTTATAGATAAGAAGGGCGCATATTATGTTTCATTGTAGGACAAGTGTTTGATAAAAAAAATAAAATAAATAAGCAATAGTTAAGGTTAGGCGGAGAAGTGACGATGTTTAGTAAGAAGCTGAGATGCGTTTTGTGTAAATATTTGTCCACTTTTTTATATTTTTGGTATGCAGAGTTACGGCTGTAATGATTATGCAGAAATGTCCATTATCAGCTCATATATTTAAGTGTGAAATTACCCTAATCCAAAACACACTCATTCATACTTTATATCAGTAATTGCCCTTAGAAAACTGTTGTGTTCCTTGTGCAACCTGTGATTTTGTTTTACGACTCCAGACAAGATGGCTGCCAGGTGTTGACAAAATGGCCGCTGGTTACGATGTCCCAGAGGCGTGAATCGCTTAACTGCACCTCCACGTGCGTTTTTAGAATGGGCTTGGAAGATTAATTGATGAAACCCGCACCCTTATTGGCCAGCTTCAGTACTTTTTCTAGTCTTAGACTATGCCGCTGTCTCGTTCATAGCAACCGTCAGCATTATGCAAACAAAAATACATGTATGTATGTTCACGAATTACGCTTTGGCAATAAAAAAAATAACTTTTTCCATAAAGTGGGCAGTTTAATATTTATCACCCTACCTGTATATATTAATCATTTTTGGTATATTCCCTGATGGGGGATGTAGTGTACTCAGAATCGTCTCTTGTTTAATATACTACAAGAGCCAATCTACCCTTGTTTTTGTGTAATATGGTGGAATGGAGCGTGTCCCAAGGTTGGGCAAGGATTCCTGGTTTAGAACTATTTAAATCCTTAATTTTCCCCAATATAGTGTTATATTTAAAATGCACGACTATCAGTCTGCCGTGGAAGGATGGCTGCCACCAAGTGCCAGCCTCGATCGGTGGCTTTGCCAGTACAGATGGCTCAAGTAGTTGCATAGTAGCGATAGCATCTTGTATCCAGTAAGCCAGAGAAATAATAGCTTTCCTAGAACGGAGGGTGGACTCCAGCCTTATTGATGATCTTCAGTTTATGTCCCTTTAAGGCCACCGTCCCAGGGGGACAAAGCTTTCAAAAAGCGCCTATCAGCCTTTTCTACAGTTGTCTCCTCTAGTAATTTATGAGTAATGGCAGTGAGCTTGAAGGCATCTCTTGGAAGGAATTTGGTCATTTATGTCACTAAACATGGACAACTTCAAAGTGTCTTCAAACAGTCCAGACATCTGAAGTCACACCGATTGTGCTAACGCACTCTGTCAATTCTCTGTTCTGATGTAGAGTTTGACATGGACTTGGGAGAAATACTCCTTAAACTTAGGAAAGACGACCTAAAACGTTTTTTTTTTTTTCTGTGAATCTGTAGGTTGAACGTCCGGAGGTGCCGCACCAAATCTTCTCTGGACTGCAAAATAGATGTCTCAGGACTTTTTTTCCTAGACCTTGTAAACTAATTGCAACTGTAGTGGCTCAGAGGCGGCTTTGTGAGTAGACTTAGTGAATAGAGGACATAGGAGACTTGTATTAGATTGATTTGCATACTCTACTGCACTTTGGGTAATTAAACATTTGTACATTTGGACTGTTGTGTGCATTTGCCTTCTTATTTATTGCAATTTCATCAGTATAAGCTTATTGATAGACATCGGATAATTGTAATTTTTTTCCTTGATTATTTTGTATATTTTTTTCCGATAGAGCTGCCACTTTCACTGGAATCTCGGATTATTATGTATCGATTTATATAGCATCATGATATTCCGCAGCGCTGTACCCTTGCAGCTAGTTAACGCAGGAGCTGTAGGTGCTCACAGATGACATCATCTTGGGTACAACGATTTAAAAATCTAGTTTAACCTCAATTGGAGGGTTATATTTGGAAATGCATATGGACGGTCTGAAGGCAGTTGGAAGGGAAGGGTTTATGGTTAATGTTATTCAGCAAGAAATTCAGTGCTGACTTGGTCTTTAAAGCTCTACAGAAAACTGCATGGCAGTGACGTGGAGACTCGTGTCAGGTTTGTGTGATACTGCTGAGTTGGCATTCCCAGTATTGCCAAACCATGGAGAACATTAATTCCCTTATAAACAAGGTCAATTAGTCCAAGTTGGGCAGTTTTTGGCTACTTGGGCATCTCCTGACTAGCTCTTCTGGTCGAAGATGAAACATCAGTATGGAATCCAGCTTCCCATTGGGTAGAATTTATCTGGCCAACCTCCTATTCGGTAGAATCTAACCAGAATTATCCATTAACTCGTTCTGGAATTCTAGTGACCAAGCAAATATCACAAACCCTACAGACCAACAAACTCATGAAGGCTCAAGGCTTTATCCAGATTCGTATGTGGCCTATGAAAGAGTACGTCCCATTGGCTTGCGTCTCAGTCAAAGAGTACGTCCCATTGGCTTGAGTCTCAGTCAAAGAGTACGTCCCATTGGCTTGAGTCTCAGTCAAAGAGTACGTCCCATTGGCTTGAGTCTCAGTCAAAGAGTACGTCCCATTGGCTTGAGTCTCTGTCAAAGAGTACGTCCCATTGGCTTGAGTCTCAGTCAAAGAGTACGTCCCATTGGCTTGAGTCTCTATCAAAGAGTACGTCCCATTGGCTTGAGTCTCAGTGAAAGAGTACGTCCCATTGGCTTGAGTCTCAGTCAAAGAGTACGTCCCATTGGCTTGAGTCTCAGTCAAAGAGTACGTCCCATTGGCTTGAGTCTCTATCAAAGAGTACATCCCATTGGCTTGAGTCAACTCGATTCCTGCCACTCGTTTCTCTTCCTCTATTCATTTTCTTTTTAATTCTTTTGTTTTTCCTGTAATTTCTCCCCCTCCCCTCCTCCCCAGGATGGCAGCACTTTTACGAGATGTCTTTCCTTGGTTTAATATTATTTATTTGTGCTGTATGGTGATGCGTTATTGTATATTATAAAGTAAGAACACACAGGAAAAAAAAATGAGTTTTGTTTGAAAACTCTCACTATATTTGTTGTAAAAAAAAAATAAAAAAGTTTACTATTAAAAAATACACGTTTCTGATATGCTGTGTGTGCCTCTTGCTTCCCCCAGTTAAATCCTAGTTCTTACACATCTTATCCTTCGTCCTCGAGAAAGAACGTGTATGTCTTTGCTTGTTCAGATTTCTGTGACTACACCCACATTTTTACAGACTATAGCAGAATTTAGGTTTTTCAAGCATAAATCACACATCTTATAAGACGGACTAAACAGGTATTCCAACAGCTGAGATGCGCTTACTTATCGCATAAATGGAAATGTCTAGTTACCTTTGTGATTAGAGAAATTGGGCCAAATTCTCACCAAGCAGGCTCCCTGAAAGCAACAAATTGGCCTAGGGACCCCCATAGTACACATCAACCGGTTGTGTACATGCATTGAGCCAACATGTGATGGAACCTTTTTTGCGGAATACTGGGTTTTAGTGCTTTATTATTACCCCAATAATTTGCCCCGAAAGCATCTTACATGCTTTATCCACTAGATGAGTTCCTGGTCTTCAAGGTATCCTTCCTTGTCCTGTTCAGGTCGATCAGCTGCCTGGACCGCAGCTCCCGTCAGTTTGCCTGTCTATGGCGTTTCCATATTGTCCCTTTTGGTTTTATCCCGTCTTATTTTCAACAGGGTTTCTTTTTGCTCGTGAATCTCCATGCTGCAGCAGATTGTTTGCTGTTGCAGAGGTTCACAGAGTCAAGAGGAAAGATTACCGGTGACTCGGCTAATGGATAAAGCATTTGGAGCAAATTATAGGGTTGTGGGTCTTTGCAAGCACAGACCGGTAATCTGCATTAGTTCTCCGCTGCCAAGGGGTTAAAGAGCAAACTACAGCCTTGCTCAATGGCAGCAGAGAAAGAGCTAATGGGAGAGAGTTTATATGTCTTATTCCCACCATACTTCGCGCAATGATTTCCCAGTTATGGCAACTGTATAGTAGTAGCACCAGACTTCTTGGATACTTTAGAATATTCTTATGTAATTTGTAGAATTTCCCTGCAAATAACAGCAAATTGGCTCATGTAATCTTCCCATTTACTTTATATAGTTTAAGAATGGCTTTAATTATAACACTTATTTAATCTTTATTTGTGTGTAATATTCAGAAAAGCCTTAAACCTATCCCATGCAAGTTTAAATTCCCTCCCTAGATCAACCTTTACCACTTCTGCTGGAAAGCTGTTCCACTTAACTCTCTGTCTGTGAAGAAATACTTTCTTATATTACATCTAAGCCTCTGACCCTTTGGTTTTAGATAATGATCTCTAACCCTGGTATGTCCTGTCCTTGGAAATATACTTTCTTTAATCTCTTCTCGCTACTTATGTTATGGAGCCCATGGATGCAATACTCAACAATGCCACTAGAGGGTACTCAAACCCTACAGCTGATCGGTAGGTTATATTATTTACAATTAAGATATTTATTACTATTCTTACATATTTTGTAAGTATCTGGATTAACAGAAAATGATATAGTTTATTTTTTTTTGTACAGAAATTTTTAACCATGCTTTAGTAGTGGGGTTTTTTTTCATCATACTGTACCTAAAACATTGGTATTTGTTTTTGAAGCAAATATAATTTTTTTTATAGATGTCTTAGTTAAGATATTTTTAAAAATGATATATATTTTTTCCTGCATCCAGATTTAACCCCTTAAGGACAGTGGGCGGTCCCTAAACCCACTGAAAACAATGCATTTTGAGCCCGTACATGTTATCAACAAAATAAGACCTGTCCCAGGTGCTGAATTTGCATCAATTGTAGGTTATGTTGTGTATTGAGATAAACCCCCCACTAGATGGAGCTCTCCACCAGTATTATTTACCTCCAATCGCTAAAATCTCTGTGACGGACTGACCCGTGAGAAGATCCATTTATCGACCAACGTATTCATAGACTTGATGTAAAGTCGCATAAGCTTTCATGGCCTCAGAGGTCCCTTTTTCACATACAGATGAACGCAATATAAACTGCATGACACAGATTAATCGTGGTCTCTTAAAATGTTAATTGTTTAGCAGAAAGTGTCTTGGTGATGGCGCGCAACGGACACAATGAACTCAACGGAGAGAGAGAGCTTTATTTACTTAAGAGACTGAAATTTCATACTCCGGCAACCTTATCCTGCAAAAGAGCTGAGTTAACCCTGCATAATGCATAATTAAAGTAAAGCCAGACACTCACTGAAGTTGACCCTTCATAATGCAGAAAGCAGCTACTTTGAATGTTCAACTGTCCTTTAAACACCCAAGTTAATGAATAAAAAACAAATACAAAGTTTGATAGCAGAAGATCCCCTCTGTCCACATAGTTTGGACTGAAACCTTATTACAAAAGCCATGGCCAACCAGCGAGACGATGAGACTTCATACAAGGGGCACTTATTTCAGCTCCCAAATGCTAGGGGGGTCTGGAGGAATGAGGGACCAAATTGCTGACCCTCTTGACAGGACAGGTTGCAACCAATTTCACAATTTTTGGGGGCAAATTTGCTAAAGATGATAGCTTTTTCTTTCATCGTCTAACAGGGTACAACTCTAGTCTGTACCAACATTTCCGGGCCATTGTAATATGTTCATTTTAAGTATGCCCAGTCTACCCATCGTGCCCACCGTAGACCTCTAACAAGGTCAACTTTTTTTCCAAAAGCTTTTTATAATGAACAAAAACAACAAAAACGTAAATGAAGTTATATTTACAATTTGAAAAATATTACTGTTATAGGGAATTATTTCTGAAAAAATGCAACAAATTGACAATGGGGGAGGTGTTTTATTTATTTATTTTTTTTAAATTTTTTTTTCGCTTCTGCTTCGCGTGTCCAGATTGCGTCTAAAAGGTATGAATTTCATCACCTTGCGCTGATCTCGTTTTCTGCCAATTAAACACGTTAAACGGCCAAGAATCAAAATAAAAAAAAAAAAAGAGGGGAAAGATCAATTTACAGATTACAGCCCCCAACGAAGGCCTCTCGGATTCTTGCAGCCTGGAAAACAATCTTGTCGTCCTTCAAAAGAACCGGTGATTATATTTGTTGGGCTAATAAGGATGAGAAATTTGGAGAGCTGACAGGTGACCGGGACGCCTGGGAATCGGCGTTCTTGGCTTAAGGGGATGAGACGTTGTTGGAGTAACCAAAGTCTGGCCACAGCAGGAGTCTACAAACCACCGTCCGACATGGCCAGATCTGATTGTACAATCGTCCAGACACAAAACACGGTGGCTTCCCCTCTATTGTGATGTAAAACTCTGGTGTTAAAAGATGATTACAGGCCAGCGCGATGACAATATTATATCCATGACTAATCCCACAGTTTTGCTCTCTCTCTCCCAGTCTCTCCCAACCTCCCCCACCCTTTACCCTTGTAATGTCTTCGACAACAGAGTGGTATCCAAACCCTACGTGATGGGGCTTTCTCTTCTCATCCAGGGAGCTCGGGCTCATTACTCCAAACAGCTGGGTCACACCTTCTTCTCACGCCCGCTGGGCAAATTGGCAGATCATAGATTTTCCAACAAAGGTGATAAAAAGGACGTCCCTCGAAGCTAACACAGATACATTCCCAAGGTCTGCTTAAAAGGGACAACTCTGACCCTGTGCCCGATGATCCATTTTAGTAACAAATCTAACCACGTAGAACTTTCTGCATTAAACCACGTTTAATATTACTTTGTCGTTCCCTTTTTTAGCTTTTTTTTTTTTAAAAAAAATCCTCCCCTTTTAGCTTTTTGGGAAACCGCTTTGCGTTTCAGATATCGTCCTCAAATGTTCTCAGGTCGTAAGATTTTAACCCAATAATTTAATGAGGTTATAGCTAACATTTCTCTTCATATTATTTCCATTGTCTTGTAATCATTTTGATTTAGTGGAGCGTTATGTTTGAAGTGTTTACATTAACGATTAACCCAGAGGTCGATCCCAAGATATTCTAAACTACGGCGATACTTCCAGCGCTAGCAGGCGTACTCTGGAAAATGTTTGGGGAGATGTATGATGCTGTACATTGCTATGCAGACGTGTTTTACAGTGTACGGCATTCCTACATAGAGCAGTATACCAGTCGAGATGGTCTGCTGCCAAACCACGCGTCTTTCCCGGGATGCGCGCGAAGCATATGGCACCTGTGTTTCCCAATCTCCTTTTTGCGTAATATTTCATACGTTGAGAAAAAAACGCGGCCCAATGCCAAAAGTAGGTGTCGAACGACGTGCATGGATTTTCGGGGGACACCACTGTGGGAAATCATATGTTTGGGGACGCTGTTTTGAGTTTGCAGCTGAATTCATCATCGCGTGGTTTCCGGGGACGTATTTTGGCGCTGTATAGTTTTCTGTTTGGCTACCGATTTGTCATTGAGAACCAGCGTCTGAGATGTGGCCTCCATATGGCGGATTATATGTGATAAGTGAAAATGATCTGTTATCAGATGCGTGGGAACTGCTTATAAAGGGGGATAGAGGCAGCGGCAGTGATGGCAGTGATGGAGCAGGGGCAAAGAGAAGGCCCCCAGGGGGATTAGGTAGACCGGCTCCTTGTCCTGGCTTAAAGCCAATGTACTGGAAGCAAAAAGGTGCAGAATGGTAAATAAGCAGGAATCCCCAGGAACGTTATCGCCACGACAATCGCTTCATGTTCAGAACTTTAGCTCATTATGACCTAAGAGGAGTCAGGTACAAATAGGGATTCTGGTAATAAAAAATGGCCCTATTTCTATAGCAACCAATAGACTGGTCAGCAAACAAGCATTTAATTGGTTGTTATGGCGATAGGACCATTTTTCATATTCTGCACCAAAATCCGTAGGGTTAACCGAAGCCCGGTTTGCCGATCCTTAACACAGAAATGAGTCTGGCGCTCATTAAAAGGAAGGATCCAATATCTTGCCCTTTTTCATTGTAGCCGTCGTTCGGCCCTTTGTGGTATAATTTTTTTTTTTCTTGTTCGAACACTGGATCAGCAAGCATCAAAGGCAGCCTACGGAGAGGAGGAAAAAGGGCCTTTTACACCAAGATCAGGCCTCTAACCCGCAGGAACAGGGGCCTGTGTGAAAGCAACACCCACAACAACGGTGTCCCAACCCTAATAAAAACCCGTTAAGTTTTGTAATCGGATTAAAAAGCTCCCCTTCTCTCTCTCTGTTCATCGTCTTCAACCTATTGGCTAATGAGCAAGGTCAGGCCTGGAACGTCTACGTCGAAACGGAGAACTAATGATTCCTCCGACCCGACGGCAAACAATTTCCGGAGGCCTGAAGCTACCGCAGAACTTCCGTGCGTCCTATGTACCCACTGAAAAAATTTGAGGACAAAAAAAGTGTGTGTGGGGGAAAAACTGGACAAATATACTGCCTTTGTAACCCATGATTTTTTTATTTTATTTTTTTGTGGGTAAGGTGCATATAAATTCATTTTGTTTGTTTGCCAAAAGTATAAATCTTTTCCCTAAATGGATCCTAAAAGTGGGTAATCTGAAGCCAATGAAAGCCTAGATTTATAAAATGTAGAGCTAAAAAGTAAAAACATACAAAAAAAGAAGAGAATTTTTCCTTTCTCTTCCAAAAAAAATGTATAATATTAATTTATTATTATTACTATTATTTATAAAGGTGAAAATGTTGTAGGTTTCCCTCTTTGTTTGATACATTATATTTATAAAAAAAAGCATCTGATGACTTAGATTGCCTCTTTTTGTCTGTAGGGTGTAAGATGTTTAATTTCCCAGGAACTAATAGAATGTTAACCCAACACAGTGGGTTTTTTTTAAAATTCTCTTCGTAATAATGTGAAATGCCAGTAAATTAAGGTACAAACAAAAGGATTTTTTTTTTTTCTTCTTCACGGGCTACAGAGGTTTGCTAAATGGGTCTGGGATTGTGGGAGAACATTCATTGAGCGAGTCCCTTAGAATGTAAGCTGCGCGGCCCCTGGGTGAGGTGCCTTGTTTAAGAGGGCAGTGCTCGGGGCTAAAGGTTCAAGTCAATGAACAAATTGCTTCTCCGTAGGAGGTGCTGTTCTTCTGAGGTTCCAAGTAATCATCGCAGCTTTGGAAACAGATGGTTCGACCAACCAAAATAAACCTGCCGGGCTTCTTTTTTTTACTCCAAAGAAGAAATAGCCGAAGCTAGGTTAGATTCAGGGTTGATTAAGGTTCACTGAGCCCGGGTCATTAGATAACTTGCCTATTATAGCCATTAACGCTATTGTCTAAAATTAAATTTCCACCCCCTTTTCTATTTTTTTTTTATTTTTTTTACAATTCTATTTGACCTATATGGAAACTTAAACAAAATGGAAATTGGGTTTATTTGCAGAATATATGGAATTCTGTAATTTTCCCTAATTATGAAACAGGATTTCTTGGGGGTAATAATAGGCTCTGTGGTAATAGCACCCATAACGTCACCGTGGCCTCATATATTTTAATAAAGAATGTTTTTTTATATATATATATATATATATATATATATATATATATATATATATATATTTATTTTTTTCTTCTTCTTCATTAGCTGGTAGGATCACCAATAAGAAGTTTTATTTATTTATTTATTTATTTTTGTTTCTTAAAACATAAAAGAGGACGTTTTCCAAAGAATTCAAACATATGGCGCCCCCTACGGACGGGGTAACACCTAAAAAAATAGGCTATAAGAATATATATTTTGCCCTAACAATATTTTTTCCATATTGGGTCAAAAATACATAGTGATGGAAGATCTAATATTTTAATATAGGAAGCTGTCACACTCATTTTGTTATATTGTTTCAATGTTTTTAAATGGGTAAGATGTTCAAAGATCAAACGCTTACCGCGGTGATCCTGGATGATTTTGGGTCAGATCATGTAAATATTGCAATAAAGCGTAATATGGGTGTCAGTACCCAAAAAGTGTTATGTGATAGGATTGATACCGGTCTGGTAAATCCATTGTATTTTTGATAATAAGATATGAATAAAAATTAAAGAAAAGCCCACAAAGATCCATTTGGGAGTGGAAATAAAAGGACTGGTTCAGCCCGATGACTAGTAATGGGAGAATTAGTCTTGAAATATGTGAAATTGCACCTTGACCCATATGTAGCTTTTAAGAAGCCCCTTCGTAGTTAATTATCCCAGAGAGGGGCAGCTCTTAAGGGGTGTGGGGGGGCACAGATAACTCGCAGCGGCCGTCATTGGAAGTGACAGCGTGAGAATTTGCTTTCTCCCACCCCAGAAAACGCAGCTCTTTGTTTACCGAGGCATATGCACAGGGAAATGAGAGGGACAGAAGGACGGGGATAATGGAGCGGACTTCCCATTTAATTACACAGAGCGCAGCCCGTCAGCCGGCAGATCCCAAATCATAATGATCATCTAGGTAGCGGGTGGGAGAAACGCGCAGAGAAAGTCCCACATATTGATAGGATTAGGGAAATGGTGGGGGTTATGGACGTGAAGAGGAATCCATTGCTTTGGAAATGGTTTGAACTGTCTGAAATGAAACCGCGGTAATGTTCTAGATGGAATATCATCTATAACATTATTATTATTATTAATACATATTTTCCAGCTCTGACAACCATAAAAGGCATATAGGAGGCATGTCATGCAAATTTCCCTTTATTTCCCACAATCCCCCAGTGTACATCGCATTGGAATTGTCCAATACAATGCATCGCTTTATCAGTCACCGGCATGACTGATACTTCCCAACATTAAAAAATGGCAAGAGGGGCACTCTTGCTTTGGGGGATGTGGTCGTTAAATTCATTAAGCCGTTTCCTGCTGTTTCTATACACATTATCGGGGCTTTTAGGGCCGTAGAACCCTGCAATACCCTCATACCCAGCAAACATTCTGAACTCCTAGAAAAGAGGGGGCATCAGGGGTTTGGGGACAAAAGAGATAGTAAGCAGGGACACTATTGATGTATGGGCATTAATTGGTTTGGGTATATATATATATATATATATATATATATATATATATATATATATATATATATTAGGGTTGCCCCAGATTCTTGCATAGTTGACCACATTGTACTTTGTATCCCTACCTCCAGAGAGATTGGCACAATTGTGCTCCACTTATCATCATCATCATGGCTTTGATATTCCACAACAGCTCTAGTGCCAGATGTTTTTTTTTATTATAATGAACCAGCTGTCCCGGATTCAGCGGGACTGTCCGGATTTGCACAGTGCCACGATGGAAGACTGAGGGCAGCTAGCAGCGAAAGCAATGCCAGCTTTTAAAGATGGTACCTGATGGTCACATTTTCAATCAGGAACCACCTGTAAGGAACAGCAAGTCCTCCACATCGTCACATCACGGGAAACAGAAGAAGAGAAGTGGATATAGCCGCTAGTAAGAGTCATCACAAACGATAACCCCACATTAATAATGACAGTGATCCGCTTACCGAGTGCGGTGGTAGAATATTGTTATACAAAAAGGTTTAACGTTTTTTCATTGGTGACGCTACTTTGCTGAACCACATAGCTCCTGATGGGTTATAGTGGTTTGCAGACAATGAACAAAGAGCCTACGATAATGTTGAACGTTCCTCCATTAAACCTGCATGTATGGGAACCTTGGCATTCATGCCTCATGTCTCGCTGAAAGGCAGCTGGTCTCTTGAGAGCGAGACCCCTGTAATCTCTGCGACGTCTGAGCGCTGCTCCGGTGACACCTGTAGAAGACGGGAGATTGTGAGATAAGACAATGACAGCAACCATATGGCCAGAGCGCACAATGCGCTGATGAAAGGGAGCGGGGCTGGTAAAACGGAGAGGCGGGTGGCAGAGTCTAAACCCACAAAGTGACCGTTTGTGTGGAATGATCCCGTAATAACCCCCTTTGCGAAGACAGCCACCTCTGTACAGAGATACAGAGCGTCTTGGACAGTCTTTCTATCCCGCTCCCAAACCGCGGCATTTCGAATTGCCCCCTCGCTTGGAAACAGGGTCTGCTCGATGACACAGAATAACATCCGCATGCCCCCTGCTACAATCTGAACCCCCCAAATAAAGAATTCCTGATTAAAGTGTTGCATTTATGTGCGCCACGCTTGTCTGAACATCACCCAGACCTACAATGGAACTTTAGTTGTATCTTGGAGACATTGGAAGCCGTGTTCAAATGAACACAATCAGGCAAAATGAATACATAGATTTAATTACATCGAGTAAGAGGGTAGACTTTTCGCCGCCGCTATAGGCTATAGAGATCAAGACCTTATGGTTTGCGTTCATAGTAAAAAAACAAAAGAAAAGAAAAACTACAGAGAGATTTATTAAATTAATTTTATTTCTGAAGAAACCAAAACGGCATTAAAAAAAAGTGTCCTTTTAAAGGTGCTGCTCCGCAAACTTTATTAGCATTAGAATTGATTTATTTTTTATGTCCGAGTGGAACGGTCTCTTTAATGGAATCAGTGTATATACATATGGCCAGGCTGGGATTTTCAGGGATTGACTTGTAACATGTATATGTACATATGTGTTTAGATTGAAAAAGTATAGCAATCCTAATATGCGGAGAGGATTAGATGTAGCGCTTCTGTGTCATTTATGTGCATTTTATTTCGTTACTGCTGAGCGTCAGAGGCTTAGATGTAATCTAAGGAAGTTTTACATTTCTGAGAGGGTGGTAGATAAGTGGAATGGCCTCCCGGCAGAAGTGGTAGAGGGTAATACAGCGAAGGTGTTTATATATGCACGGGATAAGAATATGGCTCCTGAATCTAAGACAAGGCCAATGACTGATTATGGTTTGAGTCTTTACAGCAGGGGAATCCGGCGACGGGATGGGGTGAATGGGTCTGAAATTGTATGTTTCTATTCCGTATTTGTTAAATCCAGTCCTCATATCCTTCTGCAATAGTGCAGGCCTTCAGGATCTCCCTAGATGATCACAGGTGGGTTAATCAGCATTAGCGGCACCTGGGGGAAGAAACTTATCATTTTGGTAGAGTGGGGTATGCAAACAGACGCATTCATATGTATAGAAAGTGCCTAAAATATACTGCGGAGACAAATAGAGGATTCTCCAAAAGCCTGGACTCAATACAGATCATCGGGGATCACACAATAATAATTTATACAGGGTAACGGAGACGAAACCAGCTGGATAAATCAAAGTGAGTTAGTATGGCTTTAGAAGCTATATATATATATATATATATATATATATATATATATATATATATATATATATATATATATAATGTGTGTATAGTTTTTTTTATATTATAATATATATATATATATAATGTGTGTATAGTTTTTT
Source organism: Spea hammondii (assembly GCA_029215755.1). NCBI lineage: Eukaryota > Metazoa > Chordata > Amphibia > Anura > Pelobatidae > Spea > Spea hammondii. The sequence continues at coordinate 28,400,259 of JARDYJ010000012.1, read as the reverse complement.
TTTATATTATAATATATATATATATATATATATAATGTGTGTGTATAGTTTTATATATTATAATATATAACATGTCTGTATACAGTTTTATATAATCTGATATATATATTTTTTTGTTTATATTTTAATATACTTTGAATATATTTTTTGAAGATTTATTATTGGTCAGTTACTATTATTATTTTATTGGTTGTATATTAAAGGTTTTAGCATAGATTGATAGGTTTTTAAACATAAATCCACAGCCATTTTTTTTTTTTTTTTTTATTGTTTAAGTTTCACACAATAATGACAGGAAGGGATGCCAGATAAATGTATCCAGAATAAAGAAAGTTGTTTTGTCTGATATATAAACACAATGTAAACAGATAAATCTGCTTCTGGGGTTTTTATGCCATTGGCGAAAAGTGGTCTTACCACCAGGGCAACCAATGGATGAGTCCTGCACACTGGAACATTCCATTCGTTGTCATGGGGATAAGAACAGTTTTCAATGTTTGCGCCAGTTTTTATATATATGAGGTAAATATAAATTCTTCTAAATATATAGCCTGTATAAAGTATATATGTGAGTTAAATCTACATAACACTAAATATATATCCTATAATATAGGCTGTATAAAGTATATATGTGCGTTAAATATACATTACACTTAATATATATATCCTATGAAATAATCTGTATAAAGTACTTATGTGAGGGAAATCTACATTGCACTTAATATATAGCCTGTTATATATACTCTGTATAAAGTATATATGAGGCATGTATACATTTCCTTTAATATATATCCTATTAAATAGTCTGTATTAAGTAAATATGTGAGGTAAATTAACATTCCACATATATATATATATATATATATATATAATCATATTATATAGTCTGTATAAAGTATTTATATATAGTCTGCATGTAATAGATATGAGGTAAATAATATACAGCCCCTGTATTCTGCATTAAATGCATGTGAGGTAAATATACTGCAGATGTAAATGTAACCCCAGTATTGATTAGGGAATCTTGGACACCCTCAGGGTTCTAGCAATGTAAGCTGTACCCCATAGCCACTAAGTGTCCCTATGTACTTTGGCCAGTCCCTTTTTGGGCCCCAAACCCCTGATGTCCCTCTTTTCTAGGAGCTCAGAATGTTTGCTGGGTATGATGGTATTGTAGGGTTCTACAGCCCTAAAAGCCCCAATAATGTGTATAGAATAGCAGAAAATGGCTTAATAAATTAAATAAATCCATTATTTTTCTTTTAATTAACCCGCTCAGTTACCCAGCAATAGGACACAAAGTCACATAAGCCGAGCCAAATCACCTATTAACAAAGTTGACCCTTTTTTTGGTAATTTTTACATTTTGGTAAAGAATTAATAGGAATTTTTTGTTCCTCTTTTACAGATCATCTTCTAAATGAAGATATGAAAACAATACCTGAAGAGTAACAATGTATCCAGAGAACTGGAAACAGCGAGCCAATCAAATTAAGAAGGACAGAAGATGAGAAAGGGACAGATGACAGAGAAAACATAAAAGGAGGTACGTAAGATTTTGTGATAAGCATTTTACTCTACTTTTTAATATTTTGCACCAAAATGACTCCTATTCATGTTCCAAAAAATGTACGTTTTCAGCAAGTGGGGGAGGAAACATTGGGGTGCGCTTACTCCCAAGAGCACTTCCTGTACTAATATTCCTATAACGTGCAGCACAAAAGGAAGTGTCCGGGAACCAATGATATTGCACTGCTTGAGTTTGAATAAGGGCCACTTTACCTTCGTATTCTAGAGTTTACAACAGTCTTTTTTTTCCACTTTGGAAACTGTACTTTTGTTCAGTCATTGTCCATCTTGCATTGGTTTGAAAACATAATCAAAAAGGTCAAAGGAGCATGTCTACCCCCATTCTATATTAAGGGAAAAAAATCTATTCTCATTATTATGGGTAGTTATTAGGATTCCTCTGACCTTGGCTTTCTCCAGATACTTTTTGGACCACCCTCACAATGGCGGAAACCTTTTGTGGCTGCATGTGATTATTAGACAAGGTGGCTCAATTGAAACGGCAGTTATTGTAACAACGTTTCACCCACTTCCCATTTCCTTTTGAGTCTACCAGCCCGAATGGGAACTCAAGGCCAGACCCTAACAGGTCTTCTCTGCTCGGAATCCCACAATCAAATTTCTCATTGTAACTGCACAAAAAAAAAGACCAAGTCCAGAAGCTTAGAAGTCATGTTTATTTAGAAATTGAATGTGATGTGAAAGGCTTTTTCTACAATGGGGTGTTTTTCTGAGAACGAAGCAGTAATGGCTTCTACCTTTTAAAGAGAGTCATTTGCGATAATTGCCACAAAGATTGAAGATTGACTACTTTCTGCTAATTATTCTTTTTTTTCAAAAAGGTCTTTTCTGGATTAAAATGCATCTACACAATAGTTTTCCTTAAGCTACTTCCATGCTTTATATTCACACAGGAATTTCCCCCTATCTTTGATTTTGACGTGTTGTCATCTCAACCTATGCAACAATGTTATTGTTACTTCTGCCAAACTTTTGTAACTAGACTTGGTTGTGTTGGGGGATTCAAATGAGGACGATGCGTCATAGGTCTGGCATCACTGCTGGGGTGTTGGGCAGCCAACGCATTCACCCAAATGTCCATCCTCTTGCCATCGTCACGTAAGTCACTGCCAAAGTTAAAATTTGGTGACAAAATACATACTTACCGTATTTGCTCGATTATAAGACAAGGTTTTCTTCAGAGCAAATACCCCTCCTCTTATAATCTGCCCCCAGCCTTGTTGTGCACATCTGCAAGGCTGGGGGCAGGTTGGAAAAAAAAATTAAAATATTTTTCTCAATCATAGCTTTTATTAAAAAAAAAATAAAAAAATAGTTGACATAGTTTACGTGAATTAACATTTACTAGTACAACTTTTTTCCTATAGGGATGTCTTATATTCAGGCTTTTTCTGTTTTTTCCTAAATTAATATTCAGATTTTGGGGGGGTCGTCTTATAATTGGGCAAATGCGGTACATAGAATCTGCTATCAGATCAACCCCATCTAGTCGCCCGTTTATCTTTCTGTAAAGACTCCACTCTTAATCAGTCGTTGGTCTCGTCTTAGATTCAGGAGCCATATGCCTATGCCATGCATGTTTAAACCCCCCTTACTGTATTAGCCTCTACTGCAACTGCCGATAGTCTGTTCCACTTATCAACCACCCTCTCTGTAAAGTAAAAGTTTTAGAAAAAAACATCCTTGCTTTGTTGGGGTGGTAGCAGGTGGTTCACCTACCACCAAAATGTGAACTGGAAGCCTGGGGCAGTTGGGAGGCAAAATACAACTCTGGGGAATAATGATTTTCAATTCCACAGAGGTCAATCTGGATGCTGCCCTTCCACATAACCTCTGCTAATGACCAAGGCATGTACGTCTTTAGTCTATTGACCTTTGCATTGTGGCGACGTTTACATAAGCAGCGGCTTCTCATTGTTATTTAATTTACACCGGGGCCTGTCCATAACTTGGTGTGACTAAGTAACAGGCCATAATTACATAAACAGGCTCAATCAGAACGTGTGCTCACACCCAGAATGAACCTCTAACTACTCCGCACGGATCCAGAGCTCTTGTACAAAGGTGTTTAGGAAATCAGAGCAGAAGAAGAGAAAAATGTAGTGATTTTGTTTTGTTTGTTTATTCTATGAAATTTGATTGGCCACGTCATAAGCGTACATCGCATGAGTCTATTCTAAATTCACTTGTTAAGTAAAGGCTTTTTTACCAGTTTAATTGATGTAATTGCTAATGATCCCTATTATTGATGGTCCTAGCAATACATGATGTTCCACGCTTTAAAGCCCGCCTATTTTCATGATGCTGTGGAGTGTCTTGATGACCTCAACAGGATAAAAATTCTGTAGCTCAATATTGGTTCTGGTCACATGAATGATTGAGATCCTTCAAATGGATATTGCACTAGGTTTAATTGAGATATCTGGATTGGACCACTAATCTTCAAAATTATGACAAAGCCTGCTTTTTAACAAATAAAAATATAAAAAATAAAACCATCATTAAATAACACAGATGTAAAGCAGGGCTAAATATCCTGTTTAATCCAGTTAGTAGGATTAAATTGGGACACGCTCTAAATGATCAAAATAATGCAAAAAATAAAATAAAAAAATCATGGAATTAAGGCATGCCATCTGTACACGACTGTGTCGGAATTTTGATCTTTACATTATACTGCTACAAGACAGCTACTGCTCCCTCTATTCACCCCTCCTTTTGTTTCAATTACCCATACTATTCCAATAGATTGTAAACTGTCAATAGCCCACCATTCCAATAGATTGTAAAACCTCAATAGCCCACCATTCCTGGTTGGTACTTTGTATAAAACTACCATAAGGCTAGATGGCAAGCTTACGGGCAGGGTTCGCCTGGCCCTGTTTAAACTGCACAGGGCTCCATAATTTGTTGGCGCTTGATAAATAAACGATAATAATAGTTGATATACCCTCTCCCCTACACTCATACACAGTGTACATTTTCAGTCTATGTGGGAAAACATATTTAAATCAGTACATCATATAATGCATTGTATTTGATCAGTATTCTTTTGGTTTTTTTTAATCATGATACTGTATTTGTTACAATGTATATAAAAAAGGACCGCAACATTCTTGCGATTCTGATTATATTCCATTGTTCTAAGAGAAGATCTAGCCTCCACATTATCCCCAGGGTTCTTCTGCAGCCTATTGTCTACGTTGTCTGCCAAAAGGTAAACAAGGCTTGATAGGAAATCGGTGATGATCCCTTATAAAATTATGACTTATTGGAGGACAAAAAAACATGTTGTCATGGGGTGGGGTGGAAAGGTTTCTTGAGCTGGAAAGCTTGCAATCAAACTCTCCAGTCCCCTGAGTAATAGGATGCTGTTGTTTTCCACACATCTGCCTGGTCAATGGGCTCTGACCAACTGCTTGCCACTGGCGTAAGCCGCAAATGATTCACACGCGCTTTGTGAAAGGCAAAAGAATACTGCACTTCCCTCTTCTGTTAATGAGCTGCTCGTTGAACATTCTTTTTCTTGTTAACAAGTGACCTTTTTTTTGTGGTCACAAAAGGCATTTCTAACAAGACCCTGTATAGTTGTTGTCTCTGATGTGTTTGGGAAACACCGTTCATAAGACACACAGTTTATTCCCCATAATTATTTTTTTTTCTGGACCACTGCTCACTTTATCTACCTGTAATTTTAGTTTAGCTATTTATGGCACAGTAAAATCATTCTTCCACCAGAAAAATGTAATGCTGTAGAAACCGATACAAACATCTATCTAAATCTTACAATCGGAAGATAGAGTGAGAGTAGCCGATTTTGCTTGTTGGAAGACAACATTGTGTGGGGTCGTTCCAACGTGCTCTGGCATGGAGGTGTTATGCACCCCCCCTCACGCTGTCGGGGCAGTCAATGTAGCTCACCTGTGCCAACATTTTGTTGCAATTGGTACACGGTGATGAGAAGTTGGCATATGTTCCACGGTGAGAAAACTGCACTGGCCATTGGCCTCTAATCCTCTTGGCATGTTGCTGACATGGTCAAAATGGATTCACCGGTTGATCAGATACAGATGATTAATGTCCCTTTAACTCCTACATTTATTTTACACATTGTCCTGTGAAAAAATATCTTTCCCTATCAATCTGTCTTCTTTTTTATATGAATCCATCTTATTATGGTTACACCTTATTGTTACATCCTCATCCTAAATCCTCACATCAAACTTGGCGGGGAGGGTTCTTCTGAAATGTTAAGGAGACATCTTGGTTCCCAAACAATACACGTTACTGTCTGGAATTAAGAATGTTGTGTTTATTCAAATGAGTCGACTGTATGAGAAGTTTCCCAGCCCCAAGGCTTCGCTCGTGTCCTCGCACCTCCGGTTTCCATGGTATGACCGAAGCCAGAGGCTTCTGTTTTGCATACGGATGAGATGATATACAATGAACCCATAAGCCCCTCTCGACAAAACGCCTTTGTTTAAGGATGTCTGATTCACAAGCCAATGAAATTACATCAAGATTTTTTTTTCTCATTGGGGAGAAGCAAGGGGGGCTGGTCATCCTAATTTTTTTTCCTCCCCTACGTGTACGATGATGGCATCTGTGTGATTCGGCTCTGATGCAGAGTATCCTTGTGCCACTGGGAACGGATGGAAAAAGAGTTCTCAGTTCCCATAATTCACTGCAGGAGGAGCCAATGTAGAAGAGCAGAGCTGCGCCGAGGCAGAAGATGGCGTAGTGTGCCAAATTGCTTTCTTAATTAACACACAGCAGCCGTCCAGAATTATTCCCCCCCCCCCACATCTTGCCTTTTTAAGCAGCAGATGTAATACACGCAAAGCCTGGGAATTATTCGAATAACATTGTTTGTTAGGGAAGCACCGGCATCAAACACTTGGTTTGCTATGTATGAAGATGAGCTATTGTGTTAGGTAAAAGATGAATTCCTTTTACTTTATCTGAAAAAGTAATTTTTTGTGTACGATTGACAGGAAAAAAAACCCAACTAACGGAACTAGCAGAAAAAAAACAATGCTAACATGCTCTAACCCCCTAAAAATCCAATAATCAGTATGGCAGGCAATGATCTGGAAGCAAGAGCGGCTACACCTCATTGCCTAACTAGCCAGTTGCCAAAGGCACAGAATTGGTACGTGAAACCACAACCATTACGGTCTTTGCTGTACTGGCATGAGTAGGAAAGAGGAGGACACTGGAAGCAGAGTTTGCCCAGGTTTTCTAAAGAGTAGAACATGATTCTTCCTCAATGGTATCCAGGACCAGTTGGGCCAACCAAGTCATGTAGAATGGGGACCCTTTTCCCTCTAAGAAGTAAGGTCTTCATAGGGTATAGAACATAATGTAGCAACATTTTTTTACATGCAAAAAAATTATATAAATGCAGTTGCGTTCTATGTTACTGATGCCCAGTATTCTATATGAACATCACTGAATTATATATTTAATTTTACGTGTCTGTAGAAACTTAATTGGTTAGGTTTTGTAGAATAAATTTAAATATTCTATTGCAAAGAAAAATGGGAGGGCATTGCTTCTATTAATTGGTTCTAAAATCGACTTTTTTAAAGATATCAGTGCACGAGGAGTAGAGGGGGAGGATATGTCCGTCCACAATATTTTTTGGTCATTGTACAGATGAGCTGGGTTTCGGATTCAGTATTGAAGTGGGAATGATAACTGCTTATTAGAAAGAGGCTTTGTTTGGGCCCTTGTTCTGCAGATCTCTTGGCAGAATGCTTTACATTACTAAGCTGGAATAATCAGTCTACAGCTAACACTTTGGGGTGGAATAAAGCTCATCTCTCTCATACTTCCCCATCTGCCATCACCATTTCATAACTTTGGTGAGCCGGCAGTTTAACCTCTGACATCCCACCGCACCTTCACTTGACATAATTAAAACGGTTAGCCCCTGCCACGTCGTGGATATTTAATTTTTTTTTGTTGCAGTCCGGTATTCAGCCACCTTGATGCCTTTTTACATCCGATGTTTAAATTCCCTCCCTGCATTAGCTTCTACCATTTCTGCAAGGAGGTCTTCTCGGTAAAGTAAAACTCCCTTACGTTCCAGCTAAGCCTCCAACCCTCTCCTTTTTAGACTATGGCCTCTTGTTCTAACGTTTCTCCTCCTGTCCGGAACGAAGCAACGTTTGCTGCCTTAAGAAATGCTACTTTCCTTGGTTTTTCTCATTATGGGTGGCCATATTACTTCGCTGACCTTGACCCAGAGCTGATTGGTCACTAGACCTACCCCGGTGATCTACTATGTGTCTTTTCTTTTTTTTTCTTTCCCCATCATCAGCAAAAAAACATTCTATTTTAGGTGCAAGCCAGTAGACTGACAGTATTATGTAGGATGATCATTGAATAAAAGGACTGGACTGGAGAAGACAAGGCAGATGGTTGGATATGGTAGGTCGTACATTACCATAACCTGTGTCTGGCCATATCTTCAGTTACGTTGTGGTCTAAGGCAACCCTCCCCGTGATTGTAGCCCAAGTGAATTTCTCCACCTGCCCTATTTTACCAGGGTTTACGCCATGACCACCCTAATCGATAGGCTGCATAAATTTGATGCCTCTCACATTCTGAAAGATATTGCCCTGGAAACAAGTATACGCAGGTGGCTGTGACAGAATAACGACGTACCAAAATAATAATAGTCATAATAAAAAGGGACCAGTACAGGGCTTCTCTGTAATCTACTAGCGTATGACTCGGGAGAGCAAACCATTGATTCTTGATAGTCTGCTGAAGCCACTTCATTAGCGTAGCAATTTACTAGGTTGGTATTATGATTTTTTTTTCCAAAACATAAAATGAATCATTTAATTATTATTATTATTATTTATTATTATTACGCTATCTACATTTTTGTGGATCTCCAGTACATGAGAGTGAGTGGTTTAACTCGTAAAAAAAGGCCTAATCTTGCAGACTATTAAAATGTGACTTAATCCAGGAAACCGCCTGTGATCCGAGATTCCTTACAGCTAATCCGTGGTTAACGGCTTCTCCGTGTCCGTCCTGGACGTCACATAATGGTTTGCTAATAGTTATATCAATGCTCTGTCCCCATCCCAAAGGCTTTAAAGACTTTAAACCCCCCAACTATCGCCCAGTTCTCCTGAGGAGTCCGGGTTGGAGTTTCCCACCCTGTCATGGGGTGTCTAGATATGCCTTTGACATGCTTGTGGAAGGCGTGACCCGAGAGACAGAGGTCACAGCCAGAAGAAAGAACAGGTCAAGTGATTCTTTCCTATACAAAAAGAACTTGAGTAGTTCCCCGTGGGGGGGTTGTGCCCAATTAACTCTGCTCTAACCAAACAGGCTGCAGCTCATGAGCTGGTGTCTTTATGGAGTCCCCCGGGTGAGCATATGAGAAGCCTACAAACATATTTTCCTACAGCGTCGCCTCCAGTTACGCGGTGAGCGGGCAATCCCAAACTGCCCTTTCCCCTGGTTTACCCTTGTGATATAGGCTGTCCGTCTCGTAGAAGGCATTTTAAAGGCTTAATGTAGATTGTACACCAGATTTCTAAATGCGTGCCATGCTTACTACCACGCAATCATTGTAAGTGACGCCTGTGGTCTCTAAGCACACAATATCGGCAGGTTGGAAAAGATTTAATTAAAGCAACCCACGTGCCGATTTTCTTTATTAAAAAGAAAAAAGTGATTATTATGAAAGAAAAAAAAAAAAGCAACAAAATAAAACATTTTTACATAGGATATTGATTTGATGGGGAGGGGCTGGAGTTACCTCGAACAATCTACGTATCTGATCTTTTGGAATTTAACATTCTAGGGTGCCGTGTGCTTAGAAATCAATCCAGTTTTCACCATAAAAAGGTAAAAAATAAAAAATAAAAAAAAAGTAGAAAAAAATAGAAAATTTCTAGTAATAAAGGTTATAACATTTCACAATCAAATCTATTCATTCCTTGCTCACGCTATGTTCAAAGCATATGCTTAGTATATTTACGTTAAAGAAGTGACTGGGAGAGCCTTATCACCAGTGATCGATAAAAGAAAAATGTATCTGTAAGTTTGTCAGCTTATGTTATAATGGAAGCCAAATGGTATATTAGTAGCAGAGTGGGGGATACGGATGTGCTGCATTACACAACACCGGTCAGATGTCACCACCGGTATGGTAAATAGTCGATTAATTGTAAATTAGTGAACCCATCGCCAAAAGCATATAAATGACAAAAGAAGTCTGAAATACCATAGAAAACCAAACTATATTCCTTATCGCACTGAGGCAATGTGTGTATAATAGCCATATTTATAGACATAACAAGGTTAAGTCTTAAACTTTAGCAGAGTGATTGATAAATGGTAATGGGTAATACAATCCGTGAACTTAAACATTCAGGGCTATCCTGAATATAAGACAAGAACGAGGGCCGAATAAGCTTTGAGCTCTCTCGGCAGCCAGGAAAGAGCAGACGTTGATGGGCCGAACGGCTCTCATCTGGCATCAAATTCTACGTTACGATGGAATGACAGAAATGTTCACACTTATTAACACATTCAGGAGCAGAAGAAGCGTCAAAGAAAATTGAATAATGGAGCAGGACGCTGTCATCTGGAGGGTGGCGGGCTTCGAGAAATCACACAATGTACTAATTTGTGCAGATGATGGTCAATCCAAGCAAAGTAGGAATTCTGGGTCCAAATTTGTATTTACTCCTCTATTACAGGCTTCTTCTGGAATATCTTTTTGCTGCCGACCTCACAACAAAGACCCTTTTAGAATCTCTTCCTCTTAGCGCTCCCCTTCCTGGTTTTGCATCCTCCTGAGCGCCCTCTCACATATGCATTTAATTCTCATTGGCAACCAATGGCAGCCCGGAAGGGACAACCAAAAACATCCGAGCCGGTGATAGTGACTCTACCAAAATATAGTCTCACTGGACATGCCACGTAGATGGTGCCCATTGGCACCTTGTTAATAAACTGATTATAAGCTGACCTTGTGCTGTTTGTCCAAACCTCTTAAATCATGTTAACATTACTGATTGATATGTAATCAAGTTGTTTCATTCTCCAGTATGGCTTTTTAACAACATTTTATATTTTTTTTACGATATAAGAACTCCAGAGTCACAAATCCTACAGTCGCATAGTATACGTTGTTACCAAGCACCACTCTCATTAGACATTTTCTAAGACGCTCTTATTTTTGTGTCTTGCCAAATAACAGCTCTCCTTTTTGCTTCTAGCGTGAGCTACAATTGCAGCGTATAAGCTTGTAATTTGTAGGCAGACATTGGACGGCTTGCTGTACTGATTGGGTTTAAATCCTTGGAATAAAGCCGCGTGTGGCTTTGGAACACAATTCACCCTGATTAGAGAGGTGGCTGCTCTCCGTTGAACTGTACACGTGGACAAGGGATGTACGGAAGCCCGTGGTTCTGTACCCTTTAAATCAAGGGCAGAGCGGAGAGCTGCTGGATTATGAGGAGGAGGCTGGATGTGTATTCGGGGTGCCGAAACTTTAGCTGCCATAGGCCATGTAGCAAAATAACCCAGAAGCTTTATTCTTGTGTATCACCAACCCCTTTAAGAAAGGATGATTATGAGAAATGTATTGTAAAGGTCTGAACTGAAACCAAAGTCTTAAAACCTTAGTGAATGTTGGAAACCTTTAAAAGCTATTTGCTCGTTCCAATCCTACTTATTCTATATACCAGCGAAGTGAAGACGTATTCAATGGGTGTGAAAACATAAAATAAAATGTATAGAGATCTTAGCTCTGCAATGGAGCCACATTTGCCCATGTGGTGTCTCTCGACGCGAGCACTCCCTGTACTCACCACTAGAGGGAGTGCAGTTCTTTCTAAATTCCTCTGCTCGGGCCATCATTAATACAGCTCTACGGCAGCCGAGGGGTGTATCTGATACCCTCTTACAGTGCACATCAACAATGTCTTTTTGAAATAATCCGAGACAGCGATCTGGTTAATAGTTTCAGGCTGACAATAAAAGGAGGTTTTCATTAACTACTGGGTTTATGAAAACACCTGGGAACAGAGGATTCACCCTGCACCTGTCGTATCACCCCTGAATTTCCACATCCCTTTTCCATCCTGCATTCAGATTTTGCGGGAATACAGCAAGCTCTTTGTAACCTCCTTCTCTGTTAAGAGGACACGCTGAACGTGAGCCTTAGCTGCATGCATTTGGCTGTGCTTGATCTATAGAATGAGGCGTAGCTTTTTTAACCCAGCAATTGAACTTACATGCTGTTTATATAATAATTTTGTCATTTGCCACATTCCACGTTCTATTTTTTTTTTGTTTTTTTACACGTTTAGTCCTGTGCATCCTGAGCCGTATGTCCTGCCAGGACACATCGTTCACCAACCGTGGTCAGCTGTCCTTCCTGCTTTTAAAAACACTAATCTGCCCGGTTTTCTAGCTGCTGTAAAACTTGAACCCTTATTTAATCCTTGGTTTTGTCTTGTCTTTTGCAATACGTGTTTGGATACTTTAGTCCCTACGTCAGATGTTTATATTCAAACGCATTGCTAAACAAATTCATATTCATACCTGAGGGAAAAAAAAACAATGAAATGATTTTTCAAGTTGTGTTCTGGGTATCCACTAAAACGTTCTCTAGATTAATTACATCAACGTATATAATGATGAGTAATGAATAAAATATCCTGATATGTGGGATTTAGAGAAAGATGTCCTAAATCTTTGCTCTACCATCCTAATCAGCTAATGGGTCCCTGATGCGCTTCAGCAAAATGGACCAGCTATGGGGGTCTGAGCCGGCACATGGCGCATTAGTACTGGCTGCACCGCACGCCCCTCAACGGCGGAACACATTGTCTTAAAAGGAACTAATTCTATTTATTTTTAACTCCAAAAAATAAAGCTTGACAAATAAAGGTATCACACATTTTACTGGGCTTTGAACCTTAAAAAAGCCCGAACAAATACAGATTTGTCATCAGACCGAGGTCTGTGTATCATATGCAGCTTTACGTAATTCCAGAAATTCAAAAAGATTCTGAATTCACGCATTCACAATAACATTGAAATAAAAATTGTGGGTATTCTATGTTGGTGTACCGGAGTCTGTTTGCAGCTTCTGATACCATTAATCCCGCGTACACAATGCACCGCGTTCCCGTGAGATAATACGTTTGATTTATCTGTAGGTGAGTATTGAGAGTGGGGACCCTGACAGCTGGCCTCAGAAAACCACATTATAAAGATGTTTGTTTCCCTCGGCTCATGGGCTGTTAAACACATAATATGCCACAGGAGAGCAAAAGCATTCTTAAAACAAAACGCATATTTTGCAAACAACTCGTACTTAGCAGCGGGCAGCTCGCCACCCTTGCCCTATTTAAATGGCACCTCGCCTTCCCCGAAAGGGCTTTGTATTCCCGATTTCCCACCAGTCTTTTTAAGCTGGACGGTGCCACCCCATTGTCTGCCCAGCTGCTCTGCCACTACTGCGTCTGCAGCCACAGCAGCTGGGGGAACAATAAGCGAGTCAATTCCAGTGCCCCCCGAGAGGCCCAGACAACGGGCAAACTGGCACGGGAGAATGACGACGCCATTAAAGGATTTTGCCCGTCTGCCTGCGAGCGTGTCCTGCATGCCACACAGGGGCCGTGAGAGCAACTGGCAGAGGCTGGTACCCGAGAAACCCTATACAACAAAGGCTCCTGCGTCTTGTACTGTGCTGGGGCAATGCCAAGGCTCCTGTCTTTGATTGGCACTTGAATGGGCCATGGGTGCTCTGACCTCAAATAAACTTAATTGTCAAATCCATCCATAGCACTGGAAAGAATTTTAAACACTTGACAAGCATAAGACAGAATTTTGCGTCAAGATCAGAAGTCCAGGTGACTTGACCTCTACATAAGGCGTGGAAACCATGATGCCCAGCTGTGATTGGTTCTTTTAGCCTGCCCATGTGACATGTGGAACTTTGTACCAATGAGAATTCTTCATTAGAGGCTTTATTTTTATTCCTTTATTTTAATCTCATTCCATCTGTTTTGTGACGATGATGATAATAACAACCCTAAATTGGTATATTTTTAAAAGATGGTTTCCAGTGAATAGACTGGCGAAGGCCATGAGATTTTTATACATTGAGCTGCTGCTGTACCGTCTGAACCACAAAATTAAAGTCTATTAGAGAAAAAGGGTGAAAAATAAAGCAAAGCGACCTTATCCTTGATTCATTGGGAGCTACATTTTGATACAGAACCAGTGGGCAAGGCTGAAGGCTGAAGCATGAACTCTGGTGATGTGAGGACCTTCCCCTCCAAACACTGCTTCCTAACTATATATATGGAGGCTTGAAAGAAGGTCCCTAATCTTAATGGTCCGGGATAGCCAAAAATAAAAAAAAAAGGCTGGGAAAAGTGCAGCGAGAACCACAGGAGGAGGCCCCTCAAAAGTGATGAAGAGCTGCAGGTAAAATAGATGGAATATGGTTTCCCTCCAGCTACAGAATGGGCAAACCGTCGGGGAGTCTGTGAAATAGGCTCTCTCTTGTGGTCGGTGCACTGTGGTGCAGTCAACATCCCTGTTGTGTCTGGGGATACTCAGTTGGAAGAGTATAACTATCCCTGGGGCTTTAATGCCAGGGGTCTATACATCACTTGTGTGTGTGTGGTCACTATTGATCTTCCTGGGTATTGCATAGGGAAAGGTAAGCGTGAAGGGCTGTCAAACACCGGTCCATTGCGCATATGCCATGTATTTGCCTTTATTTTGTGGGCATGCATATTATATACACATTTAGCATGTCTGAGCAGATATGTAAAACATATTACATTTCTTATTTAATTCTCCTGTAGACAGAAGTGCATTTATCTGCAATGTCTTGCCAGCCATGGCATTATAAGGTGTGCACCATGGGACGTTAGACCAGTAAGACCTTTGTGTCCCATTTGTCACTGGTTTGCGTCTCGCTATTCACAGAGTTCAGTGATCTGATTCCCTATCGCGCGTGGCTCAGCACGGCTCTCCCAGCTGCACTCGGAGACATGAAAAGGATTTGGAAATGCAAGGTGGAAATTTAGGTGCTGAATTAGAAACATAACCTACGTAATGGCCACCTTACATATGTCATAATGCAAGGATCTTAAAATCCGAAAAGGCCAACAAAAAATATCACTAGAATTTCATTCATTTCCCAAAGCCGCAGGGCTATAAAATTATGTTGAAAAAGAGAAAAAAAACGAGTAAAAATAATATACCAGTTTAACGTGAGTTCTTTTGGAGCATTATGTGTCTATATGTGTATCTGTCATAAGACTGAAGAGGATCCCTGTAGCAAAGTAGTAGTAGATGACCTTTCTACAAAGAATACATTAATTTATGGAGAATTCCAAGGAAATTGAGTTAATGAGAACGACTGCTGGAAGTGCTGGTAGCTGGTGTTAAACGTATGGTCAAAGTGTATAGTTTGGGGGGAATTTACCATCTTCCTGCTTCTTTCGGACATGACGTCGGTGGGAAAAGAACTCAAGAACAGCAGCGTGATAAAAAAAAGACGCGTTAAACCTGCCGGTTGCTTAAAAGTTTCACCCTGGGCTTTTCTTCTCGGATCTGACTGCAGCTACATCAGATGCTCCTGTACAGTGCACTGAGAAATACTTCCCCCAGACGCCCGCTTTGTATCACACTGTATAAGGACTATTTTTAGCTTTTCATGTCAATTTTTTATTACATTTCCTAATTCGAGCTCTTTGCTTCCGTGTTCTAAATGCAATATCCTAACCCAGTTTATGTGTAAGTAATTTTACCTATATATAAAATTTTGAGCCTAGCTTCTCGCGGTTATATTCTTCCTGTTTTTACAGAGTGGAAACGAGCTCTTTAAAGCCCTGTCAATCCGACTTCACATTAATATGCAGTGAAATCTGTCTTTACATGCCTGCCTTCACACGGTGCCGCCGGTACATGTTGACATCTGCCACTTAAAGCCGTTTTTAGCCTGTCAGGAGGAAGCGGGGTGCTACAGCACCTCTGTGTCACCCTCATTTTTTTTCCCCTCGTCAAAGTCTGATTTGCCTTCAAAGTAAATCAAGGATATAAAAGGAAGAAAATGTCTAAAATAATAATTTAAAAAGAAAAGTTCAATGTTGTCCAGGGGCATTATGGATGTATTAAAAACAACCCCTTCTTAAACAGGACTTAAATAAAAAGGAGAGCTATCTACGTCCAGAGAGACGTTTGGTCCAATGGCTCAGGACAAAATATCCTGGAGGGGTACATAGGCACTGTGATACTTCCAAAAGCCACACGATCATCTAGAAATAGCCCGTGCGACCTGTGTGTAATTCCCAATCTGACATTTCTTGGAACTCAATATCTTTCCGATGTGCCCTGGATCAGGGGCAATTTGCCCACTGCTGCCTAATTGAATGTTCAGGTCCTATGTGCAATCACTGGCCTCCTCCCTGAAGGCTTTGCCGTGATTAAGGCGTGAGAAGGGCTCTGTAGGGCTCCTCACTTTATAGAAACCTTCGTCCGTTTTGGACAGAGAATCAAACTATTTTTTCCCCCTCTTCTGACACAGTTGCAAGTCTGCATACAAAAGAGGTAAACATATTCAAAGGGGTACTTTCATTCATTTTACCCACTACAATTAATTAGAAAAGAAAAAAAAAACAGAGGATGACATAATCTGACCAGGGGGGCCAATCTGCATTAACAAAAAAAGTAAAATAAAAAAAAATCAAACCAGGGGCAATTTATCCCCCAGGCCCTTGTGAACAAGGCCAACAATATTCTATAAAGAAATAATAGCCCTGCTTCCGTCTCTCCTGCTCGCCGGCTACTTATAAGCACTTTAGCCAGGCCCTTAATTTAAAATAAAGGGTCTTTTCGTCTTCTCGTTTTGTCGGCCTGTTCCCAACCCTTTGCTGTGACAGCAAGTTCTACGGTTGACTACAATGTCCGCTTCCTACTGCTTTAGCTCATCTCCGTGCTCAATCATGGGGATGTAATTGGAAAAGGCAGGGATTGGTAGCCCCCTCAACCCAATCTCCCCTTCCTCTGTTGGATTCTTTTCTGATATGGGAACCAGAAGCTGGCACTGAATCGTGGGAATGGAGCAAACAGCTGTGTGTCACCGCTATTGCTAGCTACCCCTCATCACCCTTTCCCTCCTAATAGCCGGGGTGTCACAGATATACAGGACTTCGCAACAACAAAAAAACGCAGCTATTTGGGTCAGCTGTGAGGGCGCATAGAAAAGGACCTTTAAAACATTGAACGAGAGAGAAAGGGAATGGGAGAAAAAAAACAAAAACAGGGAAATGTGGAGGCAAAGGAGAAAAAGGAAAATAAATCGTTAGCACTAATTATTAGGCGCAGGGACAAACGATTAATTTGCAAGTCAATTAGTCTTAGTTAGGTTCATGTTCGCTGTTCTAAGCCAGTGAGGGGGAAAAATAGACTTTCTTGTGCTTTTTAATCCTTTTGAGAGAATCAAAAAATGTTGCCATTGCGAACTTGCCAACAATGAGGCAGGGAAAGCAAAGGGAGGCTACAGCTGGCATATTGATAAGGGTAGGCTGCTGCCCGTTATCTGTTACCTCCGCACAATGCCAGCCATCTTGGCCACATTGAGATCTGGGCGCGGTGAAGCAGTAATGCCGTGGTGGCTCTTGGTATATGGCAGGGACAGGAAACCTTTTAGTCTACATTTAGCCCACCCTGTAGATGACTAGCTGCGGTTCATATATATGATTTCACATTCATTTAATGTGGAAGCTTTTTGTTTTGGGTAGCATAACAAATACACCTGGGGCTTCTCATTCGCTTGCAACTTTTTCTCATATTTTAAAAGAATTATGCGTGTTCTTCTGTTCCTATCCTGTCTCATGGCCTTGAGTTGTTCTTTCTTTATTTCTTTCTTGGGGGTGCCTTTTCCTCCCTTCTGTCACAGTCGGCCTTCCTAATGCCACCAACTTCCTACAAAGGGAAGTAATACGTTACCTATTTGTATTATTAGACCCAGCATCTCACTCTAGAATGTTTGCACTTTATAGATGAAGAATAAATATTTAGTAAGTTAATGTTCTGTTTCCTTTATTTGAGACAGATTTTTAATGAAGTCTACCCGGAACAATCCGATAGAACTGTTTACTTTAAAAACCCTTTTCACAGTGAAACGATCATGTTCCGGATTAAATAGACATATATACATGTACTGCTGTAAACAGCCTCTAGCGCTATAGACTTGCAGTCCGCTAGAACAATGCCACTGGTGTCCAGGAAGTGGGATACAACTTCCTGCGCTGAGGGATCATGGGTAATGGAAATTTAAAAGGCCACGGTTAAGACTTTGGTGGAAGCCAAAGCCGATAAATAATAATATGAATAACTTGAGAGCGTTTTGTAAAAATTATGATTTTTCAGTGTTTGCTTTGATTATGGGTTTTAGTTGAGTCCTTTTTTTTTTTTTTTTGATCTAGCACTGCATATATTTTGGTATCCAAATTATTATCTTTCACTGATCTACCATTTCTCCATAGTTTTAGCCTTATAATCACAAGGGGAGGGTGGGGACCTGTACTAACGACGTAAGGAAAAGAAAAATGGTCAAAATGTACATATGTTTTTTTGGGTAAATCTGACATATTTAGCAGATCCATAAGAATTTGGACAATATTTAGTAAGAAATTATGAAATTCCAACAGTCAACATCCAAAGTGATCAATCTATCCAAAAGCTTTGGTAACACCCTTTTGCACATACACCATATAAATAGAGCACCTATTATTGATAGGTGTAAAATCACGCACAACGTTGTACATCTCTCTTATCCCGCACAAGGCTAGGTTTTGTTTTCCTTTTGTCTTTCAAGTTTCTGCAGTGGTGTGAATGAGAGCCTAGAAAAGAATTGGGTGGAAAAAAGGCAATTGAATAAGAAGGAGAATAAATGCCAATAAGCCACCCATAAGTAAACCTGAGAAAGGGCCATCCATGGGGTGAGTGTGTAGTCTTCCCTCAGGAGTGAGTATAGAGAGGGAGACGGTGAAGTGGAATGGGCAGACAAAGGAACCCACATCCAGGGCTAAGAATGGAATGAGACATGGGCAGGGAGATTGCAAGGAACTTAGAATCCGCCATTGTGTTATGGGAGCAAAGGGGCAGAGATAAGTGGAGCAGGGGGTTAACTTGGAGAGAGATTAAGAGGGAAGAGAGGAGAGAATAAGCCAGATGGTGCTGCCCTGCAACCGTTCCTGGAAAATAATTCCCACACACAGGCTGGGGCCGAGTCTGGGAGAATGACATCCCTTTATGTATGAAACTCCTACAAATGCACTATACGTGGCTGTCTCTTTGTAAAGATGTGTTATCTCTTGTAGAACACTGTGTGTGGTTAACATTCTATGATATTACAGTACATAGGCATCTTTTAGTATTGTCTCTACATCCATATCATTACATATTGACCTGTGCATAACGGTCTAGCTCTTTTTTGTTCATTATCTCCTCCTTTCTTGTCTTTATCTACCTTGATTACCTTAATTCCCCTCTGTGCAGGTGCCTTCCACTCCTAGCTGAAGGCCCAGAAGTGGGGAATAAGTTTACTTGTCAACACCTTCCGTCCAGACAAGAGAAATTCCTTAACATCCATTTAGTATCAATCTACAATCCGCTAGTATGTGAATACAAAATGGCTCTCCTGATGCCGTCAGCAGAAATGTATTGTAGCCTTATCCATGTGGCAGCCAATGTACAGAATACTTGTGAGAAATGCACTTCTATGTTTCTGCCAAAAGTAACAAAGTGAATCTGGGAGGATTGTGGGTTTCGAGGATTTTGTTGGCCGGTCTTGCTTTGGCTTTGAATATGTTGGTTAGCCTCCCAAATAACCCATATTCCTGGAATTTAATAGCACCGGCCACTGTGTTCCTTAATGAGTATGGCAGGTGAGTGATGTATGTCCAAACCAGAATCTATATTGTGCGAACAGCCATGTTTGACACGTAAATGACGCGCAGCCGTATGCTACGTTATTGGTAGAATAATTATAATTATTCATAAATGCAATGATTTCGGTTGATAAGCCTTCGGGCTACTATGCACCAAATGAGGCTCGTTTTGAGCTCAACGTTGCAAATTCACTTTGTATTATGTTGCTAAAACACCCAATAGGGTTTTAAGCGTTGGAAGCCTCGATATCTATGGCTAAAATTTACATTGCTGGGAACTTATTTTCTATCTTCAAGCTTGGTGTTAAAGAGTCATTGGACATTAGGCAAGCCTTCCCCTGTGCTGTTCTACTTTGGCTGCCGAGCCTGGATTCCATCATACAAGCATTGTGCTCAGTGCTTCTCAATGATGGAGATGATACATCCAGACAAGACTTTCATTTTATCCTTTAAATATACCTCTCGAGACACGTGATCCTTTAAGCACCGTGCCCTGTGCTTCATCCTGACAGAATGATGGGGTTTTTAGAGAAATATGGTTGCCAGTGGCATACCTAGTGCATTTGACACCCGAAATCTTGTGACGGCACTTCCCACAGCAGCAGACATCTTTAAACGCTGGTATGCCAGTGATGGTCAGGGTGACCCGCAGTGTTTGCAGATCCCAAAGAAAGTCTATGGTGGCCACTTTGTTCTTAGAGCAAGCGCTGGACATTGCTGTCTCTCAATCTTTGCAATGCTCATAGCAGTCTGGGTGTCCATCCAAGCAGAGACCACGAGCATGAAGGAGAGAGCATTACGCAGCGGTACTGCCAGGTCTGGGATGGGAGCTCATTGCCCTTGCCTAATGGCTTCCCCAAGTATGGTGACAGGCCTAGTGTTCAGTATCCTGAAGCTTTAATGATTTTCACCCTGCCTTGTTTTGTACATGTACCATGGCTAACGCTGTGGTCATTGTGAGAAAGGAACCAACAAAAAGGAGGTTCTTTCGGCCATGGAGTATCCCCACAAGCCGGCGGAGACGAGAACTCCGTTTTGGTCTGAAATATCTTATTAAATAGTCAAAAAAACCCTCTAAATTAATTAAGCAATTTATGGGCTGCTGTGTGTGCATGCACATATGGGCGAAGGCGCTGTGTGCAGAAAGGCTGCGGTAATCTTTTTCTTCGCACCGGGGTTTCCAGCAGCCAGGCCGAGACTGTACAGAAGCAAGAAAGCTTTGCTTTGGCACAAAGAGCCAAGCTGAAACCGAGCCAAATGGACTCTATTCAGATATCTCTGGACAATGAGCCAGCCATGTACTAAGGCCAACGAGGGAAGCTGTTTATTTTTGTTTTTTATTGAGTAGATACAACTCCCACCGCTCTCATTGGAGCCCAATGCTCTGAGACCCTAAAACAATTCTTTATTATTTTTCCCCAATTCCCTCTTTCGCATCCTGTTTAGCTGATGGAGAGGCGCGCGGCTGCGTAGGGGGGAGAGGCGATTGGGCCCGGCGGCTGCGTAGGGGGGAGAGGCGATTGGGCCCGGCGGCTGCGTAGGGGGGGAGAGGCGATTGGGCCCGGCGGCTGCGTAGGGGGGAGAGGCGATTGGGCCCGGCGGCTGCGTAGGAGGGAGAGGCGATTGGGCCCGGCGGCTGCGTAGGAGGGAGAGGCGATTGGGCCCGGCTGCTGCGTATGGGGGAGAGGCGCGCGTCCCGGCGGCTGCGTATGGGGGAGAGGCGCGCGTCCCGGCGGCTGCGTATGGGGGAGAGGCGCGCGTCCCGGCGTATGATGGAGAGGCGCGCGTCCCGGCGTATGATGGAGAGGCGCGCGTCCCGGCGGCTGCGTATGATGGAGAGGCGCGCTTCCCGGCGGCTGCGTATGATGGAGAGGCGCGCGTCCCCGCGGCTGCGTATGATGGAGAGGCGCGCGTCCCCTCCGGCTGCGTAGGGGGGAGAGGCGATTGGGCCCGGGGGCTGCGTATGATGGAGAGGCGCGCGTCCCCGCTGCTGCGTAGGGGGGAGAGGCGATTGGGCCCCGCGGCTGCATATGATGGAGAGGCGCGCGTCCCCGCTGCTGCGTAGGGGGGAGAGGCGATTGGGCCCGGCGGCTGCGTATGATGGAGAGGCGCGCGTCCCGGCGGCTGCGTATGATGGAGAGGCGCGCGTCCCGGCGGCTGCGTAGGGGGGAGAGGCGCGAGTCCCGGCGGCTGCGTAGGGGGGAGAGGCGCGCGTCCCGGCGGCTGCGTAGGGGGGAGAGGCGCGCGTCCCGGCGGCTGCGTAGGGGGAGAGAGGCGCGAGTCCCCGCGGCTGCGTATTGGGGAGAGGCGTGCGTCCCCGCGGCTGCGTATTGGGGAGAGGCGTGCGTCCCCGCGGCTGCATATAGGAGGAAGTATTCATTATCAATCTGTTTGGAGGGGTAGAGGTCTTAATGATGGGTGCATCCCCTCTACTGCAGAATATACCATACGGAGGAATGACATTATACCAGTGTGTTAACTTTTTATTATTTCTGACTCATTAGCAAACAAAATCCACCATCAGAACCTAATTATTATTATCTGAATTGTACAATAAACCACTAAATGTAATATTCTCTCCGGGAAACGCATCAGACCGTGTCCTGCTTACATTTCAAAATATTATTCAAAATGGTTTAATCAAGATGTGAAAACCTTTCACATGATATCCCCCCTTCCAGACGCCAGGCGTTTGCCAGCCTGTCAATCACCGTATTGTTCTTGATTTTATAAAAGCACAAGAGCTCGCAGTTGACGGACGACAGCAACCAGTGGGAAAGCATGACATCCAGTTTCTTTCTACATTTATTTTTATTCTTGTTTCATTTAATCACCTAAGATGTTCCCATGTTTGGGAAGGTATTGGAGACGTATTTATTTCATATAGCAGCTCATGGAGATGAAATTCCATATAATAACGCAAGCTTTTACCAATAAAAATCGTTCTTCCAACGTGTATTTCCACCAAACGTGCTGATTCAGTGCTGATACAGCCAATAATCCATAGCTGTAACAAATAAAATCATTAAAAGAAATATATCCAGGATTTAGGGATCTCGTCTGCAAGTTTATAGAATCTTATTTCATTATTACTGTGCCGCATAGTAAAAGTAGTACCTTTTTTTTTTTTTTTTTTTTTTTTTTATTTTTTTTTTAGCATTATTCCACAAAAAGATGTATTTGGATCCTTTAGATAAATTCAAGCGTAGTGTCTTGATAACATCTGCTCTAATGTAACAAAACCAGCTATACAATATTTTATGACATATTCAAATTTTAATATCGTTTTTATGTGAAATGTATTAACGAAGAAAACTGGATTTTCGTTAAGTTCTTGTTTAAAATAAATCCCCGCTTTTTATGTATAATATAAAAGCTGGTGTGGAAGTTTCTGTTTGACGGTCGGAAATTTAAGGATGTCTTGTTTCTGGGGCATCAGTTATAATCTCAAAAGAATTCAAGACATTACGAATTCCAAAATGTTTTTTTCAGACTCTTCAAAAAGTTTTGTTTAGCAGTTAAAAAAACATAGTTAGTTTATATAATTTATTCTTTAACAAGTGTACGACTTTTTGCTTTTCAAGTATGATATTTATTTAGAAGTGTATATTGTGTCAACAGAAAATGTTTAAAAAAAATCAAAATCATACAATTTCTATCAACTTTGTGGGAAAATTAAGAGCTAACATTTGTACGTTTACTGAGATAATGAAATAATAGAATTCAATTATTTAAATACATTTATTTAAAAGACATTTGGGGTTAAGCCAATTTTTTCTCCTAGAAATAGATATTTTACAAAATTAAGAACATTTCTAGTTTGAAATATGTTCTCTTCTTTTAACACTAGTTATTTTTCTAGCATGTGTAAAAAAACCCGAATATACATATCGATTTAATATGCTAAAATCTGTATATTTTACACCTTTCTCCCTTCTTAAAAATATATTTTTTTTTAAATACTCACCAGAAAATGTTAAATGTTTTTCAAAATTAAAATTATTAATACTATTAATACAAATTAGTTTAACCGCTTTCTGGTTTTCCTATTCAAGAGCTGAAAACCTGAGTGAATTGGTTATCCCCATTAAAATATGCTTCCAAAAGTAGATTGTTGGGTATTTAAGTTTTGATTTATAACACATTTTTGATTTTTTTTTAAAAAGAACTGAAAATCAACAGAAATTGGCAAATTTCTATCCCAAAAGCATTGTATTATAAAAGTAAGTACTATAAAAGGAAATAACGTTCGACATTTCTAAATGTACATATTAACTTATACTTCCATAGAAAAATAGTTATTTTATGAATATTTTTCCCATTGATCAATATAGTTATTTTTGCTACTAGTAAAATATTTTATACAAAACAACAGAAAAGGCTATGTAGATTTATTATCTAAATGTAAAAATACAATTATCCGTTCATATATACCGGCATTATACTAGCGAGCTGATATTGCCTACTACTTTTTATAGTTTAATGTTTAACATTAAAACATTCCGGTAATTTGCAGGTTTTTAGAATCCACATTGCAAATGGATTATATTTTGAGAAGAACTTGATTATTCATAACAGTTCCAACTGAGTATTTATTGCTTTACCTACAAATTGATGATGGAAATCACTGTTTTTCGAAGAAAAATCTGTCGGTTCATAAGGAATGTTACAAAACAATAAAATATTGACATAAATTTATGACATTTTTAAATTGATAAATTGATGAAGGACTACATAGCGAAACGCCAAAATGTTTTTAAATATTTCGATTTTTTCTTAAACGAGTATTTTATTATTATTATAGTACAAGATATATATATATTTAACACGCTAACATATGTCCCCAAATTTCTTATATTAATGAATTTTTGGAAATTCAAAAACCACAAAAAGTCATTGAAATTTACTCAAATACCTTCTTTAACATTAATAACGTAGAAATGGTAATTACATTTGTTTCTACAAAGCTTGGTTTCTACAGTGCAATACAAAAAACAAACAAAAAAAACAACAATTCTGGGATTAGAATGCTAAAACTTTCTAATAAATATTTAATTGGAATATTTTATCATTTTATTACTTTGCTTTTAGTGTACAATTGCTATATAACTTGACAAACCTCGTGTTGTTGGATGTTGTTTTAAATGCACAACATTTAGAAAATTCCGATGACTTCCTGTTTGAGGAGGATTTACGCCATGTGTTGATTGGGGACCATGGATACATAAATTTAGATTTCGATGTATGCACAAAATCTCATTTAACTTTACAATGTAAACACAGGGCTACATTTAATCATTAAATAAGACTAAAGGAAGTACTTTTTTTTTTTAATTTGATCTAAAAGAAAATGAATACGTCAAATTAAATGATATTAATCATACAGCAGCAGCTTACTACAGTAAAGCTAACGCTGCATTACCTCGAGGATTACATTTCATCCTTGTTTAATGCAATCAGTATATGAAATTCCAGCATAATATGCATAAATATAGCAGCATTAACAGATGTAGATAACTAAGCATTAAGATCTCAAGATAACTCGGCGGAGACCCGATTTACCGCCGGCGGGATATTAAAGTTAATATTTCTCAATCTTGCGCAAGATTTTCACTTAACATCAGCCAACCGCAGAATTCCAACTGCCTTTTTTTTTTTTTTTTAAGATCTGTGTTTGACCAAAAATAGCCAAAATTGATCAAAAACACAACAAATTGAAAACGATTTAGTGTGTGTATATGTCTTCTCAAATATATATTTTTACATTTTCAGTTGTTGTCCGCTGACTCTAAGAATCTTCCAGCATTAACCCTTTAATAGTGGGAACGGAATGCTTCTGATAATGATTCTTATGACGTGGCAGGAGGTTGACTATGAAAGAATCCACTCCAGACTCCGTGGCCATGGGAATTTGCCCATTGACGCAGAGACCGCGGCAATAAATGTCTAAATTAGAGCACGTTTTTTTTCTTAATCAAATATATTATGCTGGAAAATAATGTAAAGTTAAAAATATATATTTGGGAAAAAAATACGTTTTTTGGGATACTTAACTAGACAGAAAGGGGACATTGAGAGACAAGCAAAGGGTTCCATATTTAAAGGGAGTTGTGTAGTAATGGTGATTTTCGTGCATGGATCGTCAAAACACTTTGTGATTGGGTCCCATGGCTCAGACGTTTGGTAGCTTTGTCTTAGATATTTTAATAACCGGAACTTCTTTTTAACGACGTTATATTATAAAAAAAAACATCTACAAGGGGAATGGGATTGAGGTTTGTGAGAAGGTTGTCCTGTTACCTGTAAGGTAGGGAAAAACTGAATCGAAGGGCTTTTGATATGTTCTGCATGAGCACCTATATAACTTTTAGAAAAGCCATGTTTAATGTTTAAAAATGATTTCCTTTCAGTTATTTGTTTTTAATCGTAAGCAGTTTATGCTCCCACCAAATCCCAGCACATTAGGTCATGATTTGGGAGGTGTTGTGCTCAAAACAATCTGCTTTTAAAAACCGCAGACCGAGACAATGAGTAAATAAAATGGAAGACAATAGAGACAAATCACTGTCAGAGAAATGTGTGTTTTCTCAAACACATACTTTCACATATAAGGTTCTAAACAACCGCCTGAACATCTCGTTGGAGTATTATCTCTTTGACTGCCGCTAGGACAATGTAGGGGAATCAAAAGATTGGGATGCAAAAAAAAATCCCATCTCCTCTCCCATTTCACGGCAGCGGAAGGAGTTGGGGCCCGGAATAGTGAAATGTTTTTTTTTTTACAGGCAGCTGCATCTGAATTAATCTTCTTTTAAGTGTGATTGGTACTGATTAGCTGCGGAACAAAGCGGATACACAGTGCCCATTGATGTGGGAATCCGAGAGAGGGCTGATTGGGGCTGTGGGTTTACCCTGCTGGACGGAGTCTACGGAGATTTACTCATCACATACCCCATACTGCTGCATATAGTGATATTTATACAGGATGCAGCCAAAAGTCAGACCAATGAAGAACACAAGTCAATACATGCATCAGTCAGTTATATCCAGCCGCCCTAGTCTGCACTATATGAGTAATGTGCATGTCCCCCCGTGAATCCATGTCTATTCATCTTGTATATATTTAAATGTACATTTGATAACCTGCATAAAAACAAAACAATGTCTATAAGAGTGGAAAAAGTCACCATTATTTGGACATACACCTGCAATAACAGTTGGACGAAGGCAAACAAGCTCCACAATAAATTAACATCGGCTTGGACTGTTGACATTGATTCTATTCTACTTTACTTTCTAAATGATGTATGTATTGTAGACATTGTTCACTCAGTTTACAAATGTTCATCCAAGGGACAATTAAACCCACTTTAATTGGCAGATCTCACTATGTGTGGGTGCTTTTTTGGAGTAATAAAGGAATTCAGTGTTGTGTGGACAATAACCGCTCTTAAAGGTTGTTCTTCCCATGAACGATGTATCTAATGTCAGGCCTTTATCATCTGAAATCTGCATTTTTAAAGTTACATTTAATAACGTGGCCTCCCCAGAGCCAACACAAATTCTGAGGTGTGTTTTGTATGGAAACATGAGTAGGGTAAGCTTGTCAGTTTTTAGCTGGACTTGGACTAATCCCATGAGAAGGTCCCAAGGGCTGTAGATATGTTATGCAGAACTTAAGAACCTGGTTGACATTCCATACACGGAATACTTCCTACTTACCTGCTTAGTCCCTTTTTTGTGTGGAGTTTCAGCCTTTTGGATCAGCAGTGAGGCTGAACTTGAAAGACTTGTATTTTTTTTGTAAACCTAAATTACTATATGACTGTGTCCTCTTTGCAACACTTTTGACCTCCCAGTTCTCCACTTGCGACTTGACTTCTCTCTCCTACACCAGCATGAGGGTATTTTCAGTGCGGACACCCTTGGGTAAAGGTGTGTTCGGGGACTTAATCAACCAGCCACTGAGTTATTTCAAATGAAGTATTTTTCTAAAACAAATGATCTATGTGAAGAAGTGATACAAGCTTCCGCAATGTATAAAAAATTAATTGTATGGTTACTCCCTATAACACGTTAAGAGTTAAATATGGTTAATATGATAAAAGTAAATTCGTTTTACTAGTCTTTGTATATAAACAACTAACCATTTCCCGTTATGTACCTGCGACTTGTCTGTGCAGATATAGAAGTTTCCTTTTTATTACTGTCACTTATTCACTTTTGCTTTTATATATTTCTTTTTCAGAGATTGTGGACGTCAGAGAGAACAGCTGGTACAAGGTAGGATTTGTTGGGATTTTTGGAATTGTACAGGCAATGATTGATGGCATGTGAATGTGGGCAAATATGGAGATTTCTGTATCCATTATGAAATGCAACAATTGTTGGTCAAACACAGTGATGTATCTTGATTAACTCAACCCAAGGAGGTACTCTATGGTTTGTGACATGGCCGGGTTGACATAAGACAAAGAAGATGGACTATGTCCATTGACAAAGTTCTCAAATTGTTTTATTATCCAGTGGAAGCAGTGGAAATCCTCAAGTAGCCTTTAAGCTGTAAGTCATAATGGTTTAAATGCTATATAAACAAATGCTTTCATTGCATGACACGGGGTAGGCCTTTCACTCCAAGATGGGCCGCGTATTGCCTTTGATCTGTTCTCCCCAGACTGTGGCTGGACTAGCGTTGTGAATATTTTAAGCAAGGGTCCCTTCTCCCAGACTCTGCACAGTCCCTTAATGTGGGGGAGCTAATTTAGTTATTTCTCAGACATGTCCCACAGATTCGGCTAGGCGAGGGCTATTCATTTCGATTTCATGCCTTGTCACCACGGTTCATTTCTTTATCTGGGGGAAGTCTACACTACGGGATTCTCACTACAGACATAGCCCCCCTGTGCGCACTGAAGACCACGTCTCTCATTCTCTCCCATGTACACAGACTACGCTCGATAGGAATCCCCTGATATTTCGTTTTCAAGTAGAGGAGAAATGTCTTGTATGGGCTCTTGAAATACAGCCTGATGATAAATTAGGGTCATCAATTCATTGCCCACAAAAGAGGGGAAGTATTTGTCACTTTGCAGTCATTTTGGGACACTATTTATCCATCCAGCGTCGCTCTTGGAATAATTGTACGATAAATGAAAACCTCAACAGATACTTTGTTATAAAATCGTTAAGAAGGTTTCCCATATTAGGTTTTGCTATTGTATACCGTCTCCGTGAGGCTAACGTGTTACTTAAAGGGTAATGTTTCAAAATTCGCTAAAAATCTCAACCTTAAATATTTCAAATGACATCACCTTTTTTCATCATACCAAGTATGTGAACTTTACTTTTGCTAAAGTTGGAGAGGAATTACACCCATATCAAAAGCCAACTCCAAGAAAGCCACGCATCTTACCCCATGACCCATGTACAATGGGCCTTCTTCAGTTTTATTCAACTCCCAGGGCACCTTACCAAAAAGATTTAAAGGGATCCTAACGTTTTACCATTTAACGCCTTGAAACGTCCATGGTAAGTAAACGTAGGAATTTCTTTGGAATTAAATATCTGTAATACCCTATAGTGATGGGACGTACACAGATTGTTTATTAAGTAGACCCTTAAGTCGTTTTGTCTTAAAGTAATTGGTGCTGTGTACAAAAAGAAATCCAATAAATCTTTTGGACTTTCTATAGTCCACAAACCATAATAAAATAGATTTATTATTTCTAATCCTTGGTTGATGCAGATGGAGAAAATATCCAAAACGGGGCACTTCTACCAAAGAGGGACAGCTGACGCTGTATAAGTTAGGAAGTGAAGACTTCCATGCAAATGACCTTTTCCTGAAAAGTCATTTCCCTTCTCTAGGGTCGGCAAAAAGCCACTCTCTCCACCACTCAAGAGTGGGGGAGGGAAAAAAAATATATATATAACAACGAGTTTGGGATTTTTAAGGCAGCTGGGAAGGCAGTAGACAAAGAGATTTTTCTCCTTCATTCAATTTCTCACTCATTCAGGATTTTTTTCTCTCTCCGGGTTAATCTCTTGTTGCTAGATCATGTGAAGCAAGTGTGATTGTTTGGCCTTAACACTCTATATCTGTAGAAATAAAACCTCAATTTGTGTTTGAGTAGATCCCAGAAAAAGGGCGACGGTGGAGCGGGAGTGCCAGCTGTGGGAGGGTAGGAAAATATTATTGAAACCTCTAGCCTAATGGTTTTCGGGAAATGTTAATTGTCAGCTCTGTTGCCTTGTCTTCTTGTGTCTGTCTGTAGCCTTTTAATGACTCTGGGCCATGGGAACAAAATGACGGTAGACCCCTGTAGACCAGATATGAACCAACACCCCATGTTAAGCACCCAGACGGGGGTTGGTGTCAAAAGGAAGGCACCAGCAGGCAGCTGCTTAAGAATCCTCATACCATCTTACAAGGAGCCTTGATCTGCCTGAGAAACCAGGCCCTGCTTTCTGTCTGTCTGATATTAACATACATTGTTTCAGGTTGCTTTAGAAAGAAGTAGAGCTAGGTCCAAGGTCAGGGCAGACACATACACCCCACGCTGAGGAATCTACAGTAGTTACTATGTAACAAGTCTTCACTGGGTCAGAGGTGTCTATGGCGGCAGACGACTGTGGATCTATGTTTATGTCACTCTGTGGGATCCACTTAACGTACGCTCCGTCTTTGTGATGCTCACTTCCTGCTGCTGAACGTCGCAGAGCGCTTCTTAAGCTTTGTCCAGTCCACGGATTTTTCTTACCCTATTCAGGCGTTTAAAAAAAAAAAAAAAATTAGGGGCGACCATTTTTTTCCTTATACAATAATAAGCAGGTTTGACTTGCACAATTAGAGGTTTTTTATCGGAGTGACCCGCTTGAACATGCTTAAAAAAAAAACTTTTAATTTACTTGTAACTCTACATGGAAGGTTTTATAAATCCTAAAGGTTAAAAATGTAATTCTCGGTTAGTATGCAGCGCTGCTCTGTGATATTTCATTGAAAATGTTGTAGGTGCGTGGAATGCCTCCACAGAAGAGGTATTGATTGTAAACCAAAGGACGCAGGAATTTAAAAATAAATGAAAAAATGAAGATGTACAAATGAAATTAGGTGGGTCGATTGAATCCTATTTGCCCTTAAAAACTACACTTGGAGCTTAAATTGCTATTACTGGTTTTATTATGTATTATTATTTTGGTTTTATTTATTTTATTTATTATTTTTATTATCTATACAAAAGAAACAAGAAAAATAAGCCTTAGATATTCACGCTTTAGAGAAAACGGGGACATAACGAGATTTTAGCAATAAACCGCCATCTAATGACTGCATGGCGCTCATCGTACCTACATAATCCTAAACCAGGTGCCTAAGGCTCCCGATCTACGTATATCCTGCCTGCTATCCAGAGGTGCCATTTTCCTCCATTAATGAATGACTCTCCATGGAACCAGTTTTAGAGGGTAAAGAATTGTGGCTGCTTTGTGACTGTTGAGAAGAAACTTAATTTTGTGAAGTCAGCAAGCGGAGAAAGAGCAGTCCCGTTTAATGCACAAAGTGGCCTAACTTCACTACGTACGTTAAGGGCTCATCCCTATACTCCTATAATGCTTAGCCGGCCACGAGGATATTACCCCTCAAACCCCTTAGACAAAATAGCAAAAGGTTTGTATTTATATATACATATTTTTTTTAGATTCTTTCTGCAGTTTAGTAGCAGAAAATGTCCAAAAAATTCCATCATCAGCTGTGTGTTGTTTTTTTTTCATCTGGAATCACAGATTGCACCTACAAATGAAGTTTCATAGACTGGCTTGGTCACCATGGTTACGACTGTCAGTGCAAGCCAATGGGAGATCGGGTCGGGTGGTGAGAGAGAGAAAGACAATCTGTTACTGTAGCCAAAAAAAAAAAAAGGAAAAAATAAATAGGGGGTCTATTATGGCATGTTGCCAACACCTCCGCAAAAAAAAAAAGGGGCAGTCTGTCTAATCGTGTGGTAAGACGGTGGACAAAGACGAAGGAATGCACGTACATCCACGCCACCTCACATCAAGGGCACAGATGTATACGCAGCCACAGATATCCTTTTTATCTTTTATGGTTGGGGACTTCATCTCCTCCCCGTCTCAACTTTTTTTTTTCTACATTCTTGCCATTCACCCCTCGTTGGGTGGGTAGAGTCTGACATACAAAAGATCTGTTATTTATTTACTTCCTTTTTTAACACAGTTTTATTTACACCCCCCCCCTCGTGTCCTTAGCATCCCCCCTTTTTTTTCTGGTGTGCTCAGCCTCACAAGAACACTAGTGGCTGATTTTATGAATTTACATGACAAAACGCCAGTCCCTGTGAACTTGAGTGACCTTTTGACCTTCACAATTTGACTAGTAAAAGGCTTCGGTCCGGGACACACTGTCGTGTCAGTCTGATTAGTGCGTGAATAAATTCTTAATCCTTGAAAACGATGTCACAGACTATTATTCATTCAGACTTTTTTTCCCCCCAGTGTTGCCACAAACCTTCTTCCTAAAATTCTATCCTTTCCACACCTGCGAATATATATATTTAATTTTTTTTGAAGAGGAAATAGACAAACGCAACAAAATTCCAGATACCGTTATAAAATAAACCCAAGACACGAAGTCCAATTCATTCCGACCTTCCCTTTTCTATCGACTTTTCTCTCTTTTGTGTGGAGTTCAGACCCCCTCTAAAATAATCCGTCCACTTCATTATTCATCGTTAATTTTCCTTTCATTTTTAAAATCATCTCTCCTGAACAGTTTTCCTTCTCTCTTTATAAAGAGATTGTTGTGTTGAGTTCATTTTTGGAAACACTTTAGCTGCCCTGCTATCCTAAGCTTAATGAGGATTCCCCACAGTTTTTTTTTTACTACTACTATCTTGCCCTATGGAGCTTACACTCTAGTGGACAAGAGGACCTACTGATTTTGTACTAAAGTGGACAAAATTCCAAAAAGAATATCCGTGGCATTCATGAGACAATCCAGGATTAATAAACCAAGGATTTGGTTTCAATACAATAAAAGTAGTGTAACAAGGGAGCAGACTACAGACAGATGTGGAAGGTGTATAGTTTATAAAGGAAACCAACCGGAACCATTGTGGGGAGAAAAAAAATCTATGCTTGTATGGGCAAAATACAGCATTGGTGATTTGTTTTCCGTAAGGACAGTGGAGATGTAGAATTGCCCGGCAAATGTTTTCTTCATGACTTGTTTGAAAAAAATGGAGGTAAAATCTTTGTGTATGAAGATATTATACCGGGTTATGGAAGTGGACAGTGGTACCTTTCATGGTGGTTCTCATATTGCGTGGACTGGGAAGATGGCTAAAAAGTATTTTTACAGGAAAATGTGTTTGCCACCAAAAAACCCCCAACTATTTCCTTTCTGTTTAAAAATCAAACCTTGAAATCATATTCCATTGTACGCCTCTTTGCCCTGAAAGAATGTCTCTGCACTCTTACTTTGCAAAGCTCCGAGATTGATCCAGTCGCCCTTAAAGAACCCCAAGGGTCCAGCCTCATGACTCTTAATGTTTGAGTGAGGTTATGTGTGGATCTTTTCTACATTCATACTAACACTTACTCAAGGAAACCCTTTAAAGGTCAAGATCACCATCTAAGGTAAAGAAAACGTCCTAATTGCAAGTGATTTAAGATGCTTCAAGCTACGTTGGCTTCTTCTGTTCTGACGTCGCCACTGGGAACAGAAGTTTGGTCACAGATGGGTTCAGAGTCTAGGTACACACTGGGACTCTGCTGGACACCATGGCTGACTTCCAAATTGGTTTTCCCCCTTTCATCAGGACAAACATTCATTGTTTTATGGGCTGTGTCTGAAATTAACAGTCTGCCGGGCTGAAGTCAGCTTCAAGATATATGAAGATGGTTCGCACACCACTGATTTTTTTACAATTCATATAAGGTCTTTAAATCTTTTTTTTATATATCGGTCCGCTAAAAGGTGTCAACTTCAACTAAAGACTCCGTTATTATTGATGAAGCATTGAAGAATCATCAGAAATTACCAACTAAGCTATCAATATTTGTTTATGTCTGCTGATGAGGCTTAACGTACCCGACCGCTGTCATAAATAGTGTGATCTAGCCAATTGGGATCTACAATGAGTTCGAACACAACTGGATCTATAATGAATCTATATTTTAATACACTTGGTCTTGCAGCCCACATGTGAAGCCCAAAAGGAACATTTATTACTAGGTTTTTTTGATCTTCTGGTATCCGAGACATTTTTTTGGTTGCCCGTTTTACGCAAGGAAGTCAAGGCAGACATATTAATGCCGATGCGCGAGATATGGCCCTCCAGCTCCTAGCATGCCTTTCTCTTTTTATTTATTTCCGAGTTGTGAACTAAAATCTCTTCGATCAAGCTTTAAGTTGCCATAGCAACAGGAGTCACGACAGCTCGCGTTAAAAGATGGCAAACCATGTGTGCATTTTTCTGCCAAGGTTTCTCTCTGAAGAAAGGTTAGTCGTGGCCTTCTAGTTATAAAAAGAGGAGCATCCAAGTATGTTTATAACATAAAAACATTCAACTTCAAGAAGATCATCATGAAGCATTCTTTGGACCGTAAGGACTAATATAAGGATCAGAAGAGTTTAGTAACTATATTCATCTATCCATACATCATTGTATTGTCATGAAACTGCCACCAGTATCAGATATTAATAATGCTATAAGTAGGGGTCTCTGACCACCAAAATATTGTACAGTTTGCTTTGCTTCTCACAATATCATATAACTCCTTAAATGAACAAAAGGAAAGGTTTTGGCGGAGACATAGACACCATGTGACATCTTTAAAATGTAATTCCTGCGCCCGATAATGTAAAAAAAATGTACGGTTAAGAAAAAAATAGTGAACGTTAAGAAGTCCATTGCATTTCCTTATGAGCTATAGTCCTGCTACATTCTACAAGTACCTGAATCGGCCAATAAAGCTGCTTAAAGTCTCTTATTACAGTAGAAATATAATGTCTCGCTCGGTCGCGTACCGAAACCAGCTCATCTTGACATGCGGTCCTCGTTCTGTGCTAATGACAAACAATGTTGAAAACGATCATCTTCCCAGATCACAAGGAGTTAATGAAAAAACCCTTTTGGAATTATTCCAAGGTTCTTACTGTGAGATCCTTTAATTATGAACATAGGACACAAATTATAGGGGAGGGAAGGTTTTAGAATTACCATGGAAACCTTATTGCTCCAGTAGGGATTCCCCATGTGAAGGGAACGACCTTATGGTCTTTTTTTTTTTTTGCATCCCAGACTTGTCTTCTTTGCATGTACCCCCCCCGACAATAATATATTCCATTATCAAGGCTTTATGTTAAAATTCCCATATATTAATCTGTCTGTTTTTATGTAAACCAGTGGCTCATTCCCAGTTCCATATCATCAGTCTCTAATCAGCACCTTCCAGAGAACCGTGTCCTGCCCTGGGAAAAAGGACAAAAAGGGAGCGATGGGAAATGCTTGTATTTGAATTAAAACGCTTTAAGCTGCTCGCAGGTTACTTTATGATAAATCCATGTGTGCCCCCCCCCCTAAAGAAAAGAATGACTTTCTAGAGAAAGTGGGCTTTTATATATATTTTTTATATAGCAGCAACATTCAGTTCTGTTCATCTGCTTTGCCTGGTGTCGTCAGTAAACAAACGTGCAGACTAGATGGGCTGAATGATCCTAATCTGCCGGCAGATTCTATGTTTCCACAAAAGAAAAAAGATACAGCCATGTAGGTTGAAGCTTTTTCACTGAGCCAACATGGACCATTGACAGGCGAACCTCTAAGATAAGTAGTAAGACGTCCCATAGTCATTTGACGGCAGGAAAGTGTAGGCCAATGGTTCTTAACCCAGTCCTCAAGGCACAGGATTCAATAACAACGCCATTCTATTTCAATGGGGAGATGAATAAAACGTGGACCACTGGTGTGCCTTGAGGACTGTGTTGGGAACCAATGGTCGAGGTAACCTTGGGACAAAAGTGTAAATGTTGAAGGCCAATGTTTGAGTCCACATTCATGGAACAGTAATGTGTAGCATCGTAATAGTTATTGTTAATTATCTTTTTTTCTTGTTACGTGCTGGCATTATATTCAAAACTGCATGCTGTCGTGAAGGCAATCAGTCCGCAGCAAATAAGGATCAGGCCTGACCATTAGTTGGTAGGACTAGAGGAGACTATTACCAATCCTATTTTCAGATTCCTCTAAAATTCTTGTCGCGAGATAACAGAATTTCATTACAAATTTGCAAACACGCGTAATATCAGATTAGGTCCCATCTGACGTTTCAAGTTTGTCGCCTAGGACCGCTGTTTATTTACGTCGCTCACAGAGCACAATAGAAAAGCAACCATTAACCCATTTGTTTGGATTCAGCCTTAAAATTACCACCGACCATGCAAC
Source organism: Spea hammondii (assembly GCA_029215755.1). Taxonomy (NCBI): domain Eukaryota; kingdom Metazoa; phylum Chordata; class Amphibia; order Anura; family Pelobatidae; genus Spea; species Spea hammondii. Next base: position 28,364,242 of record JARDYJ010000012.1, on the reverse strand, counting down.
CAAATGTCAAAATAGCTCAATTTGCTAGTAATTTCCATTCAAAAAAACAATAAAGTGCTATTTACCCTGGAGAGAGCTATTAAAAGATCTTTTTTTTGTGAAAAAGAAAAAAAAAAACATTTGGAACTTAATAAAACAACCTTTCGGTGACATAAGCAGAAAGAACTTTTGTTCTTTCCCGCGAAAGGGACAGACATTTGCAATGAAATTGCCACTATGTATACCCTAAATCGCCTCTCAAAGAAGACCTTAATGTTTACTTACCCATAATTACTGATTCTTTTATATAATTTAGGTTTATTGTCATGGAAACTCTACCACAATGTCCTACTCATGTTAATTGTATGGCTTGGTGGCTTAATCACCGGCTTTTCACATTGGGCTTTGAGCTCTCCAACGGAAGTAGATAGATTGCATTCTTTTTAACTAAGGAGGTGGCAATTTTCACAGGGCCCAGAATTTGAGGGTCATTAGTACCCCTTGAACTTCCTTAATATATATATTTTTAGAAGAGTACAAATAGCCCGTTTTCAACTTGATGGTATTACATTTTCTGTATAGGTCCCACAGACAAGAAAAAAAATTAATAGATTGCAGTCAACTCAATAGTAACTCTTCTAGTGATGTCCAAATTTGGCAAACGGGTCAAGTGCCTGGTGGGCCAATGTCAGATAATGCCTCCCACGTACCTTTATTGCCGCTCATGCAGCAGATACCGTCATTGTGTGCAGCCTCCATGTAGGCACACAATGCAAACAGCAAAAGTGTAGGAGCATAACATAACATCCCAAGTAGTCTCTTAGCTCATATCAGAAAAGAAGCTTAAAAACTCCCCAAAAAAAAGCTTTCTATGTCCCTCTAAGAACGATCTAGATATTGCTTTTAATATTTTTTTATCTTAATGTTTCTATTTACAAGTACTGTAGTTTGGGGTAGCCGTATTAGTCCAGTGTATAAGAATGCAAAAAAACAGAATGTTGAGAAATGCTTTTGACTTGATAAAGGGAGGACTCCCGAAAGCTCGTCTATTATTTTAAATACTGTTAGTCCAATAAAAAAGGTATTACAAGATTCTGCAACATTCTGTTTTTTTGCATTCTATTTACAAGTAAAAATGTTTTAGATACCATCTAGAGATTATATGAACATTTACATATTTTACAGCTGAAAAATGACTAAATTGTTAAAATAAATAAATAAAAATGAACTGGGTAGAGTATAATTGTTTCCTTAACCTTGTCGCACCAGTTATTATTTTAAAGAGAAATTTCAGACTTTCGATTTTCATTATTGACTTAAAAATGCTTGTAATTTCACAGAAAATTCAAAGTATAATGTTATGCTAAATATCAATGTTCTTTAGCGTTGTTGAGAGCAGAAAAAGAAAATGAAATGATAGAAATAAATTCTAAAGTGTAAAAAAAATTCGAATGCTAATAGTCCTTTGGTTGTTGATCCCATAAAGCTAAGCGTCCGTCAGTCCGGCTGAGCTTTTTAAAAAGATGGATTGTTTAAGAGCAAAAAAACAAATAAAAACGAAATAAAAAGAAAGCTGTGGAAATGAGGTGCAAGGGGCCAGTAGATGGAGGGGAGTGAGAGTCGGGAGAACAGACACAGGACCGAGTTAAAATTCCGACAGAGGGATTGAGCCGCAGTCTAGACTTCTATTCACCAGCCAGGGTCCGATTGTCCCCTGTCCACTATTGTCTTAATTAACCATCTTTGGGGCAATGGGATGCATTCTGCCGGCCACAATACCACACAGAGCCGGCTCAGATGTCCACCCTAGCTTAGCAATTTTTATGGGAACCCGAGGGGGAAAAAAAGGCGGCCTTCCAAGACGCATGAGAAAATCTGTGTCGCCTTGGGAGAATAAAAGAGGATTGGCAGAATATGTATATATTTAAATAAAAGGGATACGGGGACAAATCAGTGCATTCTGTCTAAGCTTAACGTAATTCCTAAACAAATGCCATTTCAATGACTTGCTGAAATATTACAGAAACACAGGAGAGGAAATAGACATTTTTTATTGTCCCGTTGCATGCCTTCTGTGCCTTTTTTGTACTATTTTTGATAAAGACATTTTCATGCCACTCTATACTTTTTTCCCAAATGTATTGTAAGGACCGTTATTTGTTTATTTACCTCATTTTGTATTACAAGGAGGAATAACAGTGATAAGAGCAAATAAAAACGTAAGGACTCTTGCAAGGACTATTTATTTCCCTGCAGACAATACCACTTTTAGACTTATTTTCTCTAGAAGAGAAGGTTCAAGGTTCTAAATATTTATTTTATAATGCCTATCTTTTTTTTATTTTTTCAGTGTGTTTTTATCGTGGGAAGTGAGTTTTGGTGACTCTTGTACAAAGTAGCAGTGTAACCATAAATGCCGTGACTAAGTTTACCCTACTGCGGGTTAACCCTACTAGGGCCATTCATAATTCGAGCTTTTAGCCTCTTGAATGCAAAATCTTTATCCATCTCCAGCCAATCAAACATTCTCCCACGGGCTGTGGTTTGTCTGTCTGGTTTGGCCGACACTCTCTTGCATGTCACAGTTGTCATGAAGTGGGCTGCACCGTGACGAGGAGAGACGTTGTGACAAAGTGTGCCTCACCAGCACAAACCATTTATCAGGAAGCAGACGGAGAACTCAGAATTCTTCTCCGGCCTGAATCTGCCTATGTTTTAAAAAAAAAAAATCTACGCTTCCCCCAAATTCCTTTACATCTTCAGAAATACAGGCCAACAAAAAGATGCTAAATTACTGCTACAAACCCCCAGCTTCTCCCAATAAGTTTTTATTAATGTTTTGTATAGCTTAGAAAAATAGATGGAGGATATATTAGAAGCAATTAAATCCAGTGAGTCAGGGGCTTACATATGATGTAAGACATTATTTTTTCTCGGAGGGGGGTGGAAACATCTAAGAGCAGATCTAGTTGAGGTTATATCCGGTGAGGGAAGGCAGTTTTTGTTTTAGCAAAATGCGTAATTGCCAAGATTCTTTTCTGGACAGAAAGTGAATGTAATGTCGCACTGCTCACATCACTTCATCTAACTTAATCAGCACAATCATCTCCATACATTTCTTGCCCTCCCCCAGATTTTTGGCTTGCAGGTGCTTGAACTATTACATCGTTAGGAAAAAAAAAACTCGACTTCATAGGACCACCTTTTTTTGCAATAAAAAATACATAATCTCATATGGCTAAAAAAAATAAAAAATTTCTTTGTGGGGGGGGGATACATTCTCAGTTTTCAGCTTCTCTTGTAATATATGCTATATTAATGATTTGTCTTAACCTTCAAATGCATAACCTTTTTTTAAACAATGTTAAATCTGCCTTTCCTTTTCGTTTTACACCCACTTCATTACCAAACCACTTTACGATTTGGCAAATATTTTTATTGCATAAAAAATTAAAAGCATTGGACATAGTAGAGAAATAGCGCAAGTCCCTGGCCTCGTTTTTCTTTAGCCTGTCTGCGTGTGACACAATGACAAATGCCTTAACACAATGGTTCAAAAACCAGTCTTTAAGGATCACGAAACAGCCGGCTTTCAGGACGTTTTTTTTTTAGTGACTAGGAATGATTTTGTGGGTTTTTTAATATTTCAGGTTCTTCTATATTTGTGGTTTCTGTTAAATCTTAGCACCAGCGTTATGCTTACAACACCAGCATAATGTACAGCCCTATGAATTATGATGGCGCCATATAAAACAATAAATAATAATAATGTTCTGTGTGTTGTGGGGACTTCACTGCCTGTTATAAGGCTATTATAATTTCTTAATTTAACAGAGGCAAATCCGTACAGCCGATATCAAGGGCTAACAATCTTTTTTGCAAAAGACTGACGGGCTGACATAGATAGGTGTGTTAGAGTCTGTGTGTTTTTCTGACCTGTGATCCTGATTTACTAAGCTGCATCATCAGTATTCACCTAAGGAAGACATTCCTCAGAGCTGTATCTGCGGTAAAATCTCTTTTGGTGGCTAACAGCCCTGAAAAACGCCAGGAGCTGTCAATCAAACCAAGTTCCAATGGTGTCTACATCGCAACGAGACAGGCCGAGTCATCATTGTGCTTTAGCAAGTGTCAAGCTGTGTGTGTGTGTGGTTTAATGACAAAATTTCACTACATCGGTTATATATGACTCTCTTGGGGGGACCTACCACCTCCTAATACCCTTGTAAGTCATCATAGGCCTCTTCCTACAGAGGTCCATCTGTTAGCTGTCTCATAGACACCTGTCAACAAGATGACCTCTTCTTTCTCATGCTCTATCATCTTCTATATTAGCTCACTCGCTGTTTGAGGGCCCTGCTGTGGGCTATTGTTGGACTTTTTTCTCAACGCATGGTCCATCTCTTCGAAGATCATAGTCTCATACAATGTCATGGTGAGAACAAGCAACGGAATTAAAAAGAACCATGTTTGGGGATGAGCTGTTTTCTCTTAAATACTATCTGAATTTCAAATGTATTATAGAAGGTCTTTAACTAGAACAGCTCGTAGTTCCTTAAACAACCAGGGACCTTACAACAGATAAAACTTATTACACCATATGTTTAGCTTTTTGCTATGATATGACTTTCGGTTAGTGCTGATTAGTCTGAATGACATCCGTGTGAGCACCTTCCATAAAAGACCATGATTTTTAATTATATTTCCTTTATTATCCTCTATTCTTTATGCTTGTTATCTAGTGAGTTTATTCTTGCATACAGTGGAGCGAGCCAATGGTGGAAGAGCGCGAGCTGGGAAGGTGCCAGCTCAAACTCTTCCTCTCGCTCTGGGTGTTAGTCCTCTCCTATCTGTGTCGGCACGCTCATGTGCCTTTGGCCCGTCTGGCTCGCCAAAACTGCTTGGTTATGAACCCCATTTTTCTACCACTGTGACCAATGAATGACATCTTTTATAGCTTTCGTAGAGTTAATCCATAGCTCCCAAATCATAAAGTAGTATTAGTAAAACTACTATTAGCAATAGTATATGGCATTGGTGCTCTATGGTTTTAATGTAAACAAATGTTCGTTAAGGAAGAAAAGGACAAGGTCTAAAGTAAAGTGTGATATTTCAAAGCTCTGCATGTTTAAGATTTTTTAAGCAAGTCACATTAAATCTTCTTTTCAAAGGATTTTCCTGAATGTCATCGGGCTGGCCAGAGCATGGTACAGACAGGCTGAAATTGCAAATCAGAGGCATGTGATCAGATTAGAAACTAATGTTTGAGGGGGAAGAAATCCCTGTGATATCGGATAAGGGGCTTATTTCTACGCTAAAAATGGGTAATGATTTAAAGCACAGTCAATTCTGTATGGACCTCACCTCATCTAAAGTAATGCTTACCTTGTATATACTTGGAAACCAAGGTAGACCTAACAGAGGGGGGATGGTTGGAGTCACTAGCAAAATGGAGCTTGGAATGAACCACACTTTTTTTTAATTCATAAGACCACGTTTATAACGTGTTGTGTGAATACCACGGGGCATTTAAGATGTGATCAAGGAGCACATTTATATGTAATATAAGGCATGGAAATGGGGGGGTGCAAAAGACAGGGGTATCTGCTCCATTACCTGGTTGGAAGTTCTGAAGAGGATTTCGAAAGGAGTTAGCTGGCCCTCCATAATCCCCCTGCAGCAGCGTCTCTTTCCTGGCACCACATAACCTTAGTCCTGGGTGCCAGGATATGATACCAGTTGAGGTAGTACCCCCTCTCGACCATTATGCGCATACTGGGGAACCTCATATATTAACACTTTAAAAGCTCATTACAAAGATTCTGACTTGAAGCCTCTATTCAAGCAGTTTTTTCAGCTGTGATATAGCAGTGAGGAAAGCACAAGTTGGGATGCTCAGATATCATTAATTCAGAGCAGAACATGGAGGTGTCAATGACTGTGTAATGACTGGGGAAATCTGCCCCATCGCCTTTGAGCGTGGGTGTAAAGCCCCATGAGCTTCCAGGTATGATCATGAGGCACATACTTCCCCCTTTACATATGGTGGTGTCTGCGTTTTTATGGGGGACGGTCAGCCAGAGGTTGACCTTGTCCTGATAATGTGATGGTATGACTCAAATTCTGGTTTTACCCCATGAAAACCAATCTGGTACCCAAACCTTTCCTCTTCATGAGCAGTTTGTACACAGGCATCATTAGGAATTCGTTTGGTCTGTGTAGCGGAGGCAGCCATGAGACTTGCTCGTGGGTTTTTCTTTTGCGTCTTATTTATAGTTTGACAGAGAAACAGTATCCTTTACAGCCTTCGCCAGAAGCTTTAATCGCCGGCATAATGGGGTTTGTCTAGAGATGAATGGGGTTTAGTGGACAGATTGTTCCACAATCACTGGTTGGGGGTAATTTATTTACGTGTGCACTTGTCAACAAAAGAATGGGAGTCAGATCAGTATGCAGGGTGGATGCCACCCCATCTGAAAGCCTCCAGCTGAAAGGAGAATTGAGTAAAATACCCCCGGACCTTCTAAATTTTGTCAGGTGCCCGTAAGCCGGGGCAGGCTCATACAGGAAGATTCCCAGGCCCTGCTTCCATATCCGAGGCCAAGTCTGGCCTAGTCTTCTGGGACGGGTTCTACTGCTTGGCAGCAGATGGACCTACTAAGGATTTCCCCACCCTCTGCATAGCGAAGTCGTACGGGGCTTCTCACATAGCAACCGTACAGTATGGAGCGGCAGAGGGGGTCTGGGAAATGAGACACATGACCCGAGACACATTTAGAGATATACATGTAATTATTACAAGTATGAGAAAGAAATATATACATATATATATTTGTAAATATTTTTGATATTGCAGTTCATTGTCTCATTTGCATGGGGCGTTGGTAATCCTTATACATCTATTACATAGCTTGATGACATAGACCATATCCCTTAGTTAGCTTCAATTTCCCATACTATTCCTTTAGATTGTAAGCTCCCGTGGGGCCTCTCAAAAACCCACCATTCCTGACTGGCACTTTGTATAAAACTATCACAAGGCTAGATGGCAAGCTTATGGGCCGGATTCTCAACACCTGATGTGTCTGTACGTATCAAACGTATCAATGTATATTTGTTATGTGTGTTTACTACCCCGCTTACATTGTACAGCGCTGCGTAATTTGTTGGCGTTTAATAAATAAAACATTATTATAATATCCCACTGGATTTGGTAACCTGTGATGTATCTTTTTTTCACTTTTTGCCACAAATTGGGGATGCATTTTTTTACAGGTGATTTAGTCCAACTGGGTTCTGTGATTTTATCCACTGTCAATGAGGACCCGTTGTACCGGTCGAGCTGTACCTGATTAAGGAATGTTTAAGAATACAAGTTCTATGGACCAACGCAGGCCGACTTATTGGCACTCAACTCAACTTTATCCCCATTGTGACATTCCTAGGGTCGTCCATGAAACTAACCAGTGTTTGCTCCATAAAGAATGGGCACCTTCCGTTACTTAATAAGAATGCCTGACCCACTTAATCTTAAGGGGCTTTACAACCAAAATCCCCATTTCTGGTCCGGTGGCTTCGAGCCTAGAATTTTCATTAATTGGATGTTTAGGATAGAACAGCGACTACAAATGCCTGTGTACGTAATGGAGCTGTGACAATGGAGTGTGTTTGATGGTAACATTCCACCAGCGGTTTGTGTATGTATGTGTTTGCTTCTAAAATTAATATTTATAAATAATAAATATAGAGGTAATGGTTTGAGTTCTTAATACCTAGTACGGATCACATGAACCCGCGATAGTGTTTTCTCCCGCCGTTACGTCTCCACACCCGTACATAAATGTGTTTGCATATATAAATAAATAGAAATAATTATGTCCCAAGTACATTCTCAGATAGTTCCAGATTAAGATAGATGATCCTAAACAGGAGTAGGACTTCACAGAAACACTTGACAACGTTTAAGAGCGAAGGATTCTAACTTTATCAGGTGGCAGACAGGGTTTAAACTTGCCGGGATACCCTGGTAACGTTTAATTGGCATTCTATTTAATCCCCCTAAAAACCTCTCTACCGTGCTTCTCCTTCCTATTAATAAATATATTTTGTTCTCCCGTTCCTCTCTGTCTGATGCAGATCACACAATTGCCACAAAGTCTGGAGCACAATGGCATCTTTGTGTAGAACAAAGAGCTGGGACTTGGCGGAGGGGGGTTTGAACAAACTCCCAACAATTAAGAGTTTGTGAATCCCCAGACCACTGGCAAAGTCAGTCTCAGCTGCGTTTCATTAATAAAAGTGCTGTTTGTGAGGGGACCTCATCCTCTTCAATCGCTTGTCTTTCCCACCATTAGAACATAAGCAAATATGGTTTGACGTCCTCATAAGTAAGCCTACCGTTATCAGTGTATATCTATAATACAGATCATATCGTCCCTATCTAGAGGATGTGAGCCCTATCCTTTGTGCTATGAACCTGTAACATGTTTTCGTTATCAAATATAATTATTATTAATCTTATTATTAACAGTGTTATATTTTATAATTGAAGTATCTCTGGTATCTGGGCATCTGACCCGAGAGAGTAAATATGTATTTTTTTGAGCTATCATAACCCAGTGTTTGTTTTTTTGTCATCTGCCTTCTCTTTGGAATGAATTCTTTAACACGTGGAAATAAAGAAGAAATATCCTGACGAACATATCGGTTTTCCAAACTTCATCATTTTTTATTTGCATAGTGACACTCTTCATGGGACATTTTAGAAGGGTCAAAGGGAGTGGGAAGTGGTGTCACCGCTAACCCACACTAATTAAAAACACTCAATATTGACCTAATAAAAATGAGTGGTGGGTGCGAAGCGGAAGATTAAAGGCGACAGGGTTGGGTCCACCGTCTCCTGCGTCAGGCACCAGATAGTGGGGAAATAGAGGTATTTAGGAATAGATCTGAACCACAGATCATATCGCAACCGGCCACAATATAAAGGGCGGGGAAAGAAAATCCATACGTCTAACCCCCTTAATATGCTATGATGTTCAAGGCTACCCTCTTTTTTTTCCCACCTTTATCTTGAAGTACAAGGAATGCGGTCAGTAGAGAACCACAAGACAAGCCACCTCACCCGACCTCCAGCATATCGGGGTGAACAAAAATGTTCTGTGTTCTAGACCCGGGCCTCATAGTCGATTTGTTTCTGCTGTTCTGACGCTGCGTCTACGGACAGCCTTTCACGAGATATTTCCATTACGCGGTTACACTGTACAGGGTGCCGGCTGCATACGATGTGCACCGGTGAATATGCCTTGACTGACGCCCCGCTGATTGTGGGCGCTTTGTAACGTGGTACTTTGTTTCCGGTATGACTTGATTTTAAGTGGACCAATAAACTGGACGTTTCAGTTATGCTGGCCAAGTGGGTACCAGTGACCTTTATCTCCGACCGATTAATTTCTCATCGACGTGTAGATGGATTTGTATTTCTTTAATTCTCTATTAAGGCATGCTATATCATGGAAGGACCAGGCCAGCCACCCTGTGGTTGCAAATAATAAAGATCATCCACACGGATAATCTTGCAAGGGTCATGCCACAGTAAACGTTCATCTCTCTCTCTATACCTGTGTGGGAGGTCAGCCATTTTCTAGGATATCGGCTGCTTAAGATGGTGGAAGATCCGCAGCTGCAGCACGGCATCACGTCAGGATCCAGGAAGGAGAGATAAGCGGGAAATAAGGAAGCGTTCTTTTATTGCACCGCGATGGGGTCTGTCGTCTTCGCGAGGTACGGAAGGAAGATGAAAAGGAACAGTGTTAGGTCCTTTATTTTTTGTAGGGGTGGAAAAAAATCATTTACAACCCCCCTTCTCCGTCCCTTTGGTTTTTTTCCCCCTACTTCTCCCACAGAAATAGCCAGCTTCCAGGAATTCAAATTACATTCATTATGCAAATGCATGCAAATGAGGTTTAACTATTAGATGAAGGGCTCCAATTTTCTAATGGTTTAACTCTGTCGTAAGGAGTCGTATACGTCTGTTTCTCTTTATTTCTCATTTTCTCACATGCAAATTACCCACTCTCCTCTGCAAAGGGGGGGGGTCCCTAATTGGTGCCAAGTGGTTACCGCATCTTTCTTTAGCAATCTGTTACTTTCATCCATAACACCCGTATTATAGTCACGTAGAACCTAAACATTGAAGGGGAAAAGCCTTTTTTCATTCTATAAACTAGATGCAGCCCCTCCTTTCTTTACGTAAACATCTTAAAACGTGAAAACCGATACCACGGGACCTCTCTATTTTTTATTTCACATGATTGGGTTCAAGTTTTTTTTTTGCCTATTACCCTACTGGACCCCTACCATTATCATGGATAAAAACTACATAAAATGTATCCATTGGAGATGAACTAGCACCAGTATTCTTATGTCTGATTCTATTTGTGAAATAAGACCACATCTTATGAACATTCAATATTAAATAAATGGAAACATAGAACCTGCCGGCAGATCAGAACCATTCAGTCCGTCTAGTCTGCCCTTTTTAGTCCTGCTTAAAAGACTTTAGATAAATGGTTTGTGTTATTCTTATCAAAAGCAAATTAACCAGCATTAAAAAAGACACACTTTAATAAAAACTGTATAAAGGGTCTAAAATAAACTAAATGTGATTTAATATATGGATGGATAGCTAGTTTTTGTAAAGATATTGGATTAATACCAAATAGCGCTAGCATTTGTATTCATTCTTGTTTACATATAGAAACACAGAATTTGCTGGCGGATCAGACCCGCTCGGCCCGTCTGGTCGCCCTTTTTTCCGTTGGTCTCGTCTTAGATTCAGGATCCGTATGTCTATCCCATGCATGTTTGGCACACCTGAATTGTTTCTGCTAAATGAAAGTGGAGCCAACTATAATAACTAAAAGAAAAAAAACATTAAATATATAATAATAATTCTTTATTTGCTTTATAAAAACATAATTAATATTATTTTATACAGGATAATTAATAAAATAGTCAGTTGCACAAGAAATTCCAAAATCATACAACTGACATTCCCAATGAAATTTTAAAGAAGAATTTTATTTAAAGGTAATATCTTAATATATCAATATCAATAAATATTGGATTTATTGTATTTTTTATTTTTTTTTTAACTATTACACACATTTCAGATTTCAAACAAGTGTAATGAAAAAAATTCAAAAAGACGTTAAGTTTTAAGCTATTACCGCATTTTGGAATGTGAACAAATACATAAACAAGTAAGAAAACGTATTGTAATGAGGATACGTTTTAATCATTATTTTATAAACATAGGACAAAATATCTCTTAGCACAAAGCCTCCGTCTTACTGCATCGCATTCTACTTTAAGACCACAGTTTAATGAGCAAATAGTCCTTACAAAAAATTGTTAAAGATTACTGAATTCTGTTTTTTGTAATGAAAAATCCTTCTTAATGCAGATGATTGTTTGGAATTAGAGTGCTGGAGACAAACTCCATTTTTTTTAACCAGGTGTAAGAAAATCACATTTATTTTTATTTATTTATTTTTTTGGGGGGGGGGGGCTGTGTCTATAGTGTTGGAAATATACCGGCATTTTTTATCAGTAAACATTGGCTTATACAAGGTTGCGAGTCTATACGCGGCTGCTAGCTTCACAATGCCCATTTGTGTCCTATGAAAGATGGATGCAACCCAGAAGACGGGCCGTCAGCCCGGATGCTCCATGAGCCACTAAATCAAAAGCCCGAGAATAAAAATTCTTTGTCGTCGTCGTCTTTTTCGAGGACGCCTGCACAGGATACAAGTCAGGAAGTAACTAGACATCCCTTATTGATCGGGGTTTACTTACTTACAATGGCCGCTTATCCAAATGTGGATTTATTCCTTTTTTTTCTTCTTCTAAACCTCTGTTACGTAATCACATGATTTATAAACTGAAATCGTTTAAACTATATATCAGTTTTAGCCTTTTAGCCTAATATCAAATATTTTGTGATACTTGGTTTTGTTGTTTATCATAAAGACTGTGAAGACGACAATCGGTAGAATCCTTATATTGCCAGACGTGACGGGTGCTGTTAGGAACTGATATTTAATATTTACATCAAATTTGGAAATATTCCTCTTTTTTTGTAATGTTTAAATCAGATCTGCCAAAAGGAGTACTACTTACCATGTTTTCTCTAAGCCATGTTGTCTTTGTGCAATATATTGAATACATTAAATCAAATGCTAATATGTGGAACTGTACATTAACTGTAGTGAGTAGTGGGTATTTATTGTTACATAAACCAGGTTGTAATGTACTAATGTAGCACTTTATTAGGAAGTCGCTCTCAAAACCAAATTACATCCCAATCTAACATCTATTTCACCTACATTTAAGGATATCTTAATTTTGGTGATCAATTGGTGTTCCACCAGCTTTTTAGGATAAGCATGCACCTGTTCTCAAGCAGGGGCATCTTTTGTTGAAGGATTGAATGGATGGAACAATGTGTCCCTTTCACACCAGTGGAATCGTCTTGTTTTTATCATCGTTTCAAAGTTGGATTTTAAAATAGAATTTTTTTCCACCTTTTCCTTAACAAAATACGTTTCCTATTTTGTGCCTTTGGTGTCTGCCCAGGGATATCCTGGGAGGAGAAGGGTTAAGAAAACTTAGCACGCCATCAGCTCCGTAAAAAGCAAACAGCGACAAAAGACCCATTGAAAGTTTTCCGGAGCGAAACCCTCCAGTTCAATTAGTTAGGCACACACTCGCACAAAAAAGCCTTCCATTCAGGCCGCCGGCTGGCCGCAGAGGACAAGGCGAAAGAAAAGACTGCTCTCCACGGCTTTCGCAGGGTGTCATAACAAGAGGAGAAGCCTCTTATTGTGGGATTATTGGAGCTAAGAGCTCACCAGTGGGGATGGAACGAGAATGGGTTTCCTTCTGCGCAAACCGGGAGTAGGTTTGTGTTGTAGAGGGCCCAACGTTCACCAACGGGGACGAGGAACTCTTTTTGGCCAAGGTTCTTCTGAAGCCTTGGATGCTGGTCTTCAAGTGTTATAGAACTTGTCCGTTTCTAATAGGAAACCAGGAACATCTTTAACAAACAATAGGCAACAGCATTAATCATAGGCTTAATCATGTTGACTTGCAGCTGTTATCCGTCGACTTTCATAAGTTAAGGATATTTCCTGGGGAGGAAATCATGGCGTATTGATTTAACTTGATAAAGATAACTGTTTTCCGATCAATACCTTTTAGCGGCCCTCTGAATTTACCTTGTAGGATTGCTGGCTGGTAAATTGACCTTTTTTTCACCAGGTTTCTCCTGCCGGTTCTTTTACAAACTAAAGGCTCATTTTGTGCCTATTATATTAAAACAAAATTGTCCAAATATCCTAGCAGGTGAGCCATAGTTTGCCTTGAGGACATCCCTAGGTCGTTGTGATTTCTTGAACTATACATTATGCAGGGCCAGCACAGTAATTCTTTACCAGGGATGATCCTTTATAACGTACACTGAATGCTGGGAGTTTGAACCACAACTCCTATACATGTATGGCGAATAACCCCCTTGGTGTCTTCATTGGTGCAAAAAGGCTTAAAATGATAAATTAGAGATAGAAATGCATTGGTAGTGTCTTTAATATAGAATTTTAGTAGTATCCATAGTAACGGGTGATTATTGTTCATACCTGGAGGTGTTTTGTTGAAGGGGATTGGTAATATAATATGGGAGGATTGTCTTGGACTTCTTGTCATCCATCTTTTTTTTTTTTTGCATTACAATGTAACGGAGCCCAGACATGCCTTATCAATGAGAGATTCCTGCGTGTCTGTCTCTCGCGAGCGGTCATTGTCTAAGTGAGCGGTCAGCCCTTCGCCAGGATCGGACCCAGTGAAACAATGTATCGAGAATCCAGCAGAGTCTAGCGTCTGAGAACTGCCGTCAAACAGAGAATGATTGATTGTCTCTCGTGGGAGAAGGGCCCCTTTTTGGGCTTCCAAATGTTTTAAAAATATTACACAGATTAGGGACATCTCCCTATGTGTTCGTGAGCAGGGTCGCTCAATGTAGATTCCCCCCCCCAATGATGGCAATATGAAAAGAAAACGTTGAAATACACTTTGGTGCATAATTACGCAGCCGCGCTTGAATAACAGCCCATTAGTTGTACTTGCCTGTAATGTAGACGATGGCGTCCTCTTTGCATTTTTTTTGTTTGCGCAGGTAAATATCACACTCGATTAAACAAGCGCCTCCTTGATGAAATGTTTTAATATTTATATAGTTATTTGTGCTTTCTTTTATATCTGTTCTCTTCAACCCTTAGTTACAGTAAACGGAGGACCAGGGCTTTCTGCACCTGCCACTAAAAGCGAGGCACGGGCAAAATACTTGGTTTTCGAATCTCAGCGACGGTTACTGTCTGTAAATCTAGTTTGGTGCTTGCTTTCATCGCCCCCCATTTTTTTTTTTGTACATCCCATACTCTATATTACAGCATTAAAAGACACAGTTACCCTTTTATGTGATGGGAAAACAAAGAGATGCCTTCTGCTCTAGAGGTCTTCACCCTATGGATCAAACTATTTCATATCTAGCCCCAATTTAGGTCACCAGTAAAGCCTTTGTGAGCCAAGCAATACTGTGATGCAGAGAATCCAACATCCCATTTTCTATACTAAAATGTCAGGGATTCCATGGATCATTTTTGGTTGTAGTCGCAGGTTTTGTAGAACATTTAAAATCTTAAATGAAACCCATTTTATGACATGCGTGCCCAGGCTTAGCCCGTGTACACGTCATGCTTTAAACTGGGTCATTTCATTACACTTGTAAGGTAGATGGATATATTTCTGTAATCCACCATTTTCGGATGAAAGATTAGGATTATAAAAATGTGGACGCTGGGCCGTTGATCTAGCGCAGACGAGCTGTTGTCTTTCAATACAAAGTCAGCGAGCAGATGCTGCGTATAACGCAATTATTTCGCTCGCAATAATTACAATGCAGAATGCGCGCATGGATCGGCCACTCACACGGGATTCTCATACATAACCCGGATGAAATTATACATCTACTTCATTTCAATAAAACACAATCTGCCAACAAAGTGCATCGATTTAACACATTGTCTCTGTACCATCCATCATGCTTTTTTGTGTGCATGTTTATTATATATATATATAAATATATATGTTTGGTTTTTTTTTGTGTTTTTCAAAACAATTTCATTTATGGAAATCTCAATCTATAATATAAATATATATATATATATATTATACTACACTATGTCTGCAATCAGTAATAATCCTTTACTTGTCCATATAGTTAATTTGCAGCGTTTTCCTAAAATTCTGCAACATATGGCATATTTTTATCAAATATATTTGTTTCCTGGCATCTAACAGTGGCATGTAATTCCTATTTAAATGGCAGGATAAGTTGGAAAATTCCCTAAGGTTCCAGAAGTACATGCAATATATTAATGTACTCAATAGCGCCCACGAACCCTATTGTGATACTGTTAAGATATTCCTAATTCCTCCTAACTGGTGAAATAAGCAACGACCGTTCAAAGAATTCTCTCTTTCTCTTATTTTTTGTGATTATTATATATTGTTTGTTTCATTCTATCGGTATCCTACATTACCAACTCAGATGCAAAGGAGGAGGCTTGACAAAGCTTATGTAAGAATGAGATTTTTATGATTGTAAGTAATAAACCTGTGATTAAATAAGCTAATTGGGCGAATTGATCATCTGCATCGTTACAAGCCAATGCACAGCTTTCCCGAACGTTCTAGAACGTGGCCACCGGCTATCGAGAAACCACTCTGTTAGGTATTAGAATATATAAAATATAGAAACACAAAATCTGCAGCCAGATCGGCCCCATTCGGCCCCTGTTTAGTCTGCTTTTTTCGCCTTAATCAGTTGTTGGCCTCGTCCAGAGTTCAGGATACCCCAAAAAACGTTAGATACCAGAGCCACCATAAATGTATAATCGCAACTCAAATCCCTTGAAATAAAAACTACTGTCAATTTTTCTTTAACTAAATAAAATCATTTTATTGAGGTTTGCACATTGTAACAACGAGAAATTATTCAGTCGGCTTCATTACACAAAAATAATCAAAACAAACTTTTCGTAGACAAAAATGTAAACGATTCTTGACATGGACTCGTGAGCTTTTCACGGACAAACCTAGATCCCACACACCAAAACACAATGGTCAGACTTAAATAGTGCTTGTAAACTGGAGATTTAATAATAATAACAACAATAATTATAATAGCGCATTGGTATAGCGGTGTTCAGCGTTCTAAAGAGTTGTCTGGGTCACAGCAGAGCTTCTCGTATGTTTACTAATCTCTTACATACTGTCCGTGTGGCTGTGTCTGCCATGGTATAGGGGTAAGAATTTGAATTCGATACCCCACTCACCGGTGCGCCTACCATTAGGGCAAACATAGATGCCTGCCACTCAGACACAAGGATTACTGTGAGTTAAGACCAGTTGGGGAGGGGAAACGTTCTTCCCAAGGGCTAAAGGAATTCTAGGTGTGATGGTAAGAGGAGGCAGGTCTCTGGCACACAATGACGCTTTAAACTCTTTAAATTCTAAATCCAGCCCACACCCCTCAACGTGGAGAAGAGTGACAGCCCCAGAAAAATGAATCTCCTCGGAGACTCTGCTTCGGTCGTGGAATATAAATAAATAATTAACTATAAACAGACTACATATTCTTGAATTGAAACAATTTTGTCCATTTTATTGTTAATTTTAAAAATAGATTGATAAAAGTTGCTTGGGATAGTCAGAACAAACGGTTGGGGAGGAAACCACAATACACCCTCAAAATCTTTGACCAGACATACATTTCTAAGTCATCTCATTACCTTAAAGACTTATTATAAGGGGCCAAATTGACAAGAATCACCTGCAACAAGGGCCCTGCACAATGTATCATAAAATCAGTGGGAAAAATCTCTCGGACTTGGCTAGGCATTAAACTCTGAGCATTAAACCTCTCTGCACTGACCCTTCCCAATTCAAAGGTTTTATTGCACAAACTCTTTACAAGTTAGTGCAAAAAACCTACATCATTATACAGTTTGACCCAATAAGGTTCACCGTCCTTAAATATATGCCTTAAATCGCTCGAGATCTTAAACAGAAGTGAAGTAGTTAAAGTGTTTAACTCAGAAACGACATAATATTATAAACATTGTAGAGACCTAAATTTTGCAATGTACTCGCACGAACCGAACGTTTGGTGAAACTGCCCATATATAACATAAATTTCTTTTCCTTAAGAAGAAAAAGTACTAGTTATTAAAAATCACATTTTGAGATTTACTAAAAGCTGCAAAACATTTTTTTTTTAATTTAATTTTTTTTTTTTTATCTCTGTGACTTTTGTGAATTTTACATAAATAAAAAGCCTCTATTTCCATCTAAAAGGGTCATATAGGTCCTGCTGGTAAATCTTTAACTTTAATTTGAAAGGGTCCCAGAACAAGGATGTTACAAAAAAACTACTATGATCTTAACCAGTTTTTTATCCAAGATACATTAGCAAATATTTGCAATTTTAATATGTTTACCTAGAAATATTAATTAATAAAAATCACTTTTTTTTTCCCCCAGCTCCTTGCACAAAATTTACAATTTTACCACATACTAAATAAATGATGAATTAGTGGTATATTTAAAAATGCTTTCACTAATACTGTATGTATTTTGGAACAGTCAGAAATAAAGTCATTTCATTGGCTCAAAATGTAATAACAGTTTTTTTAACTCGTCAGTCTACAGGATGTTCCATTTGCTCACATTTTCCGAGGGGAGATTTTAAATGAAATCTGAATTTACTATTCCAGCTAGGCCAGGTTTATTTTTTTTACTAAGTTTAAAAACTTGAGATTGTAGTTTTCAAAGTTTAAGGTGAATTATCAAAAAACTCAAACTCAAGAAAATATTTTAGATATTTATGTGCCTGTAGGTCTCATATTTGAAGGTTCTCCTGGACACTGACATGCCGTGTCACAAGGCTCTTATAAGTCTTAAGTTGGCTTTGAAAACACCATTGAATTACCTCCTTGAAGCGAGGTACCACTAGGTTACAAATTGAGAATTGTGAAGTTATTAAATTATATACAGCCTAATTTACCCCTAAGCAGAGGGAGAGGGCATTTCTATATCAGCTCCAATGTTCAACAAGTTTACAGGGATTTAGGGACAATTACGTCTTTATCTTTCAATTGTTAAGCTGTTTGGCGGCAAAGTCTTTCATCATATTAGTTACCAAACACTTACAAACCGGGCCCCAATTACGTCATCATCTCCTAGAGATAAGGCCCCCATTTCGGAACAAGAGCCTGAGCTTCCACGGACAGAATTCCCACCCAAACAATAGAACTGGCTGAGTATAGCCCAAGAATAAATATTCAATTTTAAATTCTGAAAATTCCCCACTTTAATCATTTTTTTATTCTTTTTTTTTAACTAGGAATTTAACCCTATTTCTTGTACATACAATTTATGGGGTTAAATATCTCTATTCCTTGATGGGGGTTTTTTGTTCTCCATCTTTTATTGAATTTACTAAAAGCATAATCCCTTTACTTAGGGGTAGGATTAGAATGCAATGCTTCTCAGCAGGCAGCGACCTCTGGTCAAATGTCGCTTCCATGGACCGAAATAAGAAGTTTTTCTTTAAAACCCATCCTAGTGGAAAACAAGTTAATTATACGGGTTTAATCACGCAGAAGAAAGGCAAGGTTTTCCCTGAAATATTCCAGAGGCTCTCCCTTATGTGTGCGTGATGTAATATATATATATATATATATATATATATATATAATATATTTCTGCATATTAAATAGAATATTGTAGCCTGCCCATAAATACGCTAAATTTTTTTCTTCCTTTTAGTATTGTAAAAACTGTAATCGCCTACATAAAGCAAGTTTTTTTTTATACAATTATATATTTGATAATATTGTTATTTCCTTTCTTTTTATATATAATATATATATATATTATATTAATTTACACATTTATTATCATTTCTTGTGCATAAAGCATAGATTCAAATATTTAGTATTGATATTTAATGAATTTTAAGGGAAAATAAAATGTCTCCTAAGACTTTATCCTATACATTTTCTTGACAAATGATAACTACAAGCTTGACCAAAATTCTGAAATGTTGATACGTTTTTAGTTCTACGTAAAAGTGAGTCCGCCACATATTTAATCAGCCTGTCGGAGAAATGTTTTTCTTTCTTAAAACAGAGGAGAAAGATATGAAATATTTACATTTTGCAGTAGAGATGATAAACTGATTTTTCATTGTAAAGGTACCTTTGCGAAGGATGATAAAATTCCTACCTCCAGATTACATTCCAGCATCAAAGTTACACTTTTTGTTTTTAAATTGTTCTTCTCTTCCTTGTCTGCGTGGAATTCTGTTGCCTCGTTAACATCCACGCTGTGGATGCAAGAATTATCACCCCCACCGCTAGGCGCGTAATGGGGTTATTTTTACTTTCGGTTATCTAGCTTTATGAAGAATGGACAACACTCATACAGCTAGATAACCAAAGATAACAATCAACCCCTGTTCATCCAGCCTCCAGCACCGCCATTCTCCACTCCAGGAAGTCTTCTGCAGAGCTCAGTCTATAATAACAAAAAAGATATAAATATTATCCACTCATATATATTACCTACTCATGTTAAAATTAAAATGAACATTTTTTCAGTAATAAAAAATAAAAACATTTAATATTTATTAAATATGAAAACATTCATATGCTTAAATCAATGTATGTATAGAAATATAACGGCTATAGAATAGAATACAGGGGAACAACATCTTTCTCTTCTACATCTAACATTCTAGACGGAAAGTACAAAGAGACCTTATATATATATATATATATATATATATATATATATATAAGCATTAAGCTTTCTGAGAAATTTATTAATTAAAATCTACAACCTCCCCCCCCCCCATCACAATCACATCGACGCTAGAGGTAACTAAACAAAATATAATTGGGGAAAAAAGATAACTATTACAGGAGAACGTGGTCTGTAATTGCACTAAAGAGATACGTATCCAAATGTAAGTATAGGTGCGTTATTCACCTTATTTACACGAGGGTATTCCCAAACATTCCGTAAGAAGACAATTCAAATCTGAGAGCTTATAATACTAAAACTGAACATATTTCTTCTTTCTTTCTTGGGAACTGAAAATCCGTGCCCCGGCGATTCCTAGAAATCTGCGTGTATGAAGACGTATCCGAAGGATCTGGCTGCCCTCTGCTTGGTTTTTCCCCCCTTGTCCCTTCACAGCTCGGAGGTTGCATCTTGAAATGCTGCTATGCTGAAACCTCTCCTGCTCTAGGGGGTGTTAGACCTCCGACACATCCATTCATTCTTTCACACACCCCTCCTTTCTCTGCGTGTGATTGGTCAGAACACCGTGTGACGTCGGCCTCCCCGACTAGCTGCTGGCTGCCAGATATTCCATTTCATCAATGGGCCGGATTTAGTGAACAAGGAGAAGAAGAAGGGGGGGGTGGTAAAAAAAAAAAAAAAGCTGTCCCTTGGACAGAAGACATTTTTATTATGCATATCCCTGCTAGATAAGTGGAACAGCCTCCCAGCAGAAGTGGTAGAGGGTAATACAGGGAGGTTGTTAAACATGCATGGGATAGACATACGGCTCCTGAATCTAAGACGAGACCAACGACTGATTAAGGGCGACTAGACGGGCCGATCGGCCATCAAGTTCTTGGTTTCTATGTGAATGAATTTGGCCCCGAGAATGGCACGGAGGAGACGTTGTGTTTGGGTGGCAGGATTGATGTTTAGTGTTTCAGTGGGTTGATGGTCTTTCATGTAAGATCTGTGTTTAAGATTCCATGTTCATAAAACCTAAATCCAGTGGCATGTACCTCCCCATAGGATTGTTACATTGTATCATATACACAGATGTACGTGTGGATTCATACGAATCCACGCGTGTGCGCATATTTTCATTTCGTGTGTTTTGATGCTCTTCTCATCCGACTCCCATTATACATTCTCTCTAACCATCTCTAACCATCTAATTGATACTTGGTATGACAGCAGTACATAAGAGCGGTTTCCACCCATCCACACAAACAATAATATCTGTGAAATCAAAGAAATCTGATTCCCTCTGGGGAAATAAAATTATTATTAGCAATCTGTACTCAGCGAGGCTCGGATTATTATTTTATTTTTGCAATTTACTGCTCGCTTATCAGAGAAAGCTGGTAATTCCTTTTTGTTCTCATTTATATCTAATACGGCTGTTTGAGTCCTGGTCTAGCAAGCTATGGCGTTCCAATGTTGAACTACATCATCCTGAGATGCAGCCTTAGCCTGGTAACATGCAGATGGTAGTGCATAAACTTATCTACCCCCAGGCAAACTGTATGTTAAGTAACAGTGCTTTGAGTAATACGCCCTGCTCTAGAACATATTAAAAGTCTGTGGGTCTTACTATAGATAATCTACAAAGGACAGTATACTTGTGTACTTTTCCCACAAAATATTTGATGAAGTCACACTGCTGACCGGCTTTGGTCAGAATGACAGTGGAAAGTAACCTCCATTCCATGGGACCAGTGTCTCGGGAAATGGACATCTTTTTGGTAGAAAGAGAAGTAATCGATAAAGAAATATTTATTTACATGGAATCCTTTAACCAAACCGCGCTGTTTAAGGCACACGTGGGCTGGGGAGATATCCTTTTTGTGGCCACTTGATCAAAAACACGTATTTAATCTGCTAGCCTACTGTCTTTAATTCTGGCATGGAATGCTAGCAATTGAAAACGATCTAGTCTTAAAAACAGGTAAAAAATGTGTGTATTCTCTGTTAATCACACTAGACACATGTATGACATGTTAGAAGCCGAGACATGTGAGTTCTGTGCCCCCGTGTCTATTTCCAGAGCTACACTCCCCGCTTTTATATAACGCTGTATGACTCTTATTGTCATGGATCTATGAAGGTATAATTATGTGCTTCTAGTCGCCTTTTTCCAATGATACACGTATGTTACATAGGATGAGTACTTTGCTGCTCCACAAAGCATTTTCACTTGGACCTCCTATTGCTCTGAATCCCCGGACCTCCTGCGTATGAATGGACTTAAAGAAATCAATCTTAATATTCACCTTAAATATCTACACAATGACCTCCAGCAGCAGATCAAAAGAACTTTATTTTCCCATTTTTAAGCCATGAATTCCAACCAACAAAATGGCAAAGAAATTCGCCTTCCTTTTTTTCCCACCCAGGGTAATCTTTGTGAATATATTTGTTGAACCTACACAACAGATCTGCAGCCCAAGAATCCCTTTGGGACATGTTTATGTTTCTCCCATTCAATGCAGAAATAGTGTAATTTTACATCATTATTGTCATTATATTGTCCATATTCTACACTGGCCAATAATGCAGCTTGAAAATGAGTTTAACTTGCTGATAACCGCCATCAAACATTCATAAAGATGTAAATAAAGATGGTGACCTCCTGAGTCTCTCATGTGTTTCCAAATTACACTAAATGCCAACATGGCTCCTTCAGGTACAACACGGGAAAGACCTAACTACTAACGAAGCTATAAAATGGTGGAAATTCGTCAACGCTAATGGTTAACTCCACCCACACGCTGTCATTTTAGGTTCTCGGATCGCCATTTTAGGCTCAAATTCCCATAATTCTAGAGGTGCAATACTGCTTTCCAACACATGACCCCTTTTTTCGCTCTCTCTTCGAAAGCTGTGAACCTCTCTCCTGTTCCATTGATTTAAAAACCAGTAAGCTATAGATCCCTTTTTATGGGGTCTTAACAACAATCCTGTAAGGAAACACTCAGAGAGGTGCGATATACAAGGTTTTCAATGCCCTAATAAAATGCATTCATTAGATATCTTCCCAAAATCACATACACACATATCAAGACCCATGGACCAGTTGACCATGCTAGGATCCACTATGACTAATTACCAGAGACGCGGCAACTAAAATACACCAATTTACCTTCGTGTCTAGGAAAACCTATATGAATGCTCATACTGTGACTATAATAACATTATAATATCATTGTGTAGTTACTAGAAAATCATGCAAGATTCTTAAAAAAAAGTCACAACTCGATATATAGATGATGTACATCTGTATAGCATATAAGTGTGGAAATTGTGTCTATCATACATTATCCAATGACATTGTAAGCAGATATATATTTTTTAACTGATAAAATAGAATTCCAATACCAGTATAATTATTCCCTGTTAAATTTTGTCCACAACCAACGCAAATAACCAAATAAAAAGTAACTGGGTGCGGATAGGAGACCGGCCCGCTGCCTTTACGTTATATATCTGTAGTGGCGTCGGTGCTACATTGTCTGCAATCATTTCCGTGGAGGCAATGGGTTCGTGAGATAATGAAGCACGTGACCTGGTTGCTCATTATAGACCGTGTAACATGGCCGAACACTTTATGGCAAATGCTGAGCGCCCCACGTGGCCCTTTTCACATATTGCACGTGAATGGTCATACGTGACGGCCACATGCATTCCTGCGATGTACGCTCTGGATATTTGATTGAATCCAAATCATACACTTTTATATTCATACGTGCAAAAGAGTCTATGCTGTCAAATTAATAGTTTTAATAGTAATTAATTAGTATATGGTATAGAACGTATATACATGTATGCCGAAACACATGTATGCACAATGTATACCCACATATTAAAACCTATACTGTATATTTGTACTGATACTCGCACATTGTATACCTTCAGGTAAAATAAATCCATAAAAAAGGAGAAATTGATTAAATAAAGAAAAATAACTATACCTTTTTTTCTGAATATTCATAGTCAACGCTCTGGAAAGAAAAAAATAAAAATATATATATATATATAAAAAAAAAAAGGATTTCATTTTTATACAAAATTAAATTTTGTGGACCTGCAAGCTTTCTTTCTTAGCTTTGATATATTACGATATGCGGAATGGCTTAGCAAAGCCTCCCTTATTGCATCCTACGTAGCAAAGCACTGGCCGCCGCACATACGGGATCGTACATGTATTGCCTGGCTAAGACAGGTAATTGCCCCCTGTCGTATTTTGAACCGGTTTATAAATCTGCTATTAAGATGACAAGCATCCCTTATCAGATATACGCCATCTGTAAAGAGATCTTAACATTCTATTCTGTTACAATTCTTGATTCCATATTTAATAAAAAAATATAAAAATGGCTGCTTAGGCTTAATTCATGTCTTAAGGTTCAATGAAATAATACATATACATCTTTAATACAACAAACTGTTCTTAACTAATGTTTTAAATGCAAAAAAAAAGATGTAAAAGACTGTTCTTTTAGAAGATCTTGTAGAATATTGTAGAAAAATGAATTCATAGTTTCAAATGTATTTCTTATTGAAATGTCATTTCTGCAAGGGAAATCCTGCCCATGGCTATACATTTGCAAACCTGAATGTAAGATATCAGCGCAAGCGATGTAAATGTATGGTATTATAGCTTAAAAAGAAAAAAATATTGTGCATTAATCCAAAAGCATAATTTCGACCCAGGCCCTGCATTAATTCATAATTCTTCTGCTCAACCCGATAGAATCCCTACAATGTAAACAAACCAGCTTCTGATGAGATATAAATCATAATGTGGATATAGTAGAAATAATAATTTGCAAAAAATAATATTAATTGAAACATAAAAAATAGGGCCATATTTATAAGCGCCCAGTTAAATATACCCACATATTCTAGTGTGATATATATATTATATATATATATGATTCATAGAGGCTGTATATTTTTTTAATAGTTTACTAGAGTTACCATTTGTTTGAGAATGTATTAAAGTAAAGCTTTTTTTTTTAATAAATATTCAATAAAAACCATGAGCGTATAATTATTTTCACTAATTGTATCCATTCAGAATTAATTTAAAAAGACAACCATTTAACGGTGAAGTCTATTGCGTTCAAAAATAGCAAAAAATGTCTACTACGAAGCGTTAGACATGGATTTAGTCATTGGAATATTCCCGGTCCCGGGAAATTTTGTGACTTGTGATTAAATAGGGCTCGCTCTTCAATGTGATATGAGGAATAAAGGTGAACGCAATTTCATTCCCCTCACAGGCATTTTCTAAAGACATTATTAGGCCCATCTCATTCCGCTGCTTTTTTTTTTTTGTCATTCTCACCTTCGACAAGATGCTCAAACGTTGGCAGAGGTAGACATGGGACATATTTAATGAGACACCCCGGTAATCTGAATTCACTATTTGGCTTATCTCATTCCAGGTAAATGAAGCATATGAAGGTTAACAAAATTTAGATTCTTATCCACAGTGAAGAATTAACAACATTCTAAAGAGCTGATCGATAACCTTAGTACATAATTCATCCGCAGTCAGATGTCCATTGTATCGTGTGTTGTATGTAGAAAATTACAATAAATTCTAACAAATAATCACAACTCACCGAAAAGTGTCGGGTGCCTTGTCGGACGAATGCAGCATTCTGGAAGAAGCTAACAAAATGAGTGGCTTCTCCTACATCCTACCCTCTTGTGGCTGTTGGCTGCATCACCAAGTGACGTAGGCTCCTTCTGTCCATTCAGGATTTTTTTCACTGGCTCCTTGCGATTCCTGTTTCCCTCCTTTCCCCTTTTTTTTCCGAAGGTGAACTCGTTCTCCTTTTTCACATCCCTTTTTTTCGCACCATAAGTCAAATGTTTTGCTGAAATAAAACATTGGTCCCTCTTAAGTGTAGCAGCTGCAACAAAAAAAAAACATGACAATATCTTACGTTTCGTGGAGCCTTTCCGCTCTAGACTCGCATCGGGAAAAAACCCCACGAATGATTCCAAATCCCCAGCAGGTCTTTTCTCATAAATACTGCTTTATCTGCTGGCTCCTCCTAACAGACATGCAAGTTGGGACCAAGGAGAATTATGATTGGGGAAGGATTTAACAAGGGGGAGTGGTCGTGTTGGAAAAAGAAGTGGGGGGTGTCTTCAGGTCACATAATACGATGCTGTCCCACCTCCTCCTGTCTTCACTTGAATATACTTTTCATGGTTTTTCCAATCAAGCCATTCCTTCTGGACTCGTACATCTTGAAAAATATATATATATATATTCATAAAAACAGCTTGAAATACTGAAATACTGGATCTCATACTCTACTTAACCGCATTTAAGATGCTCACTAGTGGTGGGGAATTATCCCATTGAGTTAAGTGCGAGCCACAAGTCAAGATGTGGACAGGAAGGACCGCATTACCATGAGAAAAACACCCTGGGACTGTAAGGCTTGAATAGAGATAAATCGTTTTTAAATGTTGCTTTTATATCAATGAAGCTCGTATATGCTATTTGTTCAACAAAGTTACCCCGTTCCCACCGAAATCTGCATTTATTATTATTATTATTATTTATTTTTTTCTAAATGTCTGGTTTCCAGGGATAATTTTGAGACTCTCTTTGGAAGCCAGGCTAATGGTCCGTAGAAAATGCACAATGAATTCACTTTTCTGTCTCCTTGCATGGGAACTCAGTATGTCCTGAACTTGACAGGCAGTCTCCTGAATGTTAATGAGATGTCTCAAGTTCATTGTCAAAGGGCTCTTGCAGACACCCTGTTCTCTCCCATAGACCAACCTTCATTTCCAATACTTGTCTTGTTTCGCCGACTAAACCCCTTGTGTGGTTTTTGTTTTTTTTTTGGTTTTTTTTTAATGCATTTCAAGTACCCAGACTTCCAGACAATTTGCATGGCTTGGTCCTTCTTAAATAAACAATTCCCATACTTACGCTTACAGAATAACATCTTCTCCCAAATTGGTATGTCATATGTCCTTGGAGCTGATCACGAATGGATCGGTGAAAAGAAAACAAACAAAAAAACAGGTCCTATACACACAAAAAAATAATGCATTTATTAATTTGCTTATTTTTTTTTATAAAACAATTGAATCATTTTATTTTTGTTTGTTTGGATGATCTAGTGTGGCATATTACACGTAGGTGAGTCTGATACCAACCTATTATCATTTAAATGCTATTTCATTTCTACGTGTTTACCAGAATTCCTCCTCTCTGTATTATAACACCGCTATCACAAACATCACGGAAACTGACATGTATATTTTTTCTTTTCTTTATATTTTATCTGCCTCACTGCCTTTGAATTAAAAGACCCTTTCAGGCCGTTTGCTGATGCTTAATTTTCCCCTTTCTTTCCTCCCCGACTTTAGTATTCTTGAACCCCCTCAATTTTTTTCTTTTTTCTTTTTTTTTAATATGTCAATATTTTCTCACCGGTTTGGATAAATTGAGCCTCTTGTTTCTCGGGGCTTTTGTTCAGACAAATCTTTTCATATTGTTAGTACTCCCTGGGAGCCCATTTAACCACACCTTCCCCAATGCCACGTGATCTCCCCCCCCTTTTAGCTTTAAAAAAAAAATGCTCATTAGCAGAAAGGAAGAGGGGGATAATTATAATTAAAAACAGACACCTCTTGATTGCTTCCTTTTTCCCCCAAAAAAAGAGAGATCGTTCTAAGCTACAGTTGATGGAATTTACATTTTTAACTCCAGTGAATTTAGACCTCAAAATCTCCAACCTCTGCTAAAAATTAATTTGTAATTTTTAAAGATGCATCTCTTTTGCTGTCAATACTGCGGCGAAGGAAACATCTAAGCGACCCCTAATGGGTTTTTTTTTTGTGCCTCTCTTATCTAATTTTTTTTGTCTTGGCTTCTCACCATAGCCGAACATCGCAGCTCGTCTTTGGTAAAATAGCTAATAAAGACAATTTCCACCTTACCTGTTAATTACGGACGCACCACACAGGGATCCCTCTACGTTGTCAAAAAAGATTTATTTTTTTTTAAAAACCCCTTGGTTTTTCCTTCTTTTTCTACCCCCGTCTCCTTTCGATTCTCCGAGGGATCTGACCTTCAAGGAAAATAGAATCGCTCTGAAGAGGGGAATGAAATGATTTGCAAGAAAAGGGGAGACTGGCATGGCGTAAGGATACATGAATTACATAGGGATGTTTCACGCAGTCCATACGTAAAGTATACGTATTATATATTTTTTTTTAAATGATATGCGGATGTAATCGTGGCCTGACCTGCTATACCGAAAGGTTTAACTGGGAGAAATATAGAGCTTTTTACTAATTTGTGCATTTATTAAAATAAAGCTTCCGCACTTGCGAATATCTCACTGGTAATTATGGGCTCATTAGCATATATGCAAATTGAAATTCTATATGCAGAGCGTGGTAATTTCTGCTGTTTTTTTCGTTGGCAGGGCAGCTGTCGATTTCTCTCCTTCAGCAAACTCCCATCTGAATGAAATTTTTACATTTTTTGTTTTTGAAATTGATAAGTTTTGATCGTGAATGATATATATTAAAATATTGAGGCGTTTTGTGCTTATTTGCTTTATTATTGCTTGCTGATTAGGGGTATAAAGCTTTAAAGAATTATCTACCAAATAAAATCTTAAAAAAAGACTTATTGTGGGACGTTGATGATATTCTCGATGTAGAATTCTAAGGCGGAACAAATCAAGTGTATTGAATGAAAACATCTCGTCTCTGTGTCGTTAGCATGGGTCTGCTTGCCATTAACGAGCAGTTAAAAGCCTTCGTTATGGGATCACCTCTGTTTTCTGGAGTCAAAATTACAAATGATCCCATCCTGGGAAGGCAGTCTTTACAAAGGCTCCAGAAAAAGAGGAGAAGGAAAAAATAATTGCTTTTAATCTCTCTCCTTTTTTCATTAAATAGGTGTATATATGTGTTTGCGGACGAGCGTGTGAGTGTATGTATTTGTGCATACTATATATATATATATATATATATATATATATATATATATATATAATTATAGATTAGTTAAAAGATTTCTTTTAACTTAAAGATGCACAATATTAAAACTCATTTTTAACTCACTGAATCCTTGATGTTTTGAGACTGGCTTCACATTGTATCAAACGTGAGGCTGAGAAACAGGGAATATTCCAATACATTCAACATGGGCAGAAAAATACATGGTGGACGTGGAAAAGAAAACTGCTAAATTTAATTCCTAAATCAAAACTGGCAACAGTATACCAACTATAATACAAATAATAGAACAAATATGAACTACGCGTGTTGTGTTTGTACTCAAGTAACAATGGAAAGGTTCTATTGTGCGTTTATATTCACGTGGTTTGATTTCTACAAACATTCTAAATGAGTTTAAATGTCCTCTGGAGATCATGGTTATTGTGGTTTGTTGAAAGTGTTCCAATATGTACTTTGACATTTAACCCCTTCTATCCTTAAAAAAGATCAAGATCAGCAAATGAAATATATTTTACTTTATACACTGAACTGGTGTCTCAGCGTTCTAAAATGTTTTTTAATAAATATTGAATAATTGAAATAATTTGGCGTTTTCCCATTTTTGGCAAACATTTTTTTAAATATTTAAGAATTTGTTTAACCCTTTGAATATTTCAAATGCTAGATGCACATTTCACATACATTTAGGCTCATATAATTGGATGGATCTTGGTATTTCTATGATTTTATTTTTTTTAATGGGGTAAAAGCTGAACTTTTGGAGGGGCAATTGGGGCATAATACGAACGGGATTTCTAATACAAGAAAGTTTTTTAGTAGATATCATATGGGGGAAACAGTATTGGTGATTATGTTCAGTGTTGTCTATTTTACTCTGCATAAAAAATGAAAAGATAATAAACAATAGATAAAAATTGACTGTAGTGAATTGGAATATAGTTTTATTAAGGTTTAAACAAATGTTTGGAGTTTAAAATGGAGTTTGAAATATTAATAGATTTAAAAAATACATTAACTGATTTTCTTCTGATCATGTTGTGTGGTGGGAAAAATATGAGAATAATGCAATAAACCACGTTTTTGGGGTTTTTGTTTTTTTTTTGCTATGTGGAGATTGGAATGGTCTTCGGAAGCTGATGACATTAGATTGAAGTTAGTACACAATGTATTTTTAATCACAGTTTTCTTATTGCCAATAGAGTTTAATAATTGAACAAGGAGAATTGAACAAAATAGTAAAAAAAAAAAAAAAAAAAAGCCAGCCTGTCTCTGGGAAAAAAATCTATCAAGGGGGTGTAACAAGAAGAAAATGCATTTATGATGCAATAAATGGTTAATCTATAAAAAAGAATAAATGACCCCAGGCATGTACCACATCTAATAATGTTCTTTTCTTAATTAAATACAAAAATTGAATTAAAATAATCATAATAAATATATATGTAAATATGTATGTGTATATATATGTATGTATATATGTGTATATATAAGTATTTTACCGATAGCTATAGATATGTGTATTAATGATCAATGTATGTAACAAAAGCAGAACGCTTTCTGAATAGTATGTGTTCTTATGTGTTAATAGTAACTGTGCATATATCAGGGCAATTAATTCCTTTTTTTTGTCACGCTTGAACAAAAAAAACAGGAATAATGTTTTATTTGTTGTATATTTTCCTGTCAATAAAAGGATATATTTATTTATTTTTTAAGTTTCCAGACTCTAATTACAAAATATGTAATGTATGTGATTGGTGGTGTAATGGGAACAGTATTCATAGCCTCAACCCCTGTGGCGTCCAAACCATTTATACACATATATATTTATGCGTAAACCTAAACCTAAATCAGATTTGTGAGTAATATAAAAACATCTTAAAAATGGTAACCCAGTCGTAAGAAGAAGGACTTTACTACTTTTTTTTTATGAATTAACAAATGAGTAGCAAAACTATTAAATAGTACATTTCTAGATTTAAATTCACTAACTATATTTCAAGGAAATTTAATTCCAAATGAATGTACTAGAATACGATTGTGTGTGTGTGTGTGTGTGTGTGTGTGTGTGTATGTATGTATGTGTATATATATATATATATATATATATATGTGTATATATATATATATATATATATGTGTGTGTATATATATATATATATATATATATATGTATAATTTTTTATTTTACATTAGAGGGAATTGTACGAATGTTTTCTTAAATTATAGAAATTAAATGTTTATCCCTTTTTGTGTTTAAACAATGATCCTCTTAAAGTACATCTAAGATACATGATGTGTATTTTATCGTTGCACTTCTGATATGTAAGGTTCCCTAACAGGAGTCTCCGGGAACATCTCGACAGTAGGAGTTTCCAAGCCGACTCCATCAGGTTCATCGCACAATAGCTCTAAAGATGACTTAAAAATATCTAGGTGTGAAAAGCGTTGTCCAGCCCGCATGGTGGTACGCGCTACATCGCCCTGAGAAGTGATGCTTTGCGAAACACCAGCCGCCTGGATTCCAACATAACCTCTAAACATGGAATCTAACTTTGTATATACTTTTTATGCAATTTATGACATATTATTTTAAAGAAAAACACAAAAGATGACAATTTACTGAAATTCAGCATGTTGTCTCTTTGGGAATAACTTCCGCTCTTTAATGTATTGAATGGTCTCCTCTAGTGAAATACCTTTAATAAATGATTCTGTATAAGAATGCTTTGTGTATCCTAGCATTGTATGCATTGTATGTGTAAAGCATCCTGATATCACTATATGCGTGTAGCTGACATTCTTTCATTCATTACAATGAAAGGCCATTAAATAGAATGTAAAGTAATGATGAGTGTTTGTGTGTCTGTTTAGATTCAGCTAAACACCCTTTTGATAAATGTGTTGCAGAAAAAAAATCATACTTTTTTTATTACTATTATTACTTCTTTTTTTCTGTACACTTGCATTAAACATCAATTCTCTTTGATTTCCATATATGCCTGTACAGTACGAAGCGGGCCATACGAATCCCTGTTAAAATTTCTAAAACACTAAAAAAAAAAAAAAATGCAATAAAAACTGTTTTCGTTTGCACTGATTGTTATCGCACAACACGTTAACCCAAATGATTACACCTGCTGAAAAAAGGGACAAAATAAACACCTTCTAGCAAAAAATAAAATTTGAGCACATTCCAACAGCTAAATAATTAAAGTTTAACTAAAGGAGACACGAGAACCAATATCTTAATTTGTCTGGAAATTAACTCAAATTTAATTAGAGGATTCTTGGCCTTTAAGTAGTTGTTTTTTTTTTCTTTCGTTCTTAAATACGCGTTTAAAAGACGACAGACCCTTGGATTTGGTGCAGTAGAAATTCAATTTGTACAAATTTAGTTTTTATTTTATTTTCTAGCACAAAACTTTTAATTAAAGTACTTTAAAATCACGCTACATGGATGAATAATACATCTCCATGAAAATTAACGATTAAATACATCGAACAAATTGTATATATTTTTTTTAGAATTTTTTTTTTAATCGATCTTTATGTTTTTAGTTTTATTGTTTTGCGTTACAAATGTTCTTGTGACGCTGGTGTTTTTAAGGGGATACTGAGCGTCTCGACGGGAACGTTGGTGATAAATTGTATATTATACTTGGGGGAAAAAAATTTAGGTTTACTTAAGGAACAGTATATTAACAAAACGTAAGATCGAATCGCCCCGTGTATTATAATTCAAAATTTAGCTTGTAAAATAGTTAACAAGCAAGACCCAATTTAATGTTTCAAACTCAATATTCTAGAACACTGTAAGGTTAAGATACAAACTTAGCTGCGGTGTGATGACGCAAGCTTTTTAGTATTATCTCCATTCATTTGGTGGCTTTTAATAATAATCTTGCACTGAAATTCTTTTACACAAGTGACGTTTCATTTTCGTGTTTCATTTAAAACCACCGGTGACCCATGATCGTAGTAAATAAAATGTCATTTTGAATTGTTTTTTTATATATATATATATATATATTTAATATCATTTTTACATGAAACATCTGTATTTTTATATACATGATGCTATCTGGAGCAGGTGATGTATGTGTGCATAACTATGGTTTATCGAATGATCTAAATCAATACAGACAGTACTAATATAAATAACACCTTTTACTTTTAAGCGCTAAATTGACATGAAATAGGAAATCATTAAAAAAATAGAAAACTAAAATGATCTACGTCGATATAATTGTCCAATTAATGTTCATTATTAATGTGTTTTGTGGGTTCTTCAGAGACGCCTTGACAACACCCCTTTTAGGATCAGGAAACTTAAAGAATAGTAACTTTGGGCAGATATTAAGTTTGTTATCTTTATTGTCGTATTAACTTTTTTTTTTTTTTTAAATCTTCTAAATAATAAAAAAAAAATAAAAAAAAAAAAATGGTTATAAATAAAAAATGGTATTTAATGAGTCATAGGAATTACTAGCATCGTTTTAGCATGATCTTTTAAATAATGTCATGTAATGTATTTTGCTTGACAACAGTAACAATAGCAATAATAGAATTTGTCCCAATTGTTTTGGGAGTTTTTTTTAACAGACGTATATGAACATGTTTTTTTTACACTTATTAAATTATAAGTTCAGATGGCGTCTAAAAAGATTCACTTTTGGGCCATCGTAGAAGCAGAGGGGACCTATTTAGAAAGAGCAGTTGTGCTACAAAGTTTTATCACCATAGTAACCAAACATGCATGGAACATTCCATTGCTATGGTGACAAGTCCACTTTTAAATGTTTAAATTATATACCCGCCCAATTGATTTTTAACCTGAGATCAGAACCCGGTTTTGCATATAGTCTACTTATCTCCAGTCTAAGAAGTACCGCTCTCCCTCTATTTCCCTTTCTATCTTTACTTCCACCACCTCTGCTGGAAATCTGTTCTACTAATCCACATCACCTCCTCTTAAATAATAATTCCAGTCTTGGCCATTGCCGTGTCTGAAGTCGCTCGATGTTGGCAAGCGTGCATTGTTCCAGTCCAACTTAAAACACCTCGACGAGCAAGCCAATATAATCAAGGTGCCACCAACATGCGCGTTTCGGGGAATCTCAGATATGGCAAAGGGTAAGATTCCCAATTCTCAAAGGCCAAAGAGCCCTGTGCTCCCCTGTCATCTCGGGGCAATTGGACTACTATCCGAAGCTGGATCTGGCATGGAGGTAGAAGTCTAGTTGACTAAAACCAAATAGCATAAACGAGGATATCTCACCAAAATTATGAGATTGCTGCGCGTGTGTTGGGAAGAAAATAGTGTTGGGAATACAGAGGTACATTGCTTTTTATTGCTTGTCAAACCAGCATTTTAATTGACTTTCTCCTAGAAACACCACTTGTTTGTTTAGCCGTCATTGGCCGGCCGTGTACGTGGGTTTTAAAGGCTAGTTAATCTCCGTCTTTAGGGAGAAAAAAAAAAGTCTCTTCTTACTGTCCCGGTGGGACTAAAGGGAAACAGGGGAACCATGTTATTTTATCCTGTTGAAAGGAGACATCTCCTAAGGAAGCAGGACAATGACAGAATGTCCTTTCAAAAGAGGTGACCTTGTTCCTAGTCGGCTGACCTTTGAGCTTGTACGGCCACCCTTTAAAACCCACAGGGGCCGGAATAAAAGACCTTCAATGAAAGAGGACACGGACCTTACACAAGAAAACGTGAAAAGCTTTTCTGTCCACCAACCCACAAAGTTTGTTTTTATTCTTTTTTTCTTGGCCCCTAACAGGCCTCAGCATGACGGCTACGGCGAGCGAGCCCTTCTCTTGTTGCGTCCTCCTTGTGCACACAGGGGAGACTACCCCAGAGGAAGGGTGCTGTTTATTTTTACTTAGACTTAACAATGCAAGCAGATGTCCTTTGATAGGATTACTTTTTTAATCCTCACGTCGTGTTGGAAGGAAAATGATCTATTATTTGCTAATAAAGGGGAACTATTTTTTAAACGGATCGGAAGAACTTCAGTTAAACCACCTATTTTTTCTAAAAAGGGCAGGGGGAGGGGGCTTTTTAACGGACTTTACATGTCGCTAATATTTAAGAGTCTCGCTAATTTTCCGTTGAATCCATATCTTAATTATTAGGAGGCCCTCAATTATTTAATATACTCAGCAGTGGATGGGTGCGTGGTAGAGGTCAAACGTGTTTTCAACCTACGTTGAATTGAAATGTTGGCACTTGGAAATTCAATCCATATTCATATCATTTAGAATTGATAGAAATTTAGCAAATAGTAAAAAAAAAACAAAAAAAAAACTTGCCCCGGTTTTACACGATTTATTAGTATTTAAAACTATCTTTATTAAACTATATATGTCTTCAATGAAACACACTTTCGCATTTTGGGGCTTAAAGGCACGTTGTGAGAACCCGGTAAAAGGGTCCGAGGAGGTTTTTTGGGGAGCCTATTCCTCAAAGAACACAGTGACATTTCCACCTGTTGAGGTAAATAGATACCTAGATAAATAGATATGATAAAGAAAATGTATCTCTTGGTTATAATTATATTCTGTCATTGCTGCAAAGTGTCTTCCAATTGATGGAAAACGCCGTTCCTAGGGTCATCGACCTCTTATATTTATGTAACGTACAAATCGAAATATTCGATGACTATTATTTTTTCATGCTTTTGGCTTGTATGTGCGGATACTACAATTTATTATAATGTTTATTCCAAGGATTTATTAAAATATATAGAACCTTGAAAGTGTGTTCCATGTCTAGAATGGTACATACCTTTATGTAAATATTCCGGACACGGTCTGTTGTCTTAGAATTTTTGGGTGTTATGAGTTCCATTTTCTGAGCTGCTAAGAAATTCAGTCCAGCTGTAAAACTTCAGTTAATTTTTCAGCGATATAGTTGTTAAATCTTACGGAAATAAGTTATTCTAAAGGATTTCCATCACAGATAATCATCGTACAGCCTGCAGATAACCTATTAAAAAGTCTAATCACTTATCATTGTCACGCAAAGAACCTTAATGCACTTATATTAATTGCAGCTGTCTTTGTATCGCCTATTATCTCTGTAGAGTGTAAGCTCCTAGGGGCAGGAATAGTCCCAAATCCCCATTTTTCTACTTAATTCTCTTATCTCTTGCTGTCAGCTGAGGGGTTAGGAGACAACCAGTTGAAATGACCGTGCGGTTCTCTGATGTGTTTTAACAATAATCCTTTTCCCCAAAACATCAAAAGGAATCAAACACACGCACGAGCGGGAATGAAAATCTTCAGTAAAATCCTTTTTTTTTTTTTTTCTTCACTTTCTGTGAAGGTGTCAAGACTTAATTAGGCAGCAGAAACGTACCATCAATTAAAAAAGATTGGCATAAAATATACAACCTGCCGGAATCAAACGCTCAATGCGGAAATAGTGTTAATCATAAAAAGGCTTATTCTTGTTCCAAACTCAATGGAAATGGTAAAAGAAAAGAAGAGGATGCCTTTGTTTTTTTAAAGTTGTATCTTCACTGTCTCGCCTCTTGTGAACTTTCATTCTGTAGCCGGCTTTTAATAAAAACGGATATAATAGACTTACACGTGATTATTAAAACTAAATGTTCTTCGGTACCAGCAAGAATCATTCCGACGGGTGACCGAGCTCTGCGTTGGGGCAGCCGCAATCACACTTCATGCAGACGTACCCCTCAAAGCCACAATTAAGAAACATCTAAGGGGTCTGAGCCATTTACATTTTACCCATTGTTTTTTTTATTATTATTATTAAGGAGTGATCCCTAAATCTTGGAAGCACATTTTGGGTACAAGAATACAACAGATCATCGTCTGAGACGCATGACTGTTTACATTTTATATCGGACGCTGCTATAAAATCACTTTTAGCCAAGTTGATGTTCAATCATCTGTCTCTTAGAAACTTTCAGAATAATTTGTGGATTATGAGATTCTGATCCTCGTTAAAATTGAACAATTGCTGACTGCCTTCTGGTTTCGGTAATACTTGCAGTGGTGGTGCGATCCCTGTGTTAGGGGGCCACTTAGTGGCGAGCATATGAATTACAGTCACAGTCCTTCGTAGGCATTTTGAGAACCAAATTTCAGTTGGCCAGGCATCACAGCCCAATATAAGATTTATTCTAATATTCTAATCAGCAGTCCAGAGGAAACGGTGAGCCCCAAATAAGATTGTGCCCGGAAGATATTCTTAATGTATGGGCTTGCCTTGGTTCTGCCACCAGATATGGTCAAATATGGTTACTGGTTTCAGAGCAATAACTAGTAAACCTGCGTCCCCACTTATTCTTTTTGTATTATTATTTACTTTTTTGAAGCCGATTGGCTCCAAGAAGTTATGTTGCCTCTTCCTTACCTCTGGAGACAAGAAGGCAAATGGGGGGGCAGACCCCCCTCCCAAGAGGATAGCCAATGAAGACCAGCCTACCTCTCCCACCAAAAAAACACTTTAGGGGCCAAGCTCCTCTGTGGCTTTTTTGACTTACCGCTTTTCATATTTTTCTTTGATTTTAGCCCTTCTTTTTCCACTTAGTTTTTCAACCAGTGAAGTTTTTTTTTTGTTTTTTTTTTAATTTTAACATAAGTTATAAAACTTAACTTAAAATAAGTTTGCGAAAGACGGCATCAATCCCACTTTCTGTTTTCACAATAATCACAAAAATACATTTTTTCGGCACGTTCGGCCTGCCTGGCCAGCTCTCTTTTTAACGAGAATGAAAAGCAGGTTATGCAGAAATCGTTGACGGTGATGGGTGTGTTTCTGTTTTGTCACCTTTTAATAATATGTTGAATTTCCATAACTGGAACACACAACACAAACAGCCAACCGGGTGAATGTTTTTATTTCCGTGTATACTAAATATACAAAATATTTTTCAGAAAAAAACGTCAAAAAAAAATTAAATGAAAAAATAATGCGAAACTCACAGCATTGCTATAAAAAAGGAAAGGTTTTATTTTGAATTCTTAGATAAAAGTTGGTTCTACCGCTGGGTATTCTGGGTAAAGGGACATGTGACGCGTGATTACCCAGAATGCTTAGCTGTAAACAAGGTGTTGGGAATTAATACAAAAGGGATTTTTTTTTAAACACATCACGCCTGATGTCAGTGCCTTTCTAATAATATTCATACATGCCAGATTTTACATACATAAGTCTCTGGCCAGACACCACAGTGACATATGAGATTGGTAGATAAAGTAACTTTCATTTTTAAATGTATTTTTATTCTAACACCATTAGCTACATGCACCCGCAAGACCCTGGTTGACTAAACCCATTATATATTTAATATATCAATGAATGGCTGTCATAACAGAAGTCCAGCTATAGTGCATCTGAACCCCCTTTAATAAATGGAGATAGTGGCCCATATGTTTTTATTTATTATTTATAATCATATTTATTATAAATAATGGCTCAGTAAATACTTATAGTCTTGGAGTAAGTATAGCTTTGTGGGTAGATAATCTGGTTGTTGTACAGTTGTCATAAGTAATTGGATTACGTGTGAAGTCGTATGGTAGGGGATTTATATAAAATAGTGTTGGTACCATATGATATTATTAGGGTCCTGCCAAATATATGGGGTTTGCTAGTACACAAATGCTACAGAGCTATAGGAATGCCAATTTCTGTTACAAAAAAATAAAATTGGCAATGTTTTTTGTTGATTCCACGCTACAAAGCACTAAGAATCCCGGTGGCACGTAATTTCAGAGCATTTATCTGTTGGCAATACATCAAATACATTCCATTATTTCTATTTAGTGTTTTAGGCCTTGGACTAAAAAAAAAAAAAAAAAAATTTGGATATTCTTCGAAACATAAACAATATTTTATTGAAAAAAAGGGAAAATAGAAGTGCTTTACAGAAAAAAAAAAAAGAAATGTATAACGTGAGTTTCAAACTTAAAATGTGTGTTAGTAGAACATGCAAGAAAATCCTCTTCGTCGTCGATTGTCCTGGCCAAAAAAACCGAGGGGTTAATAAAATGTGAAGACCCTACAGAGTCAGCCGTGTGTCCTACAATGGGTGGTCGTCCATCCTTGTTAATAGGTAAGGGTTCACATTTAAAGTTCTGGTTTGGCTCCAGAAGATAAGAGTTCTGCTAGATGCAGAGGCAGCAACAATCGGTCAACCGTGGACGCCATTGTGGGACAAGTCTATAAGGTGGTAGGGAGCATAGTCTGTGGATCATGCACGGGTCTGTTCTTCGTGATCCTCTGTATTGACGGCGATCATGTGGTTGTGTTCCTCCTCTCCAGGAACCTGTAAAATCAATAGCAAATGGTCTCCAAACAGGTGGGAATCGGGGCAGCTACAGATCACAAAGACCACGAGGGCGATCTTGTTCATTCTCTGTACTTTGCTACCCCCTTGTGGTGAGGACCCTGAAGTTCGCTATGAAACTATCCAACAGAATCAGCACGTTTGAGACTTTGCGGGATTCACTTTTTAGGATTGAAAAATATAAATGATCCAAAAAGATAATTGAGAGAATCGTTATGTGTGAAGATCTAAGGGTTAATGACCCGAGGTGCCTCTTTTTTTGTATCCGGTATACTATATGCATAGGGAGGTTACCAAAATAGACCCACACATGTACGCGTCGCTGATGCCAGAATGAAAGGGTCCATTCTTGGGGATGGGTTAAATGATGGTAGCTTTTTATCAGTCTGCTTGACTTTTACAAAGCACATGTATTCAGCGGAATATGTACAGTGCCGTGCACATTGTATGCAAGACTTTTTGCCTGTCTAAATCTGGCCAGCTCTGGTCATCAATTTTCACTCTGAACTTTATCTGCAAATTTTTTTTTTTATCAAACATGTTAACGTAAGCCCTCTTCCCCGATCTCCCCTCAATAACCCAGAATATATTTACATGATGAACATACCTCCCAGTATATTGAGTCCTCAAAACATTCGGCATCAGAGGGAGCACCAAAAATGGGGATCTTCATAATAAAGCCTGGGGGAGAATGTACACAATTATAGCGCTTCCCAGAGTCCGATAACACGCACTCTGTATTCTGGATACTGTATCCAGAGTAAAATATTACTTTCTACTGTAAAGGGAAACAAAAGCTCAAATATATCATCATGGCTCCATCATCAGCCTGGCTCCATCATCAACCTCGGCTCTTGGTTTAAAACAAGGGTGAAGTTTAAATATTTGTTGAACCGGCAGCTTCAATGTGTTACTACTGAAGCGTGGCTCGTATACTTTACCCAGTCAAACAAAATGTAAAGGCTTAAGACAGCAAGGAGACTCACACCCAACTCAAATTCCTTACTTTCGAGGCCAGCAAAATGCAACCGAAAGACTTCATATTCGGAACTATGAAACTCGGGTAACTTTATTAATTTTTTTTTATATTTTTTGCTAAATTACTGAATTCCAGGATCTCTTCTGCTGGGAATCGACTTGAGTTAACAGGGTGACTGTGGGTAGATAAACGTAATCGCACCCATCATCTCAATATGCTGCCGCCTGCTGTCAGAAAAAGGATTTGCACCCACAGCTTAAAGAGAAACACCCACCATACTTTTCTTGTCAGTTACTGTCCTCGGGTTGTTAGGAATAGATTATATAGATATAAAATAAAAATATATATATATATATATATATACACGTAATATTTGTTGATAACCTACCTATGATCCCCTGCTAGTTGTAAAACTAGTTCTCATGACCTGGGAGTCTCATGGAGATCGGAACATGGCACCTATTGCATCACATGTGATGCAGTGTTCAGTATAATTGTATAAATATTTAGTCCAAAATTCTGCACGCCAGCCATCTATTGTGGCAAAATAAGCTACATCTGCCCTTATTTGTGACAATACTTTGGATTCATGTATATTGGCAGGGTAAATTAGGGAAGGGGGTAGCTAAGACCAAATGCCCCCAAGCCTGCGAGATACTGTCTTTATATAGGAAGTAGTTGAAAATGTTGTTTTCGGATAAAAATCAGTGACTGGAGCTGGAGTTTGCCCACCTTTCCAGCTGTGTTACTAAAGAGAACTTACCTACAATAACGCCTCCGACCAGGGCAAATGACAGAGCCACTAAAAGGGCTAATAATTGCTGAAGACCTTGCTGCTTAGCTGTACGGGACCCATCAGCAATAGCTGGGAAGACATCAGCCATCCTGAAAAGAACACAATGTGAGGTTATACGTTGGAACCCAACGCAACCATAGAACAAAGCCGTGGAATGTTCAGACTTACCCATCACCGTAAATATCGGCCGTAGCAGCGAATGCCACAATTGCACCAATAATAGCTCCCAATATCCCTGGCATCCCATGGAGGTTATGTACCCCACATGTGTCCTGGATCTTCAACTTGGAATCCAGCACCGGCTGTGTGAAACCACAAAACACAATG
This sequence comes from Spea hammondii, assembly GCA_029215755.1. Lineage (NCBI taxonomy): Eukaryota > Metazoa > Chordata > Amphibia > Anura > Pelobatidae > Spea > Spea hammondii. The sequence goes on along the minus strand of JARDYJ010000012.1, from coordinate 28,322,847 downwards.
TAACTCCATCTGGAGGAATTTCAACCCAAAATATTGGCCAGTAAAAAGAGATGCTATTGATACAATTCTCCACTCTGATTTTAAAGGCCTGACATTAACTCATCGAAATGCCTCCTGTTCTTAAGTAATCAAAACCGAAAAAATTGTTCATATCTGCTTGGGAAGGAAGTCCAATGCGTGTCCATGGTTGGACCCTTAGGTAGAACTTGCCCCAAGTGGTTAACTTTCAAGTTCTTACAAATGTAGGCTCTTTCACAAAATGTAGGTTAGAGGAAAAGTTCCAATGTACCGTCAACAGTTTGTATCCAAAAGTAGAGATCATGCCAGCCAGGATTCCGGCAATCATGGCACCGAAGGGAGTCAACATCATCTCAGCAGAGGTTCCCACTGCAACACCACCCGCCAGAGCTGCATTCTGGATATGGACCTGCGATCAACAGAATGTATTATTTAAATGTTAGCATATTTTTTGTTTTCCGATATTCTGCAGAGATTAAAACTACCTTGGCACAGAAGAACCCACCGGTCCATACAGAGCAAATTTAGCAATCCCTTATCAGGAACCTGGCTGTCATGAGGACGACAGTTGCTCATCATAGGTTACAGAATTTGGACAATGCAGAGCTGTGTTTCAGTGTCTTATCGTTTTTTACTTCTTACTGCCTTTTACCTTATCAAGGCCAACACAGGAGGTAGACTGTCTTTTTAGGATTGAGAAACCCTCCTAGGAATATCATCATAGAATTATTAATCCTACACGAGGTTTCCACAGGGATCTGGCGGCTTGGTGTACTGTAGATATGGAGTTTTCCTTCCCTGGGATCATTCCCATAATTGAGTTCTGTAACAAGCATCCATTTTCCTTTCTGCTATTGTAAACGCTTACCATGTCCAGTTTTCCTTCTCCATTGACCATAGCTGAAATAGCAAAGGTTCCCAAAGTACAAGCAGCTAACGAGTAGTACGTGTTCAATACTGTGCGATGTTGGTCATCACCATGAGCTGTGATGGCAGAGTTAAAACTTGGCCAGAACATCCAAAGGTAGATCGTTCCTGCATTAGGAGAATAAAAAGGCCACATTATTAAATGTTTCCGTGTTTAACCATGATTGAGACCATTGACTAGGACGCAGCAGAGTCGTACCTACATTCCAAACCAATGTTATACCCTCTGGTAGGGAGAGGACCAAGGGGTCTTCAGCTTGATGTAGGTCAACAACATGAAGTTTGTTTTTAAACAAACAAGTATTCTTATAGTTACTACTACTACGTACGTTATGAATATGTTGTTTTGTTGATTGCACCACAAGCCTTGGCCATGCCTTTGCAAACAACGACAATAATAATATACAGATTTAATGGAGAAGTCAGACACACACTGCAAAGCCCTTTTTATTGCCTTTTTTCATACCTATCATTGCAAAGAGATCGGAGTGGTACACAGAGCCTTCCCTCTCCCGGCTTTTGTCCAGGTGAGGTCTGTAAAGAACCCGAGAAACGGTCAACCCAAAATATGCTCCAAATGTGTGGATAGTCATGGACCCACCAGCGTCTTTTGCCTATAAAAGAGACAGATGGAGATAGCACCAAAGAGATAATACAGAGCATTAGCTCAATGGGGTCAATGCTGGGACATAATACCCTTATGTTACTATAATGTCTTTTCCTTCCATCATTGCATGCCATTGTGCCACGATTGTGGCTAAATCTTGTGGGGTTACGTCCCTGCAACAAGACTTACCCCGACAATATTTAAGATGATGTACTCATTGATACCAAACAGCGTGACTTCGAACAGGGTCATCACAATGAGCTGGACCGGGCTGGTCTTCCCCAGGATGGCTCCAAAGGAGATTAGAATAGCACCGGTGCAGAAGTCTGCGTTGATCATGCTGTAATATAGAGTTGTGGAGGGTTATAAAGGGTTATAAAGAGATGGATACTAAATCCAGCAGCGAATCGGTTTTATCCGATATGACTTTTTTTGATCTTCCCTTTTTGTGTATTATGAAATGCAGATCAAAGGCTGATGTGTACACATGTACTGTTCTAGAGCATTGTGTAAGAGGACAGAGCTGAGGACTGAACATCGTTTGAACTGGGTCTTGCGATGGAAAATTGCCAAGGGCTGGCTGAGCTGTGTAGTTTTAGCCGTTATATGGGAAGTTACGGGGGTATTAAAGGCTAGGAACGTTGGCTACGGGTGGGATGATGGCTACACCTTCCTGTGCCGGACTAGTTTGGGTGAGAAAAGCTAGATCTTGCAAACTGAATTTTCTCAGTAACTTTTATCAGAGCTAAAAGATTAACCACAATCTCATGTTTCTTAATGTTGACAGAGGTGGGTTGTGTCAGCTGATTGACTTTTGCACTCACCTTTCTATACCAACATGAATTTTGCCATCATGGAAGCCGTGGAAGAACCCTTGGATCAGCGTAGACCACTGAAGTCCAAAGGCAGCAATCAAGAAGTTGAAGGCCACGCTACTGAAACCGTAACGCTTCAGGAAGGTCATCAAAAAGCCGAAACCGATGAAGATCATGGTGTGGACATCTTGGAAACCTTAAATAAATGAGAAAAGATACATTATTTTTATTTTGTTTCTTAATTAAATCAAGAAGGCTGGGGAAGCTGTCCAACAGAGAAAGGAAGGTAATCTCCTTGAGCGAAGCCAGCCTGTGTCTTTCTGATGTGAAATACGGATGGTCTTTCCAAAGCTTTGTTAATGTTCTTGTTGAAGCTGCAGTACCCAGAGGCTTTACCGTGTTTGCACATTATGAGACATGTTACATGGCATTCTCAACTGAATGTATAAACAAAGGCTTAAATTGATAGACATAGACACAAGTCTCAAGCAGATAAGTACTAGGAAGGTGGGTTGTAGAACAGCAGCACTTTGTAGATAGGCCCAGAATTCATTCTTGAGCGGGTTGTCGTAGCCATGCGCGAGAAGGCAGTTTAAGCCCCGGAAAAGAAAAACAAGCCACTGGAAAAGTCTTTGGAGCGTGAAACAAGCAGGATAGAACCAACTGCAAAATCTGTCAAGTGTTACAGAGGACCTTGTTCTCAACCTTTATCTGGAGCTGCGATCACAAGGTCAAAATGTTGTTGGCAGACTAATGTACCGATTTATTCTGTGCTGGGGAGATTCTGCTTACCCATTAGTTTCTCGTCCATATATCTTATACTCCCCTGGCCGGGCAGCTTACGGATACAAGTATTGTTTGCAAACAGACCAAGAAGTGAAAAATACAAGTCGGAGCGGCTCGCCGAAGGGAATAGATATTATCAGATATATGAAGCGAGGATGTTTACGGAGTGTGAATACGGTGTATCCTCTTTATGGATCTTTTGGCATGGCTGTAGACAATTGGGCACATGGGCATAGTTAAGATATGTGAAATTAGCGTGAGAAAGGCAACAATCAATTAAGGTTATGGAATACTTTACATTTTAGGACGTTCTAGACTTGCCCAGTCTTATTCAAGTGTGATTACCGTATACAAATTAGTGATTCATTAAAAAAGGCTTCATTAGATATGTTTCTAATGTTTTTGGGGTCCATGGTTGATGTATGTAGTGTGTGGCAAAATGACACCCTCTTCCAATAAGTGTGTAGGCCAGTGCCGCGGTCCAGAATGATTCCGTTTGTTGTAAAGCGGATTGTTTGCTTTCTTTGGGCTGGAAAGTGGTGCAGTTACCATAGCAGCCAGTTGTAGTTCCCTGCTGCCCCCCATATTTTTTTTTATACATAAAAAACACCTCTCGCTCTCATCTACGCTTTGCTCATCTGCATTTTTCCTTTGTATTCTCCTGTCTTTACTTCTGCCCCTTCACGGCCCTTTGTTTTGTTTTTTTATTTATTTATTATTATTATGTACATGATTTGAGGCAGGCGTTAGGCTCTCTGCCTAGAACCGCCTGCGGTGTAATTGTGGCCCATTTGCGTATAGTCCGCTTTCCATTCATTGGGATTGGGAAATTGTCTGTAGTTAAACGCGATGTTGGCCGACACCCTGGGAACCGGCTTCAGAAACACAGCCCGGATATTTCCCCGGCCGCCCTCTCGCTCGCCCCACGAGTGTGAACAAAGTGCTCAGACAGCGTTAAAGAGGCAGTAAACGCAATGCGGTTCAAGCAGTATAAAACTTACTTAAAATGAGATGTGTGACATACTACGTATAAACCTATGACTGCTACCTCCTTTATATCAATGCGTTACGTAGTGAGCTCCTCGTGTTGATAACCCAACCGTCTGGGTGTTTTTCACAGGTATAAAAAGATAATATGGTGGCCCTGACTTCACCGCACTGCACGGGACGTTCGAATGGGAAAAAAAACAAAACATTCTAACCGTAACATTCCGTATTAGTTTCCTGCTTTAAGTATTCGCTTGCGTTATTATATTTCAGCTGCATTAATCTTACTAGAAATGAAAATATAATGCAGCAGTAATTGCTTTGAGTCACCGTCGGGTCACATTTTTTTTAACAATCTGGTTTTTCTGGTTCAGTCCTCGGGATATCCCTGCTAACTGCCTGAGTCTGTGATATCGCCCAGGTCTTATCTGATGATCAAACGTATCTGTCATCGTCTATGCCGAGTTGTTGCGTAAGTGGAAATAGTCCTGGATTGTATCGGAGGCCTGGGTATCATGAAATAGTGCTATAAAGTATTTTTGATGGCCTACAGTGGGTTTTAGTGCATGCAGATGGACTGTAGTTGTTGTAGTAAGAAAGTGAGGCATCCGTCTCATTAAATCCCTCCCCCAGCTGCCTCTCCTGAAAGCAGGGAGCATTCATCAGTACACTTCTTGCACATGCTCAGTAGAACTCCCATTTTAGTCAATAGGGATTGACCTGCCATTGAAATCAATGCTATCTGAACGCATGCAATTGGCTCATACTACCCAATTTTGTGGACTAGACGGTTCCTTTTAAGTTGACTTTAGTAGGGGTGGCCTGGACTTCTGTGTATCCTTTAGTATGGCAAATAGCCATGTAGTTTGTTTGTGACAGTAGACATACACGGCACTGATCACATGCACCGTCCGGGTTAATGATTACATTATAAGGCTATATACATACATGTTCCACTACTAACAGACTAAATCCCTTGTTAATGTGCTGTAACTCCCATTAGCCTCAGCCACCTTCAGGTGGACTACACAAATATATAAAGGTTCAACCCCCTGGCAGTGACTGGACTACAGCTCCCATCGGTCTCAGCCATTAATAGGGTTTTATGAAGGGATTTTGTGTCACCGTTAGGCGGTGATTGGACGCAGCATTAGACGGCGGCTCTGTATGTGAGATTATTTAGTGTGATAAGTGATATTGACGTGTTCTTCATTTATACAGACTGGAATGTCTGGCACACCCCGGCCGCTGCTCTGTCACCTGTCAGAAAGTCACAGTAATCTCACAGTAATCTCTTAAAATCATCCCCTGTAGCCCGAGGAGATGTTCACACAGAGAGAAGTGCTGAAGAAGACATTTTCCAGTTTCTAGAAAGCGTTTGGGGTATAAGAAGTCGCACCCCGTGGGAGCGTCTCAGTGGTTAGGAAAACACATATGTGTGCGACCTCCTGAACTTTATTCTGTATCGGCTCCTGCGATGGCATCTTTGGATTTTTGGGGAATGCGTAAGGTCACTCGCCCCGTTGGGTAGAACATAGCTTGAGTTATTGGGTGAGGTTAGATTTATTAGATTACTGAATATGCTGGGTCTAATCATAACATTACTTGCCAACATTACCCAACCACCAAACGTTCTCATCACGCTGCGCCCACATTTATTGACACAATGCTTCTTTCACCTGGCACCAGTCCTGACCCCATCAGACAGTTGTCACATACGCTCAGGGCATCAAAGTTTTCCAGTGGCCCCAGATAAAAGCACAGGTGAAGCCGTTGGACGGATTCGCTTGCCAAGGGGGTTATGAAATTCCAACAGTGATTCTAACACAGTCATACGGAATATCATTTACAAAAGTGCCCCCAGTTCTAAGAGGTTTACCCCATACAATGGTACTAGGAGCCCCCACGGTTCACAAATGCTTAAAACACGGACAGAGAGACGGAAATCTTTAAGCCTTTCACAACTGGTTAAAGATGTCAGAACTCTTTATATGTGGGTCTCACCTAGCTTCCCAAACGGTGACTGCTCCCATTGACGGTCCCACACAGACTACCCGGGGTATCAGCACACAGCAGAGAGGGGTAGAGCTTCAGCTTCATGTACAGTATATTCACGTTCTACCGGTCCTAATAAATGCCACAAACCGCTGTATGGTTTTGCTCTGGCCAATATAGTAGCGTGAGACCCCATCAGCTGACATGCTAAGTCGTATCTACCGAGTACCCCCCCAGTGTCTGGTCACCCATAGACTTGCTGTCCTTAGGTGAATGTGCCCTCATGTCCCTTTTAACCAATGATTTGAATTAAGATCTGCAGATCTTTCCAAAGGAAGCCACATTTATGTCTGCACCCTCTAACCGGATAGCGCAGCATACATTATAGGGCGTTGATACCGTTCTAATGTTCATTGATCAATGATTCTACGACCTCCCAACAGTAGCTGTCAGTGAATTGTATGTGAGATAGCCGGATAACTCATTCATTATGCATATGGCCGGACTGTACCCTGCATGCGGGTGGTAAGTAAATAAACTTGTCTGCTTGATCCTGGAACAAGTGAGTGAAAGTGGAAGTGACGAGCTAGTGTCTTAACGACCATCTGCCTGATTGCACTTAACCTGTAAGAAGCCACAGCACATGCCATTATCCCAGCTGGACACGCAATGTCATCACCGCAATAGCAGACAAACACCGGCGGCGTATGAGAAAGCAGAGTCTTGCCCCAGGAGCTTGCAATTAGATGCTGTTAATTGGAGCTGGCAGAGAATACCCTCGTTCCCATCGTGCAATGCCAACTCACAGGCAGATTGGGACCGCCGCTTACATAGGTGACCAGTGTACTGTTTACACTGTGAGAAATGCTGTTTTCTGCCAAAAGGACTTTTAAAAGTCCTATTTTAACCATTTCAGTGCTAAGTTGCATGCATCAGGAGCAGGCAGGCGGTGGTACTTACTCGCGTAGCGATAGTAAAAATCATTTTCGGCGTTGGTAAGGTTGTGCTCCTTCATTGTATCGTGCCAGGCGCTGGCATCCGTCTCGGTGTCATATCTCACAAAAACAGCAAAAAGAAGAATAGTAACAGCCTCTAAAAGCAAGCAGAAAACAGGGAGTTTGACCCTCATGTTGGTGGAGTAGCTAGCCATGGCGGGTCCCCGTAGCAGCTACAACCATAGGAGAGAGAGAGAGCGAGAGAGAGAGCGAGAGACGGGGCCAGCTGAACAGAGACAGGTGAGACAAGGAAGTGAGGAAGCCGAATGCACGTTTATTCCCTGTTTCTGTCTTTTTGCTGAGAATCCGCCCTCCTTTAAGTGACTTCCCTCTTCTGCAAGTTCACTCCCACACCTAACAAGCGTGTCCTGGCACATCGGAGGCTCCAAAGGTCTCCGGGACGGATGTGGCAATCCCATTCTTCACATGCTGTCGACACAAAGTATCTGCAACATAACGCGACAACTTTCACTGTCATCCCAAGAGAGTTCGGAGCACGACGGCCCGTAGTAGATGAGGCCAGCGGCGAGGCTGTCCGTGGACCCCCAACTGCTTCATCCACTGAGTGTCCATCTCAAGTAGGAGAGGGAATACGGCTATTAGACTTAACAGGGTGGAAACATAGAATCTGCCGGCAGATCGGCCCCCATTCGGCCCCCGTCTAGTCGTTCGTTTCTCCTGCTGTAACGACTCAAACCGTAATCAGTCGTCGGTTTCGTCAGGAGCCGTATGCCTAGGCCGTGCATGTTTATATCCCCTCACTGTATTAACCTCTACCACTTCTGCTGGGAGGCTGTTTCATTTATCTAACACCCTCTGAAAATCAGAGGGCAGCTCCAGGGGGAAAATTAAAATCAGGGAGATAAATTTAAATTGGGGACGGTGTCCTTAGAATGGAGAGATCTAGCGACCTATCCTGGAACGTCACCCTCTCCGGACACAGCGAGTAGGGGCCATGTTACGCATTTTTGTATGTGCGCACATATAAGACTTTATAAAATAAAGATAATTCCGAGATTTCCAGCCTTAATTACAATTATAGATGATAAAAAATATCAAGAAAGCATTCTTTGAAAATGTTTAATTAAAAGTTTTATTTTTTGTTTCTTTAATTTGTTTCTGGGTCTTCATTCCTTCATTGTTTGTTAATCACAGACTAGCTTAGCATGATGGGCGTTGTCTTTTCTGCACATATACATTACCCTGTTTTTTTTTTGTTTTGGAGGGGGATACAATTCCAAAAATTTTTACAACCAGGTCTGGGAACCCGGAGACAGGTTCAGGTGCTAGGTGGCTACACTTCTCATCACCCTCAGCCACACCAAAAACAGGTTTTCGATATATCGCAACATAAAGAATTGCGGTTTCATAGCGAGACATGGTAAATGAGTAAATCACAAATTTACAAGATTATTTTTGGCTACTGGGAACGAACATTAGCCCCGCAAATGTTTTTGTTTATATATATATATAGTTTTTTAGCGTTATTTGTATATTTTTCGGCTGGCGTAGCAGAAAGCTCCGCGTGGCAGGGGATTTTCGTGGGTTAGGTCTGACAGCAGAAGGAATGAACTTGAGGTCGGGTTTAACATTATTTATTGTGTGTTTATAACGTACACACAGGGCTTGCTTAGAATATGATTACAGACAGCCAGGGTTACAATTCTTGGTGATGATGAAATCAAAATATATATTTCTGGATAAATTAGAACAGGGCAGTTAGTAAGGTAATCGTTGACAAAGCAGCTCTTCTCGGCCCAGTTTATCAGCATCTAACCTACTGGGGTGTAAATGCTTATGTGATATGGGTGTGATGTCACAGTGCCAACCATATGATCTAATACTTCCAAAGTATACCTCCTAAGGAGGGGCAGTCCCTCTTTTCCACCCTTTGCCCTCTTAAGGGAGCCCTGACCCAGCCATCCAGTTTAAATGTTAGGAGGTTTGTAGTCTAGGTAGACATTTGTATGATGTCATAATCATACATGGGAAGTCTTCAGGTTTAACGCAGAGTCTCCAGGTGAAGCCCTGCTTCCCTAATCCTCTCTGGGCCGGGGAGCAGCTTCTGGCTGTGCTCACTTCAGGCTGTCTGGGCTATCCCCAACAACATACTTACAGCTAGCCCTGCCCCATTCATAGCCAGCCCTGCCCCATGCATGGCCAACTGCACCTCAACATATGGCTGGCCCAACCCACATATACAGCTAGCCCTGCCCTATGCATGCCCTACTGCACCTCAACAAATGGCGGGCCCAACCCACATATACAGCTAGCCCTGCCCCATTCATAGCCAGCCCTGTCCCATGCATGCCCTACTGCACCTCAACAAATGGCTGTCCCCAACCCTTGCAAAGCCACCCCCCAGAAGAGGGAGAGCTCTGGGTAGACTACTCTGCAAAAGTCCTGGGTATGGCCGTGAGCTGCTGGTGTTCTATAATTATACAGGTGCATTGGTGCTTTTGCTCTGTGCTATATCACAGCTGAAATACCTGCTTGAATACAGGTGACTTCATTCAGAATATCTTGAGAAGTCATAGTGTCCATAAGGGCTGTTAGTAGAACCATTTGGCTGGCACCATTATGGAGTCACTGCAATAGAACCTTTCCCATGGGCATCTCAGGGGCCAGTCGTTTTCGAGCTATGCCTTTCATGAAGTGAATCGTAACAAGAGCCGCAGCACAATCCTCTTTCACGACTACTTTAAGATCCTGCGGGAATCCAATGAATTGCGCTGTTGGAATTCTTGGCCTCGTCAGGCTTCTTGAAGATGCCTCGATGTAGTTCAGTAGAAAGAAACACACTTCGTGTTACAATGTAAAACACGCCAAGCCTTGACCCCTTCCAATAACTATTGCTGCAATATTATTATGCCAAACATTGTGCGCAGTTTATTTCTCGCTGGATCGGACTGGAAATAATTGAAAAACAATCATAAACAATTAGATACGGATCTCGCCGGGGTTGCAGAATCCTGCCAGAACAGGATGACTTTAATCAAGCCCAGGAAAACCTCTAAGACACGCAACCCTTATGACCTCTGGGTCATGAGTTACCGTGAAATACATTTACAATTCATATCTGTACCCTCCCCTCTCAAAAATAATCTTACAGTCACCCCCCCCTGTATTTATTTGCCCTTTCCTCTGCCCCCCCAGGTGTTTTCCTTACAGGGGGTTTCCAGCTGTGCCTTGGCAAGTGTCACGGGGGGTGCCTGATAAGACCCACCATGGAAGTCACTCCCATTAGTGTTCCTGCTGTTAATTGGCTGCGTCAAGCATCCAATCAGCAGTGAGAATTGTCAGGCCACGGAGGAAGAGGGCAACTGCAGCCCTGTAGCTGTAACATCTCCACCGGTTACTTTTTGGATTCAGAAGTTAACCGAACAATCTGTAGAACGAAGCCATCCCTTATCCGCAAAACCACCAAAAAGTATAAATCAAAGCTTCGGTGACGTGTGGTATTCGCTCCCCTGGGGTACTTTGTATGGACAAATTTCACTTGGGGCATTTTCTTGGAAAAAGTGTGAGAACAACAAAGCAAAATTCCTTGGAAATAAATTTGCGTAATTTCTTCATTATTTAGAAATGTTGAGGTTTAATTTTTTTATTTTCTTCTTTTTTTTTCTGGTGTTTATTCTCTCATTACTTTAAAATGTTATCTTAATCGCTAGCAGATGATGGTTTGACTGATGGGCGGCTGATGCCGGTATGCCGCGGCTCTCGGAGAAGGGCGGCTGAAATTCTGGAAAACATCGCGTTCAGAGGGTCGTTACTTTCTCAGAAGGAATTTTTGGGAGAATAGATCTTCCCAAGATGAAATAAAGTTCAGACCTGGGGCTCAAAGCTGGAGAAAAGATGTAGAATTCTAAAAAGAATCAGAAGCACTGACCTTGACTTGTGTACACCTGCAAAGTGTCTCCTTTCCTCGGGACTGTTTTATTAGCTCGGAAGCCGCGTGTGTTGAATTTCACTGCGTTACTTTTGTGTTCTCCGCCGATATTAAGAGTTGAATGGAATGTAACTGTGTTTACATGGATCGTTAACAAGGTGTCTTTAAATGTTTAATCATTCGAAAAAGCACACTGTCAAGATTACGCAGGTCTAGAAGAGACTTTACTACAGGGATGTATTTACTTAGGTCAGGCCTAGGACAGCGCCCCCCTCATTGTGGAGCGTCGGGATGTGGCCAGGACTTCATGTCAAATCGCACCCCATAACCTTAAGGGCCGATAGAGAAGATCAGAGATCTCCCTTCTAGACACCCCGTTGCGCTGCGGCACAGCAGAGGGGCAGCTAGTAACCCTAGGTCCAAATACACGGCTGGACTAAGGTTGGCCTCAAAGCTTACACTCTAATTCTCCTCAGCCAGTCAACTTATCACCAAGGTTGGGGCAATGCTGACCTAAGCCACACCGGCACCAAGTCCTTTCTTATTAATTTAACATTAGAACTCAGTTCACTTTACGGAATGCTCAAGAAAATCATTGATGTTTCTAAAAATGACTAAACTGGAAACAAAACGCTATATATTTAACAAATCTCTCGTTGTATTTTATTATTTTTACTATTGGTACTCAGCTATACGACTCAATGAATACGAATTAAACCAGCTTCATTTATTTAGAGCAAAATAAAAAACAGATATTGGTAACATTTAAACTAAGAACGAATGTTTGGATAACAAAAATAGGTAACAAAATAAGGAGTTGAAATGTTAAAAAAAAGTTTTTTTTAATGTTGAGAAAAAGGGAGCTGGAATATCCAGAAAATATTTTAATTAAACAAATTCACGTGCAGTCCTACCCTGCCTTCATGTCACATTCATCATCTGCTTCGACAACTGACAAACGACAGAACTTGCATTTTTTTACTGGTATTTCTTTGAAAAAACATCTTTTCAATAAATGGCTGAAGGTGAATGAAAGCATATCAAATGTGTTGTAATATTTATTATTCTACGACATATCTTGGCTTTGGATCCCGCTGGCGATGATATTTTATTTAGTTCATGGATAAATATGAGCTATATATTAAACGCCATATATGTTAACGAGTCTTCATACTGGAATGCCAACATTCTATGGGTCTTCTGATATGTCAGAATGATTTATTTAACATTTTTCTATGCGTGATAATGAATGTCATGAGATTGGAAGAAAGAAATCTTTTACAGAGCTTTGGAACATTGGTTTATGCTTATAGTTTAAATATAGCTATTCTAAACCATGGAAACCTGGAATCTGCCGGCAGAAAAGGCCCATTTCACCCATTTAGTTGCCCGTTGTTCCTGCTGTAAAGACTTAGACCTCAATCGTCTTAGATTCAGGATCCATATGTCTATCCCATGCATGTTTACATTCCCTCACTGTATTACCCTCTACCACTTCTGCTGGGAGGCTCTTCCATTTATCCACCACTCTCTCAATAAAGAAAAATCGGGTCTGTGTTTCTATTTGTATAAAAAATTTAATAACTGGCTGAAAAAAGCATGACTCCCATCACATGCCCTTTTACCTCCCAGCCTCCCTCTATTAAGGTAATATTTTGGCCACAGTACGTTCCTACAGTGCCATATTTTATGCGACTTTGAAAGTATTTTTTTATTTAATGTAGTAAATGGGATACCACAAAAAATTCGTAATTTTCAGATAAATCTGCTAGCGTAATCACGTCGCCGTGTGTTGTAGTAAATTTATTATCTCCTCCCATCAGATAAGGAATTCCTGTAACTTGAATTTGCCACATAAACAACATATTAAGCTGATTTAATACCATCTGGCAGGATAGGTAGCAGCTCAACGAAATAACCTAGAAAAATAAAAAACATGCATAAAAAACATGTGAACCGAGAAACTTAAACCATATTACTTTGTGGAATGTCAACAACGTCTCCTGTTAAATATTTGTCAGATAAAAAAAACATTTGCAAACCACCATCTATACTGAACCAACACCCATTGTCAATTCAATAGCTGCAGCCAATAGGAGAGCGGCATCGGAAACCTCCTGATGAAAGCCCTCAGCCGGGAGTCACGCACAAGTATCTTCAGTGATTTATGATCAACACCGACAGTCAAAAGTTCAGCACCATCACGTATCCCACTTCTGCCACCATCTGTAGGCACAGTGCGAGGTCTTATGAAGACAAACACAGGCATTCCGCAGATGTTCCGAGGATGGGGGCACATTTCTTTGTACGGTATGAAGAGTTTTGCCCCCAGACATTGATTAAAAAACAAACCTCGTTTATGCTTGCTTAAGAACGAGGGGCTGGTAAAGATGAGGACGGTAGGATAGGAATGTCCAGCTGAAGGTTTTAGAGCGAAGCCTGTACATCGGGTTGATGAAGAACCGAGTTCCGCACAGTGTGAAAAAGTCTGATCGGCCTAGGCGGATCAGAGGCCGAGGTGCCCCATTTTACATCCAGTTTGGGTTCCCCCGCCACCATTCCACACCTATCCACATAGAGGAGGAGGGATGCGAGATCACTGGTGTTCTAGAGGTGGAACATGTATAGGTGGATGCTTTTATAAATTGGTAACAGAAACGTCCATGCTTCATCTTAGTAGACTGAAAGGCTGGTGGATAAGTAGAACGGCCTTTTAGCATTTGTGGTAGAGGCTAATACAGCGAGGGAATGTAAACGTGCATACGGCTCCTGAAGCTAGGTTGAGACTACACCTGATTAAGGTTTGAGTCTTTACAGCAGGAGAAATAGATGGCCCAAATGGGGCCGATCTGCCATTGATTTTTCAGACTGCTAGAAATAGCAGCCTATGGGGTTCGAAGGAACTGGACCTGCTCAGTATTTGCACTCGGCCCATCTCGGCCCAGTAGGGGGTGTCTATTGCAGTCTGTGGGGAAGATGGTAAACACGGGCTATTCCATGACTTCTGTCTGAAACATCTGGATATCAGATCCTGGTGCAAATACTGGCCATAGAGGTCTCTGTCCTGTAAGTGACACCTGATGGAGAGCGGCACACTACACATAGAAAACCTCTCCCAAAATCCAGATCCCCACAGTCTTTCGTGGCACTCTGTACCAGGGGGGAAAAGTAGTCTCAACGGACCCCCCTGTATCCACCTCCCCAAAAACAGAGCCCCTTCCAAATGCCAGGGCTAATAGTTTGTAGAGAGGAGACTGGCCCCCAGGCCTCTCCAGGAGCCCAGGGCATGGAAGCTTCCGTTTCAATACTGATTAACTGTTAGGTATGGGGCTACCATCACGAAAGCTGAAGAATAAACATTCTTATATCGTGTTGATCGCTTTGATTGGACCCATAGCCCTGAAGTTCAATCATACTTAGAGTCGGTGTAATTATGCTTTCAAGTTATGTAAGGAATCCAGGAAAAAGCTAATTAAATAGAAATAAAGATCTGTCATTCCAAGGCCCCAGCGGAATGGGATTTGTCTGTTGGGGCGGTGGAAGAAAAATACTGTAAAGCCATCGCTGTAGCAATATCATAGACCGCCATGTAGCAAGGACCTCTTTCTGTAGTGTTTTTTGAAATCTTATAAATGGCTCGAGGAAAAAATGGCGAAAAAATAGCGACTTTGCTATGGATAACAACAGTAAAGCACTTTAATGTGCTGTAAGGTGCCAAAGATAACATCAGGAGAGGCGCAATGCATTTCGCACTCTTCCAAATTTCCACCAACCTCAACACAACTCAACACGTGAACAGAATAACCTTGTTGGTCGTAGGTTGGTGGAGCATCACTTTGGCCATAGCGTATAATTCAGAAGAACAGTTTGAGAATGTCTGGAGCTCGCAGTGTTCTAGAGTCTGATACGGGAAGCAGGAACGTGCAACGAACAAAAAACACAGTCTGATGCCTGATACTGCACTCGAAAAACCAAAAGATCAGCTTTAATACCGTGGCAATGACGCCAGACAAGGTGTTTCACAAAGGCATCGATGTGCTTCAGCTTCTAGATTTGCATCTGACACGCACTACAGACATGAGGGAGAATCAAGTCTGGGCAAACCTACTATCGGAATTAAATAAAATGTGTCTATCGGTTAAAGGGTTAACCGGCAAGAGATGCAAACAGGATACAGGTCTATCAGCCCAGCACTGTGATGGAACCGCTCAACTTTCAATGAACTGTTACTACTTCTGTCTTTAGAATGCCAGAAAGGGGGGCCCATTTTACCAAAACGCTACAAACTGGGAGGAATGTGCGATAAAATCGCGTCGACGGGAAGACAAGAAAACCAGACAAAGGGGCAGAGCTCGGGCGCCAGATATCTGTGTCCTGATACTGAAAGTAGAGATGGAGTCTGGGATTCGAACGTGAATTAGTACCCTCGTGTTGGATACGAAGCGCGTTTCACTTTTCTATGACTTTGTTACAGCCAAGGAGCGTTTTTTAATTACTTTAAAAAAAAAATTTTGATCATATATCCCGCCTTGTTGTATGTAATTTAATCGAGACAGATTCCTACGTATTGTACAGTGCTGCAAATCCTAAGATTTAAAGGGACCTGGAGACCACTTTACGTCTGGTCGGCCATTGTGTGCTTGCACCTTTCACGGTTAGACCGGGGTACAACATGTCTGTCCTTTTGGTTGTTGGGATTGGCAGCCAGTGAAGATGTAGCTTTATCCTGGCAATCCCCCGAGATGATAAAAGCTGGATATTACAGGGATAATAATGGGTACGTGGAATGGGCCAAAATCATGTATGGAATTTTCAGGGTGCCAGTGAGTTAAAATGTTCTTTGTAATTGGAGAAGACAGTCATTTGAGCTAAAATAAGCTAGACTTTAGCTCACGTGACGGATGCTACCTTCAAATATACGCAATTTACGAAGCGCGAGAATTCTGAGACCTCATCTGTCAAATTCAAAATACCAAGCAGTCAAAGATCATAGACGTGAATGAGACGATCGCACTGCCGGGCGCGTGGCACGTAGATGGAAATTCTCTGCCCCTAAAATCTTACCCCCTACCCGCGTGGACCCGGTCTCCATCCCTTTAAGGATTTATAGACCAGGGGAGGAGGTAGTGCCACTGTTCCATTAATACGCCAAGGCGTGACGTTTTTAGGGACTAATGTCCCTCTAGGGCAAATACAACTGCTTGCCCTCAGCAAGAAAACAAAAAGCAATTTAAAATATTTCGATTATTGTCAGGCTGTGATTAATGTCGCAAGTATAGTCCGCAATGTTGCAATAAGCTCTGCCGTGTGGACGGAACCTTTAATTTTTACGTAAAAAATAAAACAAAAATAGATAATAATAAATAGCCTTCTAGTGGCTGACAAGGAAACTGCAAGGAATTCATACAAACGTGTTCCTTGTTCTGCTGCGTTCCATTAACCCCTGAATGCTGAGTACAAAGTCACAATATATATATATATCTATTGGCTTAAATTCTCTACCTGCAAGTCTTGTACATGGAGTATCTGTGTTGGTGGAGATGGTAACTCTGATGCCCTAAGATTTATGCTTCTAATTCTCTGTCTTCCTGCCCTGAGGAAATAATTCAGAAGCCCATGTAGATTTACTATATTTACCCTTACGAAAAATTACTGCAGTTTTTCTGAAGTAATACTGCTGTTTTTTGGACATGAAAAAACTGCAATACTGCACATTTACTGCACTTTTTTTTTTATATTGCAAACCTACAGTTGTGCTTCAATGTACCGCAGCTTTATTGCATTTGTACTTCCGTACAAAAATAAGTGCAGTACAGTGAAGTACAAATGCAGTACAACTGCAGTAAATGTGCAGTAAAAGTGCAGTATTGCAGTTTTTTCATGTCCAGAAAACTGCAGTATTACTTCAGAAAAACTGCAGTAATTTTTTCGTGAGGGTACTGCTGAGACACTCACAGAATCGGGACCTGTGCTAGATGTGGAGAAGTTGTACAGCGCTCTATTAATGGAGTGCCGGCGCATTCCGTAGTATTGTTACAAAAAAGCAAAGTGTTACACAAGAGCAAAATTCTAGTTTGAGAATATAACCTCTAAAGTGTGAAGCTTCTCCTAGGGACAAAGCCGTATTCTACCGATATTGGAAGCAATGGGGGTGCTTTACGCAGATGTGCTATTTCTAAAGTAAGATTAAAATTTGGGGGGGTTATACAAAGGTTACACAGAACACAGTCTTTTTTATTACATGGGAGGAAAAGTTGGATTAAGCAGATAAAGGGCATCCAGAATTGACATCCACATGTTGACATTTTCCCCAAATTCGGAGACTCTGCATCATCGAGAGAGACAGGCCTGGCATTGACAAGCAGTCCTGAGGGAAGACAATAGCAGATTGTGAATCCTGCCATTTCCGTGAGTTCACAAGGGAAGTGAACAAACAGGCACGCAAACTGTTTACTGACTCCTCAACACAAGGCCAGCCGGAACAGATCCCCTCTCTGTCCTGGGCACTGCGAGTGGTGGTGTCACCTTCGGCCGGACCGATGCTTCGCTGTGCCGGTCAATTCTAAGACTTTTATATGATGGGAAATCCAGCGCGAAGACTCCATGAAGACCCAAATGGCTCGTAAGACATCATGACTGAGAAGACACGGGCGGGCAGTGGACAATTCTTCTAAGGTGAGACCTATCCTTCAAGCCAAGCACAGATGGGGCTTCTTATATGAAGCTTGGGCTCCATCGTTAACCTATAGGACTCTCCAGAAGAAGGAGGAGGAGATACGGACAATATCATTTTGCTGTCACAATAAAAATGTTTGAATAAAGTAGAACTAATTATTGCAAACCTTCTCAGGGCATCATTACTGTCTAATAATTCTAGTGGAGATGGTCCCATAAGAAAATTTGAGTACATGAACTGCATAACAATCTTTGTGATGGGTGACACGAGAGCAGGTGTACACGTCATTTTCTTTTCTAGGCAATGTGATTTCTTTACTCATTTAATTTGCTGATGATGCATCTCCCTTTGGTGTTTTTCAGAGTGTTCTTCGAGGATGGGAAGCCTCCGTTTTCTGCTCCTTCTCTGTATTTCGTTGGGCCATGTGGAGTCCACTGTCTACCGCGACAGCAACCGGAATCAAGGTCTGGGATTTGATAATTTAATAAATACTGGCGTTGCTATCTACTGAGCTGCAATTCTGTTTAGGATTTACAAAGATTAAATCTCCTCTAACCTCATGATCTAACACTCCATGTCTCTTCAGATCACTCCCCGGTGGCAAATTATCTGCTAGATCCCATTCACGGTGTGATAATAAGCAAAAGAGGTGCCAATGTGACCCTACCATGTATCCTAAGAAGTCGACCCCGGAGCTACAAAGTTAAATGGAGCAAAATGAGCCCAGCAGACCCCCTGGAAAACCTTATCATCATCTCCAACGGACAGCAGCACAAGAATTACGCTGAGCTTCGAGGACGGGCTCGCCTGAGACGCAGTCACAGACTGGATGCCTCTCTGGTCATCACCGATGTAACATTAGAGGATGAGGGAAGGTACAGATGTGAGCTGGTGAACGGTCTGGAGGACCAAAAGCTGACTTTAGAGTTACAGCTCGAAGGTACGTTCCTCAGCAGCATGGAAAGTTGGACTTCTGTAACAGTGAGTTCCTCCCAATAGATTGTAAGCCCACGCAACCAGGGCTCTCTTCTCGTTGTCTTAACATATGTTATAGTCAAGTCTGTATATTGTCGATTTTGAATTTCACTCTCGCCTATACAAACAGCTGTATGGAATGTGCAGGAGCTCTATTAATTCAACGGGATGTTCATGGATAGAATGCTACAGATAACCGGTATTAAAGGTGGTCCCCTCTATCAACCGCTTTCTAGGTAGATAAGACTGGCAGATGGGAGGTGTTGGTACCGTGAGGTCCTCCGTCCAAAAACTAACGCAAATGCCTTGTGTGCGTCATAATACGAGATAAATATATTAATATGCTGTAGGGATGGTTCACATACAATTGCTACCCCATAAGCTTTCTCTGCCTTTCTTCTCCATCTCTTATAGGAGTTGTTTTTCCATATCAGTCCAGCGGAGGTCGTTATAAATTTAACTACGTAGAAGCCCATCGAGCCTGCGATGAACAAGATGGCAGGCTGGCCACGTTTTCTCAGCTCTACCAAGGTGAGCGTGCATTCACTTTATTGTGTCCTTTCTAAAGGGTGGGGAGGAGGAGAAGATGGCTTTAAAAAAAAAGCATTGTATAATGCTAAATTTGCTATAGCTTTCAGCTTCCTGGAGGTAAAATTATTTTCTTTTAAACAAAAATATCTTAAGCGTTTCCACTGAGCTATGTGTAGTTTAATGAATCATTTCTGTGGTGCTGAAGACTTCGTAATGCCTCTCTTCCTAAAACATATCACACTTCGGGCACTCTTTGCCCATATCATCTTCTGCTAACTTATTACGATTGTTGGCGATGGAGGGACTGTCACAACCGTGTCAGATGACATTTGGAAAAGTATGAAATGATTTCAAGCCGACCCTGACTTGCTGATCATGTAGCTGCTGCTGCTCAAACAGGTTTGTGAAACTGTGTCTGCTCAATGTTTCAGCGTGGACGGATGGCCTGGACTGGTGTAATGCCGGGTGGCTCCTGGATGGGACTGTTCAGTACCCCATTATTGTGCCACGGGAGCCCTGTGGGGGTATCCTTCCTCCTGGAATCCGCAGCTATGGACCCAAAGACGAGATGAAAGACAGATTTGATGCTTTCTGCTTCACTTCTGCTATTAAAGGTACAAAGCTTGGGTCGGTCTATTATTTATAGTCCCTTTATTCTAATGAAGTTAGACGGTAGATAAGAACCATTTACCTACCACCCTCTTTAATTACCCTTAGGGCGTGTATTCTTCATACATGGTCCCTTGACCTACAAAGAAGCGGCCGAAGCCTGCCTGGCCCACAAAGCAGAAATGGCAAAGGTTGGACATCTCTATGCCGCATGGAGGTTCTCTGGTCTGGATCACTGCGATGGAGGCTGGCTCCTGGACGGGAGCGTTCGCTTTCCTATTACCGAGCCTCGCTCGCGCTGCGGTGGCCTGCCGGACCCTGGGGTGAGGAGTTTTGGCTTTCCTGATCGGGATCAGCGTTTGTATGGAGTGTATTGCCACACACCGATGTAAGAGGTTATTGAGAACTGTCTGCCTACATTACCGGGGAGTCATCAGCCTTCACCCACCTCCAACACCACAGTATATCTCAGTATTTTACACAACAACACTCAGGGACGGATACAGACCGGTTTCTGGGTATTTTTAATATGCATGGTTCTCGGGGACTATGGGAGAATGCAAGGTTAACAATACACAAAGGTAATAATACATTCCCTCGGTGTATATGCCTTTACCACTTAAAGGCTGTTCCGCTTATCTACCAACATGTCAGTAAAGCAACATTTGCTCCTTTTTTTCAAACCAAATCGCTTGATAATTAGAATGAAATCTCTGCCCGCGCTCCAGACACATAATAGGTAATAACCGCCGGACTATGTCAAGCGTGGATTACTGCTCAATACGGAATGTGTTGTGTGATGGATTGAACTATTACTTGTCTGAACGCTTCATTACGATATTATTAATCGCTTGCTGCTGATGGAACCTAGAATATGAAGCCCGGTAAGAAGCATTTGACTCATTCAGTAGCTGTTTAAGGATTCAAAAAAACTAACAATAATATTATTATTTTCATCTCTAATCATAACACTTTCTGTGAAATATTTTTTTATCCTAATAATGGATTCTGATTCTATTTAATGTTTCTATTGATTCCTTGTATTTAAACCCGTGTGTTTGCGACCTGCATTGCGTTAAGGTTGACAGCTCTGCGTCCAAGTTGGGAGACAGGAAAGGGTTAAACACTGTTTTTCCACCGCTTGTCTCCACAAAATTCCTATTACAGTGGCAGATGAAGCATTTCCATACGGGCCGGAGTGCCGAGGTCACACAAGGAGTAGCCCAAGTTATAATGGGATGCCTGGAATATTGTATGTTATAGGTGTAATTATTGAGAGGGTGGGCGTCACTTTCCCATTTTGGCTGTCCCCACCGAATAGAGGTCCCTGTTTGAACGGTTTATTCAATTATCCTTAAAACAAAAAATTGTTCAAGGTGAACTCCGTGCTGCGCATGCCCCACTTGCTGTCCCCTGCAGTACGTTACGGGTGGATTGAGGCAGATTTGCCCTTGTGCTCTGCTGAAGTCATGGGAGAAGGTGGCAGCTTCTGGGGACATTGGTGGGGCCACCTGGCCAGCTGGGGTTGTGTCCAAACAAAGGGACAAGTAAAAAAATAGGACATGCGTGGACCTAGACCTGCATCTGTGATTGGCCAGGCTTGACCACCAATACACATACAATAGATCCGGTGGAGCCAGTAAACGCTCCGTATTATGCCAATGGAAATCATTGTTATTCTGAAGCCTGAGAAAAAGGTGGAAGTGAAGGAAGAAATCCTGAAACAGATGGGAACAAACTTATCGGCACTTGGAGAGGTCAATACTTGGAGCGAACTACACTTGGATTGCCTGCACTACCTGCATGTGACCACAGTGTGTCACTGTTGTCATAAAAGAATGAAAATAATAATTAACAAATATATTTTCGACACACTATATGTTAACCCTTCTTGTGCCAGAGTGATGCACTGAAAAGCGACCAAATAAAAAATTCTTATACAAATGGCCAAAAGGGAGGCTTTTATTTCAGGGTGCTGTGGGCAGGGCAATACAAAAACAATGTATCCTATTTCTGTAGCCGAGTGAGGCATTTACTTTATAATTCATTTGCTGCTAATTCTATACACATATACCTATTTGGAACCCAGAGAGGGACTGCCAAATAAAATGTTTTTGCAATTCAAATTAATGTGTGTAAATGTTTGGAAGTCCAGTTGCTTGGACATGTTTGAGAGAATTTCTTCATATTTTGGTTCTCGAGGAAATTACGGCTTTTGGCAGTATTTTGAAGTGCAACTGGATCCCTCTCATGCAGTTTTCAATCTTTCATTTTAGTGAACATGTTCTCAATTTTCTTGGCCCTTTGGCTGCCCTTCACCCCCAATTAGACCTCTGAATAGTGCAATCCTCTCTGAATAGTAATATATATATATATATATATATATAATGTTTATTATTATATCTTATATTTGTTGAGACAAGGAAATAACAAATCAATGAATCAATATCAAATGTTTATTAATTATCTCATTACACAAATTACTGTAGAAAGAAACCATAAAAAAATACAGTTGCTGTATCAATACAAAGATGTAGGGGGCGCTGTTTGATTTTGTATTCTCCAACCACTCCACCACTAAAATAGTTAAAGCAGAGATTAATATGAAGAAAGAAAGAGTAATGCTACTTTTACCCCAAGAGCTTCGGTTGCCGTGTATCATAAATCGAGGAATTGGGTTGTTTTGGGCTGTGTCAGGCTTGTGAAAGCTCATCCTAGTATGTTAGATAGTTTTGAGTTGCCCTGCTTGAAGTCAGGTGGTTATCCAAGTCATTTGGATTGGCACACCACTTAACTTGATTTGTCAGTCTTTGTGTGTATCCATGTTTAATATTTTGACACTAGGGTGGCCTGAGAAGTCCGCTATTGACGTATTTACTGGGCTAATCCGAGACACAAGTCATGTAATGAGAAGTAAAAGGCTCCACGTTGTGCCATTACATGAGACACATTGTCACACTTAATAACTCAGGTTCCTGCTGAAGCCAAAAAGTTTGAGGATCTCCTCGAGTTTGGTTGGCAGTCCCTTTCGTGGGGAAAACATCTCAGATAACCACTTCACTGAAGTGCTGCATAAAAACAAAGCAGAGAGGGTGAAGCGGACAACACAGACACAGCGAGGGGTTAGAATCATTTTATGTCAATACCCACAACTGGGAACATCTGGAATCTGACTCCAGGTGAGGGCTGGCACCTTCTGGCCTGGGGGGGCAAGTAAAGCCCAGACTTACACTAACATACTCATACTCATACTCATACTCAACACACATTTAACGCATACATGCTAACACACAAACACATGCTCACATGCAAAACACATACATGCTCGCACGCAAACACACTTATACATACACTCTCATTCTAACTAACATACATTCGTTCATTCATTTCTAAATATTGGTAAGTTAGTTGCCATTGGCTTTTACTTACCAGGAACACAGTCAACTTGAGGTTCTTCCCATAAACCGTCAGCTAGACACTTGATGATGGGTGAGTTACGCTGATGGAAGCGATCATTACAGCGATATCCCACCACGGACCCAATCTGGTATAGCGCTTTTGGCCTGCCGTACGTGGATGCGTTGACCACTTCGGGAGGAGGACCACATGACACTAAGGAGAAAAATGACCCAGACGTGTTTCATCCACGATCCCAACAACTTTGTTTAGAATAAAACATTCCCCCCATTCTTGAGGAGGAAGAAAAGTTTAGAATGGTGGAAAATGTTATTTCTCAGTAACATTTGTATCTTGTCTGGTTACATTGTATCAAGAACATAATTGGTGAACAATCTAACAGCCAATAACAATAGGACAATGAAAATCACATCCTGTTCTCAGGTTCCCTGATTGGAACAAAATCAATGGAGCCATAAACTGGATCAGCGCGTCCACATCAGCTTTAGCCTCTGCTCAAACAGAGCACTAACGACCCTATGCTGAAAAGTATAGTTTGCAACTAGAATTCCAGCTACAGTACCTGGCACAGACATTTTTACTTTGCTTACCCAGCCCCATTTTGCACGTGTATGTTAGGTGGTAGTTACAAGGAACATCACTCCAGAGACCACGGTCGTGCCAAACCATCACAACGCAGTTTTCACCGGAGAGGAAATAGCTGTCTGGCTGTTGGTGGTTCCAGTTTTCATAGAGCTAAAGTGTAAAGGGATACATTATATATATACCATCATAAAGCAGGAACATACCATGAATATAATATTCCAGGGGCGTTATGATAGATACGGATACGCTAGTCTTCCCTTTGTCAATTATTTTTTTTCTTATTAATCCTCTAAAATAGCTTTTTATACACATTCCAAGCTTTCTTGAATCCCTTTACTTTGCTAGTCTACAAAGGCTATTCCAGGTATCTACTTACCCTTCCATAAAGTAGACTTTTCCCCCATCTTTCACCATCCAACTTTAAACCCCGCTGTCTTTGTCTTTTTTAATCCTTCTATCCATTTAAATGTTTCAATTATATTTAGGTTTCCCTGGTACATTTTGCTAAATGTTTATTTGTACGGGAAGCACATGACAGATACTTTCCCTAACACCCTACTTGCCATAGAATTACCGATACTCTGGCACTTAATTCGCAGATCTACTTCTGGTGCGACAGTCGCCAAGGATTTGTTTCAGGCATTTTAGTCCTTTTTTCCCCCCACCTGTGTCACCTTTATAGATCACTCTTCCCCAGCTCTGGATTCTCATAGCCCCCCTTTGAATATATCCCCCCGGCCAGTAGGCGCATGTGTCTGGGGGTTTGCTGCTGGTAACTGTAGATCATCATGCTGGGTCTTACCAAAGGGTTCCCGTCAGACCACTGGAAGTCACCTTCGATTGTCCTGTCGTTCAGGCCCGTCCACTGGTATTCCCTGTACTTATCTGCAGGAACATTGTAAAGAGAGAATCGGTATTAAAAGTAAACCATACTTTAGGGTCCTCGGAGTCCATTCTGAGGGTCCATGGAAAGTACAAGCCTTTAAGGATCTCATCTTGTGAGCAAAGGTGAATCCATTGGTGTGTTAGACTTTCCAGCAGGTCAATCTGCTAATTATACAGCCACCTGTTTCCATTATTAAATGTTCATTCAGCAACATTATTCCACAGCCTCATTTCCTAGTGCGATTCTAGCCCACCTGTGATTGGCTAAGAAGAAAAGTTCTTGAGACAGGGTGAAAATTGACCCTGGATCTCTGGTGCCATCTAGTGGTACACATTGAAATAACAACAGATTTCACATAGAGCTATAGAATCGGCCAGCAGATCGGACCCATTCAGCCCATCTAATCTGCCCTGTTTCTCCTGCTGGAAAGACTTAATCAGTGGTTGGTCCCGTCTTGGATTCAGAGGCCATACGCCTATCCCATGCATGTTTAATACCCTCACTGTATTACCCTCTACCACTTCTGCTGGGAGATGTTTATCTAAAACCCTAGTTTTAGATAACTAATTTATCTAAAAACAGAGATTTTTATGTCGGACGTTCCTACTGACAAGGTCATTGTCTGTGTTCGTTAATATATATATTGAGGATCTGTATCCTTCTATGATAATTGAATGCATTCTGATCAGTACATATAATTTAGCAAGAAGCATTAGACGCATCAAACACGTAACAGAATAGTTAAGCTTCCTGGCAGACGCAGCGCACTCGGCAATGCAGACATATTGAACGCGGAAAAAAGAAGCTGCATTGGGGACGTTGGGAGGGAACTGCTAAATCCGTCATGTTCATCAGACTGGATCTGGATGAAGCTCAGGCCATGAAATTTGGAATTGGAATGACAAGCCGCTGGGAGCTCATTCGACTGATTTCTAGTTCTAGAAAACTTTGTAAGGAGGTTTAAACTTATTTGTGGTTTATTTAGACAGAAGATATCTTTGATGGGTAAAACTCTTGGAAATTTGAACATAAATTCTCATAATGCTGTTTTTTTTTTACAGAACTGAACCTTTAATTAATCTGATTTTATATATATATTTTAAAAAAACTTATCGTGATTGTTAATGTATTAATGCGCCTCAATCCAATAAAGTCTTAGACAAAGCCTAGGTGGTTAAAAAAAAACAAAACTAGAAATTATAGAAACTAGAACTAATTTAGCCTATTTACTTTTTCAAGACAGAAATATGTTAGTACCATGCAGCAGCCACCACAGTCCTTGGTAAAACTGGGATTCACCGGCTCCAAATAACATACCATTTACAAAATCTTGTTCTTCTGGGGTCATGATACTGACCAGATGACCCCCCGATTCTCTGCAGTGCGTCTCTGCTTCTTCCCAGCTCCTCCGTGTATGGAAGTGTTTATAGCAAAAACCCTGGAATGCATCCCAGCCGTCCAAACACTTTTCCATATCTAATTGGAAACAGCGACATCGTAAGCGTAACTGGTTTCTGGTGGCAGAATTCTATCGCTACCTCTGATGATATAAAGAAAAATCAGTTTTATATGAGGTTGCCTATATTTTGCCTTCATATTTTGAAATTTTATTATGCTATTGTTTCCCAGACAGTTGGGGGAAGCAGTTTCCTAGTGCACACGCTCCTATGAGCACTTCCTATCACGAGGAAGCACTGGGATAACTTTTTTTAAAATACATTATAAATATTTTTTATTACACATTATAAAAATGTGCATCTGAAGTAATGGTGTTGGTAAAGCATTCTCATAGCTGTCTTTTTATCACCATTTTTACATGTCCGTGAGGTCCGGAAGTTCCAGAAGAAAGCTTACAACTATGGAGTAATATTTGGCTTTAGTAGGACAGTTTTGTTTGGGGGGGTGGGGGCGACTTTCAATATTTCTTGTGCGATCAGCCCTGAAATAGTTCAGAGACTGGATGTACGTTATACAACTGGGCTCTACAAATTTATTTGGATAATGGTTGTCCTCCTGGAATAAAATATGACCGTGCGATTTACCTCTCATGGGGTCCCAGTGGCCAGGTGCTCTTCTGCATGGTCTTTGTTTGCCCATAGTAACTCAACACATTATTTTCTTGGCCCTCAAAGACCAGGTAGGACCCTATCCCTTTGGCCACAAGGTTGTTTTTTTTCTTCTAGCTTGTACACCTACTTTCCAAGCGTTCCTGGGTGTGTGTTGTAGCTTGTGTCCCACGTAATGCTTGTTTCAACTCACCTGGGGTGGCCTGTCTCGACTGTGTTCTTGATACCACATAATGGAAAGTAACCTATTAGTTCCCTGTACACTCACTTATATCACAGGCTTTCCCCATATAGCCTGGCAAACACAAGCAGTGGAAGTCACCGTCTTCTTCCTCAATGCAGGTCCCACCGTTTTCGCAAGGGTTTGGAAAGCAGTCATCTACAACACAAGGTACAATGCTATTCTGCGCATTTGTCTAAAGCAACACAATTCACTAGACCTAAAATAAGCCTCGGAACTCCATCTCCTAGCTGAGGATTACATATGTATGGTTTATTATTATTAATTTTATTATTATTATTTTACTATGGTGTCTACAAGTCAATTGCTGTTCCCAAAAAGCTGCTACAGTATGTACCCTGCTTGTATTCCTGTTGAAGGCCTCTGCTTTTGGACCTTTTTAGAAAACTGTATGGCGCTAACTTTAGTGATAAAGTACTGGTTGATTTGTCAGTGAGTCCACAATTGAATGAATGAAGAAGATGTTAGTGAAAGAGTCAGGTAGAGACACGCAGACAAAAGAACACACAGAAGAACGAGATGAGAGGAAAGATTTTAGACAGATCTTAGACAATCTCTTTAATTCTAAAAATGAATTTAGTTTATTGTTCATGGAAACATCCATAAAAATACTTCATAGAAGTAAGAATGATGAAGACTCGTGTATGATCTGAATGGTTGGCTAGACAGGTTCCGGATATATTCTCCATTGTAATGAAATAGATTGAAAAGATGGAAAGAAGAAATACTTAGTGGAAGATGTAGATGGCCAACAGGACAAGAACAGTGAGGCAGGCATGTAGGTTACCTGAAAAGTTTGCAGAGATTCCAGGAATTGCCCTCTCTGTTGGCACAATGGGCAGAGGATTGGTCGTGGTCGTAGATTTGTTCGATTGCGAAGGTTTTTGAAGAGGATGATTTATAGAAGCATCCGGATTATCAGCAGGTAATGGATTGTACGTATATGGTGGATTGTACATATGAGAAGCCGCAATGTCTTCATAAGAGTTTGGATCTACGTGACTTTCTGATGTCCCCGTGGCTGTTGTTGGAGAAACTTCCATATTTCCATAAGACTCTTCTACCTGAGCGTCTTTCGGAGTTGATATGACAGGAGAGACGTTGGAACTCATGAGGTTGGGAATGTGTGCTGTTGAAGTTTCCTCATTGATTTGCCAATTCACGTTCTGAAATATAGTAGTATCTGTGAAACTGCTTGGAGAGTTTTTTGTATTTACTGCATGTTGGTTTGTGGTCGTTTGGTGATTTATAGACGTTTCTTTTGTTACTTTAAACCACATTGGCCCAGAGATGTCCCCACTGCCTTCTTCCAAGTCGGATCCCTTGCTGTTATAGTTACTGGGAAGGGATTGGTAAATGGGTGCTGTTGAAGATGCAACGTCAGCTTCTAGTACCTGTGCTTGATGTGATGTAACCGTCTCGGGTTGAGAATGAGTGCTTGTTAATCTTGCAATGTCACCATGAACCATGTCATTCATTGAACTTTGTTGTCCACGTCCGGATGCCTCAAAATCATTTGGTTCTGCCGTGTGATTACTGATGGAGATCCAATGTGTAGGATTTATTGTCTTATCTTCCTCTCTGTTATCTGCTTGGCTTTTTAAAATAGCATTACCCATTGTTGGGTCAACATAGATCTTTGTGGGATCACTTGGAAACGGACCTTCATCACTCCCTCTGCTAATTATTTCCTTGTCCTCGGAGTGAACTTGTGTAGGATCTAGTTCTTGAGGGATTGGGACATTTGGGGATGGACTAGACGGCTCTGACGGAGCAAAACCCATTTCTTCAATCAAGGCGGTAATGTTATCATCCGGGTAATCATTTTCCGACTCTGAATTGGTGTGAATAAAAACTGAAGTAGACTCTCCTGCCGTTGACTCCGTTGGGAAGTCGCCACGCACCTCCGACGTACTTAGAGTGTCCTCATTAGATGAAGAATCAGGTCTGTCCATCGATGCCGTAATCAGTCCATGATCATACGCTGCCAAAATATTACATATAACTCAATATCAATATGGCTGACTAGAGTTTAAATAATTGAGGATTGTACTCTCACATCTCTTTACTGTACTTGTAACATAAATTCATTTACCCTTTATGTTTTACGCTGAGAATTATTGACCCAATTAAGTTATTAACAATTATGCTTCTGTCTGCTCATCTGGAAATGTCATCAGTGGGACACTAATACTCAGATCAGAGAAGCTCATACCGGAGATAGCCTGTTCCCTGCCTGCGCTGGCTTAAACAAGTATATTACAAAAGGACAATTTGGTAATTGGTAAACCGTGGCTTATTGAATAAAGCGCCCAAAGCTGCGTTGTGGTGTCATTAATGTAGCAAAACTATGGGTAGTAAACACTCCCACCACTGATACCTCTGAGAACATCTATTATTGGAGCATTCAGCAATTTCTATAGTAAAATGTCATCTTAATTAGACTTGCTAGATCCAAGTTCATAATGATTCTTGTGAATTTTGTCTTACCGGTGGAACTTTGTAGAATCATTCCAGTGGTGGGTTTGACTGTTAATAATTCTGTGAAATGGTGTGAAATGGGACTCTCCTCATACATCTGAGTGCTTTTAGATGTAGGAAACAGGTTTGGTTTGGTTGGGCGAGATGGTTCGTGGTCCACGGATGTAGATGTATTTGCCACTTCTGGTAATATCTTTTGAATAGCTTCCGCTGTGTTCAGTGGTATAGTATCCACCACGCCCTGGGCTTCGTTTTCAGAGTTAACTTCTGAGGTCTTCAGCTCTTCAAAGTTTTCGTTGAGAGTAATAACATCTCGGATCCCCATGACCGCACCGTGATGGCCATTATCTAGAAAAATGAGACACAATCTCAAAACAAAAAGTTTAAAAATCCATATGCTTCTGCAACATGTGTTCACAGCTTGTACTTGTATTTGGGGTAGCCACCAACACACTTTGTGACAGTGCAAAGAGTTCCACAACAGAGACAAGCTCCTTCTAAACTCACTAAAGATAATTGCGCAATACAATGATATTCCCAAAGCGTACGTCTTATGTCATACAGTATGATCTACATCATATATTGTGCTGCCTTTATAAATTTGATTAGGTGTTCATTGCAAACGAGTGTAAACTGTTTTAGGGGAGACATGTGGAATGCACTGGCCAAGTTCTTGTGACTGATGTATAGTTGGATGTTGTCTTAAAATGACCATTTCATGGCACGTATCGTACAGCTCTACAAAATGTTTGTGCTTTACAAATAAACGTAATGGTCACTATAAACATGCCATGAAGTTCCAGAACAATGAGGAAGTTAGACACACTATCCTGTTGGGAGCTCAATAGATAAGTTGAAAGTCTTTACCTCTGAAGCAATAGACGTCATATCTTGCCTGCGAGTCTGGGAACCCGGTTTGATTCCGGAACTGGAAGATCGTTTTCACACCTGGTGAGTTCCCCCCACACCGCTCCGTTGGAGTGACAATGGGGTAACGCACACTTCCATCAGAAAGCCACCCCGGGTTGCAGTGGTCCAGTCCCTCGCTCCAAGCGGCATAGAGTTGACCTGTTGTTGCAACTCGTGTGCCCAACTTTCGACAGTAATCTTTGGCTTCTTCCAGGGTAAATTTTTCCAATGTAGATCCTAAAAACACCTCTCCTGGGTAATAAAAATATTGAGCAAAACATTAGTTGATAATGTCCCAAAATAAAACTTCACATTTTAATATGAACATTGTTAACTAGAACCTTTTATCTTCCATGATTAGTTATCCCACAAGTGTCTTAGTATTAAACTTTACTTTGGACTCATCATAAATACAGGTCCAGTTGGGCTTTCTGGTATGTAAAGCACACGAAACACCAAAATCGCTAGATGGGACCTTATGTGTATCGAGCGCTATTGGATCAGAGACAATATAAACAATAATAGATGTACTGATGGAAAAGAACAGGAGGAAGGGAGTTGAAGAAGTGGTGTATGTAAGAACAGAACAGAGGAGAAGAGGACCAAGAGGAACAACAAAAAATCACAGCATGGAGGACAGTATGATACTGAATGTAACATGTATGGATACTCTTTGCTAATAACAGATGTTGTGTCATAAGATTCCGATTACTGGTTCCGACTGGGACTCCCTTTACGTCCAGCTACCTGTTGAGTTACTACAGAGATGGGACTCTTAAGTAATCTCTGAGGAACATGCCCAGAATTCTATAAACAGTTATGATGACGTTCTTACCGTTCAGTTCTTCTATGTAACAGTAAACATCATACATGTCTTCTGGATCCAGAACTCCATAATTCCTCACCCCAGGGTAGCCATCCATATCTCCATAGCAGCCCTCGCGCGGCCTCTGGATTGGGTATCTGGAAGACACAGAGTTTGCATAGCACATTTTAACCAACACTAAAACCCACTCGGCGGGCCTATGATAGAGATCGTCATTTGACCACAGGTGACTTGAGTCATGAAACAGCGATAGGGGAGATCACCTTAGACAAAAGAAAACACGAATGGAATCAGAGTTAGCATTGCCAAACTTTGAGTTTTGTTAAATACTTTGATGTGTCTAAATGAGATAAAGTCCACAGAAGAGACAGAAGAAGAAGCTTCCTACCTCACTGTTTGGTCTGCGATCCAGCCGGCGTCGCATTGCTCGTACCCACTGTGATAAGCGGCCAGCAACTGATCTGCAGTGGCTATGTGGGCCCTAATTCTGGAGCATGCTTCCTGGGCCTTAAAGAAACTGTATGTATAACGGCTGGTGCCTTCTCTATACAGGAACACAACCCCTGTGGAGCAGAGAGGAGAATATAACCCGAAAATGTCTGACTCCTGTTCTTATTTGTTTATACAGTGAATGGTATTGGATACATTGGATATTGAAATAGAATGGATTATTTTTTTTAGTAATGAACCATATTCTTCGTTAGAGATTTTATACTCTTGAGACATAAATTGCATCTACGAAAGCTCTTACCTTTGACTTTCACCTCTACCATATCATGGTCATCTTCAATTCCGTGCTGCACGTGACATCGGTATATCCCAGAGTCGTTGGTCCTCAGATCATTCAGGATTAAAGTGGCATCACTGGCTGAAGTGGAGTAATGGGGCAGGCTGGCACGGGATCTGTATCCCTCTGTAATTTTAACTTTGTG
The DNA here is from genome assembly GCA_029215755.1 of Spea hammondii. Taxonomy (NCBI): domain Eukaryota; kingdom Metazoa; phylum Chordata; class Amphibia; order Anura; family Pelobatidae; genus Spea; species Spea hammondii. The sequence goes on along the minus strand of JARDYJ010000012.1, from coordinate 28,290,694 downwards.
TCCCCGGGCCACCAGGATTTCCTCCTCCTTTCCATTAGAGATAAAACTCCATTTAACCCGATGGGTGCCGAGTACAGCTCTCCTCCCCACGTTGGCACCTTCTATCCATGACTGGTGAGTTATGTGACATGGTAGAGTAAGAGTACCGGCCAACGCAGCTGGGGTCGTGGAATTTCCTATTTTCACTTTCAAGACCTTGTGGTCTTCTGTTTGACAAAATAACACAAGAATGGGTCACAAAACGGTAGTCAGCCTTTTACCTCTTTTTTATATGATGAATAACCCAACTATTTAGTTTCTTAGTGGCCATACAGACTCCCAAGGCGCAATCCATAGCAACATAGCCTCCTTATCTATAACTTTCTTTACTGGTTTGTACATTCAAGATAATGAAGACAGAAAATATTTTTTTAAATCTGCTTCTATAAGAAATTTACGGTGAACAGCCAAGGTTTGGACGTTGTGTTGTCATCTAGAATACTTAACCTGAATTATCATTATCGTCTGAGGCAAAACTGAATGCGACTCGAGTCAGGAGGAGCAGCCATAAATCCAACTTCATGTTCACCTGTTCCAAAAACATTTGTAGAAACCAAGGTCATTGATATAATACATTTTAGTTTGGGAATTCTGATGCGATGGGTCAGGGTAGCTCCTGCCAACAATTAACAAATGCTGTTTGAACTTTAGTCTTGTAGGTTATGTCGAGGAAAAAAGAGACGTAAGTGTCTTTAAAAATTGCATTTGTACAAGCAGGATAAGCAGGATAGGCATTAAAAGAATAGATGCTCAACCAAATTAAAAAAGGAAATATTAAGTTTAGATTACTATTATGGAGTCTTTCAAGTTGATACCTTCTGAGACTCTATTAAGCTTTCATGACCTCAGAGATCCCTTCTTCAGATGGAATGAGACCTCTGAGATGCCTTCTTCAGATGGAATGAGACCTCTGAGATGCCTTCTTCAGATGGAATGAGACCTCTGAGATCCTGAAAGCTCGTGTCAATCTATGTTATCCAAATTAAATGTATTATCTTTGATTAAAGACCATCCATCATCTTTTGGACCAATGCGACAATATCCATTTTCCTTTTTACATCCTAAGCATCCAATTATTCTTTATAAATGTAACCTGTTGAATTATTCCAAACTATATACGTATAGTTGTTGTTTACCTGTTTGTCTACCTGACTTCACTACAAAACATATGATCTATATGTCTACAGGCATATATTTCTCTGTTACCTAAATTCAGCTTCCTCCCCCAAAGTCCTCTTTGGAATTTACTTTTCTCCCTTCGATTCCCACAGCCCCGTCATGTAGGGTGAATGGAACTAAGGCAGAGATATTTGGCTACGACACAATGCAACCAGACTCTCAATACCCCGCTGATGATTGAGATACAAAGCGAGGAGTGGGTCATTCCTTAAGATTCTGTTCACGCCAAAATGTCCTTGCATGTTTTTTATTTATTGTAAGCGTCTTCCCGGCCATTATATCCCTGGTAGGCCATTAGCACTGGTATCAACAAAGAAGCATTCTGGGAAGAATGAACTGGAGGAAAAAAGTTTCTTGTGAAATACTGTTTTGTGTCTTTCTAGCCAAGGCTGTAAAAAATTGTAGGACATTCTTATTTTCTTTGTGAGGTCCTCAATTAATGAACGGAATTGTCTGGTCGCTGTAGCCCTCTGTTCTGGAAAAGTTTCCCAGCTGAGAGGTACAGGAAACATAGCAAAGATTGAGGATTTTCAAGCGTACAGAATAAATTATTGATTCAAATAATTTTTGATTGGATTATTTTAAGTACCAAATGGTTTCCACATTATTCTCCAGACTTTTTTTTTTTATCCCAACTTTTTTCCTTTACAACAACGTAAGAATTGTTACTTTAAAAATACAATATTTAAGTTAAGCATAAATGCTACCATCGTCAATATGTTATCTAAAAATATTATAATATATAGAAATTATATTAAAAAATAATTACTTAAAGACTCAGTGAAGATAAATGATTGCTTCTGCTCTATTATATTGCGCAAGGCTCTATCTGTAGGAACATTTTGACACATGGCTGTTTAAAGCCTTGCCTATATCTGCCATATCTTCCTTTGTCTGACAACCACTTCTTCTGGGACTCGTGCCTCGTGCAACCCAATGAAGCTGACAGATAAAGAAAGCAAATTCAAGATATTTAACTTATTCCTAGAGTGGGCATTGATATTGTGACCACAATTCCAAGGCAAGAGACTTTAGCAGAACAGTAGTCGTTTGATATAAGTTTTAATATATTCCATTGTCTTCGAGGGAATCCCATTTTTTAACACTATCTGAATTGGAAGGATGAAGCCAAGAACAATCTCTTTATCCCCTGAAAATGATGGAGAGGCAAGGAAAGAATAAAAGCCTTTTCAGAATGAAACTTGGAATTATTAGTAGTTCTATCCCTGGCCGGTGGTCTTCCATATAATTTGTGTTGGGTCTTTGGCCATTCCCGGCTACACTAGTGGAGAAAAGCCTAGTTTCTGTTTAGAATCTGCTATTCCTTGGGGATAGATGGCATTCCAAGTCTCTTGTTAATAACCTTAATTAATATTCTGTCTGAGTATCTCCCCAACCATAATACACCACAAAGCCAGGGCTCTGAATATGTGGCTACAATCCAAACCCTCAAAAGATTAACCATCTCCACCATAGAAGAAAAAAAAAAAAAAGATTTGAAACATTTTAATTTTTTGTTAAGGGAAACCTTTATTTCCACGACAACGTGGCAGTAAAATAAATCTCCCCGAAGTCCATATGAGACATCATTTATTTTCCTTCCAGATTCATAAAGTGGTTTCCTTTTTGCGTAGCGCCAGGAGCGGCTTGGAATGGACCAGTATAATCTGATCAAGATGTCCTAAGTCTGCCAAACTCTGCCAGCTTCATTAAAACCGGAAATCTAAACTTAATTCATTTTTTTAATGTTACTTATAAAAATATTTTAAAAAGTTTCCTTTTTATCCTTTGCTAAAACAGCTTGGAAGTGTGTATTGAGGTTCTATAAGGGCTGGTGTCAATCCTTTGGCGGTTGAAAACTTGAACAGACGTCCATTGCCAACAGTTAATATAATTAAATTTTTCATTTGTCACTGCATAAAGACGGGAGTACAGGGCTACTTATTAATTACCCTTTTTAATTAATAATGTTAGACTAATAAGGGTGGGCGCTCATGGACAGGCCCTGCCTGTTTGACATGTAGTCGTACGTTATGAGTAAGAGAAAGCCCTTGTTACATTTCCAGGAAGCTGTTTCTAGCATGGGCCCCTTGGAGCCCTACAGTGCAGAGTTATACCTATGGGAGAACAGAAGGGCTTTTCAAGAAATCCTGAAAACTGATATTTTGTGGTGCCACATAAATGTTGTAGAGATGTCAAAGATGATACATCATTGGAAGGCGCTCAATGGACGCCCAAGACGAGCCATTACTAATGGCGGCCAAGATCACTAGCAGAGCTTCGCAAGTCAGAACTAGTTATTCCTGATAAGTGACAGCAGCCCGAGCAAATAATATAGAAGGAATAGGGAAATTATAGGGTGGTGTTTCCTTGGCTGCCTTTCGTTTGCATCATCCAGACAGGATGCTCACAAAAAAAATGCCATCATAAATTACATAATGAATTGAGGGGAAGATAAGTGGATATTACAAGAGAAACAATAATTGCACCTGATATAGAAGGGTAAATGTGTACGCGGGAAGTAGGTGTGCAAATAAAAATGGCTTCCCCTAGATGACCTGAAAACAGAATGTTCCATTCCTTTTTTTCCTTTCCTGACGGATTCCATAGAATGCCAAATTTATGTTTAGGCAACAAGTTATTTAGTGTATATAGAATGTATTAAAATCTCTACAGAAACATAGAATATGATAGTGTGCTGAAATATATGAATAACGGACCAGGGTTAGCCCTAGGGTTTCTAGCTTCCTAGGTCAACCATCTCTTTGGCGTCCCCCCTGCTTGGGTCAATCACCTCATAGTGATTACCAGCTCAGCTTTCCATATGTTATAGCTCTCCCTGTTTCACTGTGTCTGCTGGAACTGGAAAAGTGTCAGTCCTCCCATTAATATATAAAGTGTTGGACTTTCAACATGAACGTAACATTCTAGAAGGGAAACTGTTTCCTGAGTTCCATCAAAGTTCTATGGAGTACGGTTTGAAGCTGCGCACAACCTCTGTCTCACCTTGAGTAACCATCTAACCATAAAAGATTGTGTTTGTTTGAATAAAAACGATAAGGCACCTTGCATTTTGAAGTATAAAGTCACCTACAAGTTTTCTAGAAAAGAAAAAAAAAAGTTACGTTTTTTTTCCTTAACCAAAACTGGTGGCCGAGCAAATTTAATCTTAAAATTCCTGACCCACCCAGACTCCTTGAACCTTCTGCAGAGTCAGGGATTTTTTTTTCCTTTACCTCTATTAACAGATCCAAATCCAATTTATACACATCATGCGCAGACTGCAGAATGATTCATATACTGACCGCAACCTAACCACTTAATGGCCTGAAATTTATAGACGTCATTGAACAAAAGCCTATATTTTTGCCATTTTCCGTGGGATGATTAAAAAAATTTGAATCATGGCAGATTCCACGCTCATCGTGGTGACAGAAAACTCTTTGGAACATTTGTCTTTGCAAAAAATAAAATTTTAATCTAATTAAAATTATTAATCAAATATAAAAACTATTTTCATCAAACCGATGCCCAGAAATATTTATATATTATATATTTATCACCAAGTAATCAGCCCACGTATTTTCTGTCAACCGATGCCTACTCATAAATTATATCAAGAAAAAGCATGATTAAAGGACATGGATAATTAGTTTTTTGGGGGGGGTTTTAGCAAAAAATAAAGGTCACTGTAAAAAATATAATTTTTCACTGTATACATTGCTTTACAAAATAACGAGCCACTGATGCTTTAATGCCACCAGTGGACACCGTTATCTATCTGTCTTGAAATCAGATATTTTGGTGCTTTTGTCTACATTAAAATTTACAGTTGTTATCTTTGTAATAGGTGTAATAAGACAATTGCCCTAAATACTGTAAAATAGCTATAAGGGGACTGTAAAGGTGCCGGGGTATCAGCCAATATGATTGTCCATAAGTAACTAATTAACACCTATATTGTGACAACCATTTCTGGCTTTGTGCACCTGTTTCCAAGCAGAAAAGTTTTCCTATGGGCATTAGTGGGCGACCCCTGTGAATTACACGATCCTAAGTTCCATGTTGACTTTTCCCAAGATGTCTTCAGGTTCATAGGAAACTTCCAGCCAACGTTGTTGCATTAATACAGACAGCTTGCTGGTCCAAATGTTCTGTTCTATTCCCATTCCCACTCACAAGCTGTATACTGTCAACGGTAAGGAAGGACGAGCAGTTATATCCATGGCAACTACAATGATATAGGAATACCAACGGACATTCCAGAAGACTGAATATGAATTATTTGTTGTCATAGATGAGGGGTATTTGGTGGCAGCATTGCTAAACCTGTTACTCAGTGTTAGGGACCATCCTTACTCTTTAAAGCGCAAACTAATATTGGCCATTGGTGTTATGTGAGAAGATCATTTTAATTACAGTCCTTCAATGATTGGGGTCCTCAATTGGCCAGGCTGTACACAGCATGCAATATTGGTCAAGAGAGTAATTGACCATTAAAATGAACACTTCAGCATCGGTTTCATTTTCTTTCCAGACACCAACCTCTTCTCTCTGCTTGGGCGACCATCCTTCTGTCTAGACAACAATTCATCCTTTCACATATGGATCACCACCTTATCCAGACAGCATTCTTATTTCTTATATCTCTGGAAGTCCATCTCCCGACGCCTAGAACTTCTCTCCGATACAAGGTAGTTCTCTCTTTCAGAACACCTAACACCCAACCATTTCCATTTTTCTCTGCCAGACATCTACTTGTCCTCCACCCACTGAAACATCTCTTCTTGGAAACCCACCTACTCTTCTTCTTCTCTTATACACATGCTTGCTGTACTACATACCCATACCTTTTGTCATGGACACCTGAATCTCATCTTCTCACACTCAAGACCTTCTATACACAAGAAATCGTGTCATTTTTCCACTGGTTTACCATTTAAACCATTTAAGGCTGACTCGGGGTGATAATTTAGTCCAGAGCAAGCCTTTTTAGACAATTGCTCCATCTTAAAACAAACTAGTTGACCAACGAGAGGGGTTATTACCCCATCTTGAGTGTTCTGACAAAGCTTTTCCTACCAAAGTCTAGCTGCTTTCCTAGTATTAAAGGTCATAACTTTCTGACATTTTGGGTCAGCCAGGTCTTTGATCTGCATTGATATATGGCAGGAACCCATGGAAAGAGGCCCCTATGTGGAAGGATATATGAATGGTTTCTAAAATGCTGATGCTAACAAGGGAGCTCCGAAGCAAGATGGCAAATCAGACCGTATATCATAAACAGTACCTTGAATTTTGCCTCTGAGAAGCCCAGTCATGATTCTTGTCTCTTCTTCTTAACTATCCCACAGCTGCTTCATTTAACCTGTTAGATCACAATTTCCCAGGCAAATACATTGTCCCTAGCTGCTGTATAGTGAAATTCATCAATTACTGGAGGACTCTTCTGTATATATTTGCCATTAACCCGTTAATGGGATACGGTCATCTTAGCTAAGCCTATTGGTGCCAAAGGTTGACCCAGTGCATTGCAGATCACTTTTAACGCAAGGGGTAAATCCTCTACCTATAACATACTGGTTTATGATCCTTACCGAAAAGACATCAACGTTCTACACAGAACAAACGGCATCAACGTTCTAAACATCAACATTCTCACACTTGATCAATGCACTTGACATCCTTGATACGCCCAAAGTTCCCACATTTAAAACAAAAAATCTACATTCTGTACTATAAATTAGGGATTTTTTTAAAATCAAGTTTTTTATATTAGACGGTAATTAGATACATTTTTAAATATTGTATACTAATTTTTCAGGGTTTTTTTTTTAGTAACATTTTAATTTTCTTTATATTGTCTTTATTGCTACTTCAACCTATAAAGCATTCCCGTCAATTTACTTATCATAGAATTTGAAATGTAATTACTCAGAGTAATTAATAAAACCCAAAACAGTGAATTAATAAAAGGGTCCCCCATTAATTCATACTAAATAAATTCATACCAGTTAATGCTATTTTTCATTGTTAAACAAAAAAAAACCACAGTATTGCTAAACGAGATCATTTTTTAATGATAAGACAATTGAATTATTACATCTCAATGCTCCCAAACATATAAACTGCTTCTTTCAGCTGTCTGGATTGTAAGCTCTGCTGGATAATCGGTATTCATATGTATCGGCTATCAAACACATAGAACTGATCAATGTCATGCCAAGGGTGGGATATTTCGCCTTTAGACTGTATATTGCACACCGCATTGAGATGGGGCAAGTTGGGAGTATTGCATTAGGGAAAACATTTGAAATGATATATTTGTGACAAGGTGCTACGAGTCGAGCATTTATGAACAACGTGCATTTATCTTCATACTCACTTTTCCGTCTGCTGGCTGCGTCCGAGTCGGTTGGGGATGGCAGAGGAGAATAAGTTTAGATGTTGTCTCTGCAGACTCTAGTTGCTGGTGCAGAGGGGCAATGCAGAGATGAATTGCAGTATCCCTGCTAAAGCGGAGGCTTTAATTTACAGAGCTCGCAGCGCTGCCTTCATGTCCCGCTACCCTCTTCTCCCCCTGTGGGATCCCTTTACGCACAGAGTACCCTTTAAAGCAGGAAATATTACCCAACATATTAATAAAGCAGTAACAAGGAGCTGCGGTACATCACAGCCCACTGGTCCGAGAGCCCTGCCTACAGTACACAGAGGTGTTGCCAGGAGGCAGTCAAGAGATCCTTTGCAATGAAGAAGGGGCAGATGTGGCTAGGGGAGGGAGGGGGGGGGTGAATTGGGCACAATGGGTGCAGGGAGGAAGGGGTTGTAATGACGGCGAGGTTGCAGTTGGAATGTTTCACGATTAAAACGTTACGTTTGCTGATTCATTATCGGCAACAAACTGCAGAGTTAGCGGAAAAGCTGGAGGAGCGGACATGGCGATTCACTTTACATAGGGGATGGGGGGTTACCTTGGCATAGGAGCTTCTCCTTCCATAGGGTTGGACAAAGATGCCAGAACTACTTAAACCTAGCTAGACTATGGCAACATAGTTGCGGAAAGGGTTAACATTTCATTTGGTCCATTGTGTCGTAGTCAGCAAGGTGCAAGCGCCACCTGAAGGTGACGTAAAGCCTCAGACGTTCTATTTGTACATGCGCTGGAATATCGGTGTGTCTGCGTAGAGAAGAACGGTCACAATACTCAGCTATTTTTAAGCTATCCTGGCAACATTTGCCCTCCTTGGGTCGTTGAATCTACACCCAAATGATGCTGCCTTGAGCGCGAGGGAGTTAATACACCCAGAAATAGTAGTTCTAATGTCAGGAGGCTTTAGTGAATATGTATGAATTTCATTTAAACTTTCCACAAAACACAATTCGCATAAATAATAATTGGCGAATCTCCCATATTGTTGTTATACATATTGCACGTGGAGAATTTGACCAAAGTCATGAAGAAAAAATGGAGTTATACAATGTATCTATATTGTACCATTATGTATCAATATTTTTATTGGTTCTGTTATCATAGAGTTTGCCCTAAGGGCTCCACCGGAGGAACAGCTAAGGGTACTAGGATATGATGTCATCACCTAGAATATCGATGACCTACAATGGAGCCAAGGGAATTTTGAGAGTCTATTACCGTATTGGCTCGAATATAGGCCGCACTTTCCCCCCCCACTTTAAGTCTTTAAAGTGGGGGTGCGGCCTATATTCGGGGTCTAGCGCCCGACGCCAGGGACATGCAGTTCCGGGCGCCGGGCAGGCAGCAGGGTTAGGATACAGATCCCCCGCAGCGGTGCAGGGGACCTGCATCCTACTCTCTGATACGCTCAGACAACCTCCCCTGCCAGCACTGGGGGGGGGGTGCCGGCACGGGAGATTGTCCAAGCGCATCGTGCAGACGTTCACCGGCAGCGGTGACCGTCCGCACGATGCGTTTTACCTCTGCCCCCAAGACTTACCAGAGCAGACTCCCGGGTGTCTTGCGGGGCCGGCGGGGGACATCTACGCAATACGCGTATACAACGTCCGGCACATCCGCTGGGTCCCGGCACCGGAAGTTATATATGCGTATTTCGTAGATGTCCCCCGCCGGCCCCGCAAGACACCCGGGAGTCTGCTCTGGTAAGTCGGGGGGGGCAGAGTGGCAGCATATCTCGGGGGGGGGGACACAGTGGCAGCATATCTCGGGGGGGACAGAGTGGCAGCATATCTCGGGGGGGAGGACAGTGGCAGCATATATTTGGGGGGGACAGTGGCAGCATATCTCGGGGGGGACAGTGGCAGCATATCTCGGGGGGGGACAGTGGCAGCATATCTCGGGGGGGACAGTGGCAGCATATCTCGGGGGGGGACAGTGGCAGCATATCTCGGGGGGGGACAGTGGCAGCATATCTCGGGGGGGAGGACAGTGGCAGCATATCTCGGGGGGGACAGTGGCAGCATATCTCGGGGGGGACAGTGGCAGCATATCTCGGGGGGGACACAGTGGCAGCATATCTCGGGGGGGACAGAGTGGCAGCATATCTCGGGTGGGGGAGAGTGGCAGCATATCTTGGGGGGGGATAGTGGCAGCATATCTCGGAGGGGAAACAGTGGCAGCATATCTCGGGGGGGACACAGTGGCAGCATATCTCGGGGGGGACACAGTGGCAGCATATCTCGGGGGGGACAGTGGCAGCATATCTCGGGGGGGACACAGTGGCAGCATATCTCGGGGGGGACACAGTGGCAGCATATCTCGGGGGGGACACAGTGGCAGCATATCTCGGGGGGGACACAGTGGCAGCATATCTCGGGGGGGACAGAGTGGCAGCATATCTCGGGGGGGAGGACAGTGGCAGCATATATTTGGGGGGGACAGTGGCAGCATATCTCGGGGGGGACAGTGGCAGCATATCTCGGGGGGGACAGTGGCAGCATATCTCGGGGGGGGACAGTGGCAGCATATCTCGGGGGGGAGGACAGTGGCAGCATATCTCGGGGGGGACAGTGGCAGCATATCTCGGGGGGGACAGTGGCAGCATATCTCGGGGGGGACAGAGTGGCAGCATATCTCGGGTGGGGGAGAGTGGCAGCATATCTTGGGGGGGGATAGTGGCAGCATATCTCGGAGGGGAAACAGTGGCAGCATATCTCGGGGGGGACACAGTGGCAGCATATCTCGGGGGGGGGCAGTGGCAGCATATCTCGGGGGGGACAGTGGCAGCATATCTCGGGGGGGACACAGTGGCAGCATATCTCGGGGGGGACACAGTGGCAGCATATCTCGGGGGGGACAGAGTGGCAGCATATCTCGGGGGGGGGGGAGACAGAGTGGCAGCATGTCTATTAAAAAAAAAAAACTTCTTTAAAAAAGCACCAAACTTTTAGGGTGCGACCTATATCCAATACGGTACATTAAAGACTGGATTCCTCAGTAGATTGCTTTATAAAACATGGCAAACCTGGACCCCCAGTGGATGAAACTAGTATAAAAATTATGCAATAAATCTTTTATAACCTAAAGAATCCAAATTAGAAATGATGACCTAAAACAATTACAATGTCAACAATTCTTTGCGTGAAAATCTCTGTGTTCATTTGCCCTGATAAAATGACTCCGTACTGACTACAGGAGTATGGTAAATCCTAATGCGTGAGTGTGTGTTGGTGTAAGTATGTGTTGGTATAGGTGTGTGTTGGTATAGGTGTGTGTGAATGCTAAGCATGTAAGTTCACGTACGAGTGAAAGTATGTATGTAAATGTGTGTGCCACTGCATATGTTAGTTATGGGCAGATGGGGCTACTTGGCTTTACCTGCCCCCTGTGCCAGAGGATGCCAGCCCACTTAATTAGTTTGTCAAATGATATTGATGCCCAGAATCAGGGAGGAATCCAGGAGGACACAGTCCTAAGTTTAAGAATGTAAGACTGATCTTTCAGTTTCTATGCTATGCAATTAATTTGTATATTCTAAAAAAAACTACATTTAATTTATACAGTAATTTTAAAAGATACATTTCAGGCTGTTAGGAAAAGTAGACATACTTGGTAAAGATACTAAGTATGAGAAGCGATATGATTAAAATCAGAATTTCCTTTTCTTCATTATCTCAATTATGTTTAAATTAAGAAAATGGGATCATCATCACTTTTAGCTGAAACCGGCTGAAAAATGAATAGGCTTTAATTTCCGCCGAATGCGAAAGAGGTTCTTTCGCTGTATAATTTAATTAGACCTGTCATGGAGGAATAAATCGATGGACTCGTGAAGTTCCAGAACACCTCGGCTCTCTTTGTAAAGCTACGAAAATATTGTATAGTTAATTAAAGTAGGGAAATTCAAATTCAGAAATCGCTAAAGCAAGTTCTTCAAGTACAAACAAATTAATTCAGATTGCAGAAAAATGTTAATTTTGGGAATCGTGCGGCTCCATGGGAAATAAACATGGCTGCTCCCCAGTCTTGGGTATTTTAATAGGTTTATTTATTATGCTAATTTTTAGATCACAAGTTGCCACAATTTTTGGGGGGGGTCTGCTTTAAATAAGGATATTTATGAGCCTTGTGATATATCTATTTTTATAATAAGAAGATGCTGTGAAAACTATCAAGTGTAAAGTGTACCCCCTAGTGTTCATGCAGTGTATTGCATGTATACAAATCTTTATCGGGTCCTTCCAACAAAATGAAAAAGATGGTTTACCTGATACTGCAAGTTTTTTTATTTCTTAATGAGTCTCATTATCTAATTTTAGATTGAATGCATTACGGGAACCATAGCCCTTATTACTCATAAGATTCTGCGAACAAGAAAAAAGATCCTCAAATGTCAACGTTATGTCAGATATAAGAGCAGTAATCAAACTGAGTGAAGAAGAATGGGTTTTATTTAATTTATAAAGCCATTTATACATTTTTGGGGGGTTTACGGTCGTGATACCCTCATACCCAGCAAACATTCTGAGCTCCTAGAAAAAGAGGGGCGTCAGAGGAGGAGAGAGGAGAAGAGGGATTTGAGGACCAAAAATGTAGCGTGTTTTAAGTATCGATGCAAGCGCGGCATTGTAAAGTGCAATTGTATTGATGAGTTCCGCGAGAGCGATTAAAAAAGAAAGCGTCCCTCTTTCACATTTTGAAATGTTGGGAGGTATGGACATATGCAGGGTCCAGCTGAACTTGGCAAGTTCAGCTGGATTCTGCTCCAGCGCAGTCTATGGAGATATATAAGGTTCCATGAATTCCATAGGTTATTGTAAATTAGTTTACTGCTGGGTTCTTTCTAAGTTCATATGAAATCCTGAGCCCTCGCTGGCTTTGGAGGTGACTACAAAATGTTGTGTTAACTGGTCAAGAGCTGAGCCCCCGGCGCCGGCATAGTTAATATCTTTGATAAGTGGACATAAAAGTAGACATAAAATAAAGACCTAAATCACTTAGAGGGTTTAAATTTCAAGGAATGACGTGTAGTTAAATCAGAAAGATGACTTCAAAGCCCCCTTACCCACTGAGTTATACATTATACAGGGCCAGCTCAGTCCTTCATGCTGGAGAAACCTGCTAGTGCTGGCCCTTTAGAATGAATGGAGAAGAGAGCTGTCATGCAAACGCTTCCTTTAGTGAATAAACCCTAAATAGAGAAGACCAGATAGCCCCATCACATCTTTTCTGCCATTACTATCTGCTGGATAAATATTTTGTGTTTGTCAACAGTAACTTTAAACTTTGCGAAGACTAGGCCGCGTTTAAACAGGTTCTTTACAAGTGAAGGTAGATGTTCTAGTTTTCGTAGCTCTAAATGGGCAAAACCAGTTTGTGGATAGTTTAGAAATATGACAGATGTTTTTCCGGGGGAAATAATTGCAATGCTCTAGGGGGAAGAAATGTGTTCTGTACCTGGAGGCAGCTTTGAAAAAGATAAAATATAAAGATAATAAATATATAAAGATATATTTACGCTTCTCGGGTTAAAGATAAAATGTAGCCAACTATTCTTTGTATACATGGTGTGTATAAAAATATATGTGTGTGTACCTATAACACACACACACAAAGACATATGTCTGATGTTTAGCGGTTTATCCAGCAGATGGCGCTAAAGGATTTCTAGTCCTCCGGTAACAATGGGATAGGCGTGGACGCTCCATGCTGAATTACCGGGTATCACAGAGCGTGACCCAGTAAAACAGGCCCCTAGAATGTGTACCGTCACACGGCATGGTGCAGCTTCTCAGTAGCTTGAAATCTGAGCTCAATGGAAATTGATTTTCCTCCCAGGGCAAAAACATAACTAGTAATTAATGGGCGCCAGGGACAGATGGAGAGCTGGGCGCCCTAACCCCACTCCCCCAAAGGTATTATCAATTTTATGCAAGGGGAGCAATTTTAATGTTGCGCTTGCTCTTCAGAGCACTTCCTGGTTTAACGAGCAGCCTTTAAGATATGAGGAAGCAACAAAAATGCCCAGAAAACTGCTGTCAAATGTTAAAATTTACTGCAATCCGTGTTTAAAATGCCATCCTCGAGCAAATCTTTATCGGCGTATTGTTCATGGCAGGATAGCGTTGCCAACAACAGCATTGTCCTCTTAAAATCACCGGTTTCCTTTACAGGTGAAGGAAGGATATGTTTTGAAGTGCACACGTTACTTGATTTTATTCGTTTTAGTTACAGATATGCCTTTTCCTTTGCTTGCGTCTAATATGGGATGGTTCAAAAATTACACTCTCCACCCAAGAAATAAGGACGTGGTAATAACAGGGTGGAGTATGGGAATAAACTGGGGTATGACTGGGGGTAACAACACAAAAGGGGTAGACTAACCAGCCCTGGGCATCTAGGGATATTTATTAGTTTTGAGACTGAGTCAGGTTACATTTCTTATTCAATAGCTAATGTTGAACAATGGAAAGTCATCTCTCTTGAACTTGCGCCAAATAGGTCCTTGAATCAGAGACCAGACTACAAATCCCATGATGCTTTGGCACACGAGGATCTTAGACGGTCAATGATCGGTCATGATGACTCAATACCGCGGTTCTGGTCCAGTTTCCTGCATGAGATAATCTCTCTTTGTGAATTGGTTGTGTCTCAATGAAAGCTGGTTCCATACTGCGCTAGTCTCAGCTTTCATCCCTGTAATCGTTTAAACAGCCTCGGTTTTATCTTCTCAGCTTTCACTGATCCGCTCCCTACACAAACCACAGACGTCCAAAGACAAAGGTACATCTGGACACGTGCCATGCAGCCTAAATAATTTAACCCTTTCTCTGCGTTAGAGAACAGGACCTGCAAATCCTCCTGGACAAAAACTTCTAAACAATACATTGTATCAAAATAGTTATACTTTAGTGAGTGACAGCTCTTCATCTAGAACCTCTTCTTGCTCTTTTATTTATGAAGATGATGAGGGGCGGAGATCTAATAGACCAAAAAAGGGTCCTAAGCATTTGAAGTCAGCGCCTACATGAGAAGTCTCCAAAACTTTGTCTTTCCCTTTGCTTCTTTCTCCTGACATTGTTCTCATTTGTTGAATCTGATGAATGAAAGATTCAACCCTTTGAATCCCACAGTGATAAGTGATGTATTGCGAATCATGTCCCTCCAGAAGAAAAATCTTAAAGGGTATTTGGTACACCAGGCGTAGCCGGATGACTGACATTCCCGGGATTCTGGCCCTTTAACAAAAGACGATATACTGTATATTTCTGGATCCTGACGTTCTAATCTGGAACTCTGCCGAAGAGGAAAGCTGGCAGAAATACATACAGTATCGCAGTGACTGAATGAAGCTAGCAGACTGGAATCTTATCTGGTCTGAAAGAGAATGCTATTTGTGACTCGATTAGGTCTCCTCTCCAGCTGCCGCCCCAGCCACCAACGCGCAGACAACAAAGCGTCTTGCTGCTGTCTTTAGAAATTTGTATTCCCTTATGTTACATATATAGTCTATAAATATGTTCCAATTAATCATTGTTTAAGAATATTACAACATGGCTATCAAAGTCTTGAAGTCATAATGTGAAATACTACATTGGAACCCCTTACTGGGGAATTTTACCAATTGTGGGCCATCAAATGATACCGCCCCACCTACAGATTATAGAAGGTGCCCAGTTGCATTGCCTGGTGGGTAAAGCAGAAGACACACACATTTTCGGTTGGTATCCCTCTAAATACAGCAAGGAGGTCCACGTCTGGGCAGATTTTTACACTTGGGGACAGACCCAATGGAAAAAATACATACACGAATCCCCAGCCATCAACATCATTATGGACCATAGTGTCTAAAATAAAACCACTTCTGGAAACAGGGGGAGGATTAATATCACATTTAAGTTTTGGTGGCCCCATGGGATGGAGAAATACTATGGCTCGGGGTCTTTGGGACGCTCTGGACTAAAACCATGGACAAAATAGAATTAGGCCAGGTGGCCAAATAATAAGCCAAGTGGCCCTCCCCCAACTGTCGTTCCCTTCTCCCATCTGAACCTACGTTGTATAGACCCACATAAGAGGGGGGAGAGTGCTATACCTTACACCCTAATGGAGAGCCGGGGCGACTCTGTATCCCACGGAATCATAGTTGTAACTGGACAGCCCGTCATGCATTGTTAAAGCATATATCTAGAAATAAAGAGACTGCTAGATCCCGGAGAGCTTCCAGCCGGTGGGCGAAATGCGGTCGGATACTGCGGGGGGGGTGACTCCAAACCACTTCATTCTCCACAGATAAGAGCAGCAGCTGTCCCAGTCCAGATGATCACAACCAAACAGGAAATCTGTGGCCCCCGGGGCCTTTGCTGCTTAAAAGAAGTAACAGTTGGGATCTGGTTTTTGTGTTTGTTTGTTTTTTAAACATTTTCTGAAATCAGAGGACTGTAACTTTCATCTACCTGAAGAACAATAATTAGTATTACAACTGTATAACACACTTAAAAAAATATATATTATACTCCCTTCGTCCACCAGTTGAAAGGAATAATTAAGTTCAAAAGGTTGACGTTTAAATGACACCTTGTTCTTAATGCTGTAAAAATCACAATATGGTTTATTTATCATAATACCGTTATTGGTTCAGTCACCGGTGTCAGGGGCTGGTGCATAGGTGAGGGAGGCAACTGATCTGGCACCCCTCTCCCTCTTTGCGTATAGCTTTATTGAACCGGATGCCCACTGACCCATAATTACGTTCGCACGCTAACCATTAATGGGGTGGAAGAATGAACAGTGGGTTCCCAAGGCCCCTATCACCCGCTACGCTTGGGACAAGGGCTTCGTGCTCCCTTGGGCTCTCCTCCTTTTTCTAGAGGAAACATGCATTGGGACATATATTTTATTTTTAAAATGCTTTACGGTTCTTTTAACGATTAAAGCCTATGGAATAGTTGAATTGTTTCAATATCGATCAATCGAGAGTTTTTATGGAGTAGCTACAGAGTGCGGAGTTTCTGAAGAGGTGGGAAAGACCCTCCTTTTCCTCTTACACTGAGAACACAGCCAAAGGCTTCATTGATAGCGCCGGCAGAAAGGATCCCTAATGCTGTTCCGACCACCTGTATGTAGGGGAAATTAAACTGAATGGAGTGGGGGAGAAATCACAGATCCATTGTCTCGACTTCCTTTGCAAGCCCAGCGAGTCGGTTCCACGCTGATCCAATGAGAGTATGCATTCCATTAAACTGAAGCATCCTTTAGTCAGAGCCGTAATCAGAGCCGCTAAAATGATCGGCGATTCCGGACGCATTTAACTATATAATAATTATTGCTATTGACGTTTCTTGGGAATTTTTTTATTGAGATGGTGCCAGATAAATGAAACAACCTTCCATCAGAAATGGTAGAGGCTAATACGGTAAAGGATTGTTTAAACGGGTACGAGGAGTAGACTTCTTCAATTAAACTAAACACTTTGTGAATCCCAGTTGTAATTTTGATATTGATCCCATAGAGGTCCATTTAATATCATGTGCTGAACAATGTTGACCACCGTTGGGGTAATCGGTGGCTTATCAGCGTATGTCTGAAACCAGAATACAGGAAGGATATGTTTACCTGACAACAGGTGTGTGTATCAGTCTCTATGACAGATCCACTTCTGCGGAGATGCTGTTGGGGGTAATCGCGCATGCCATCTCGATTTGGGTCTCAAGTCCCCCCCCCCCTGTCATGGAACAGCCAAATATGAGATGTTGCATACTAAGCGATAACATTCTCCATAGAATATGGAATGCTAATAGAAGGTGTATGCCGGAACTCTCACAGCCCTGGTTAGAAGGTCTTGGATAAGGACATTTAACCATGTCGCTGGTATGGAAGAGATGGTGCGCTATAGAAGCAATGGTTTTCAGAGAGGGAGGGCTTAGAAGTCTGAGGCTAGAAAAAGATGATGTCATCTCCCAAAAAGAAATTAACGGACAGGGGGGCTCACAGAAGCACAATGCTCCTGTTTTTTTCTGTTGAGTTAGTTGGAGATGCGAGGGGCCGCTCTCCAGACGAGGAGGGAGAGGCCAATGAGGACTGTTGGCATCGTTTGAGCGGTGATATCATCTCTCTCCTGTTCACCCATAGCCATGTACTTCATTAAAGTCAGATCGTCTCGGATCCGCCATAGAGAAGGCTTTGTACGTCCAGATTAGATATTGAACAGAAACACGGCCCTGAGACGTGTTAGCTCAACCGTGCGGACAGAAACACGGAAAAATCATGCTTCGATATAAAGGACTCGTTTTACTGCACCGCGTAGTACTAGTCGGTGCAAAAGGTGAACGCCGAGGCGCGATACAAGGGTCCTAGTGTGGGTTCTCTCTCCAATATGGGCAGGTAATTCAGTAAAACCCACTATTCTGTTAAAGGCTTCATTAACCCTTCGTTTGAGTGAGGATGCCGTTAATGACGATGGATTTTTTGCATGGGCTCAAGTCTAGAAAGACCCCAATATCAAAGAGGCCAACGCCCCTCTGCGGTAATGGACCGTGTCCCTCCTCATAGTCCTGGGTATCGCAGGAGAAGGGCCTGAGAGTGACCGCCGGACACACAGATCCTCCAGGCCACGAGGATCTGGTCATGTATGGGTCCCTTCACAGCTCCATTCCCAATAACCCCATACCCCAACGCAAGGGGCGTCCACGCCAGACCTCCTACGCGTTTCACTCTGTCCACAGGTCTTCTACACAGATATCAAAACGCGAGCCAATAATCAAACCTATAACCCGTTCTACAGGCCCCATTATCAATATGTAACAGATTCTGTCCTACACGGGATTCTGTGATCTTATCTTAAATAATTCCATATATACATTCGCGTATATTTTGTCTCTTCGGTTTCCCGGCTGCTTCCCAAGGTTTTCTTCACTTAACGCCAAAAAGTGTCCTAAACATCCAGCTTCCTGTATCAGATTCTGCGGAACAATTCCTCTCCTCAACCTCTGCGACGCTCGTTCCTGCGGGACCACTTTCTCTGTGTGTGTGTGTGTATATATATATACATATATATATATATACATACATATATATAAAGATATATCGATTTTGAGGGGTGTTTTGTGTGTGTGTGTTTTTTGTAACAATGTATTTATACTATATGTATGTGTATATAAATATATATATATATATACCGTATTGGCTCGAATATAGACCGCACTTTTTCCCCCCACTTTAAGTCTTTAAAGTGGGGGTGCGGCCTATATTCGGGGTCTAGCGCCGGGCAGGGTTAGGATACAGATCCCCCGCAGTGGTGCAGAGGACCCGTATCCTACTCCCCGATACGCTTAGACAGCCTCCCCTGCCAGCACTTTCCACGGGGGGGGTGCCGGCACGGGAGGTTGTCTAAGCGCATCGTGCGGATGGTCACCAGCTGCGGAGGTTGTTTACCCGCATCGCCGCAGCCAGTGACTGTCCGCACGATGCGTTTTACCCCCAAGACTTACCAGAGGAGACTCCCGGGTGTCTTGCGGGGCCGGCGGGGGACATCTACGCAATACGCGTATACAACTTCCGGTGCCGACACATCAGCTGAGTGCCGGCACCGGAAGTTGTGTACGCGTATTGCGTAGATGTCCCCCGCCTGCCCCGCAAGACACCCGGGAGTCTCCTCTGGTAAGTCTGGGGGGGCAGAGTGGCAGCATATCTCGGGGGGGGGGTGAGACAGAGTGGCAGCATATCTCGGGGGGGGGAGAGGACAGTGGCAGCATATCTCGGGGGGGGGTGAGACAGAGTGGCAACATATTTGGGGGGGGGGAGAGAGAGTGGCAGCATGTTTTTTTGGTGCTTTTTTAAAGAAAAAAACTTTTTCTTTAAAAAAGCACCAAACTTTTAGGGTGCGGCCTATATACGGGGGCGGCCTATATCCGAGCCAATACGGTATATATATATATGTGTGTGTGTGTGTGTGTGTGTGTGTGTGTGTGTGTGTTATAGCTTATAATAAACAGTGGACTTGTTGCTGATATATAATAAATATTATCGCAGGGTTCCAAGCTCTTGTTTAACGAATTCATCCTGTCCGTAAAGTCACACCATGTCTAGTTCATACAAACATCGGCGTTACATGGGAACGAGTGCACAGGAAGGGGGCTGTGTACATGACCTTCAGTTTAAGATCCTAATAATAGCCGATCACTGTAGAAAGTCCCTCTGTCTGAGACACTTTTGTGTTACAGGCTCGAAACGGGCTTAAAACTTATCAGACCTGGCATGTAGGGAGGAGACGAGCATGGGGGCCAAAACGCTTCCTACCCTTTCATATTTGCTTCCCCTTAACACATTTTGCACGCTTGTAAGACCCTCAATAACCAGCTGGCCCCCCCTGCTCTATTCACACCCTTTATTGTATTAACCTATTTCTTGCTGTTTCTATACACATTATCGGGGCATTTAGGGCCGTAGAACCCTGCGATACCCTCATACCCAGCAAACATTCCGACCTCCTAGAAAAGAGGGGCATCGGGGAAGGGAGGAGGGACACAGGGCCCATAGAGGAACTGACTTCAGGGACACTTGGTTGGTATGATGATATAGGCATCAGGCCTGCACTGACACATACTTTACTCTTGGCCACAACAAAGCTGGCAGATGACAATTAGTGAGTAGACTGTAGACACATCCGACAGCTGAACGATGCAGCTGCTGCTCCTACCCCATCAATATAAGTTTATTGTGAATATATATATATAGAGAGAGAGAGAGAGAGATTGTCTTAAGACCCTCATGGACTGTTAATGCACATGTTGTTATTGGACGTGGTTTCTATCTGTCCTGGATTTTCAAGAGAAGTTTAACCAGGTGCAAGGGTTTCCTTGGTCCTTGTAAGAAGGTACATGGAAAGGTTGTATGAGGGTGGGTCGAAGCGGACATTGATAGTAGTCACATAGGGCCGTTATAGTCCCACGTTGAATAGGTGAGGACCTGGGCTCACCATAGAGAACCTCTCATTTATTCTCACTTATTCTCAGTTATATTTGAGCCTCTACTGACCACTCTTGAGATGGAACTTTCAAGAAGCAAATCATGCGTGTATTTTTTTTTTTCTAGAACACCAATGCTGCCTTTCTCTTGCCTTCAGAGCGTGAATCTGCGGTCACCGGTTGTGTGACTAACATCCTCACGCTAATCTCTTTGGACAATGGCATTTTATGAGCTATAAAAAAAACACAAAGAGAAAAAAAGAAAGAAGCTTGCACCCAACACTCTAACGGGTTGTGATAGTATTGAGAACGGGATGAATGTCCCCAGTATTTTTAGATATTCAGTTATTTTGTTTCCTCCTTGTTTCCTTAGAAGGAGCGAGGAGTTTAGTGTGAGGTCACCCAGCTGAAGTCATCCCCCTGGTTTCGCATGGTTGCCAGAGAATCGGTCAGAATCAGATCTCCGTGGGCCGCCCAAAGGAAACAAAGCACTTAATTGTTTGGACGCGCTCCAAATTCCTGCAGATATGGAGAGGCTTGTTTTCGGAACGATCCATGAATCATTTTTGAACCCTTGGGGTGCAGAGGGGGAAGACAGGCCGTGCCACCGCAAAGGGTTAATCAGCAATGCAAATGATATAAAACTTCTCTTAGTTCCTGGCAATGTTTCCTCTGAAGTAGAGAAGATGATACAATCATTTTAGGACGCAGTACAGAAGAGCTGACGATCTGTATTTGGGAGAATTGGGTGTAAAGACAAAGTCCCGGAACTGAAAACACCCCTCATCACTAGGGGTCCAGCCATTTCCATGTCAATCAGAATTCTGATGGGCAGTGTTCTCGAGACGGAAGTCAGTCTAGCTCCATTTGAGAGGAGGGCAGATCGCTAAATAACTCATCATTGGGAGGGCCCCTATGGACAGCCCAGGGCTGGGAATCAACTACTAACTATATCAGTGAAATGGTACATGTATTATAATATCCTGGAATGAATTTGCCATGTAGATATCCAGTCAAATGAACTACATACCAACAGGACAGCATAAATACCCATAAAGGAAGCACAGAAAGGTTCCAGGTACATTCTGCCTGACGCCCCCTGTGACTGTATGTGGAACTGCAAGACAAATAAAATGTTTTGGGCTTTTTTGTTGGATGGGGCAGCTTCTTCATATCAGACTGACTGCAACGCGATATAAAGCAGTCATGCGAATGTTTTTTAAAGGTCTTTGTGCCAACTCTGGCCGTGCCAAGACCCCGCCGTTTACTTTGGACTATGCCCTACCAGTGTGGATTGTTCTCCTTGGCCCGGATGATGTTAACCCATTAGGACAAAGCAACCTCCTTGTGAAACCTTGCCCTGCCCACCGCTTCTGGGACTGAAGTGGTTAATGTGCGTGCGTATAAAATGTGCCACGTTATACCAAGTGCAGAAGAGCGACTGGAAACTCAAACTGTATCTATTTCACGAACGAGTCCAAAGTCCTCGTTATGAGCTTAGCTGATATTTTCACCTTAAAAGGAAAATCTGTAACAGGCTAAGATTACCCAAAGAAATTCACGATTTCCGCGAAGTCTCCTTCGGTATTGTTATAACACAGTTGGTTCAAGTCTTATATATCAAGTGTATTTTTACACCCCACTAATTAAGGGGGCAGCTGGCCAGCTATTGATGAGAAACATGTGTCTTCTCCGCTGCTACACTGTATCTTTGTGTCACTTTGTCACTCTCTATCTTGTCTACCCCGCTTCTCGCAAGGAAGACAAACAAGACGTGTGGAGCCTTCGGTCAATCATCCAAGATGCCAAAATACCTCCCTCGCCCGTTGGGCAATTATCCAGCGTAATAATAATGTGGTGTTTCGTTTGACTTCATTTATTAAAGACATTAAGCTGAAGCATATGTTTGCTGGAATAGCATCCTTACCCCCCCCCCCCCGTATTAGACGTGCCGCACTTTGCCTTATTTAGGGAGAAACGTGTCTATTTCGCTTAATGTTTTTATTTGTTTAGAAACCACAATGCCAGCTTTGGAAGTCGACGCGTTGGGTGTAGGACAAAGAAAGTAGTCAATGCAGATTGCCGCAGGAGTGACTTCTGTCTCAGCCATATCTTGTGTAGAACAATGGCTTAAACAACGATTATTGAGGAGTCCGAGGGCTGACTGCCACATCCCAACATTCCATTGTGACCGAAACTGGAACAGTCTAATGCCGTCTTGTTCATTTTGTCTCGGAAGCAGCACCAGTGTTGGTGACTTTTTATCATCAAGCCCTAATTCTAAAAATATCTACGGCATTTGTTACGTCTAAATATACTTTTTATTTACCAAGATACTTTTACGGGAAAATGTTGGGGGCAAAACCATTGGTTCTCGTAGAACCCTAGAACCCCTCCGGCAGATCAGACCCATCTAGCCTGCCCGTTTTTCCTCTCTTAAAGACTCAGACCTTGATTAGAATTTATGTGCGGATGAATCCCGGGGCGGATCGCTCAGTATAACAGATATTGTGACCGTAGAAGCAGCTGTTGAATGAGGCGAGTCTTTAAATAATCCAAAACTGCTCAGTCACGTTAGACGCTTTATAAAGAGGACCTTTCCAGCATGTGATGGGGAGACGGCACGCATTCCTTCGAGACGTTTCAAAGCCTGGAAATAAACAGTTGTTAGCTGCGCATGTGCCAGTGGGAGCCTTTGCTTTGAGACACTCCCGGGGCATGTGACATATTTTCAGAAATACAAGGGCAGACATTAGAATCACTGACCTATCCTGCGCTGACGGTTTTATACAGAATATATTGCATGGGGAGAACCTTGTTGTTAACTAATAGAATAATGGTTTGGCCCAATATGTGATACTTTTAAAGGAACTTCTTTGGACATTTTTGAAGGAGCCCTCCAGCTGTCATATTCTCTTTAATGCATATGAACAATGAGTGGTCCCTTTAAATTTTTTATGGGGGTCCTTTTGCAAATGGATGGGGGATTATGCAGACTGGCCATCTGGCACAATGAGCAAATGGCCGGTTGCTGGCCAACAGAGCCGACTCACCAGGTCAGGTGCTGTAGTCTGCGGCCAGTGGCTTGATATGCTTGGTCGTACGCTATAGCATAAAAATGTAGAATGAGGCTTTGCTTATGTCATCAGGTGGCAGCTGGCCTTAAAGTGCCAGGGTCGCCATTTGCCATGCAGGGGATGTGCTTTGCGTAACACATCTCCTGACTCGTGATATACTTATCTGCAGTCAGTAGGTAAGTTTCAGGGGTTGGGGCAAAAATAGCATTTTTTTTTATTATGAGGTGTTAAGTGTCATGATATGTTGATGACAGGTAGGATTGACTTTCAATGGTGGGGGGAGGGGTAACTGAACCTTTTATAGGTGCGCAGGCACAGTAACCTTTCATATGTGGCTGACCTCGCGGTCACTGAAATAATAAATCACGTTCGTGCCACATACCTTCAGAATACGGGTTTGTATACTGGCTTTAACAAAACGACAAATGCTTTAAACAATCTGAGAATTTCAAGGACATAGCGCGTAAAGGGTGCGTCCTGCGCAACACCATCCATACCTCCTGGTCATATCAGAATTCACACACATGACCCGAAGTATGTCCAGCTGCTGCCGGCTACGTGTCTAATGAACACCATGCGCCCCCCCCCCTCCCCGGAATACAGAAAATGTCAGCTTACATTCTATATTATGCTGAAAAAATGTCACCAATGTATCGTCAACTTATAGAGATTTATTGGGGTGTAGCTTTGAGATAAATATAACGATTCAAATGACTTCCCAGAATGATGACACTTTTCTATATCCATAGGTGTTATGCTATAGAGAGGCGTATGCACTCATGTTTCTATAATCACCCCAAACTAAATGCATCACGCAGGGCGAGGCCAGCCCTTGCAAGAGAGCTCACGAGGGTTAGACGTTCAAAATACAGAGTCGGCGGCACAAATTAACTGTTTTATTTCTCCTCAACCCGTGATTAAGTTAATAAATCGATAGATGGGACGCCTTAATGAAGGAAGGGGCAGAAATTTTTTTTTGATCCATTCCTTGTTGCCTCTTGGCCTTCTCGTGGTCTCCAGCTAATGTTGAGCTTGCATCTCCTGATTAAACATTCTTTTTAATCGCCATCAGTAGTACAGCTGCAATAATACTAATACACGGCCTTCTTCAGTGATTACCTTGTAATAATGAATTTTTATTCATGGATCCGTGATGCAAATGATTTCCGGCACTCCCAGGGTAGATTCCCGTATCTGCACCCAGTAACGTTTTTTTTGGCTTGTTAAGGAGTATGAATGTACCTACCGTGTACAGCATTTTCTTCAATACGACCCTTAAGAATCACATCCGTGCTACATTATTCCTGCTGTGAACACTCAAACTGGTCGCAGATTAGATTCAGGAGCCGTATGTCTATCCCATGCGTGTTTACATTCTCTCACTGTATTAACCTCTACCACCTCTGCTGGGAGGCTGTTCCATTTATCTCCCACCCTCTCAGTAAAGAAAAAACTTCCATTCCATTCCATCTAAGCCTCTGACTCCCTAGTTTTTGGATCATTGCCTCTTGCTTCTCCTTCTTTGAAATAAACTTCCCTCCCATGCTTTGTTAAATCGCTTTATGTATTTATCATATCCTCTCTCTCTTGTCACTCTCTCTAGTCTCTCTAGTCTTTCTCTCTCTCTCTCTCTCTCTCTCTCTCTTCCAAACCACAGTGTAAAAAACAAACAAACAATGAAAAATACAATAACAACAGAAGATAATACCTTGACAAATTTATTAAATCATAGTGAAGGCACATGAACGATTACATTTCATTTATAAGTTGTTTGCACATTTAAACATTTTCAACCCAAAAGTGAAATGTTGAGTGTGCACATTCACTGGTGCGGGCACGATCCATCTACTCGAAGATTCGCCAAAAATACATCATTTCTAGAGCTACTTTTGCTTAAAGAGCCCCGTGTGGGGTGCAGCCGTAAATATATCAATAATCTCTGAATTTAATAACAGAATTCACTCCAGATAACTAAAAAAAACAGGTTGTGAAATGGACGTTAATTTTTTTGGGAATAAAACGTTTCCCTTCAATGTGAATATCCTAATCTTATTCAGTGTGTATATATATATATATATATATATATATATATCTATAGATATATCTATATATACGGTATATATATATCTATAGATATATCTATATATACGGTATATATATCTATCTATAGATATATCTATATATACGGTGTATATATATATATATATAAGTTCTAGAAAATACATATTGTCTTATAATTATTGATGCTGCCCCTTTAAATAGAATTGATACCCATAGGTGCATAGAGTAGGATCTCTTTGGATAACTACAACAAAATGCAATTATTTTCGGAATGATGGAAAAGGTAGAACAAAACTCAAAAAGATATTTCTTAGGGCGCTTGGTCAAAGAGCCGTATTGCGGGAAAAGATTTCGGATGTCCAGTCTACGCGCCACAAACATAGTAGTGTTTTAGAATGTACATGTGCTTCTTGTACTTGTGCCTACATGAGCACTAAGCTTAAATTCCATTTATCCCAACATAGCCACTAAAAAATATTTGGCCATTTTTAAAACTGATGAAGTGTCGCGTATGGCAGTGCTTTTTTGGAACGAAAGGTGGGAGCGTTCCATCTTTTTTCACTTGCTGTCTACACAACCCAAAGGCGTGATCTCGGGTCTTTTTGCACACGGGTCGGTAGTCGAGGGAAATGCTTAATAGTCGATTCACATTTCATCGGCAAAGCTGTAAAGCTAGAACTATATATTTAGCAGAGCAATAGAATACAGATTGTAATCAGTTCTAAAATGTTTTCGTAGAAATCAGTCTCAGATTATTGGATGTTCTTATTTTTTTATTGATAATAATAAGAACGTTTCAATGCAGTTCAGTGTTCTGGTCCTCTGATGAGTTTTAAAGAATTTCCCAAATGCAAACATCATATTATAGGTATACTCGAGACATGAAAGCTCTAGAGCCGCTACTATAAAGGCAAATATATGCAGTTTTGAGGCATGATCACTAAAGGCTAAAGTGCTAATTTTGGAGCCTTTTTTTTTTTTTAGCTCCAGAATTTCTTCAGAATCAGATAAGAATTTCACTTCTGTGACGCTGATAACCTTCTAATAAATAAAATGAAAAGCAAATAAAAATGTGGCTATAGCACAAAATATGAAATGCAAACTTATGCTAGCGGCCGATCGCGGATAATACCATGTACCATGCAAGACACACAATTTAAATGCTTCAAATAAAAAAACAATCAGTTATTCAGCTTTCAATTTGGTGAATTCACAGCAAATTTTTTTAGAAAATTGGCATCAGAGTCCTTGTTCGGTATTAAAGAAACGAATAAAACCCAAAGCCATCCTACAAATCATTTCCCCCAAACATTAAGCCGCCTCCAACATGCATGGAAGCCATTATTAATGGTATCTCAATGAACTAGGTACGTTCATAGCGGTGGGGATATAAATAGTCTCTGTTTAGTCGTCCGATGACCAAGAATTTTCATTCCCGTACTGAACCTTCATATCAGAGATACCTTCATAGATTTCATGACTTTGTTGGCTGGTTTCAGCAACACTTTCACCTGTGAAAGACGAGGTTTCGGGCTGATCACTAAAACTTTTATAACTAAGAGCGGCGTCTTCCACCAGCTTGGCAAATTGGCTTTCTTCAGCAGAGAGCTCATTTATTATGCTAGAATCTTTTGGTTGTGGAGGTTCTAACAAAGACTGGAATAGTCCTTCGTCTTTCCTTTCTGGCATAGCAAATGTAATGATTGAATCATGGAGGATCGCTTGCGTATGAATGTCTTCGCTTTCTTCCAATAATATGAAGCCCTTCTTAGCGCAGAGTTCATGCTCTGACCGTTCGCCGTTTGAATGACCGTTTAATACATTTTTGGCTGAATCAAGGTTTTCGTATGCTTGTAGACCATTCCCGTTCTCGCTGTCTTTGTTCAATTCAAATCCAGCGTTATCAATATTTTCTTTAAATGCATCTAATTCAGATGTATCATTTGAATCATAAGAGGAATTGCTGCTTTCTGTTACTTCTTCCTTCTCTTCATCTGTTGATCTGGTTTCCAAATCTACAATATCATTGGGAGCAGAGGCCGATCCCTCCAGAAATATATTTTCAACTTCTTTTGTCTCCTTGTCTTCTGAATTTTCCAACCCAACATTTTCGCGTTCTTTAGAACTTGTGGTGATTTCATCCGTCTCTTCCATTTCTGGATGTGTTTCCTCAGTGATACTGGTTCTGCCGATTTCCAGTTGAGAAGTCTCGCTGACTGTTGTTGCGTTAGGTGAGTTTTCATCAAAAGATCCAGATTCCTCACTTTCTGAAACACTATAACCAAGTTCCTCCACCTCTGTCTGTTCTTCCTGATGACTTATGTTATCTAACAGAACTGTGTCTAATGCTACACATTCAGAACTGATATTTTGCTGGTCATTTTCCTTAGCAACCTCTGGCATATCTTCTGCAAACTGACCATGTCCCTCACTGTTGTCTTTATCCAAAGCTTCATCAAGCTCAATTGGATCCTTAGTTTCCTTCTCCTCTTGGAATATATTGGTTTCTGTAGCTTGAACTTCAGGGGCTTTGTGTTGTGAATCATCTAAATCAATGTGGTCTTCACTTATGTCTTCTTCAGCTACCATGTTTGTCACTGAATTATCACGAAACTCATTGTCTCTTAAATTGCTTGTGTCCCGGTCTGGGGTATCTTTCTGTTGTTCTGTGTCAACGTCCAGAGCAGGGAAGCCATCTCCATCATTATAATCTTCTTCTTTTGCACTTAATTTAGCATCCAATTCTTCACTTTCTTCAATAGAACCTATTACAAATTCATCTGTCAGCAAACTATGTTTTCCAGACTCTTCTATAAGCTGTTCTTCATCATCTTGGGTAATGTTAACTTGGCCAGTTAATGTGACTGGTTCCTCAGATACATCTTCAGATTCATTGTCTAGGTTAGGTAGTGGGGTGGTGTCTGGCAAGGTTTTTTCTAAATGATAATCTTTATTGGGTTCAAATTCAGAAACCTCTTCTTGTGAATATATGGTTTCAGAGTTCTTATTGTCAATATCTTGAAGTTCCTTCTGTTGTTCAGCAGCAAGGCTCTGGGCTTCAGCAGCATCCTCCTCATTTTGATATTCTGCATGATCTACATCAAAAATCTCAGGAACGTCCTCAGCTGAAACCTCAGAAGAACATGTGTGCTCTACATGTTCCTTCTCTTCTTCAGCAACATAACTTTTAGTATTATCTTCTCCTTTGGGGTCTACATAAAAAACCTCAGTAGGGTGATCAGCTGGCTCCTCCAATGAACTTCCCTGCTCTTTATGTTGCTCCTGTTGTTCCAAAACATAACTTTGAACTTCATGCTCTGCAAGGTCTTTTTCATTTTTAAGTTCTGTGTGATGTACATCAATGATCTCCACAGGGTTCTCAAATGATGCCTCAGAATAATCTCTCTGCTCTTCATTCCCATCAATGATATTGTTCTCACCTTCATTCTCAGGGAGATCTTCAGTGATGGACTGGGCTGGGATTCCATCTTCTGCCTTGATATCATCCGCTTCCTTCACACTGTCAAGGGAAACCTGTGTGTTATTTTCTGCAATTATTTCAGATTTCTCAGAATCAGTTTCTTCCAACTCTTGGGCATCTTGCTTGGGTTCCTCACTATCCTCATTAGCTTTTCCAAGTTCAGGGATATTATTTGACTCAACAGATTCATTCGCTGGTGTAAGCAAATCTTGATTGTTGTCTTCGCTTAAACATTCTTCTGCTTTCTCGGTTTCCTCTATTTTCTTAATTTGCTCAATATCATTCTCTTCTATACTTTCATTACTATATTCCTCTTTTACAGTAAAATCTTCATGGACCCCACCGACGATATATTGATTTTCACTGGCTTCCAGCAAGTCTTTAGACAGCTCACCCTGTTCTTGCAATTCAGACTGATCACGCAAAGTGTCGTCCTCTGTGAAGAGAACTTTAGTCTCATACGTTATCTTCTCTATAAATACATTTTCCTGTTCTCCTCCTGCTTCATATTCGTTCTCCAATGATTGTTGGTCGCCTATATCTTCTCTTGCATTCTGGTCTTCTGTGGCATCATTTAGTTTTTCCTCCACTTCTCTTTCAAAATCATCATCGTTGTGGATTGTGTTTTCCAAAAGTTCATTTCCTTGGTCATTTATACCTTCATTGGAATCGTTTTTATCCAGTAACTCGATTTCCTCATGACTTTCATGTACCTCCCTTGTTTCCTGGAGAGATGTCTCTTCTTGGCTACTTTCCATAAGGCTATTAGACTGACTTAAGTGTTGATAACTCGCCTGTTGATGACTTTCTGCGTCCTCTGTTTCCACGTTAGCTTCTTGTGCTGTTTCTTTTACATGCTGATCATCTTGTTTAGCATAACTCAGTTCCTCAGCTACACCTTCAGAGAACAGTTGACTCGAAGCCTCTGAATCAACGATTCCTTGGCTGTTATGCTCCACGTCAACAAACTGGTTAGCATCCTCCTTTTCATAATTTACATTGAGAGTTTCTTTTCTTTCATCATCTTCATTGTGTAATTCTGAATGAATGACTTCTTGGCTTGGCGGTAAATCATTTGATTCCTCGAATGATTGGCTTGGTACCTCTGT
Organism: Spea hammondii; assembly: GCA_029215755.1. Taxonomy (NCBI): domain Eukaryota; kingdom Metazoa; phylum Chordata; class Amphibia; order Anura; family Pelobatidae; genus Spea; species Spea hammondii. The sequence continues at coordinate 28,260,353 of JARDYJ010000012.1, read as the reverse complement.
AACATCACTTAACTGTTCAACGTGTTCTTCATACTCAGTTGACTGGATGGTCTCTTCCACGTTGCTCTCCCTTTCAGTTATGTCATGACTTTCTTTTTCAATGTCAGACAATTGATCTTCGTATTCGGACGTTGGCATTGGTTCAGCGTCACTTAGTTCGAAGTGCGTTTCTGTAACCAGTTTCACCTGTATGCTATCATCTTTAATTTCACTTAACAGGTTTGTGTCCTGCTTTAAGTCATCTAGTTGGTTAACTACATCATCAATATCAAAGGGCTGCTCGGCTTGCACATCAGTTAACTTGAACTGAACGTTTTTTTCAGTATCGCTTATACTTGGACTCATCTGTCCATCTTTTAATTTCTCATCACCCAGTTCAGAACTGTCTTCTTCTTGCTGCAAACTTCCCTCTTCAATGTCAAATTTGCCTTTAGGAACCTGCTGAAGGACGCTGAAAATCTGGGATTGTTGGATTGGTTCTTCGATATTTTGAATTGACTGACCATCATCGTCTGACAGTTGATGTTCCAGTTCTTTATTTTGCAGACTGATATTTTCTTGCTCTTCGCTGGGAACAACCACCCTCGCTTGATCATATTTGACTTGAATGCTGCCTTCAGGATCCAGAACCCATTGGGAATTTCCACTGATTAGTTGGTCAAAATCATTTGTACTCTCAAACGACTGAGGTCCTTGTGTATTATCTTCTTGATAGTGAACATATTCAGTTTCGGTAACAGAAGCTATTTGGAAATTACTTCCCAAAAGGCCTCCAACTGTTTGCCTTATGATTTCAGATACATTGTCGTTGTCACTCGAGAGCAGCTCAAAGTCTTTATCTTCATATTCGGTGCTTTGGAAAATAGTGATTTCTTGCTGTCGGCCATTTTCACTTACTTCTGGTGGGCATGCGTAATCAGTGTCTTTATCAAGCTCTTTTGCTTCCTGTTCAACAGCTTCATTTCCGCCATCTATCTGTGTATCCACGTGCAATTCTGCTAATTCCTGCTGGTTATAAGATATTTTCTGGTAACTAATGGCTTCACTAAGGATCTCTCTTTCTTCGGCCACTTCTGTGTTTTCAAACACTTTCTTTTGACTAACTATGTTTGGTAAGGAGTCATCCAACATCTCATGTTTTGGAACATCTTGAGGTTTAGGCTCCTCATTGAGTTTTTCATGAAACTGTTCCTCACGGCTATCGTTTTTTATCTCCAAGCTCTTATCGTCCTCCTGGACAAAGTCAGAAGTCAAAGATGACTCCAAATTTAGCTCCTTGAACTCAGAAATGGGCGCTTCGTGCTTTGTTGAAAATATTGAATCACGCTCATCTTTATTAAGAGATTTTTCTCCCTTCAGCTCTTTGTCTTTTAGAGGGTGACCGTTCTCGCTTAAGAATGTTGAGTCTCTTGTACCATTTACAGTCTTCTTATTATCCGCTTTGGATGAGCTCACAGAGTAGGAATTGAAAGATGATTCGATTTTAGTTTTCTGTTTCGAAGTTGCTGTTTTGGCAACGGGAGCTTTGGTGGTGTTCTGAGATTGAAGAACGGAGCTTACTTTCTGGAACTCTTTGGTAACAGGACTTGCCCTTTTCTGGGAAGTTTTCACATTCAGGAAGAGGTCGGTGGATGGTCGAAACACTTCGGTTTTCTCAGCGGTCCGCATTTTACCGGAACTCGGTCTGTATTCCCTGGGCGCAAGCTTCTTGCTGGCTTCGTTCTGCCTGCTTCTGTTGAAACTCTTTTGCCCCATCACTGAATCTAACATATAAAACGAGAAGATATTTTTCAATGCTTTAAATAGTTAATAAACCTAAGTTAAGAATTTAGTAACGATATGCGGCTGTTGTTGAGACGCAACAGGTTTGCTCAATGTGGACGTGTTCTCCGCTTTATCTTCCCTAAATCACATTCATTATTTCATGTTATCTGAAGCTGTTAAGGCTAACCTGTACAAAGTATCCTTAAAGGACCTCCGCAAATTTATTTGAGCTGTTTGAATTATCAAGTCGTAAACAAAATGTAGTCTGTAAAATATTAGCGGGATATCGTACCATTAAAAGTGTTAGATAGTTTGTATTCCATTCCTGAAGGGTAAATTCTTGTGCTCTCTGCTTCTAGAAGTGATCTAAGGAAGAAAAAAAAAAGAACAAAACTATGTAATAATCACAATATTTTACTTGATTTTATAATGTATAACATCAACAAAACCAATTTATAAATTAACACGATTTACAAATTAAACAGATATTATCTTAGCGCGGCAGGCTGGTAGTTAGTTTAGCTTTTTAACCAATTACATTTCTTAGTAGGCTTTTTTCCAGATTATTTTGATATTTATTTTTAGCATTTTTTGCTATATACAAGCCAAAGTTCTACTGAAAAAAAACTTGCTTTGTTTGAGGTGTACTTAATTTGGAAGTATGTTAAACACGCTTTTGAGAACTTCAATGGAAGAACTTCTCATTACCATAGACTGTTACAATATATTGTCCATTGAAATGCACACATGCAAGTTCTTTAGTCGGTCCTCGAGATGCCTAGCATTATTTAATCTATGGAAGATTTATTCCCCTCCCCCCCCCCTTGTGACTCAACCAACCCAATGACATAATGGCATGTCTCAAGGAAGAAACCCCGAGCCTCTTCACAAAATGGCTCGTATTATCATGCTAATGAATGTCCTGCTTTTGTTGGACGCCATCTGGAAGGCCCCAGAGAAATGGGGTGGGGGGCTTGTTGGAGGAGGAATGCGGATTTATAGCAAATTCCCATGGATAAAACGGCATATGAAAGAGGTGGAGAATATCTGACATAAAATGTATTCATTTGATATTTTTAGTTTTTCAGGATCCAGCAGCTCCCACGTTTTACAAATTATTTCTTAATTCTAAATGGACGGAGTAGATTTTGTCCGGGGCCAATCTTTTGTTGCTCCCATGGCTAATCTTTATGGGGACATCGTGTGCGTCTCTCCGATGATCTCACTTTCTGACTAACCCCTGCAGAGAAGTCCCTAGTTTTCCATTGTGAAATGTACAAAGGACATCCTTGGTTCATGCACACGAAATACATTACTGCCAACGCGCTCAGCTTCACGTAACTTAACGGTATTATAAACGCATACTAAAAGGGAAACAATAGCTAAAAGATTCAATTTTCCCGAAAAAGAAAGAGATTTTACAGTTCACAGGCTTTCAAAGATTTTCATGTATTTCTACCAAAAGCTCAGGTCCATTATTGTGTTTCTAGTTAGCAAGCCTAGGGGGAAGTAGTTTTGCTTGCACACTAAACTTCCTGCTCAGTCTTCGAGCAACTTCCTGTTCAATAAGAGCGTATCGAACGAGGAAAGAGCTATTTCAGAGGGGAAATCATCCATATCTTCTAGTCTGCTAGAATCTAGAAATGTATGAAGCATGATATATATATATATATAAAAAATGGTTGACATGTTCTTGGCAGGAGCGGCAAGTTACTTTTATTTAAATAAACTAGCTTGATGTATAAAAAAGTACAGTCAGCTTTTTGGGCTTATATTGTAAGTTCCGTAAAGGGTTAAAGGAATGTATTGGGAAAGTAACCGCTTCTATAAACACCTGGACAAGTTCCTTAGACTTGTTTAAAGATCAGACATTCTGAATTCTATTATAATTCTATTTTTAGTTACGTTTGTAGCCACTCGCTGACCGCTCGGCATAAACACCAGATTTCTCGTTAAAATACTTCATGCGGTTTTTTTATTACAATCACATATTTCATTCAGTCTTAATTTACTTTATGTGAGCGTTGACGTTGCACAGCGCTGCGGGGACATTATGATTTACCTGTAGCTGCGTTTTTATTTTTAGGAAGATGGAATTCTGGTTGTTCATCAGAACAACTTGGGGATTTATACCAATCTGGGGGTAAGTGGGAAAAAAAACAAAAAAACCCATATATCTATATATATATTTCTGGCACTTACTATCAGTCCTTCCATGTCATGAACTATTGCTATGTTTATTGTTGGGTCTTTGAGTAATTATGGATTTCAACTGTTTTGGGTAGAGACCCGCAGTCCCGTATTTTCCACCTAGTCCTGCTGAAGTCCCGCTGCTTGTGTCTTCACTGCTGAGTCCTTAGTTGACACGTCTCTAGATAACCAGAGAGTGTCTGCTTGTGTCTGTATATAATCGTGTAGGAGATGCGTCTCGGGTCCCGCCAACAGTTGGTGGAGTATGGCCGAGACGCAGATAATGGTTTCCTCTGTAAGGCCGTGTAAATGATTTACAATATTTTCTATATTTGATCTTCTCTCGGAATAATGTTTTAACGAATAGCTATTGATACGTTATTGCTACATTATTGTCTATTGAAAAAAGAGGTTAACTCCACTCTAGTTTGTTTGTGGAGTCGCTTTACAAGAGGAATTTATGTCCTTGAAGATGTCTTCTTACAGATTATGTTTAATATATCTTAAATGTATTGAGCCTGCTGTACATTAATGATCCAGATTATTCTGCTCAGAATCACAGCGGGGCTTCTCCTGATTCATTCTGATCTCTATTAGTTAGATTAGATGGCCCATCATTCTGAGATGAGGTTCGCAGGTCAGCCCGTATACATTCTGTGATATGGCATTGCCAGGAGATGCCCAAATGTGACGCTCGTTACCTGTAGGTGGCCACTTCTAAGCTCAGGGACATCTTCAGGTGCATGAGCTGCTGTCTGTCCTCAAGGACCTGCGCGATCTGGGCTCTCAAATCCTGCTTCTCCTTTTCCAAAGTTTCAACTTCAAACTGCAAAAAAAAAAAATAAGAATACTGAAATATAATCTTAATGGTTATATCCCATATTCCCGACTTTATGATTCAACATTGCCTCCCAACCTTAATTTTTTTAAGTTTAAAGATATTCTGGTGCAATTTGTGTCCCTTCACAGCCCCTATCTCATGTGATATCATTAAATGAGAGTAGAATCTGAAGGTGTCACTTCCAGATATTGCCCATTTACCCCCAAGATCCTGAGATCGGAGTAAAAACCCTGAGACTCGCTGGCAAATACCGATAGCTGCCAGATCGCAAGCATTGTGAAGAAAAATAATAATTAATAAAACGGTGCAGTTTATTCTCTTATAAGGTCACGGTGATCTAACAATAGGGATAGATAGGGAAACTAGTCTAATATTTTGTAATTATTAAACAACGTATATGATCTTTTAATACCCCTCCCAAAGAAATAACTACAGACGTCTATTTATTAATATAAAAGACCCAAATAAGTTTAATTAACTGTGGCAATGCTGTGTAACCCCCATGCCACTTAGCCACCCCTGTTTAGAGGTCACTTATGTCCGATTTGGTAGCATGTGTTTTCTCGTAACCCAGGTCACATAATAAGGCTAAGTGGCCTAAATCAGGTTACAGTCACTAAAGAATCAGCCATCTGCCGGCCTGCTCCATAATTCAGGACAAATAAAACATCTGCTTCCTTTTGCTATGTAATCCAGTTAATGCATAGCCCTGCACCCGCTGGAGGTCCGCGGCCCCCTCTCCCTGCTTAGTCAATGTTCCTGCTTTTTATGATTACTGATGAGTCAGGACTCGTAACGTTGTTTCGTCCGCAGCGAGCCGTAAATGTATTTAGCAGTGAATGCGCTTTGTGTTATTTCAGGCATCGTCTCAGCTGCTTTATCATTTGCAATTCCATAAAGAAACTTGCAGTGTTTCCAATTAGACTCTCCCATTATACCACTAGACTGTAAGCTCCTTGGGACAGGGTCTGCCATTATACCGCTAGACTGTAAGCTCCTGGGACAGGGTCTGCCATTATACCGCTAGACTGTAAGCTCCTTGGGACAGGGTCTGTCATTATACCGCTAGACTGTAAGCTCCTTGGGACAGGGTCTGCCATTACACCGCTAGACTGTAAGCTCTTGGGACAGGGTCTGCCATTACACCGCTAGACTGTAAGCTCCTTGGGACAGGGTCTGCCTTTATACCGCTAGACTGCAAGCTCCTTGGGACAGGGTCTTCCATTATACCGCTAGACTGTAAGCTCCTGGGGACAGGGTCTGCCAGTATACCGCTAGACTGTAAGCTCTTGGGACAGGGTCTGCCATTAGGAGAGGATCTAGTGTCTGCAGAGCTGCCCCTGCCAAATGAATGATGCAGCAAATTCTTCCAGTCCCCAGCTGTATCCGGCACCCACGCAGCTCCTGTCCAGTCCAGTGTACAGGGCCGGTTTATGAACCGGAAGAGCCAGTTATGTATCAGCACGACCCACGATGATAATAGATTAATCATAAACCGCTGTTTTAATCACAATGATACAGACTGTGGCCCCTGGCTGTAATTATACCCTCCCCATATCAGCCCAGGGGCACCACCCTGTCATCACTGTGCCTGGTATGTCATGGGCAAATGCTGTTACCATTTATACCCCCTACAACTGGGCTGCTTTTGGAACTTTGTATATTAAACCAAATATTCCATCCAAGGGACCATGAACGATTTAAAGACACATTTACCTAGTTACAACAAGTTACCAAGAATAATACGATTTCCTTTCGCAAATCCTAAACGCCTGGCATTGGGATGACATAGTAGGCAAACAAATGCACCGACACTGCTTCCCATTATAAGTGTTTATGTGTTACGAGCCCTTATTGCCCCTTTAAACAGCCCACAGTATACCTCCTGTCTCCGCCAGCGTACATCATAGTGGGGTTAATTCCCATGACAATGCTTTTAAATGCCGAGTTACTTTCCCAGACACAGCTGGTGGTTACATATGGGATCCATATAGATTTGGGAGTATTGTGTACACCGCGGGCTAATCATCTGCAACAAATCAATAAAATCAATAAAACCCCCTTAAAAGCTTTCTAGGAATGACAAAGGAAAATATTTATCGTTAGAATTGATATCGCAACTTTGTAACCACAGATCGGTTTATGATTTACCATTCATTTCTATATGGTAGTAAACATTAAAGCGATCTTAAAAGTCTGTGTTTATAACAATTGTGATAGAAACATAGAATTTCCAGCAGATCGGCCCCATTCGGCCCATCTCGCCTGACGTAAGGACTCAAGCCTTAATCACTCGTTGGTCTCGTCTTAGATTCAGGAGCCATGTGCTTATCCCATGCGTGTTTAAATTCTCCCACTGTGTTAGCCTCTACCACTTCTGCTGGGAGGCTGTTCCATTTATCTACTAAGCTTGTAAAATGTAAACAGATATTGTTTTTGCATTTGAAAGATTAGGGCTATCTTTGAAACATTGACCAGCAATATCATTAACTTAGAGCACAATATCCCGGTGGCAAAGTATGTCATCGTAAATGAAAACAACCCAGCCTCTAACTGAGTACGGGGAGAATCAACTAAGCAGTGTGAATGATAGAAATGAATAATTATTCTGTGGAGTTCCGTACTTGATCATTTCTTCTCTACTCTTTATAGTTTAGCCTCATCCCCCATGGACCAGCGGATAAAGGGGCAATATTTAGTTAATTGTATGCTAGTAAAGTAATCATAGGACTATTTTTTGGTGTTAGGGCGCAATTTGACTATTTTGGAGAACGAAGATAACTAGGATTCTCCTTCAGAACTTGGCCAAAAAGATTGTTATTGTCGTTAGATCACCGGGAGACACTGGAATACACTTGGTGTTGCGACGTGGTTTGATTTGGAGAATTAGTGATTCTTACTCTTCGTTAACTCTGTGTGTGCCACTGGACTGGAGCATATTGTATTGGGTGTCTGCTCTGGCTTGGTGATTTGGGGTCACATGGTTTAGTTACTCACCTGTAGCCTTGTTCCTTCTTCCCGCTGTTCCTGCCACTGTTTGGAGAGGAGTTCCTCCAGCATCTCTTTCCGCATCTTCAGACTCTGCAGCTCTTTATCCAGGTTATGGAGGAGCATCTTGCTCTGTCTGTTCTCTTCCTGCACCTTTCGCAGGTTTTCGTTGGCTTTAGTCAAACTGTTCTCCAGAGCTGACACTTCGCTCTTGTACCCTTCTACTGCCCCATGCCAGATCTCTGAAAGTTTCTTGGCATAATCATCTACATCCACTGGCTGAAATGCTACAGGAGCTACCCTGAAGTTCTCCAGTCTCTGGGAGAACTGGGATATTTCTTGCTCCATCAGCTCTTTTTCTTCTTCATGGACCTTTACAATGTCCTCCAACTCTTCCTCCAGTTGGAGAAGTCTTTCTTTCAACCAGTTCTGGGCTCTCACTTCTTCCTCCAGCACCTTCTTGCTTTCAGATAACTCCTTCTTGGCGTCTTCTTGCGCTTGCCTTTCTTGTAGACACCTTTCTTTGATGAATTCTATCTCCTCGCAGATGCTGTCTCTGGCCATTTCCGCTTCGACCATCTCTGCGTAGCTCTCATCCATCGCTCTTCTCAGTTTGCGCATTTCATCGTGAAACTTCTTTTTCCAGCACCTTTCAGACTTGGTGCTCTTCAAGTGATGGATCTCTGCCCTTAGCGATTCATTCTCTTCTTCCAGAGCTTTCACCCGGGATAGATAAGCTTCTAGTCTTTTGTTGAGGGTCCACATCTGGGTAGATTCTTCTCCCAGCGATAGAGATGCAACGTAACTTTCCATCTTCTCTCTCGCAACGTGGACTGTTTCACAATGAAACTTTGCAGCCTCTGAATGACCACCAGTCAGGGGGTAGTTTGTACTGGATGAGTCTTACTGAGTGAGTGAGACAGCAGTGAAAGTGACTTAAGGAGTCCCTTCGACTTATTCATATGCATGATCTGGAATGGAAGTGGGAGGTACCCCCCCCCCCACACACACACACACACTCACTCCCACCGTTATTAACCCACTACTGTAAGGGATGTGGCTATCCAGATCAAATCAGCTGTCACAGCAACACAATTTGAAGTTCTTCAGATACACATAAACCAGCGATTTGACATTAAAATTTTATAGAATAGGCGGACAAAGTGTGCGTTTAGTTTATTTTTCTCTAGAAACCATCTCCTCTCATTCTCAACTTATAAAAATGTGAAATATCCCAGACCTGTTCTATTTACAAAAAAAGACACGCAACACTTTTAGTATATTTAATATATTTTATCTAGCAAATTTGAATTCTTTACTGTCTTCATAAGACAGGCTTTTAAGTTAAATGTATTAAATGTCACGGATTAAATTCATTACTATAACGGTCTATCCCAATTATGTATTAGCACGTTCTCAATTATAAGCGTAGGAGGATATTTTTATTTTATTATTATTGTTTTAGTATATTTGTGGTTGTTGTTATTATTATTGTTATTATTATTATTATTGTATTATAGTTTTAGTATATTTGTGGTTGTCGTTATTATTATTGTTGTTGCTTATTATTATTATTATTATTATTATTATTAAACCTTTCCCTAATCAGTATAACAATATTTTTTTATCTATAATGGGTACAATTTTTGTAAAGGAGCGGCATATATATATATATATATTATATGTATATATGTGTGTGTGTGTATATATATATATATATATATATTTACTCACAGAGTCCATTGCACACCATTCCAAATATTCCAAGCCCGGTGCTAGTAACCAGCAGTTTCCATATAAAACACTTTCAAAAAGATGGTCAGCACTCTAGGTCTTTAAATTGACAATTTCATTTTATTCAAAGTCAAGTCGACGTTTCAGTCATTACTGACTTTCATCAGGACATGATGAAAGTCAGTAATGACTGAAACGTCGACTTGACTTTGAATAAAATGAAATTGTCAATTTAAAGACCTAGAGTGCTGACCATCTTTTTGAAAGTGTTTATATATATATATATATATATATATATATATATATATATATATATATATATATATATATATATATTGCTAGCATTTATTCAAGTTTTTCGTTCTTTTAGCTCATCGGAAATAGGAATGTTATATTGATGATCTTTTTGCTCCCTCTTGTGGTCAGGGGGTTTCCTTACATGGGAGATCTGAGATTCCTTGTTAGCCAGTAGAATAGAAACATACCGTAAATCTTGAATGGAGGATAACTCAGCACTCATAGTCGCTTGTTTTCCTGCTGTAAAGACTCAAAGCTGAATCAGTCGTTGGTCGCGGATTAGATTCGGGAGCCATATGTCTATCCCATGCTTTTTTATATCTCCTCGCTGTTTTACCCAATACCACTTCTACTGGGAGGCTGTTTCACTTATCTACTGCCAAGCAAATGAGGGAGTAGGCACTCTTTAGCTTGGTAGATCTGGGGGACATCACCCTTCATTATTTTAAAATGTATTTTGGAGAAACAGAACCTTTGTCCTGTTGGTTACTGTTAAATCTACCTTATAATTAGTAATAATATCTTGATGACCATCTTTTGGCAGGTTTCCTCCTCTCCAAGGATTAAATAGAAATTTATTTTTGCTGTCACACCTCGTACTACGAAATGTTTTGTCACTAGTGTTTTTTAAAAGAAAGATAGAAACTCATTACAGAGTCAATTAGAGGGAAGTAGATAAGTGGAACAGCCACCCAGCAGAAGTGGTAGAGGGTAATACTGTGAGGGTATTAAACATGAATGGGATAGACATATGTCTCCTGAATAAGACGAGACCGACGACTGATTAAGGTTCGAGTCTTTACAGCAGCAAAAATGGGCGACTAGACGGGGGCCGAATGTGGCCGATCTGCCGACAGACTCTGTTTCCATGTTTTAATAAATTGGTGACAACAAAATAAAAGATTTCTCCTCATCCGAATACATTTCCAAATACTTTATTAGAGGAATCTAGTTTGTGGTTAATTACAGTAATAATAATAAGTTCTGCAAACAAAACAAAAAATCCAGATGCGATGGCCGGGAATCGAACCCGGGTCAACTGCTTGGAAGGCAGCTATGCTCACCACTATACCACCATCGCAGGTGGGAGTTGGGGGCTCCCTGGAAACATCAGCGTATCCCACGGCAACACTGAGAACCTTCTATGATCCTCTGCCTGACTTCATCGTTAGCACAGAGGATGGTAAAAATACCAGGAAAATCCCCCGATTTTTGTTAACATTTTTAAGATTCTACAATTCTCTAAACAGGCAGAAAGCTGCAGTAACAAGCTCTCTAAAACATTGGGAGGGGAGTCTGTGGGTGTCAATTAATGTCTGGGGATAAGTTTGAGATAAGCGGAACAGCCTCCCAGTAGAAGTGGTAGAGGGTAATACCGTGAAGGTATTTAAACATGCATGAGATTAAGGTTTGAGTCGTTACAACAGGAGAAATAGGCGACTAGAGGGAGAGAATGTATCTGATCTGCCGGCGGGTGCTGTGTCTGTCGGTATATCTTTGTACGTATTGGAAACATTTAAAGATGAATATCAAAATGATACAAACGGCAACAACCCAAAGTGTGATCATCAAACAGAGGCACTGTGCCTACTGCCCACTCTGTCTGCCGGCATGCTCACTCTGACACCGTGCCCACTCTGTCTGCCGGCATGCTCACTCTGACACTATGCCCACTCTGTCTGCCGGCATGCTCACTCTGACACTGTGCCTACTCTGTCTGCTGCCATCCTCACTCTGACGCTGTGCCCACTCTGTCTGCCAGCATGCTCACTCTGACACTGTGCCTACTCTGTCTGCTGCCATCCTCACTCTGACACTGTGCCCACTCTGACTGCTGCCATCCTCACTCTGACACTGTGCCCACTCTGTCTGCCGGCATGCTCACTCTGACACTGTGCCTACTCTGTCTGCTGCCATCCTCACTCTGACACTGTGGCCACTCTGTCTGCTGCCATGCTCACTCTGACACTGTGCCTACTCTGTCTGCTGCCATCCTCACTCTGACACTGTGCCCACTCTGTCTGCTGCCATCCTCACTCTGACACTGTGCCCACTCTGTCTGCTGCCATGCTCACTCTGACACTGTGCCTACTCTGTCTGCTGCCATGCTCACTCCGACACTGTGCCTACTCTGTCTGCTGCTATGCTCACTCTGACACTGTGCCCACTCTGATGCGATGCCCACTCTGATGCGATGCCCCTACAATCTTTACAAGGCTTTACTTTATGAAGTGTGGGGGATGCACACGTTACGGCCCCTGATGCCCCCACTATAGTGTAATGCATATTAAAGTAACCCCCATGCTCTGTGAGTGCTTTAATGTGCATTTGCTAACATTTTTATGGTCCAACGATTCTTGCCACTGATTGGCTGCGGGAACGTGCTGCTGGCTGTTGGTACATCACACCCACATCACTGCCAAAGACAAAAGCTGGAGAGGGGGCAAAGGGGGAAAATACATATTTGGGGGAATCAGCAGAATGCATAGGGAGGCATCTCTAGATTGTAAACTCCTGTGTGCAGGGCCCTCCTTATCATACCTGGGAACTTCTGGGCTACGCGGAGCCTTCCCTTGCGGGATGTGGCCAGGTGTACCCATTGTACACTGCTACGGATTATGATGGCACTATATGGAATAATAATAATAATTCGTAAGGGAGACATTTAAAGGGACGTCTCAGCTGTAACATCCACTGGAGTGCATATGATGGGTGGGGGGGGTTGGGGGGTTCCCTTTAAAAATACAAACTAAATTCGGGCATACATTTAAATTTAAAAAGAATTCAGAGGAAAAGTTCCAGGATGTGAAGTTTTCACAGGATTTTCCTCCAAAGTAAATGAATATTTCATAAAATTCAGTGTCAGAGGCCAGCTCATGAATATTCAATGAGTAGAGGTAATTATGTATATGCAAATGCGAAAAGGCGGGGCAGTGAGAAGGTGAGGGACAGGAGTCTTAGAAGCGGGCGGTGTCAGTGGAGGCTTTGCCTGGCCGGCAGGCGTGGCTCTGCTTCTAGAGAGTTCTCAAGACAAGGCGGGAGATTAGAACAGCAATATTTCAGAGGAATATTTCATGAGGTGGGCGGAGCCTAATGTCTCCGCGGGGCGAGGTCAGGAAAAAGCATGTGAATTGCTGGGGAAGAGGGCGCGGCCGGGGGCGTGATTTGTGCTTGTCACTGGTGGTAGGGGAAGAGATAGGCGTGGCTGTGCTTCCAGAGAGTTCGGGGATGGCTGTGACTGACCGTGTGTCGCCGAGTGACGCGGGTTTTTGGTGACAGTGACAGGGGAGGCGAAGCCGGGCAGAGGGGTCTGGTACAGGTATGCCTACTTGTCATGTAACCTGCCTGTGGCCCTCTAGTGCCAGGGGCCTGCAGAACCCTGCGGGGTCACCTCAAGAGTTAACCCCCCCAAGTATTCCTTTAACACTTTCAGTGCCAAGTGGTTGCACACCTCTCCCTTTACCATTCTGGCACTGAAAGGGTTAGTTGAAGCACCCCGTCCCCTCTAGTTACCCTATCAGTGTCAGAGGAGAGGAAGTAGAAAATGTCTCTGAAGAGCTTGCACTCTACCATTCCATATGCTTGGGCCCTGGGAATGCTCATGAGCTCTCTTAAATACTAAAAATATAATATTAAAAATTCACATTAACACCTTGTGTGCCGGCTGAAGGTCAAAGTAAGTTATATAATATATATATATATATATGTGTGTGTGTGTGTAGATTTAGATTGTAAGCTCACGCAGGGCCCTCAGAAGCCCACCATTCCTGACAGGAAATTTGTATAAAACTGTCATAAGGTTAGATGGCTGGCGGGCCGGTGCTTCTGATGTGACTGTATTAGTGTATATTGTACAGCGCCGTGGAATTTGTTGGCATTTAATACATAAAAGATAAGTAATTTATTTGTATTTATAGTAAATATGTATGTGTGTGTGTGTGTTTATGTATCTGTGTGTGTGTGTGTGTGTGTATATGTGTGTATGAAAGTCAGTAATGACTGAAACGTCGACTTGACTTTGAATAAAATGAAATTGTCAATTTAAAGACCTGGAGTGCTGACCATCTTTTTGAAAGTGTTTTATATGTGTGTATGTGCGTTTGTGTATATATGTGTGTATGTGTTTGTGTGTACGTGTGTGTGTATGTGTATATGTACGTGTGTGTACATTTGCTAACAATCTGTAAGTGTAACATTGTTCACGTGTGTTTGTGTACATGTCACTTTTTTACATGTTAAATACATAGCATTGGAAAGCCGCGTGGCGTTTGTATTATCCTTTAAGCTGCTTTTAAGGCTCTTGATCCGTGTCTGAACAGATTCCAAACTCTTCCTCCCCGTCTTGAAGTTTTGTTGCCAGTGGGAAAGTTTCCCTGCACCTTACGGTCAGAGTCCCTCCTCGCTCCCGGGAATATTCTGGAAGGGTGGCCAAGGACTCAACGCACCCTTTCCAGGTTAACCTAACTCTCTGCCCCTCCCCCCGCCGGCCAGTTCCGAGAAGACATTCCTGTTACTGAAAAGCTGTAAAAAAAAAAAAAAAGTCAGATTGTGTGTAAGCTCCTTAAAATGCGCTGGCTTGGCAACATGATGTATAGGGGGTATATTAATGAGAAGCCGCACACTCAATGCGTAGCCTCTGTAATGCCCCTAGTAGATTGCTAGCTCTGCAGAACAGGATGTGAATCTTCTCTGAAGAGTGTGTGGGAATTTTGTTTGCTGACAGACACAGACCTACCAGCGACTTTTGCATTCTATTTTGCTTGGCGTATCCTAACACGAGTTAGTCAGCAGACAGATGTTTTGTTTGTGTAAGTGTTTTGTTCAATAAAGTATTATTTGTTGAAATATAGGAATATAGATCTAATGGCGGAACTTCACCCTCGTTTTTGGGTTTTATCTAATCATTTGGGGATATGTCTTCTGTGTTTGCAGGACGAGTAGCAATGGGGAAGGAGACCCGGTACTACGACCTATTAGGGGTGCGACCGACCGCATCGAGCGATGAGATAAAGCGTGGCTTCCGACGCATGGCCTTGAAGTATCATCCAGACAAGAACCCCGATGCAGGCGAGAAGGTGTGGCCTAACTACAAACCGTAGCGGCGCTTTAATGAGTTCCTTGTACCAAGGTGGAGCGGTGGATGGTTGGAGGGATAAGGGATATATATATATATATATATATATATATATATATATATATATATATATATATATATATATATATATTGTGGTAAAGTGGTGGATGGGATATATATCTCACCTGGTTTCCTCAGCCAGGCACGGTAGCAAACCCAGGAGCCCTCAGGTGAGGCTTCCTATGCTCATTACTGGGGAGGAAGCCTTAAAAGAGAGGGCTGTTGGGTTTGCAGGGTGGAGGAGGGACTGAGGCAGGGAGCAGCTACGGCCAGCGCTGCAGCCCACCAGGTATGAGGTTTTACCCATGGACAACCTGTTACTTTGCTTTGTGCCAGACCGTAGGCTTGTAGAGAGGTATCCGGATGTTTAGTTAGAGCCGGACAGGCTTAGAGTTTGTTTTATTTGCAAGGTGCTCTGTGCCTACAGCATCCAAATAAACACGCTTTGCTGCCCCATGTGTGAACTGTCCCCTACAATATATATATATATATATATATATACACACACACACACACACATACATTAGCTGTATATCAGAGTTGTGCAGAGATATCATTGGAGCTATCATGAGAAAGCAATGGAGTTTAATGTTTGTCCTTTCCAAACACCGTGTGTAATGTCATTGGGCGGTATACTGCGGGTCTGGGAATATGGCGGGCGAGCTTCTAGACTAATATACTACGCTCTCCCTGGTATAACGTTTTCCGTGTGAAATGTTCTTGTTTAACCAAATAGAAATTGCTATTAAAAAAAAACGTTGGCGTTTTCTTTCTTGCAGTTTAAGCAGATTTCCAAGGCGTACAAGGTGCTCTCCGATAACCAGAAACGAGCTTTGTACGACCGGGGAGGGGAATCTGCGGTGAAACCTGGCTCTGCCGGAGGAGGAGGATGCCCTAATTCAGCCATGCCTAGCGTATTCGACCTGGTCTTTGGGCGACGAGCCAGGGCGCACTCGCAAAGCGGAAGGAGAGGTTAGTGTCCTCAGTTCATAAATTGCTTTACAAAATGGTTCATTTACCTAAAACTATGGTTTTACTATTTACATTCTACATAAGTTTTTTATTTATTTATACTTATTAGTTTTGTTATAGCGTGTTAAATATATGCTCTGATTTTGTGAAATTGTGTAACTAAAGTTACGTTTGACCCAAATCTCCATCATTCTTCAGGAAAAACGGTTGCTCACCATCTCCCTGTATCTCTGGAGGATTTGTGTAACGGAACAACAAGAAAGCTTTCACTTCAAAAGAACATCATTTGCCCGAAGTGCAAAGGTATGACCCTTCTCTGTATCTCCAAGACGACAAGAAATCAAACGCTGGGTGTACTGGAGAGCTGATGTAATCAACCGCAGAATTATATCTGCTGATAATAATAGCCATTTTATGCATTAAATATCCACTCTGCTTGTCCTCTGGAATGGTTCTCGTAGGTGAGTTTGAGATCAGGGAGTTATTTAGCCTCTGGGGTTAAGAGTTACACTTAGCCCATAAAAGAAAGAAAAAACAATACATTGTTGCCACCTTTGAAACTGGGCCAGTTAATATCTTTGCAGTGGAGAAGCCGATTATAACATTAGAATGCCTCCATATTGATTGTTGCATTTTACGGATCAGGTTGTGGAACCCGGCAAGGAGCCGCTGACAAGTGTGCCAAGTGCCACGGGATTGGTATGGAGGAACAAATCTTTGAACATTTACCCGGAGTGGTTCACTCAATACGAACTATGTGTACGGAGTGCCAGGGCCAAGGCGAGTGTGTCAAACCACAGGACCACTGTCATGTGTGCAACGGCAGGAAGGTGACTAGACAGAAGAAGATCTTGACCGTGCACATAGACAAAGGTTGGTGCGGTCAACAAAACTTACACGTTAATACACAACACATTACAGCTAACTTTTGCAACTCCCACAGTCCCCATAATACATAGCCATCCAGAAGGCTGTTGGGAGAGTCCTTGGGCTAAACATTGGCAAACCACTGTTGCGTAATACAGTTCTACGGTAAAAAATGTACTACGGATGCCAGATTCCAATGAAGGGCTAGTCGTATATTTTGTGTTATGTCTCTTTGAAGACCATTGGCTAGAATGTTGTGGGCAGATGAATTAGGGTACTGCGCTGGAGGCTAGAAGATGCTCATGACCCAGCAACACTGTCCACTTGTACTGTTTTCACATGTTGAAAACCTGTTACTCCTAATTTGCTCATCTCGTCACCTTTCAACTACCAAGGGATCTATAACTGAAGGAAGAACTCAAGGCACTGCTAGCTTTGAATTACAGGATTAGACAATGGGGTGTTACTCTGCTTGGAATCTTGATGGAATTTGTAACAGATCTGTTTCTGGCCTTCTCTGCAGGTATGAAGGGTGGACAGAGAATCATATTTCATGGTGAGGGTGACCAGGCTCCTGGATTAGAACCCGGTGATGTAGTTATTGTTTTGGAGCAAAAGGCACACCCAGTCTTCCAACGTAAAGGTCACAATCTGATCATGAAACTGGAGATTGAGCTGGCGGATGCTCTCTGCGGGTGCAAACAGAGGATTCGGACCCTGGACGGCAGGACCTTGCTGGTTGCATCTCAGCCAGGTATGGTGTCTAACGTCACACCAGCGCCAGAGTTATGTTTGCATTATGGGCCAGCACATCCCGTTTTCAGGGTCACAATGCAGACCATAGGGACAGATGTTGAATGGTGTTCATCCAAGCTTTAGATCTTTAACATTTTTAAGCAAAACCCCTCTGCTTTCCCATAGGTTATGTCATCAAGCCTGGAGACGTTAAATATATTCCCAACGAGGGGATGCCCGTATACCGAAGTCCATTTGAAAAAGGAAACCTTATTATACAGTTTCAGGTAAATAGCACAGAGTATGATCAATTGGCCTAATTTATTTCTGAATGAACAGCAGCCAAATGGAAGTCATGGAGACGCATTCTCTGCATAAATAACATATAAAGCTTCAAATTATGTAACTTGTAGACACTACCTCTCCTTCCTATCAGGTATACAGTCCCTTCTTTACCATCATGCCGCAAGTATCCACCCTCTCCTTAAACGTAGCTGCTATGTTTAAGTACATGGAAGGGAAAATGTTTACAAAATGGTTACAAGCCATCATGTAGTTTAAATTGGCATGTAAATCACACGTGGATGCAATGTTCAGTAAACAGACAGGGTCGAAATTGTAACAGACTTGGAATCTTACCAATGGGGTGAAGCAGTATTAGTGAAGAGGAGCATTGACTTTGAAGGGAAATACGGGATCTTAACGTACTGAAATACATATCCGACTCAAGTGACATATAGCAGATACCTTCACAATTACTGATGTATCAGTGTTTGTTTAACTGTGTTCCGTGAAAGAAAATCACTCGGGTTTGATATATCATTTATCAGGTGAGGTTTCCAGAACCCGGCTGGATTGCCATGGAAAATCTGCAACAGTTACATACATTATTTCCATCCCCAACTGAGCCAGTCACAAATAAGGTTCCAGAAGAAGTCTCTCTGTCAGACTTTGACCCGCATGAAAACCAGAAGCAGCGGTGTAGGCGAGAAGTCTACGATGAAGATGAGGAAGACCAGCCTTGGTCACAGGTCCAATGTCAAACCTCTTAATCCAAACAACTTTCATTTTTTTTTTTTTTTTAGTTTTTTTTTTTTTTTTTTTTTAAAGGAAGGAAGTTATTCAGAGATCTGGGCGGATGCTAATTTTTGTGTTACGAATAGAAGCCCCTCTTGGTGATTTTGTGGAAGCTTCAGAAAATGGAGACTGTGGCCTCTCCAGCGACACTTTGGTGGTCCTCATCAAGCAATGTATAGCAGAGCTAGTACACCATTTTGGTTCGTCGAGTGGTCCCGCTATCATGACATCCATTGGAGACATGAATGCTCAAATGGCGCTGCCTCCTCAGAGTGTTTTAGATGTAAAATTGCTAATCTTTTCGAGTGGCAAGACCATCATGGGTGCTGTGTTTCATGGAAGAAGGACCTTAAGTGTTCAATCCTTACAGATTTTTATAATTTCTTTAAAAAATTACCCAGCTTTTCACTTTAGTTAGGATGCGAGCCTCACGTGGATGGTTACAAGCTATTTACCTGGCTGCTTAAGTATCCAAAACCACGTAATTTCTCCTACTGACCAAATAAATCCAGATAATTTATGGAGACAATAAGCGTTATTGCACTAAAAACCTCGTTTTGTCTGTACTGCTCTGTGTATTGTAACCAGGATTCTATTCCTCTGTCGTAAGAGACTCCTGGATATCGGCATAACGGGGTTCTCTGCGACTTTAATCTGGGCAACTTCTTCAGGAGCTCTTTTCTCAATGGTGCTGACCCTACCAGTGGACCCTGAAGCCCCAGTGGCTGACAATAGGCTTTCTTTATCAATGTGAATAAAGAGTTCTTTATTAAATATGGTTCCTTTTTTTTTCTTCTCGAGCTCTGTCGCTCTCTCTCCTTTGACGAAAAGCCTTTGTTTTTTTTACACTTGCCCTCAAAATAGGGTATTGTGAATGCTGGATGAATGTTAAAAATAGAGTAAGCGTAGCCAGAAAGAAAAATAAGGAGTTTGTGATAGTCTCTGACTCTATTCCTAGACCTCAAAATAAAGAAATAACCACTTAATAGGAGACAGAAGTAACTAGTCCACCCAAATGATTGATAAACCTCCATGGTAGCTGACAATTAGTCACAGACTAATAGTTATGGTACAGAGCACAACATTCTGATGAGGTAAATTAAGCTAAGAGACTAATGAAGTTCTTCTGGATGGACTGTTACTGATCATATGTCCTTCCAAGCCAATTCTCTCAGCTCAACCATCAAAAGCCATGAAAAACGTTTCAGGACGCCTGCAATCGGACTACAATTGAATAAATATTCCAACAGTGCGTTGTGTATTGTCTTGTAAATCTGTTGGATTCGTGGCCCACTCAACAGAATGCTGGAATATCCGGAGTCTGGTAATGCATTCTTTTCACTGTCCAGCAGTTTATTACATTGTAAAGGTAAGTTTCAACACATTACCCATGGCATTACGGTTGATTCGTTAACGTGAGCCCGCACTGTAGTAGGAATTGTTTAATGGATTGTAGATACCAAGGGATGGTACTCTCCTGGTCCAGAAGAAGAGACAGTGCCTGCCTTGCAGAACTGGGTAGTGTTACTAATGTCATAAAGTAACGTTAATCTCTGAAAATGTCTTTGCCCGGCATGATGTAATTCCCATCGTTCTGCTATTTGCTTAATAGAGGTGACAGCCAGAGAGAAAGCTGTCAGACATTTGAAATCACAAGTTCACGGTTGAAAGGGTTGGTCTGCAATGTCTTGAAGGACAAAATGAAGCTTCTGAAGAGGTGAAAAGTCTGGGAAGATCTATGCTACTTTATTTAGGATATCTTATTGTATCCTCCTTGGAAATCCCTTAACTAAGGATGACCAGTTCAGACAATTCCAGAATGTCTAGTGTAGTTTCTCATATGGACATCATACTCCTGCTTTGAGGCATCTAGCATCACTACCATCCAATGGGTAGTTCAAAGAGACAAGTCCTGATTTTCTTTCCAATGCCCCAAAAACTGAATCTGAAGCGGTAGGATATGAAACCTAGCAAAGAGAATCAACTTGAGCGTGAGGACAATATTACTTGGCAGCCATAGGAAGTCTTCCTCTGGAACTGATAGTACGACTACGTGAAGCGTCAGGAAGGCCAGACATTCTACGAGCCATTCACAGAAATTCCAGCTCGATAGATTAATTCCAGCTCCCAATTGATTAACAAGCAATGCCGAGGGATTGTCAGGGTCGTAGGACTATAATTTAGACACTAATTCTGAGATGGAGCCTTGATTAGGAGATTGTCCATGTAGGTGACCCCAATGAAGCCAAGATCATTGTGAAGATTCAGTGAGCTGTGATAGCCTGAAATTTGTAATGCCTGCCATACTAAGTACTTTATGGGTAAGGGTGAATGAAAATGTGAAGGCAACCTTCTTTCTGGTTCTTCAATGACCAGAAGACCTCTAGCGGTATGGATCACGGACTGTACAGATTACACCCTGAAAGACCGGGTGAGAATCCACTGATTTTAAGTGGAGAACCAGACAGGACCCTTTCCACTGGAAACTAGGGAGAAGTTTGAGTAATACTTCTCCAAGGAGGGAACTAGGTGATGACCAGTCCCTAAATAAGCTCTTGAATACAGCGCCAAAATGTCTAGGCCTTTGCTGGTATATGGGATGGGGCCCGAGACAAGCAATCTGGCTCTTGAGGGCAACAAAATATTGGACTCCCTGAGATCAGGCAGAGGGTAGATCCACGGGGGGCAGAAGAATGAAGTTATAGTTCTGTTCTACCTCCAGAGGTGACCAAGGATGTACCTCAACTTACTTTTAAGTCCACCTGAGAGCTACAAATCCCGTTGGCCGGAGTTTAGATAGTGACCCTGCGGGGCCATTTCAGACCCCACCAAACCTACTTTATTCATATCTCAGAGGAAGACTCCATGTCCCTTGTGAAGCTAGTATTATGTAAAACATCTGTTATTGACCTCAAGTATAGTTAAGATGAACCTACCTGAACGCTGCTCATAGTAAAAATGGGAAACAGAAGCCCTGATCTATACATTTTGTGAGGGTGAGTGGAAGAAAATGTATCTGCACTGTCCCACATTTGCAACATCAATGGATGGATGACATCATATAAAATTATTATTGATTTACGGAGTCATAAATGATTGTCAAGTTCAATAAGTAAAATTTTTCCTAATTTTTATAAATTTATATTATATTTGATATATTCTCATGGTATTTACATTGTGAATATTGTTTAGGTGACAACCCTTTAAAGAAGTGAATAATATTTTATTGTCAGTAATTCTAAGCAATTGTGTATGGATAGTTTGAATGTTAAATTGCTTTATATATTGTTTTCCAGAACCTCAACATCCTTTTGAAGACCAGCAGAACAATATCAATTTGAGAAACAAGTTGAGATATCGAGATGATTTCCTTCAAATTACATCGTGTCATATACCCTACAGCCACCAGAGGTCAGTGTAACCAAACTATGAAATCTTGCCCAGACAGATAGGGTTTAGTTTCTTATTCTCATTCTGGTCACATTCATTGACTACGGCAAATACTTTTATTGACTTATAAAGCAAAAACAAGTTGGTTCTGGGGGGACAAACAAACATCAGGAACAAAAGCCATAATTAAGAATCCGTACCCTATGTTCAATTTGGTGGACGCTTCTGATGTCACTAATTGTCTTATATGTCTACTTTTTTCAAAATAGGAACCCGACATTTCTTGAATTGCATCATCATCATCATCATACCGTCATTGGCTTGACTCGTCATTGACACGTCATACTATGATGCAGCCATGCGTGGAAACAGCCAATATCTCATGTTTGGGATGAAAATGCACAGTAAGTGACATCCAGGTTCTTTAAGCACCATTTTCGGTTCTGCGTTTACCTTGTTTGTCTTATCGTAGTCATCAAGCATTTGTGGAATCCAGGAAGAGACGTTATTTTTGAAAGGCCAGGCCCTTTTATTAATAAACATAACATTCACATGATAGCCTTTTTCATCACCGTATATTGTGCATTGAGCGATCGGCCCAACTTTAGAACTTCAATTTATAGTTGGGTTTAGGAAATGTCTTGGCACCATGGATGCCATCATTCCTGGCCATCAAATGACCCTCCCAGTTTCTTTCATGTTGTTTTAAGGATAGGAAGCAGCTTCTTGAAGTGATCCTGGGAATTAAGGTTCAGAGTGCAAATTACCAGGTGGCCTCTTCCTCAAATTATCCGCTTTGGAGATCTGTCAACAAACACACGTTCCAGACTCCGAGCCATGATCGGAATTCTCCTAATCTGGTTCCTCACCCCGGTCGGGTTAATTATGATACGTTTGTCAATGTGCTTTTATCACCCTAATACAACTCATGGAAAATAAACATGTTTGTAGAATGACTGTGGGAGCAGATTAAACCTTTCTTTGAATGGAGGGTTTAATTGTCTCTCACGTAAGTGGCCTTGTCCTTTCAGACAGGAGTACTTACGCCTTTTCACTTTGATCTGAATAAAAAAGGCATATGGCTTCTTTTACGATTACAATTGCTTCTTGCCTCCAATAATCTGTGTGCCATGGCCTAGCAGGCAAAGCACATAACCATAAGAGGTAATAGAGAATAGAGGTAATAGTCATTGAGACCCACCGTAGCCATCATCTTCTGTGATCAGGTTTAAGTTTTATACTGGAATCACCTGGATTCTGAGTGCTTGGAACTTGGATGCTTCTGTTGTATCAGAGTTATGAATGACCCCTTGTTTTAATTTGATACTTTGTAGAATTCTCCAGAAACTTGAGTGTAAGGGTTCTTAGGTCTTGTTACTCCCCACACATACAGTAGCCTCTCTTTTTAATGACCCGGAGCACCTTTCACTGTGGAATGTAAAGTATTTCCTCATCATTGGGAATGACAGCCCTCCTGTCTCGTGTGACCCTGAAAATGGGGTCAGAAGATCTGATTCCTGGAAAAACAATGAGGGAATTGATCTGTGAGCTTGTCAGACCCAGATGCCAGCTCACTGATATGTGGGGCAGTATATAGTACAGGGCTGTATCATTATACCCAAATGGACAAATGCTACACTTACTGGCTTACTGGGAATGTGGGGCAATCTCTTCATCTGGTCTCATGAAATTTTGTATTTAAAATTGTAGAAGTTGCGCCTTTATTTAGCAGTCGGTCCTCGTTGTCAAGTTCTGACCAGTTGATACATTGTGACCAGTCGGTTATCATGAAATAGAATAGATCTTATCCCAGAAACCATGGCTGCCCACTAGGGGGCACCACTTTCACACTTGGGAGCAGGTATCTGCTTTCATTTAATAGTATTTAGCCAAAACATGCGCGTACATGCAAACGAGGGAAAAGGTGTGATTCTCCTATGTTCATATTGTCATAAGTATATATTATTGTGCTGGTTTTAACGTGTTCTACCCTGTTGATTAATTCCTGATCGTTTTAAAGCCCTGCCAGTTATCCTTGTCTACTCTAGGGCTTAATATATTGCCCAAAAACTCTACCTTGTTCACACACAGGCCACATTTTATGCACCTCGAGGCCCGGGGTAAAGAACGCTGTCCTGGGCATTTACCATGAACCTCTTTTATGACTCCATGTCTCTATGTGTTGAACGTCCCCGTGGCACCTTGCACTACACTGCTCCCTCCGAGCGACAGTATAAAGTTAGGGTCCCGGACCCAGACGCCTCCATAGCCCCCCACGTCCGTTAGAGAGTGTACTATAGTATGCTAGATTTGGAGAATGGATGCTCCCAGGATTCCTGATTCTCTGATTACATTCATAGCGAATGAACACGCAAACCATCAATAAAGAGCACCCTTTTAAAGGTTACAATGTCCTAGTTGATTTCCAAGAGGACAATACTGACGCTTCACACGAAGTGTTAGTTTATGCAGAATTTCCAGAATTAAATGGAACCTGAAACTCTTCTATTTGCTGTTTTCATCCGATTGTTCCATGAACTTTAGAGCAGAACAATTCGCCCTGTGATTATACAGACAGCGGTGTCGCCCCTGGCATTACCGGGAGAGAGAGCTTCATTATATAGCATGGAAATGCTAGACACCCCCAGAGTATTGTGGCTGAGAGCATCTCGCGGCTGTTATCTGTGCTCCTCTCTGCGATCTCTCAAACCCTGAACAATTCGTTCCTGGTCGCTGTCAACGCCGAGCGTTCTGAGAAACGCTTGTGGAATCGTGGGTAGGGGTCCCATGTTGGGCGAGAACAGACTCGAGTACATGTACATAGACACAGTTTACTGCCAGCCATATCCCATAGGGCAGCGCCAGACTCACGTGGAATGAATCTCCTTCAGAAAAACATTACGACCAGAAATAAAATCCTTTAATGTCAGATTTTGCCATATTATAAATCAGGGAAGGCTTATCCCAAAACGTTTCCCATAAAGGGTGTCTCCCAACAATGTAGCTTTTTTAGGGGGTCCCTAATTGAAAATTGATAGGAAATATAAAATTTGGGCGGTTAAGTATCAATGCCCTTAAGGGTCAGAGAAAATAAATCACAGTGACAGCCCAGCTACCCACAGAGTGGAAGAAACCACTTAAAATGTAATTAAGGTTACCCTCGCTAATGGGATAATACATTTAAATGCCCTCCTTTCAGGGTTTCTGAAACATTTCGGGTGGCTTTGTATACAGATCCCAGCTTGTGATTGGCAAAAGCCTAAAATAAAAGTAATGTATGTGATTTTAATTGAGTTCCCCCACGGGATTAGGCAAGATGAGGCCATGGTGGAAATCCTATAATCACCAAAACTGGACTCCCTGTTGTCCTGGAGCTGCCATACAGATCCAATGCAAATGAGCTTAATTTGTGAGTCATTAATCCTAATTGAGAATAGCTAGAGGCACACACAAGCTATTATCTCATTAATTGATAAGATGGAAGAAGAAAAGGTCAAAGGGGGTAGAAGCGGCACTTGTCAAAGGAAAACCAACAAATGTTTGGGTAAACATGAGGGATTTGGGATTCCAGGCTGAGATACCTTCAGATGGGGCCAAATTGTTTATCTGTTTGTTTTTGCCCCCCACCACTGGGTTTACTGTACATGTGAATGGACAGGGGGGACCTTGGACTCTTTGGTGGGATCTAGGAAAAGGTGTAATATTAGTTGCATAGGCCTTCGGAAACCTCAGCGGTCTCTTCTTTCGTATTAATTGTCTGATTTTGATCTATATGTTTTAGGTTTACTTGGAATCATGGATAAAATGTTTGAAAAGTGGTCTTTTTTTTTTACCATGCTGATTGGACCATTCCATTGGTCACTAAGATGCCATTTCAAACTTTGCCCCAGAATCTCTTTTTTTTTAATTTTTTTTTTAAATAACTCTCAATTTGACCCAAATGCACAGATAACGACGCATTCTGAAGCCTTCCCGTCTGATACGTTCTCATTCTTCTGTTATACGTTGCTATAGCTTTTCAGTATCATGCACCTACTTTTGGGACTGAAAGTGTTAATATTTCAAGGGCTTTCTTGCTATTTACCCCACTGTTTGGGAGCTCAATGTAAACTAACAACATCAATAGCCTCCAATAAACAGAGCAACAATGGGGAAGTTAGGCCAGCATTCAGAGGGATGAATAGCTCCCCTTGGAAGAGTAAAACAACCATCATTCCTGTTAAGGTCACATGTTAACCCTTTACTGCTCACTGACGCACGTGTTTCGGGGAAATCTGGGTGTAGATTTCCTAGATGTACGTAGATGTACGTTTCATACCAACGCTGATTGCCAAAAACTATTAAAAATATATATATATATATATAAAAAAAAAATATATATATATATATATATATATGGAGGGAAAACATATCAGATTTTACACTCATTACAAGCTGATCTATTCATATATGGACCCTTAGACTGTATACTCGTTAGGGGCAGATTAGGAAATGGCGAGTTTATTTAAGACCATGGCCAGTGTATTAAACCATGTCTGTGTCTGTCCTGCAGCATGCGCGGTTCACAGGTGTCCCGTGTTCTAGAACTGGACAATTCCAAGCATCAAATTCCAAAATCCACTGGTCTCTTAAATTCTACTTGGATCTACCCTGCCCTTCAATCTCAGACCCTCTGAATCCCCCAATCCGGGCAACTGCATGGTTGGGATTTGTAAACAAATCTATTCATTTGTTGCACAGCTCCTATGGGACTGGGTCAGGCAGATTAGAGCTGGCTGGGGATTGTGGGAGTTTTAGTTTGACCCATTGCCTGTAAGCGAGTTGAACTTTTCACTGCTGAGGAGTCTGCATTGTAAACTTCCTCCACTCACATAAAAGTTTAACTTTCAAGGTATTGCAAATGAGCCACTGGGGTTAAGACCCCCAATGCCCTTAGCACCTGCGCGCACACATTTGTATTGGTGGAAGATGTGCCACATGGCTGAGCGCCTGGTTTTATAGCTGTCGTAATACATTGTTCTCTTCCCAGTAGAGGTTTTCACACACACAGGCTATTTCCTTTGTCTTAAAGAAAATGGGGTGTCATAAACAGTGTACTATCCCCGTAATTATTTTATGATTTGTAGACACATGTGGGAGGCGCATCTGAGGCCCACACCGTCCAAAGCTTCAGCTGTCATTGGACTACAATCCCCATGATCCTCCCTTCCCCTACAGCCATACCGAAGCGCAAGTATAATTTTAAAAAGATCCTAAAAAATTTCTTTTTAATATAATATGTATACAAAGCGCATGCATATTCTGTAGTGCAGTACAAGCAATCTCCAAATATTAGACAACAAGTCATGTCCTCCTCGTCCTGAAGGGAGTCATTTCTAGAGTGTGACAAGGGCTGATGTTCAGTGACTTGGTGGTAGAAGTGAGATACAAATAGGTCTGGATAAAATATCACCCAGGTTTCCTAGCCAAATGGACAGGTACTAGTCAGGGTGAAACTTCTCACACGTTGGTTCAGCTGGAGAAGAATCAGATTAATCTCTGGAATGCCCATAATGACCTCACACAATTCATTCGTAGAAAGCAAGAACTGAGTGGCTAAAGTCGCCCGTTTCCCCTGCTGTAAAGACTCAGACCTCAATCAGACGTCGGTCTCGTCTTAGTTTCAGGATCCGTATGTCTATCCCATGCATGTTTACATTCCCTCACTGTATTACCCTCTACCACCTCTCCTTGAAGGCTGTTTAACTTGTCTACCACAACATCAGTGAAGTAAAGCATCTTTACATTACGCCAAAGCCCAGCAGTTTTAAGCTATTCCCCTTTCAAAGGCACCCACAGTATTTAAAGCCACTAGCTGGCGGGAAGTGGATTCCAGAACTTTGTTATATGGGCTGAAGTTCTAACATTTAAACAAAACTCCACTAAACAAAATGTATTGGCGGCATGAATATCTCTTCACTGCGGACGCTTGGCAAACTGTGCGAACCGAATGCCGGTACGCAGCGCTCCGGGACCCTCAGGGGGCTGTAGCGTTGAAGTCACATTGTCAGCAACATTGATGTGCTCATTAAGAAATTTGGCACGCCATCTGAATATGTTCCTCATGCCGATAGCGTGATAACTGGCCTCTGTGCCTGTCACCGGAAATTAGTAAAATCTGGCTCGGCCTCTGATCAAAGTCCGTCCACCCCGTCTGTGATCGTTGCCTAAGCTGCCATGTTCACGTCTTAATCTCCCCTGTGTTAGCGTCCTCTGCTTTGGGTGTATGGCTCAGCCCGGGTTACGATGGATCTGGGGTCATTATGGAGAACAAGGAGCTTGTCTTATTTAGTTATAATTAGTATAGTATACATACACTGGATATTACATAAATTATCGATAAGACTACATGGAAGAGGATGTTTTAAAAATACTTTCACAATGCCGGTTAGGAACTTGTTGCACCCTCTACAGGAGCAAGCCAGATATATTTGTAAAAGTAACTAAAAGGGTTGCTCTAAAGTAAAGTAGTACATATTTTTGGTCTCTTCACTCTCTAAACAGCTACTCAAAGCCCTGGCGCTCGATAATGATTTATCTGTCGGCCTCCAGTAAATCGTAAAAAGGGGGACCATTTTAGGCGGTGTGGCTTGGGTGAAGCTTAACCAAGACCTTGTGACCCAATAATATCTATCGATGTGACAGAGTAAGACATTTAGAGTGTTCTATATGCATTGTTAGGGCTGTAGAGGTTACTGTAAACCTAAAACCAATGTTACATATATCACTATCAATCGGTAACATATTTGATATAAAGAAGACCTTTTATAACATATTTTCCCCCAGAGTTAGAGGGGAGTGCTGTGTCTGAAGGACAAACTCATCAAAATAAAAAAATCCTAACTAATGTGGATGGAGTCTTTCAGCGAAGGTCATAACTTTCATTGGGCCAACTCAGAAAATGGTGAAGGATCACGTAAACTTTTGGAACTTCAGAGGTCTCTTCTTCAGATGGAAGCAAGAGTCCTTTAAAGTCCTGAAACCCAATAAAAGGTATCTCCTCCGACTAGACGCCGTCTTCTCTTGGACCAATACGGCCATATCCATTTTCCTTATTAAGTGATGTAGAGAATGCTCGGGTGATATAGTTGGGCCAAAATAATGCTTCATTTTTGACCTTATAAGTTTCACACGCGCTACCAGTGATGGAACACAGAATACACCATGACTTAACGCTAAAAGCAGGGGTGTATGCCCCACCATAAAATGACTCCGTGATGGTGGAAGTCCTGCTCCTCATCCTCTCCCTCTAATTCTTTTGGCCAAGGATAAATGTGAATTCCTTGGCATTTTACATAGTAAAACCGTTATTTACCCTAAAACAAAGAGTGTCCTTTTTTAGGGTAATACCGTCGCTTTATCATGAAGGTCACTGAGTAACGATCATTTCATAGGCAGAGTGTCAGCGAGGTGCTAAACCGGCCCTTTCACACTCACTGGGGTTACTGAGCCTTTATGAATAGCGGCTAAGGAATTTTTTTTAGGATACACACTTTTCCTTTAAGTGTTCTCCTTCTCAGTCCTGTGTCTTGCCCCCCAGGGAGCGGCTTTTCCTATGCAAAGCAGCATCCTCTGAATAGCAGCCCCAGGCCATAGGAATGGAGATAAGTGATTGAATCGGGGGTCCTTTATGCTAGTGGCAGACCCGGCAGGGGGGCCGTGAATCCAGGATGGATAAATCCCTGCTTTGATGCACTAGAATTGATTTGATAGATTAACTCTTGCGCTGCCAGTAGGATGTACAGGAATGCGGGTTCCGTGAGCAGTGAGGCTTTGGTTCCCGTGTCTGGTGTTGCACAGCGTGCACAACATGCTATGTCGGTAGGGACCGTGTCCTGCCCCCCCCTACTAACCCACATGTGAAGATTATGCCATCCTACCTCTGCCTCCTCTTCCTGCGAACCAACGTTCATAGAGTAACGTATCGCATAAGCTTTCAAACCTGAAAGCCGGTGGTGGCCGTCTGCTATCGTGGCTATCGTAGCTACGGCGGAAGATGTTGAAGTTGGCACCCAGTGTCAACCCAGTGCTTTATTGCCCAGCGGGGCAGTATGCCCTTGGCACGCTGTACTGTAGGGTAATACATCTTGGTATGGGTTTTGGGCTGAAAGCTGCATTCTCTTCCCAACTAGAGGAATTAAGAATATAGATACGTAAGATTTGTCGATGGAGAAGAACTATTGGGCCCATTGTTTGGGGCATCCCCAGTCCTATAATCACTGTAGTGGTGGTGGGTATTAATGTGTTTGGATAATATTCTACGGGGATGTCCTTTAAACCAATTTCTGCTGCAGACATTATCTCTCGCTAAATCTACGGGCTGACAGCAATGAGTTTTTGCATCATGTGGAGTCTGAAGTTTACAGACCTCACCTTTGACCTTAAAGTCCCAGCTATCCCACCAGAAGCGGGGTTGGTATTAATAAATTATTATTTTTTTATTTTTAGTAGACAGGAGAGGACAAAGAGAGCTTCTAAAAATATTAAACCAAGTATCTGGCTTTGAATTAAAAGGCTCCTTTTCACCAGATTCTAATTATAAATTGTTACTGCCTTTCAAGTTTTATTATATCAACTGGGCAAAGTCTCTCTGCAAAAATAATAATAAAAAGCTGATTTTATTTTGGATTTGATATATATTTACTCATTTTGCTAACGGTTTGCTAATTTTCATATGACTTATTCTTTTTCCTATAAAAGCTTCTCAATCTCACGAAAATGTTTGTTTTGCTTTCTTAGAGATTCGAATATTCATTTGTTAAATAAAATCTGTGTATATATATATATATATATATATATATATATATATTGTGAGGAAGGGGAGAGAGAGCAAGATATTGATCAATAATTTTGTTAAAACACAATGGCGGCGATCAGGACAGAGGACCCGTTAAATGTAACCCTGCTCTTCACCTTAGCATTGAGCTCAGAATTGACATTAAAGGGGATCTTTTTGCACAAAGACTGACCTGCCGAGGAGAAGGTCAGAAGTTTTTGTCAGTGGCAATAAAAAGTTTTAATGCTGCCGGATAATGGAGCTGGGGAGTGTCCTATCCTTTACCTAAAGACAAGTCATTGATTCCTTAAGGACCCTTAACATCACGCTAACCATTAGCTTGCCATCGGTTTAGGGCTTGCTCTAATAGAATTTTGGAGACAAGCTATTGAAGGATTATTATTTTAAGAGCGTCTCGGAATCTTACAATGTTTTGGTAATCATTGTTACATTGTTTTAAGGTTTACAGATTCCCTACACCCTGGTAGAACTGTTTAGTGAATGTGGGGCTCGTTGAGAGTAAAATAACCAATGGTTTTGGCTCCCAGTTTTGCTGAGAAAGGGGCCAGCTTTTCATGAGGCAGTAAAGGGGAGTAGGGAGGCCAGGGGAGTGAGTCCTCCTCGGCCTCTGACCTGCGTGTCAGTGATGAAGTAAGTGTTAAAACAATTCACACATGCCTGTCATGGTCTGGAGAAATGGAGACTGATATGGGTGGCCTTTCTACATCAGAGATGAAAGGAGAGACCTCGTCTGCCAGAGCCAGGCATCCCGGCAATACAAGTTTTTTTTCTCCTGCCTACAGGTCCCAAAGTGCGCGCCGATCATGTGGTATGGCCGACGACCTGGCGGAGACATAATGTTTCTGGTAATCCAGAAGCAGGCGTGATCCTGCTAATCTCAGACAACCAAAATATGTTTTTTGGGCTATTCCTGCATAAATCCTGTCGCTCTCGAGATGTTGAACTGATTTTAGTCTGTAATCGTGGGTTTATGTGGTGTATAAAACTATAAAACACTGGATTTGGGGGAAAAAAGACAGATGCACTTACGGATACGTGTTGTTTAACGTCAGAAGGACAAAGAGAAGCTAGAAACATGGAGAAACAAATTCAGAATAGTCTTTTAAGTGGACTTCTTTATTTGCCCGTAAAGGTCAGTTTGTTGTGTTTGAGACACAAAGGTGGGAATGGAGGGAGAAAGACCCTCAAAAAAGGGGGCAACATCTGGTTCCAAGGGTGCTTTTGGAGTAAAAAAGATACTTTTGTTAACACAAAAAACAAAATCTGTTTTGTGTTGGTGAGAATGTCAGCTCTGTTTTGTGCCCCCATTTTAATATCGAACCACTATCCATCATAGAGGAACACAGGGGTGAATGGTTGTATAGATGTGATGCATGGGAGGTGTCCGTAAACTATTAATAATTAAACATTCCCATTCTCCTAGACAGGAGGCTTTCATGGTGTTTTCCTTTAGCCCATTCACTTGTTTCTGTCCTATTCTTTGGGCCCGGTCTGTTGTCTCCTCTTTGAGGAAGTCTTCTTCATTCAATAGACAAAAGAAGCCCCTGTGTTTTATTTTTAATCATTTATCCTTCCTCCACTAAATGGGCTCATGGGGTGAAGAACTTCCCAGATAGTGATAGCAGAGCTTAAAGCGAACCGTGCTGTAGTCTCAAGTCATTGGGGTTCTAGGCTAGCTTGCAATTTACCGTACGCTGAAAAAATCCAAACCTCGTGATACATTGGGGGGAAAAGGGGGCAAGTGCTGCAAGGCCACAGGCAGCTTGGCCTAAAATGGGCAGCCCTATGTGACCAGAGCATGGAAACAAATAAAGTCAAGATGGCCAAATAGTCGAGCTGAGTGAAGAAAGTAGCTAATCTGTTTTGGGATTGAGCTCCAATGAGCCATTGGAGACAGATTTTTGGTATATCTTCATTCTGTGATATACAGTATATATATATATATATATATACATATATATATATATGTCAGTAATAAAAGAGAGAGCACCTAAGTGTTGAGTAAAAGAAGTAGAGGGGGCGGGTCTTAAAGATCTAAAATGGTTCCCTCCGTGCAGGGATTTTCTTATCTATAAAAGTGTATAAACACAAAAGTATATTCTGTGATTTATAAACATATACATTCTATAAAATATTGTCTTTAACCCAAAGAGTTCCAGTCATTCAGAGACTTTGTCGAAGTATGTAAGAAATTTAAGTCAAAAATATCATGTATTTCCTGAATCCCAAAAAACGAAAACTATGACATTTTCAGAATGGAAATGTGTGACATAATGTAGGATATGACTATGACATAAACAATGTAACAGCCTAGAAATATGTGCTTTAAAAAAATGTCTTTTAAGGTATTGGCAAGAGGCCAGATTTAGAACAAAGCCTGTGTATATAATATGATACTTTGAGAATGAGGAGTGAGGTATGTTGATTATGGAGGCAGGACAGAGGAGAATAGGCCAGCACAGAGTCTTACAGAAAGACAGGGGTTCAAAAGGTGAATTAAGCAGAAAATATATGATGATAACCTGAGAACGGGGGGCCCAGGTGGGCCGTGTGTGATAATGAGAGGGTGTAGTTAGGTGCAATAGGTGGGATCCCTAGGGGATTTCTTGAAAGTCTTCTCATTAATAGTTGGCCACAATGCAAAGCGAAGTCAGGGAGTTCATCTCTCCACCAAACTTACAAGTTAAGAAATACATTCTGTGGATGAAGGTTGCTGAAAAAGAGCCACCCTAGACCAAATGACACCCCAGGCAAGAAAGCTCTGCCCAACTTATTGGTTCTTATATAATGATGTAAGCATCCTACTAACGCACAGACCTCTACTGGGTGATCCAAAAGTTATGCGGCCACGCAGGGCAGTGTTGTAAAATCTGGATGGCCCTGCAAAAATTTAGAAACCCCTGCCTGCTGCCTCGGAAGGGCTGGTGCCAACACAGGTCATGCCTTTATGGGATAAGTTTGGAGAGAATGGCACAGAATGAGTCTGCTGAGTGATTAATACCCCTTATAGGGTGACGTTAGTTGTAGAATATAGCCTAGCAGCAAAATGCGCACGTTTGTATGAAGTCTTGCTCGTGTATATGTCTGTTGCCAGATCAGAATGCTAAGTACACATTCACCGATCACAATGACACAGAGGTGCAGCCGCCAAGAGTCGCACCTACTTTTGCAATAAACAAGACAATAATGGTTGTTCTAATGAAGGCTCGAGGGTTTCTGTGCTACGTGACGGCTCCAAACTGGGCGTTTTGTTGGCAAAGGCTCAAAGTGAACAGTTTCCATAATCAAAAGGAGTTACCTGTCTTCCCACCATGATCAAGCTGGCCTGGAGGCTTGTACTTCTGCCAGCGTGGAATTCCGGTGGTCAGAGGAAAGATATCATTTTTCCTACCTTTCCAGCCACGGTAGATTGCTGTGCCTGTCGCTCCAAACCAACTAGCCATTAGCGACGTCTACACTTGACCCACCCGCTTGAAATTGCTACATGTTTTTGGATATGGTCAACCCCAAATCCAAGAAGAAAGAAACACACAAGTCCTCACTGACTTACAGCTGGACACAGAAGATGTGTAAGACGATCGCTTAGGAATGTAGAAGACAAGCATTTCTGTAATGCTCTCCCCCTCTGACTCATTGCATCTCTGGAGACCACCGTTTCTTCATACCCACCGAACAGCACTTTTACAGATCTACAAGTCGATTTTTAAAATAAATCATCTGAGTTCACCGGATGACCTTGGGAAGAGCGCTTTCTCCATGACATGCATTGTTTGATTCCTTGATTGAAATATGAGGAAATGTTAGATTCTCCAGAAAGGGTAGGGTACTCATAGAACAGACGCCTAGGCTGGGCGGACGGCGCTGGGAGGACTCCAGGCTAATTGGCATCGCTCCATGATGAATCCGTTTAATAGCATTTATTGTATGTGAGTGTTCAGTAGAACCAATCAGCAACAATCAGCAACTTAACAATGGAGGGTAAAAAAATTACTTAATGGGGAGGAATAATCATGCAAATCCTGAGATCAGGAAGTTAAGGTGGCTGCTCCCGTTGGTATACACAGAATTTCTACAATTTATTTGACCTATTTTAATCTGTAACACGTAGGATTTGAGATAATTGAAAGGGTCAGCTTTCAGGTGAAATTGCCTGTGTGGCACACGCTACATGTATGAAGTATGGTTTAACCCTTTATAATGACTCACTTTGTGACTCGAAACAAGTTAAAGTTGGTTTTGTAATTGTTAAATAAAGGCCTTGTCATCTACAAACACGCTCCAAGTGATGATGCAAGCAGACGGTTCCCTAATACCCAAGCAAACCTCTCTAATGATTATTTAACACGGCGACTTT
Source organism: Spea hammondii (assembly GCA_029215755.1). Lineage (NCBI taxonomy): Eukaryota > Metazoa > Chordata > Amphibia > Anura > Pelobatidae > Spea > Spea hammondii. The sequence continues at coordinate 28,225,174 of JARDYJ010000012.1, read as the reverse complement.
TCTTTTGATTAATAATGCATGAACGACAACTCGTTTCGCTTTGAAGATGCTGTCTCAAGGTTGACTTTCCTCCTGGCCGCATTAGATGTGGCTTATAACTTAGTGCGGAGGATTATGTTTCCTTTGCATATTTTATTGAACCACTTTTGAAGTCCAGTGCTGCTCATCTAGTCGTATGCTGTAACGACTCAAACCTTAATCAGTCGTTGGTCTCGTCTTAGATTCAGGATCCATATGCCTATACCATGCGTGTTTAATTCCCCTCTACCGCTTATGCAGGGAGGCTGTTCCACTTTTCTACCGCCCTCTCGGTAAAGTAAAACTTCCTCACCTCTAAGCCTCTGACCCCCTAGTTTTAGATTATGGCCTCTTGTTGTAACATTTTTCCTTCTTTAAAAATTGCATTCTTCCCTTCTTTACCTTGTGTAGCTTGTGTATATTTAAAAAAAAAAAAATCAAACGCTGGTAAATTTAATTAAAATGAAAAGAAATAGAATACTGTCAGACACCAGCCATGTAAAAATGATTTAATGCAACCTGTAAGTAATGTGACCTCCACAGGCCTCCCTAGATATACTAATCAAAGTAAGCAAAATCAGTCTTTTCAAAAAATTTCTTTATTAAAAAAACAAACATATTGACAAATAAATACTGAACAACGCATACACTAGAGACATACAATAACAATGTTAGGTATTTCTACCACGGAAAATAAATCTGTATCTATAGTACTACTTCCTTACATAGGGGTGTACATAAACGTATAAAAAAAAAATTAAATCCATAAACATATTTTGAAAATATCTACTATCTTTTCTTTGATGGTGATAAAAAAAATGATTGTTTAATAATTGCTGGATTTGAGGAACCTGCCAATTAAATTTGTGGTTTAAGTAGACAAGGGGGAAACACTTTTAAGTTGCACTTGCTCGTAAGGTTTGCTTCTGAGCTGAAGGAAGCTGTCCAAAACAGCAGGAAGTAAAACGTGCAACCACAAATTGCTTCCCCTTACCTACAGGAAAACCATATTGTTGAATCCTTTACATAGTCTTTTTATTGGTATTAAAATTGTAAAATGTGTGCCCAGCTATTCAAGGCACTGCTTATTGTAGACCTAACATTTAGATGAGTTCCCGAAAACACTAAAATTGGTTAATAGCCTTTAAATCATCCAATATTTTAAAACAGCTCCCATGTTTTAATGTAGGGGACAGCCATCTTCCTTCTCTGACCTCATCTGAGGCATCTTAAGTGCTATTAAATTAACTAAAATATTAATCTCTTAGTCTTCTTTATGTTGTGTCATGTGTATTTAGAAACTGGATATCTGCTTTCCTGCTTATACACACAGATCTGTACTTAAAATGCTTTCACTCATGCTACATCAACAGACGATTACCAGAAAAACAAAATGGCCTCCTTCGTCAATTAAAGTTTGGGGAATTTGCTAATTAATAAATTAAGAACTCCGTCAAAACCATGGAAAAAGAAGAGTGATGAGATGCTGCATACTGCTTTAAAAGACTATAAGTGTTCAGTTTGTCATTTTCCTTTAAGATGACCCCTCAAACAATCATGAAAATGGGGCAAGAATGGGTTTCATAAGTGAAACAGCCCACACGTTGAACATTTAGACTCTATAACAAATAAGCCAAGGAAGCAAACAAAAAAACCCATACATTTGTAGCTAACTTAGTAGAGGGCTTCTTAGTGGCCCTTTTACATAATTTTCATGGTGAACAACCCGATGATATGGACTATTTGGACCTCCTGAATTTACAAATTTAGGCCTTAATGGTTAAATGGCCCGATTCGTTGAAGAAGAATCCATCGTTTGTGATGGCTCGATTTCGTTATCTCGTGGATTTTGTGGCTTGTGATTGCATTACATTCTAAATTGGTCTGCGGAATCACAATAACAAATGACTATGAAGTCCAAGAGCAATCTACAGTTATTAACACACAATATAATACAGCCTAGCATATGAATTTGGTTTTGGTCGATACCTTCACGTTTCCATCACAAATACAGTGATGCTCAGGACGGACGTGGACATTCAGATTTAAAAAGAAATAAATGGATGTTTTGGTTCAGACAATAACGACGTAAGAATTCACGTATGGCTGGGTGAATGCTGCGTAAGGGATACTTTCTGCTTTAGAAGAAGTCATTCCTGAAGATTTAGATGTTTCTTGGAAGAAGATCAATGGATCGGTGGTCTTAGGTGTCATCAGTCCCTGATGTAAATTCGTGTGCAGACAACATCGTCGGCAGTCATAGTCTACAAGGAATATCAGGAAATTAAAGGAATAGCGTGAGGAACAGAGAAACACTCCGGAAGATGCGCGTTTGGGTTCTACTAAATGAGTGTGACTTACCAGGATGAGCTCTCCATCGTTGGTCAGTTCCCTTGACCAGGAAGTCTTGGGGCCTTCGCCTTTCAGAAGCCTTTGTTCACAGACCATTTTATTCTCTCTTTCCCATTTGGCTAAGCTCTAGAGAAAGAAAAAAAAAAAAGAGGCATTTAGAAACACATCCTTCAGACAGAGATGCTGAATACTTCCGGAATCATCAATCACTGGTAGGAGACAACGACCTTCTCCTGGAAACCCTTTCCTGAGAAATATAACACGTTTTGCTCTTTTCCTATCCAACCCCCTGATTCATCTTCCTCCTGACTACTGAAAGTGAATGAGTGCAGGAGAAACAATTAGACATGCGGCAGTTACAAGTGGTTACTCATTGAGTTGGTGTATATGGAAACAGATGATCATTAACAAATACCCAAAGTGCTTTCAGAAAGGGACAGTGAATAGATTCTAAACTGGAGGAAAACCAAGCCATGTTGCCTTTATAATCAGATCATGATCTGACTCTGGGAAGGATGCAAGTGGTCATGGCTGGGTGGCTTTGTGTTGGGTGGCACTGAGCCATATGCTAGAACCTGCCTTGTTATCAAAATGTGATGATGCTACATTCAAATCTAGCGAAAACTATGCAATGTTACACAGTTCCTCATCTGGAAAGACTGCTAGCATTCTACAGTTTAAAGATTGCCTTAATATGAAATAAGTCAATTAGCTTTCTATATGATAAACCGTCTGCTCAAAGTCTTTTTTTTATAATTTTATGCAAGTGGTGTGAGAACAGAAAGCTACACCGAGAATTAAGAAGGGTTTTGTGTATATAAAAGGGTTAATCAGTATCCCACAGAGTAAATGCTGCTGTCCCCAGAGGGGAAAGAGATGTCTCAGCATATCTTCAAGACATGTGAAATCAGTTTAAATGAGGCCAGCCGGTCTTATGAGCTAATACATCCCGGGCACAAACGTGTATCGGTGCTAAATTTCTTTATGGCAGAGATTCAACATAACCTCACTTTACCCGACCGCAGAGTGCTTCAGAGAGAAGCGGACCTCCTTGTGAAGAGTCATTTCCGTTATTTCTAAACCGGGGACTCAATTAAAATCTCAGAATTCTTTCCAAGAATACTGGAACCGTGGGGGGAAGAAGACTTGCATCTCCACTTTCCTTGGAAATGATATAATAAAAGTATAAAATGACCCTTTTTAACCCCATAAATTAGGATAAAATTCAATGGCTCGGTAGCTACAGGCAGATGAAAATGTTGAGACTTCAAAGGGGTTAATTATGTCTTTTTTTTTTTTGCCACACCAGCAGAGCAGTTGCCCCAGAATAACTCTGTGAGTCATCCCGTACAGGGGAAACGTAATCATTTGTACGTGTTGGTTATTTAATATGCATAAGTGGCTGCCCAGCACTTTATGAAACATGGGATAGATACTGTAGATGATGAACTTATTCCCACCAATCACAGGTTCAGAAACCCTACCATTTTTTGGGGATTAAAGAATGAAAGTGGAGTTCTAGACATTAATGAGAAGGACATTTGGCTTTCAAATGGTTCTAAGGATTATCGTTTGGAATATTCAGACCTTCAAAAGAAGTGAAGTTGGCTTGGCGCTTTAAGCTCGGCCCTTGGCATGATAATGGAAGACAACATGTCCACGTGATCCTTTGTAACATATACAAAAAAAAGATGGCTGCCCTCAGATACCACCTTAAATGTATGTTTCATCTTACTGGCATCTGTGTAATATAAAATTGACATAAATCTGAAGGGATGGTCGTGTCGGGGTATTCCATGCCATTACCTTGCAAGGACGGCCATCCACAGTCTGCTCCTCGAATTCCTCCCCAACTTTGAAATTTATTTCGGTGGTCCTGACCGTGGTGTAGGTTTTGATGTAGAAGGACTCTCCCTCCTGCTTTATCTCCACTGCTGGTTTGGACGCCGCAGCCACGGCAATCTTCCTCAGCATCACATTGACACCTGGGGAGACCACGGAAAAAAAAAGATAAGAGACAATACGAAAAAAAATGCTAATTAAGACAAAAGGTTGTGGAAGGCGTAAACATACTCCATCTAAGGTTTGGATGGGAGGGGGCTCAAGTGACTTCTACAAGGTACAGAAGTCAGAGGGTCTTTCAGTTTGTAGACAAGGCAAAACCCATCCTTTCAGGACAGTCTCGTCTCCATCTGTCATCGGATCTCCCGTGAGTGTGGCAGAGTGGGAATTCCATCCCACACACCACGCAGATCTCTTGTGAACTTCCCACACCTGCGGCTGATCTACTTTAAATTTTGAGGTCACTGCAGACTCGGGATTTTATTCTAGACGGTGCAGAAAACAGTGTCTCTTAGGCCAGGTGCGGTTTGCTTGAAACTTTCTTGGCAAGCTGTAGCATAAATGAATACTTGCCAAAAAATACACTGATACCCCATTACAGTAACTATACATTCACTGAATCAGATCTTTTCAGGCCCTGAGAGATTGACATAAAGGCGATGAAGACATACTTGAGGACATTGTGGAACCCTAGCGTTCCTGGTTCCAGATCCTTGTAATAACTTGTTTGTTAAACTCCAAGCTGTAAAATTCAAAAAAGCAACAACTTTGTATCCTTTTTTGTCAGGGTTTTGTTACTGTTTCCTTTTTTTATGCATCACCAACTGCACAGCATAACAAAAAATATTAAGTGAAGTGTAGTAACGCATACAACTTGAGAGGACCACGAGAAGCGGCTTTGTCTTGACTTGATGAGGAACATACTGGCCAACAGAACCCATAGGTGTCTTGTAAGACAAAGAGATTGGAAAACTCAGTTTTAGTTTTCTTACAAGGAGCAAAAAAGATAAGATGGATAGAATGGCGGTATATCTGTGTGATCCCAAGGCTCTCAGTATTTATGGTCCAATATACAATAAGTGGGCCATGATCTCAACACCAGACCAGATTGACCTTGATATTTATTACATTCTCAGCCTCGATTATGGGGACTAGGTATGGACAGCTAATTAGTAAACAATGCACAATAGCATTACATACAAGCCCTGTATGTCACATGTGGCCTGAGTAGACACGGGGTTACAGCAGACATATGATTTCCAAGAACTAGAAAAGGAGGTCATTTCAGCAAGGGGAAGGAAGAATCAAGCCTTATGCAGAGAAAAAAAAGGGAAAAGAATGCGCTTGTCATTTTCACATATAAATCCCATCCTGTCCATAATGAATGAATAAAGAATAAGATCCTTGTTAGTTCAGGAGACCGTCTGGCAATGGAATGAACGCTGGCAAACGTTACATTACAGATCCCAACATCCACACAATGCCAAATTATCAAATCTTCTGACGTGATGTCAAGAGAGGAGAGGCTGCTTGGGGTTTGGGTTTGGATCCGCCGCATTAATCCCTGAGTCATCAGTGACTATTAATTTCCTGTGGCTGGAAACTCAAAAGTTCAAGGAATTACATAAAAATAAATCTTCACAAGTCTATTAATGAATGGCTACTTTGGTTGGAAGTGTTGGGTTCATGGGTTAAACTGAGTAGAACTTCCGATCATATTACCTCAGGACACTTACTAATGGATGTATTATATATATATATATATATATATATATAGATATATATAGATAGATATATAAGGAAACCATTGGATATGTGGGTTTTAGACAGGTCAGTGTTTCCATGTATAAGAATGTTAATGATAAGCCATGTTTCTTAGCAGAGGAGGTGTGAGAAATAACACTATATATATACAAGATCTGTGCTTGGAGGCTGGACCACAAATGGAAAAAAGTTAACCAAGGGAGCCTTCAAATCTCAGCTTTGATCTCCTTAGAAGATTTTTAACACTGAAGTGATAAGTCGTAAGACCATAAAAAAGATTTACGCTGACCAATAATCAGTGGGGAGGACTCAATGGCTGTGTTTGGCTGGTGACCTAGTAATAAAACCACTGATTGACCAGCCTCCCTTTGTTTGATGTGGACCTTAACAACTCCTAGAGTAAGGGTTAAACCACGGGTGAAGTGGGGATCAAGAGGACCTGTTGTAAATTTTCCAACTCAGTGGGGGTTATTGCCAAGAAACGGTCCAATTACTTCCTTAAGAAAAAAATCTTAAAGGAAAGGATAATTTTGCAGGACTGAGTATTAAATATCCAACATGTTAAATCATAGTCACGAGCTATTAATACTTTTCTATCAACAGGAGAGGTGGGAATCTGACACCAAGAAAAGGGATTGTCGACGCAGCCTGGGAATAGGCAGCAGGGATGCGAACCATGGGGGAAAAACTAATTTAATTATACGTAGTTATATCTCGAAATTCCAATGTGGAAGGGTTCGGGATCTCCTGGCATTCTAACAGCTGGAGGTCCGAGACAGACTGATACAGTAACTGGCATTCACTCATGAGAAAATATAATACAGTATATATTAATAATATATACGTTGGGATTGACACATTTGGACGCTATGGTGGTTGAGGGGGTTACTAAAATATAATTTTTATAGATAAATATTATAGTGATGTTGAGCATAGAAGAATTAAAGGAGGGGTAAGTAGTCTTGGAAGCTTGCACTCTAATGCAAAGCACATCATGTTATCTAATTTTAAAATGCGCTGGAAGAAAATGAAAGCACGGAGAGGTAAAAGAAATAAACGAAAGAATAGGAACTTCATTTAACACAGCGGGATATTTTTCTGGAGTTATTTTTCACAGCTGGACGGCCCTGATAAAGCGGCCTCAATGTGTCCATTTACATGCTGTGTCTTGCATTCAACAATTAAATCCCATTCATTTTCCGGGGCTGCCAGGGAGCCCTGCAGTGAGAAATGTGTATTTTTTTTCTCCCCCCTGTGCCTTGTGACATGTTCGCCGCTAAAACAAATCCCCCTTTCCAGCTGGCAGCCCTCTCATTGGGCGTATGCCAAAACCATCGCCAGCTCCTGGCCTTTCCGATGTACAGTGAAACCCCTGCTGGTGAATTTGATGCCCCTGCACCTGTTGTGTGTGTGCCCTGTGTTACACGCCAAGGGGATTTACTGTGTTAACCCCATCGCGACCGACACATTGATTTGCACGCCCCACGGGCAGTGAAAGGATTAATTGTGAAACAAGGGGCTCTGTGGAGTCTCTGCACCAGTCATTGTTTGTCCGCCGCTGATTTCATTAGGACAAAATATTATCATTGGGACATTTTTCTAGTTTTTGGCATCCCTAAAGAATTACATTTAAAATGAGACACTAACTCTGATGCCAGCTAAGCCTTTCATTCAGATATGACATGTTATGGAGGAGGGAAGGCAACATCCCGAGTGCTCTTAATCTAAATGCGTCAGACTAACATTAAAGTATGAACAGAAGTGCAGATCCAACAGGGTCGGTTACTAATACCTAACTTGTGAATCTAACAGTTACCCCCAACAAAGTGGGGCAAGAAACTCCAAGAGTAACATTCTGACTCTACCCCCAAGCTACATTCACTAAAGCATCAATGTTCTTTAGGTTACCACCAGAATTCCGAATGCGGAATGAGGGTGTTGAAATGCGTGTGACACGCGGCAAAGCTTTGGTAAAATCAATGATGAGCCATCCAGAGTGCCAGGGTCGGAGAGTGTCAGATGCTTTCCAGATCTGCGTGTGGAGTTGGGTTACCGTCACACATTTTTCTAAACCATGTCTACGCCACTCAAAATATTATCTATACCTATAATATACTGGGAATAAAACGTCATGAACTGGCTTCTTTGTCCATCACTTCTAGCTGCAGTATTCCTGCCACCAGAAAGATGGCACATTTTGATACTATCCAGTAAATTACATGCACATGGCCTGAAGACAGCCTCTAACACATGATAACCTGCATCGTCCAATTTCCAGACAGTCCTCTTAAGTGAAAATCCTTTTAAAAATAAACCCATGACGCTCCGTAGCTAAATAAACCGCATCAGGCTAATATAACTCATTATGTGCCAGATATTAGTAACCAGAGCCTTGCCACAGAGGCTTGTGAATATCAAGCAACAAAAGGACGCAGGCAGATACACAGATAATGCCAACCAGATACTGTATCGAGATGGCATCCCACGCGGGGTAGGGAGAGGTCCTTGGTGACTGGAGGCAAGTCTGTACTTGCTGATGCTTTATGTATATAAAATATAAAGTATATCCTTGTACCTCCTTCCAAGTGCCAGAGACAGAATACAGATTCCCCCGGGTAATTTATCACGGCACGTGGCACCAGCTCATACACAGCTTTCCATAACAACCCCCTGGGAAGGACGGAGCAAACGTCTCCGTGTTTGTGTATTAAGAGAGAGAGGTCCGTGTCCCGGTGTCTGTGTATTAGGAAGGGTGCGTGTCCCGGTGTCTGTGTATTAGGAGGGGGTGAGAGGCGCGTGTCCCGGTGTCTGTGTATTAGGAGGGGTGCGTGTCCTGGGGTCTGTGTATTAGGCGGGGTGCGTGTCCCGGTGTCTGTGTATTAGGAGGGGGTGAGAGGCGCGTGTCCCGGTGTCTGTGTATTAGGAAGGGTGCGTGTCCCGGTGTCTGTGTATTAGGAGGGGGTGAGAGGCGCGTGTCCCGGTGTCTGTGTATTAGGAGGGGTGCGTGTCCTGGGGTCTGTGTATTAGGCGGGGTGCGTGTCCCGGTGTCTGTGTATTAGGAGGGATGAGAGGCTTGTGTCCCAGTGTCTGTGTATTAGGAAGGATGAGAGGCGCGTGTCCCGGTGTCTGTGTATTAGGAGGGGTGAGAGGCTCGTGTCCCAGTGTCTGTGTATTAGGAGGGGTGAGAGGTGCACGTCCTGGTGTCTGTGTATTGAGGGGGGGAGTGGTGTGTGTCCCGGTGTCTATGTATTGGGGGGGGGGGTTGCGTGTCCTGGTCTCTGTATTAGGGAAAGATAAGAGGTACGTGTCCTGGTCTCTGTATTGGGAAATATGAGAGGTGTGTGTCCTGGTCTGTGTATTAGGGAAAGATGAGAGGTACGTGTCCTGGTCTCTGTATTGGGAAAGATGAGAGGTACGTGTCCTGGTCTCTGTATTAGGGAAAGATGAGAGGTGTGTGTCCTGGTCTCTGTATTAGGGAAAGATGAGAGGTACGTGTCCTGGTCTCTGTATTAGGGAAAGATGAGAGGTACGTGTCCTGGTCTCTGTATTAGGGAAAGATGAGAGGTACGTGTCCTGGTCTCTGTATTAGGGAAAGATGAGAGGTACGTGTCCTGGTCTCTGTATTGGGAAAGATGAGAGGTACGTGTCCTGGTCTCTGTATTAGGGAAAGATGAGAGGTGTGTGTCCTGGTCTCTGTATTAGGGAAAGATGAGAGGTGTGTGTCCTGGTCTCTGTATTAGGGAAAGATGAGAGGTGTGTGTCCTGGTCTCTGTATTAGGGAAAGATGAGAGGTGTGTGTCCTGGTCTCTGTATTAGGGAAAGATGAGAGGTGTGTGTCCTAATGGCATAACTGTCGGCCAAGCCCTAAGGGGCAGCATAATCCCCAGAATCCAGATCCTGAGGGGCAATTAACAGATTACTCCGTAAAGCTCTCACTCACCCAAAGCTTTCAGCAGCTCCTCGAAATTCTCAGAGTGTTTCATTTTCCAGTTTCCTGACCAGCCGGGCATCTTTGCGCTTGTCTGTCTGGGATCACGGCACGCTGAAGGCTCTTTGGATAGCAGCCCTGGGTATGTTTAAGAGCCCTGTCCGTCTGGAGGGTGCAATTCCCACCGATTTCTGCCCCGGTACAGATGTGCAGCTCTCAGGCTGTGAGACTCAGTAGCAGGCACTCTCCTCTCTCAGTCTGTGCAGGTTAAACCAATGCAACCTAAAGCTTCCTCTCTCTCTATATATATACACCCCCTTCTCATTCAACGCTGAATCCCAAACCTCCCACTGCTCCATGCTACCCCCCTGCTGCTACCCCAGGGAGGGGCCACAGCACAAGACCTAATCCCACCTGTGACTTCATCTGCAAACACCCCCCCCCCCCCTTAAAAAGAAACAAACAAACCAGAGGGAAAACTATTTCACTTACAGTGACAATTATATCGTGGCCGCTAGTAACATTGTAACAAACAGATCACCCGGTTTGGAATGTAAGCCATCTGCCGGCTGCCGGTAATATTCCTGGACCAGTAAGGTGTGCGATAGATACACAGGCGGGGCATAATCATACCTTTTTTGCGAAACTACTAATATTTGGTCTTGAAAATGGTCGTTGATCTCACTTTGCGTCGTGGTATTGCGTTTAGGTGCCCCCCTTTCAAAAGAAGGACTTGTTAAATCAGGAAGGTCTCCATAAAGTGGCCGGATCCTTTTTTCTAGATGGAGTCTTAAGTCGAAGGTGATACCTTTTATTGGACCAACATCTATGGTCATGTAAGCTTTACGAACCTCAGAGGTCTCTTCTTTAGATGGCTCAGATGATTTCAGCTGAGGGAGAAACCACCGAAGCCCTTAAAGCTTATTTTTTTCTGCGTTGGCCAACGAAAGGTATCCCCTTTAATGCCATCTCCTTTTGGACCCGTAAAGCTCTATCCATTATGTACGCGCACGCGCTTATGTACGCGCACACGCTTATACGCACACACGCTTATGTACGCGCACACGCTTATGTACGCGCACACGCTTATATACGCACACACGCTTATGTACGCACACACGCTTATACGCACACACGCTAATGTACGCACACACGCTTATGTACGCACGCACGCTTATACGCACACACGCTTATGTACGCACACACGCTTATGTACGCACGCACGCTTGTACGCACGCACGCTTATGTACGCACACACGCTTATGTACGCGCACATGCTTATGTACGCACACGCTTATACGCACACACGCTTATGTATGTACACAGGCTGCACGTACTGCTTTGCTGCTGCTTCCTAAGGCAAATCCTTTGGTCGTGGTTACGTTCGTTACGGATAGAATAATATGACGATGGCTGCGGATACATGCCAATGTCATGTGTGTATGTGCACTCCCACCCACCAGGATTCTGCGATGCCCATCCCGGATTTTGGGTATTATTATGGCCGATGAAAGTCCTGGGGATTGTTTCAGCTGATGGAAATACATTATTATTTTGTCCTCTATTTCCGAGCCCGCGTGTAATTATTTACCACGCTTCTTACAATCACAGATTCAAAAGGCTGAGCTGGATTTGCATTTAACTTGCTTGGGGTATGAAGGAGATAACACGACGGTGCGACGGTGTTCACCACCCCGGAGAAGGCGTGCAGGAGGAAGGACACCTAACTGACAAAAAACAACATTTCTGGGGACAAAAATGTCACTATGCATTGTCCGGCATGGAGGACGATGGGATAACAGTCGGAAAATTCAAAGGGTGTGCTTATTCCCTATACCTTGCTTTGCTTTACAGAGAGGGTAGTAGGTCACTGGAATACCCTCCCAGCAGAAGTGGTAATACAGCAAGGGAATGTAAACATGCATGGGGTAGGAATACGGCTCCTGAATCTAAGACGAGACCAACGACCGATTAAGGTTTCAGCAGGAGAAACGGGCGACTAGACGGGGCCGAATGGGGCCGATCTGCCGGGATTCTGGGTTTCTGTGTTTACCGTGAACTTATACAAGATATTTATAAAGCCACGAAAGAGTTAAGAGCCCGGAAAAGTCGATTCTAAGTAATATCTCGCCGGTCCTCGTCGGAAAGTGAGTGTACTGTGTAAATATAGACACTTGTACACGGCAGACTGCGTGTCGTCGTCTCCAAGAGGTTTCTGCCCAAACATGTCCCTGACTGATGTCGCGAGATCCTGCACCATTGATACGATCTGTTATATTTACCCGGAAATCATTCCAGCCGCATTACCTAACCTTCTGCTTTGATGGATGTGTTTCTTTTAACGCACACAGTAGCCAAGTGTCCACGAATTAGCAGGAATGGTTGCATTTGGTCCGGTTAACCAGCTGGCCTGACGTTGCCGTTATCGGCATGTGCGTGTTGGGCACCGACGAAATTTCTTGAGTATGGACGTCTTATGAACGCAAGGCCTCCCTCCAGCGGCAGCTTGCTCTGTGACTCCACGTTTGGCTGCCTGAGTGTCACGAGAGTTAGACTGCAGCAGCTGGAGTGCGAGAAATCTCATGGTCCCAGCTGCCCGTCATATTCACACACAGCCAGACGCCTTTCGCCGAAACCCTAGGCGGCTCAGTGTTGTAATGAAGCCGTGTTTCGCACACGGTGCCAGCCTGGTGTCTCGGAGGACGCTCCGTTCCGCCAGCTGGCCCCGTCGACCACAATGTGTTAACCCTTTCCTGCGGTATTCTCCCCATAGCTAGCGTCGCAGCAGGCTTCCATCATCTGTTCCTCCGAGACGTATACAGTCTGCTCTGTAGGAACTGGCTGTATACAAATGGCTTTAGAATGCTGTCCGGTTAATTAAAACCACCAGGTTCACGTTCCAGGAAACACACCCGTTATACATTTTTGTACTCGATTTTAAATAAACGCACAACATCCACAGACTTTAAAAGGCTGCGGCGAAAGAGAAAAACAATGAAAATGCCAGATATTAACCCGGCGTCAAGAGATGGAAATTCAAAGTCTTCTAGAAAAAAAATCCCCCAGAATCACGGATTATTTCGCTGCCGTGGGTGAATGTTATAATTGCACAGAGTTTCCGAAGCAGCGATGGAAGTGGACCCCGGGTCCCTTCGGCCAGGCCAAGTCTATGAATGTGCCGGTCGGCGACTCGTCCACCACACGCTCATTCATGTCGATTCCCACTTCTAATCTTCTACGGCTGGAGACCAACATCCGCGCAGCAGTAGCTCCAATAACGTTTGCCGTCCGACTCCATTTAGTATTCATCTTTCTGGGTCTTTCCCAGTAGCCAGTTTAATAAATCACATATAAATCACATATTCGGAAGCCACGGCGGGGTAACTGAAGGGCGGTTATTCGGTTCTCCTCTGAGCACCGGAGATGATTCCTCTGATTTATTTCAGTAGTTTACACACCACGATATTTTTTTGATGTCTATTAAGTTCTGCAGTTTGATCTTCAATCAAAAGCACCAGGCATTCATATTAACTCGGCCACGACCAACTTATCTGAAACAAGAAAAGGGCTGCTAACACAGATAAAAAGGCCGGGCTAGGACATTATATTTCATTACGACCAAATAATCTCAGTGATTAATGATCTCGGCCCAAGTGGTTGGGATTAGAGTTTTATTACAGTCTAAAGACCAACTCCAAGTTTTAACAGACAAGCTTAATGACCTCTGGTGGCCAATGTAGCAATAGCGCCACCTGCTGGTGGATATGAAAAAAGCCCCTGTATACTAATATACTAATATCGCCAAGTAGAGGATGGAAGGAAATCTCAAAGAAGGGGGAAATACCAGGAGAGGAGGCAGTTATTAAAAGGCTCCAAGGCTGATGTGAGGAGGTACTGGATAGGAGGAACGGCCTTCCTTTAGAAATGGTAGAGAGAGAGCTTGTGACCTCATACGTACAATTTTTTTATGACCTCCTTTTCCATCTGGCGAAACATGTCGCCGTGCATGCGTAGCTTGGGCACTTGTGTTGTAACATTATCCGTGGGGTGCTAGCATTTTGAGAACCACCATCAGCGCAACGGTCTACATTACACCCCTGCAAGAACCCCATGAAATCCTGGCCATAACCACCCTTAAGGTGCCCGCATGAATCACTTGGAGTCACAGAATCACTTTAAATGCTTACGCCATGGAAGTAACATGCTAAGGTTGCTAGAACCCTGAGCTGTGACGGGGTTAAACCATCTGGCCGAAAACGCTCCCTTTTTCCCAGGTAATGTCAAATTTGAGAAAATCTGCTTAAATTGCCAGATTTCCGCATGATGTTTTTTTTTTTCTCTCCCGCGGCCTCCGGAGAAGACAAAGGAAGTACGCTCGCATTCCTGCAATCAAAGTCACTTACCTCTGACGCTGAGCACGCCGTATATACCCAGCTTATTTTGGCTTCGACAGCACAAAAAAAAATGCAAGATGGCTATTTTTGGAAGCAGAAAAGCTGAAATGTTTTGAATTTCACTAAACAGAGCTTTTCTTAATTCTCCCATCCATTTGACAAAACGCATATCAGCCGTCGGATTACACGAGATGTTGTGTATTTTTGTTACACAGAAGAAATTATTATAAAAACACATAGAACGTTTTAATTAAAATTTACCTGCCAGATTGCTTACTTTGACATAAAAAAAATAAAAACGGTTAGCTGCTGGATGTCCGCTCAGGGATCCTTAAGGAACAATTAGCACAAAACTTACTTTGGCAAATAGAAGATGAATTATGAGCCTGGGGCGTCAGAACAGATGCCTTAAAATGCATTGGATTTTTAAATATATATTATATATTGTATATAATATTTATAACATATATTTTATTTATTTATTTATTTTACCTATTTTGTATTTTTTTCCAAATATTTTTCTAACATTGTTTAGTACCTGATGCAAAACGCAGCTGATACTAGGCAGGCTAAATGTATGCCCTTTAATTCAAGACCTATAGCTTGTAATATATCAATCAACTGAAGCATTTTCCATTTAAATGATGCATTGATGAACTGGAAGTTGAATATATGATGTAAGTTTCTGAATATATATTATTGATAGCATTTTCCTGCTCTTGCTCCTGGCTGCGATTCGAATTAAAGGCCGTTGTTGTTGGCGTAGAAACCTCAGAGCTCCGTAAATATTTTTACTGGAAAGAATATCTTTTTCAATCATCAGAACAATGGGAGGCAGGTTACCCGATGTGTGCAGCTGGAGGATACGAGATAACAGTTTGTAACATCTGGCGTCATCCGCCCAGTCTGGCTTAGGATGATAGGCGTTGAAGTCTACAACAGGTGGACAGAAAACACCTTTGCCCCGCTGTATGGGAAAACATTCATCTCTGGATGAAAGAATTGAAAAAGTCTCTGTGAAAATGCCGCGTAACGCTTTCTGCTCATTGCAAAGGGTTAAATCGCCACGTGCTTTTGGGGCCATACATTGGCAGATTTGTGGGGTTTTTTTAGATTTTTGATTAAAGGATATTGTCATTCATTTCCAAAACCCTACATTCTGGCACTAAATAAATCAATAAATAATAAACCTATGGCATGGTGTTCATCATTTATTGATTTAAATAGCGCCATCATATTCTGCAGCGCTGTTCAATGTATATAGATTACAATAATCAACATACATTAGAAACCTGGCTTATGTGTATACCATGGGATCAGCTATCTTAACATCTCGGGATCTGCGTCATTATTCCTCCCCATTAAGGTATTTCTCCCCAGTTGTTAAGTTGCTGATTGTTGTTGATTGGTTCAGACCCCCACTGCTTTTATGGCAGCCTCACCCATAACATCATGGTCCGAAAAAGAGAGCCTAGCCGTCCACTTCTGTCCGATGCAACAACGAGTAGGCAACGGTCTACGCAGCGCTCTAATACGGAAACTGGAAAAACGAGAGAGTGCGAGGCGCAGCGGGAGAGCGCAGGGGACCGAGACATGAACCTAGCACACCCGCTCGTACGGGGAAGAATAACACTGCCCATCCCATAACCCCGCCAAGGGGAAGATTGAAAAGCTGTAGGCTATTCGTGTTCAGAAAACATACAAGCAGCTATCTCTGAGCCAAATTCCAGGGCAAGCGAGACAATCTTCAGATCCCATGCAGGAGATGCACCAGATCCTGGAAGGATCATCCAGGAAGCAGCATAGTCTTAGGGGGATTAACGTACCCCATCCACGGGATTTAACCCCGTTCTTTACAATGGAATGTTGCTTGTTGTAGATTGAAACAGATTAAGTTGAAACAGTAAACCTTATTGTACAAGAGAACCCTAACGAAGTGGAGTTTAGTGAATGCAGTGTCCGCCATGGAGGGGGTCTCAATGTAGGTGTTCCTTTTTGGTAAAATTATGCCGAGATCCTAGAGGGGCATCGAGTGAGGACAGAGGGGCATCAAGGATTTGGAGCCCAAAGAGGGACAAATCAGGGAAAATTGTCTTCTGTGGAATCCGACAAAATTTTGATTTTCACGCCAAGCAGCAGATCTGCACCTTGGATAGCAACAGCTGGTCATAGCAACCTATTCTCTATACAGGGAAAATCAGCTGGTTAAGGGGCTTTTTAGGCTGGGGGTAACGAATCCAGTAAGGAAGCATTCTGTGCAGACGTGGCCATCCCGTTTACTACGTGCATAATGACCTTCAGCGGTTTAATCGTTATTGTAATAAAGTTTCCATTTTAAGATCCGGAAATTCTTCCCTGCTCTTTAATGCTGCAAAATCTAGCAGCTGGTGTTCATTAGCATTTAGGCAGAGGCACTTGATATATTACCTGCCCCTGGTACAGAGGGCGGACGGATTCGGCCACCGCGTAGCCCCTGGCAAGCCGTGACGTGCCTGTATGTGGCAAATCATTTTAAGTGTCCTTACTTGCCGGCCTCTCTTTTTAAAAACATCAAATACCTTATTAAAATGTGTGTGAGAAAATAATAAAAATGTGTTTCTAGGGCATTATATCAATAAATGTAAAAATTGCACAGAGCCAAAATTTTGCTACTTCTGGTAATTTTACTTCTAACGATTGTTATAAAAATGTACAAAACTTACAAATCTAAAAATAATGTATACAGTGTATAACTGTATACCAGTCTAACGTCTGCTGGGGGTGAGGGTATCGCAGGGTTCTACAGCCCTAAAAGCCCCGATAATGTGTATAGAGACAGAGGTGGCTTTATAAATTAAACGGGGCAAATAAATTAAATTATTCTTCTAAATGACTTACTCATAATAATAGCTATTACTACATCACAAAGTCTCCATTAATAGTCAGTTAAGCCCCGTTCAGCCACACCTCGGACTACATTCCCTAAAACAAGGAGTCCCTCTTTGGCCATTTTAAATCTTGAGAGGTATGAGAGTGGGTTTTGGTAAGATCTCGCCATTGGAAGGAAGCATACTGCCCAAGTGTCTATGCTTAGTTTGGCCAGTCCTTTGTTTGCTCCTCCAATCTCTTTGTACCTCTTTCCAAGGGGCTCCCCAGAACTAGAGAACTGCCCATGGCTGGTGTACTGGAGGTCTCCTCCTCCTGCTCTTCATATAAACTGGGAAATGGCGGCGCTATCTGCGTATATGGGGATGGTTATGCTCTTGTATGCTGGGGCGGGGCAGAGAGTAGGTGGAGCCAGGGCGGGAACTCCCTGCACACACCCCTGAGGATCAGGCAGCGTAAGAAGCATCTATGATCTTGGATGTGACATATTTTAGATACATGTTAACAACATAGCTCTTAGTGATTTGTGTAATTCAACATTTGTTTTTACATTTTTTTTCTCTTTGGGTAATCAATTTATAGTTTAGAAATACATTTTGTTGGTATTCTGAATACATTTTATACCTCTCCCCAATTATATATTTTTATTTAAACACAACAGTTTTATAAAGTGTTGGGATTCCAGTTCTAATGAGGCAGAGAGAGCCCTGAATGCTCACCGGCCCCATTTTTTGGTTGCTGTCTCGCTGTGAAGTTTCTTAAAGCCTGCATAGGCTTTCCGACCGGCACATTTTACTCTATTCCTTGTAAATTCCGATTCTCCTTTGGGGACAATAAAATAGAATCTTGGAAGAACCGCATTGATTTTTTTTTTTTATTCTTTCTTATATTTTGATCTCCTCTCGCTTTTTACAGGAGGTCAGCCGCTTTAGTGACACACATTAAGTTAGCAAAGTCATAAAGTCAGCCTGGGATTAATGCAGGTCAGAAATCCAGTATTTCCTCTATGGGATTGAAACCCCCCCCCCTTCCTCTGACCTTATGTTGTCGCCTGGAAATATTCAGAGAAACTCTGCTCTCGACCACAATTATGAACAACTTTTTGGACTTCTAGGGGTGAATGTAACCTCTTTGGTGGTACTTGGATCTCCTCAAAAATCAGACCTCCTTAAAAATCTAAAAAAAATACTAAAATGAGATCGTTTCTTATGCTGCAATGTATCTAATAATACATAATACTTGCGATTGAATAGATGAGGAGCGTGGCTTGTCCCCATATTCCCGGTTGGGTTTTGATTACTTGTAAGTTGGAGACCCCGGTGTTCAGAAAGAGAGGGACCATAAGCAGTGCTTCTAGAATTAGGATATAATGCTAAATGGCTCTAATAAACATAAAAGAATGCAACCCTGTAACAACCTAGATGCCCCCCCCAGTAAAAACCTTTCTTGTCCCATGCAGGGACAACCAGACATACAAGGTTCTTTCCTATGCCACCACATTGGCCATAAAGCAAAAACAAGGACTAGTAAAACGAATATGTAGTCCCCAAACCGTACTGTCGTCCACCCTTAGAAACAATGTTGGGGATCAACGACGGGAAAGAAATCAATTTGTAGGGAGCAGCTCTGAACAAAAGGAGAGGAGAGAACGGTGTAAATTAAATACATCTTTCTACCAAGTTATTATATACATTTTTAAATTCATCTTAACACAATGAAGGCACTTTATAAGGTGATATTTTAATGCAAAGGTTTCACAACCTGTGGAGCTTTGGTTGGCATGGTGATAGCACCACTTTTACCACTTGGTACCAGAAGCACATTCGATCATTCATTCAGGTAAGGTATCAAACACTGAATGAATCCTCATTTGGCAGCCGACGTTTCCATAACAAAAGCCTTCCTTTGTGATCGATGATTTACATTCTGTTAAGAAAAACAGACTTCAGCTCCTAAATCGATCTGGACCCAGGGTGTTAGAAATAATCTTTTTAAGTAAAGGACATATTGAAAACAGGACATCTGGAAAGCATTTTTTGGAAGATTTTTTTCGCTCTCTTGCTCGATAAACCCCTTTTTCCTCTATGTGGGAGCCAAGAGGATTTTTCTCTAAAAGAGAAAAATATTGTTGAAACCAAGCTTTTAAATTTGGGGGGAAATTAAAAGATATTTAGAATTCGGCAGTGAGAGCTTCCATGGGATGCACTGAGAACATTTGAACAGGAAATTATTGAGGGTGAATGAAGACTCTGGAGAAAAGGTTCTAAGCACCGATGTTTAATTTTGGATGGAGTACAAATCTCCTTTTGTAAAATTGAAAAATTCCAATTTATATAACAAAAAAAAAAATATTTGATAAGAAACCCCCACTTGATTTACTTTTAATAAGGTAAAACATTGCGGCGATTAAACACTATAGAAATAAAATATAGGTAGAGATTGTATTTCTTGTTTTAATCACAGGACGTGTTTTGGGGCACACTGTCCTGAAAGAAAAAAAATAGAATGCATCAATTGTGACATCATCAGAGGCGGAGCAGACTGCATCTTTCTGTGGATCATATGTGATGATGTCACAACCGGAATGCTTCCATTGTGACGTCATGGCTAGGCAGACTGAATTATCCTGTGAAGTCTCTTCATATCTCATTCTGCTCAGGACTGGGCAGGCGATAGCATCGACTATAACCTCTCGTTATTGTTCGAGTTCAAAGCCAAACATGCTTAGTTCATGTTCTTCCATTGCTCTGCTGCTAATCCTTGTAGTGTGCGGCAGAGCGGTGGCTTTATCCTCAATTACCCCAGCAGACAACGCTTCATTTCCACCTAGTGAAGTCACCTGCGACTTACACTGCAGCTGCCACGATCGTGTGCTGTCCTGCGTGGGAAGCTCATCGTTTCACCTGCTGAAGATCCCGGTGGTCAGATCTCCTAACACCACCTTCAACGTCCTTGATTTCAGGAGCAACCGGATCTCTGCAATTGAGAAAGGCGCCTGGGTTTCGTACCCGTGGACCGAGACCTTGATACTGAGGCACAATCTGTTGGGACGAATCCACGCGGACGCATTTGAAGGACTTCAGCTATTGAGATTCCTGGATCTGTCCTGCAACAACATCAATGTGATCGAGCCGCGTGCGTTTGAGCCGGTCTCATTTCTGCGCCATCTGGATCTATCTGGCAATGGCATCAACCAGATCCAGAATGAGACCTTCCGCACATGGCACGGTCTGAAGTATCTGACTTATGTGGCGTTGGCACGGAATCCACTGGAAGAAGTGGACAGTAAATCTCTCTTCCACTTGAACTCCTTGGAACATCTGGATGCGAGTGCCACCACCATCCCATTCAAGGCTGTTGAAGATCTCATGATGATTCTGCCTCACTTGGAGAAAGCTGTGTTGCCTCTTCCGATCACGTGCTGCCTGTGCTTGGCAGAGATGGACATTGGGAAACTTAGTGAATCTCTGCAGGTACACTGTCTCAGCGTCTGCTATGCAAACACCTTCCGGTGCGGAGACGGTAAGCCACCATTTGAAGATCACGTGTTCGTGCGTTCCCTCAGAGAGCACAGGAGGCACTATACCAACACCCTGCGCATCGAGCCAGCGACGTCCTCCGGGACCTGCGAGGGCAGGGAGAGAGAGCACAGCGGAAGCCCCATAACACATCCCGCTAAACCTGGTGGGAAACTCGCTCTCGTCACAAGAGCCACCATTCTAACGATTTGTGCCTTTGTTACAACTTCGGTGGTCGGCGGAATCTGCACCAAGGAGCCTCAGGAGATAATAGGAATGGAGGAAGGGCGTGGAAGACAGACCGAGACAGACCAGTAAGGAATCGAGATCTCAATGGGGAAGAATAAAAGATCTCTTCTCAATCAACAACTATGAAGAAGAAAACTTCTCCTTTTAATAAACAGCTTTTGACAAATGTCAAAACCCCCCCAAAAACAGTAGCCAATTTTTTTTTCATATCTGGGTGTCAGGAGGTCCTGTTTTGTTTGCTCCAAACACAAACTTTCCCCCACAAAAATATCCAAGGTTCTCACTTTGTAGTTCCCTAAAACTTGCAATTTCAACTCCCCGTTTTCACGATCTGATATAATTTTTTTATATAAATAGCGCCATCATATTCAGTAGCGCTGGTTTAGGAGATCCGTAGTCTTGCAGGAGAATGGAAGTCCAGTTTGAGATCCATTTTTAAGTTGTGGCCCCTAAATAGCTTTTACAGACTACTTTAGGAAAAGAAATGCTTTTCATTGGAGTCTTTATAACACTTGTACATTCTTTTTCTTTCTGCTTTAATTGGTTACAAAATCGTTTTTTATAAAATAAGTTACCAAACCAGCCGACAGAATAAAAAAAAATAATAATCTGCGGCTTCTAGCACAGGATAATGGGATTTGCATTCCTATAACTACAGGAGAGCCACAGCCTTCCCTAAAACGGGTCGGTTTTTAGAGGCCACGCATTTATTCCGGTCAGTACAAGGTCAGCGTTAGAGATGCCGACAAGCAAACGGAAAAGCATTTTGACTTGAATTTTCCTGGCATTTTTTCCTGCTCTGTCTGGGCCAATCGGTTAAAAAACGCATTCAGTGTATAAAAAAAAAAAAAGTTAAAAAAACAAACTTTTTTATTTTTTCCCCTCTAGCTCTTTGTTGCCTGCCTGGTATTAATTTGTCTCACTTCTTACTACATAAATAAAAGGAAAAGAAAAATATAAAAAAGATCCATTAGGGCTTTGAAGTGGTCTTTATTCCCAGGACCGGCTGCCACGCGGATTCAAGGAAGGGGTTTGAAGAACCAGATTATTAGGCTGAGCCCGTCTGCAAAAGGCTGATGTTATCAGCTGCTGATGGGGATGTTTAAGTGTAACACGGCACTGTAGGCTCTGCACCAAACTGCCAAATATCAGAATATCTGGTCTCCTGTAACGTGCGAGCAGGGCCCTCTTTCCCTAATGTATGGCTTTCCCAGACTCTTTAAATGTATGGACTGTAAGAAGCTCTATGAGAATTGTTGGCGCTATTTAAATTTAAAAAAAAATATGCCGATTTTCCAAACGCGTGGTTGAAGAGGAAGGTCGGATTCATTTAGGTGCAAAAAGATGTGTCAAAAATGACGATCGTTAAATTATTAAATGACTCAAAATGTTTTCTAGGCCAGTGTAAGGATAATTACTGAGGGCCACCTTACACTTAGGTCCTTTTGAAAGACTAGTGACATTTTAGCAACCAAAGTTCTAACTCATTGTTTCAAGAGCTTTTTACTATCTAATGTTAGAACCTTTCCATCGAAAAGCAATTTTTTTTTTCCTGGGCCACGTTTCAAATTTCCCACTTTTTTCGAGCCAGTATATCTGGCTCGGATGAAGTTCATCCGGGTTCCGTGTTAATGGTTCCTCCACCGCTTGCCATCGACACTTATTATCTGTGAAAAGTGACAGCCAGTCTTTGGTGCTTTCAAATGTTGCCCCTTGGTTGTTGCCTCGCGTGTCTGGTAAAAGGCGGAGAGCGCAGGATGGCTAGCAGAAATTGCTTGGCTTTAAGACAAACGCTAGGGCTCTCGGAAGGCCGTCTACAAAGCACAGGAGATGAGATTAGCAGGATTTCCCAGTACTGGAGACGGGATTCATTTGATTTAACTTATTGAATTTAAGTAATTAACGCACAAATGGCACAAATTATATCGTGGTTAATCGTGGTTGATGCTCTAAAATAAGATGACCCAAGCCGTCGTAATGGGCATCACTTAGTGTTGATGTGGCTTGGTCACTGATGTCCCATGTGCGATAAGCAACAAAGGGCCCATACCTACCTTAGGGGTCCATGGCAGCTGTTGCCTGGCCCCCCGAACCCGCCAAAAGGCGCCAGTATCTGAAGATAGGATGTGCTAGGTGCATGGTAGTGGTCTATAGCGGCAGAAAAAAGACCACCAAACGCATCACACCACACTACTATGGATGGAGCGGCCCATGGAGCATGCACGACTGGGCTTGGGGGAACCCACTAGGGAGATTTGCCCCAAGCCCCAGTATGATTAAAGATGGCCCTGGCTAAGGGTATCCCAATCCAATATTTCTCTCCAGACCCCCCCCCCCCGTTTCCTATCATTCTCCTCTCCTTTCGTATCTTGGCCTCTCTTACGCTATCATAAACGCTGACTCCTCTCTCCCCACCACCCCCAAAGTCTCCATTTGTTTCTCATTGTGCTGCATTCCTGCATTGTTGCCTAACGAAGGTAAAAACTTAGCCGGAGCGGTTTTAAGTTACACAAACTCAGCAGACCCCCATTAAATTAATTCTAGACATCCTGTTGTCCTCTGGGACTTTGACGAATACATATATATTTTAAATTTCCATTTTAGTGAAACATAACTTTATGATAACTGGGAGTTGGGGAGCTGTTTAATATAAGCAAGTTTAATACTGTTTAGGAAAAAGATTACGAGAGGGGAAGGGGGGAGCAGAACAGAGCGGAGTTATTTAAAAAAAACAACATTATTTTATGTTTAACCCTTTGTTCAAATAAGTTTATGAAGAATGAATCTTTATTTTCTAGAGGGGAGTCATGTAGCATAAATATGTGCTAATAATTCACACACTGAATCAGACGTATGGGTTGAGATCATTGGTTTATTTTAAAAATGGACACATTGTATACTATATAGCCTTACGTATACAATATACAGTCTTACATTATATATATATAATATAGGTCCAGCCGCCCCTCCACGGTCCCTTTCCTGAAAGCATTGACTTTAAGACGTCGTGTGTCAGGATATGATGTCATATCCCCGCGTACCGTGTAAAGACTGCAGTCTGCACTGAGCCAGCACAACGTCGTGTAAATAGGCCGGTTGGGGTGGTCAAAGATCTCTCATTCAACAGCCCAATAGTGCAGCAGGACACTGGGGGGCATGATTGCCCAAGAGGACGATCCCCCCCCCCCCAGGACTGCAACCCCCTAGACCTGCCTAACTGGCCTAGACCTGGATACAGCACTGCATACAATGTAACTTTACATATACAGTTTTACTTTTCATATACAACGTAACTACAAATAGAATGTCACTTTAAATAAGATAATAAGTAAATAGTTTGAAGAGATACATTTCACGTTCTGAACAGAATGCGAACACAAGGAAGGATGAATCAGCCGTGCGGTTTGCTGGCAGTACTTCTGCCACGCCACCAAAATGTACTCTTTCTTTGAAATGTAGTATTTTTTTCATAAGTCTGGTCGGCTAGCGACGTGCATACCCAGTTTTCCACCTTCTTTGCACATTTAAGCAAGATATCATTATTCCACAATGAGGGCAAGTGGAAAATTTCAACATTTTGGACTCACCATGGCAACACATTTAAGCTAAGTAAAAATGTCAGCTCTGGCCAGAGGACCTTTATAACAGCCCCTTCCTTCTTAGATGATTAGCAGGAGTCCTTTGATCGTGGGCAGATTTACAGAGGTGCATCAGTCCTGCGCAGCTGGGTGCCTTCTGCTCGGTGGGTTAAGGAGGTGCCAGTGACAATAAGGATAAGCGTCTCGACCGAGTGCGCCCCCCCTCCCCACCACTGCTATACACCCCAGGCTCCCCTGTGTATTTTCCCAACCCTTCTTTAACCTTAGTGACTTCAACTAAACACAACCAGCATTTCTTCCATTTCATTTAATCATTTTATATTACATTAGATGGAGGATAGATCTCAGTTGGACAATAACAGACCAAACGTAACAATTTGATGCACATGGGTACACGTGGTTGGGTAACTTGAGAACAAGAAGTCTTTAAATGATTTCCAAAGGGATATGCAATAGGAGATTGCCAGGTATTTCTGCGGGTATACAGACATATATTACAAGGATTCATTCATGAACGTGGAATGCGTTCTGTTAGTGTGACAGTTCGGTTAAAAAGTTGCTCCTCCTTCCTCGCGTATAAAACAAGGGATCCCCATAACGTGGACCATGGTTTATTCGCCATAAAGACACAAGGTCATCCGGTCAACTAGTCATCATTCAAGGGCAAATCAAGGTTTCCTTTGAGTTGGCTTCTAAGATGCGAGAGTAACGTAGCTTTTTGTAGGGACTTTTCTGTGGACGTTCTGGCT
The DNA here is from genome assembly GCA_029215755.1 of Spea hammondii. Classification (NCBI taxonomy): domain Eukaryota; kingdom Metazoa; phylum Chordata; class Amphibia; order Anura; family Pelobatidae; genus Spea; species Spea hammondii. The sequence goes on along the minus strand of JARDYJ010000012.1, from coordinate 28,199,896 downwards.
TTTAGAGTTCTTTCTGATTTCCAACCTAAACAAGCATTAGGTCACCAGTTTAGGCGTACGGCAATTTCATCACTTCTTATGAGAGCTCTTGATTTCTAAAGCTTCTGTTTGTTTTTCTGTGTGTCCATCATCGCTCCCCTGCCCCTAATCTTAATTTTTTTCCTGGTGGCCGCTCCCACTCGCTCCATTAACAATAGATCTGTTTATTAATTGACTTCCTGGGACTTGATTAAAAGCCTTGTTCCTCGGGTCATTGTGTCCGTGGGAGTGCAGGCTCACGTATGGATTTCTGCTTCGCGAGATAGTCTTTCTGTATGGCATGCTGAACCAGTGTTGGGCTTGTGCCCGGGCATTCTGTCCTTGCCAATTTGTATCTTAGACCCTTTAAGAACTGGGTGGTCCTTTCTAGGAAACCAGTTTCACTTCGGAGATAAGTGGGGAATGCGTCTGTGAACCAGGGGTGACCTTAATGGTGGCTCATAAAACAAACACTGTGTGTTTGGTTGGGTTTCTCGCCTAAATGTTCTCTGAGAGGTTCTCCTGCCATCCTGTCCATTCTCGTACCACCAGCAACATCTAAAGTCTCGCTCGTCTGAGAATAGGGTCCTTCCTGCTTCAATCCTTACAGTATATGTCTTTCCCGTTTTAGATATTTAGACAGCTGCGTATTAGCCATTTATATGTGTTCGAGCTCTGTTATCACTGGTATCGAGCCAATCTAATAGACCAACACCCTGACTCCTTACTACCTGTGGTAAATCATAGAATGGCTCAGTCTTACTCACACAGTCGGCGGCTATGACTAATGAAAGTTTATGTAGGAACAGGCTTATATATATATATATTACAGGGGGTTATATTACTGTATAGAGCCCTGTGGGGGTTATATTACTAAATAGAGCGCTGGGGGTTATATTACTGTATAGAGCGCTGGGGGTTATATTACTGTATACAGCGCTGGGGTTATATTACTGTATACAGCGCTGGGGGGTTATATTACTGTATAGAGCGCTGGGGGGGTTATATTACTGTATACAGCGCTGGGGGGGTTATATTACTGTATAGAGCGCTGGGGGGTTATATTACTGTATAGAGCGCTGGGGGTTATATTACTGTATACAGCGCTGGGGGGTTATATTACTGTATACAGCGCTGGGGGTTATATTACTGTATAGAGCGCTGGGGGGGTTATATTACTGTATACAGCGCTGGGGGGTTATATAACTGTATAGAGCGCTGGGGGGGTTATATTACTATATAGAGCGCTGGGGGTTATATTACTGTATAGAGTGCTGGGGGGTTATATTACTGTATACAGCGCTGGGGGGTTATATTACTGTATGCAGCGCTGGGGGGGTTATATTACTGTATAGAGCGCTGGGGGGTTATATTACTGTATACAGTGCTGGGGGGTTATATTACTGTATACAGCGCTGGGGGGTTATATTACTGTATACAGTGCTGGGGGGTTATATTACTGCATAGAGCGCTGGGGGGTTATATTACTGTATACAGCGCTGGGGGGTTATATTACTGTATAGAGCGCTGGGGGGTTATATTACTGTATACAGCGCTGGGGGGTTATATTACTGCATAGAGCGCTTGGGGGTTATATTACTGTATACAGCGCTGGGGGGTTATATTACTGTATAGAGCGCTGGGGGGTTATAGTACTGTATACAGCGCTGGGGGGTTATATTACTGTATAGAGCGCTGGGGGGGTTATATTACTGTATAGAGCGCTGGGAGTTATATTACTGTATAGAGTGCTGGGGGGTTATATTACTGTATGCAGCGCTGGGGGGTTATATTACTGTATACAGCGCTGGGGGGGTTATATTACTGTATAGAGCGCTGGGGGGTTATATTACTGTATAGAGCGCTGGGGGGGTTATATTACTGTATAGAGCGCTGGGGGGTTATATTACTGTATAGAGCGCTGGGGGGGTTATATTACTGTATACAGCGCTGGGGGGTTATATTACTGTATAGAGCGCTGGGGGGTTATATTACTGTATAGAGCGCTGGGGGTTATATTACTGTATACAGCGCTGGGGGTTATATTACTGTATACAGCGCTGGGGGGGTTATATTACTGTATACAGCGCTGGGGGTTATATTACTGTATAGAGCGCTGGGGGGTTATATTACTGCATAGAGCGCTGGGGGGTTATATTACTGTATACAGCGCTGGGGGGTTATATTACTGTATAGAGCGCTGGGGGGGTTATATTACGGTATAGAGTGCTGGGGGGTTATATTACTGTATGCAGCGCTGGGGGTTATATTACTGTATAGAGCGCTGGGGGGTTATAGTACTGTATACAGCGCTGGGGGGTTATATTACTGTATAGAGTGCTGGGGGGGTTATATTACTGTATAGCGCGCTGGGGGTTAAATTACTGTATAGAGCGCTGGGGGGGTTATATTACTGTATAGAGCACTGGGGGTTATATTACTGTATGCAGCGCTGGGGTTATATTACTGTATAGAGCACTGGGGTTATATTACTGTATAGAGCGCTGGGGGGTTATATTACTGTATACAGTGCTGGGGGGTTATATTACTGTATAGAGCGCTGGGGGTTATATTACTGTATACAGTGCTGGGGGTTTATATTACTGTATACAGCGCTGGGGGTTATATTACTGTATACAGCGCTGGGGGGTTATATTACTGTATACAGCGCAGGGGGTTATATTACTGTATAGAGCGCTGGGGGGTTATATTACTGTATAGAGCGCTGGGGGGTTATATTACTGTATACAGCGCTGGGGGTTATATTACTGTATACAGTGCTGGGGGTTTATATTACTGTATACAGCGCTGGGGGTTATATTACTGTATACAGCGCTGGGGGGTTATATTACTGTATACAGCGCTGGGCGTTATTACTGTATAGAGTGCTGGGGGGTTATATTACTGTATACAGCGCTGGGGGTTATTACTGTATACAGTGCTGGGGGTTATATTACTGTATAGAGCGCTGGGGGTTATATTACTGTATACAGCGCTGGGGGGTTATATTACTGTATAGAGCGCTGGGGGGTTATATTACTGTATACAGCGCTGGGGGTTATATTACTGTATACAGCGCTGGGGGGTTATATTACTGTATAGAGTGCTGGGGGGTTATATTACTGTATACAGCGCTGGGGGGTTATATTACTGTATAGAGCGCTGGGGGTTATATTACTGTATACAGCGCTGGGGGGTTATATTACTGTATACAGCGCTGGGGGTTATATTACTGTATACAGCGCTGGGGGGTTATATTACTGTATAGAGTGCTGGGGGGTTATATTACTGTATACAGCGCTGGGGGTTATTACTGTATACAGTGCTGGGGGTTATATTACTGTATAGAGCGCTGGGGGTTATATTACTGTATACAGCGCTGGGGGGTTATATTACTGTATGCAGCGCTGGGGGGTTATATTACTGTATACAGCGCTGGGGGTTATATTACTGTATACAGCGCTGGGGGGTTATATTACTGTATAGAGTGCTGGGGGGTTATATTACTGTATACAGCGCTGGGGGTTATATTACTGTATAGAGTGCTGGGGGTTTATATTACTGTATGCAGCGCTGGGGGTTATATTACTGTATAGAGCGCTGGGGGGGTTATATTACTGCATAGAGCGTTGGGGGTTATATTACTGCATAGAGCGCTGGGGGTTATTACTGTATACAGCGCTGGGGGGTTATATTACTGTATACAGTGCTGGGGGGTTATATTACTGTATACAGCGCTGGGGGTTATATTACTGTATACAGCGCTGGGGGGTTATATTACTGTATAGAGTGCTGGGGGGTTATATTACTGTATACAGCGCTGGGGGTTATTACTGTATACAGTGCTGGGGGTTATATTACTGTATACAGCGCTGGGGGTTATTACTGTATACAGTGCTGGGGGTTATATTACTGTATAGAGCGCTGGGGGTTATATTACTGTATACAGCGCTGGGGGGTTATATTACTGTATGCAGCGCTGGGGGGTTATATTACTGTATACAGCGCTGGGGGTTATATTACTGTATACAGCGCTGGGGGGTTATATTACTGTATAGAGTGCTGGGGGGTTATATTACTGTATACAGCGCTGGGGGTTATATTACTGTATACAGCGCTGGGGGTTATATTACTGTATACAGCGCTGGGGGGTTATATTACTGTATACAGCGCTGGGGGTTATATTACTGTATACAGCGCTGGGGGGTTATATTACTGTATAGAGTGCTGGGGGGTTATATTACTGTATACAGCGCTGGGGGTTATTACTGTATACAGTGCTGGGGGTTATATTACTGTATAGAGTGCTGGGGGGTTATATTACTGTATACAGCGCTGGGGTTATATTACTGTATACAGCGCTGGGGGTTATATTACTGTATACAGCGCTGGGGGTTATATTACTGTATGCAGCGCTGGGGGTTATATTACTGCATAGAGCGCTGGGGGGTTATATTACTGTATAGAGCGCTGGGGGTTATATTACTGTATACAGCGCTGGGGGGTTATATTACTGTATACAGCGCTGGGGGTTATATTACTGTATACAGCGCTGGGGGTTATTACTGTATACAGCGCTGGGGGATTATATTACTGTATAGAGCGCTGGGGGGTTATATTACTGCATAGAGCGCTGGGGGATTATATTACTGTATAGAGCGCTGGGGGGTTATATTACTGTATACAGCGCTGGGGGTTATATTACTGTATACAGCGCTGGGGGTTATATTACTGTATACAGCGCTGGGGGGTTATATTACTGTATACAGCGCTGGGGGTTATATTACTGTATACAGCGCTGGGGGGTTATATTACTGTATAGAGTGCTGGGGGGTTATATTACTGCATAGAGCGCTGGGGGATTATATTACTGTATAGAGCGCTGGGGGGTTATATTACTGCATAGAGCGCTGGGGGATTATATTACTGTATAGAGCGCTGGGGGGTTATATTACTGTATACAGCGCTGGGGGGTTATATTACTGTATACAGCGCTGGGGGGTTATATTACTGTATACAGCGCTGGGGGGTTATATTACTGTATACAGCGCTGGGGGGTTATATTACTGTATAGAGTGCTGGGGGGTTATATTACTGCATAGAGCGCTGGGGGGTTATATTACTGTATAGAGCGCTGGGGGGTTATATTACTGCATAGAGCGCTGGGGGATTATATTACTGTATAGAGCGCTGGGGGGTTATATTACTGTATACAGCGCTGGGGGGTTATATTACTGTATACAGCGCTGGGGGTTATATTACTGTATACAGCGCTGGGGGGTTATGGTGAAGCAGATGATAATTTTCGGACACGTTCAGGCTGTAGAGCTGACTGTGGCTGTATGTGGCATGTGAGGCAGGTCTCTCTGTATAACATCCATGATGTGTTGATGTGGCCATATATGCCACGCCTGTAGCACTAAGCAAATGTCTGCAGATTATTTAGCCAAGAGAAAGTGAATGCCGTTACATCACCGTTCTCCAGGACAAAGCCTCGGATTCCCAGGGGCCAAAAATGTAAAATTAAGCTAGGAGGGAAATATTAAGATTTCTTTTTTTCACAGCTTCCAGGAGTAGAACCTCTCGGGATTCCTAAAAAACGATTTGTATGAATTATTTGGATGGACCAGTGAAATGAATATTTGGTTCATCGTTTGGTTGTGGATATTAATTCTATGGGATTATGCATACAAAAGTGATTCTATTGGTCCATTCTATTGGTTGCTATGGTAACTTTTCAAAGTTTGCAACAGAATCCTTTTTATAGAACCCATATCAGGGAATATATTTTTGTTCTGTCTCAAACACAGCGACTTTCAAGCCTTAGCAGGAATGCAATTCCCACTATCCCCAGTGATGTCTTTCTTTGCAGTTAGGCAAACATCCGGACAGTGGAAATTGACATCTGATAAGGATAGTAGGGATCGGCAAGCTTACTCGGGATAACAAAAAAGCAACAGAAGCTGGTTGAGGATGATGGGCAATGTAGTCCATATACAGGCAGTAACCTGTAGCTTGTAAGTTCTGCAATGGCCATAGATCACCAGTGGCTTACTGGGAATTCTAGGAAATAACGCCCAATGGCAGATGGAGATGACAAATAATTACAACTCATATAGAGTTGAAATATCTGGGGAAAAAACAGGAATATTTATCACCAAAAATCTGCTAACTTTCCGTGCACAGCGTGGAGCTGAGCCTGTTCTGCGGCTCACATGTTGGAAATTGTTAAGTCCTCCCAAAAAACCATCATAAGCCGAGATCTCTGAAGACATTCCTTGCGAGGGTGAAACTTCTGTAGACACAGACTTTAACACGCTGAGAATCTGGCCATGTTTACTGCGCAGAAAACGTTAACCCTACAAAGATTTCCATACAAAGATTATGCACTGATATGAACAATACATCGTCCGTACATCATCTTAAATAACCTTAAATACTGGCCACAGATGCGCATGAACAGTCGTTGCCTGTCGTATTGCTTCCTGTATTATTAGGATTGCACATGACGTGGAGCAAGAAGGTGACCCTCGGGGTGCAGCCTATTCCTAAAGCCACGGGTATTTGTGGACAGCAGTAAGTAACAATGTATCCACGTTCCGAAATCAGAAGCCCTGGAGCTTTGAACTCCCCCAGCCCCATATAGTCCCGTTATCCTGGAACATAAAAAGAAATCGTAGGGAGTAAATGTTCCTCTGTGCAATATATTCCCGTGACACCGCCGTGTAGATCATTTTTATTGCCCCGCGTGGCAGTTAGGCCTTTCTATGATTTCCCATTTCATTAACTCAGGAAGGAAACCTTTGGCCCGCGTTTAAATGAAAGGTCTGCGCAAGGTTTCCGGGGCTGCTGGGGATTATGACTTGCTTTGTGGAAGCTGAATGCGTCTTAATGGCTGCAGTGGTCAAGAAGGCGGCAAGGTCGCTCTGTAACATTAGGGACGCACAACAAGGAGTACAACGTTTTCTAGACGCCCTCGGATCAGGGTCCGTGGATGGGAGGTCACCTGGCTGTTTATAGTCTGTATGATTGCATTAATGAAGCTTTGGTCATCACATTGGACACTTGGATTTATTCACATTGAATCCCATCGCCCGATCGGAAAAATGACTTCTCTGCTAGGATAATAAGACCGCTGTCCATGTAAACTCCTAAACGATGTTTGTTTTGCCAGCACGCGGCGAGAGAACATATTCTTTTTATTATCTAAACCTGGAATGAGCAGACTGATCCGTTTTTGCATGCGACGTAAAAAAAATCAAATACAGCTGACGCATGGATCAATTTAAGCAAGGTCATGCCAGGCATAGACTGGAAAGGGCTGTTCTTAAAGGACCTAAGTCAGGCGTACGGTTACCAGGATGTTAATGTATATTATATCGTACAGACTCCACCAAAACCTGATGTTTCACTCGTTGTTTTCTGCTGTCTCCTTTTAGATGTCCTCTCGGTACGTAAAACCCAATCTGTCATAAAGCAAACTCCTGTTCACATCTTGGATTCTGTGCCTCTTCACCTTGCTTTTTTTATTCCACATACTTCCCCCATTCTCGATCTTCTTCCATTTTATTCCTCCCCATTCCCACTTGCATCAAGTCTTCCTTGTTGAATGAACTGCCACATCCCACTTTCCTCCAACAAGCATTGGCAGAAAATACACCCCTGAAGCTTGGCATTGGTCCTTATTTATAACTTTATGACCAAAGAACTCCTCTTGCTAAACACTGTTACTCCTCTTTGACACCCCATAACTGTTTAGTATTCTCATAGCTGAGAACTCAGCCCAGCAAAGCCACAAAAGACAGTCGGACGTAGAAGAATAACCGAGGCCGTGCTAAGAACACAGAGAGGACGGGATTAAGGATCAGAATGTTGAGATCGGGGAGACATTCTTTATGGTTCCGTTACGTCTTCTGGACCGGCTCTGGTGTGCTAGGCATTGACCACGCCGGCTTACAGCACATGTTGGTTATTTCATTGTGCGACCAAAATGTTTGTCAGCGTATAGGTTCTAGCTTCTGAAGAAGGGACCTCTGTGTCTCGATAGCACGTATAACGCCTGCCCTATGGATGTCGGTTTTTTAGAAGGCGTCACAAACTTCACAATTTGTATCCTGCTTCTAAAAAAGAACGTTTTGCTTGAAGGCGTGTTTTTCAGTTTACAGATGAGCGCCAGATATGTTTCATCCCCTTTGTTCCCGAGTATGAACAATGCGGACACAGCGTGAAACTTGTGTTTACAACACGCAACGGCGGAAGCCAATAACGTTCATCTTTAGATTTCTAATTGGAATCATAATTTTGTTGCTGTCCATGTCGGTGCATGATGGGCGTTCAACGTTATTTTTAAACTCGCATAAAGACGGGTTGTGATTACCAACCACGTGTCCGAGAGGCATAACTGCTTACACATGTTATCAAACATACTAACAATGTCAGCTCAACTCCGATGACCCGAAAATTCAATGAAGGAGAACAGCAAGGATGTCAAGGCGTATCGGATGAACGCTTTCATTTACATCCCCAAAGGCGTAACTCGTATTTCAGATAACAGAGACTCCGCTCCAATACCGTTGTTGGGAAAGAAAACCCAATGCTATAAGAACCCAGAACTGTTCTTTTGTTATTATTTTAAGTGGGAATTAGCATAAATAATCAACGCTGTAATAGTTTGTCCCTTTTTTTTTTTTTCGCTTCGGAGATATTTAGTTTAAATGCCAATTTCATTGAAACTGGGACTGGTGGCAGCCTGTGGCAGAGCCAGCATTACATAATCAAAACGCTAATTCTCTTCAGTGTAATCAATACTTTTATTTTGTAAATATACTAATATGGGCTTAATTTTTCTATTTGTCGGCCGAGCACGTCGGAGATAAAGGCTTTTCACCCCAATAAAATGGAAATATGACAAAATCAAAATGTAAATAGGTGGTGCATATATCCCATCTGTTTTCAGTTGTAGCTTAATATAGCAGATGAACTCCTTTTACCTTTTTTCATGGAATTTTGACACAAACCTTAATTCCCTTACAGTCCAAGCCATGGGGACCTCTGATGGAAATCCCAACATATTGCACACATTTATACACCATGTTTACAGCCGAAGGATACAAATCTGGATTTCTACTTAGTAATCGTATTCCAAAAAGAAAACCAGAGATAACATTAAACCAGATGGGACCGACATTGATCCTGACGTATTACCAGACTGCATGTGACAAGCAAGGATTCGTAGCCTTTTTTATGAGAATTTAATGAAAAATATAATCGCAGCACCCGCTGTCTGCTATCCGCATGGTGCCTGAAATTCCCACCTCACATCCAGCTTCAAGACTTTCTACCAACGCTGATAATCCTATACTGGAAAGGAGAGCCAAGGAGTAACCAGGGAAGCTTGTGAAACGCATGGGGGGGGGGGATTAGGGAGCAAGTCTCCAGACCGAGGTGGATTTAGCCGGCAGACAATGATGGCTACCTAGACAATATCTCGTGGAACAGAATCTTTGTTTTCTTAATATTAGTATCAGAAACAGGACTTTTTAAATATAAATTACGCATAAATGTTTAAGGATTTAAAATATTAATGAATAATTAAATAGTTTATATTGGTAAATGCTATTGCTACATAATATGCTACAACCTTCAGAGGTCCACTTTCTCCAGCACCTACCGAAAAAATCCATTTTGACAAAGGTGAACACTGCAGATTTTGTATCTCTGAGGTCCCCTTGTTTTTCAGTCTGGAAAGCAGCGTATTCAAAGCTGAAGGACCTCGCCGCGGATTTTACACCCAGCTGCTTCCCATTCCGGCAAGCCAACAATCAGCCGTTTGTGGTCAAAAACGTTCTCGTACATTGAAGCACATGCCTAAAACATGCCGTGAGAATAGAGGAAGGTTCCTCGGCTTCTCTGGTTTATGAGGCAAACCATATAATAAAAACCGTAACATGTTAACTGGCCACAAGGAATCAACAACGGCAAAACCTTACAAGAAAATAAGCGTTTCCACCACTTCATCCTCTCTGTTCTGTCACTCCTGCCATGGCCAAGAAAAAACATCATGTCTGTGTTTTGATGCGTCGTTAGTTGTGGTATCTAGATAAACGAGGAGCAAGATTTACACTACTGAAATTTTTATCGACTCGGAATTCTTGCGCGGAGGCAGCCATCTTGTCTCTCTAAGACACGCCCCTCTTCTTAGGTGCTGCTTGTTTTTCTTGGTTCTTTTTTAGTGTGTTGTTTTAAGAAATATGGTTATGAACAAAAGGAGGGGGCGATTTTCTTTCTAGCAAATTAGAGATGTGTGAGCTAGGGAGTGTTGGAGAGATATTTATTATTGGACAAGGGAGCAATGTGAAATAAACACTGGATTTAGTGCGTCATTAACTCATTAAAGAGAGCCTTCCCATTGAACCATGAACGCCATTAACGAGGGGCAACACCTTTGACTATTTGAGATGTAGAAGCTTTGTTAATATTTATATAGCACCATCATATTCTGCGGCGCTGTACATATGTACGTTTGTGAAAGACAGTTAGTGTCTGTACGGCCAATTGAACGGGGTAAGAATGTAATGTAAGCCTCGTGCGGTTTCTCCGTGACTTCCCAGCACCGAAGAGGTTACGTGAAAGTAAGACGTGGAAATTCCAGTCCTCCGCGATGTTGTCTGTGTTTATACAATCTATCATCTTGGTATTATTACATTTCATCCTATACGGCTGTTCTTAATTCGTTCCATTTGCTGGAAAGCCAAGTTCCTAACGAGATAAGATTATGCAGGAGACTTTTTGTTGTCGTTGCGCCTTCAACAATGGAAAGGCAGAGACTGTTGAAGTTATTACCGATGAACACGAGACATGCCGAATCAATTAGCGTGCGCGCTGAGACCGGCCCTCGCATCGGCGTTTGGATCATGAATGCAAGCGAAGCAATGACCTTAGAATGATGAGGAGGCAGAGAATGGAAGCCTTTAACCCCCTGAGCACCAAGGATCTCCTGTGCACAACGCACTGGATCTTATTGATCAAATTAGGGGCGGCCACTTGTCTGATTGTGGGTCCGACACGGTATGTTCAGCGATTGCCACGTTGCTTAAAGGGATAATACTTGTGATGTCCTGCGACCCTGCAGAACCTCCCATAACCATCGGCCCCTATCCTCCTGTCAGGGCCGGACTGGGGACACCGAGGTGGCCGTGGCACATTAGGCCAGCGGCCGACTAATGACGTAACCATGTCTGTTGGTGGAGGTCTAATGAGACACGCATGGAGAGAGCGCCCATTGATTTGAACAGGAACACTTTCCTGCGGCTGCAGCCAATCAGCTCTGCCCATCCTGACACTTTCTGCATACACGCCTCTTTTTTTACAATAAAATAGTGTTATTTTTGTTACCCTTATACAAAGTCGTCGTATTTTTTAGATAGCAGTTAAATGGTCGCGCATGCTTCTACCTCCCGAATCGTGGAGAATCGAGGGCTATGTCTGCCCTAAAGGGAAAAGCAATTTCCTGATAGATAATCCCGTGCAAGACAGCAAACACAACCTACCTGGAAAAACGTCAGCCTCAGGTATCTAAACCAGAACTAGTAATGAACACAGAAAGAAGGCTTTTCACGGGGATGTAGAAAAGTTATTGCATTTTTGCAATTTTTTATTTTTTTTTGTAGGTTTTGCCGTTTTTGGCTGGTTTGCCGGGAACGCTGCCACGATTACATTTATATGTATTTTTTATAGTTCTTTATTGCAATGAATCTATCCTGGGAGAATTCTGCCAGCGACGCGTCTAGGTTTCTCCGTGATTAACTGACTTGTAGATGGCCGAGCGTGGAATGCTGGACCAGCAACTAATAAAAAGCGAGCGAACGCCAGCATCGATCTTCATTATTAACACATAAATTACATGGGATAAGGTGTAGGTAACCGGGCGAAAGACGTTTGCTTCTATTGCTGGCGTAAAATACGGGGCGCGCATGCTAACCGTAGATGAGATTGCTTGGAGATCATCGCGAGGAATGTTAACGCTTTGACTCTGCAGTCCCGCTTGTCAGTACGTTGGCGATAATGGGGTGAGATATGAGAAAAAGCAGACACGAGGCTTTATCACCCCGGCGATGTGGAATTGGCAGGAGTTCAGGTACCAGATCTAGGGGTTCTGCCGTATGGATTTCATAGGCGGCTGCCCGGACTAACACAAACTTAATGAAGCGGATTGATCATCGCTAATGTGTTTTGAACGTGTCCGGGCTTCACTTCATCTAACTCAACTTCTGTTACGAATCACCTCTAACCTGCTGAACAATGGAAAGATTCCACTCTGTATATAATTACACCCAGGCAGACGCAGCTACGTTGGATAGGGGGTTATTGTGACATTATTGCAAAGGAGGAGAAATGTTAGAAGAAGAAGAAGCCATAATCTAAAACGAGAGGGTCGGAGGCTTAAATGGAATATAGGAAAGTTTTACTGAGAGGGTGGTAGATAAGTGGAACAGCCTCCAAGCAGAAGTGGTAGGGGCTAATACAGTGAGGGAATGTAAACACGCATGGGATAGACATACGGATCCTAAATCTAAGACGAGACCAACAAGCGACTAGACGGGCAACCAGATGGGCCGGAAGATTCTATGTTGCTGTGTCATGTGACACTTTTAACGTGGGCATCTAATGCATCAAACGTTACATGGTCACAAGACCCTGTTGAAAAAGTAATGGCACGGAAGCAGATTAACCCTTTTAAAACACATGGCAACGTTGCCTATAAGGGGTAAAAATCCTTCATGTTTGGTTGCACCAGGAATAAAAAAAATGGAGTGTTTGGGGCACATTTTTTCCCTGAAAAACCACAGCAAATAAACGTAAAATATTTCTCAATAAAAATGCGAGTCCAACAGTGAAAAGTTATAACGTATGACTTTCATTTATCACGGGTGACTCAGTAGAGTTCTCATCGCAGGATTATCTTTTTATTGCATGATATGTTCTTTTCAGCCTAGAAAGACAAGTTCTGGAGCCTTGAAGACAGAGGAGACCTCCTAGCACGTTATGGAAGGAGATGTTCTGTTATTTCTGAGCCCCACCGGGCTGTTCCTTTTTAGGGTTCTGGCCACGGAATGTTTTTTTCCAGATTTAATTAGAGAAAGAGTACTTCTGCGGAGTTAATTAGTGCTGAGCGCGGTGTCACCGGAGTGGATGAGTGCTAGACCCTTGGCTGTTAGGGGTTAAGCCCGTCCTGCTTGGCATGGAAAGCCTCAGGGTAGCATTTTGTAAGCGCAGCAGCCCTCTCCCTCAGAGTCCGGCTCTCGCTCAGCTCCAGATGTTGGAATAAATAATACAAGCAAGAGAGGGGCCACCTACATCAGGCTTAAGGAAACATTTAAAGCTTTGTGGGGGGAAAAAGAACAGCATCGACTTATAAAAAATAATAATAAAATATCACACTGAAGTCACGCCGAAAACCTTCCCACTCACACACATCCACGTGCAAATACCGTGACGATACCGTATGCTGTGGAGACACTCGATAATATTCCATGCGCGTACATAAACCATTTTATTAAAATCTCAAGGAACCCCCCCTACACACCGCTTCAGAATTTCTATGAAGCCCCCATTATATTACACAGACGCATGTAAATAATGTGCCGATACATTATATCGCAGAGGGACAGAGGGATATATTCCACACAGACCCGTACTGACATATTGTTTCATGCTATGAGAATCGGGTGCCGGGATTATGTGTTTAGAGGGATGAGGTCACTGGTTTACCTCATAGGATCCAGGATCTTTTTAGTCTTTGAACACCCAAGGACAGGCAAAGAGAGATCCTCTTTTGACGGGAACACACATCCCCTGGCATACCCACCAGATCACCAGGCACAGAGGGCCGCCTGGAGACTCAGGGTCTGCTCATAGAAGGTCCAAGAAGGTGGAGGAGCAGCTAAAGCGATTGGAGAACTTGCAACAAACTATGCGTGGGAAACAGTTTGGTGCGGTTTCTGGGGCAGTATCGGTTGGGTAGTGTCTTCTAATTTGTGACCCACTCAATAAAAATGTAAGGACCCCCTTTAGGAACATGGCTCACCACTTCCATCCTATCAGTGGTTGAAAACTGGCATGGACTCAGGTGATAAAACCATCTTTCCAAGAATAATCTAAACGAAGCCAAGCTCAGACTAAATGCTTGTAATAATATTAAATGTACACGGTAACCGTGTGCCCAAAACACAGACAAAGGGGAAGATGATTCACGCTTCCAGCTCACCTCTGCCTCGCTTAACAATGGAGGTGTCGCTCACACTTTGGATCTGTTGTCAACGTTTGGAAAAGGTCAATGTAACAAAGCTGGTAGGAAATGAAAGGACGGGACTTCTTCTGCACCTGTAAATCCTTGTTACAAAAGAGGCCGCTGCTCCCTACACTGTTTTTGGCATTGGAAGTTGTTACAGGGTCACCGTACCCAAGGCTGGGTCCCCCTGTTTGAGGGCTGAGGAATCACCAGTCAGTCCCTCATACGGATCGCACTCAGCTATCCCCGGATCATCCAGACCACCATTCGTAGTAAACCAAGAAGAACTCTCTTTATTACAAACACACAGAACTTATATACAATCTCAATGCAATGTGTACCGAACCCAACCCCCAATCCCATCAGCCACATCCCATCACAAATCCCATCAGTATACAGGGGATGTATCAGGTGAGGGGATTACAGAATACAATGGGTTCCCCCACCTGTGTTATCCCCCCTGTAGTGCGGGTGCCGTCTGGGCAGACAGGGCTGTGCTGGCTGATTAAGAGCCCCAGCCAGATTATAGGATCGTCTCTTTGAAGGCTGGGGCTGAATCCACATCAGTCTCTGGGCCGGTTACACAATAAACACAATATAATATATTACCGGGTCACAGTATACAGAACCGGACACAAAAGTGCTCCGTGACCCGGCTAAACTTCATATGACACATGAGCCAGCTAGCCTGGCCCTGTCACAGAAGTATTCTGGGTTTTATTAACCCCAGAAAGCTTCTATTAAAGGTAGCTTGCAGTGTAATTTGGAATGTTAGTGATACAGAGTAGCAAGTGAGTTAAGTGTGTGTCTCTTTTGTGATAAACCTCCATGTTTGTGAGCGCCGTCCGTTACACACTAGTAAGACAGTTGAGGTGCCAAGGCCAACCAAAAGGAATCAGCTTTAACCAAGCAACTTGCAACTAAAATTTGGGTGAACCCGACTACTAGTTCAAGTTGATTTGCAATGAAAAGCACATATTCAAGGAAAGTCAAGTTAACAAAGGAGCTCCATCTCGGCAAAACCAAATCACCTTCTCTGGAGGAGTCAGACGTCGGACTCTGCTGTTGTAGTCTTTTGTGATCTAGTGCTTGCCACTCAACACACGTTGAGAGGAGTTGGACAATAAGGGGCTCGAAATGTCAAACTCATCAGAGCCCCAGTCAAGGAACCAGCCTTATCTTTTAGCAAATTGACCTGAGACAAGATCGCACCTTTTCCATCAACGGATAGAACCTGGACTGTGATAGGATTCTACGTAGAGAATGCCCTCTTAAACTGATCGCCTACGTGTTCTACTACCACTCATCCTGGCTGGATAGTGAGACTTATAGTCTGAAAACAGCTCATTTGGCTGTAACAACATATCCTATATTAGAATGAGCTGGAAGCCCCTTTGGTTTTACATGAAAGGAGACGAGTCCTATTATTTATGGCGTTTGCAGAGGTGCTCAGTCTTCTAGAAGCCATAAATACCGTTTCATTTTTTTGTTATTTTTTGAACGCGTTCTCTCTGCAGTCGGCGGGATGCGTGTGACGAGTAATGAGATCATTCGCTGTACATCTGCTTAATTAACCCGGAGCAGAGCAGTCTGGAGACCGAGGATTTGCTCTGATGCACATAACACATTTTTTTTATTGGTCCTTATCGAAAAAAAACACATAAAGCTGCAACGTCAGCTTTTTAGATTTTTATTGATTTTTTTATTAATAGGAGTGTCAGGAGCCCTCACTTTCTCGGGGATATTTACAGCTCTAAGCGATGCCTTCTGTACCGAGGATGAGAAGTAATTAACCATTAACGGCGTAACCCAGCAAGTGGTGAATATCAAGTCTGCATAAATTTAACATGAAACCTCGATCCCGGGATATGTGTGATTTACCCGGCACCAGGGCGCTGAGCAGATATATGTTAAAAGTTAGTAAGTCCACCAGAAGCCAGGGGTCGCCCATCCTTGATGGGTATTCAGCGAGAAGAATGCGCTTTTAGATAAAAGGGGGGGGCGTCGGAGGGCCTGATACAAAGACATATCTAGACGTAGGTCTCGCTCTCAGATTTCATACCTGCTTGTTGAAATTTGATGTCTTTGCTGCTTTTTAAAAAAATTCAATAGGGCCATTCTGCCGGTGGCGCATGTTCCTAAATCTCTGGAACCTCACACAGGCACCACAAGCCGAGACGTGCAGAGCCCGGTCCGCCAGCAGAAAGGCATGACTATGTAACGCTGGACACGTTCCCAGGCCGTGATTTAAGGCCGTCTCAGGTGAGAGCTGGGTGGGAATGGAGCTACGAGCAGCCACTGACTGCCGGCCCTTGTGATCTCCCGGCTATCTGTCCACCGACACTCTGTCCGTTTAGAAGAGATTCCAAATGTTCCAATCGTACGCTTGGCCTTTTCGGAGACTCTGTATATGTGTTCATTATATCAAATAATTAAAGACTAATTATATGACCACTGATTAGTCGTCAGCCACTGAATGGCTCGAGCCATCTTGAACGTAGACCAGAACCCCAGCCTGGCCGCGCATGGTTTAATTAGTCTACGCAGTCACCTCTGTGATGGCAATTAACGTGGGCTCTAGGACCAGCCATATCTCTCGTATGATGACAGGTTACATTAATGCTGTGACGGGTCTCGGTAATTTACGACTTTCTCTCTGTGCCTGGAATGCAGAAGATCCTTTCACAGAAGCATCACAGCCGGGGGCCCCGGTAACAGCATGCATGACCTTGCTTCCAACTCTCCAAGGTCAAGGCAGTGATACTAAAGAAATAAGATTTATGAGCGGTCCCGTGATTTAGAGACGGGGAGAGGCCCCACACTCCATACCCCGTCTTTCAGACAATGTTGAAAATAATCAATAACCCAACAGGCCCATTACTCTGGATGAATTATGGTTTCCTTAAGAGCCTAGAATTTCAGCTCGTAAACCCATTGTGTGCCTGTTGACTCTTCAAAGCCAAGGTAGATGGCTCCTTTTTTCATGTTGTTTCTACCCCCTGCTTGTCACCCGAGGGTCACAAGAGAAAGCTTGTCATGCCCGGGCCTTTGTTTTATATATAATGGCGCCGGGGTCAGGACTTACACATTAATGTAGTCAAGGGATTTCACGTATTCCGGGCCTGCCCCTCTCCTGACCCCCTTTAAAACTGCTTTGCATTACGCCCAATTAAAGTGCTTTATGGAAGAGAAGTTGTGGAAACGTCAACTCCGAAGGTCATTGTTCACAGAACGCGCTTCCGAGCGATCTTGCGTTGCCTCTTTGTGCCCTCGTTGATTGGAGAGTCCGGTTCTTGCTCTCCCTGGGACTCCAGATGCATCTGAACCTGGTTAGTTTCAGGTGGAGGTGGAAGGTCAGCTGCCGGAAAGCGTTGGGACTCCGAGGACTTCCGCTGGTTATTTTGCCGGCACATCTACTTTATTCCTTTGGAAAGTAGCTTTACACAACGTTTGTGCATGCGCATGCTTTAACTTCAAGGTTGTGACACTGACCCTAAACCACCTTTGACACCCATCGTATCGTTAACCTCCTTTCTGAGACAAAAAGTTGCTTTTGAAGCTATATCTGGAGAATAAAAAGCACACATCTCCTCTGTAAGTCCCGTCGTATATGTTGCTGTTTGCAGTGTGACCTGCGAGGAACAAACATAAGATTGTTGATTTGCGGTGAAGTGGTTGGAATCCTGAATAAATGAAGCTAATTGTTTATGGTCTGGCTCTGTCGTTTTTTTTTTAGTAATTTTCTGCTGAATAATTGAAAGCATGTGAAGCTAAATCATGTAAGTCTCTCTCTCTCACCGTTGCATAGGTGCCAACAGTCTTGTGCACAAAAGAGGGGTTGTTTAGGCATCGCATGGCAGGAGTTGCTGGCATTTTTTTCTACACACCTGTAGTTTTATTGCATATTGATGGCTGAGGGTGTCAAGATTTGTAGTCTAAAACAAAAATCTGGATCATTCAGATATCGCTGAATAGCATCCGGGGGAACCCGAGTAAAATCGATCATCGCATCTTAACCACCATCTGTGGGTCAAAACGAAGTAAATGCAGCTGACTCCAATGGTCTGGGCACTATCGTAGTCATACATGGTTGGCTTTGCGTATGCCGCCCCCTGCTGGCAGTAAATGCACGGTACAAAGGTTAGAATTTTTTTAGGGTGATACAAACCAAAAAAATCCATCCAAAACGGGTGGAAAACGGCATCTTTAGTACGCTGCCTGCGTCAATGCACGCGAGGTGCCACGTAATTCTCTATTCACGTCGAGTCTGGAGGCAGGACCAGTTTAAATAACAACAAGAAGGGAATCTTCAGACTGAGGGAACACAACTGATGGGCAGCTGTCCAACCGGCTTCATTCCAAAGGAAAACAAGACCACGCGAGCTGTTCAGAATGACGGACATGCGGGACCATCCTCACTTCCAGAATGAACCTCACTGGACTTTGCAAGAAACCTTGTAAAACCACCAAGATCCAACAACGACTCGTTCACACGGCACACACTCACCTCCAAACTACTTCCAGACTTAGCATTAATGTCCTTCAAGCCAAGACTATAATGAAGGCTCGGTGCGGGTGGACATCAGAAATGTAACCAAAGAGGATCAGTACAGGGTGAACGTTAATTAGTTACTAACTTCATGTCTGGAAAAGGTTTCCGCGGTTTGCGGAGGTTTGAGAACCCCTTCTATGGTGGACACCGCCTGTATCAGCCAAATAAACAATCCTTTCACTAATCGGCTTGCATATAGTACCCGGGCACGAGGAGGGGGTCTGTACCAATCTATCTGCTCCACCGGTGACCCCATGGGTTTTAAGGCTCCCGAAGACGACTTCCATCTCATAAAGGTGTGTGTTTGAATGCAAAAGAACCGAACTTACTAAAGGAACCCCGGAATTAATGCTACAATATATTTATTTGGAACGGCCTGAAATCTTAAATGGGTCACAGGTTACAAGGGACAGTTTAATGTCTCAAGACAGAGAATACTTTGCGAGTACTTTTACATGTGTTCATTAAAGTTAATATTAATACTTAGCTTACGGAGAAGCTGCAGCTGATCCCCTCTTCCATGGTTCACCAATTCCACTGATTGGCTGTTTGAAGCAACCAATGAGTGTCGGGTAAAGTGCTCCCACTGCAATCAGCAGTAACGTTTTCCACACATGCAGACGGGGGTCTCATTAGACCCCCCTGAGCATCACAAAGCCAGCGCTGAACACAACCCCTGCACTGCAAATAGCCGGGGGATGAGGAAAGGGGGCAAATAAGTATGGGGGGGTCCTGCATGGAACATCTCGTAGCCACTTCTAACCGTAGAACCAAGTCAGGCCCTAAGTTTGATACAGTTTGGTGGGAGTCTTGGCTGTGCCGAGCGATTTATTCTTCATACCCGGCAAAGCACTCCATGTATCTGCACCTCCGCAAACATCCATGCGCAATGAACAGCTTACGGATCGATACACTTCAAATGTTTGCGCCGTATAAATAGAAATCTGTACCTCTCGTAAACCCAGATCACTGAGAATTTCTAACCGGCAATCGTGATAATTTGCCTTTTTATGCCATTATAACCATTTTGTCCCATTCTAGACCCAAATTTAAACTGCAATTAGAAATAAGAGCCGCGCATACTCGCTCTGTACAGAGAAAACGCTGTAATGAGGCTGAGGCAGTCAGATAGAAGTGGTTTGTTTTTCTGGCGTGTGGGATGTCCTTCCAATTACTTACTGACGGCGAAAGATAACGCATAGATCATGACGCAGGATGTCGGACGGCTTCCGATGTAATTACGGGGTCAGTTAAAGGGGAACGCCCCGCCATTTTTTTTTTTATTAGTATCAAATTAAAAATAAAGATGAACATGTGATAAAGTTTATGAAAATATTTGATAACCAGACTAAACAGAAATCTTTAAAACTTTGTTCAGACTTAATTGTGGATATAGATGATCTTAAAGCTCCACCTGCCTGGAAAAAATGGGAGATTGATTTAAATATAGATAATGCCTCCCTTACAGCAGATCGCTGGATAAAAGCTTGGAATCAAGTTATGAAAAATGTCCATTGCCTGAACCTACAGGAGATTTATTTTAAAATTATCAGTCGATGGTATATGGTCCCAGAAAGGCTCCATAAGATAAACCCAGCAAATAGTATAGTGGAGAAACAGATAGATAAGTCACCGCTTAGAGCATTATTACTTCAAGATTGGGAGATGATTCCGGTAAAACAAAAAAACTTGACAGATCATGTGATCCTAGCGATGCTGGTAGTTATAGCTAGAAATTGGAGGCAAAAAAAGATAATCTCCTGGACATATGTCAAAAATCAAATTCTTAATCAAAAGAATATGGAATATGGTTATTATAGAGCTAATGTGCTTATGCATAAATACTGGGAAATATGGGGAAGATTTACCCTATAAATATCTATAAATTAGAGGAGAGAAGATCAACCCACTTTGGAGATACATACATGAAAGGACTTTACAGATACCATAAATTATTTGTCATTTCTGTCCTTTTTTTTTTTTGTCAAAAAAAATGCACGCATGGAAAATTGTAGTTACAATGAATGAAGAAACTATATAGACCTCTACTTATAATGGAGCCCTATGAGGACCAGCAATAAGCAATTTCATATGCTGCTAATATATTGTAACTTATTGTCTTTTTATATGTTTTGTACCTTTTGTATCTAAAAAAAAAAAAAAAAAAAAAAAATTTTTAAATATATTGGGCGGTTTTCAGTTTTTTCTTTTTTTTTAACCAGTTGTAGTATTTGCCCCATAATATGTTTTCAGGCAACTGCATATCAGCCATTAGAGTTCTCGCTCTGTTATCTGATCCTTATCATACTGCCTGTGGGGAACAAAAGAATGGCTCAGTCTTAATCACCCAGCCAGACATTCTGACTACGATAGAAAAACATCAGTAGTTTGTGGATAATTTCCTGGACATCCTCAATAATGACACAAATATTCTCCTAGTTTTTTGGGTTTTTTTATATATATAAAACAACTCAATACTAAACAGTTTAGCTTTTATTCCTTCCCATCTGAAGAGGATTAAATACTTTCTGCCTCAAGATGGTAACGCACGCAAGGTGTTATTTCTGGGCATTGCCTGCCGCCAGCTCTCTCTCCCACTCGGCTTCGATCACTCTGTAAAGTTCCATCGTAGTCTTGGCGTCCTCGACGGATGAATGGCCGTTCCTGCCGGTCTAAATAACAAAAAGGTAGGCTCACATCACGAGTCGATGTCTCGAGGTGCAGGTTATCTCCAGCAGGCGCCGTACGCCTTCATGCCGGTCTGCACTGATGGGTTGGGACGGACACGTTACCCGCGTTCACCATTATCCGTGACCGTTCTCCATGGCGGTGCACGCGAGGGGTCTGGCCTTACCTGGATATCCTTGCGCAGCAGCTGCTTAGCGAGCCGTTTCAGAGAAACCGATTCTTTGTCCTGGAAGCCCGCCTTACGGTTCAACAAGGGGATCATTGACGTATCGCGGGTCATTTCCTTGGGATGGAAGTATCTCAGGGCCTTGAAGTCGTTGTGGATGGCATGTCCGACCACTATCTTACCACTGAGGATTTTCAAGATCTCAAGGAAGAAAACAGAACACAAAAATATTAAAATTACAAGGAAAAACCCCTTTCTGCCAGAAAAATGAAGCTTTTCCCTGGCATGCCTGAAAATGCTTCTTCCCGAAACTAACACCTCTTAGAAACGTAGCTGTTGGGTCAGTTTAAACATACAGAGGGAGATGAAATATGAAGCCGTTTGGACCTCACAGGTGCCCTGAATCCCTCCAGCTTTTTACCCTACAGTTCCATACGGCGTTTCTAGGCTGGGAGAATATAAAGCATTCTGTGGCAGTTTCTGGCTGGTGCGTATTCTGGAAGCATATAACATGCATGGACTCTCCTCTTTCCTCATCTCCCATTGGCTGCGGCTTTAGTTCAGAACCCTAACACGCTGTGATGGTTTTGGCTTTAGTTTCGTTCATTTTGGGAAGGATGTGTTCTAAATGGATTATTACTTGGAAGTGCCTCGACATATCATACGTTTAACATTACGAAACAAAGCTTGCTGGGCCAAGAAATACTTTGAACCCCGAAAGTTGCGTAATCCCCGCTTTCCTCACCTCTTTCTGCGCTACGCTGAATGGAGTGGCGTTAACCATGTGCTCTCTTCTGATGCCGCTCCACTTCGACCGGTAATCTGTGACGGGGCTCTCGGGTTTGATGTACTTATCATACACCACGTCCCCATGGTAGCTGACAACGCTGCACCGAGCCAGGTCACTGTTCCGCCCCTTCGGTCCGGTGCCCACCATTTCACAGTCAATGGCCACCAGTTTGTAAGATGGTTTTGTGCCGGAGTAGACCGGGGGAAGTCCGCTTTCAAACTCGCTCAGTATATTCACTTTGTGTTGCTCTGGTGGAGCTCCACAATGCGTATTGGCACCATAGCTGCGACCGTTGACCAGGCTTGGCGCAGAAGAAGTGTTTGGCACGGCCGTTGCCGTGTTTGGCACATAGCTTGCCACGCGTGAATGATGTGGGCCGGTGTCCACACGGACCGTGAGCGTGCTACCCTGGCCCCGGAAGGCATTTCTTGTTGATTTGTCAGGGACGTCTTGTTGGTGGAAACCACTCCCAAGCCCTGTTTGATTGGAAGGTTTCTTAGTCCTGTTAAATTTGGTCCAGCTGCCATCTTGGCCCCCTCTCTCCTTCGTCTGGCCCCAGGAGTTTGAGGCATGCCCTGCGCTTGGCTTCGCCGGCAGTTGCTTCTGCTTGAGAAATCCCTTTCTTTCCAAAAATTTACGTTTTCTGAGGAACTGTTGATGCTTCTTGTTGATATGTTCTTTCTTCCCGCCGGACGGACAGGGCCCCGAGTCCAAGTTTAAAACTATGTCTGACATGGCGATGACCGATTAGCCAAACGGGATCTCGAGGCGAACTAAAGTAACGTCAACATGCGCATCATCCGAATCTTCTTAGCGTTACGTATAAAATATCCGCCGGTCAGATCGTCGCGCAAATTCATCGCCTCAACTGAAAAACGGAATAACGAGAACGTTAGAGACCGCAGAACATACCATAAAAACAGCATTTCTGTGAGAAACGCTTCTTCAACGGCTGAAACAAAGTAACTGGTGGATTTCCTGAAACGCGTCGGGGACAAATCTAAATATTTGTGTGTATATATATATATGTATATATGTGTGTGTATATATATATATATATATATGTATATATAATGGCAAACAACCAAATAATAATCACACATTATTAAATAAAGCTATAAAATACTGACATTCGGGTGTGTGATAACATAATGCTGTTTGTTATGATGACACATTAGATGGCAGCATCCTGGCCGTTGCAGCCTCTTATTATTTCGGTTATTGTATAATAACGGGTTAATTCTATATGCACAGTGAAGGCAGCAGCAGCAGCTGCTGTGGCAGAATATACCCTGGCGTGGGGTACATGTGGGGAGGGTTCTGCCCCGAGGAGGGGTGAATTTTCCCAACACGGGGCAGCCTGGGATATGCGATGAGCCGACACCGGAAACTCACCGTGCATACGGGATGGCGAGAAGGGGGGATGCAAGCACGCACTTCCGGGTCTGTCGTCACGTCCCATAGCAACGGCCGCAGCGCTTCCTGGAAACAGTGAGGCGGAGGACAGGATGATGAAAGAAGGCACGTGGGAGAGGCTAGAGGAGGCGACGTGGTGGGGCAAAGGGGGCAGAATGAGCACATTACGGGGTAGAACTTACTTCAGCAACTAAAAACTTATTTCCCCCCCCCCCCCCGAAGCCCTACGAAGTGTGACAGTGCCCCATACCGGGTGTACCGGGGAATGTGGATAAAGACTAATAAAACTCTCATTTTTGCGGCTGGGTTGTAATGCGGGACAGTGAAACCGGCTCAGGAATCCGTGCTTTATCTTTTCTAGATCTGATAGTAATCAAGGTGTGAACCTCATTATATACCTGCCAAGTGTCCCCGTTTAGTCTGGCCAGTTTCTCCCTGATGCCCATCTCTTCTTCCTTGATGCCCCTCTTTCATCCCCTTGATGCCCCTCTCTCCTCCCCTGATGCCCCTCTTTCCTAGGTGCTCTTTTGTTTGCTGGGTATGAGGGTATCACAGGGTTCTACACCCCTAAAATCTCCAATAATGTGTATAGAAACTGCAGGAAATGGCTTTATAAATAAAATGGGGGTGAATAAAAGCCATTATTCTTCCAAATGCCCCACTCAGTGACACAAATAACCCCTGCCACGCCTCTGACCACACCCCTAAACAAAAAGTGCCCCTCTTTGACCATGGAGAAGGGCAACACTAGGAACGGTGCAATGGAAATACACGGAAGACATTTACATAAAACATCAGTCGCCATGTTCCTCTGTATACAGGGGCAGTCTGAGCTGGGTTGGGGCAGTTGCATCCTGGACTAGTCCAAATACTGGGGTGAAATAATAAGAACACAAAGCCGACCCTCTAAGTAGTTCTACTTTTCTCTGCACCTCTCAAGTCATCTATGATGTTTTTCTTCCAGGGGTATTGGGGGGGGGGGGCTGGAGGGTTGATTAATTCTTAATAAACTAGTGTTGGCCCCAATTTCTAGTATTGGCCACTAGGTGTCACTGTCAGATACCTGTATGGCACGCACTGCTGTGACATTTCCCTTCACTTAGAGCGCAGTAGATAAGTGGAACAGTCGTCAGGAAGAAGTGGTAGAGTCTAGCATTCATCTGTTTGTGCTAAACTCTGCAGTCGGTGGCTCTCAGTGCTGGATTATCCGTTATGCACACTAGACGCATGCCTATGGGCCTCGAGCCGCTCCTGTGATGTAATGCACATTATGGCTCCATCAGCAGCGGGAGTCTGGTCATGTGATGCGATGTAAGAGCACCGGCGCAGCAGCTCTCACTGCATGGAAGGAGGAATTGACACCTGGGGCACGTGGATTATTTTGTATTTACGCCCTGGTGTTTGTTCGTTACTGGAGACTCCCATTAGTTTACGCCCCAAACTATATTGAACGATCTAAAGAGGAAACCGCATATCAGTCGGATCCTCGTGTGTCGTCAGTAACGGTCTGACATGGACGAGAACCGTATTCACTTACTCTGGAGTTTGTTAATATTTTCTGTTTGCACAGGTAAGACCCGCGTCTCTGAATATCAATAAGGCAATCGGTGCATTTTCGGATTAACAGAATTTATTCATATTATAGACGCTACCCAGCGGCGTTATACCTTTCATATTTTTAAAAGTTAGTTCAGAACTTTTAAAAAGTTATTGATTGAAAGGCTGTTTAAAATAATACAATGAAGTATTCGGGCTGCAAAACTATAAAACACTGAACCCTTTTTATACATGCTGGATTCTCTTTGGTCTCGTCTTAGATTCAGGATCCATATGCCTATCCCATGCATGTTTAAATTCCCTTCTGCTGGGAGGCTGTTCCACGTATCTATGACACTCAGTGTAAGAATATCCTTGACAAACTTGTTTTCAATGTCTTGTTAGTTCTCTCCAGCACCGACGGGCGGAAGGTTTTTGTGTCTCCCGGCGAAGAAATAACTTTGTCTCTGAATCAGACGTATTCTGATATTGTGGACATCTCTTGGCTTGCTGATGGAAACCATTTTGCAACAACTAAACCTAATGAAGATGTGGTAATTCGATATAAACAATACGAGGGAAGACTAAAAGCCAAAGCGGACGGATCTTTAATCATCATCAAAGTGACCTGGGAGGACCAAAAGGTTTACAAAGCTGATATAAGCTCAGATAAAAGCTTGCCGCCTGAGGAATTTGATCTCAGAGTCTTGGGTAAGATTTTGCTTTGACTGTAAGGTTTTACGACCCCAGGATTGCTGCAGCTGGATATGTCACGATTTGCATTTACGCCATTACTAGAACCTTTCTATTCTTTCTATGTATACCACTTTGTAACATGTCAGGATCATGTGCGTCTCATCAATGTCTGGCCTCCTCTGTAGCGGAAATGGAGATGAAAGTGCAGGGCCGCGCATGGGGAAGGAGGTGGGAATTAAGCTTGACAGCAGACTTAGGCTGAGCGCTAAGGTCCATCACAAATGGAACAGCTCCCCCCCCACAGCCCCCTCTTGCCTCTGCACGGCGTAGAGAGACGGTTGTACCCCAGTAAGTTGCACCGAGCACGTTCTAGAGGTCTCCGTCGCCCCTGGACCACCATGGCCTAAAGCGCAGAATGTTACAACTCAAGCGGCATCCTGTAAGCCGGTGTTTTATGTTCCAGATAAGCTCTCCCCAGAAGACATAGACATTGTGCACGTGGTGAGCAGTAATGAGACCTGGGCCTGCGCTTTGTCCTGTAAAGTGAACCAATCCAACGTGACAATCACCTGGAGCAGCGCGGACGGCAGGGGACTGCATCTGATCAATGGATCCCTCCATGTTCCCGAGAACGCGACCAACGTGAACTACACCTGTTCAGCCGAGAACCCGCTCAGCAGAGCCGACAAAAGTGTTCTCCCCAGGGAACTGTGCAAGAGAGGTAAAGCATTCTTTAAAGTACCTGCGAATTAACCCAACACGTCCAAAGCAGAAGTATAAAGAAATAACGTGAAATCCAACTGAAAAATACCCAAAATATCCCGGATTTCACTATGCATTAAAACCCCAATTTAGTGAATAAGTCCCTTTCCCCCCCCTGAAATGAATAACATTGTCCAAACTCTTACAGAGCCGAATACTTCTGCCCGTGTACACGTCTCTGTTCCCATCATTATGGCTGTGTCTATCGCATCAGTAGCGGTGATTCTGTGTATTTTTTACTGCCGAGCTTGCAGAAAAGGTATGTTCACACGCGTGTAATCCAGTCTGTGATGTCCGAGCGCTTACTGGCATTATTATAAAGAGCTGGGGGTTTGTTGTAGAGGAAGGCGCTGAGACTTCGCTCTGTGTTACTCGGTGCAGTCAGCGAAGAGTAACAGAGTCTGATGCCCGGTCCATCCCATTCGGCCCCTGTAGCCGTTTATCCTTCTGTAAAGACCCAAACTTTAATCAGTTGTTGGACTCATCTTAGGTTCAGGAGCCAAATGTCTATCCCATATGTGTTTAAATTCCCTCAATGTATTACCCTCTACCACTTCTGCTGGGAGGCTGTTCCATTTATCTTCCACCTTTTCAGTAAAGTAGAACTTTCTTTTATCCCATATAAGCCTCTGGCCTCTAGTTGTATCATTTCTCCTCCTTTGGAATAAATGTCCCTCCTGTACTTTTGTTCCCTTTACTTAAAAGTCTCTCTCCCATCCCGTCGGTCTCTTCTCTCCTCTAAGTCGGACGTCTAGAAATCCCGTGGTCTTACCGAATACCCTGATGTCTGAGCAGAGATCTGTAACGTGGCAGAACCACCTCCTACTTCATAACGCGTCTCGCCGCTCTAATACAATAATTACTCAATCACTTATATGTTGGTTACGCTCATAAATGCTGTGTATTCTAATCATTTATTTCATTTTATTTTAGAGGCACGTGGACGAGGACCACAAACAACCTATGCTGAGGTGTGACGTTCGCTTCGCATCGCAGATGGGGGGCCGCGTGCCTATTATCGGGGATACTGCTTTATAGATCACACAGTATTAGTTAAAAGTAGTATTTCACTAATTGTTCTGTTTCTGCTAATAATTTTCTTTTATTCATGTGATTTTAGTGGAATTTTTTTTTACCGGCCTAGCTCCAAGGCTAAAGAATAAATGTTTTTGAGATTTTCAGTACATCTTTATTCAGATTCTTTATTTATCAAATAGGTACAGAGTCCGTCAAATGCATACGGACAAACCTCAGAAACCGCGAGAGAGACGGCAGTGAATACTTTATACAGCGAAGTCCAACTTGTCAGGGTAACGTATCCTCACACATCCCAGTACGACAAGTGCCCATAGAGGGGCAATTTTATTCTAGGGGGTGTGGTTAGAGATGGGGTGGAGCTATTGGTATCTATTTGTGTAACTAAGTGGGGCATTTAGAAGAAGAATACTGGGGTTTTATTTACCCCGTTTAATTTATAAAGCCATTCCCTGCTGTTTCTATATACATTATCGGGGCTTTTAAGTATGTAGAACCCTGCGATCCCCTCATACCCCCAGCAAACATTCTCCTAGAAAAGAGGGGCATCAGAGGAGCAGAGAGGGGCATCGGGGATCAGTGCTCCAACGTAGGAACACTTGAGAAGTAATGCTTTTTTTTTGTTTTGAACAGAGACCAGAAACAAATGAGCTAAATTCTGGACAGGAGAATATAAACTGTACGGGGAAAACCATCTACAGTATAGTCCGGCATACAAAGGTACGCTATTCTATATATATATATATATATATATATATATATATATATATATATATATATATACACACTAACGTAATATATGTCCCCTCCTATCCACGTACAAATGCATGATACCCCAGTTCACCCTGGAGGGTCTCACATCCCAGTAAAAGTTCTGCTGGGAGGGGGGCGCAACGCAGAGACACAGAAGGGAATTCTTATAAATCACGCTGCGTCTCGGCACCCGAGGGGGGGGGGGAGCTCATGGGGAACACGCAGCTTTCGTAAGCCTCGCAGTGCATCTGATGGGTGGAGTGTCTCCTTCTAATGGGGATCCGGTCATTTTTGGAATGTGTAATATATAGTTCCTTTTTCTTGTTCTCAGGACAGAAAAGAAGAAGCGAAAGAATCCATGAGCTCAGCGTAGGACACCGTACCGGACTGCATGCCGGAGTCTTCCGTATACAAGTAAATACCTCACCGTTACGTCTCCGGTTTGGGACGCGTCTCTGTTATGATGCTGTTCTGTACCTGGACTATTATTTCACTCATACACATATCAGCGTGAAGTCACTATAGTGCGCTCCTTGATATAGGTGCAGTTACATCCATTGGGAGGTTGCCCCTGAGCCCTATTTCCTTTCCAGATGCACGGGACAGGATGAGCGGGACAGACTTACCGTGAATGGAGCCTGCTGATGGGAGGGCTTTTGGAGGAAGGTGTCTGTGTTTGGTCAGGATCTTTCTGTTCCTGTCCACCACCTGTCTATGCGGATGGCCAGGCTCAGCCAGCTAGGTTGTGATGTCATAGCCTTTCTTTATTTTTTTTGGACCAGCAGAGAGCAGGACAAGACATAAATATCTCCCCTTCTCCACTGACCATCAGGTGGCTCGGGGATCGCCTGCCTCCGTGGGACCTGCAAGTCTTGTGTTCGTGCCACTGGCGGAACCTAACGTGTTACTACCGCTCAAGGGTTCGGGGGTCACGGGATGTTTCTGCCCATGAAGAGATTCCAATAAAAATCATCCGTTTCCAACATTAACCCCGTCTGCGCGGGACTTCTGATCCATTTCAAAAACGAGGACATTTCTAAGTGACCCCAAACGTTTGACGGGCAGTAGCCTTATAAGTGAAGTATGAGCGAAGAGTCGTGCAGAAGGCAGGGGTTTCCTGTGTTGGTTACTTGCAGCTTCCTGTGGTTACATAAAAGGGAAGATGGCTAACGTGGGGGTCGCTTAGACATTTGCAGTAATAACGAGCTTAACTTTAAACTGCGTTGCTTTGAAAATAATTTCACAGCATTCTGGTGTCCGCCGGGGTGTATAATATTCTCCAGCCGCTGACTCGCACATCTCCGCCGCAGCGAGCACTCTCAGCCGCACACACAGCCACACCGCCGTTACGTTATTATTTCTGCGATTGAGTGACTGCTGGCAGCTACCGTGGTCGTGTCTGAGAAATGCTGCTCTATTATGGTGTTTACTGCTTAAAATAAACAGTGGCTGTATATTAGAAATCATCCTTCTGTGTACGCCATGGGATCATAGATGTTTATTCCTCCCCATTATGTTAGGTTGCTGATTGCTGTTGATCAGCCGCTGCTTACAGTATGTGCTAAAATGTGAAACACTCACAATAAACCTGTACAATTGTGTTTTTTATGTGCTGCTTGTTGTTGTTATTTATTGCTGTCACCAGGCACCGCGTCAAATGTATTATTATTATTATTATTCCGCACAATCCAGATACCTTTATAGTTTTTTTAGCAAGCGATGCCGGGCAGCTGCACACATGTGGTCTGCGCACTTCCTCTCCACGTTATCTCTAACAGTCTTAGTGATGGGCGTTAGGCTGCATCGAGTTTCAGTTTTTGTATGAAGCATGACCACCAAAAAAAAGTCAGATGACTGATATAACGAGTATGTATGTATGTGTGTATGTATACATACACTCTATATAATATACCGGTATATACACAATATAATATATACTATACATATATATATATACACACACACAATATATATACTATACATATATATATATATACACATACAATATAATAATATAATATATACTATATATATGTATATATACACACGATATAATGTATACTATATAATATACTATACTATTATCCCTATTTATCAGTGTGTATGTACGTATGTGTATATATACACACACACACACACTAATAGGGACAGAGTCACCTCAGCACCCTATCCTGATTATACATCAGTTCACACCCATTTCCTGAAACAAATGGAGTGTCCCTGTGGCTGAGGGCCATGGGAGTGGCAGTCCCATGGCTTGTTTTGGCACACAGCCTTATTAATGCAATGCAAAGTTGTGGATAAAAACCTAGTTATTAGTAGTAGTCTTATTAGTATTCCTAGTAGTAGTAGTAGTATTAATAGTGTCATTGTGTTATTAGTAGACGTATTATTACTATTAGTATTATTAGTAGTAGTTTGTTTATACTGTTAGGAAAGCCTGGGATGTTCACTTAAACGTTTCATGAAAAAAGGCGGGAAATGGTCCCTGCTTGCTGATTGGTCACTGGTCTGCCATTTCCAGTCTGTGTAGATTGTCAGTCATGCGTTTGGATAAAGTTGGGTGTAATTAAGGTGAATTCAGCACAAAGGCAGGCAAAGACTGGAGGGAAGAGAGAGGGCCCCAG
The DNA here is from genome assembly GCA_029215755.1 of Spea hammondii. Lineage (NCBI taxonomy): Eukaryota > Metazoa > Chordata > Amphibia > Anura > Pelobatidae > Spea > Spea hammondii. The sequence continues at coordinate 28,168,567 of JARDYJ010000012.1, read as the reverse complement.
AAGGTAGGGGTGACATCTTGCCATGGGGTATTTGTGAGGGGTTAAATGCCATTTCGGGGGAATTTTTTAGGGGGTAAGGCTAGTGGGTAACGATTGCAAATCCTTTGAGATAAAGCGCAGGGTCTGTCCCAACCGCCACATCACAGCAGAGGGCTGAATTTATTCCATGTGATGTTGTGGTTTGGCTCAGTCCTTTCGTCCAGTCTTTCTGCCCTATGGGTCATTCTGAAACCGCATGTAAAGTTAGCATGTACATAGACTGCCGACAATCCCACGTTTACTAGGACAGTCCTGACAGGTCATGTTAGGTGGGTGGCCCAATAACACCAAATATCACGTGTTGTTTAGTACACCACACCGGCAACGTAAAGCTGGGATTGTGTTTTGACATGATTGCATTTCACACACTGTCATATTTTTATTGTCTTACTTGTGACTTTTGTATGGTGTGGAACTCACTGATGGGGCAGGTGGCTTCACCTTTCCTCTTTAATTAATACAGCGTGATGTGTGTATATATTATATATAGACAGCACGTCTAGTAAATGTAATGATCATACAAAGCATTAACTGACAGAAGGGCATGCATCGGCAAAGGAAATTTCTGTCCGTAAGAGCTTACAGTCGAAGTAGCATTTGTTGTACCCTAATTATATCGTTTGGGCTGGATTTGTGGATTTCTGTAAGGCGGAGGCTTGCATCTGGTTTTTTTTTTTTTTGAACGGCTGCATGAAGGATTGCCGGAAGCTTTTGTGAAAGCCCCTGCGCTATGCCGTTGGTGGATCACTTGTGATGTTTCCAGCACTGGACGCTGGTGAGGTAGTGCACCCCGTCCGGAGCGGTTACTAACACAGGTTGGGATGGCTGCCTCGATGTTCTGCCTTCCTTTGGAAGTTTGACTAAAGATTAAACCTGATACACTGGAAGACAAAGCAGGAGAGGGACCCCCGTAGATGGGCGCAATGCTCTGCCTAACCTTCTCTCCCCAAGGTTAGTGTGATTTTTCACAACAGAGCAAGTTTAAAATTCCAAATAACGGTGGATCATGGAGAGAAGTGTTATCATTACAGCCGGTCATGACACAAACCTTCAGCAGTGCAGCCACATTATGGCCCGACAGCATCCTAACCAACAGGAGGTCACGCATAAGTGTTGTTTCAGTGGCTTGTTGTGTTTCTTGGCCTGACCTCCCGCCTGACCCACAGAAAAAGTCCGAAAGTAAATAAGGAAGAGAGAAATCTCACCTAAAACTGCAGCCCTATTTTCATGTTAACAGCATATCGGAGTCACGTTTGCATGAACTCCAGCACATTTTACTGCGTGCAGATCTGAGCAGGCGCTCTATTGTTATTGGAGTTAAACGCCCGTCTCATTTAACTCCTACTGAGCATGTGCAAGAAGCATACTGAAGTATGCTCCCTGCATTTAGTAGACAGTTGGGGGATAGCCGTCAATCAATAGGAATAGCAGCAGCCAATCACATTTATGCTTTCATAACATTGTCCAGATACCGTACATGTGATTGGCTGCTTCTACTCATGGATTTTTATCATGTGTTCCACTGCACACGTGCAAGCAGTGTACTAAGGTATGCTCCCTGCTCTGTTCAATTACAAGCCCTGTTTCTAATGGACAGAGAATGGAAGCGTCTTAACTATAATCTCCCCATTTCAATAAAATATTGTATGGTGGGTAATAAGCAGAGGCAGGTAGCTCACTGTGGTCGGCCCTTCATAGTATATGTTGTCCCTTTGCCAGCTGGGCCTGTCGACGCTAAGGGTTATTAGACGACATGGCACTGCATCCCACTCCCCCTTGTGCGAGTGAAGTGACAAGTTAGGAAATGATGTAAAAAAAAAAAAACCTTTTTATTCTTTAAATCTTTCAGTAGTGGGAGCCTAAAAATGTCACAAATCATTTTAGTACTGAAAGTGAGATCAGTACAAAGTAGAAATAAAACGAAACAGAGCCATACAGAAAGGTGTGGGCATTTTTAAGTGAAAACCGAACCCTCTCCATATAAATCTAGTTTATTTACAAACCCATTATATAGTTTGGGCTACTTTTTTGCTGGTAATATTTTACCCACCGGTGACACTGCAGTACTCTGCCTTGAGCAAAAGCATAAGTGATGGGGTATTTCTGGTTCTGCCTGGTAGTGTGAATGCTGGCAGGCAGTACACCAGTGTAAATACCAGTATCCAATGGTAGGTAATGAGGCACCTTCTGGCCGCTGCCCACCAGTATCAGATGGGACCAAGACAGGCATCTCAGTGCCATAGGTCACTGGTGAGCTGGGGCCAAAGTGACGTGCCGCTAGCTTGGCCCACCCAGCATGTGAAGCTGGGCAACTCTGACCCTGGCCCACCAGTATACAAAAGGATGAAATCAACTGAGGGGATACATTCTCTTAAAACATAAATAAGCTAAGGGGTATTTTTAATACAATCTTAAAATAAACCATATTTATATGGAAGGGTTTAAATTCCCCGTTTAAACAAAAACAAGCAATCCCATTTGAATGTCTTTCACACCACAGCTATTAGAAGTTAGTGGGGAAAAAAAAATCCTAATGTCACTTATAAAAAACAATGTATTGAATCACAGACCTGCAGTTCATAGACTAAACCAGAGGACACGTTGTTAGTGCATTGTTTTAAGTTACAAAATAAAAAAAAAAACATTGTGGTGAGACAATGGATTGGAATGCAGCGTCCCGATTATAAACCAAATGAAGAAATTGGAATGCAAATCCGAACCGTCGCAACCTTGGACTACATTCACAAGACAAGGTCCATCTCTAGTATAAAAAAGTAATGAAAACCAATCTAAGATGGCGAGGAAGGATCTTTATACTAAAAATAATAAAATAAAAAAAAGACGGTGAAGGCATTGTCCAAATATACACTGAAAAACCAGATGTTTCTTCACAAAGAGGGGATAATCCTTTAGATAGGGCCACAAGTTAGTGGTTATCGAGCAGAATGTCTGGAAATACAAAAACTCCCCCTATCCATGTTCTCTGTCTGTCACATCTGTACATCCCATGGAATAAGCAGCATCTGTCTACAGGTCCATCAACATGCCGCCAAACGGGATCATTAGGGAATGTCCAAGGCAGGAAGGAGAGGACCTTCCAAGTCCAGCACCATGACGGTTGAAGGGTATAGATTTCAAATACAAAGAACGTTCCGATAGCCCTTGGTTTTTGGCACCAAAAATGTGTTATCCTTTAGAGTCTTGGTTGGGAGTCAAGAAGGTCTGTAAGAGTTGGTGCAAACACCAGCTTTATGATATTATCTTGGCTGATGCAAGTAGGAGAAAAATTATTGCAGATGTGGGCGACAAAAGGAAGATTTTCTTGCCAGGGATCCCTCCAGAATGGTTCCTAAAGAGTATCCTTAAATCTGGAAGATTGCACTACATTTTTCTGTGCACACTTCTACCTGGCAGCAAGGAGTGAGGGGTCGATGGAAAAAAACCAGAAAGGGTTGTGATACATGTGGAGGTTTCCCCAAAGTCCAACAGCAAGGAAGGAGCGATGTCCACACGTGCCAAGTTGCGTTACAGTCTGCAGCGTGAAAGAACGCCTTTTATTTCCGCTCCAGCGGTACGAATGTCCAGAACTTCAAACAGAGGTCTCGGACTGAAGCCTCATTACGAACTTGTGTGATTTGGGGTCGACAAATTCCTCCGAGATCTTAAAGAAGGGTATCTTCTTGGTGCTGACAACCAGGCTGAAGTCGTGACGCTTTAAGACAAACACAACACCGTCTTTTAGACCATTGGTTACTGGTTCCTCGCTCACCAACGTCCACTGCTTGGCTAGCCAGCGGTCCTTGTGATACTGGATGGTTGGCCCGGGTCCTAAGTATCGCTCGAGAAAAGCCTGTTGGAGTAAAAGTAGAAAGTTAATATTGGCGGCAAAATCTTCAAAGGCATACCAGTAGAATATGAACGGGAAATCAGGACTGTTTGCAGCCATGACTGCATCTACAGTAAACTAGCAAGCTCCTATCCTTTCTCCGAGGTTGTCAAAATGCATCTTAAATTGCATTTCAACGCTAAAAATTAAAATTAAATCCCCCCCCATTACCATTTCTTCTGTAACTCCCGATAAACGTCTATAAGCTCTTATCTTTTCCAAATGTAACAGTCTCTGTTCTTTCATTAAAGGCTTCGGGGTGCGATAGACACATCTGCTCCACACAAGACAAAGACTGCATTGAGACCATTGTTAAAAAATGCATGAGATCCATCAATATTTCATAAGCCAGGCATGCCTACTGCATAATCCGGGGCTCCGGCGAAGGCTGTGGACGCCCTCATTAGAATCCCGGAATTTCCAACAAAGCACCACCAGGGGGCGACAACATTCTCTCAAAAGAATTGGGGTTGGATTACAACCGCCATCTAAAATAATAAACTTCATAATATAGTGCAATGAACAAAAATGTTAAAAGGTCACTGCTATAAATAAAAAAAAAAAAAAAGATACACAAAGATTGTGGTCTGACCTACTCATTAAACCGGCGCTTAACCAGAAAAGGAAACATGAGTGCTTTAAAATTCACAGAAGAAGGTGTTAAATTGAGTATGAGAAACTGCTGCCGTTACATTGTACATAAAATCTGTTCAGCAACCGTTCTAGAACATCACATTTATTCTATTTAATGGTCTTTCAGTTCCAGTAATATGCCACAATATACACAAAGCTCATAGTTTGCCGCTGCCCCCCCCCCCCCATTGTAAGCAAGCAGGGGGCAGTATCAATTATACAGGAACCTTCCAGCAAAGTATCAAAACCTGACATCCGATGACCACTAGGATACCATGATCAGATCCATCCAGGTCACCGAGGACTCCACTCGGACGACACTATTCCAAACCACCATGATAAATTCATTTTTAAAATAAATTAAATATTGTGAAAAGGGGAGGAAAAGGCCTTCAGAACTAACCTTGGGCGTCATGTCATGGGTGATGCAGAACTCGAGGTGTTGTAGAATGCTCTCCATGGTGTGGTACGGCTGCTGCTTCGTGGTGCGCAGGTACTTCTGCATGGCCCTTGCCATGGACGCAAAGATGGCCTGAGCCGCTTCTCTCGGGTCCATAATCTCTCGTGGGTTCTTCTGGTCCTCCTCCTGCAGCCGCTTGATATGAGTGAACGCTTCCTCCACGGCTACCACCAGCCTGCATTAGGGGTGGAGATCAGAAATTCACAGTCAGGAGACATCCTTGGAAGATGGATTTCATGTTTAACATCAATGCGCCTATTCTTCAAAGCCAAGAACTAGAGACCCTGCAAGCTTCAGCCAATCCGGTGGCAGAGAATGAAATATTCCTTCTGAATCCAACTATTTAATTCCAAAATAAATCCTGCATATCGGCTAAACTCCAAAAAGATCCTCGATTCAAATCTGAAAAGCCAATGATGTCACCACTTTTTAGCGGATACACATTTTCATGACATCACGCAATATTGAAGATTAGGTTAACGATGCCATTAAATGATGAAGGGATACAAATACAAACTGGGAAAACCCTTCAGTATCCAACACAAAACTTATTAGATCACCACTAACTACTATTTAATGTGCTTTAATCAGACTGCGTTTTTTGCCCCGTCTACCTGCACCGATATACTAGGAGTGACTGAAACTGCCACGGTCAGATTACCCCTGATAGGCACCTGTTGACAGTTTGCCCTGGAGACAAATACGGGCATCCTGAAGAATGCCAAATATAAACGAGAGAGTCTTCATTACAGAGAAAAAGAGGCCAGACGTAAAAGGGCAATTATCTGTCAGAGGAAGGATTATTTTTCATGGAAGACGGCAGTCTTCTTGCCAAGTTAACGGCAGGTACCCGCATTACAAAGGTGTTCTCTGATCCAGTTTCTCAGACCTCGTAAATAGGGATGCCAGGGGAGGGCAGAGGAATAGGGGTTCGGGGTGCAGAAAGGGACTGACTGAACTAAATAGCGACACTCGGCAGGAATGGTAAATGTAATAAGGCAGATAAGACCCATTTGGCCCATCCAGTCTGTCTGGTGCTCGTGGTCTCGTCTTAGATTCAGGAGCCATATACCCATTGTTGTAGAAATCTCAGGACCCCCTCCCCTCTCATGCGCCATTCAGGTACCTGGCTTTGCGTTTCCGCACCCTGCGCTCGTGCTCAGCTTCTTCGTAGTAGTACTCGTTGTGGCTGTTATCCCTCCTGCGGGCGGCTGCCGCTATCACTGCCCGGGACTGCCCCGTCGAGTTATTTGTGGAGTTTTCTAAATGCAAGATATGAATATTAAGATATGGATAATTCTATTTGATTCTATTAAATGTATTAATTTACTAAGATAAAGCAAGCTGCCCAGCAGAGATGTTAATGCATGCAGGGGCAGGAGTTTAATGAAGTGAAGTCAGAACATCCGGCCGCCTACTACAAACATCGATTATCCCTAGCATTAAGACATTGACTGGCTTTTATTCCATTCAAGGGATGCCCAGAGAAGTTACGGCTGCGCCCTTGGTACAAATATTAAATACATTTTTATATTAAAACAATTTAATATAACATCATATCAAACTTATCTAACAGTATTACGTTGGGTTTAATATAACTATTTTATGAAATATAACGTTATGAGGATATATTAAATATAGAGTTATGAGGTTATATTAAATAAAGCCTTATGATATTAATTATATTAAATATCATTGTTATATTGTAAGTAGTGTTATATGATATTATATTAAATAGCGTTGTGTTATATTAAAAAGCGTTGATATATTTTCTAAATATAGTGTTATATGATCGTATATTAGTATTGTACGATCGTATAGTAATTGTATGATATTAAATATATGAACACCATTGCGTTAGTGTATAAAACTGCAATTAAGAATTGGGATAAATTAGATACAGTATAGGGCCTGCTTAACTATTAGTGGTAAAGGCTTCCAAGTTATAAACCCGAATGCCAGGTTTGATTCTGCCAGGATTTAGTAGTGAATGGGTTAATAAATTCATTTAAAGGCAGCCTGCAGCTTCTTGTTCATCTTTTCAAGTCGGGAGTATCCTAAGGAGGTCCTGGTTCAAGTCTCAGCAGAGCTTTGAAGTCTCAGCTATTCATGTTTTTAGATTCTGTTCACATTGCCCTAAAGGGGCAGGTAGATTTCAGAGGTGGCTTCATTACTTTTTTTATGTTTACCCCAGCAGTTCCCTTTTGTGTAATCAGAAGGAATACGTTTTACCAACACGTAGACAATTCTTTGAGTCAGATGGACATAGCCGCTAACGGATGGATTTGCACTCCATTATCACAAAAAGTATTGCTATAGAGCGGTGGAAATGGCCACCTATAGTAGAAGTTCTACTCTATTAAAGGGCTGATGAGGAATCCTACATTACGTCCCTTCTGCACTTGTGCTACTAGGACAAGTAACCCATTGATGCGACTATGACACTGTTTACAGGCAGCCAGACAGGGTGCGCTTTATACACAGGGAGTGAAGGGACAGAGGAAACGCGGGACCGGGCAGAAGAGCGGGACCTCACCCTCTCCAAGGGAGTAGACCTTGAAGCCAGACATTTTCTTGGACAGGATGGATTTTGGCAGGTTCAGGAGAGCAGGGTTGTAGACAGGGAAGTCGTGATAATAGTTTTCCAAAATCCATACGGCAACTCGCTGGATACTGTGAGGGAAAACAGACAGGGTAGGACAAGGTATGCGGAATATACATTTGTGGCCAGAGGGAAGAAACAGCAGGTGACACAAGGATATCAACAAGAGGAAAGCAAACAAAAAATAAAATGGGGATTAAAGCTATGACAACAAAGACTGGGTGGATTTGCAGATGTCCAATTTTACTTCAAGGTCACATCTGGATAAAAGGCCACCTTTACAGGCTTTTTTTTCCCCTATTGTTAGCGGATGGAAAAAAGTGGTTCCATAACACCATTCCTTACTATTAATGAACATTCAACCATCCTAAAAACCTTGTCTTAGAGCCTTCTTGGCCACCAAATTCAGCCATGGACAAGTAGCACCCCGTGTCCGAGACAAGCAAGGAAGGCTGTTTTGTTATAGTGCAGATTCGATTAAAAATCTAAAAGCATTCATCAGAACCCATTCTAAATTTTAGACATTTCAGTGAGATTATTTCACACTTAAAAAGGTACAAGGGGCCCATATAAAACAGGTTCAAGGCCGGGAGGGTTACTTTAAAGCCACCGCGGGTTCTACCATGCAGGGCCAGCCTTTCCTGATGCATTGTGTCATTGGTGAAATGAAGGCACAACTATCCTACAGACGCCCACGTTATTGTCTCTAAAGCTTTCATTCTTTTTATAGTAGTTTAGCGGTAATCGGTTGGAAAGAGGAAACCTCTTGTTACTTCTAGAGTCCAATTCTCAAAACTACGAGGCCCAATGAAACGTAACTTACTCACAAAAGGCCTGATGGACCATTACATGATTTAAATACAGATCAGCACTTACAGTTATATGGCTGGTGGCTCTTCTGGTTCTCCCAGCTCTTACCAACCGCTGTTCATTTTCTGCATTTTAAGAGGATACGTTGGGGTAAAACAGCTATCTGCTTCGCTTACCTTAGGTGGCCGATGTTGTAGAATCTGCTGGCCCCATCGGTTGACCTCACTACCTTGATGGTAAATTGAGGCTGGAGCTGCCTTAGCTCCAGAAGCACCACAGCCAAGTAGTGGACAAAAAGCAGGGCGTCCACCAGCGAGACGGCGTACTGTACGATCCCCTGGTAATTCCGTTCTCTGGTGTGCAGAATGCGGACTCCGTAAAAAAGCCAGTAAGATACGATGAGCAAAAATATCAGCACCATCAGCAGGGCTCGGAAGACGAACACCCTCGGGAAGAAGGCTTTAGGGCGACGGAAGAAGAGAGCCCAGCTTCCCAGTAGAAGGATGAGAAGTTTGAAAGCCACGGAGATGAAGAGACCCTCGCAGGCCGTCCCACAAGCTTCGAGGTCCGGCCACATTATCTGAGGCAGCAACATAAAGGCAATGGGTGTCAGGAAGGAGAGGAGAGCCAAAGCTCCACCAACGACAACCCCAAGATGCCGTGAGCAGTCCAACTTGGCACTGTCCTCCATGTCCTTTGTAATACGTGTGATATCATCGTGGGAGATGCTGTGCTCGGATGTACCGGTGACAACAGTGGTAGTTTCTCCCCAGTTATCGTCCTGGAAACCCCCAAAAAAAATAAAAATTAAAAACGCCCCTTAATATTAATGATTCTGTTTAACAATCAAGATTAGTATATGTTTTCATGGTTTAGAGGTCACTCTTGATCTATGCTTCTATCCATACAGTTGCCTGTTGGCTTTATACAGATGCTGACCAAACACCATTTTGGGGACTGGTTCGTTTGAAATGTTTAGAGAAATACCAGGTTTTTACTAGTAATACATAACCGATTAAATAAAGGCAGGGATTATTTCAATACCTAAAACTAGTGTGTGAAATGTTGTAGAACTGTCTAAATCCTGTAACCTTTGTCATTATAAATTATATTTTATAATAAAAGGCCTCGCACACACATTTTACAAGGATCCTCTTTTTTTTACCCCCAGATCTTCCTATCAGAAGATGAAAATCGTGAGACGGTAGAAAGAAGTTTTCAGAGACCTTGCCTACGGAAAGGTAATTAACACTTAATCTGCTGTAATCCACTTGCGAGTTGTGCTGTTATCCAGTTCGAGTTTACATTTAAATGCAATGTATAGAAGTGAAATGCGCAGGGGGGGTATGGTGGTAACAGAGGTCCCTTAGGGGCAAAGGCCAAACTGGTTCTTTTGATGCCAACACTAATGAATCTGCTATTAACATGTGTAATATGTCGCCAGGCATGCTTCCTCGTGTTTATATTACTTTTGTGTCAAATTTGTACCTTGTGTTTAAATTCTTCCTAATCAGTGCCTATAAGTGAATGCAGAATTCTGTGAACCATTTAGATTGAAAACTATGTACATATCCACATATAGTGGGAGGCCGCCAGCAGTTTACCAACGGCTAGATGTGTTTGACGTATTCTAGACGGATATTGTGTGTAGACTAGCAGGGAGCATCATTAAGCAGAAGCGCTCGGCACGTTCCATTCATCCGCAGCGCAGAAGGGTCACAGCGTAGAACATGCACTTAAAATGAAGATTCACCTTTTTTGTCCTTGGCATGGCTCGGTAGCAATGACATCACCACGAACCAATCAAAAGCCCACGCTAATTGTCCCTACTTGCTAAAAGCTGAGCCCACGCCGGCACGCGTGTTCTCCCTTGGCTTGTGTCCAAGGGCTCATGTCCTCTACACACTCGGCCAGCTACTCGTTTAAAGCTGTACTGAGAAAGCGACGGCTTCTAGGCTCCAGACTGAAGCTCGATGAACGGCGCAGGAATCAATAAGCTTTCTTGTTAATTACCTCTGCAGACACCCTTTGAAAATAATTACCCGCAAGACCTGGCAGGCGTTAAGATGGCACGAGTAATATCTTAGCTGGAGCTGGGCCTGGGGTGCATCGCAGAACCATCTCCCTGTCTGCAATCTTGCACAACACTGCTTAAAACACTTCTATTGAAAAGGCATAGCAGTAGTTATGCCCCTGGTTGGCTTGTAAAAGTGCAAAGTTCCATAAAATGTGTGGGGCTGGGGGGAATTAGTATAGGGAATATTAGCACTATTACAAATTGCAGTTCACACCGTCTCTCAATTGCTATTTGGCCTCCAGCCTCCGAAATCAGAGGCCGACAGGACAGAGAACACATCTTCTGCTAGAAGACAGAGCAAAAAGTAGGCACAGAGGTTGTTGAATAAGTTGCTTAAAATGTTGTGTTTAATCGATTTAAAGTTGTTTGTCTTTTTATATTCTGCGCTTGTTTCCTAGTCTCTTGCTGATAAACAGATACTTTTAGCAGTAACTGGGCACGACAGGCGTGTATAAAAGCACTGACGCTTTTTAAAAAGGGGGCAAAGGGGATTGTATCCGGACGCAGATTGTGAGATGAGATACAAAATGTTAACCAGCTGAATGGATTTACAGCTGCGGATCAGAACTCTTGGTCGGTGACCAATTTTAGTCTCTCATAATACGTTAAGTTGAAGTCAAAAGGTTTGATTCTCTGCATCAAGACCGATACACTTCAATGTGCAAAAAGCTGCGATCCAATATATCCTGATGAGTGGACCTCCTCCAACAGTGTTGATGTCCAATTGTGTTTCATCCGAGTGTCCCCTCACCTTAGTTTACCAAAGATAAAAAGCTAACTAGCATATCTAAACTCATCAATATAAGCATTTCCCCTGAACACTAAATACTTTTAGAAAGCTAAACGCTTACCCTTTCTTCACCTCTTGTAGACTCATTATCCAGTAACGGTTCCCCGGGAGCTTGTATAGTTACCGACTTGTCTGCACGACTACCCTCGCGGCTTTTGGAGCGATGCCGGTCTCTCCTGTCTCTGCAGAATACATACAATCCATGAAACACGTCAGAAAGAAACATTGCAAAAACTTTTAGACATCACTTCTCACCCGGCCTGTGTCATTTAGGGTTTTTATTATTTTTATTGTTAGAAAGGCTAAACTCAAAGTGGTATTTAATACGGGCCACCTATCAATAATTTATCTCCCAAGACATGTCAAACCCAGGTAACACTTCCCTGTCCTTGGAAATTCCACCGCCTCAACTTCACTAGGACTAGGTGGAAGTCTAAAGCCTTAGAACCTTAACAAGTTGGGTTATTTCAGCATTCAAACAAATGCCTCCTTTTACCAAGAAGTTAGTTATTTGGTGGGATTTTCTCACCTGTGTTTCCGTGAGCTCCTGGAATGGCCCGATTTATAGGAGTACCCGGAATATTGGGATTCGTTGTCCATGTTTTCGGAATATCTGCCTTTGTGGCGATCCACGTTGACGGATTTGGGTTTCCCCGACCCAGGAACCGAAGCCAAAACAGCAGCTGCTTCTTTCAGCACTGGTTTCTTCAGGCCGAAAGGCACCTTCAGAAAATCAACTTTGACCTTGAGGGACTCTATTTTGATTGGCTGGCTCTATCCCTCTCATATAAAAAAAAAAAAAGGAAGCCTAGATATATATTTAAAAAAAAAAAAAAGTTAATTCCACGTGCATTCATAAAATAAAACTATGTCAAAGAATACCCTGTTAATACACAGGCCACTAGTTGCCCTAATATAGGCTGTAGAAATCTGATTTACGGATCCGACTACAGGCCGTACTACATAAGTAAATAGTGGTACTTGGACATTTAGCACATAGAAAACTATGTAAAAACTAGTATGGTGGAACAGAATTTTTTATTTTTTTTTTAAATGTAAAATGGGTGAAGATGTAATTAGGAGAAAACTAAACAGCCATGAACATTAATCACACTTAGTAATATTTAATTCATCTGGTTTGATTACCAGAAGTAGACTATACTAGTGTGGTGGGATATCTTGGTCAATTCATCAGAAAGCTGCCATGGGGCTTCTTTTGCCAATAGATTTCCCCCTAAGTATTAGACTTATTCATAAAACATTTACAAGATCCGAAATGAGGATAAAATACATTTAGGAAGAGTTTCGGCGTTGGCCAGGGAGCGCGGAGACTTTTCCGCCTGTCTGACTTAATCATTTAACCCGCTTCTTATGTCACAGCTCAACAAGCAAGAACTTATTATCATGTTTGCCAATCAACCCTCGGGGCAACTTTCTATTTAGGTTTCCCTCCCGTCAAACACTTTCTGGATTGTTTACCCTTCTCGTCCATCTTTCCTTGCACTTTCAGTAGAGAGAATACAAGGGGGTGCGGGATTAGTTCTTACTTTTAAGGGACAGTGATGGATTACTCTGCTACTTAACACATCAAATAAATGGAAATGTAACTGGGAGGTCAATAGGACTATAAAAATATAAAAAGTGCGTAGACATATTCACTGCCTGCTTAGTCTACAGAAAAATTATGATAGAAATAGAATGATAAATAATATTTCTTATTTCAGCTACTGTTCTGGAATTGTTAGAACCGGTAAGGATCCTTTACAGAGGAGATGTGAGGTTTAATGCCTCGTGGTACCGTAAATTACCAAAAGATTATGGAACTTTATTTAACGAAATAGATTCATGTTAATGGAGGGGGAACAATTTAATAGTGGAACCGCTTCCTGTCTCACCCCACCCATACTCCTATAACAGTTTGTCATTGTTTACTACCAGGATTTTTCCAATGATATTGTCCATGAACAGCAAGCGCTCAGCGTTATTACACAATGCACCCACAGCATTATCTTTCAAATAATTGTTTGGCGTGACTTTCCTGAGCAACACTTTATACCTACAAAAGTACTTTCAATTGAGCGCCCAAGTGTTTTGTAAACACAATTCTAGTTCAGATATTATACAGCAGCATATCAGCCATTTCTATGAGTTCTCGCTCTCGATCTGAGCCTCAATCTACTAAACAACCCGACTCCATATCATACTGCCTGTGGGAAAATAGAATTTACCAGTTTTAATCACCCAGCTGGACACTGATTAATAGAATAGTCTATGGAGGAACGGACTTCATTAGCATTGCCATAAAGCGTCAGGTCAGTGTTGTAACGAGAGAGAGAGACTGTCCGTGTCTTCTGCTCGCTTACGGAAAATGGGTCACATGATCACCAAAGACCAGCGCAAGAATTGTCACATCTAAGAAAGCAGTGAACACTTGTCCAAGAGGTCGACGTACACTTCCCTTAAAATCTAAACACCGTTCCTCCTATTTGTGAAGTGTTTTCGAACATTTTGGAGGTATTTCAGATGAGGCGGACCATTGCTAATCTAATGTTTTGGATGAGGTTCTTTGAAAGCATCTTAATGAAAAAAAGCTCTCCTGCTCTGTCAGAAGAGGTATGTTTCGTTCCAGGGGGTAAGATGAGCCAAATTAGAATTCTTGGTATTACCTCCTTGGTGAAACGTTTCTTTATGCGCATGGAGAAGTAATGGGGGTGCCCAGGCAACAAGTCGAAGCAAGGTTACCAAGGGAACACATCCAAAGGCCATTTAAAAAAGAAAAGCCAATGGTGCATCTGTCCTGTGAGTGCTTTAAAGGGGTTGATGAAGAAAGGGGTCAGAATGCTATAGCAGGGGAAATCTTTTGTCCCAAATTCTTTTTTTTTTTTTTTTTCTTTTTGCATCAATAACCATGGCAACCCAAAGGTCTATTCTCAATGTCCCTCCTTCTACCCTCCCCCTCGTTGCCAAGGAAATGGCTGTCGGGCCTAGAAGCATTCTCCCATGCTACTGCATGGCAGGCGAATCTGGGCGGAGGGTGAAGGAAGACTGAAGACAGAAGAGAAAAGGAGACGCAGGGGGGGGGGGGACTTTGTAACCCTTCTTTTGTTCAAAAGAGGGGGATCAGATTTCTCCAGGGAGCCGGAATACAAAAATGCCTCGGGAAATAAAACTTTAAACCAACCTGGGTTAGCTACACCCCGGCAATCCACATTGTGTGCCTCCGTTTTAATGAGCATTTGGAGGAAGATTTATATATATTTCAGTAAATTTCTTTACGCAATTAAATTAAAAAAAAAAAAAGTGATAAAAGGGCGGTAATGAATCTAGGAACGGAATGGATTCTTCTCTTTAGAAGTCATGTTACCTCTTGTTCTAAGGAACCCTGAAAAGGAAAGCCTTACTAAACCCTCACGGAATATTCAACACTTGCAAGGATGCTTTCTTTTTTATTAAATGACTGTCTATAGAACTTTCCTATCCTTGGTGTTTAGAATGCCTTAGTCCTTTTTTAGAAGTTTGTATGTAGATAATACTAAATTCTAATACTACTTATACTGTGCTCTAGCAATATCAGACAGAATCTTTCAATGTCTACCACGGTAGGAATGCACGTGAAATAAACCTACCACGTGTTCTCTCTCTTTCCTCCCCCGATGGCCCTCTGTTCTAAGAGCTCAGAAAGTTTGTTGGGTGTGAGGCTATCACAGGGCTTAACAGCCATAAAAGCCCCGATAATGTGTATAGAAACTGCAGAAAATGGCTTTATAAATTAATCTGTGAATAAAACTCATTCTTCTAAATGCCCCGCTCAATTACATTCACAAGTCTGGTTAAGGCCCTGTCTCAGAGACACCTCTTTGAACAAGTGCCCCCCTTTTCAATGTTCAAAATGTTGGGATGTATGAAAGGAGGACGACCACTAAACCAGTCGCTTGTGAACCATGACTCAGGAAGGACCAGACTAACATCTCAAATAACCTCAGGGGCATTGCAGGTTCTTTGCCTTACTCCACTCTCCCACCTATGCCTTGTTCCAAACCCTGGCTGGTGCATGCGGGGCATAGAAATGGAGGATAATGAGTGGCATTATAGCACACAGAGCATCTCCGAGTCCTCCTGTGTACTTAAAGGCGGCCTTCAAAGATACGCCTGGAGAGAAATCCAGCCTTCGTCCAGAGAGACGCGTTACAGGCTGCCTAAAACCAGAAGAGATTTCAAGTACAGGGTTTGATGGCCAAGCCATCACAAGCTTCTGCAATCAAAGACATCTGCAGGAAGCCATCCTCACCCTTATAATAACTAAAGCAGCCTGAAGTCAATGACCAAGAAATCCCAGAAACCACGACCTCTACAATATTCCCAAGAAAATATTCAACTGAGAATGAGATACAAATCCAGTTCCCCAACCCGATGGCTTCCTCATTCCGTCCACGTGGAATATACTTTCGTCTGTACACTAGCTAAAGTCACGTAAAGGGTTAAAAATACAGATCTGGTGCCCGTGACTTAATGCCTTAATAATACACAAGTGAAACAAGCGACACATTAGGGAGATCTGAAAGAACTTGCCAAACCAGTTCTATCTTTAATAGTTCAAAGTCCGCAGGAAGGCCAAGGGATTCTAAACTAGTCCGACACGAAGCCGTCACTGCTAAAGGCCCGTCGACCCAACGCAAGTCAGACTTCCTCGCATGTGGTAAGAATTAAGAAGACTTTCCAGAACTGCTAGGACTTCCTTATTGGAATTTTAGAATGCAAAAAAACAGAAAGTTGCAGAATCTTGTAATACCTTTTTTATTGGACTAACAGTATTTAAAATAATAGACGAGCTTTCGGGAGTTTGCTCGCCTATCATTTTAAATACTGTTAGTCCAATAAAAAAAGGTATTACAAGATTCTGCAACATTCTGGTTTTTTTGCATTCTTATACACTGGACTAATAATACGGCTACCCCAAACTACAGTATTACTGGAATTTATAATCTTATTTTTTTTCCTGGGCCCCCTCCCTTTGGAAAACATTCTAAAATTAGAACCTTTTGTCAAGGAATTTAAAACGGCAGTCACTGTTTGCCATTACGGCGCATTCTACGGTTTACATAAAACTATTACTCACGGAACACGCGAACAAAAAGTGGTTTCGGTTCTGGCACTTTTTTCTTTTAATGTCAGTGAGTCCGGAACATGAACACACATTTCAGGGATTGGATACGGGGGAGGGGGGGGGGGCCTCAATTTGACATCAAGCTTACAAATAGTTGTATTGTGTTGCTCGTTGCTCTACCCATGTCTCCCAAGCGCTCTATTTCAAGTAGGTTTCTCAAAGTCAAGAACAAAAGCAAGACCTAAGAACTAAATTACAGCCGTGTTCTAGAAAATAGATGTTAGCGGTAGGGTTGAACACAATCAGAAAAATGACCTCCAAAGAATGAATGTATGGCTTATTCTTATATGAAACTGAAGAACCAAACAAACCCCCACCCCCGCGTTATAATATCAATCTGCATCTCACCGTAACAGGAGCACAGGGAGGTGGATGCTGGTGGGTCGGGTTGGTCCTAGGAACCACTGTACATGTTGAGTTGGATCTTTGCTTCAATCTGGAAAAGTTGCTGGTCCTGGCTGACCCACCATCAAGGCTCTTCTAGGACCCCAAAAACAAGATCCTACAACAGACAACAAACAAATATATTTCACGCAGTGTTTATATTAAAAGCTCATAAAACATCAACTATCTAGGACCGATGATGTATCAGGGATACTGAGTCTTACATTTTGCACAGTGGATAAATCAACTCTTCAGGCGGCACAAATACATTTAGCACAAAAAAAAAAAAAAGCTATTAAAACAAAATCCCCACTTATCCACAAATTAAACCAAGACACGTTGCGTATTGATGGTAGTTTAAGGATTGGAACGGTCTGTGGCAATGCCCACGGATTAGCACTGAATTCCGAAGCCTCTCGTTCATGGAGTCGCAAAGATCCGGGGCACGCAGGGTATGTTCTGAAAGGTTCCATTTAAATCTAATTGTTATTAATTCCTTCCTGGCTCTGGAAATCCAAGCAGACATTGGGAAACCCTATCCCGCTAGTCCCACGCTTCCACCCTGGAGTTCATGAGCTCATCTCACTGTCATCCATCATCAGGAGCTCTCACTCTGTATCGACCGACAGCCATAAAAATACCCTCTCCAATCGCGCCTGCACATTCCGCTTCGTTTTCTATAAGTAGTCCATGAAACATGTCTGGCAGAGGTTCTGTGGCGGCTAACAGGCCAAAAATTCCCCAGATTTCTGGCCTCAAAAGGCTTTTTATGTTTAGGATCTAACAATCGCTTGAACGTGAAGGGCGTGGAAATCTTTGCAGTAGGGTCTTAAAGCCAGTGGCCGCCGTTACCCAGAGCTGCAGGCTCACGCGAGTCTGGGAATGGATAACTAGAGGCAGACCAATTACTAGGGACCGACGGCGGAAGGAGACAGATATTTTAGATATTAGAAAGCAGCCCTTGGAGACCAGGCAACTCACCCCACGGTGACATCAGGAGATAACAGAGCGGTTATGTGATGGGGACTTATCACATTAGGCTGTTGCTCTATCAAATAAGCCATGAAATGGGGAAACATAGAAAGTCACGGCGGATAAGAACCAGTAGGCCCATCCAGTCTGCCCAACCTCCGAGTACTTTCCTTTAGTACCTGCCCTTATCCTATATCTAGCTTGGCCTTATGCCTATCCCATGCTTGCTTAAATGCCTTTACTGTATTAACATCTACCACTTCTGCTGGAAGGCTATTCCATGTGTCCACTACCCTTTCCGTAAAGTAATATTTTCTGATGTTACCATTATACCTTTGCCCCTCTAGTTTATGGTTGTGTCCTCTTGTTGTGGTTTTATTTTTCCTTTTAAATAAACTCTCTTCCTTTATCTTGTTGATTCCCTTTAAGTATTTAAATGTTTCTATCATATCCCCCCTGTCCCGTCTTTTTTCCAGGCTATATAGGTTAAGATCCTTTAACCTGTCCTGGTAAGGTTTATCTTGTAATCCATAAACCATTTTAGTAGCCCTTCTCTGCACTGTCTCCAACATTTCTATATCCTTCTGGAGATCCGGTCTCCATTACTGTACACAACACTCCAAGTGAGGTCTCAGCAGTCCTCTGTACAACAGCATGAGCTCTTCGTCTCTCTACTAACACCTCTCGCTATCCAACCAAGCATTCTGCTAGCGTTACCTGCTGCTCTACTGCATTATCTGTCACTATCTTTTTTTTTTAAAACCATGTTTAAACTCCTTGAATAAAATCCGATCTTGTCTTTATGGTATCGCCCCTAAGTCACCAGTTTTCTTTTTCCTTGATTATATTGTCTTACATTCCATTTTAGAGTCCTAGCAGATTCAGTGGCGCTATTACGATGGGAGAAGAGTCTGCTCTTGCCAACGGACATTAAAATGTATAAAACCTCAAACCCTAAGATAAATTTTAAAAAGTTAAATAGTTTGACAAAAAAAAAATCTAGATCTTTTTAGTTTAAAGACTCCGGCTGCACTTAAAGGGGTTAAGTAAATTTAATTTACCGTGGAACAATGTATCACTTTCCGCTTTGTGCGCTAATTGTAAACACACATGTAGAGAACAAAGTCCGGTAGACAAGAGAGCGTTATCTGAAGTGACAAGCGTGGCCCTAAAGGGCAGAATGCGTGGGCAGCTCAGGAGCGCCTATGGCACAAAACCTTTGGGGGGGGGAATCAACCCATGGGGCAAGCACCCCATCCCAGTTGTAAAATAAAATCTTAAAACCACGCCACCTCATTTTATCACCCCTTAGGGTTTTAGAGACTGCACGCTGTCGGCACTTAACGGCAGCGAAGTCGGTTCTAACCCCGGCAGCCGGGCAGAACGCATTGGGTACTAACTCGCTTCTTGTAGCTAATTGATGGTAATTTGGAAACAGTAAGTAAAATATTTAAATAAAAAGAGACGATCACTAAATGGTTTAACCTTTAGGTGCCGGACTGGAAAACAGTGTACTTGTGGGACACATGGCACTGCTATATATTATATTATATTTTAACTACCCTCGCTTTAAAAAGGCCGCAATTTATTAGATCAAAAATAGCATAGATCGTGGCCACATGAGAACCGATCTTTGGCTCGTTTTTCCCTGCACCGTCTACTAAGATATCTTAAATCTCATCTCCCCGATATACTTGGTTCTCACTACTGACCCCGTATCGCACATATGACAGATAAAGCGGTCAGCCTGGTTCCAATGTAAGAAATAACGTTAATTTCGCTCTGGAATTGTTTAAGCCACGGGGTTGCGTCGGCTTTTGGTTTGTTTGAGTGAGAAGCGTCTAACGTAAATACAGACCTAGGTCAGGGAGTCCTGCTTCCAGATTCTCCCGTGTTCGGTGTACACCATGAAGATTTATGGACAGACGACAGACACGCTAGCAGGGGCGTCGTGATTCACAGTTTAAACACAAATTGATATATCGATGCAGAAACGCTGTGGAAAGAGCGAGGGCATTATTTGCAGATGATTTGTTTATTTTACCCTATACCAGAAAGGTTCCATCCATTACGTCCTGTCTGGGGAAACACAAACTATTTATAATTGGGTGAAAACAGGGATACCGCCTAAAAAGTGCCAACTAGGCAGAAAAACAGCAGTTCGAAAAAATGTGTAATTACTTGTATAAAAACTCGATATTATGTTATAAAACCTCTGAGCAGGGAGAACACACCACCCTTCTATAGAAGGAACCTAGAACCTGCCCGCAGACCAGCACCATTCAGCCTCCATCCTGCTGTAAAGACTCAAACTTTAATCAGTCGCTGGTCTCGTCTTAGATTCAGGAGCCGTATGTCTGTCCCATCCATTCCCTCACTGTATAACCCTCTACCACTTCTGCTGGGAGGCTTTTCCGCTCATCTAGGAACCTCTCTGTTCCAGTGATTGGAAGACCTACTCAGTCTTTGGGCAGAAGATGAAGGGTAGCTAGGTGGACCAGGTCTTTCTTGGGACTTGGTAAAGGCCATATGCCTCCGTTCACCATATTCACCAAGCCAAAGTTAGACCCACATCACAGAAGAGCTTTAGTCAGCGAGAAATCTACAAAGAGGTAAAACGGAGGCTTGAAGCTTTCAGACAATCTCTAAGCGATCCTCCGATGCAGTTTACGTTTTTGGGGAGGTGCGTCTCGCCTCAACTGCCAACTCAGAATAATAACTTGATAACTTAATAGTTACAGGATTGTAAAGACTGCCAAGAACACAGAGGAACGGGCCAAGTTGGCCACAGGAACCATGCACTATTACCTTAAATGAAATAATAAATGTAGCAGCTCCTGTTTAACACCTCTACGGCTGGCAGGATACATTCAGGATTGTTCCCGTCCGGCACCAAGGGCCACGGACCTTTAAAAAAGCGTGTAGAAAGGATTCAAAGACATTTAAAGCTCCCTTTATCTGAAATGATAAAGTGCTCAGCCCTATGTTTCATTGCGAATCGGAATAATTGCTCGGCAAGCGGAAGGAGACAGCCTCTCTAATCCGTTAGGCTGGACGATCCACGGACTCTTACAAAGGAAGCTCGCCAAGGCTGCAAGACGCAGAAAGCTTATTGTCTATGACCGGACCAAAAAAACCTGCATTTTAGGTACTTGGAGAGATGTCAGGAGACATGATGGGGAGAGGAAGGGTGCGATGGTGAGACACTACTGCCTCCTGTAATATAGTATCCAGTTCTCTATATTAAAAAGCAGGAGAAACAGGTACAAACGATGTACATCCCTGGATAGACCCCCTTTAAACATTATTACATAATCTGATCATTAGCATCCAGGTTATATCAGCAGGGATCACGATACCGTTAACGCCCTCAAAGACCGACAAAGTAAGCTAGACATACTATTAGCGCAATCAAACTATTAACCTCCCCACGATATGCGGAATAATGACGGGAAGATTTAAAGCATTACATGCTACAATAACATGCTTGAGTCAATGAAATCCCATGTAAAGAGATTGGCTGGATGGGGCATTAAACAGAGAAGCCATCTCATTATGGCAATCAAACATTTCAACAAGCGCTCATCGACTTAATCTATAGCTTGTCGCTACCTGTCTATGGCTCAACTCTTAAATAATAAAGACTCTTTGGAGCTGTATGGATCAAGGAGACAGCCAGAGTTTTGACTTCCTTATAATGACTGTCGCCATATGTCTGTAGGTTTGAGTGGAGATGATGGGAGACCGACAGACAGACAGACAGGGCAGAAGTTATTTAAAGGCTTCCAGCAAAAGGAAAAAGCTGAGCCATTTCAACCTAAAACCACTGTGTGTCATCTATCTCCCACCACCAGTCCTGACTTGGGCTCAGCTGAAGGCTCGGACCTGCCAGGAGGCGATAACAGTGAAGAACCTCCTTCCCCATGACTCTTTTAGGCTTGAAAACCTTAAAAGCAGCGCTGCTACTGAAGGTTCTGCTTGAAATATACACGTTCCTTGGCATATAGATATCAGGACTCGCTCACAATAGATCACGGTAGCTGCACGCAGCGGCCTGTCCATGGACTCTGCAGAACATCAAATGCAAACGTGATGAACCACAGGCCAAGAAGAAGGTCACAGACAATCCCTCACTGCATATTGTAGGATTTAAATATATAATTGGAACCTCCTGGATAAATAAGACATAAGAATTCACATATACGTCTTATTCTTCTGGAAATCCGCCGCACAGAACGCATACGCATTACATCTATTTCTATTCCCAACATGTAGTGAATGTATATAATCCACGCGGGTTTATTAACCATCTTTTAACATCCACTAAACGTCACACATTTTGTTCCAAAGCTTTATAAAGTTTTAAAACGTCCACGCTTTTCCCTGAACAAACCGTATTGTGTCCAAATGCTGCCAAAAGGCCGGATAAACTTCTTTAGCAGCGCCTTACTGACTCTGGGTAACCACAAACGAAGGGTCGACTGTTTACATTTTGAGGCCCATTAGTTACAAAGTTGCACAATGTGGGGGAGCTGCCTGGAAGTTCCCTCTGCTGAAACCCCCCCCCATCTGGTGTCTAATCTGGACCCTCAGAGACACAGCAAGGTCAGGCTAGATGTGATTTATTGGAGGCAGACATTCACACAATGGAGCGGGTCACCCCAAGGATTTCATTCAAGGAGAGCCCAGGACAAAGGCTTAAATGCCCCGTATAAATAGGTTTACACGTGAAAACCATAAAATATATTTAAAAATGGAAAACCCAATCCAAGGTCAGAATAATTGGATGGTGATCCCAGATCGCCAGTGGAACAATGGTTAGGAGAAGTGTATTCTCCCGTTCTCTATACATTATCTCCAAAGCACTTTAGATATGGTCCTTTTATTCAAAGCTCGAAGGAACATCTACTCAGGGACTCCGCTCAAGGTCAGAAGACACATTGCGGACACAGGCCTGAAGAGCAAGAGGACCGGCGGAAGGAGTCCATAGGCTAGCTGCGATCGATAGTGCGCAGAATTCAGAGTCTATTAAAGCAGCAGAATGTTCAGCGGCAGAGATAAGGGCGCGCGCAGTCCGATTTCTGTTTAATGGCATATCCCAGGCCAAAGAGCTTACAATCTAAAGGGGTAGAAAGTTGAAATATTTTCCAAAGTAACGCATTATTCTTGATACAAAGTAAACCGACGAGGGCCTCGGGAATGATTGTAACCTATATTAATCCTTTTATACAGACGTCGGAACAAACGTTTAAGGCAATTGATAACTCTACAACGTGATGTCTGAGGCGAGAAGTCCTGGCGTGAAAACTCCCAATCTGGATACACATTTAATTAATGACCTTGAGCCTGAGGGCTTGTATTGTTTACTAGCGTGCGACTTTGCTCTAATTTTAATATCCAACTCTGTGGGAAATCAGTATTTTCGTACATAGTTCTTTTAAACATTAAAATCTCCTTGCTTTCCTCACTGTATTAAACACTACCACTTCTCCTGAAAGGCTGTTACACCTATGCACTACCCTGCCAACAGTCACACTCAGGAGGGACCTTAGCATCCCCCTAAGAAACCCAGAACCTGCTGGCAGATCGGCCCCCGTTCGGCCCATCTACTCGCTCACTTCTCCTGCAGTAAAGACTCAAGCCTTAATTTATCTTTCCGTTCAAATTTCACATAATGTTCTAAGCGGCTGCGAATTAGTGCTGCGCATGTCCTTATACCGCCTTTTATAAATAGAACGGCACCCGCAGAAGTCTGTTAGAAGAGGCCTCGTTAGATACAGGACTTGATTAGATTTGCCGTAAAGCATTTGCCGTATTACTGTACAGAGCAGCAAAGGGGGGGCGGTATTACTGTATAGAGCACTGGTATAATGGCTCCCCATAGGACCCCATTTAAGGTTTTATAAGAGTGGTAGGTGATCATGAGTCCAATTAACCCTTGCTATTAGGACAGTTAACACCTTGGGGACACTAAAGAGAAGGGGGGGGGTTAACTGTCCCAGCCCATGAGCCCCTGCTTACTCATGCAGATTACAGAGCAGGAGGGAACTCGCACCTCTCTACCAGATGGGACCCCCCTGTGGTACATAAGCGATACCACCTGGCAGGATGTGTCATTTGGCTGTAGGGTTAATGACATCACCCCCCCCCCCCCAAACAAAAAACATTTTGAAATAACCCAGTTTTTCAGCAGGAGTAAGTATTAAGGTTCTAATTTAGAGCCTTTCAGTCAGAGCAAACGCGGAAGAGAAGTACAAATCACAATACGTCGCCGTATCCTAATCCTAACCCAAAGTCAAAGAACAGGAGCAAGCTGGGGGCCGTGTATCGAAACTGATCCCAGTGCAGTGTTTGTAAAAGTGGTTTTATCACCATAGCAACCAATACAAGGTTGGTGTCAATAGGATCATTCCATTAGTTGCTATGGTGATAAGACCACTTTTCAGACCGTGCACCAGGATTACTATTAATATCCCCGGATGATGGAGACGATTCAAAATGCTGCCTCTCTACAGCCAGGTCCTGCCAAACATGGGTCACCAATTCCCTCCAACATTACAAAAACCCAAATAAAACAGGTGCAGATATCGGGGGGGGGGGGGGATTTAATTACCCCTGTATTGCTGGCAAACACCTACTTTTGTGAGCAATTTATTTGATGGTAGATTCGTGGAAGGTAGTCTGGGCAGAGATGTTGGTTTGAATTAAAGGTATTTCCTATAGCTCGAGGCAGACTAAGTAAACTTTCTGACAGGACAGGAAAGATTATACGATGCTGGCTCTGCCACAGGCTGCTGCCAAGCTCGGCTTCCCTGGGATTCAAGCTTAAACATAATATCCATAATACTTTGATAAACGGAAAGCACCGGCTTATAAACCGTATAACATAAGCTTCTTCTTGTTCTATAAATCTTATGTTGTCCTCGGCCATCCCACCCGGCGCAGGGGCTATACGGATACCTGTTTCCTGGAAACTCCTTCACAGTGTTTGAGTAGCTTTATTTGCCCATTCTGGTCCCCGGTCGATCTGGAGTGCGTTCAAAGGGCCGTCACTCCCAGGTTGTGAGCAAACACAGGGAAGAAAGTCCCCAAAGCAATGCGAGACATTCCATTTCACAACAAGTCACTTTGGGCGATAACACCTGCCGTGTGGCAGCGGAAGGGGTAACATTAGCAGGGCGAGCAGACCCCGTCTACAACAAAACAGGACTGGTCTGACCACCGAACCTGAGGAAATGGCTGACTAGAGCAGAGAGAATAGTGGATCGGTGGAACATACTACTTGCGGAAAAGGCAGAGAGGGAAGACAGAATTTGGAAATGTTATGAGATCGGGAACAGGGGATCTGAACGTTGGCTCCCTGTGCCGTTTACCCAGTGGGTGGTAGATAAATGGAACAGCCTCCCAGCAGAAGAGGGTAATACAGTGATGGGATTAAACATGCATTGGATAGGCGTATGGCTCTTGAATCTAAGACGAGACCAATGACTGATTAAGGTTTGAGTCTTTACAGCAGGAGAAACAGGCAACTACTTTATAAAAGTCACAGAACAACCCCCCCCCCATAACCTCATCTGACCACTACGCAACATCAGATAATCCTAAATCCCCCCATTTAATTATCATGCATTTCACTGCCAGAAAAATCAGCAGCAGGTCGAGTCAAGACATTCCCGGGACCCCTTGGCAGATCTTAGCCACAAGCTCTTTCGGTGCCTCCTCACAAGTTTTCCTTTGATGGGGAGGGAAAAAAATTGCATAATACCACGTACTCTTTAATTACACCAGACCTTATTGGTGCGGGCTTGAAATCTAGGATATGCTGCCACGTAACATTTATCGCCGATAACTGCTCTTAGAGTACTGGGGAGTGAAAAAAAAACAAAAGGCACTGAACCCCTACAGCTTTTGTAAAATGACCAAAATATTTATATTATACGGCGAGAAGAGGAGATTCCAGTCGAATCATACTGCGGAAAGTGTGAAGAATTAGCGGCTCTTCGCTCCCACTGAGATCAGCTGAATAGCTTGTGTGCACACAAGACACCATTACAGTGCAAATCAGCCGCCAGCAGGGGACACGGCTTCTTAAGTGTCCAACCGAGACACTCAATGTTTGCCAAGCTTTTCTTCCAGGCCGCGGCCGCACAAAACATTATCCAGCAACTCCTCAGCCTTACAGCGCGCTAAACATCCCATAGAGGAGAAAAACCTTCAAATTAGTACTTGTGGTGGACCTTCACTAAAGACACACAAAACTGGTAACAAGGACCTCTGGGACACGCAAAATTTCATTCCCTTGCCTACAAGCCCTGCACATGGATACTATACAAGAGGATAAACTATCTGGACAAAGTATATCCATGGAACAAATTAACCCGCGGAGCCCCGTCTTCCCTCACCGGGAACGGTTACAAAGTAACAATGTTTTCCTACTTATCAAGGTGTCCGCTGCGTTAAGGCTTTTGTTTCTCGCACCCGAAGGCATGTTTCCAGTGACATCACATGAATTACGTGGCTCCATTTACTCCAGAGGTGTGTTTATCACCTGCAAACTCACATAAGCTGGAAGACGACAGCTTGTCTATGGCGGGACTTCTCCTGTGGACCTTGAAAGGGTCCCCGCTTTTAGGTCATGGTGGGTTCTTGGAAGGGTATTTAAAAGCTTCTAACTGATGCATCAAAACCATACCCTGCTCATTGTCCTCATCATAATTATTCAGAGATATTTAATTTACTTCAAAGAAGCCAGGGTGTGGCAAAAAGTGGCACAACCAGCATTAACTCCCTATCCTGAAGGGAAAAACTTGGAGCTTCCTACTGGGTAAGTGGCCTGGATCTTGAGTCATGTTCCAGTTTAAGCATAGTTTTGGAATGCAGTGACCAAGTGCCGCGCTCCCTTGAGTCTACCTCAGGCAGCTTCTCTTCCTTACATGATGTGTGAAGCACAGGGATATGACATCATATCCCAGCGATACACCTCTGTATATAGACCAACTACAAGGGGCACCTAACCACTGCAGCCCGCACAGGCAAATAGGGCAATCTGCCCCAATGAATGCGGCACGGGAGTATTTCTGCGGATGAAAGCCGAGCCCATGGCACCCTTTCGTAAATCCCAACAGCTGTGCTAAAACCCTCTTGGAGGTCGATTACCCAAACAGATGACAAAGTGTCCTTTGAACTGTAAACGAAGCAGGGATTCAGAGCTTTGTGGTTTATTTTCTTCCCCACAACAGCAAGACACCTTTTCTCATCTCCTCTCAGAATGAAAAGTCAGTATCTGAAGAATGTTTATAAGATCTGAGTAATCGCCACGGGCCAACAGCTTATTATTAAAGGGCAGAGATCTAAAAATGCCTAACGAAATGCAGGGATCTAGAACCCGTATCCTTCTCTCCTGCAATAAATCTTTTTAGGGTCAACACTTGGCCAAACCTACCAGTATTGAGACCATTTACGCTGCTGACCTAGACTCCTATACATAACCATCTGTCTAAAGAAACAGCCGGACCCTTCACCGAAACCCGCAGTTACTGGCTTCTCTCTCTCACCATGCATTAATGCGCTAAAAGCCGTCCATCCATACTGACCCAAGTTTATTAACCAAAGTTCAAACCACGCGCCAAGAACATCTACGCCGCATTTCCTACACCCTTTCTCCATAAAAATTACCCTTTTATATCTCAATGAACTCTCAAGCATGGTCAGTAGGATTTGGAGAATCATCTAAATACGTAGATGCGCTGGGGGGGGGGGTCGGTTGTGAGAAGCCGAGGTCCGTTTCGTCTGGAGTGATGTTGTGCCTTAAGGAATTTTTTTTTAGGGCTACCATGATGGATTAGACTGCATTCTATTGTATTAAAGGATGCTGTGTGAAGCCCCAAGCCATGGGAAAACACAATCCATTGGATGGACCAGTGTAATGGCTTCCATCGTGAACGGTCAGCAGGCCTTTGAGCACCAACGCATGAAGTTACCTTTCACATATAACCCACAAGCTTCCGTGACACTTATAGACAGACGTCGCCTACAGTAATGCAAGATCCGGCGTGGCGCGGTCAGGTCCGTATTAGTGTCTCTGGCACGGCTAGCAAAGACAACTGGAGATGCCCCACAACTATGGGCATGGTGTAGAGCGGTTAAGATGTGTCAGATCTGCTTTATGGGTAATCAGACGATGGACGTGGATTGTTTTAACCCGCCCTCTGGGACAAAGCAAGTCTCTTGAAGTTTATTAAAAAGGCCGAAGCCTCCGATACCGGCTAATTATCCGTACATTACAACCAAGCGCCGATACAATCATGGGAACCCGACTGCAAATCCGTGAACATCATCTACTGCCTCATTTTCGCAACGCGGCCAATTACATTTTGATATTTTCTTGGTTAATTATAGCACCGTTTAAGAATTATGGTTGCCTTTTTCTGCCCGGTTTAACGCTGGCAACGTTATGGTTGCCAGATGGCTCCAGCTTTCCCTAAACCAGAAGGTCTGGGGGCAACCAGAGGTCAAGAGAGGGCTGAGCCCCCTCAAATAAACCGGTCAATGGAGGGGGGGGCAGCAAATAACCCCTATTAACCCTTTCGCAGACATCATGAATCGTGCAAGAGTAGAACATAGCACCATTTTAAACTAATTAACTCCAAATAAATGTATCAACATTAAAATTAAATAGGAACCAGCATCTTAAAACGGACGGAGAAAAGTCTGCATCTGTGTTTCCATATTCTTAATTAACACTCTGCTATAAATACAGACGCAGATGCTAATTATCCTTAATCGGCCCGGAGTCTGGAATTTCTGTGGGATGAGACAGTAACGAGTCACACTACGAGACCGTGTATTGGTGGCTACCCCGGCGGTTACAATATCTAACCTGCTGACAGTCTCGATGGGTGCCTCTGCCAGTACCCCAAAGGGGATCTCGTGGGCAAATATTTTAAACTAGATGAAGTAAACCTGACATTGATGTGTCTCAGAATTTATCAGTAATATTATTGTGGTTTAGGATTCCAAGTTGTGCAGCTAACCTTTGGGTATGTAGAACCCCGTGATACCCTCACAACCAGCAAACATTCTGAGCTCCTAGAAACAAGGGGCTCTACAAAGTAAACCAAAACTATTGGTAGGTAAAACTTATTACCGTGCCATAAACTCTAAAGTTTATGTATAAACTCACATATCCTCGAAACCACAAAGTGACAACCCAAAGCACTTCCAAGTACTCCCATCCTCGGTCACATGACCAATTCTACACTTTCTAAAACGCATACTGCACAAAATAGGTAAAAATACTCCAGTGTATACCTAGAATTCTATGAAACCGCTAGCGCATGTCAATTTCCCAAATCAGCCATCTAGCAACCACGGACCTCTGTCATCTCATTACTAAATATCACTCATTCTACATGTTGGCTCTATAAAAAGGATGAAAATGTATAAGAATCGCATGTTTGAGGAACAGGACAAGGGTTATTCCAAGTCTACACCAATGATGGGAGATAATTAAAGTGAGGGACTATGTGTAAATCCAGGATAGTGGGCAAGTATTTCTTACATCATGGGCTATAACCAGTGTTTTAAAACACAGATGAGTTACAGTACCACCCAGGGTCCCAAGGATGATAGACACAGGCCAGCAGAGGTGGCGATTAAATAAATCCATATTTCATTTTGAGAAAAATCTGGCATTTTTCACCTGCTAACGCTCACTGACAGCGGGGGAAATAAACAGGTGTTAACTGCCAGGTCCCATTTACCCGTGATACAGCACAGAGCTGTCCCAGAGGGCCGCAGTCCTGAGAGGGGGTTTCAGAATTCCCAAAAACATGCTAACAATCCGAGGCGCTACCCTGAAAACCTGTCCTGTCTGCGGCTCTCCGGGATACTGCACAATATGCGTAGACTGACATTTCTACTTCATCTGTGGGTCCATTACCACTCATAGCTCACATCGCACTGTGGACTACAACTCCCATCATGGATATTATGAGATTTGTGGTACATTGCGGGTCTGCTATTCAACACATCGTTCACCGCCCCGTTCATTAGAGAGGTGGGCTTGTTTCAGACCTAGGGAATAGCCCCTAGGATGGAAGCCAGTCACTACACTCCTCTACACAGAATGCCCACCAACATTTTACATGCAGAGGAACATTAGCAGGATGGCCTCAAGTGCCCCAGAGAACAACAGGACATTCGGCAGCTATACTACAATGCACTGGTGGGACATGTAGTCCAACAAAGCCAGTGCTGACAGTAAACGTAGTGATGTCCTATCTCCGCGTGTCTTCGTTTACACGGCGAGGTATCCCAGGAAAGCATTTAATGCAGAGGGAGCTAAACGTTTCTCCTGCAAATAGAGATCCCGGCTTCATCAGTCACACGATAAGTTTATGACGCCAGATACAGGCCGGCATCTGCGTGTGAAAAGCAGGCCACATCTGAACTAACAGCCATGAATGGGAGAGGGGCCGGCGGGGCCATTGTTATATACAGCACCGGCTGACTACTGGGGGGTAAGGGGGTCGAAAAGGGGACAATGATTAACACCAGCCTTTGTCACAAGAGCGCTGCTAAGAATGGATCAGACCAGATACCCTTAGGGCAAGCAACATATATTAACTAACCAGCTGCCTGCAGGGCAATAAAGTGGATTCACTCATGTGGCATGTGGGGAAATATAGGCATTTGCCAGCTCTATGTCATGGTCAGTTGAAAGCAGCCGGCCCAAAGCCTCAGGAAAAATATCAATTCCCTTTAACACAGATATTCTGGGCATGATCATATTTATATAAAAGCCGATGGTTGTTGGGACAGACATCTTGGTTCTCTTATAGACTTTCGTCACAAGTTCTACACAAACCATTTGCTTTTGCAACATTCTAGACCAGAAAATATTAAAACAATAAGCTCCATAATCACTAAACATGCTGAAATCCTAAAAAGTTATGTTGGTCAAAAAAGAACCACAATTCATTGCAACAAATGTTGCGTAAGAAAATTTAATGTGTACCCCAAAGTGTTACGTTAGGCGATCTTAACATTTTTAACCCCTTAATGACAAAGCCCGTACATGTACGGGCCTAAAATGCATTGTTTTCAATGGGTTTAGGGACTACCCATTGTCCTTAAGGGGTTAAACGGGGAGATTTTATCATTTCAAAGACCACTGACGGTAGTTTGAATGTTTGGTGAGGGATGAGCCCGGATCTGTTACAATGTATAATGAACCAGTAGCTGGGAGAGAGGACAGTCCATATTTTACTGAAATCAGGACCTATTAGAGGGAAGCAGCTGAACGTTATTAGGTCCTCATCCTGCTCATTCCCTGACATTATAAAGTAGGGGGAGGAGGTAATAGCTTTGCTGGGTTTTTTTTTTTCCTCCCCTGTCTCAGAAGCCGGGAATTTGGGGTCAGTGGCTTTCGCAGGGGAACTTTAGTCTCATTCTGTGATCCCACAAGGAACGGCACGCTATGGTTTCATGGTAAGCGTTACCGTTTATTTCACTTTGCTGTGGGGTGAATGTTGGTAAGAGATCCACGAGAGAACAACCATATTCTTGCAAAACGTATACTTTATCGAATGTGCCACCAGTCTAAGGAGCTGTGGTATTTCACCCCCCAATGTTTATCTACGCATTAAACAGGGCCAGCTCAGTTCTCCTCGCTGGAGAAACCCACCAGCATTGGCCCTTCATAATGCATAGTATAGTAACTCTCCAGTTACTATAATATAATCCCCTTATAACAGCTTTGCTGGTGTTACCCAAATGAATGCATAGTGAGATAGGCATGCCAAATGTTTTTAATGTAAATACGTGTGTTCTATATTGGAGCGCTAGGCAGCCAGAGAGAAACCAAGCTGACAGTGTTTCATGGTTCTCGTGGCCTAGGCTGCATTCTGTAGCTTTTGAAACTCTGTTGTCTTGTATGGGTGGGCAAACTGTTGAGTTTAATGTCCCCACTCGTATCCTTACAAAATAGGAGTTTCACTTCAGCCTATCACCCTCCACTTCACTCTTCATGAACCTGCCAGGCATGGGGCTTGCGACTGTACTGTCTCACCCTAACAGACTATGAATTTCCCAAGATGCAGGGTGTCAAGTTCTGCCCTCAAGCACCAAGACACATTCACAGTTTTAGGTTATCAATTAACATGTATACAAACATTTCACTCCGCAAGAACTCCACTACGCATTCTATTAAAAACCCGGCGTGTCCTCTGTCTTTGAGGACTGGAGTAGCAAATGTTCTGGCTCCAGGCCCGCGTGGTTTCTGAATACTACACCGCTCTGGGTCGCGTCACATCCCAGGTCATACATCACTATCCCCAAACCCACATCATGCCATGGGCCCTCCCAAGAACCCTGCTCACGGGATACCCACACGTCCATCCATACCGGTTACCTTTTAAGAACTAAGTCTTGTGGACGCCTCACAAAACACATCTCCCCCCATTGATTTCCCACTCCTGTAGGACCTCCTCAATCACTGTGTCCCCTCTTAGTATGAAGCCCCCTAAAAACGTAATTGTCTCTCCACACAAACCTCATCACCCCAGACCTCCATGTTTATTTGGTCCGAGACATACCTAAAAATTGAAAGGGGAATCTGAAGTAACCTGAGAAAAAGCCGATACACATTTACAAAAGAAACGATTCCTCCCTTTACGTGAAAAAACTGCTCCAGAGCTGCCTCCAGAATTAACGAGGAACACGTGGTTCCAATACCTTAAAAAACACAAAAAGTGCTTAAAAATCCCCGAAAGGTCTTCCAGCAAACACAACAAAGTGTCCATTACAGCGAATCCACAGGGAGTCTACCAATGGAAACAAATCAGCCCTAATGGATGGGGCTGAAGGGTTAAAATGTGGAGTGGGCTGCTCCCTTCCTGCACCACCCCAGGTCCCCAGCATACACACCAGGCTACGTACTCAAGAAAGTCCAGGGATCCACGGGGCCTTGTCGTGAATTTTAAGTTGGGGGACTGGCATTTGGCATTCCAGAAGGACGGAAGGCCAGGCCTTGGATCTAGAATTACCCGGACTCCTGGCTGCAGACATCTCATGAATTTACATGGGTGAAGCACTACTGTGGTTATTGTTCCAGGCCCCCCGTGCACATACATGATATGGATACAAGACAATCAAATGTGAGGGATCCAGAGAGGATCTATGGATCTAGATGTCAGCCTGGATCTTAAATACACAGTTAGGAATCAATAAGAGCAAAGGCACACCAAAGATCCGACAGATCCATGGATCTTCTAGATCATGTTCCAAAGCCACCCACCAACATGGAGAGATGATTGTATGAGATCGCTTACAATGTATCAGATCACTGTTACAATGTATCCATGGGAGGGGGGGTGCCTCCACCCCCCCCCAAAGCTCTCCAGACAAACGCAACACCCCCCCAGCCAAGTCCTAAAATGAAATAAATACATTTAAGATAATATCGGGCTTACCAAAGCAGGCTAGAAACTCTCAGGCATGTGTAGGACTCCCAGATTCACTTCTCCTGGTAGTGGGGGGGGAGGGTAGGTAGATGGAGGCTGTTTAAAAAAAAAAAAAAAAAAAAAGGAGGGGTAGGAGTCTCCTTTTGTATCAGGCAGCTTTTGTCTCCCAGTGTTACATTAGAAAATCCACATTTTCTGTTGACGAGGGTGTGTAGGAGAAAGCAGAGGGGGGCCCGGGTCCCAGGACAGGGTACAGGCTTCCAGACTGAATAAAAATCCTCTCTCCTTTGTGGGTATAGGGTGATCTTATAGACGTGCGTGCAGCTCCATGTCTCCCGAAACAGTGTAGCTCCATACACCTCTCTGCTCTTCCCAAGGACAGCCCTCCCCCTCTCACCACTCCCCCCCCCTTCTCCTGCCCTCTTACCATTGTCTAAGATTAGGTTCCTATATCCCCTTTCATTTTATTTTGTTCCCTTTTTCAAGGGATACAAACCGTGCACACCTTGAGGCCTTGCCGTGATCTTATTTTGGGTTGTTCTCCATGGTTTTTTTGTCCCAATTATGTGTTCTAACCTGTGGAAGAGAGAAGAAAACCAAATGAATACAGTCTGACGCTCACGGACTTGCTGGACAAGATAGTCAATACAGTTTCAATAAAAAGCCCTACTTTTCCCGTAGATATCAACACACAGCATTTGAGTCAAATGCAACAAACTAAAACTTGGCTCAAGAGCTGACAGTCTAGAAGGGGTGAATACAAGGTCTCACCCTCAACTGGAGGGACATATGGAAAGCGTACAAAGCAACTGTGAAATGCTTGTTACACCCCAAGACACATTTATGGGGTCCGGTCACCCTGTTAATAGAAAGATTAACGTCAAGTCATGGCGGGGAAGCTACTGAGGGAGATGGTGTCCATACTCACAAGGTCAGACGTCCATCTCCCTAACCCCTTTGGGTTCAGTGCTACCCCAGAGCATAAACCTTCACACCGCCTGCATTGTTTAGACAGAAAACTAGATCAAAATAAACACAATGTTACACAATTGCCTTCACTACACCTCCCAATTATCAGGGAATTCTGGCTCCTACTCGCCACTCCCATTTATAACGTGTGGGCTAATCCAGATCACAACATCAGCCATGGGATGAAGAGGTCTTGAGTCAGCTGACCCCCCCCCAAGAAAGGATACCTTTAACTTCTGACACGGCAGCAGCTCATCAGACTTTACTCTGATCCTGTAATGTAATGTGCAGCTTTAGGAGCCAATTAGCCAATCTGCCCCATTTACCACCCTCTCTGCTCTGGGTAATAAAAGTCTACAGGTTGACTTCCAACATGTGAAATGATCTTTAATTTTCTATTGGTGTGATTTGCACCTTTATAACGCAGCTCAAAGTAACCGCGCATGCAACCCATTCCGTGTCTGCCTTTGCAATGATGGTAGGAAGTCGTACATGTTTTGCAAGAGAAAGCTGCCCCGCCACTTGTATAATAGTCTTAATAAAGTGCCCCTAATTATTTGTGGAAGGGGGAGGTGTAGTGAAACCTGTTTGACTCCGGTTTGGGTCATCGTGGAGTTTCACGTAGCAGACTGGCCAGGAAGGGGGAAGAAATGTCCAGCCCAAGGACCCCGTACAATCTACACAGTGATTTGCCCGAAGGCACCTGTGTTCAAGGTGAGGACGTTAGCTAAAACAAGAGTTGCCAAGAGGCATTTATTAAGGAATTGGTGAAGTCACATGAGTCTCTGGTTAAAGGGGAAACTACCCAGGGGTGCATTTAGGTTGGGTGATGCCACCCCATCTCCATGGCTGCCGTCCTCTCTGTCTTATACCAGAGCTCCGGCGCATGAGGGCACGTGGCGTATTGCATATGGCAGTGAACCAGTGAGCCTCACTTGCCGGTAGGTTAATGTGCCTCCAGTTCTTCAGCAGAGGGGTTGCCGATCTAAATCTAGGTCAGTGTATGCTCCTGAAACTAGCCCTGATTTACAGGAATTATCTGATTATAGCGTGTTAAAGGGACATTCCCATTTTTTTCCCCCAAAGTTTCCACTAAGCCTAGGGCGGCAAGCAGTTAGCCCCTGTGCCACAAAATCAAGAGGAGATCGCCCTACTGTGCAATAAGGCTCCCTGATACATAGATGCTTAAAGTATACCATTTCTGCTGAAAGGCTGTACCACATATCCACCACCATCTCTGCGGTTTGCAATAGGGCTCGTCTGTCGGTGGACAGACCACGGTGTCGGATCATGGAATAGCGGTGGGACGTAGAAACCCTCTGCATAGCACAGAGGGGCTGCGGGAACGTTATTTATATGACATACGTTAAAAAAAAATAAAGTCTCTGTTCCTTTAAGGAAGGCAGCCCCCCCCCCAGGGCAGTAGTCCCATCTCCCATAAGGCTTTGCTGTTGCAGGTATGTGTAAAGGCTGGCCAGCAATTGGCTTGTTCCCTTTGTGTAGACCCCCCAGGCACAGTAAATACCGGGCCCTCCCCAGAGCCCTGTATGCAAATTAGGTGAAAGGGACAAGTGGCCGGGGGCTCATTAATGGGCGGCTTGGTTACCATACAGACGGCTAATGGCTGCATAATTAAGCAATTATTTGAATGCCGGCAGTGGGAGGCTATACAGGACGGTGCCCGTCGTACCCAGCGGCTACCAAAACAATAGCCCACCTCCACAAGCCTGAAACTGTAACGGTTACCCCCAAAAACCATCGCCCCCGTGGGCTGGCAGTCCTCAGGCCAACTACCCAAAATAAGGGTTTTCAGGACCTCATTATTTATGTTTTAGCTTTGGTACCTGTCTAATAGGCCCGCAATACGCCGGAACCATCCACTGGTTGCCATGGTGATCAAACCACAATTGAGGACGTCCTATATTTACAAACATCCCTTTATTGGAACTTTTTACTTGCTCAAAACCGATCATCAGAAACAAATTTGTTTTGAAACATAACATTTCAATCTAATGTTTTTATACGATGACGCCGTGCCTCCTGAATTAATCCGGGATTAGATACCCAGAATATTGTGATTTCATACAAAGATGGGGAGGCAGCTAGTGCCTCCAGTATCCCCACGATCAGACCCGTCCATATCAGAGGGCAAATATCGTCTGTCACCCCAGGCCTCGGGAGCCATCCAGCCAGCGTGAGATAACCGTGGAGTCTCTCACTGAGATCATTACATTGTTGTAGTCGGCCCCGTCTGTGTTCCGTGCAGGGACCTCTCCTATAGCAAGGATCAGTGATGATAATTCAGTCCAGCGAGTATCGGAATTCCACCGGGCAGTTTCTCACACTATCAGTCCGCTGTACGTTAACACGCAACGCCTTCTATGTGTTTTTGGTTCCTTTCCACTTCCGACGCGACTTTCCCGTCCTGTATATCCGCAGGTATAATGCTTCAAACCATAAAGTGATTAAGATGAGCTCTGGGGACAGCGATCCTGATAACGCGTTATCTCCCGGCATTGAGACGGGATCCGTTAATTTCATTAGGAGATTACTCTGGAATTGCATTAGCCGCAGAAAGCCGATATCAGAAGACGTGTATCAGAAGACGGGTCATCCTTTAAAACCCTGAGATGATATATCAGCGATTGACGAGTCCCAGAACCCCCGCAACGTTAAGCGCGAGATTCTCTCTAGAACGGAGCAGTCTCTTGCATTATGCCGGCTCTTGGTTCTGTCTGTAACGCCATTGTTTCGTCTAATATGTGATATCCGTGGCTAGCGGCTCCCAGGGTTTAGGGTCCAGCTTCAGTGTTCTACTCGGAAAAAGGGACGTATGATACAAATCTATAAAAGCAGCGATAAAACTCCAATGTCCGGGCTTTCGGCCCCCTGGGGTTTGCTCAGCTCTGACAGTTGGGACTTTATGTTTAATCCAATTATAAATTTATAGTATCCTGAGACAATAAGGAGGCTTTAGTCGGAGTTGATACCTTTTATTGGGCCAACATAGAAAAAAACAATCTTTGACGTTACATAAGCTTTTGGGACCTCTGAGGTCTCTTCCTCGGATTGATTAATATGCTTAAAGAGATATTAAGAGTTGGAGATAGATAGATTTCAAAAAGCATTGGTTTTCTTTCAGTTTTAGTGGCATCGTCCTATCAATGTTTTGGTGTCACATGACAATTAAGCTTTCCCTAAAAAATGAGGATTAACGCAAAGTTTGGTATGATTAAAAAAAAGTAAATTCCGGGAAGGATCTGGACATTCAACAGAACCAGAAAGGGTCATATGATGGGCGACTGGCCGCTTGGAAAACAAGGAAGTGGATTATGTTTGAGCCGTGTCTCCCAGTTACCTGCTACAGAGCAGAGGAAAGCAGAAACGGATCGCGAGGAGCCGCGTCGCCCGGGGCCGCTTGGCGGGGGCTCAGCTAGGTGTGTCGCGGAGGACAGGTACAAGCACCGGCTCTTACATCTGACAAGGCTGTGTGTGTTGATGTGTGTGGGAAGTGCTGTGAAATCCTGTACAAACAGGAGCGGCTCCTCGCTGCTCTTTAAAAGCCTCTACAAACAGAGCTTGGCCCGTTCCTGATGGAATACACGCAGGTGCCTGGTGGATCAGGGGTGGCCTGCCACTTTAGCTACCACCCGACTAACCGAGCCTTTGGCCGTTCGACTGCTGGGTATGGATTATTGGAGATGGAGTTCAGTAGCTGCCAACTGCCCTGTGTACGTCAGGTACATGTTGATGTCCTTTTTATTGGCTGTCCATGTGCAGTGCCCAAATCAGCATCATCTGTGATGATAACGTTAAGTGACGTACAAAATATGGTCGGAGTTTGTCCCGACTTTATGGCCAAAGCTGCGTATGATGTGCTATAATATAATGTTTTCAGGCAGCTGCATATTAGTTATCGCTCTGTTATCTGATCCTGATCTACTAGACAAACCCGCCGACTCCTTATCATACTGCCTGGGAACAATAGAATGGCTCAGTCTTAATCACTCAGCTGGGCTCTCTTACTAATGAAAGTCTATGGAGTAACGGACTTCATTAGCATTGCCATAAAGCATCAGCTCAGTGTGGGGTTTGAGCAGAGAAAGTCACCCAAAATATCACATGACTGACAGCAATGGCGGCTCCAGGTCTGCAGATAAAAGGGAGTTTATTGGGACAAAATAAGATTAAATCAGGTTTTTGTCACCATTACTGTATACAGCGCTGGGGGGTTATATTACTGTATACAGCGCTGGGGGGGTAATATTACTGTATACAGCGCTGGGGGGTTATATTACTGTATACAGCGCTGGGGGGTTATATTACTGTATACAGCGCTGGGGGGTTATATTACTGTATACAGCGCTGGGGGGTTATATTACTGTATACAGCGCTGGGGGGTTATATTACTGTATACAGCGCTGGGGGGTTATATTACTGTATACAGTGCTGGGGGGTTATATTACTGTATACAGCGCTGGGGGGGTAATATTACTGTATGCAGCGCTGGGGGGGTAATATTACTGTATACAGCGCTGGGGGGTTATATTACTGTATACAGCGCTGGGGGGTTATATTACTGTATACAGCGCTGGGGGGTTATATTACTGTATACAGTGCTGGGGGTTATATTACTGTATACAGCGCTGGGAGGTTATATTACTGTATACAGCGCTGGGAGGTTATATTACTGTATACAGCGCTGGGGGGTTATATTACTGTATACAGTGCTGGGGGTTATATTACTGTATACAGCGCTGGGAGGTTATATTACTGTATACAGCGCTGGGGGGTTATATTACTGTATACAGCGCTGGGGGGGTTATATTACTGTATACAGCGCTGGGAGGTTATATTACTGTATACAGCGCTGGGGGGTTATATTACTGTATACAGCGCTGGGGGGTTATATTACTGTATACAGTGCTGGGGGGTTATATTACTGTATACAGCGCTGGGGGGTTATATTACGGTATGCAGCGCTGGGGGTTAATACTGTATGCAGCGCTGGGGGGGTTATATTACTGTATACAGCGCTGGGGGGTTATATTACTGTATACAGCGCTGGGGGGTTATATTACTGTATACAGTGCTGGGGGTTATATTACTGTATACAGCGCTGGGAGGTTATATTACTGTATACAGTGCTGGGGGGTTATATTACTGTATACAGTGCTGGGGGGTTATATTACTGTATACAGCGCTGGGGGATTATATTACTGTATACAGCGCTGGGGGGTTATATTACGGTATGCAGCGCTGGGGGTTAATACTGTATGCAGCGCTGGGGGGGTTATATTACTGTATACAGCGCTGGGGGGTTATATTACTGTATACAGCGCTGGGGGGTTATATTACTGTATACAGTGCTGGGGGTTATATTACTGTATACAGCGCTGGGAGGTTATATTACTGTATACAGTGCTGGGGGGTTATATTACTGTATACAGTGCTGGGGGGTTATATTACTGTATACAGCGCTGGGGGATTATATTACTGTATACAGCGCTGGGGGGTTATATTACTGTATACAGCGCTGGGGGGTTATATTACTGTATACAGCGCTGGGGGTTATATTACTGTATACAGTGCTGGGGGGTTATATTACTGTATACAGCGCTGGGGGATTATATTACTGTATACAGCGCTGGGGGGTTATATTACTGTATACAGCGCTGGGGGGTTATATTACTGTATACAGTGCTGGGGGTTATATTACTGTATACAGCGCTGGGAGGTTATATTACTGTATACAGTGCTGGGGGGTTATATTACTGTATACAGCGCTGGGGGATTATATTACTGTATACAGCACTGAGGTTATGATCAAGACTTCCCTTTCCAATAAAGGCTGGGCTCCGATATGTTTTGGAGGAAGAGCAACATCCAGCAGCAAGGTCTCTGAAGTATTATTGGATGAAAAACAGGCAGAAGATTTCCAATGTCTCCTTGGATCACGCAATTCCAGCTCACTGGAGTAAACATATATATACCATATATAATATAATATATATATATACATGTTTGGCAATTTAGGGAGGGGCTTGTAACTTTAAGAATGTTGGGGGCTCAAGAACCTGCTGAAACCTGGCCTCAAAGGGTCTCAAGGAGTGCGGGGTCTACAGGTTGGACTCTGCTACATTATGAGCACTTAATGAAGCAGTTGGGTTTGTACGAAGGCTTCAACTGAGACCCAACGATCAATGAAGAGGTCACCAATGGCGGTCAACATAACGAGGAGATGCAAAGCCCAGGGAGCTTTCACACCAGCCTGCTAGGTTTACTCCCTTTATAACAATCCTCTTTCTTAGCAGAATAACCCTTTCTTCCCAGCCGAGACGCTCCATGCAGCTCCCGGCCCTGACCTGCACTTCTTACCGAACCCAACTCGCGGTTGATCTGTGTTCCTTGTATTCTGGAGCTTATGTTGTCTCCAGAGAATGAGTTTTCAGACCACCCCAATAACGCCTCCACAGCTGGCTTATTTACCAACTTTTATCACTAGAAGCCAATGGGGAAAAAAACAGAAGCCAGCCGGCAAAAGCCAACAGGCTATATAGCTGCTTATGCTGCGTCAGGGGTAGCAAAGTCTGAAAGTACCCCCAAGAACCACTGAAGTTCCAATACCAACGCTTTTACTGGCGCTGTAGGAATTACCCGACCCAATAGTTTTTTTAGTACGCACCCAGACCTTGTAAACCCTGTAATAAGTCATAAAGTTTTATTCCCTTACATTTAACAGCAGGTGATATACGCAGGGTTTCCCCATTCTATAAAGGCTCTTTTAACGTTTCATACTTGGCTACGAACGGCTAATACAGCGGAACGTTCATAACGTTCATCACGGTTCTACTGAATTACCTAGGTTAAAGAGGAGCTAGTGCTGGCTTGGGTATTTAAGTGGTTAAACGGACTTAGATGGGACTTGGAAGAATGTGGGTGCGGGCTAATTGGGGCCATGTTCTGCTGTATCGGAGTTTGGTGATCCACCGGTGCCCACTGTCCTCTGACAAATATACTCTCTAACCTGACCCGTTCCTTATACATTCGCATGCCTCCCTCTGGCATGTGTACCCCCCCCCCCCCCCCGGAGGCCAAATCATAACATAGTCACCGCTGTATGATAGACGGAATCTCTTGGGATCACGGACTGCAGTGGGATTAATGGAAATGTAAGGAGGTTTTACTTTAATGAGAGGGTGGTAGATAAGCGGAACAGACTCCCAGCAGATGTAGTGGAGGGAATTTAAGCCTGGAGGTGATGGGGATAAGACTATCCTGAGCATTAAAGACAAGAACCAAGTAAGGTTTGCAATCTTAGATGGAGCCTGGTGATCCCTATGTGCTGTCTGTTTGTATGTGAACATATTATGTCAGTATGTAATACCTCCGGATCGCGTCAAACTGTTCCAGTTATCCTCGACTTTCTGCTGGTAACAGGCGTGTGAATGTTTGTCTGCCGAACAATACGGCTGGTCAGCGGAACGCTGGCGGAAGACTTCCCAAGATCAAGAGAGAATGTTACACAATGTATCTGCTGTTGTGTTACAAAATGTCACTGCGCAGGCCGTGAGGAAGGGGTTAAAGCTTTTCCTAAATTCCCTTTAGATCCTCCGCAGGGCGCTGCTGTCCATCCATCAAAGCCAATTAACAGCGGGTACCCCTGTTCCTCTTACAACTGGGATCAAGTGGCCACGCCCCTGGGTCAGTTTAGTGTCTCCGCCTCTGCCTGCCGATTGGCTGCATTTTTGAATCACTGTTGGTTTATATTGGAGGGTGTAATTTAACCCTTTGGGTTCTGTAAGCTACAGCCTGTTAATTAAGTACAGACCCAAGGAGTTAAACAGGAAGCCCTGGGGCCATTTATTCCGATATGTGTATACAGATTGTAAGCTCTTGGGAAGAGACCTCTGCCCACTTTTCACAGTGCCCCTGAGCACTGAGGGTCTCGGGGTAGCCTCTCAGGACTCCTTCCTTATCTACACGGCTGTAATCATATGTAAGACTCCCATTTGGTGCTTTTGCTCCCGGTATGTTATGGTTGATATCCCTGCTTGAATACAGGTGACTTAATGGAGTGTATTCTTCAGTGGCGACTCTAGAAACAATATATAGGGGGGGCACACAAGATACCACAGTCAAACTGGGGGGGGGCATTAATAATTTCCACCATTAAATCATACCACTGAAAAAACACACATATATATATATATATATATATATATATATATATATATATATATATATATATATATATATATATATATATATAGCCAAAAGTAATGTGCTATGGCAGTGGTGTCCAAGTTTTTTCTGCAGTGGGCCACTTCATCAGAATTGTATACGTGCGCGGGCCGCACTCATTTTTCACTGCGTGAAAATATGGCCTTTAATAAAATATGCAGATTAAAATAAAGTAAATGACACAAAACCTTTACTTTTCCTCTCACTGATTTCTGGGCCTAGAAAGTTTTGTGACTACAAATTCAGGATTCTGGATAAGTTAAAATGAAATAGTTCTATTTATTTTAGCGATGCACTAAAATGAAAATTCTGGACCAAAACCGAAAATTCAGGGCTCACTTAGCCAAAACTGAAAATGACCCCCCACATACTTTTAATAAAAGTAAGTTACACACCAAAATTGTACAAAAAAAATATATATTATGATTGTTAACAGCAATCTCAGGCATACCCAGATTCCAGCATGTACTGGTTGGCTGGGCATTTTACCAGTAATTTTTGTCCACTTTTAGTGTGTAACCACACTTTTATTTAAAGTAACACACCACAATTGGACAAAAAAAAATCAACAATATGACTTGGCATGATAGGAGTGTGATTGCTAACAGCAAACACACTCTTTTCATACCCAGCAACCAGTAAATGCTGGAACCTAGGCATGATGGGACTGTGCTCGCTGTGATTGCTGTTAGCAATCACACTCCTATCATGCCAAGTCAGCCAGTACATGCTGGTACAGGGTGGCTGTAAGTGCAGACCCCATACTGCTGGCAGCATCAATACACAAGGGGGGCAGCTAGCCAGGTTTCAGCATGTACTGGCTGACTTAGCATTATAGGAGTGTGATTGCTAACAGCAATCACAGTCCCATCATGCCTAAGTTCCAGCACTTACACATCCATGCTATCACACACACACTCATTCATTCATATACTCATTCATTCCCTCACAGGCATACTCATTCAAACAACCTCCCCCACCCCCTTACCTACTACAGCTCTCGATGCCGCTCACAGACTTCAGCAGGGGGCGCGGCCTCCCTCGTTCTCCCCACAGAGGAGGCAGGACTGGAGCAGAGAATAGACCCTCCCACAAGTAAGCGACAGGGCTTGTGATCCTGGCTGCCGATCTCACGCGGGCCGCACCTCGAGGTCACATGTTGGACGCCCCTGTGCTATGGAATGATACTTTTGTTATTGGCCAATACAATACTTGTACATTCAACATGGGAAGCCTGAAGCCACAATTTAGTACGACTAATCCTTGAAATCCTTTAAACACAATACCTTAACTTTTCCACTAAATGATTTCAGGGCCTAATATTAGTCCCTGCTGCTGATATATATATATATTAGCCCCTGCTGCCCATATATATATTATTAGTCCCTGCTGCCTATATATATATAAATATATATATATATATATATATATATATATATATATATATATATATATATATATAAATATTAGACCCTGCTGCCGATAGCAGGTATAGATCAACACATTAACACACAAACCCAGCTTTGCATGTATAGATCAATTGAAATTCACTTGTGATCTCAGCACTGAAGGTATATATCAAATAAACTGAATCAGACATACAAATCCTGTATTTGCAGGTATACAATAATAATATATGAAATGTAGCATTGCAGGTATAGATCAAATAAATACATGGAAACAGCATTGCAGGTATTAATCAACTGAACAAGACATACAAACCCTGT
The DNA here is from genome assembly GCA_029215755.1 of Spea hammondii. Lineage (NCBI taxonomy): Eukaryota > Metazoa > Chordata > Amphibia > Anura > Pelobatidae > Spea > Spea hammondii. Next base: position 28,124,346 of record JARDYJ010000012.1, on the reverse strand, counting down.
ATTTGCAGGTATACATAAATAATGTATGGAAACATAGCATAGCAGATATGGATCTACAGAAGAACAGACAAACCAAGCTTTGCAGGTACAGATCAATTGGAATTCACATAAAAACACGGCATTAAAGGCATATTTAAAACCCCTAAATTACAGGGATAGATCACAGGTTGCACACCCCAACCACGCTGCCCACATAGAACCTGGCCAGCACACAGATAACACACATAAGATTTGCCATCTTTGTCCCATATACACCCTGCCTGTGCCATCTTGGTCCCCAAGGCTCAAACATCCTGCTAGTGCCATCTTTGCCCTTCCACAATTATACATCTATGATACACACAAACACATTAACTCATCCTCTCCCTCATTCAGACAGTTCATCCACATATTAACTCATGCTCTCCCTCATTCAGACAGTTCATCCACATATTAACTCATGCTCTCCCTCATTCAGACAAATCATCCATTTTAAGAAACTACACCCATTGGAGCTTCAAATGAGGGGCTACATGTATTTCTAGGACAAAAGTTGAGTGCACAAATAATGATGGAATATGTCGCTTTGGCTAGAAAATATGTTTTTTCTAACCACAGCGACATGTTCATTTGTGTCTTGCGCACTCCAGGTTTGTACTAGAAACACATGCAGCCCTTCATTTGATGCGCCAAGGGATGTCGTTTTTTCAAATGTGTACTTTTTGTGCCATAATTGAACTTCCTACGTGAGCAGTAATGCCACGTCAAGGCTTCAACCCTAATTACTGACCATTCACACGCCTTTCATATCTCCATTCACTCACAGAAGCACACGCCATTCTTTCCCGTTACAATCCCAAAGAAATTATGGTAAAGGGAGAAAAATAAATAAGTTTTGCAGTAAAAATGCAAGGCGCTCCAGGGATGAGATGGTTACTCACGTACCGCACGGGCTACATGGCTGATTTTAATAATATTTGCAGTTCATCAGGATTTCAAAAATTGCCTCCCTCTACCGTTGGCTAAATTTAACCCCATGATCAAAGGCATCATAGGATTTAAAATTAGTATCGGCCATTTTTAAAAAGGGAATGTAACTTTTTATAGCTATATGATCGCTGTGGTAACATTGGCTACCACAGTGATCATTTAGCTAGAATACTTTTTTTTAAAGTTAAACTACTTTATTTTTAAATAATTTAATTTGGGGGTCTCTAGGCAATTTTGATCTTTTTTTATCTGCCTTTAGAGACCCCCAAATCCATTTTTTTTTTACATTTTTATTTTTTTAACTTAATATTTGCAATCTTAATACCGTTTGAAAGGTGAGGCGATTACCTTTCCAATGGTATATGTTGGGGGTATGTAGATACAGGCATCTAAGCAGCATGCCCCCATACCTCTTTAACTGACAATTGTCAGTTGTTAATAAAGTTGCGCGGTGACGTCATCGCGTCATTGCGCGAGACGGGACCGGGCGGATCGGGTGGCCCCGGTGATGCCCTTCAGTTTGAGGGGCAGATCGCCGGGGTAGGTGGTGATGGAGGTCCACAGACCTCCATCAAGGTAAGGTAGTGCTAGTGACGGCAAGGTGCCGTCGTTAGCACCTGACTGGGACGGTGGGGGGGCAACAGGGGGGGCAAGGAATAACCTAGGGGGGGCAATTGCACCCCCTTGCCCCCCTGTAGCGACGCCACTGGTAATCTTTAAATAGTGGCAAGGCAAGATTTTCATGAGGACTGCTATTAGGGCCACTTGGGTAACACATTTTGGCTAATCACTACATAGAATTTTCACAATGGGCCATTAAAGAGTTAATGTTTCAAGAGTCTCAGGGTTTGGTTCCTTTAGAGATTTCCCAGGTGTGATGGTGACATCGTTTCCATGAAACCTAATCCCTGCGCCCGTTGGCCAGACCCCGGAATCTGTTTAGCTGACACCAAAATCTCAGTACCGCTCCGTAATAATTATTTATGTGCTGGTGTTTTTGGGGGTAAAATTTTTGTATTCTGTTTTGGTGTCGAAACTGATATTTCTATGTTTGTATATATTTTGCACCTGCGCAGACATTATGACCGGCCACAAAGAGGGGGGTGGTATGAACACAGGAACCGTATTGCCATATGGTGTAATAGCGCCCCTAGTGGTGAAAAAATACATCAGAGATTCCAAGGAACAAAACGTTACCTATTTTACTGCAGAACGTTAATCGTTTTTGCAAAATAGCGCACGCAGTTTGAGTTGGGACGCTCTGAAACGTTCAGCGCTGTGGGATATATTGGAGCTCTAATGACGCTAATAAAGCTGTGCGCTTTCAAAATAGAGGGGGGACTGAACTTGAAACTTTTCCATAGATAAAGTGTACGAGTGTTCCTACTTCCCACCGCCTGTGTATTGTTTAGAACTGGTATAGTTGAACAACGAGGAAAAAGAGACTTGGTGATGTTCTGTCACTCACTTTTCCTCCCCTGATGCCCCTCTTTTTTAGGAGGTCGGAATGTTTGCAGGGTATCACAGGGTTCTACAGCCCTAAAAGCCCCGATAATGTGTATAGAAGCAGCAGGAGATGTTTTTTTTTGTTTGTTTTTTTTTACCATAAACCTGAGAACTAATTTAAAACTTATTTTTGTCCTAGATAAACCTGTGCTGGAGGGACCCAATTGCAAGCTCTTTAGTCCAGAGCTAAAGCAGTTTCTATGGCCTAATAATGTTACAATTACAAATGCAATGCCTTGTTATGAAAGGGTGATGTCATAGCTTGAACGTGATACCTTTATATGTCATTGTACCGAACTGTCGGGATTGGTGTATAATAACTTGGTATTTTTGTTGTCGAGCAGTGAGGAGTCACAAACGGCTTATCGTTTCCATACGCATGCAAAATAATGTAGCCAATGAACTACTGAGTTTTGGCCACTAGATGTCAGTAGAGATTAAGGAAGCGGCGCGCAGCCAGTCTGCCAATAAAGCCTCCAGGACACTGATTTGCAGAAATCTACCCAGAACGCCAGTTTTTTTTATGCTTTCCGTAGAAATTCCAGTTACTGAATTTTGTGGAGTATGTTAGCTTTTTGCCTATTTTATATGCAGAGGGAAAAACATCCTTTGGAGATCTTCCTGTCTTCGTCTCTGGAGATATACTTTTCGCCTCTCCTCTGACCGTTGCGTAGACCATGTCACTGAAGTATTGTCTTTCACTCAACAACTGCACAAGCGAATGAAACCCATGTAAACAATAGCCCATCAATGACTTTGCTAAGTAAAAGCAGATCTGTATTAGCTCATGTTAAGTCAGTTAATTGTTTCTTTTAACAAGAATTAATTAATTTGCTGTTCTCCCCCCCCCCCCCCCCAGCATAAGGACATCTCAGCTCCGGTGTTTTGACTGCCTGTTTGCTATTCAGAGCGCTACAAGCCTTGAAGTAACTTCTGTCATTGTTATTTCACTATCCCCTTATTCTTCTTCTTCTCTCTCTCTCCTTATACCATAAGGTCAGGCTCTAACGTATGTAATCAGTTACAGTGGAGGGATTTTGCAGTAATACACCCAGTATACACCCGAAAATCTATCAGTTCCTACCGGCACCTACCGTACTTGATGCTATTAATCTGTTAACGTTGAAAGTGATTTCTTATAATGTGAAACGTCTCAATATGCCAGAAACGTAATCAAAACTACGGATAAAGGGCTGGCGATTCTGTTCTCAAGCTCTATTTCCTTCTGATTGACAGAGCGTCTCTCTCATATGAATGGTCGCTTTATCTTTGTGAAAGGTTATGTTCCCTGAAATCGATATAATTTTGATAACTTATACGCCCCCAACGACAGACCTGCCCATTTCATAGCCCAGACACTGACCAAACTAAATGACTTTGCGGAACACATTCACATTTTAGGAGGGGACCGAAACATCTCGCTGGACCCGAGAGTTCACAGCTCCTCGAGGAAATCAAGTATTTCTGCAAAAGGCCTATTGAAGGTCAAAGTGGCCCTGAGATCTTTGCAGGTTGTGGACTGTTGGCACCTCCAGCATCCTACTCCAGATACTCCTATCCTCGTAATTTATATACTCCAGCAAATCCGAGCAAAGCCACAAACATACATTGGCAAATGATACTTTAACCAAGTTAGGCGCTACCAGTTACCCAGAAGCTACAGAAATCAAAGTATGAAAATAAAACCACGGCTACAGGCAAAAGGCCTGGGTTGACATAGAACATCAATCTCTAGTGTACCCCTTGGCTATATACCTTGGCTCACCGCAAGATCTCACCCAACGATTGGGCCCACATTGAAGCTTTGGAACAGACTGGCCAAATCATCCTAACAAACGCACCTTCACTAATAACTCCACTCACCCACAACCCGAACTTCCCCCGGGGACCTTCACTGGGTACCTTCCAGAAGGAGCAGCCGCCCTCCTACGCCACCTGATTGCCGATGGGACGCTCAGACCCTTGGCTTCTTTCTTACAGATAGACCAACACTACGGCATTACCAGCTATCTCACTTTGTAGCCACCCCACAATCCGATGGGCCTATACTCTTGAGCCTCACTCCGTTTTTAGCCGATTTGCTCATCCACTAGCCAGCCAGCACGTCTGGTGTCCGGACTATATCTATGCATCCTCTTTGAACCCTCCCAAAAGGAACCTTGTTTTCATAGGAGAGAGACCTCAACGTAGGATTTTATCTGGTGGTCGTATCTCGAAATGATTTCAGCCAAAGCTCCCATTCCATTGAAATGGAACTCGCCTCAGCCACCTGCTAGAATATCCGCAGAGGCTGAGTTGGACTGGCCCCAACATACACTCCTCTCTTCTTACCTTTTGTCTCTCTTTAGTAAATGACCTCAAATACACCTCTCTACATTAAAAATGGCCAAAGAGAGGCGCGGTAGGATGCGCTCACAACCATCAAACACTCTGAACTCCTCGAAAAGAGGGGCATCAGGGGAGGAAAGAGGGGCATCAAGGGCTTCAGGAACTAGCTGAACTAAACAGCGACGTGGAAGGGTAACCAAGATAGAAGCGGCAGATTAAAACCTACTGAAGTGAGACCATTACTTGAACCTGATAAAAAAAATCATCCCACAGAGTCATTTTGCTTTCCAGAAGGTCTACATGTCCTCCAGGTTTTTGTCTAAAATTTTGGTAGGTTATTTTCCATTTGTCTAACTGCTGTGAATTATTAGATGATATCCCGTCCCCCGTCCCCCCCTGCAACAGGAAATGCTGTGAAATGGTTTAGTTGATTCAGGCTTCTTGGGATTCTGTTGTGGAACCCTGAGGTTCAGCTAGAGGGCCAGCTCAGGTGTTCTAGAGCTAAAAGGCCTGACCGGGTTCACTGTTCGATGAGCCGAGGCCGCTGCAGCTGAGCTCATGGAGAAAATCTCGGCAGCTGTGTTGGCGCCGGCGTCGTCAGAAATAACTAGCTTTTAGGCATATTTTAATACTTTTGCCCTAGAAACTTACTGGGTCGGGGGAAGCAAAGGCTAACGCCAGCTTACACCAGTACATCAAGCAGAGATTGGACCCAGGTTCAGACTTAATACTCCTGTAAATTCCTTAGATTTATCAATGGGTCACAAAGTGATCTAAAATATTTAAACTCCTCACCATGTCCTCTTAAATAAAAAAAAAAAAAAAAAAAAAAAGGCAAGTTTCTGGATCATATAACCCTCCATGCTAGACTCCTTCTCGGACATTCTTTCATTGCTCTGCAGAAGCATCTACGGCTTTAGTTTTTTTATATTAAAAGAATCTATATTTCATTGTTTGTCTCATCTACTTACTCTAAAGTACATGAAAAAGCCTAACGTTTTCTATCTGTACATAAGGTATCCTCAGTCTGGCACCGATAGCCATAGGCAACCTGCAGCCCTATCCACTGCCGTATCTCACAACCTCAGGGTTTTGCCAGATTGGCACCAGTACCAAATATCCAATATGTGCCAACCCTGTGGAACAGATGTTACCGAAAATCAGGATCAAACATCCACAACAGAGATTCGCGTATTAAATGGCCCTATTAAAAATGCACCCTTGCATGCTGCCAGCATTATTCACCATCGGGGTACCCCCTCGGACTAAACCCTCCCTTTCCCTTCTTCTTTAAAAATAAATAAGCCACAAATAATAATTTTTGTCTGCGTTTTCCGGGCGATTAGCAGCGACTCTGCATTCTTGGGTGCTCATCCAGGAGCCCAGATGGCACACTCACAAAGACTCCTGTTATGAAAGCGAAGTGTGCAAACAGATTTCTGTGTGCACACAAGATTATTCTTGGGTTCTCAGTGTGCATCGGAGCACCTGCTCTGCGGCTGAGTCCTACGGAGCAATTCAATCCTAAAGTCAATACGCGAAACCAGATGAGACTCTGTCGTCGCTAACATTCAAAGTGCAGAACCTTGAATGTCAGCAAAGGAGAGACGTTTTGGATGCAGTGTCAAGGCGAAATTGGATGTTTAGATCAGAGGTTCTCGGTTCTTTGCTCCTCAAGTTCCCTTGTTCCCCAAAAACCTCACCTGGAATTCACTTGTTAGCTCTGGGAATCTTAAATGAGGGGTAGATATTAAAGATTCATAATGGAGGTAGCGGGTGCAGAAAAAAATACAATGGTTCTTTGTGTTGCTGATAAGTTCTCAAGTGGTTGGATGTAGATGGCATTTAGGAGGTCCATGCTCTCATTTGCACTGGCCAACTGTTATCATTAAGAGAGACATGAGTTCCCCAGATGGTTTAATCGCTACAACCAAGGGCTTCGATTGTATTTCTCCCCTTGATGCACCCAATGGGGAGGATACGGCCCCCAACTTAAAACAAAAAACTGCTCTTGCCCGCAAAGACTACGTATGTGTTATCCTAGAAGTCAGGAGAAGACACTTTAGAGTCCTCAAATGTTCTACGTTGGTAGTGAAGAATAACTTGTTTCGATTAAAAACTGCTTGCATTCAGAGTCTGTTCAAGCAGAATGGAAGGGTTGCAGATGGATTTTGGAAACCAATAGCTTGGATTTGCCTGTTACCAGCCATGTGTTATCGGGTCTTCATCATCAAGCTGCTAATTTCCCCATTTGATGGATGACAGAAACATCTCCGTATGCCCAACTTGGACACGGGAAGAAAGAAGGCAATATGATAGAAACAAAATATATTGAAGAAAAATGAAGGAGCGTAATTAAAGGAGAAAATCCAGGGAAAGAAACATGAAGGAGAAAACTGCCAGGTTAACGGGGAAAAAAAAAACATAAACCAGGAATAAACAAATGAAGGGAAGTGTCCCGACTAAACCGTGGGCAGACTTATTTAACCAGTGCCAGGAGTAGTTATGGAAGACTAGGAGTTGACTCGTCCAGCTATAGACCAGATGTTGAAATAGTTGACTGGATAAGGCAATGGCTGAGTGACAGATTCAAGGTTGGAGTTAACGAGGTATATTCAGAGGAAGGACTTGTCACTAGTGTGGCCCCTCATGGATCAGTATTGGGACCCATACTTTTTTAATATTTGTATTGGTGATATTACAGAAGGTCTTAATGGTATGGGATGTCTTTTTGCAGATGACACAAAGTTTTGCAACAGATTAGACATTCCGAGTGGAACAACTCAAACAGAAAATTGCTTAAGTAAATTTGTAGTGTGGCAGTTTAATGAGTGAGCTGGAGTTTAATGTTGATAAATGTAAAATAATGCACTTGGTACATAGAAATCTCAAGGGAGAATATAGCATTGGGTACCCTGTTCTGTCAACTTGAAGTGAGAGAGGGGATGGGAGCGAGACCTTTAAATACATAAAGGGACTTAACAAGTATTGGAGGGAAGTTTTATTAGAAGTGATATAATGACTGAACGGTAGATAAATGGAACGGTCTCCCAGAAGAGGTGGTGGAAGCTAAAACAGTGAAGGAATTTCAACAGACATGGGATATACATTAAGCTATCCTCACTATAGGACTTTTTCGGCATTGAAAGCGCCCTCTCCCTATAGGTGATCAGCGAGGACAGCTCCACAAACCAAATCTGGGCTGTCCGTTGGTTCATGTATAGCTCACCAACCTTCGGGCTTAACATTCAACTCTCTGCACCCGACATAAATCCAGTGCATACGCTGAAAGACTGGGGAAGGCCCCCCTCACTTCTACAGAAATACAGTAGCCCCCCGCCGGCCGTAGTCCAATCTCTGGAAAGCCACAGGTTGATCCGTTTATGACAGACGTTTTCAGCGAGCTTCTAGGTGGGACCCAAACACTAGAAGATATACTTCACCCTTTTCAAGCAGAGGACAATGGCCGTCCCTTTCACTGTCTTATGAAACCACATCCAACAAACAATCAAACTTCATTTATTTCGATAAAGCATTTCTCCAGTCCAGATGTGACAGGGCTTAGAACACAACTCTCAGAGCCTCTTCAGGGCACAAAAAGAAAACCTACTCATCCTGGAACAAACACGAAGCGCAGCGAAGAGAAGCCAGTCTGTCGGCATGACGGGGCCGGACAACCGGGCTGAATTAACATTAAGTGCTGTCTTTTGTCTGACGCACAATGGTGACCATATGTCAGAAACTGGGCTGGCAAGGACAGTAACAATAGCGGTCCCAGACGCCTCAAAGCAGTGACAGAATGTTCACACGTTCCTCATTCTGTTAGTTCTCGCTCCAGAATCCAGCCGACGGGACGGCTCAGGAGACCGGTGCAGCTATACCCCTAATTATACCCCCGCAATCTGCCCCGAGACTCCGCTAGCACCAGAACCAAGGAGACCGGTGCAGCTATACCCCTAATTATACCCCCGCAATCTGCCCCGAGACGCCGCTAGCACCAGAACCAAGGAGACCGGTGCAGCTATACCCCTAATTATACCCCCGCAATCTGCCCCGAGACGCCACTAGCACCAGAACCAAGGAGACCAGTGCAGCTATACCCCTAATTATACCCCCGCAATCTGCCCCGAGACGCCGCTAGCACCAGAACCAAGGCCAATATTTGGATCGATACGAAGTCGATCCAAAGGTGTCTGTGAATCGGAGTTTATTTAGGAGCATTTGATATGTTTAAAAAGGTTGTGTAATATCACAGAACGCTTGTTTTTGGTTTTCTTTTTACATTTTTGGATAATTTCACAATAATTTCGCTGGATGGAAACCTTCATGACCATAAATCAAGTATACATCTGTTTCAGCTTCTATTTTATCTCCAGCCATAAATTGGCAACAAAAAACTACTATTTACAGTAACTTGAAATTTTGCGTAAAATACCCAATCATAATAAAACAAAAAAATATCATGACTCCAATAAGAGCTTATAATAAAATGTGTGTCTTCTGTAAACGTATGGGGGGGGTTCCACTAATACCCTCATTTCATGGCTCCCCGATTTATTCCTTACTGTTAAATTGAGGAACGTCACAGCGCATGCACAAACTCGGCACTTGCACACACGTGTCTATAATGTTACCGACAAGTTCATTGCGCTCATGTTCCACATTATTTGAAAGGGTTCAGGATATGTTTTTCATATACCTGATGGTTTGGCCAATAATAAAGTGGCCACAAAGTCTCTACTTGTAACAGAGAAGGAGTGATGAGCGTGAATGGCGGGATCGGGAGCCTCCGACAGGATGGAGACCGCCTCGGTCACATCGTTGGGGAATGCGCACCTGAACAGGACGATAATTCATCGCTTCCCCCGCCGCTCTCAACAATCACCAACTTATTCTCCCCGCGCGCACCGTTCCCGGAGGCCGCAGAAAGCAGGGAGCCGGCGCGTTCGTTTGTTTCCGCATACATGAATTACTAGCCTTCACCGGTAACACAGAGCGTCACGCGGGGAGACGCAGGGAGGTCTCCTGTACCCGCTGAAACGTCCCGTCTCTCGTCGGCTTCACGGGGCTATTCCCTGCCTGCTCACGAGAGCGGTTATTAAAATTCATCTTCGTGGAAGGCTGATAGCCATTTCATGCTCCTTCAGTCGATTTTTCACTCTGATCTTGCCCATTTTTTGATCTAATGCATCCCTGCTGGGAGGCGATGCGGCCGTGTCCAACCGATTCTCTGAAGAAATTTGGAGCAAGTGAACGAACAGCTGCAGCTTTCCTTCCCCGAGGGGACCCCCGCGTTCTAAGGGTAAACAAAAGCAAATCATCAGCGAGCTAACCCTTTCCTCCCCAGTCGCCGGAATCGAGGGCAGATAGGATGGAGAAACCAAAGTATCCCATTGTACTCTGCGCGTTGCCTCTTTGTCCACCTCTTTGATGCCCCTCAGAATGTTTGCTGGGTATGAGGGGATCGCAGGGTCCTACAGCCCTAAAAGCCCCGATAATGTGTATAGAAACAGCTTTATAAATGAAACGGGGCTAATAAACCCCATTATTCTTCTTCTAAATGCCCCACTCAGTTACACAATTACTCAGCAATAGGGCACATGAAAAGTCAGGGGTATATCACACAATCACTTTTGGATATTATCGAGAACTTGCTTTGTGACGTTATGATGCTCAAGATGCCAACAACACTAAAAACTCAACTGCAGAGACATTTTTTCCGTGTCGGAAACTGCTATTAAAAGTTTTTTTACAAACGTCTACAAATATATACATTAACAAAAATAGTTATTCTGAGCTGAAACCTTGAACATGTGATCTCTTGCGTATATAATACAGATGTATTTTTTAGCATTTTCGCTAGCGATATCTGCCATTTTTTCACGCCAGGTGCCGTGTCATTTGTTTCAGCGCTTAAGGGGTTAATATTGGACAGCTGTTCCACTGACCAAAGTGTGACAGCCTGACCCCCGGGGGGATTTAATATTAACAAGTCAACGTATCGCAATCAGAGCTTCCACAAAGACTCAATTACAAATATTGATTATGGGGCGAGTGTGTCACTCGGCTGCCCCCGGCGGGAGGGGTTGGGGACGGGGGTGCTGGGGGTAAGGATGAGTTTTACCTCCTGTGATCCTTTTGTTATGTGACATGAATACACCTCTCTGCCCCGGGACTGACGGGACTGCACAGCAAGCAATTATTTACCCCCCCACACGCACACACGATTGCCACATTTTCCCCTTTGTGATTTTTAATCTCACCCCAACCCTCCCAGCGGCTCCAGCTGTTAGCGAGAGAGATGCCGGGGCAAAGGAAACATGGCAGCACAGGGTATATATGGTTCCCCCCCCCCCCCAAATAAAGTCACACATTTAGTGGTCACCTTGGATAAAAACGAGATAGAAGTCCCACCATTGTTTTAACAGATGTTAAAAGTAAATACCCCACCCCGGAGTCCTGCTCCAGTTAAAGTTATTATTTTAAAAACAGCCAATTAGCAGATGGTCACCTACACAACACAATTAGCTGTTAGATCAATGCTTGGATGTTATTTTATAAATAAATACCAGGAATGTCAATAACTCCATTCCTGGAAGGGACCGTTGATGATATGATAAAATGTCATAAATTATAACAAGAATAAACCTCCGTCTGTATATGTAAGCATTTCCATAGTTTACCACCCGGATATTACGATTACTGATTATCAGCTGTTGAGGGAAGCAGTCTTGCCGCGCTCTACTGACTTCCTGTGGCATCTCCTTGGCTGGGAAGTGCTCATGAGAGCTATGTGTAAAGGAAAGCAGGTCCCCCGCAACAAAAAAAAATCTCTTATCTTTTTATTTATAAATCACGCAATTTCAAATATTCTTACACATATGTTTGTTTTTCATACTAAATACCATGAAATATTCACCGTACAGGCATTCGATCCTTCAGTACCTCATTTTAAATTTTTTTAATAAATATTATATTTATTTTTGGTGATAATATCTATTTAAATTTACTCTTCTGGGAATAGATTCCTTATCTGTGTATCTTTATAGCTGGATTTAAATTGGTTACACAAGATGAGGGAATGGAGTGGAAGCATTTAATAACCTCCCATTAACCCTTCCCATTTTAATAACAATTGTAGCGCTGGAACCTCGGAATAGAAGCATGTGGAATATATCACAAATTCCGCGTCTCCGCGGCTTTATTATCGGAACAGACAAGCAGTATGTCAACCCTCGCCCAATAACCGCTTCAATCCTCCATTGTTGTTCTTTCTAGAATTCCATCTTCCTATTAATCACGTCATTTTTCCTGACTTTTTACAGAATGGGTTGTGATTTTCAGGTAGATGGAATCGCGCGGCTCCGCCGTAAATCCATCTGCCGGAGCTCTTATGAATTATGTAGCGAATAAGCCACAGATGCAAAGCTCTCGGTGTCTGTAATAGCAATAACTTTGTAATTAAAATGTGCCGATATATTCATCAGCTCAATACAACGGGGTGGGAAGGGGGAGACCTCTACGTCTCAGACGTCACCTGATCTCTCATGATACCGTCCAGTGACAGGTGGCCAGTGTCTGCAAGCCCAAAATGGCTCTTTGGTTGGAACCAGTGAGGTGTCCTAGGCGTGGGGAGAAGGGGGGGGGGGGCAGATTGGCCTCCTAGATGATTAGATGTCCCCATGTGCTGGCGCTCAATGGTTCGGCTATTGGAGAAATTACATTATGGCAAAGCCCTCATAGACTGCATTGAAAGGCCCCGCGTGTCTCTCAGCGCCATAATGCTGTAGTAAATATGGCGGCCGAGGAGCGGGACAATTGGGGACGCTGCCCTGGGTCAGGCTTAGAGCAGCACCAAAGGTAAATACATCGCCGGTGGGAACCCAATACACGACTATAGCAGCCCACGTCTCTGCAATATGCAAATATTATATTGAAAATTATTTTTTTAATGAGAAAATGTTAAAATATTTAAAAAGTCACGATATCTGAAAAAGAAACTCAATGTACAATAATCCACCGTTTATTATAAAGGATCGTGAAGATGTCTCTATTAAATTTCTACTGACGACCCAAATTATTTTACTGACGTCTAATTTTAACTGATTTTTACAGAGTCTCGGACCTTTCAATTAGTGAAAGCTGTAAATAAGTGGTTTATGAGTAACGAGCGATCTCAAGAGCTGCTCTGAATGCGCCAAGAGATAGAGTGCTATCTTAGGGTTAAGGATACTTTTGTATTGACAATTCACAATGATTTTGGGGGTTTTACAATGCTTCCAGGGGGCAACTCTGCTAGAATAGATTTATACCCCACCCCAACAACAGAGCCATTCAGGGGGAAGCAGAGAGAGCGATCAGTGACCCTCCAGTCATTTGCTGGAGACCCCTGCGTTTAAATGTAGGAAACCCAGAACCTGCCGGCAGATCGGCCCCATTCGGCCCCCGTCTAGTCTAACGTTCTCACATTATATCATGAACCGAGTAAATAACATATAAGCTGTAGCTCTCAATATGTCACTTGTTTGTTGCCCCATTTGAACTTGAGTCCAAATTCACTTAAATAAAATAAGGATTTTCGACACTATGGTCGGTTAGCCAGCCAATGAGATTGCTGGACACTGGTGGGCGGGGTTATTGCGGGTTGGGTTCACATGGTCTTGGTGTAGGTCATCTCTGTGTCAGATGCTGTGTAACAAAGTGTATAAAAGCACGGGCATAATGCACCATGCTTTCTATAATAATAATAATAATATATTAAGTGTTATATATTATAATCAATAAAATTAATTGTTTTGGATAAATGTTTTTGCAGATAACTTCCCGTGTGGCCGTGTTCAGATACACGACACGGCAATAACGTATCAGTTTGGTGAATCGCGGATATAAACGTTATATATCGTCCGTGTTTCTTTTATTGACCTTTTTTTTTCTGGCTCACGCTGCATCTTTGAGTCCTCAGGAAATACATTTTCGTGCGTTTTCACCTTTTTTTTTTTTTTTTTTTTTTTAAATTGCGTCCCTTCGGACACCTGTTACCAGGGTAGTGATCACGGGGGAGGGGAAAAGCTCACCTAGCAACTCTTAACGGGAAGAAACATGAATTATTCCTATAGGAAATCCTTGGAAAGCGACTCTCGGCCCTCTCTGGGCTCCGCAATAGCGGTTTTTTTAACCCGTTTATGGGCGCAAAGTTTGTTCACCAAGGGCAATGGCACTTCAAGACATGACGTGTACCTAGAGATAAGGGCAGAGCAGACACCCGCCTGACAACCCGGTTCTTTAAAGGAAATTACTAAATTCTTTGCTCTGAAATGTACGGGTCAAACATTTGGCTTTTGGCTTTTCCCCACCTTCTCCAACTGAAAACTTTGGCCAAGCCGGAGAGGCGCGCTGCCGTTACAGAGTTTGCGATCACCATGTTTTTGAAAGAAAAGCAAATTATGTGCCTTACAACAACATGAAGTGGATCAGAAATCCAGTGACCCCAAACTTTTGAGTGGTAGCGCGTATCCGTTCCCCCGTCTCTTTTGTGATTGTGGAATAAATGTCTTTGGGTTCTATTTAAAAACGAACATTTATTTTAACGGCGATCTAATACTTTTCTTTCTTTGTTTTTTTCCAGTCTTACCGCAGAAGAGGTGGCCGCTGTAAGGTGAGTTATTACTCTTATTCTCATTGGTGGGATGTAAACAGAATGTACAGCATGCATATGTATAGACCTAATGCCAATACCAAGAAACCAGCATTTTGGGGTAAATCGCTGCTTCTCTGGGGTAAGCTTCAATTTGCAGGCAGGGGCATCAGGCCACACCCACAGCCTGCCCAGATCCCGCCCACTCCTGCCTGCTCTCTGCCCCTTTAAAGTTTAAATGCCGGTACACGTGGGGCAAGTCCCTTATTACAGCCCCATCACAGCTCTGTCGTCAGAGGGGTATCACTGGGGTGTCGTGTAATATGGGGTAACACAGAACATGGGGCATCTCTTTAAGCGGCGCCGTGGGGGTCCCTCTCACTGTAGGTTTCATGTTTTTGGATCTGAGAGGCTGTTAACGTGTGTGAAACATTACTCACGTATGTGTAAATATGGAAGGGGAGGAATAAACACAAGGTGCGAGTGTTGATCAAAATAAAGCCAGCGATATGATAAACACCAAGGCTGGTCTTAAATAATTACAGAAATTATTATTATAATAAATGGTTGTGTATATTTTCCTTGTTTTTGATGGAATGTTTATTTACTTCTAATCAACACGTTAAGTGGGTTTTTTGCCGCGCTGTTGGGGGCGATGAGGCCTGACCAGGCAGATGGCTTTCAGATAGCTGCTTCAGGGCAACCTGACTGTGGGGTGAATGTTATCATCTTACCAGAGGTTGAAGGGGGCGCTTTTGTTTTAGGGGTGTGGTTGGAAGCGGGGGCCATTTCTGTAACTGTGTGGGGCATTTAGAAGAAGAATAATGGGGTTTTATTTGCCCCGTTTGATTTATAAAGCCGTTTCCTGCCGTTTCTATACACATTATCGGGGTTTTATGGCTGTAGAACCCTGCGATACCCTCATACCCAGCAAACATTCTGACCTCCTAGAAAAGAGGGGCAACAGGGGAGGAGAGAGGGGCATCAGGGGTTTGGGGGCCAAAGGGAGACTGGCCAAACTAGAAGGAGTTTTGAATTTCCGCTTTGGATAGTTGAACACTTTCTGTGTCTGTATTTTCTCGATCCATCCGTTTTGAGTGTTAATTATCCTCTTCGAAGATGATATTTCTCTTCCTCTATGATCTGAAAGAGTTTCTACGTAAAAGCCTAAGCCCATGTCTAATAAAACTCATTAGGGGGCAATCACACGGATACACGCAGGTCCTTCATTCTAAAACATCCCGACAAAACTCCTCCAGAAAATAACCTCACTTTTCACATACTGTATATATTCCGAAAAAAAGAAAAGAAAGACCCGGAAGTTTCTTCTATTTTTTTAATCGAATCCTTCAGCTTTTTTTTTTTTTTTTTTTTTAAGAAACCATAAATAGTCTGTATCCACTCTAAACACAGAAAAACATTGTCAAAATATATACAGCTTCCTAGCTTTCAGGGCTTATTCAAAGAGAGCCAAACATCTACAGAGCAAAGGAGGTTGTAGGCCACCGAACGGAGGTAAAATTTAAGTGCAGCCTCCCCCTTGCCTTTGCCCCGAGGCCGGTAAACATATCCACGGATTTATTTTATTTATTTATTTCTTTTAAAACTCATTAAAAAGTGCACATCACGGCAAATAAATATCGACTATGATAAATAAATAAAATTAAATAAATAATTCCTGGCACATAGATATCGTAAACCTCAAACAATGACGTTAAGGTAGCAGAAGAAGTAGAGGAAACGGTAAACGACATTAAAAAAAAAACAACACAAAAATCAACAGGTTTTTTTCACAGTAAATCCTCACCACTCTATCAGAAATAATTTTTTTCTGTGAATTTTTACTATTTTTATCATGTGTAAAACTTGAAGGTCTGCGCGTAGTTTTTTAGTTTATTTCCCATCTTTAAAAAAATTTTTTTAAAAATGTTGTACTACTTGTTGCCTTCACATTTTAAATTTTTTATCAAAATTTAAGTTCGCCAAGGGGCCACGGCCAATTAAATAAGAATAATAAAAAATCCTCAAAGATTTAAACCCCAAACTCCATTCGGTTACAAACTTTGACTTGGGAGAAATGTTTTTTGTTTTGTTTTTTTGTAACGGGGGCGAGCAGCTAAATCTCCTGATTAATTTCACCGTGTACAGCAATCCCGTTTGCTTTGAGCTACGATTTCGCAGCAGACCAAAAGCTCATAAAATATATATTTTTTATGAAAAAAGAAAAGTGCACAATCTTAATTTATCTTTAAATATATAAGGAGGGTTTGTTTGGGATGAGGCTCCTTTAATTGTCATTATTGAGGTTGGCGATTGGGTGTATTTTGTGTCACTCGGCAAATAGAGTTTTTTTTGTATTTACGTCACATTCACCCTACACGGTAAAACAATTCAAATTATCCCTCCCCGACGTGGTACTAGCGGTAATATCGGTATACAACAACATCAAGTAGAACTATCTAAAGATAATTTGGCGTTAATTACGTTCAAACGGCCCAATAGCATAATCCTGAATGTAGAGCGAGCGTCCGTTGATGATCAGACATTTTAGGATCTTCCTGTCTTATGGTTGACGGGATGAAGCAGTCGGCGGGTTGTTCCTCGTAGATTATAGAAGAAACATCTTGACATAACATGGAAGTGCAGCGTGAGTGTGACGGGTCTTACGTCCTCCGTCTGGTGTAGGAGAAGGTTGATTTCACTAAGACTCGTGTAGAGTGCCCTTTCGGTGTCTGAGGAATGGGTCACGTGGACCAAACATGAAGATGAAAGCCATGACGTAGTTGACACTTCATGGTAGTGAGACTCTACTCGAGTGACCGCTTCTTCCCAAAAAGCCGGAGGTGCTTTTTTTTCCGATGAGGCTTTATGATCTCTAAACCTTCAACCTAGATGGTCAGACCTTGATGTATCAATATGTCGATCGGGACAATGGGGGGTGGAGTGTTTTTGATTGACCACAGTCTTTACATTCTAGATGGGGGACTACAAAGATATTCAGCGGGAAGAAAGATTTGGTCCCAATATTTTTTATCATGAGGTCCCAATTTATAGCTGAAAGAAGCAGCAGTTTTGTTAAAGAGGGTCCCAGGAGAATCGATTAGAAGATCCCCAACGGTCACACATCTAGAACGTGGTTGAGATAAGAGATGTAGCAAATGGCCAGTCGGAGGATCTCGATCTTGGACAGTTTCTTGTCTGGGGGCAAAGTCGGGAGCAGCTTGCGGAGCTCTGCGAAGGCCAAGTTGAAAGCTTCCACTCGGATACGCTCTCTCGTAGCGTGCGCCGTGCGGTATTTGGCTGTCGCTCTTCTCCGGCGGCGCCGTTCCTCGCGGCTTAAGTGCTGAAGCTCGCGTTTTACTACATCGTTTGCTTCACAAATGCGAGTTTCTCCACACAAGCCAATGACACCTGAATCGTTTAGGCCACCACCACCACAGTCACTGAAGACGGACTCCGTCTCTGAATGAGCGGGAATCTCAGTCTGATCGGAGTTCAACATCATTCCCCCACCTGCTAGTTAGAAGACTCGGTGCTGGGTTACTCGACCGGCCCAAGCCTCGAAATAAAGTGCTTCAGGAATAGACGCGAAATCAAGGGATGTTCAACTCGCATCAGTCGGAGATGTCTTATAACGTGTATCCTCGCCCTAAACCGATGATGATGATCGGGTGGGAAGCTTTGATGATATGATCTTTAATCTTCTTTTCCGCGCACGTTTTCTGGTCTCGATGCTTGTCCTTGGAACAAAGAGAGAGAGAGAGAGAGAGATTATGAAATGGGTTTCTTAATGACCTTTTAAGAACAAATTTTCTTTAAACACCCAGATTGATCCCAACTAACGAGAGAGATGAGGAAGGGTTTGGTCTTTCTAACGCGAAACTTATGCCTGGCTTTTATCTAAGGTCTCTACGTTTCCGGGTCTATTTCTCACCGTATCGCTTTACGTGGCCTGAAACTGTTTTTTAAAACCAAAAAAAAAAGTAAGCTATTTTATATAAAAAGCAAATTGTGGAGATCTCAAGTTGTGCAGGGTCAGGCACTTTGAGAAATCCAAGGACGGGTTTGGCCAGCGATACCGGTCAGAGCTCTTGGTATCATAATGGGGTCTTCTTATTTTTTCACCTCCTTAATCATGTCCTGATATCATCTGTAATGATTGATTCTCTTACCTACCTACCTAGCTATGGCTCGTATCTTACATTACTTATTATATTTATTCTTGAATTGCTGTGTCTTTCATTGTAGGATAGGATTTTCGGGCCGGTTCTCCATGAACCCCTGTCTGTAAATAAAATAGGTTTTTCATAACTGGTGCTGGACTCGGGATACTATATCAGATAAATTCCCAAATGAGACGCATGGCAGGCGGGACCATTTTCTATTTGTAAGGTTAAAAATTATTAAATGCCCAGGAAATATTTGCCGTATTGATTGATGTGCTATTTAGGGGACTTCTTTCTTTTCTCAATACTAATTATTTTATTTTAATTATTTGATAAAATAAGCCGCAGAAAGGTGCCAGCGGGAACAAAGGAAGATGTAGAGGGGGGAATTATTAATATAGGTTTGGTAAACATGCCACTGAAACGTCGGACAGAGAGATACAATGGGAGGAAGCGATTACACCGTTATTCCTGGCAGTGATATTTCATACAGAAAAGTCTCTCTCTGAGACTAAGCAGAACTGACAAGTCGTGCAAATGAGAGATGCAAAATCAGGCACCCAAGGCAGTGGCCAGACGCCCGGGGGGGAACATTTCATAAATATAGATGTAAATGAAAAAGCATTTTTCTCTCGGGGGTCTCCTGAGACAGGACAGGTGGTGAATGGATGGGAAGGAGAGACAGAGGGAGGATGGAGGGAGGCAGAGGGTTGGGGGGGAGAGAGAGTGCACAGGGTCTGGGGAAGTGTATATTAAATTAGCCCGTATGTCACTGACTCTAACACTCGGGACATATGGAGCCCAACCCAGATGCTTTGTTTATCAGCCGTTGAATAGGCTGGGACTCAGTGGGTGATTTTCACATCCAGTAGCCCTCCTTCTCGCTTTAAAATAAACCATTTGAGTGCCAGAGGTGATGAGCGATGCTTTTTGGGAGATGGTTTAAGAAAATACCCATTTGGTATAATCCGAGACCACCCTTATGACGTTTTCAGCTGCTCGGAAAACAAGTCCCAATGTCAAGAATATGCATTATCTATTAAAACGGCAGAAATTTGATGTATAATCCGGTATTCGGTACATTTCTACTAGAAATATAAGATAAGAACCGTTTGGCCCGTCTAGCCGGCCCCTGATTCGTGCTGTAAGATATTTTCGGATCCCAGGAATCCTATAACGTGGTAATCTGACAGCCCTTACCTTATCTTATGGGTATTTTGGGCACTCCTCTAGCTCTCTTTCTGCTCCATGAGAAGTGCACCACTTAAGACTTAAACAAGATACAGAATGTGCAGCCAATCAGGAAGAAGAGGCCAGGGGCATGCTGGGATAGGTTACGTCGCAAACCCAAGAAACACCTAATATACATTAAAACAATTTAACTTGACGCGGCACGCGGTCTCCTGGGACCACTTGAGCAAAATGGGGATTTTGACCAAATTTCACCCATTTAAACGTTAGTACCCGGTTAACACCGAGCAGGTGATCTCCGCTACGTACTACGCAACTGGTTGTTTTTCCAATCCTAACTTAATCCTATACGTCATCCATATTTTATGTGACAGCCCTTAGAATGTAAGCTCTGCAGGCGAGGGGCTGACTAAACAGAACATACACAGAATACATTAGCTCAAGACAGACATCGGACGTAACTCACTTTGCCTCTGAGCTGTCTCATCCGTCGCGGTAGGAGGACAGCGGGATTATGAATGCCCCCGTTGGTCCTATTCTCTCCTAATCACGTCCAAAGGAAGCCTTGTCGCAAGCGTTTAAGCAGAGGGCTACTCATCGCAAGTGAATTACCCCATACAACACATATGTCATCCCTTCCTGCGCGTTATTCCACGGTGACACGGGTGTGGGCGGACGGAGTGGGGAATGATAAATGCGGCACACCTATTGTCATGAGGGAAACCGGATTAAAATGGACCCTTTTCATACCGAGGGCCGACAACTCATCTGATTACGGTCGCCGGATTTCACTACTAACCAGTAATGCAATCTCGGAGATTGGATTCCACGGCTGCTGTGTATGGAAAACACATTATTTCATTTGGTCTACACAACACGCAATACATCAACCGCCGTCAACAGATAATAATAACACGCCCGACACCTTCCCGGGGACCCCACGCGCAATTCCAGCTTTAGTCAAAAATAACCAAACTACCAAATATAACCATTAAAAAAAATGACCCTGGCATCCGACACCTTCTAGTATGTATCGTGACGTCAAATGAGGAAAAATGGGTAAAAAACTGGGATTTTTTTTTTCCCGTTTTTGTGTCATTTTTGTTCTCTTTTTGGAATCTTAAAAGATTTTGCCGGCCTCGGGTTTTTTGAGAAGGAAAGGGACCGCATCTGTTATCAGCCGCCAGATCGGACGACGCTAATTCACATCAACCGAAGAAGGATGGTCCGCCGATCGCTTACAGGTCATCCATCCCGCGCCTGTTATAATGCTAATCCTTCGCGAATGCCTCCTCCTGCACCCCACCACAGCCCAAACCCAGGGGTCTTCTCCAACACCTTCAACAATCTCAACCCTTCTAGGGACAAATCTTAAAAAAAACCCCACTCAGCGGGCGCCAACGTCTTCAATACGGAGCGTGGGGTTTATGTTCCAGAACTCATTAACGAGATGATCGTTACAAAGTCCCAAACTTCTCATTGACGTTCGTGCCATCTCTCTACTCGTTATCGTCCTTCTAGGATTTGCAGCTACGTTCCGCAGAGAGATCTTCGTATGACCAATGTGGCCACCGAGTTCTCTTTTTTTTTTTTTTTGGGGTGTTTTTACTCATTTTTTACTCCAGTGCGGTTCGTGGCTTAGTGATTTATACTTTTTTCTTGTTTTAAAGTAGTTCCGCGGCTCACTTGAGCCTCATTAGAGATGTTTATAGTTTAATGAAACGCAATTCAACGATAGAATACGCCGTATGTCAAACGGGAACGTCAGGAGACTGGATGCCAGGGAATCTTCCCATCCATTGAGAGATATATCTATATATCAAGATAATATTTTTACTGTAAATAATAAAAGTGTTAAAAGAAATCTTCCTGCGCGCAGCCCGGCGTATGAGTAATTCTAAGTAAATTAAAGCGCTTTTCCTAATGCAGTTTCAATACATTTTTAAATAAAGTAAATTTTGTTTGTACATAAAAGTCTCCCGGAGGTACGAGGAGGAAGAATACGCTGGCGTTTAATCTTTAAAGAAAAACTAAAAGTAGTTACTTCCATATGGGAACCGAGTTTAGCTGAAGAACAATCATTAATATTTAATAAAGATTTGTTTCATAATATCCAATATATACATTAATATATATATATATATATAAAATACCCCCACTTTTTGTTTTTGTTGTTTTACATTTTTTAATACCAATTTTTTTAATTATTTATTCTAAAAGCCAATTATTTTGTATACATTTTCGAGGATCTTGATAAACAACCCCTAGTATTGTATATGTATATGTCTATGTGTGTATATATATATATATATATATATATTTATATTTATTATTTATTTATTTTTCAGCTGGACCTGGTCTCAAATGGTCCTTTTCTTCTTTCATTAATTGATTAATTACTCATGAAACCTTTAAGCGCTAAATGTTTCACTCCTCCAAACCATATATAGATATATATATAATATTAATCTGTATTTACCTATAATTTATTAGCATTATTAGACTCTCTGTTTTGTGTCATTATGAAAACCTTTGTGTATAAAATTACTGTAGATTTGGATTTCGTATATAATAATAATTTTTGTAGTTATGTCCCTTTTTTTTCCTATAGTATTTTATATAAATGTAGAAATTATATATTTTTATAAAAACAAAAAAATACAAATAAAGTGAATTTACTGCGAATGTGTTTTTTTTTTTTTTCTCACTTTCATATTCAGTAACCACATGTTTGTCGCCGAAATAATTCTACAACAAAAATTCTACAGCGCTACGGATTCACCTATTGAATCCAGGGAATTTTTCAACATTTTAGATTTTTTTTTTTTTTTCCCACTCGTACAAAGCGTTGTTTTGAAAGTTTTGGCTGGAGAGTTCATTAACCGCTTAGAAGATCCCGGAAGAGGGGGGGGGCTTTTCAACAGCACTCCAGATTTTCTTTGTAAAGTTTCTGTGAGCGTCTGTCAGGCTGAGGGTTCTCTCCGAGCCTCTCCATCCACTTTGCCCAATTTAGCGGACAATTAACTCATTTCTCTACAATGAATGATTGGCAGGTCATCCCGCTAACAAAATAATTAACATGAAGGGGTTTGAGCTACCCAAGACATCGACGATCACGCTGCCAAAGAGCGTTCAAAGCGAGCGCTACGTCTGTCTCTTTACTGGTCCGGCCGGCGTGGGGTACCTGCCTGCCACCGCTCTATCGGAAACGGTAACGATAATGTACGTTTGGCTTCAAATCCGCAGTCGCACTGACATCGTCGATATAGAACGCTCTCATCGCTGCGAACTGTCACACAGATGCGATGGGGAAAAAAAAGAGAGGTCACCGAAGTGCTATAATGCATTCCCCTGTGGAACCAAATGCATCCGTCTCACAATTTTCTTGCCAGATGGGGCCAGTAATGAAAGGCGGAGACGCTAATAAAAATATATAAATAAATAAGCAGAAAAATCCGGGGGGAAAAAACCCGAAGCCGGCCGGAATATTCAACATATGTCCCTCGTTAACTCTTTGCGTGTCGCTCGACGTTCTGGTATCGACAGGGCTGGCTAACACGGATTATATAAAAATAATCGGAAAGGGTGGAAGAGAGAGGTCTTCGCTGCCGTCGCCTCCTAAGGTTTGTGCGTTTCTGTCTACAAGTCGCCGGGACCTGAAGCCGACTCTCCTTTCACTGACTCGAGCGGTTACATTTTTGGATTTCTCTGTTTCACGGCAGTAAATGGGAAGCCGAGCATCGGTCGGGCTATATTTTGGAAAGGAACGCGCATGAGCGTAGATCGTGCAACTTAAAAAAAACATGTTCCGTGGCTCAGAACTGCCTATTAACTATTCAGCTGCCAGGAACTAAAACGTACCTTCAGGACATTCCCATAAAACAAAAACACTCATCGCTGGAGAATGAAATAAAAAAAAAAAAGTGATGGGGTAACTGCTTCCCACAGTGGGGTTATTAATACATCTTCTGTATGAATCTGGCAGCTGATTATTATGATTAATGCTGGGTTGGGGGGGGGGTAAATAAGTTAAGCCGCTCCTAAAGGTCTGGCTTTTCCCCACAAAAACACACAAAATCCACAAAGTTACAGACAAAGGAGTTAACTGTTTAACCACCAGTGGGGAATTCGATGCATTGTTTCCTTTGGCACTGAAACACTAACCCTATAGGGTGGGAACATTTCATACCACGATTAATGTATGGAGTACCTATGGGCAGATACGCTAGCCAATCACAGTTCACACTCAATTCTTTATTTAAAAAGTCATTAATGCCATTTATAGTTAGTAATTATTGTTCTACTAATGGGATGCTTCTTTGTATAAGAAAGTAAAACCAATCTGGCCCATTACTGGCACTCAAATATAAGGATTGTTACAAAAATGATAAAAAAAAATAATTATCATTATATATATATATATATATATATATATATATAAAAAATAAAAATAATATAACCTATAATACAATATATATAATAAAACATATATCATAAAATAAGCACTTACTTTTAAATGACATGGTCCTTCCCAACCTGGCGTCCGTGTATCTGCGCCTTCGAGAATCCCACCCCGGGGTCAAGAAGTTTTTGGGATTTTCTCTTAAGGTTTTTAGCTGGACCCTCTGCTGGGTGTTTTAGGGAAAGAGTACTTTTGAAGTTTGGTGCCTTAAAACACAGATTGTTCTGGTTCCATTTAAAAATGTATAAAAAGTTAAATTAAATATAAGCAGCTCTGCCGCGCACGCACAGAGCCAGGCACCAAGCTTAATGCACATACACCCATGTGTATAGGACTCCCATATGTTTATATATATAGAGAGAGGAGACTCGCACGAGGAAGCTGTCAGTGATCTGATTGGCTGCTGCGGTACCTTTCATCATTCATATTAAACAGCTGGGAGGGGAATCCATTGGCCGACAGAATGGGAAAACCCAGGGGATGAGGGAGTTGGGGGGGTGGGAGCGCTCCTGTGACTTGGCTAAGGGGCAGAGGGAGGGATGGATGGATAAGTGAGGACCAGGGCTCTGTGTGGATGAGGGGATGGGGACATCTGTTCAACATGCATATTTCATAAAGGAGGGAATGGATAGGAGGGAGCGGACGGGGATACGCAGCCCAGGGACCGTGAATCAGAGAGACGGTGACAGAAGGGATGAGCGGGGAGATAATAAAGCGCCCCACGAGAGAGCGAGGGAGGACAGCGGGGTGACACTTTGGGCTTGTCTCTGTGACTCCGTAAAAGCCATTAAAAGCGCAATTTAGTTATTGCAGCCTAAAAGCGGCGTGCGTCACCGTGGCGGGGTATTCGCTTCCCGGTGTCACTTTTTGGAATTTTGTTTTATGCGCCACAGATGTTTGGAAATACGTTTATTATGTAATAATAATGGAGCCAACGCACCAAATCTCAGATCCGACGAGAATTCCCAACAGCTGACAATCCCTTCGAAAAAAAAACGTTTGCGTCGCAACTGAATCGCGACAAGAAGCCGGCGCGATCTTTAGTTCCTGGTAAAAACGTTCAGGTCGTCGTTCCAAATGCGCCTTTTTTGCAGAATATGGACAAGCAAAACTTTTTTTTTTTTATTTCCAAACGTTTTAATTTTAAAATGAAAAGCGCTTTTCGGGGAACGATTCCTCTGGTTTCGATAGAATTTTGTAGCGTGGTCGAAGCCAAATATTCCAGTATTAGGTCAGAAGAACGCGTTCGGTCATTTTGAGACGTTACGTTTAAATACATACATGTTGCGTGCAGGCGTCATGCGGTAAGTTATTGTTAACTTATGGTGAAAAAAAATAATATTTCTTGCCTAAAAGAGTAGGCGCATGGGGTACGGGGCGGCCTTGGTGTCTTTTGGCTTGAACTTGATTCTAATGAAATGGTTTCATTATATATATAGAGGACGTTTTGCCCCAGGCAGCGCGATGTTCGGAGGCTGTGCTCATGATACGGTTGCCCCTTGGGGTATCAAAGCCAGGGGTTACTCCGACACTTTTCCCAGATGTAACTCTCATCGGCTAGACAGTTATTGGGGGCATCTGCCGAGATTAATAATTGATACTTGAGGTTAGTTAAAAGGTTTGGCTCTTGCTTGGCTGTAGGTCTAGAACCACATGCAAGGCGCGCCATCAAAGATGG
Organism: Spea hammondii; assembly: GCA_029215755.1. Taxonomy (NCBI): domain Eukaryota; kingdom Metazoa; phylum Chordata; class Amphibia; order Anura; family Pelobatidae; genus Spea; species Spea hammondii. The sequence continues at coordinate 28,098,412 of JARDYJ010000012.1, read as the reverse complement.
AACCTCGCAACGATACTGCCCCCAGGATTACATAAATCTGAAAAATAAAAAATGGAACGTTGGTTCTTAAAGCCATTTGATATTGATTGTGTTTGCCGTGTAGTTGGTGGCAGCGATGGGGTTCTACGCGTGGCCTCGGTTGCTCGGTTGATGCGCTTCGATGTCGGATCTCACGCTGTATCTTCAGAGCTCAGAACAGGTGGAAGGAACCTACAATGAAGCCTAATGGGATGGGAGTGCTGCCCCCCAATCCTTTAGGGACCGAGGCGTGTTGGCGCAGTGGGGCCACACTTCACTGCATTAGCTCTTCAGGCATACCCCGTGCTAAAGTGATTTACTGATTATTGTGTATACGTTTCTATATATATATCTAGTTTGCATTTTATTAATCGGACGAGGAGGAGTATTTTTTTTACACCTGGGGTCTGCTGTGGGACACAACAGGAAGTAAAGAGCGCATCAGAAAATCTCTTCCCCCTCGCCTGCTGAAACAGCACTGCCATCTCAAACGGGTTTCATTTAATTTAGTGGAGTCGATAATTACATTTTTTTTATGTAAATTGTTAGTTTTAAGGACCTTTTTAAACGGCCGCAGAGAAGTGGACTACTTCAGCTTTATCATTAAAAGCGTTTGGCTTCTGGGATTCGTGCCGCTCCACCATTAGACCTCTCACCGCAGGAAGTCTTAAAAAAAAAATTGGACTCTAAAATCTAAAATAAACACAGTTTAAGACATGATAACACAAAAATACACCATTGTTAATGATCTTCTTCTTCCTACTAATTGCCCAGCAGTGGCCAGGCTGGAATTCCAGAGCTGGACCAGACCCGTACCAAGTTCTCCCTCCCAGCACCCTCATCCAGCTGGTCTGTGAGGCCTCACGGGGAGAGACGTTACTGGGGAGGGCGGGAGGGTGACACACAGAGGATCAGGTGCTGAATATACGCTTGCATCATGGTTACCATGGCACTGATTAAAAAACAATATCGCCCTAATGAGCTTGTGGCAATAACATCACCCATCCTGAAATTGAACACACACGCGCCCAGACAGGCATCTGACACACACAAACACTCCCAGCCGTTAACCCCTGCGCTAACACTCACAAAGCAACAAACACAATTACCCCTCGCACCGACACTCGCAAAGCACCGTACACAAACACAATTACCCCTCGCACCGACACTAACAGAGCACCACACATAGACACGGTTAACCCCTGCATTGACACTTGCAGAGCACCACACACAGACACGGTTAACCCCTGCATTGACACTTGCAGAGCACCACGCACAGACACGGTTAACCCCTGCATTGACACTTGCAGAGCACCACTCACAGACACGGTTAACCCCTGCATTGACACTTGCAGAGCACCACACACAGACACGGTTAACCCCTGCATTATCACTTGCAGAGCACCACACATAGACACGGTTAACCCCTGCATTGACACTTGCAGAGCACCACACACAGACACGGTTAACCCCTGCATTATCACTTGCAGAGCACCACACACAGACACGGTTAACCCCTGCATTGACACTTGCAGAGCACCACACACAGACACGGTTAACCCCTGCATTATCACTTGCAGAGCACCACACACAGACACGGTTAACCCCTGCATTGACACTTGCAGAGCACCACACACAGACACGGTTAACCCCTGCATTATCACTTGCAGAGCACCACACATAGACACGGTTAACCCCTGCATTGACACTTGCAGAGCACCACACACAGACACGGTTAACCCCTGCATTATCACTTGCAGAGCACCACACACAGACACGGTTAACCCCTGCATTGACACTTGCAGAGCACCACACACAGACACGGTTAACCCCTGCATTATCACTTGCAGAGCACCACACACAGACACGGTTAACCCCTGCATTGACACTTGCAGAGCACCACACACAGACACGGTTAACCCCTGCATTATCACTTGCAGAGCACCACACACAGACACGGTTAACCCCTGCATTGACACTTGCAGAGCACCACACACAGACACGGTTAACCCCTGCATTGACACTTGCAGAGCACCACACACAGACACGGTTAACCCCTGCATTGACGCTTGCAGAGCACCACACACAGACACGGTTAACCCCTGCATTGACACTTGCAGAGCACCACACACAGACACGGTTAACCCCTGCATTGACACTTGCAGAGCACCACACACAGACACGGTTAACCCCTGCATTGACGCTTGCAGAGCAATGTACACACGCAATTTACTTTTTGCTCTGGCAACATACACGCACATTTAACACTCAGTAACACACAGCACTCTATGCATACACTCACAAAGCAGTGTACGCAAACAAACACAACACACGGCACTACACACATATACAGCCGTTAATCCCTGCACTGACACACAGCACTATACTCACAGAACACTAACCCTTGCACTGACACACTCACAATATTAACCATTTATATGACGCACATCACTGCACACATACCCACAACCATTAACCCTTGCTTTGACACACAGGACTATATACAGTCACAAGCCTTAACCTTTGCACTGATACACTATACACTCACACTAACTAACCCTAGCAATGACACACAACACTACACACACACTCACTGCTCTTAACCCTTGCAATGACATAAAACCATACGTACACAAACACAACCCGTAACGGTTGCACCGGCACACAACACCACGCACACACACACAACCATTATTAATGGCAAAGGCAGAGTGATTCAGAGAGCTGAACGTGAACCGATGTGCATCATTTTATAGCTACGGCATAAATCAGAAAGTTACATACTAAACATATAACCAAATAACTTTGGCAGACAGACGTGTTGTCACTCGGTATACCGGGGAGATTTAACCTCTCGGTCACCTGAGTCCTGACTCCCACTGGGACCTCACATCTCCATTTCTGGGATGTGTTCCCTAGCCCCCTCTGTCACTGCGCTCGCTGTGTTTCAGCCTATACCACAGCTGTCTCCCCAGCTGATCCTGGGCTTCTCTCTGGGCATCTTGCCGGCCGGCACAGGAGACGGCGAGAAGTGAGGAAGGGTTCCGGGGGTGACATGCCGCCTTCCAGTGGGAGCAGCCCACACAGCCTGGGGACCCCTGCCAGCTGATGCCCTGGCATGTCCTGTGTATCAAGCCACTTTGGATGCATAGCTAATGATTTAAAGTTATTTTATTCTCTTTCTCTCTGTAACCCCATCTGCTTTTATTTTTACAACTCCTCGTCACAATACCGGCTAAACTTAACCCCTTAATTCCACACAGAGACGTAAGTGTTATCACCTGAGTTCTAGAACCCCCGACAAGAACAAGACGTATTGTGTAAGGCGCTTTATCTCAGCATGATGGGAGTTTTAATCTCTCCTTACTGACAGGGATGCTTGACTTGTAGTTAAGTTCACCCAAGGTCAAAAAGGTTGACCCAGGGCAGCTGTGGTCATTGAGTTAATGTCAATATTTTCTACATAGCAATCCAGAACTTTACTGTAGATATGAACACAAATAGTGCTCGGCTAAATAGTTATATTATTTGATTCAAACTACAGGAAAAACAGAAATTGAAAATGATTGCCTTTATTTTGTCATAATAGAAATGTTCTGTGATAACAGGTATCCAATGGGAAGTTTGGCCAAATACGACATTATATACATACTGGCCGGTCAGACAGGGAGAGAAGTAGCTTCAAAAAGAGTTACCAATCAACTTTTTGCGATACACTGAATTCCATATCCTTACCTAATCAAGATGGCTCCTATAATTGTTAGTGTGGCTATTAATTTCCACATCTGTTTGTCTGCTCCTGCACATTAATAACGTGTAAAAAATATAAAAGGGTTAATATTTCACTCGCTCCTATTATACACAGAGCAGCGTGATATTCTTCTGAATGTCAGCCAATCACTATGTACATAGGAGTGTATGTGTGTGTATGTATGTATATAAATATATAGTTATATATAATTATATTTTAGATATATGTTTAGGTATTTATCTGTACTGTAGTATTTATTTCAACAACTGTACCATAAATAACCATATTTTGGAGACCAATTTGTTGCCGGAGCAATCTAAGGATGCTATTTGCACGTACTTTACTACCAGTAAAAATATAAAGCTAAATGCGATACACAGAATAAAAGTGCCAATGGGTTAGGCATTAAAGCTAGCTGTGGGACTTTGTGGGCGGGGCAGGATCCTCAGGGGAGTGGCTTAATTGGTGAGGATTTTTAGCCTTAAATCTTTCCTTGCATTTCTGTCTCCAAAGAGATCATGCATGAAACGATGGCTTTGAATAACTGATAAATTATGGAGGTGGGAGACATATTTGATGGGTTCACTTCTAAAGAAGTTTTACTTTACCTAGAGAGTGGTAGATAAATGGAACAGCCTCCCAGCATTTAAACATGCCTGGGATAGGTATATGGCTCCTGAATCTACGACTGATTAAGGTTTGAGTCTTTACAGAAAGTAAATGGGCAGACTAGACGGGCCGAATGGGGCCGATCTGCCGGCATGTTCTATGTTTCTACGATATATTCTGCAATTACATTCTTCACCCTGCCGGCCTTGTCAATGAGTTCTCCTAGCGCGATGTTCCTTGCTATCATCAAAGCGTTTTTTTTCTTTAAGAAAAAATATTTCTCAAAGTCCAAAATATCCAGATTACCTGAATATTAATTATCGGTGTCTCTCCAGTACCCAATCAGAAAACAGTCAGGGTTCTAGCAAAGGTAGAGAAGAACATCTAGAACCCCAAATTCATGATGGAGCTAAGATTAAAAATTAAGGAGAATAAAATAAAATGCAGAAGAGATCAAATGAGCCGTAAAGATCGGCAGCCGTGGACCCCAGGAACCCAGATCCACATGTTTTTGTTCGGACCGGCTAATTATGCAGGGGGCAAGCAAGACACACAAATTTATTGTCATGGACTCTCATTTCTCCCCCAGCGACAAATGAATACCATAGACTAGAGTATCCCTCTCTCTGCCGAACGCAACCCAACGTCATAGGCCACAGAAAGCGGTGAGCAGTTGCCGTGTTGAAGGGTTAAGCAGCTGGTGGACGGTTGCCATTTCTGCCTGCCGATAACTCTCTGCAAGTTGTCACATTAAAGGCACCGGCAGCGACAGCTTAACCTGACCATAACGCGGTACTACGGGGGAGTAGGTGGCCGCAGGCCAAGGCTTAGAGCCAGCCGTAGCACAGAGGAGGCATGGCACGGCACAGGTACACGGCACAAACTGCATAACCGTGCCATGTGCCATAAAGTCCTCCTGCCACGATAATCCTCTCCGAGCCAGGGTCGGCAGTTTAAAACAGAGGTGGGCAACCTAAGTGGGCCACAGGTGCAGCTTTTAAAAACACCCACAGGGTCCACTAACTCCTTTATTAGACAATCCAGCCAGATCTTTAGATCCAGGGCCGTGCCACGTTAAGATCATGTGAACGTGGGGGCAGAGCTGCATGTACCCCCGGGGTGGATTATTATTAAACCTTTTGGGGTTCTTGTCCTTGGTGAGATCATCAGGGCTCCAATAGCTTAACATCTTACATCTATTTGTCTAGTGCCACCAGATGCCACACACAACTCTACAGGGGTACCTTGTTCACCAGAGCTTACAATCCATTGGAGGGGCTGGATAAACAGACAGGGCTTTATCATTCCGATGTTTGTGCGGGACGTGGGGTGGGGTCCCCAGACTTTTTATGTGACTTCGTGCCCTATTGCTGGGTATTTGTGTAACTATGCGGGGCATTAAGAAGAAGAACAATTGGTTTTATTTACCCCGTTTAACTTATAAATCTGTCTATACACATTATTGGGGCTTTTAGGGCCCAGCAAACATTCTGACCTCCTAGAAAAGAGGGGCATCAGAGGAGTAGAGAGGGACATTTGGGGAGGAAAGAGGGGCATCAGAGGAGTAGAGAGGGACATTTGGGGAGGAAAGAGGGGCATCAGAGGAGTAGAGAGGGACATTTGGGGAGGAAAGAGGGGCATCAGAGGAGTAGAGAGGGACATTTGGGGAGGAAAGAGGGGCATCAGAGGAGGAGAGCTGGGAGACAAAGAGCAACTGGCCAAAGTAAACAGAGATACTTGATATGACCGCTTATCTCATTTTCTTGGGCAATAAAACAATAGAGAAAGCTTTAAAACAAATCATACACAATACACAGAAGCGAGGGCTGACGGGTCAAGGCTAGTTTTTAAAGTTCTTCATTGTTTCTCTTGTGTTGAACGGAAGTTGTGTTAACAGATCGTAAGTCGTCACGCGTCGGGTTTAGGAGCCGATGCTGGGAATTAATAATTCACATTTCATTTTTAGCCCCCCTAATGCCGGCAGTGTGCAGGATTTTATGGGGCATTAAAACCCACTTGGTTTCTTGGCGGCTGTTAAACCACTGACCCTATTTGACACGTAGACGTCTTTTTAAGATTCCTGATACCTTCATATCAAACCCAAATGTGCTTTTCACACTTAATTTACCAACCTCTGCTGGGAGGCAGCTCTGTGACCGTGGAGTAACACCCCCCCCCCAGGCTGATAAGATGTCCAGACCCTGATGAAGCCTCGGCCCCCCAAATCTGCCCCCCCAAAACTCTTAAGATAAATTATTATTCAGTATTACAATTTGTTTGCATTAAACGCCATTAGTCACGTTCCCCGTAGTGGATGTGTAGAGTAATGTCTCTATAGAAATCCCCACCAAGCAGTGGCGTGGGCTGTTATAAATAATAATCTTATATATATATATATAATTATACATAAGCAGGTTTATTTCTGATGCCGTTTCCTTTGTTATGGATACATTTGTTTCGATATCCCACTTTGTATCCTTCCTGCTCCTTGTTGCAATCATATAAACAAACATTAAAAGTGTATCTTCTAGTAACGTCCTGAGCACCCGGCGGCCTCACTCTCCACGGCTTCGCTCTCCTTGCCTCCACTCTCCATGCCTCGCTCTCCACTGCTTCGCTCTCCTTGCCTCCACTCTCCACTGCTTCGCTCTCCTTGCCTCCGCTCTCCACTTCTTCGCTCTCCTTGCCTTGGCTCTCCATGCCTCGCTCGCCACTGCTTCGCTCTCCTTGCCTTGGCTCTCCATGCCTCGCTCGCCACTGCTTCGCTCTCCTTGCCTCCACTCTCCACTGCTTCGCTCTCCTTGCCTCCGCTCTCCATGCCTCCACTCTCCTTGCCTCGCTCTCCACAGCTTAGCTCTCCTCACCTCCACTCTCTTCTCTCTCACTCACCTGCAGAATAAGAGACAAAAAAAAGAGTGATTCTTCCGAAATGTTCCAATGGTTTCCATGGTGACTGCTCCAAAGCTGATCTTTGCACATACAGAGTAGTCTGATCATGTTCTTCTACCAGATGAAAAACATTGTTTGAGGTTTATAGCTTGGAGCAATCGCTATGGCAACCAATACAATGTTTCTGTTTATCTGGTTGTCACCTTTGCACCAGAATTGTCTTTTATGCTTTACGCATTTCTCTTATTTTATGTCCACAATAGTTATGAGTATCCAGTGGATCTGGAAGGTTCCTCCATATATCCACAACCCTTTCAGTGATGTTAACTTCATCATCATCATCACCACCACCAATGCCCACTAAAGAGATCCATGTCTGATCCAGAGCCATGGAAGACGACAGTCACACACACGCTTATTTGGGCATTTCAAAGGGCAAAGGAGAGCTTTGTGAATAGCTGTGTGGCACCAGGCAGGGAAGAGTTAACACTGTGTTTATTGCACCTCATTGGCTGCAGTTAGCAGAGGTAGTGTGTGACTCCTGCTGTTCCGGCATGTTAAGGGTTAAAGCCGTCTGCTCTCCCTAACAGAACAGACCAAAGGAGCTCCCCTGTGTGTGCGTGCGCAATATGTCACCCCGCCGGCTGCCAAGACGCGCCCCTCTCCCCCGTCTGTAATGTGCCCGCACGTCTTGTCCGTGCTGGTACACGCCGCGTGTCACTTGTGATGTCGCAGCCAGACGAACCGACTGCGTCTTCTCTTCATTAGCACGGTCTGTCCGTCTGCCACCGGGATGTCTGTCCCTCCTTCCGCTGTCTGGGGTATTTACTGGCAGGTTTCATACATTGCTTGCCCCAGATTGTGTACATTTAAATGCATGTTTTTTTATTGAATGGGCCCCTAAATACCCAGCGGGGCCCCGTGCTTCTATCCCCACTCTATCTTCTTCTGAGCCAAAAGTTGAGAAAGTCAAGAAAAGTCTCAAAGGGGATTTGGGGAGCGTCATCGGGAGAATGAGTTGTGTCAGCCCTTAGTGAATAAGCGGATTTAAAGGGCAGCCGTTCCATGCCTATAGGACCCGAAGAATGGATGCAACCAAACATGGGAAATGAATGTCCTATACATTGGCTGCGCAGGGTATAACATGACTGTTCCTTTTAGTGAATGCTGTCCTATACATTGGCTGCGCAGGGTATAACGTGACTGTTCCTTTAAGTGAATGCTGTCCTATACATTGGCTGCGCAGTGTATAACGTGACTGTTCCTTTTAGTGAATGCTGTCCTATACATTGGCTGCGTAGGGTGTAACGTGACTGTTCCTTTAAGTGAATGTTGTCCTATACATTGGCTGCGCAGGGTATAACGTGACTGTTCCTTTAAGTGAATGTTGTCCTATACATTGGCTGCGCAGGGTATAACGTGACTGTTCCTTTAAGTGAATGCTGTCCTATACATTGGCTGCGCAGTGTATAACGTGACTGTTCCTTTAAGTGAATGCTGTCCTATACATTGGCTGCGCAGGGTGTAACGTGACTGTTCCTTTAAGTGAATGTTGTCCTATACATTGGCTGCGCAGGGTATAACATGACTGTTCCTTTAAGTGAATGCTGTCCTATACATTGGCTGCGCAGGGTGTAACGTGACTGTTCCTTTAAGTGAATGTTGTCCTATACATTGGCTGCACCTCGCACACCATGACTGTTCCTTTAAGTGAATGTTGTCCTATACATTGGCTGTGCAGGGTATAACATAGATCAGCCCCCGTATGCAAATGATCTTCAACTTCAGCAAAGAGTTGTTTAAATATCTGTAAGTTAAATCACTTTTTCTTGATTAGATTTGACGAGATAATGAAAAAATTGATACATTTCCTAAACCTTCGCAATGTTAAGGACGCCGCGCTGCTCTTACAACTTTATCACTCACAGGGTTAAAAGTGACACACGGACGGAATGCGGAGAGACAGAACACGGACAGCTCCATAATAACACGCCCACAACAGGTTTAGGAATTATAAGCTCATCAGCCGACAAACCAGAAGCAGAGTAACATAGAACCTGTCGGCAGATCGGCCCCATTCGGCCCCTTAATCAGTCGTTGGTCTCGTCTTAGATTCAGGATCCGTATGTCTATCCCACGCGTGTTTAAATCCCCTCACTGTATTACCCTCTACCACTTCTGCTGGGTGGCTGCCCACTTATCTACGATCCTCTGGCTCTCTAGTGTTAGATTCTGGCCTCTCGTTCTATAATTTCTCATCCTTTAAACTAAACTTCCTTCTCTCCCATCCCGTCTCTCTTCTCTGCTCCGAGACGTGCACGCTGAGACCTTTAGTCCTTCCTGATGAGCTTTAAACTCCTTTCCACCAATCAGATCGCTTGTCCTGAATTCCTCTTCAATAAATATATATAAAAATATCTGTGAACTGCACTGCCGGCCCCTCAAAAATAATTATAATTTTTTTTTTAATAACAGAGTTTTTAAAATGAATTGGGATTCATGTGGGGTTTTTTTTGCAATAAATAAATAAATGATGAAATATTGTTTTTATTTTATTAGATTATTGTCGGGATAAAATAACTTCCTATATATATATATATATATATAATTAAATTTTTTAAAGGGCGCTCAGAGTTTGGTCCATTCATAAACCTGTAGCGTTCAGTAAGCCTATTGGTCTAGAACGCGGATAACTTCCTTGGCCGGGTCTGAAACGGTTAACCAGTTGGTGTTGATTTAACCCTTTCAAGCCAAGCCCGTTTTCTTGTAGTAATGTATAGACGGTGTGGAGCTGATCGATGCGAGTGTGTAAAGCTGCCTGTTCTCGTACCTCTGTGTTTGCAGTAGACGTGTATTGATGGCAGACGGTACTCCCCCCCCTCTCTCCACCCCACCGTATCGCCTCTCCCACCCCTCTTCCTCTGCCGAGTCCAGGTTTTGTGTGCATTAGGTGACAGAAGGTCCCCGTGCTTGATAACCAATCTGTCACTGCCTCCGATGACAGATTTGAAGAGGTCTCCCCGTCGTCGGGCGCTCTTTGTTTCGTTGCAGTCTCCTTGCTGAAGACGGCTCTCTCTCACCCCCTGACTGTCTTTGTCTGGACCCTCGCAGCCAAACGGTGACAGCAGGCTCCTATCGTAATAAGGGTCTAATGGAGTCTGCCATCACGCCGTCCAATCTAATTACCGCTAGACCTTTTCGCGTGGACCTCTCTCTCCACATCGGGCATGGACCTCCTCCATCTGTTCCTCTGCCCTCTCTCTTTCACTCTCTCCTCATTGTGTCCACCCATCTGTGTCCATTTTTCCACCATTATCTCTCTGTCTTCATTGCTATTTATTTCTACGCGGAAGCGTCAGGTAAAAAAAATAAACCCAACAGCTTTGGTGTCCGGCTCCCCAGACGAGCGAGCCGTAACTTCTCAGCGCGCACCCCAAATATCTTCCCCCAGTCTGCTGTGAAGACTCCAACCTAAAGCATTGGTCTTGGCTTAGATTCAGGAGCCATATTCCCGTCCCATCCATTCCCTCGCTGTATTACCCTCTACCGCTTCTGCTGGGAGGCTGTTCCATTTATCTACCACTCTCTCACACCTGAGCCTCTGGCTTTTGGTCCATTGGTCAGATTATATATGGAAGGTCACAAGTCGTGTAACGTAGTCACGTCATTAATCATATTTAAGGGGCTCGTTGGCTCATTAGGCTCTTTCCTGGTTGTAAGGAAGGCCCGGCTGCTTTAAGAGGTAGAATTAGGTCATTACTATGTCAAAAGGAATTAAGACTTCACTTACACCAGTCTCCACGGGACCAAAGACATCCAGGTGTAGAGCATGCGCGGAGCGTCTGCCTGCGGGACGTGAGCCAACGGCGCTCAGCGATCGGGAAGATTTTATTTAATTTGTACGTTTTTCTTTTTAGTTGAGTTTGAGCCCTCCGAGGCCTGTCTTGGAAGAAAGGTAGACAAGGTGCTGCCCACAGTCCAGACCAAACGAGGAGGCAGGGCAGGTGAACGTGCGCATACGTCCTCCTCATCACCAGCAGGGAGTTACGTGAAGTCATTATTCCTACAGGACTCCCGAGTCTCTTTGTAATGTGTATGGTGGCCTGAAAAACACATCTGTGGTCAAGCAGGGATCACTAACCTGTCATCGGCTCTCGAGAAGAGGTGAACGCCAGCTCTGCTCGCTCTTTATCTTGAAGTAAACATGACCTTACCCGTTATGGTGAGCGTTCTATCACACGTGTATCATGTGTGTAAGGGGCCCATGCGGACATATATCACATGTGTATATTATATATAGGATTAATTGCCCCTGGGTAGAGTGATTGGGAGGGAGGTCGTGCCTAGGGGCCCCATAATCTGGAAACACTATAATATTCCTCTCTAGTTAAAGGGATTGCGGTTACCGAGGGGCGATACGGTGTCACGAACCATTGTCCCCTCCCCCTCCGTGCTTCCTCCGGAATATTCTGTTGATTTCTGGCCGTTTCATCAGCGGAGACTGAAGCGCGTAAACGGCTCGTCGGGTTTCACACCGGGGTCCTTGGGGAGTCCCGCAGCTGCCACATCTATTTACCAAATAGCATATGGCAGAATAAAAATAATAACAAGGAGGATAAAGTAAAACCAAGCGTGCAAAATCAGATTTAATCAGCGCCGCTGCGACCCGGAGCCGCCGGGGGTCAAATGCTTATTTTTAGCACTTATAGAAAAAAAGCAAAAAAAACGTTTATTTTTAAAGAGGGCTCGTCGAGGTAACGCGAGGCGGGCAGATCTGTAAATAGCATTGATCTGTACGCCATGCCGGCCGGCCTGCTAGCACATGTATAGGTAACAGAGAGATCTGCGCTGTCTGGGATACCGCGGCGCGCATGAAATACTCACTCATACTAAACATGGGAGTCTGCCTGTCGCAATAGATCACATTTTTGAGGATATTTTTTAAATTTTTGGGTCCTGCAGACATAATCAACTACCTGTTGATGTAGTGGCATCATGGGACTTCTAGTCCCACGGCAGGTGGAGAGCTACCAGTTGGCACCAGGGCATCATGGGACTTGTAGTCCCACGGCAGGTGGAGAGCTACCTGTTGACATAGTGGCTTCATGGGACTTTTAGTCCCACAGCAGGTGGAGAGCTACCTGTTAGCACCAGGGCATCATGGGACTTGTAGTAGACAGGGAGCCCTGCAACCCAACCAATAATGGTGTAGTGAGAACCCAAAGCAATGGGTGACGCTCCATCACTAGTGAGCTTATCCAATATGGGAAGGACCCTCGGGGGCTCTCTTCCTCTTCCTACTATTGGACACATAAGGGTCGGGCAGAGCCAAGCCGGGGCGAGCCAGGCCAGCCTAACACCGAGCCGGCCACTTTCCTTTGCAGGGTGGGGTGTCTCCGTTTACAATGGAGCACCCGCTTTAGTGCATATGGGCACACCGGCACCATGCCTCCTGCAGAATAACCAGAACTGGTGACGGACTCGGTCTTAGTATTTAGTATGAGTCGGCCCAGCACCCGCACGCTCCTGTCTCCCTGTTTCTGACTCCATTAGCATTACTCGTCTCCTGCCTCGGAGTGCCTGCTTAGAAACCCGCATGACAATTTCTCTCTCCCCGGCCGCTATACATAAAGCACCGGTAATGGTGGAAATGGTTCACAAGAGCTTACACTCGTCATTGCCTCCTTCATCTGTTGCTTTTTTAGCCAATGTCATCTTCAGCAAGCACTCCGCATTTCTTCCTCCCCATTATTTCATCTTTGTTCTCTTCTCTTCTTCCATCCGTACTGCCAATTAAATAGCTTTTCTCTGCCGTTCCCTCGCGCACTTAGCCACCTGAACCTGAGCTCCAAATGCAACAGAAAAATAACAAGTAGACCTCTCTCTCCTCCGCATGAGAGCCCACCTCTTTAATGCTTCCCGTAAATAATGCATGGAGGTGCCGGCTACAATACGCCAGCACATCTGGTTATTTTGGGTTTGTATGGGCCGGTGGTTTGGTAATATTTCACCGCGCATGTTGTGGCAGGAGACACACGTAGGGAATGGGCAAAAGACTCAACGCTGAGATCTGGCAGCTTGGCTTTCGCTGACCCTTCCCGGGGCTGTTGGGGGGTATTTTTTGTTTGTTCTGCTCCTAGGGGCATCATAACATCATTCCCATTTAACCATGAATTGGATGGTAGCCTATTTCCAAAGCCAAGTGCCCTTACCGTGTGGGGCTAACGAACCCGGGTCAGTTAGCAGGTACCCTTGGGATGCAGAGACTTCCATAGAAAGTAGATTCAGCATCCATATGGTCCATACGATCGCTCCCGTGTGTCCATACGATCGTTCCCGTGTGTCCATACGATCGCTCCCGTGTGTCCATACGATCGCTCCCGTGTGTCCATACGATCGCTCCCGTGTGTCCATACGGTCGCTCCCGTGTATCCATACGATCTCTCACGTGTATTCATGCGATCGCTCCTGTGTGTCCATATGATCGCTCCCCTGTAGTTATACGATCGCTCCCGTGTATCCATACGATCGCTCCCGTGTATTCATGCGATCGCTCCCGTGTATCCATGGGATCGCTCCCGTGTATCCATGCGATCGCTCCCGTGTATCCATGCGATCGCTCCCGTGTATTTATACGATCGCTCCCGTGTATCCATACGATTGCTTCCGTGTATTTATACGATCGCTCCCGTGTATTCATGCGATCGCTCCCGTGTATTCATGGGATCGCTCCCGTGTATCCATACGATCGCTCCCGTGTATTCATACGATCGCTCCCGTGTATCCATGCGATCGCTCCCGTGTATTTATACGATCGCTCCCCTGTATCCATACGATCGCTCCCGTGTATCCATGCGATCGCTCCCGTGTATCCATGCGATCGCTCCCGTGTATCCATGCGATCGCTCCCGTGTATCCATGCGATCGCTCCCGTGTATCCATGCGATCGCTCCCGTGTGTCCATGCGATCGTTCCCGTGTGTCCATACGATCGCTCCCGTGTGTCCATACGATCGCTCCCGTGTGTCCATACGATCGCTCCCGTGTATCCATACGATCTCTCACGTGTATTCATGCGATCGCTCCTGTGTGTCCATATGATCGCTCCCCTGTAGTTATACGATCGCTCCCGTGTATCCATACGATCGCTCCCGTGTATTCATGCGATCGCTCCCGTGTATCCATGGGATCGCTCCCGTGTATCCATGGGATCGCTCCCGTGTATCCATGCGATCGCTCCCGTGTATCCATACGATCGCTCCCGTGTATCCATACGATCGCTCCCGTGTGTCCATACGATCGCTCCCGTGTATCCATACGATCGCTCCCGTGTATTCATACGATCGCTCCCGTGTATCCATGCGATCGCTCCCGTGTATCCATGCGATCGCTCCCGTGTATTTATACGATCGCTCCCGTGTATCCATACGATCGCTCCCGTGTATCCATGCGATCGCTCCCGTGTGTCCATACGATCGCTCCCGTGTGTCCATACGATCGCTCCCCTGTATCCATACGATCGCTCCCGTGTATTCATACGATCGCTCCCGTGTATTTATACGATCGCTCCCCTGTATCCATACGATCGCTCCCGTGTATCCATGCGATCGCTCCCGTGTATCCATGCGATCGCTCCCGTGTATCCATGCGATCGCTCCTGTGTGTCCATATGATCGCTCCCCTGTAGTTATACGATCGCTCCCGTGTATCCATACGATCGCTCCCGTGTATTCATGCGATCGCTCCCGTGTATCCATGGGATCGCTCCCGTGTATCCATGCGATCGCTCCCGTGTATCCATGCGATCGCTCCCGTGTATTTATACGATCGCTCCCGTGTATCCATACGATTGCTTCCGTGTATTTATACGATCGCTCCCGTGTATTCATGCGATCGCTCCCGTGTATTCATGGGATCGCTCCCGTGTATCCATACGATCGCTCCCGTGTATTCATACGATCGCTCCCGTGTATCCATGCGATCGCTCCCGTGTATTTATACGATCGCTCCCCTGTATCCATACGATCGCTCCCGTGTATCCATGCGATCGCTCCCGTGTATCCATGCGATCGCTCCCGTGTATCCATGCGATCGCTCCCGTGTATCCATGCGATCGCTCCCGTGTATCCATGCGATCGCTCCCGTGTGTCCATGCGATCGTTCCCGTGTGTCCATACGATCGCTCCCGTGTGTCCATACGATCGCTCCCGTGTGTCCATACGATCGCTCCCGTGTATCCATACGATCTCTCACGTGTATTCATGCGATCGCTCCTGTGTGTCCATATGATCGCTCCCCTGTAGTTATACGATCGCTCCCGTGTATCCATACGATCGCTCCCGTGTATTCATGCGATCGGTCCCGTGTATCCATGGGATCGCTCCCGTGTATCCATGGGATCGCTCCCGTGTATCCATGGGATCGCTCCCGTGTATCCATGCGATCGCTCCCGTGTATCCATGCGATCGCTCCCGTGTATCCATGCGATCGCTCCCGTGTATCCATACGATCGCTCCCGTGTATCCATACGATCGCTCCCGTGTATCCATACGATCGCTCCCGTGTGTCCATACGATCGCTCCCGTGTATCCATACGATCGCTCCCGTGTATTCATACGATCGCTCCCATGTATCCATGCGATCGCTCCCGTGTATTCATGCGATCGCTCCCGTGTATTTATACGATCGCTCCCGTGTATCCATACGATCGCTCCCGTGTATCCATGCGATCGCTCCCGTGTGTCCATACGATCGCTCCCGTGTGTCCATACGATCGCTCCCCTGTATCCATACGATCGCTCCCGTGTATTCATACGATCGCTCCCGTGTATTCATACGATCGCTCCCGTGTATTTATACGATCGCTCCCCTGTATCCATGCGATCGCTCCCGTGTATCCATGCGATCGCTCCCGTGTATCCATGCGATCGCTCCCGTGTATCCATGCGATCGCTCCCGTGTATCCATGCGATCGCTCCCGTGTATCCATGCGATCGCTCCCGTGTATCCATGCGATCGCTCCCGTGTATTCATGCGATCGCTCCCGTGTATTTATACGATCGCTCCCCTGTATCCATACGATCGCTCCCGTGTATCCATGCGATCGCTCCCGTGTATCCATGCGATCGCTCCCGTGTATCCATGCGATCGCTCCCGTGTATCCATGCGATCGCTCCCGTGTATCCATGCGATCGCTCCCGTGTATCCATGCGATCGCTCCCGTGTGTCCATGCGATCGTTCCCGTGTGTCCATGCGATCGCTCCCGTGTGTCCATACGATCGCTCCCGTGTGTCCATACGATCGCTCCCGTGTATCCATACGATCTCTCACGTGTATTCATGCGATCGCTCCTGTGTGTCCATATGATCGCTCCCCTGTAGTTATACGATCGCTCCCGTGTATCCATACGATCGCTCCCGTGTATTCATGCGATCGCTCCCGTGTATCCATGGGATCGCTCCCGTGTATCCATGGGATCGCTCCCGTGTATCCATGGGATCGCTCCCGTGTATCCATGCGATCGCTCCCGTGTATCCATACGATCGCTCCCGTGTATCCATACGATCGCTCCCGTGTATCCATGCGATCGCTCCCGTGTATCCATGCGATCGCTCCCGTGTATCCATACGATCGCTCCCGTGTGTCCATACGATCGCTCCCGTGTATCCATACGATCGCTCCCGTGTATTCATACGATCGCTCCCGTGTATCCATGCGATCGCTCCCGTGTATCCATGCGATCGCTCCCGTGTATTTATACGATCGCTCCCGTGTATCCATACGATCGCTCCCGTGTATCCATGCGATCGCTCCCGTGTGTCCATACGATCGCTCCCGTGTGTCCATACGATCGCTCCCCTGTGTCCATACGATCGCTCCCGTGTATTCATACGATCGCTCCCGTGTATTCATACGATCGCTCCCGTGTATTCATACGATCGCTCCCCTGTATCCATACGATCGCTCCCGTGTATCCATGCGATCGCTCCCGTGTATCCATGCGATCGCTCCCGTGTATCCATGCGATCGCTCCCGTGTATCCATGCGATCGCTCCCGTGTATCCATGCGATCGCTCCCGTGTATCCATGCGATCGCTCCCGTGTATCCATGCGATCGCTCCCGTGTATTCATACGATCGCTCCCGTGTATTTATACGATCGCTCCCGTGTATCCATGCGATCGCTCCCGTGTATCCATGCGATCGCTCCCGTGTATCCATGCGATCGCTCCCGTGTATCCATGCGATCGCTCCCGTGTATCCATGCGATCGCTCCCGTGTATCCATGCGATCGCTCCCGTGTATCCATGCGATCGCTCCCGTGTATCCATGCGATCGCTCCCGTGTATTTATACGATCGCTCCCCTGTATCCATACGATCGCTCCCGTGTATCCATGCGATCGCTCCCGTGTATCCATGCGATCGCTCCCGTGTATCCATGCGATCGCTCCCGTGTATCCATGCGATCGCTCCCGTGTATCCATGCGATCGCTCCCGTGTATCCATGCGATCGCTCCCGTGTATCCATGCGATCGCTCCCGTGTATCCATGCGATTGCTCCCGTGTCTCCATGCGATCGCTCCCGTGTATTCATACGATTGTCGCCGTGTATCCATAGAGTCGGTGTATATAGGGGTCTGGTACGTACATCCAGCAGCAGACTTTTACCTGAAACAATGTCCGCCGCCACCAATGAGCAGTGAAGGAGAGCGAATCACCTGTTGGCAGCCATCTTGCTTTGCGGCTGTCAGGAACCAATTTTTCGCTGCCTGAACCATGGCTTTTTTAATACCTGTGGTGTTTACATCTGCAACCACTAGTGGCCACCCTCCACCCTCTGGAGCACTCAGAACTCAGGTGTGCCTTGTTACCTGGGTTGAGCCCTAGTCTACATCCAGCTGGGCCTTATTACCTGGATTACCCTGCCTTTATGAACCTGCCCTGCCCTTTAGTCAGGGCCTTTGTATTGAAGTCTATGGACCTTCCTGCTGTGGCTCTGCACCTGTGCTGTTCCTGGTTCCCTGCTATTGTGTCCTTCCAAGTGGACTCCCTGCTATTGTGTCCTTCCAAGTGGACTCCCTGCTACTGTGTCCTTCCAAGTGGACTCCCTGCTACTGTGTCCTTCCAAGTGGACTCCCTGCTACTGTGTCCTTCCAAGTGGACTCCCTGCTACTGTGTCCTTCCAAGTGGACTCCCTGCTACTGTGTCCTTCCAAGCGGGCTGTGTGCCTTTCGTACCCTTCCAAGCGGGCTGTGTGCCTTTCGTACCCTTCCAAGCGGGCTGTGTGCCTTTCGTACCCTTCCAAGCGGGCTGTGTGCCTTTCGTACCCTTCCAAGCGGGCTGTGTGCCTTTCGTACCCTTCCAAGCGGGCTGTGTGCCTTTCGTACCCTTCCAAGCGGGCTGTGTGCCTTTCGTACCCTTCCAAGCGGGCTGTGTGCCTTTCGTACCCTTCCAAGCGGGCTGTGTGCCTTTCGTACCCTTCCAAGCGGGCTGTGTGCCTTTCGTACCCTTCCAAGCGGGCTGTGTGCCTTTTGTGCCCTTCCAAGCGGGCTCTCTGTCTGTCGTGCCCTTCCAAGCGGGCTCCCTGCCAAAAGACTTATTACCTGTATTTTATTTTGCCATACGTCCGGTTACTTGCTTAGACTATTACCCTTATTTGCTGGTTCTGTTATATACATAAAATACACTGCATTACCTGGATTTCTGTTGGTAGTGTCTTTGTTTGCATAATCATGCACCCTGGGTTACATACTGAACCCCAAGTATCCCCTGCGCATGGGCTCCTACCCGACCTGATCACCCGAGTCCTGACAGAATACAAAGGCCATTACAAGGAGTCAGCGGGGTTACTTTCAGTCATCAAAATGATAGGAGAATGCTTGCTTGAACTGTGCAAATCATTAATGCAAATCTGGGACTCCAACTCCAATCACTCTCATGAAGACCATTCACCTACACCTGCTACATCACCTGAGAAATCCAACGAGCGTGTTACCAGTATTAAAAAGGAATCTCCTAGGAAATCTAGGAAACGTGAACCCCTTACCACAACCGAATTACAACAAAGGCGTGATGAGGAATCTTGCTTTTACTGTGGCAAAAAGGGACACTGGATCACCCAATGTCCTCTGAAACCTCCCAAACCCTCTGTACCGGTTGAACAGTCTACGTCACAAGCACAGAGCTCTCCTAAAAGGGGAAGTAGCTTTATTCCCCAGGACAGTGAACCTATGGAGTATATACCAACCCCTGTGATTCCTAATGCTTATCAAACTCCAGTGGATGTCCAGCTGAAGCCTGATGATGATTGTTCTGTGATGGAATGCAGCGTCTGTGATCCTATAGTCTGTAGCAGTGTGGGTTGCTCCCATATGGATAAACTTCCTATTGCTTTCTGTTCAGCCGTGATTGCAACTCCTATCACTGCTACCTCAGCAAAGTGTGATACACCAGAGACTACCATAGCCCCTAATATCTCCTCTGGACTGGTAACAAAGATGCATGACCCTATTCCATCTCTGGGTAAGAAGGGGCCTTCCATCAGTGCTTCCCATACCAAGCCTGCTTCTCCCGTTTTGACCCAGTGCAGTTCTGGTACTACCCCCCTGCTCCCAGTAGTGCCCTGGGTACAGGGCAGCTATGTGACCCCTGGTACATGGACAGAGAAAGCACTGAACCATACCTTCTCCTCAACTTCAGCATCCAGTCCTACTTTGACCTACAATTGCACCACAGATAACCTCTCCTTTGATTGTGTTATTACCCCTAATGGCAATATAATCCGAAAGGAAGACCTGGAGATCTGTGAACAAGCTTTACCGAAAAAGAAAAAGAAGAAGAAAAAGAAATCACATTAAGTACACCCTTCTGCTCAGTTTATTAAAGTTGTACAGGTTTTGTTTAGACTGTTCGCGTTCTGTGACCGCTCCTTGGGGAGGGGGTACTGTCAGGAACCAATTTTTCGCTGCCTGAACCATGGCTTTTTTAATACCTGTGGTGTTTACATCTGCAACCACTAGTGGCCACCCTCCACCCTCTGGAGCACTCAGAACTCAGGTGTGCCTTGTTACCTGGGTTGAGCCCTAGTCTACATCCAGCTGGGCCTTATTACCTGGATTACCCTGCCTTTATGAACCTGCCCTGCCCTTTAGTCAGGGCCTTTGTATTGAAGTCTATGGACCTTCCTGCTGTGGCTCTGCACCTGTGCTGTTCCTGGTTCCCTGCTATTGTGTCCTTCCAAGTGGACTCCCTGCTATTGTGTCCTTCCAAGTGGACTCCCTGCTACTGTGTCCTTCCAAGTGGACTCCCTGCTACTGTGTCCTTCCAAGTGGACTCCCTGCTACTGTGTCCTTCCAAGTGGACTCCCTGCTACTGTGTCCTTCCAAGCGGGCTGTGTGCCTTTCGTACCCTTCCAAGCGGGCTGTGTGCCTTTCGTACCCTTCCAAGCGGGCTGTGTGCCTTTCGTACCCTTCCAAGCGGGCTGTGTGCCTTTCGTACCCTTCCAAGCGGGCTGTGTGCCTTTCGTACCCTTCCAAGCGGGCTGTGTGCCTTTTGTACCCTTCCAAGCGGGCTGTGTGCCTTTTGTGCCCTTCCAAGCGGGCTCTCTGTCTGTCGTGCCCTTCCAAGCGGGCTCCCTGCCAAAAGACTTATTACCTGTATTTTATTTTGCCATACGTCCGGTTACTTGCTTAGACTATTACCCTTATTTGCTGGTTCTGTTATATACATAAAATACACTGCATTACCTGGATTTCTGTTGGTAGTGTCTTTGTTTGCATAATCATGCACCCTGGGTTACATACTGAACCCCAAGTATCCCCTGCGCATGGGCTCCTACCCGACCTGATCACCCGAGTCCTGACAGCGGCGGATAAATCGAACGAGCGCGTTATGTATCTGGGTGCCCCGAGCTCCCTTGGCATCGTACGGAGACATCTCACACGCTTCGCCCGCGGGGTAGGAGCAGATGTCCCGTTCTCTCCCTCCCGTTTGTAGGGGAGGGCGTGATGGACACCTTCTGCCCATCCAGTAACGTTCACAATATTTGACAACCTTGCAGTTCTCACATAAAACACACAATCACCAGAATTTCCCCATTTTTTTATGTATTGCGTAGGGTCTTACTCGATCTAAGAATACAGAAGGGGGATTGCGCATTAAAGATCAGAAGATTCTATTCAAATGTATTCTAGTTTAGTAAATTTGGAATTAAAGCTGCAGTCCCAAAATGCAAGGTTAGAAACATTATTCTTAAAACTGTGCAAAGTCCAAATCCTTCCCGGAAATAATTCCTTATTTATGTAAAATCTTGTCCCAATCAGAATTTTTTCCTTCCTGGGAACACTTGTCACGTGACACACAGACAGACACTGATTGGCTGTTGCTATAGGCACGGAAAAAGCTCCTTTTTTATTATCTTAAACCTTTAGGGTGGTTAACATTGTAGAGCGGGCAATTCGTGTTTTGTCTACGTGAAACTGCATGTTTTATTTTTGCGGGCACAGGATCCTCGGGGGGGGGGGGTTACCCTAAACGGTCCATTTATAGTTAAAACCGTGCAGGACGTGAAAGGAGCAGCCGCTATAAACTGAGACTTGGTTAGGATCAGCCTTACGATAACAAGGACCTCCTGGGGCACGTGTCACAAGCGGGGCTCCCAGGGGCCACCACTTCTTTACATCATCTCCCAGCAATAACCACTTTCAAGTTGCATCATCCCCAACCCAGCGTGGATCTTCTCTCTTACATTCGCTACCTGCGATCCCGTGGGTTAGAGGTGGCACAGAGAACATAGTAACCATAATGCTTAATCCAAGCGAAGGTCATCTTGCCCGACGACGTCACAAAGGCAGAGACGCTTACATTTTTTTTATTTATCTTCACGTTTTTTAACTCATGTTGGTGTCAATTATATAATCTTTAAGGATCCGGCAGGCCGTTGCAGAGGCTCCAACCTTTTCCCGTAGTGGAGCTAAAAGATGTATATGACTGCGTGGGATAAAATGAGTAAAGAGTACCCAGTGCGCCGTCTGATTTCCCCGCCACAACCCCTTCTATAACGAGGGAATACTCTGTATAGCCTATACCCGGCTTCTTAAAAACCGGAACCCATTTAACAAAGCACAGGGCGCTGCGATCATTCAGATCCAAGAGATTTTATTATGTACAGTCATATCCTCCAATTCCACAGGGGACCTACATGTATACGATACATCGAGACGGGGTGACACAGTCCATAGGGGGTGATAGATGCCAGAGATCAGAGCTCCAGGGGTGAGACATTCTGGGCATTAACAACACAATCAGCTAATAGGTATCTCCAGTGTGAACCCGAAGCAGATGTACGGATCAAAAGACAAAAAAAACTACTTTCTGGCACACAGGACATTTAGAAACGACCCACTACAATGTAATTCAACCCGGTATCATGCTGCTTCGCGGCACCGGCACCAAATGTTTCTTTTGGTGCTATTAGCACAATGTATGGATGCAGTATATTAAATCCGCTGTAGAACACTGCTTAGTTGACAGGGTCCTATGCATCAGGAACTGCTCTTTCCATCGGCTCTCAAATTCACTGAAGTCTAAATTGTGACTCTCTCTTAATCACCCCAAATTAACACCTCTGTTCAGATAATTACTTAACGCTATATGTCTTTCGGGCGCTAAACACTCCGCGGGCCGTAACCTTTGCCTATTCATTTTTCTTCTTAAAAAAAGAACGCTGTTTAATCTATAAAGGAATCCATAATCACCAGCGTCTGATAAAAGTATGGATTGTGTTCTGGGATGACACTGCTGGGGCTGATGATGGGTAATGTACAACGCCCCGGACCTTGCTTCCCCCAAAAAGGCGCTTTATTAAAAGTGGGTGAAACATCTGCTGTTACAAAAAAGCTTATTTTCCAAGTACCCACTCCTGTTTGCCAACATTCAGTTTCGGGGACGATTCTCAGGAAGCAGCCAAAAAACAATATCACAAAGAACATTTAGCGTTCTAAACGCGACACTCAAACAGATGATACCATAAACCAGAGGTTTACCAGAAAGAGCAGAAAAACCATAAACGGCATTTTTTTTTTTTTTGTTAAGAACGCGAGATGAATTAAATTATAAAATCACGAGATATTCCCGATAATTCTTTCTTCTGGGAATTTAATGAGATCAGAAGAAATTTGGAATTCAAAACCTTACCTATGTTTCTTATTCTTAAATTCAGTGGCTCATACCTGAGAGTGCAGAACATACAAAAAAGGGAGTAACCCCCCCAAAAACGCGATGCAATATTTATAAAACTCTGTAATTTTTGAATATTGATCCGAACCGGAGTAATATATTTCATCGGACGCAGGGAGTTAACGGGGACGGCTCACAATGCAGGGTTTGGTTTTCCGGTGAAGAAGGATCATTTAGCCTCACTTCACAGGAGATCCTCCAACTCACTGGAGCAGCCCCTGCTCTTACTGCATTGGAAACCCCTCCATATTTGCAAAACTCCCAAATCTTCCATCTTACAAAGAAGCCAATCGAAGGCCACGTTTGGTCACAAGAAACCGTGTAATGGCTAAACGTTCTCTTTTCAAGACACTCATCCATACGCAGCCTTTCACATGTTTTTTTAGAAGAAAAACAGCATATTTCTCCCTAAATCGTGAAAATGCTGCATCAACCGGTATTTATATATATTTAAAAAAAAAAAGTCCTATATTCCTCCAGTGTGGCTGTTTATTGAAGCAGGCATCGGTGCCCAGCCATTGCCAGCTTTAGCTCTCAGTCCGCCCCGATCGCAGGCTTCAGTAGGCCACGTTCCCCGTGTCTTGACTGCTGGAGAACAGAACGTCTGCCTTGGCGTTGATGAAGTATGTGACGGCGAGAGATACAAGGAAAATGGCGATGCCTACGACCAGTGTGATGACCTGCGGGACGAGCAGAGAATGGATATTACTAACCTGGCACGCGTGAAGACGTTATCTTTAAAGTCTCACTGGCGTATAGTAAAAGAACCTCTGTTGGTTATATCATGGCGCATGCGCAAGCTCTTCCTCACCTCTAACTGGTGACTGGGAACCAGGAAGATGCGGGCCCTGACCTCCTTCCAGCGGCTCTCCGTCCACGTGGAGTATT
This sequence comes from Spea hammondii, assembly GCA_029215755.1. NCBI lineage: Eukaryota > Metazoa > Chordata > Amphibia > Anura > Pelobatidae > Spea > Spea hammondii. The sequence continues at coordinate 28,074,021 of JARDYJ010000012.1, read as the reverse complement.
CCGTAGAATCCCACTGTCCCAGTTCAAAGGCAGGAGATTCCGCCAGGTGGCTGTGGATGGTGGTCCTCACGCAGTATGGGAGCCTGGAGGTCATGTTAACGTCAAGAGGACCCTGCACCCAGTAGTAATCATACAGCTGATGGGAAAACAAAACAAGGCATGTAATCCGGATCAGATCAGGCACTGCTAACACGAGGCAAAGGATAAGCATGTGGCCCGCAACGGCTAATGTACTGGGATCGTTTCGGAGACATTAAAAGGGACGTTTCTTCTGGATTAAGGGGATCTCTGCTTACTTCTCTCCTGGAATCGGCGGCCTTCTCGGGTCTCTGGCACTCCTCCTTGGTGTAGTTGACCACCGTCCCGGTGAGGTTGGCCAGCACAGACAGCAGGAAGCGGGTGGAGTTGTTGGGGGACGGTCTGGTGCCTTGTAAGTTGGCAGTCACATAATACTGAGACGGAGTCTCTTCTAGAGGCGGAAGACATAGCGAGAACAAGATTTTTACTGAGCCGATGGGAGGCACGACAGCAGAGCAAGTGCAAGCAACCTTTAGTTCTCCATCGGTCTGTAAACTACAACTCCTATGATCCTCCCCTACTGAATCCAGGCTGACAATCCCCCATCACTTTATTGCTGATTCATGTACTTTGCACTGGCGTGCATCATGAAGGTGAGCGACCATCGAAAGGAGCCTCTTTTAGTGTTTACAAGGGAGATGTCCCCATCACGGACACTCTACACACTGTCCTTACCCAGAATGCTCTTCCAATCCGCCTTAATAATGGACTGAAACCAGCTGTTGTTGGACATCTTCAGAAATCCATAGAGCATCTTGGTGACCTGCAGAAAAACAGTAATGCTTCCTATTACTTATACCAAGGCCTACAGACAACTGGACGCGGAACGGATTCTAGCTGTCACGTGACATCAACGCCTAGCGTCCCCATCCGGAGGGCAGAAACGGGCGCCTGCTGAATGGCTGAATAGGGGAAAGCGAATTTACCGTTTTGGGATCTGCCTTGATGGCGGACGTGTCCTTCCCTCCAGCCAGCCGGTACAGGGCGGTGGCATACACAGAAGCCACGTCTGCAAGAGACTGCAAAATACAGAGCGTCAGACTTGCAAGACACCCGACATCTTGGATCGCATTCTACGCAAAGACGCACACAAGGCATATAAAAGACACCGCGGAGTTCCAATAAGCTGATGTCGTCATTGTGTCCCCTTAAGACAGGTTGAAGAACATGTTGTATCCTTGCCCACTGGCACGATATTAAACAGTTACTTGTCTGTCTCACCTTTGCGGCTTCTGTAACGTACTCCAGCGCCTCCTCTTTAGACAGACCATCCGGATAATCCATGTGGATGCTGTCAGCCGTGTCGTACATGCTGTGGAAATATCTGTACGGGACGGAATATGTGGTGTTACTCAAGCTGCATTTAAACCCACAGTGCCCTCTACTGGTGAGCCCGGGCACCATAACACAATATGACGCATATTAAGTGACTAAACCCGTTTCATATCAAAGCCATAGCTTTACGAGCCACAAATATGCAACACCTGGCTGGGAAACAAAATTATTTTCCACGATTGCCTTCGTTAGACAAATGAGGAACAGCCATACAAGAAAGAAGTCTCTGCTGCCTGACTTTTGCACTCGCCCGAGACTCTGGAATCTTACACTTTGGGAGCTGTAGCGAACCCTATTAGATGAAGGATAAGGTGGGTGCAGAAGGCAACTTCATATCTCAAAAAAAAAAACCCTGCCACCCACTGGAGGGCACCACGAACTGCCATCCTGCAGTGTGGCGCATGGACACCATTCCCACAATCTCAAACTCGCTCACAATTAGGTTAGGAGCTTCTAGACAAGTGGCCCATCCTGCCTACGGAGATGTGTAAACGCCATTGAATGGAGGAATATTGGGGGCTTCCAGCTTTAGAAGCGGCATGGAATGGGTTGGAGGCCACTTTACCGCCTTCATTCCCTGTTCCCCCACAGTGCTAATCTTACTTATTGCTGTAAGCCCCCTGATGGTCGGTCAGCACCACCCCAGGGATGTTTCGGACCCTCAAGAAGCGCTGAAAGGAAGCCGGAGGAAGTGGCTGAGATTGGTCCACTTCCTGTACGGTGACGTTGGCCACACTGCTGTTAAGCAGGGCCTGGACGAGCTGCTGTACCTGGAAGCACAGGAGAGAGAGAGAGAGTGGTGTTTAGCGAATCCCCAAAGCCCGACTACCCGAGTAACCCTGATAATTGCCACCAGAAAGACCACGTTGCTTCGAAATGTGATCCTAACACCTCCATTCATTGAGGGAAATGTCCGGGATTTACCTCCGTATTTACGGTCGCGTTATTCCGGGATACAGGGTCGGTGTGAAGCCACAGGTTCGAATTCTCTCTCAACGCTACCTGCAGGCACAGCAAGAAACCCCGGGCTTACTGATGAAGCAATCACATAAAAGGCCCACCGGAACCCTCCTATTATTTGCACAACGGGCCGTAAATATGTTACCAGAGCCGTGATTTCTGTACCTGATTGAGCTCGACAAACGAATGGATGTTCTCGAGTTTAACGGGAAAGCGTCCTTTCTCCATGTCGTAGACCATCCGGGAGCTGCCAATGTAATCAAACGCCTCCTGCACGGTGAGAAATGATTACCCGTCAGATAGCGGCACGGAGGAATGTCGGGATTTTAGCGGAAATCCTCTGCTGCCGATCCCGGGTTTTGTTCAGCCGGAGCGGTGAGTTTTATATACCGTCCAAACAGATTTTAGGAGATTTACCCATTTCTTTGTAGTTACACCGTCTGTAAACACAATGCTGCGTGTCCTCAAGCCTTACCCCTTGGAAGAACGTGAACATGATATTCCTGGGCAGCGACAGTACGTCAGGCAGCTTATGAAGAGCTTCCGCAGCAGCCAGCTGGGCAACCAGTCCGGAGACCGTGCTGTCCGCCGCCGGGGCCAGGTTCCAGAAGAAGGAGCGGCTGTCCATCTGTGGGGCAGAAGAACGTCAAAGAAACTGTCGCTCCACCAGTGCGTGAGTCTGCGTTCTACCTTGGTTTCAGGTGTAGTCTGCCATGCAGCTACCATATATTGCAAGAACTACTTAATATTGTCTGCAGTGTTCTCCATCCGGCAGGGGAAGCAAACAATTACTTCCCCCATTCACATGGTATTTATCCCACGAAACTCAAACCAACGTGCATCCTGGTGGAGTAGGAAACCCTCTGCGTTTACACAGACGGGGCAGAATTCATTTCTTTTATTAAAAACTCCTTTCTTTCTCCGGCGTGACAGAAGCTGTCAGATTGTGTTTATTATTCCCCCTCTCACCCTTGTTGCTGCAATTATGACTTGATCTTCTGGATCCAGGGTGCCGGAGACGTTGACGGGTCGGAGGGTGCTCCATACGTTGTACCCGGCCAGAGTGTCGCACACCACTTCTAGGAGACAGCAAGGGATTTGCGTATAGAGGGGGCCAGAGACAAAAGCCAATATCAAGCATTCACCACGGCGGTCAAACCACACAACGAGCAGAGGCCCAGCACTAAAAAATCATTTTGTATTCACCTGGGTTAATGCTGAAAGATGTCTGTATGGAGTTCCTCCTCATGCAGGTGGCGGTGCTGGTGACGGCGTGCATGTGCGAGAAGAGCTGCATGGCACACAGAGGGTAAGCGGGCACGCTGCCGTTCCGGGGGATGTTGTGGTCTCTGTAGCACTGCCGAGACAGAAAGCGAGAAGTAGAATATCGTTTAGGGGGGGATTTCTAGTGTTCCCTTTCATACTTTGTCACTATAATGCTGACCTCTCAAAGAAACCCACCAACATTGTAGCCTCCGTCACTTTGATGAATGGGTGACAGACCCACAGTGGGGTCCGAAGACTAATAAAGAACCTTAAACGAGGGGCAACTCAAAGTAACTACAGGGCATCGCACGATACATCACTTATCAAAGTGTTCCGCCTGGACCGAGCCCCCTGTACGTTGTGACGCTTGTGCAGAAGCCCACCTGTTTGATGACCTCCGTTTCATTCTCATCCTGGAGCAGAAAAATTGGGAACTCAAAATCCTCGTAGGAAAAGCCGTTTCCCAGAGGGTTCCAGACGGTCTTGTTGCAGTGAGCGTACTGAGCGCCGTGATCGCTGGTGTACACGCCTGCGGAAACACAACGTGGATCAGCACACAAAGGCAAGCGCCGGGGAAAAAATGGATACTCCTTAACGTATCCAGAAGAATACTTAAGCTGTAACAGTTCCCAAAATGGTGACATTTATTCCAAAAATTAGCAGTCTCTCTATACTTGCTTTTATAAAAAGAAGTGTACAAAATAAAGGTTTTTTTTTTTGTTTTTTGTTTTTTATAGATTTTTTTTTTAACTAAAGGTATATTCAATTCCAAATAAAGGGCGTCATGTTAAGGATTTTTTTTAGGGTTTTTCTCCTTAATATTGAAACCGTTAGTCTTTGAAAACGTTTTTTGTTTTTTTTTTAAATGTATATCGCTTTAAAACGGGAAATAAATTAGTGACTATATTTTTGAGCTTCAGCTTTCTTTATGTTTTCATTTCTTTTTTTGGCTCTAGCTCTCTTAGTCCCGAGTAAGCGCTGTCTTACCAAAGCCATCGTTTGGGCATCGCAGGTCTGGAGAAAATCCCGAAGGTGGACTGGGTTTGGAAAGCGTGACCGCTATGCCAGAGACTCGAGAGCTTCCTCTCAACTTCTGCATCGTGTCCCTAACGTAAAAACAGACAACTGACAATCCACACTGGAGATGATGAAGCACAGAAATTAGATTTTAATCTCAGAGTTCTAACAACACCCCGGCGTATCACTGCTTGAAGAACCACTATCCGGGAGCCAAAAATGCGTGCAGCTAACTGCGAGAGCTGATTGGCTGAGATGAGCTCTGACATCATCAGTGTGCGGCGGCAGCTCATCAGCTCTCATCAGTAGGACACCCGCGGAACGCAAGCTCTACTTCAACAGACAGACGCCGTTTTATGAGAAGTGTAAATAACTTCAATCTCTCTCGCAGAAGCTATGACTCCTGCTACGTCTGCTCGTTACTTACTCGGTGAACAGATTGCCCTCAAGCAGAACCATGTATGGAGGGGTGCGTCCAGTCTCTACCACCCACGCCAAGTCCTCTTCCTTCTCCACCACGTGGATCACCCCGGTGTCACCATTCCTGGAGGCTGAACACAGAGCGCGAGTTACATTCTGCACAACGATCCCAACGTCGTCACCATGAGAGAACTTGCTGTAGAATATCTACAATTCTCTGACATTCCATGGCTCAGAGCTCTGCCAGAAGCTGCTCCTTTCACCGAGGTCGCGCAGCGATTAACGGGTCACTTACACTGGCACCCGATCTGATGAGTGGCATTGAGGAGCCGGACACACGGCGTCGTACTGTTCAGAGGGACGTAGATCTTTCTCTCCACGGAATTTCCATGACAAAAACCTGCGGTGAATACAAGACGTGATGATCTATACATGATTTATTATTAACCTGCGGCAGAAAATCAGCAGATCACCTCATTAGTTTCTGATTTTATATATATATCTATATATATATATATATACTGTAAGTCAGGATCTGGGGACGGTGTTTCTTATTCTTAGGGTCCATTTAGTATTCACATACCGGACTTAATAGTTTATAATAGATATGTAATAAATAGAATGATAAACAATAGGGGTGAGAGAATGTTGATGAAGACATTTTGTTGTGATATGGCTATAGTATTCTGCTTATAAATACGACGACCGGGCTCTGGGCTTGGCCTCTCTTACCAGCTAAGATCACCAGGGCGAGTCCCAGGCGCCTCCATCCCTGCCAGGCCTCTCCCTCCATTCTTTCCAGTGTACCAGCCGCCGCCATGATCACCTGCTTGGCTACTTCCGCCCTGAGAGGTCCAGTCGGACCGCAAAAGCACCCAACTTCCGCCCTCAGTGTTCAGAGAGGAAGTTGGTACAGGGCGCTCTGGTTTGAGCTCTTTGGTTGATAGGAAGCGCATGCGCGCTGACGGGTTCTGGCTCCAACGCGGCACTTCCGGGAGAGAGGGTGACGTGTGAAGCCGAAGCCTGAGACAGGAGCTAGGGAGATGCTGACCAAGTTCGAGACCAAATCTGCCCGGGTTAAAGGTACGGGGCACGGGGCTTGGGGCAGGAAGGGCACAAGGCGGGGAGGGCCTTGGCAGCAGAGGGTGCACTTGTACTTCGCTGCAGCATGTGCGCCCCATTGCCGGGCCCAACCGCACCCAGGCTGGGTATTCTAATGCAGGAAAACAGAGGCCATCTGCCCCCAGGAGCCAGGCCAACAACAGTGCCCGCAGCCGGAGATACCCCGCCCTTAGAGGGTCCCCCATTTTTCTCTTCAAAGATTGAATGGACCCCTTCGTGAGAGATCGGCCTTATAATCTCCATCCTGCTGCAAGAGAATAAGAACAGACTGTACCCTCTCTGAGAGATTAGAGCCGCTTTATATTCTGGAATCATTTACCCTTCAGTGACGGATTGCCCCCGCTTTCTTGGCCGATTTAAATTTACCCCTCAGTGATAGATCTTCCTGCTTTCTTGCCGGAATTAAATTTACCCCTCAGTGACAGATCATCCCCCCTTTCTTTATGGAGGTAAATTTACCCCTCAGTGACAGATCATCCCCCCTTTCTTTCTGGAGGTAAAATTACCCGTCAGTAACAGATTGCCCCCCCTTTGTTGCTGGAGGTAAAGTTACCCCTCAGTGACAGATCATCCCCACTTTGTTGGCAGATTTAAATTTACCCCTCGGTAACTGATCATCCCCCCTTTCTTTCTGGAGGTAAAATTACCCCTCAGTGACTGATCACCCCCACTTCCTTTCCGGAGGTAAATTTACCCCTCGGTGACAGATCATCCCAAATACTGAAGTGGCGGTTTTAGGTGTTTTTTGTGCTCGGATAGTATGTTTTGTGTCTAATCCTGGCGTCTGTTTCCCTCCCTCAGGGTTGAGCTTTCACCCCAAGCGCCCCTGGGTACTCACCAGCCTGCACAATGGCGTCATCCAGCTGTGGGATTACCGCATGTGTACACTCATTGACAAGTTTGATGAGCACGATGGTGAGAAGAGCGTCTGCTGGTATTTATAAAGTTTTATTATCGATATTTTGTTTAACGACGTGGTCTTGTTTTGCAGGCCCCGTCCGAGGCATCGACTTCCACAAGCAGCAGCCGCTTTTTGTGTCCGGAGGAGATGACTATAAAATCAAGGTATACGAAGACCATCAAACAAATAACGTATACGACGCGGTCGCATGTGTCACGTTTCTAAAGAAATGTATTTATTTGTAGGTGTGGAATTACAAGCTCCGGCGTTGCCTTTTCACGCTGCTGGGACACTTGGATTATATCCGCACCACGTTTTTCCACCATGTAAGTAAATATTCCTTTAATACGGTGGGATGCTGGGGGTTTGGGGGGTATTAAACCCTCTATGCCTTGACAGAACTAGATGCGTTCATAGTTTTATCGTAGGATATTTGTAAACACGTATGGGGGAAGCAGATTACCTGGGCACTCATTACTTCCTGCGGTGTCTCGCATTTTTTCCCCCCCTAGGAATACCCCTGGATTTTGAGTGCCTCTGATGATCAAACCATTCGCATCTGGAACTGGCAGTCCCGCACCTGCGTCTGGTAAAATGAACCTATTCACACAGTGACCTCAAAATAACCGCGATATTAATCCTATGGGTTATGTTTTTGGAGCTAATTGCTGTGAGGTTTTAGAACCTTTTTGTACCAATATTTTTATTTCATGTGGAATTTTATTCCGCGTTCTAACAACAAACTTTTTTTTTTTTCTTCTTCCCTGCAGTGTCCTGACCGGTCACAACCACTACGTGATGTGTGCGCAGTTCCACCCCTCGGAGGACTTGGTGGTATCCGCCAGCTTGGACCAGACTGTGCGCGTCTGGGATATTTCTGGTGAGCTGCTCAGGTCGAGTGGGTTCCTCGTGGTTATTGCCCACTCAAAACTGCATTAGAACGTTTGGCTTTTCCTATAGGACAGTGGTACCTCTTGCCCAGTAGATAAATGTTGCGCCCGCTATTACACTCGCTATAGCTGGCTGGCTGGCAATATTTTAAAGCACAAGTGTGCAGTGCAAAGCTTTTGTATGGTTTAAAATCTGCATGCCCCATATGATCTAATTTTGGCCTATCCCCTTTATGGATGTCTGTTAGGCGTCTGACATGGAGCGGCTGTGTTTTAACCTTTGCACTCCCTCATATCAGAACAGAAATGCTTGTCATTAGGCCTGATAGACACCATGTAGTCCCAGAGAAAGCCCACTTGGCCTTTGTTAGCACCCAAGCCCTACTTAGTTCATGGCCAACTTTAGTGTTCAGGGTGGTCTTTGAATCTGTTTTCTGAAGCTAGAAATGGTCCTATTAACCAGAGCCAAATGGAGTGTTTAGCAGAAGTTTATACCCTCAGCCAAGGTAAAAGATGCAAAGTCGTGTGAGAGGTTTCCATCTAAGCTTCCAAAAGCTTATCGACTTTACCTCTTTCTTTTTGTGCGGTGGCCATATATAAGTATCAACTTCGACTAAAGAATCCATGAATTCATTGCGTGATGTATGCCCTCAGCCTCCGATGCAGTTTTGAGTGGGGGAGGCTACTCATTTTAAAGGACATGGCAGATATGACCAGATGCGTCCGGCGTGAGTTTGGGGGAGAGGAGCAGCCTGCCTGCTCTTCTTCGTCATCCTCCGCCTCCCTCCTTTTCACTTGGAGGGCTTTCTTTTCTTTTCTGAAACTACCTCTGCCTCTCGTCCACCTGGACGCCATAATGTTTCTGCTCTGAAACGCATGCTGCGTGGCTATAATAAGCGAGAACTGCATGTCCCGTCATCAAGGGTTGTATACTGAACACTGTTACGGCGATCGCCATACTAATGACAGTACATTCAAACAATGTAACGTTGTGATCGTTATCCAGCATGTGACTGTAACTCCTTAACTCGTCTTATTTGAGCCTTAACCGTTCTCGTGGAGTCTGGCTGTAACGTTATAACTGTGAGCGTGTGTTTGTCGTGCTAAAGCTGCTTTTATCTGATACATGGCTCCTACACGGCTTATGGACAGGTTAATTCACCCGTTCCTTTAACTGAAAATTCATTTATATACACACATACTAGACGTTCGCAGTGTTAGGCAGGCACATCTGGCCAGGGTTATGCTAAACCCGGAATTTAACCCATTTTATTATTTTTTTAATACCTAATAATACGCAGAACTCATCCAAAAGAAACTTGCATGCGAGGTCAAAATTAGTTTGTTGCTAAAATGTCGAGCAAGCCTTGAAAACCGTTTCCTCTACAAGGTGGAGGACTCTAACTAGAGGTTTCCTCCGTGGTAACCGCAGGATCAGAGTTGCGTCCATGTTGCTAACTCCATGGTTTTAATTTCCCAAGCTAACCCTTGTGCAGACTGTGCATGCAGCAGGCCATCGCGCTGACTAACGTTATTACCCCGGTTATTAATCCGCTGACCATCTCCATTTCACCCTTCCACGTTTCCGCAGTAAGCTGGTCCATCCTGCGTGTACTTTCCACCCTCTCTATCTGCGCAGTTACAGACATTTTCCATATGTGCCACTGCCGTGGTCAGCAGAGGGATTCCACGTCATCCTCCATCCTTCGCAATAAGCACCTGCTCATTCTCCCGCTTCGAATGTCGCCAATGTCCACGATGCACTCTAAAACGATAACGTACAGCAAATAGGATGGTAGACTTTTAACCTCTTCAGACACAGAGGTTTTTGTAACCCGAGGACCAAAAAATATATATTTTACCATATGTTTGTAAAACCATGATTTATCCTTTCCAAACTATACATTATTTTGTTCATGAAAAACGGAGCCGTCTTTTAAATCCATAGAAATACATAATAGTGAAAATAATCTGCTGATTAGTCATTCCCTACATACATATTTTTTATGTATAAGAGGGGCACATCCGTTTTTTATTACGTACTACAACATATTACATATTTTTAGACAAGTCCAGGCTGTCAATAGACAGAAGGATCACACTTGTAGCGGCGGGGACTTACTGGTACGTCCTAATGGGCTTCTTGACACAGGTTTTAAGGACATACAGGTACGTCTTAAGAGGACTGAAAGGGTTGAAAATTAAATCATTATTACAATATAATTTCCTTACCTTGGGAATGAACTACATTCAGGGGTTTAGGTATTTATTACCTTGTCCCTTAACAAGATTGATGAAAGGGAGGAACTCCAAATATTTGTGGGGGGGGGGGGGGGTTAAAGCTTTATTACAGCTTTTATTTATTTAAAATTTTTTAAGGGTTTAGTTTTTTTTTTTAATGACTGAGCTCCAGCTTTCTCATGCCATGAGCTTGTAGGTCACCGATGAGTCCATGCATGACTCTGCCTTTGTCTTTAGCACTGGGGGGCCAGGAAATCCTTTTTTTTCCGTTTTGGACAATTTCGAATGAATTAGGGATGTGGTGAGCTTTTTTTCCCTGTAACAACATAAACCAACCTTTAGCGGGTTTTTTTTTATTTACCTAATAATACAAATCCGTTTACAAATTCTGTTGGACGCAAATTGCTCGCTTGGTGCAATTGGTAAGGCTGTTGGTTATTAAGTCCCAGGTTTTGCTTTTCCGCTACCTACTGTCTGGTTTTAACGTTCTCTCCCCTCATGGAAAGGCCTAAGGAAGAAAAACCTTTCTCCTGGAGCGGTGGAATCCGACGTCCGTGGAATCACCGGGGTTGATCTGTTTGGGACCACGGATGCTGTTGTAAAGCATGTTCTGGAGGTATTCTGAGAGTGTGTGCTGAATGTCCTCTCCGGTCACTTTGGCCAAGCAGAGGTCTCGTGTTCCATTGGTTCCCTGAAGGATCTGTAGCCCTAATTCCCTGGGCATAAACATCCATCTGTACCCTTACCTGCCTCTTTTCTTTACCTCAGGGACATGATCGTGGTGTAAATTGGGCAGCCTTTCACCCCACAATGCCCCTCATTGTGTCAGGAGCAGATGATAGACAGGTCAAAATCTGGCGGATGAACGGTAAGTGGTGAAACCCCGCCGCTGTGCTTTAGAGATGCCGTACAGCACTATGTGATTAAAGACATTTCAGGAGGCTTGGTATCAGTTCTAGTGCCCTCTTCTGTGCCGGGCTCCAAGCTAAAAGGACGCACCCCCCCAACTTACTTGGGGTCCACCAATTGTCTTGGACATCTATAAATGAAAAAAAGGCAGTGAGTCACCAAGTATTTTAAGGAAAATGCTGTGTTTTAATGCTTTTTAAACGGTTTAAGATTCTTTTATGTCCCCAGAATCCCTGATTTAATTTTAAGTGTGAGATTTAAAAACTACCCAAAGACCCTCTCCCCATCTACACCGCGTGGTTAGGTAGCTTTAAAAACTGGATTAGGGCATTTCTTGGTTTGTGGTTTTGGGGCTAAAACATGCATTTTGCTTATCTTCCAGACAATGCTATGCCATGTACAGGGCCAAGTCCGTTAGACCTGCCCAGAGGTGCCTGCATGAGTTAATACCATTTGCAGCATGTGTGTAGGTGCCGATCACTGTAGTATTACTGGCCTGTCAGTCATGTAGATTAATGATAATTGACTCCCTCCGGCAGTGGAATCTGTTACTCTGCAGGGTTAAAGAGATATTACTCTTTTATCAGCTAAATTGTTGAGCCATGGGCCGCCAGGCTTCCCAGCACAGAGAAGAGACGAGCCTCTTTCTGCTTCCTGCATGTTTATTCTCGGTGGCTTGGTTTTTAAGCGTAAACGTTACCACCTCTGCTGGGAGTATATTCAGTTATACCACATTTCACATTACGGTTTACAGTAACACCGCAGTGATTCCGCGCTAGTGGTGCAGTGAGATTTCTGCATTATTCCTGCCTTTTTTTTAATGGGCCTAATGTTCTAGGTCATTGGCCCAGTTGGCAGATGCACGTGATGTTTTGCTTTTTTTTTTTTCCTCCCCTTAATTTCTTTTGGGCTGGAGGAAACACTAGAAATAGTGATTTAGGAATTGGGAACGTGAGATCCAGAAGCTGCCTTCTTGTATATTTTAATAACCGGAGTTCTCGATACGCTAGTCCGTGTCTGACCAACATCTGTTCCAATAGTAGTGATGAGATGAGAGGCAAAATAAGTGGTCATGGTTGGCAAATAGTTACTGGTTAAAGGGACAGATGTTCAAAGCTGTCCACCCTCAAAGGCACCGCACGAAATCTCAATATAGCGATGCGTTTCCCATAAACTAGTAAGTAAGACTTGGCGTCGGCGAGGATTAGGATTTACTCCACACGTCTATAAAATGTGAAGAACATGCGCGCTATCGTTCAAAGGTTTGGGGTCACTCAGCTGTTTTTATGGAAAACAAGGACAAGATAATCACAGAAAGTGCTTTCTATGAAGTTATTCCATTAAAAAAGCAGCCGTTTCCAGCTACAGTAGACATTTCCAACATTAACTCCGTCTGCGCTGGACAAAATTTGGATTTCTTTCTTACACATGGCGACCCCAAACCTTTGATCTGTAGTGTATGGAGTGTTAATGACTTGGAGGGTTCCACATTTGAATGCGTGGCTAATCTGTGTCTGGACTGGTTCATTAACTTGGCTCGTGGGAGACGTGCTGGGATTGACTGACCAAACGCACAAAGCTGTTCTGAGAACTTGGAATAACCGTTACGGCCGGATTCCGATGATTGCTAGCGGTGGTTTTGTGCGAGTCCTAAAGTCTTCCGCGTGGTACGATCAGCAGGTCTTTTCTTCTCTGTCCCATTTCCAGAGTCCAAAGCTTGGGAAGTGGACACCTGCCGAGGACACTATAACAATGTCTCCTGCGCCGTGTTTCATCCTCGCCAGGAGTTGATCCTCAGTAATTCAGAGGACAAGAGCATACGCGTCTGGGACATGTCTAAACGGTGAGCCTTCGGGAGTCCTAAAAACGATTGTGTGCCGTCTATACCAATAAACGTCTCTTTACACCACTTTGTTTTGTCTCTGCTCCGTAGGACGGGTGTTCAGACTTTCCGTAGAGATCATGACCGGTTTTGGGTGCTGGCCGCGCACCCCAACCTCAACCTTTTTGCAGCAGGTGAGTTGGTGGTTTCTCTTTTCCTCTTCTGTACGAATGATCTTATTTACCCATCTGATTCTTGTCTTCGCTGATTACGTTCTGTAAGCGTCTTTATTCTCTGCGTTCCAGGCCACGATGGAGGAATGATCGTGTTTAAGCTGGAGAGAGAGCGTCCTGCTTATGCTGTGCATGGAAACATCTTGTATTACGTGAAGGACAGGTTCCTCCGCCAGTTGGACTTCAACAGTTCCAAGGATGTGGCTGTCATGCAGCTGAGGAGGTGAGGATGATGGATGCTTCTTGAAGTAATCAGCGGTCATTGGGTTCTTTTCTTTTTCTGTCTGTTGAACGGGACATTATTATTTGGGTGGGAGATAACGGGTTACTGCTTATGAGATATTGCTAGGGCGCTCTTTCCGAAGTCTCTATCTTTATCGTTTTAGCGGCTCCAAATTCCCCGTCTTCAACATGTCTTATAATCCAGCTGAAAACGCGGTCCTGCTGTGCACCGTAAGCAAAGCTAAAATTGCTATAATAAAGTCCGAAGATCTAGAGCCAACGTGATATGTTGTAAAATGTACTTTCCTCTTACAGAGAGCCAGCAACCTCGAAAACAGCACCTACGACTTGTACACGATCCCCAAAGATTCCGACTCCCAGAACCCCGATGGTAAGAGCTTGGCGTATACCGGGCTTGCACATTAAGACCCTTGGCATATAGACACGTGATTGCCATGTGCGTTTCATGCAAGAAATCTCTCCAGCTAAAACTAATGGATAAGATGTCTATAACCGTAAGAGTATTTCTTTATCCAGGCCTGCTGTTGCATGGCAGGTTCCCATTAGGGACTTGAGAACAAAGGACATTTTAATTTACTTAGAACTTAAAAACCATCATTGGTGGCCTCGTGCAATAGGCAACTGTTACGAGTGATTGGCTAATCACGCATCCCCATAATGCCCACAAAGAGTAGTGAGCTCATGGACCACTTATGGTCTTCATTGCTGTCCTTTTGTGTCCCCTCTTGGCAGCTCCGGAAGGGAAGAGGTCCTCTGGCCTGACAGCTGTGTGGGTGGCACGCAACAGGTTTGCCGTCCTGGATCGCATGCATTCGGTGAGCGATAGTCTTGTGTGTGTCTCGTGCCTCAAATAACCATAAGCTTTACCAGTGAATGTGTTCAATAACCCTTTTCTTCTCCTGACTCTTCCACGCCACAGATTCTTATAAAGAACCTGAAAAATGAAATCACGAAAAAGGTCCAGGTTCCAAACTGTGACGAGATCTTCTACTCTGGAACGGGGAACCTGCTCCTCAGGGATGTTGACTCCATCACCCTGTTCGACGTGCAACAGAAACGGTATGGGGTTCTATAGGGTAATCTTCAAGGTATTGTTAGTAGTAACCTTGGACGGCAGAGATCCTAGGCATTAGTAAGCCTCAACCAGACGAGGGTCAGATCTGTTGGGGTTTTTAGAGTGGGTTTAACATGAGTGGGACCGTTGACCGACGAGTCCAGCTCTCCCGCAGTATGTTGCTTATTAACTTGTATTTTTTGTTTGACGTCGCAGCACTCTGGCCTCTGTGAAGATCTCCAAAGTGAAGTATGTCATCTGGTCCTCAGATATGTCTCATGTGGCTCTTCTGGCCAAACACGGTAAGCATACATTTTGCTAGAATACGCATAAATCTAATGCTATACCTTTCTGGTCATTCTGGTTACATTGTTTAACTAGCGGTATGTAGAACTTTATATCTAGTTATGCAAGATCCCTATAATAAGCCTTTGTCCTTTCAGCCATTATGATCTGCAACAGGAAGCTGGAATCCCTCTGTAACATCCATGAGAACATCCGAGTGAAGAGTGGAGCCTGGGATGAGAGCGGGGTCTTCATCTACACCACCAGCAATCACATCAAATACGCGCTCACCACTGGGTATGTCCGCTCAGCGCAGCCAGGTTAATGGTGGCTCTTGAAGTTATAGAACATACCAGGACTTTTAACAAAAGATTTGGCCTGTGCTCTTTACGTTTCAGCTTGTAAGTGTGTTGCTGGTATCTATAATCTTGTGTGATTCATTCTGTATTTGGGTTTTTTAGGGATCATGGGATCATCCGGACGCTGGACCTTCCCATTTACATCACAAGAGTGAAGGGTAACAATGTGTATTGCCTGGACAGAGAATGCCGCCCCCGGGTGCTCACCATCGACCCCACGGAGTTCAAATTTAAGTTGGCGCTAATTAATCGAAAATATGATGAGGTGAGAGCTCCTGTACTTGCCTGGGGTACCACTGTGATGCCAAAGACATATAATGCATGACGTTCAGGGCCACCCTGCTAGCGGCTTTTTAAAAAGGCCGCTATTGGGGGGAAAAAGGGGCTCAGCGTGCATTTTTAGGTGAAAGTAGAGCTATTGGGAGAAATTGCTGTGCCTTCTTGTGAGTAATGCTTGGTTCCCATCTGCTGCCTCCTCGTACCCAGGTCTTGCACATGGTGAGAAACGCCAAGCTGGTTGGTCAGTCCATCATTGCCTACCTCCAGAAGAAAGGCTACCCCGAGGTGGCGCTGCACTTTGTCAAAGACGAGAAGACCCGCTTCAGCCTGGCTCTCGAGTGTGGAAACATTGAGGTGAGTCTGACGTAGCATACATAAAATGCACACACAATCTAAAGGCGCATTATACGAAATCATATGTCTAAATTCTAAAGATTCTTGTGTTTTGGGGCTCACTGAAAAGAAGCATTCATGAGAAATTCATCAGCCCATTCATCAATCTACAGAGCCTCTTTTCTTCAGAGTCAAATTGCCACGTTGTGGTGTATCATTTAACTGTGGTTTGATGGACTGGTTAATCATGGAGTAATGCATAGTAACGCATAGGCTGTTATGTTTGTCTGTGCCCGGTTACTTGAATATGTTATAACCGTATCACCGTCCCTATCAGATCGCGCTGGAGGCAGCCAAAGCCCTGGATGATAAGAACTGCTGGGAAAAGCTTGGGGAGGTGGCCCTGTTACAGGGGAACCACCAGATTGTGGAGATGTGTTATCAGCGCACCAAGAACTTCGACAAGCTCTCCTTCCTCTATGTCATTACCGGGAACCTGGAAAAACTGCGCAAGATGATGAAAATTGGTGAGTGGTGGCAGGCAGGGGGTAATGGTTGTCCTGGTACGTTTCTCAGCTCTCAAAAGATGTAAAGTAATATCCTGAAATATAGAATAGGTTATAAGGAAACAATATTATTGTGTAGTAACAAACCCGGGTTTCTTTCTCGATAAAGCCGAGATCCGAAAGGACATGAGTGGACAGTACCAGAACGCCCTGTTCCTCGGGGACGTGGACGAAAGAGTGAAGATTCTGAAGAACTGTGGCCAAAGTAAGTACAGTTATTTTGTTGATATCTCTCTCTTTGTCTCTCTTGCCGAATTAAGCAACCAATTCTGTTGCCTCTCCAGAGTCCCTGGCCTACCTCACGGCTGCGACACACGGAGTGACTGATGAAGAAGAAAGTCTGAAAGAGTCATTTGACCTGGAAAAGGAGATTGTAAGTGTGCTCAGATAGATTCCAGGGATGTGACATTTTTAGGATTTTCCCATTGCAATAAAATGGAATAGAAGTGCAAAGCTTTGTTGTTCAGGTCGAAAGGTGCTTGCTACGGACCTGGGATCAACCAAGACTCGTCTGCTTTCCTTTAGATTCCTGAAGTTGACCCAGATGCCAAACTGCTCCTGCCGCCACCTCCCGTGATGCCCTTGGACACCAACTGGCCATTGCTGACCATGTCAAAGGGCTTCTTTGAAGGAACCATTTCAAGCAAAAGTGAGCAGCGCCTACTGATCAACGTTTGAATAGTGTCGCCATGTCTTCATAGGCCCACAGATATTAATTGTCACCATTGTTGCTCAGGTAAAGGAGGAGCGTTGGCGGCAGACATTGACGTGGACACAGTCGGAGGTGAAGGCTGGGGAGAAGATGCCGAGTTGCAGTTGGATGAAGGTGACTGCTGGTTTCTGTCTGTAGCTTAGGATGTTTATATAGACAGAGCTGACTTGTAACCATGTGCCAAATCTTTGTAGATGGCTTCGTTGATGCTGGTGAAACATTTGGAGAGGAAGCCGTGAAAGGACAGGAGGAAGGAGCCGGTTGGGACGTGGAAGAAGATTTGGAGCTGCCTCCTGAACTGGTGAGGATGATGGCGGTCATATAGTTTATTCTGGTAGAAATTCAAGGGACGGGTATTTTGTAACCTTCGTCATTACTTGGAAAAATGATCGATGATGGTCTTAATAAGTTTCGGTTAAAAAACCTTTTTGTGTTACAGGATGTCCCCTCCGGGTCTTCAGGCTCAGCAGAAGATGGGTTCTTTGTTCCACCCACGAAAGGCAGCAGCCCGGCGCAGGTACGACAGCGAGTCTCCTCACGGGAACGCGTTGGTCACACTAAGTTATTCTGCCTATGTTTGGTGAAGGATTAGAATTTTAAGATGTTTTGTATGGAGACCCAGAGATATTTAACACTTTCCTTCCTGTCCCCCCAGGCTTGGTGCAATAACTCTCAGCTTCCCGTGGACCATATTCTGGCAGGATCATTTGAAACTGCAATGCGGGTGAGATATCCATAAACGGTATTAAGTTACCCTACTACAGGGGCGTCCAACATGCGGCCCGCGGGCCAAATGCGGCCCGCGAGACCTCGAGGTGCGGCCCGCGTAAGATCGGCAGCCAGGGCAACCGATCTTACACGAGCCGCACCTCAAGCCCTGCTACTTACTTGTGGGAGGGTCTTCTGGACTGCACAGAGGAAGCGGAGTTCACGTGACTTCCTACTTCCTCTGTGCTTTAGCAGAGAAGGCAGAGGGAGGCCGCGCCCCCTGCTGAAGTCTGTGAGCGTCATCGAGGGAGCTGCAGTGCAGGTAAGGGGGTGGGGAGGGTGTTTGAATGAGTGTGTGTGATTGAGGGAATGAATCTGTGAATTAATGATTATATGAATAAATGAGTGTGTGTGATAGCATGGATGTGTAAATGCTGGAACCTAGGCATGATGGGACTGTGATTGCTGTTAGCAATCACACTCCTATCATGCCAAGTCAGCCAGTACATGCTGAAACCTGGCCAGCTGCCCCCCTTGTGTAGTGATAATGCCAGCAGTATGGGGTCTGCACTTACAGCCATCCTGTACCAGCGTGTATTGGCTGACTTGGCATGATAGGAGTGTGATTGCTAACAGCAATCAGAGTCCCATCATGCCTAGGTTCCAGCATTTACTGGATGGATGTGTAAGTGCTGGAACCTAGGCATGATGGGACTGTGACTACTGTTAGCAATCACACTCCTATCATGCCAAGTCAGCCAGTACATGCTGAAACCTAGCTAGCTGCCCCCCTTGTGTAGTGATGCTGCCAGCAGTATGGGGTCTGCACATCACTTACAGCCATCCTGTACCAGCGTGTATTGGCTGACTTGGCATGATAGGAGTGTGATTGCTAACAGCAATCAGAGTCCCATCATGCCTAGGTTCCAGCATTTACTGGATGGATGTGTAAGTGCTGGAACCTAGGCATGATGGGACTGTGACTACTGTTAGCAATCACACTCCTATCATGCCAAGTCAGCCAGTACATGCTGAAACCTAGCTAGCTGCCCCCCTTGTGTAGTGATGCTGCCAGCAGTATGGGGTCTGCACATCACTTACAGCCACCCTGTACCAGCATGTACTGGCTGACTTGGCATGATAGGAGTGTGATTGCTCACAGCGAGCACAGTCCCATCATGCCTAGGTACCAGCATTTACTGGTTGCCTAGGCTAACAGCAATCACACTCCTATCATGCCAAGTCATATTGCTAATTTTGTCCAATTGCGTGTTACCTACTTTTATTAAACATGTGAGTTTTTATTAGTATTTTTAAAGGTGGGGGTCATTTTCGGTTTTGGCTAAGTGAACCCTGAATGTTTTTGTCCAGAATTTTCATTTTAGTTCATCCCTAGAATAAATCTAGGGAATCCTGAATTTGTAGTCGCAAAACTTTCAAGGCCCAGAAATCAGTGAGAGGAAGAGTAAAGGTTTTGTGTCATTTTACTTTATTTTAATCTGCATATTTTATTAAAGGCCATATTTTTTGTCACAGTGAAAAATGAGTGCGGCCCGCGCACGTATACAATTCTGATGAAGTGGCCCGCTGCAGAAAAAACTTGGACACCCCTGCCCTACTACATGCAAACCACAGTTGGCTTATTTTATTTTTCTAATTTAATTTTCAGCTGCTGCATGATCAGGTTGGTGTGGTTGACTTTGCGCCATATAAGCAACATTTCCTGCATACCTTTTCCCGAGGTCGCTGTACCTACCAAGCTTTGCCCGGCCTCCCCGCCATGTACGGATATCCACAACGCAACTGGTAAGGTGTTTCTTCTTCATGCTGGATACTGGATCAGCTTCAGTATCAAATGGCGATCACTCATTTAGTAGTTGTGTTCCCTTTCATCTTACCTTTTTTTTTTGTTTTAAACACCTTTCCTGTTTTCAGGAAGGACGCCGGGTTGAAGAACGGACTTCCTGCAGTCGGCTTGAAGCTCAGCGACCTCATCCAGCGGCTGCAGCTTTGCTACCAGCTCACCACATCCGGCAAATTTGAAGAGGCTGTCGAGAAGTTCCGGCTCATCCTCCTAAGTGTGCCGCTTCTCGTGGTGGACAACAAGCAGGAGATATCAGAGGTGGGGGCAGCTGGACCATTTCTTGTGTTTGGATAAAATACTAAAACAGGGCTTGACAAATTTGTTGTGAATTTAGGTGCCAGCTAAAAAACTTAGGAGTCAGGATTTTTTTTTTAAACAGTTGGTCAGGAGTGATCTGATCATCAGCCCACTCACAGCATTTGACCTTGAAGCACCCTGGACTTTCAGGTCAGTGCTGTTTTTTGGGGGGGTTTTGAATTTTTTTCTTAACGCTTTCAATGCTGATGTTCCATTGGAGCACAGCATTGACTCATATTTAGTCCCCACAAGCTTGTGGGGACAAATGTTAACCCCTGCAATGCCACGAATGTGTCATACACAATTGTGGCATTGAAGGGGTTAACGCTGCACTGTCGCTCTCATGGAGCGATCCACTCATGTGGAGACAGGAGTCATCACAGGGCTTGTGGGGGCTCGTTTTTGCTGTTGCGGCATTGAAGGGGTTAACGCTGCCCTGTCGCTCTCATGGATCGATCAGGCAGCAGGGGGATGTTGTGTCAATCAACACTCAACCCCCTTTCCTGAAGCTGCCTGTGGCAGCTGAAAACGCGATTGCAGGTTTTCCTGCAATCGCGTTTTCAGCCTACAGAATCACTCCGTGGGAGGGATCTCAGGCTCGGGGGCGGGCTCTGAGTGGCTGTGCTGTCTGCCCAGACTCCTGGGGCAGACAGCAGCAGCAGCGCCCCCGCGAGAACAGGCTGACAAACACCTAGGATTTGTCGAGCCCTGTACTAAAATACTGGTTAATGTAAGAAAAGTTTTTGTCTATTAAAAACATGTGCTACCTAGGGAAGAGGACTTTAACCCCTGACCCCTCATCCTCTTTACTGGAATATAAAGGAAAACACATGCATACCTAGTCTACTAGGTCAACGGTAAACGCGTCCCTTCTGGCTCCAGTTGGCGATTGCATTGCTGCGTACAAATCACTACGCGGCTCCTGTCCTTTGTGTTATTTTCATTATTATAAAGCAAGCAAGCCTGCTGCCTCGTGTTATTAGTTACAAAGGTCTGTCGCTGCAATGCCCCTTATCCTGTAAAACATTAATGTCGGTCGAGATCCCTCTGTTGAAAACATCCTTGCCGTGTTCCGAAAGTGTTCTTGCGTTTCTGTCTTGAATATCCACTATTTTCCTACCGTGTCCTCTTAAAATATTTCTGTTTTAAGTTGTGAGCATGACCCCCGCCCCAGACCAATAACACATCATTTCACAAGAATGTCCAAACAGCAGCGAAAGCCAAACTTTTAGACAAGTTTTTTTTTTTTTTTTTTGCAGGCCCAACAGCTAATAGCCATCTGCCGGGAATACATTGTAGGATTATCCATGGAAATTGAAAGAAAGAAACTCCCCAAAGAGACTCTGGAGCAGCAGAAAC
The DNA here is from genome assembly GCA_029215755.1 of Spea hammondii. Classification (NCBI taxonomy): domain Eukaryota; kingdom Metazoa; phylum Chordata; class Amphibia; order Anura; family Pelobatidae; genus Spea; species Spea hammondii. The sequence goes on along the minus strand of JARDYJ010000012.1, from coordinate 28,052,768 downwards.
GCATCTGCGAGGTAAGCAGGCCGGATCGTGTTAAGGTCGTCGCTATCATTTTGTTTTCTCCTCTGCATCGGATGGATAACGTTCTAAACGTCTCTCCCGCAGATGGCCGCATACTTCACTCATTCCAATCTGCAGCCGGTACACATGATCCTGGTGCTGAGAACAGCCGTCAACCTCTTCTTCAAACTCAAGAACTTTAAAACAGCCGCTGCCTTTGCCAGGCGACTCCTGGAGCTGGGGCCCAAGCCAGAGGTGGCTCAACAGGTAAGGGGGGCCGCTTGGGCCGAGACACGTGGCTCTCGGATCAGTTTGCCTCGTTGTCCTCATCATGAACGCCCTCTCTGTTCTTCTCGCCAGACTCGGAAGATCCTGTCCGCTTGCGAGAAGAACCTCACAGACGCCTACCAGCTGAACTACGACATGCACAATCCGTTTGACATCTGTGCGGCCTCGTACCGGCCCATATACCGAGGGAAGCCGGTGGAGAAATGTCCCCTCAGCGGCGCATGCTACTGCCCTGAATTCAAAGGACAGACCTGCAGGGTCACGACGGTAAGCAAAGGGGGGGGCTTTCTTTGTCTTGTAGCTAAGTAACTCCCACACGTCGCACAACAGAATGATTTAAACGACACCAAAGAAATCCTCATCTACAATGGCTTACCATGTCCAACACCTCCGACATGCATGGCTCCTTATCTTATCCTCTGCTTTTTCCCCCCCAGGTAACGGAAATCGGAAAGGATGTTATTGGCCTGAGGATCAGCCTCTTACAGTTCCGCTAACGGGCCGTGTCCCTTGATCTTGGCTCACGTTTGCGTGTTTGCTCCGCGTGGCGTGTACGATGTATGTTGCACGTAGCGTGACGTTTCGTTGTCTCCCTCCTCCTCCTGTTATTTGATCCAAGCTCGTACGATGATCTTGTAATGTAGGCGTAGCAGAAAACGTGCTTTTCCTCATTAAACATGTATTCCTTTAAAGCCAATAAAAAAAGGATCTAAAAACTTATGTTCTATTCCTTGTCGGGAGTTGTCGATCCCGGTTTTGTTTGGAGTTTATGAATCGTCAGCTGGAAAGCCTTCCCGGGTCGGATTTCAGAAGTGAATAAAGAGACCCAAACCGTTCGTTATATACGTGTCGGGTGCCCGTGGATGAAGAGAGGCTGTAGCCTGTGTATTGTAGCTTGTAGACATGGCAGAGTTCTAGTAAAGGGAACAAGGTGTGATGATACGCGATTAATCGACGGCTTCCTGTCTCGGTGAGGCTGTTGGTCGTTGAGGACGTTGGACGTAGATTAGCTATTTCATTATCTGCTGAGATTTAATTTTGCATTTGGAGAAAGTTTAAAGAATTGACACGGCCGATAACGATTATCATTCCAAGCTCTGTGTCATAGTGTTCATTCCCCGATCTAGTATGCAGATCTAGCCTGTCTTTCCTTCAGGGCAACAAAAGGAGGTGAAAACTTTGAAGCCTAGAAAGAATTCCGGTCTCCTAATAAGAGGATATAATATGACCACGATTAAAGGATGCACTAGGAGTATATGTGATGGTGAAACACCCATCGTGTTCTATTCCACTGCAAACAGCATCCCCAGGATTGTGCAGATACATACATTCATTCATTGATTCATTCATTGATGCAAAGGTGCATGATTTACAGGGTGACTATACACCCGCTGAATGTGGGGACCAGCTGACGCGCTCCATTGCACCTGGTTTAATCACAGGCGCTTTCCGATACTTAGTCGTGTATATAAATGTTTATGACGTCTCCGGCCAGCAAGTCCCAAGCGATGGGGAAACGTAATCTCATGAATTAACGGATACCCTCTGCCCTCCCTCCGGCCTCTCTGCCTGCAGGTGGCGCCGCGGCCCTCGGTTCTCGGCATCTCTTTCGTACAGAGATCTTTCACCGGACTCAAGAAACTCCTCTTGGCAGCAATTTTAGTACTGAATCTATTTCTTAATTTTCTCTATTTACCCAGAATCGTTTACACTGCCAGTCTTTTCATAGCCAAGTCGGTAATCGCGGTTACAATGTTTCTGGTAGCCAAGGGGCCCTAAAAGAATAGCTGCTTTCCTGTGATGTCATTTGGTTATTATTATTTTTTTTACCGATTCCTGTTTTAAATTACATTTGCTTTCTTTAAATATACTTTGTGTTCTGCGCGGCAAGAAAAAAAAATATCCTGTGTGCGTCAATTTGATTTACCGTCATTTAAAAAGGCGAATCCAAGCTATGTTCCCAAGTGTCCCATCGTGGGCAGAACAGTCCCAATTATCTGGCACTGTTCCATAATCATGGGACCCTCTGGCCACTGAGCTGTGAAATCCATTGGTGTTGATCTGACAAGACCTCAAATACATGTCTCGATATTTTATATTACCATGAGGTGGTAGCTAAGTGGGCAGCCTCCCAGCAGAAGTGGTAGAGGGTAATACAGTGAGGTGATAGAAAAAAAAACAAAACGGGCGACTACAGGGGGGCTGAATGGAGCCGATCTGCCGGTATATTTTGGTTTTTTTTTATGTAGGACAGGCTAATCCAACGCAGATGTCCCACTTTTAGCACCCGAAATGTGACGCAGCGCAGAACAAAATCATTAACTCCACGTATAACGTGTACAGCCAATAACGTCAAAAACATCTAATAATGTTAACCAGAATCCAAATATGCCCTAATAAATACGTCTCCCCGCACCCCGTCACCCCGTCTCGCCCCACGCAGGCTCCCGAGTCACTTGGACCCAGAGTCTGTCACACCTAAGGTGGGTTTGTGATATATTATTATATATATTGTGTATTAAACGGTAACAGAAGCGCTTTACGTGAGGAATCCGAAGGCCACGAAAGTCACGATGCCCCAAAGATACAAACCAAGAAACGGGAATAAAACATATTCATGAATGTAAAAAACTGAAGTAAACGTGTTCTGTAAGATGTGAGTGTGAGTGGAACTACCCTAAGTGTGCCGACTGCCCCCTGAGAATTCGCCCCTTCACCATGATAATGTGCCCCCTTCATAAGGAGATTGCGCTGATGCCCACCATGATGCTCCATAATAAAACACACCTTCAATATACCAAAGGGTTTAAAGGGCCACTCCAGCAGCCATACGGTTAATGGTGATTCGGTTACCCGGTACATGTAGCGGTGTAAGGCGATGGCAGGGTGATCAGTGTGTGATTTCAACACGAGTGGGGTCTTGATGTACCAGCAGTGCCCCCCCACCCCCACTCCCACTCGTGTCGTGTTTCTGTACCTCTCTGTCTCGCAGGCTCCTCCTGGTGTCCTCCTATTGCCCTTTAAAGATGGCGTCGCCCGGAGCGCCTTCATGTGCCCTTAGCTAGCTGCGCGTTCTTATTGGCTGATAGCGAGTGATGTCACGCTGATGTCAATCACCTGCCGACAGGAAGGAGAAAACATGGCCGGGGCTGGAGGAGAGGACAAGGAGCTGGATGATCTGCTAGATAGTAAGGAGAGGCTAGTGAGGGGCAATTGGGGTGGGATCTGTCTGAAGTGGGGGTGCTGGGGCAGAAGTGGGAGGTGGGTGGCTGCAGTCACATGAATGAATTCTGCTCTGTGGGGTATTATGGGGTTATCTGACCCCGACAGTGAGATCTGCCCCCTGGTGTTTTGGAAACTGAGTATATTTAAGGTGCTGTTCCATGTAGACAGAATATGAATTGTTCTCTTTATTCACGGCGGATCTCTGAAGGAGGTAACAGACCGCCTCGGGGGAGTCTGCAGGGATCGTCTCCGGGTTCTCACCCCCATAATGCTTTGGATACGTAGAAAGAACGGTCAAGAGGCATCTGTCCACCTCCTATACTCTCATTGCCCCGTTATTACCCCAGGTTATGGTTTACTCAGTCTGCTGGGCCTCTCCTGGTCGTTGAATGTCAGACGTAGGATTAAAGTGTCATAAAATGAAGCTGTTTTATTGATACCGCGCTGACAGACTTGTGCCTTTCTGCCTCCACCTTCCTTGTCCCCCCCTTTCTGCGTAATAACAATGTAGTTCTTCCCGATTGGTTGGCCGTCGCCTTTTTTCTGCTGTTCTGATGTCAAATTTGAATATGAAACGTTTACTCGCCTAGTCGGCTCATTAAATTACTCCTTTTTTTTTTTTTTTCCCTTTTCTTAAAACAGGCGCCCTCGATGATTTTGAGAAAATCAGCCAACCCCCTCCGCCTGCAGACTCTGCCCCGAAGCCCGCTGCCCCGGATGGACCTCCTGGAGATGCTGCCAAGGTGAGCCACTTCTCTCCTGTTCTCATTGCTGCTGGTGGAGTCTGTGACTGAGTCCTTCTGCCCCATGCGTCTGTCCTTCTGCCCCATGCGTCTGTCCTTCTGCCCCATGCGTCTGTCCTTCTGCCCCATGCTAGGATCCGCTCTTCATGTCCCAGGAGAAGTTCTTCCAGGAGTTGTTCAACAGCCAGCTGGCCGCTCAGGCGTCCGAGGAGTTTGAGAAGGCAATGAAGGAACTGGCCGACGAGGAACCCCATCTTGTAGAACAGTTCCAGAAGTTATCCGAGGCAGCCGGAAAAGTCGGTACGTCATTAACCCTTGTCCTGTCTTCTGCCGTGCGCTGAGTCGGTTTAACCTCCATATTTGATACTGGTATTTGAGTGCTTATGTATTCTGTACCTTACTCTATATAATCCCCCCGATATGTTTGTATAAAGCGGTTTTATATAAATTAAAGGGGTATACTTGCCAGGTGTCCCTGTTTGGTCTGTTCAGTCCCTCTCTGTGCCCCAAACAGCTGATGCCCCTCTTTTCCAGGAGGTCGGAATGTTTGCTGGGGATGAGGGGATTGCAGGGTTCTACACCCCTAAAAGCCCCGATAATGTGTATAGAAACGGCTTTCTAAATGAATCCGGGTAAATAAAATATGTAAGCGGGATTTATAGGAAATCATAGGATACTCCATGTAACTTTACTCTGACGAAGCCCTTATCTTCCAGGAAGCGATGAAACCTCCCAACAAGAATTTACATCTTGTTTGAAACAAACCCTCACAGGGCTGGCAAATAACGCGAACGATTTACAGGTGAGGGCCCTCCTTCACATATTGGCTTTTTCCGCCCCTGCGATGTTTCATGTTCCTAGAATAAGCGTGCACCCGTGTGACCGACCCCTCGTGATTCTGTTCCGCAGAGCTCTGGTCTGTCGGAGGAAGAACTTGCCAAGGCGATCGAGGGGCTCGGAATTGAGTCGGACTCGGAGGGGAGCATCCTTCCGCTCATGCAGAACCTCATGCAGAGCCTTCTCTCTAAAGAAATGCTCTACCCGTCCCTCAAAGAGATCACAGAGAAGGTGCGAGCCGGGGTTGGGGGGCATCTCCACCCTTTGTGTTGCCCTTTAATTTCCCTCTTGTTAGCAGTTGCCACCGCTTTTGGCAGCGATTCCAGCTCTGAGAAGCTCACTACTGGGCTGTCGGCTGCCTGAACCCGGCAGAAGTATATCGAGGATGCCCCCGCCCGGAATGGGGAATTAGGCTGCCGATAGTACGTTGTCTGAACGCATGTCCGCTCCTTCTCACCCCGCGCAGTACCCGGAATGGCTGCGGGCGCACCGAGAATCCCTGCAGCCCGACGAGCTCCGCCGATACCAAGAGCAGCACAACCTCATGGGCCGGATCTGCCAGCACTTTGAGACGGAGGAGCCGGGAGAGGGCGAGGCGGCGCGCTTCGAGGCCGTCATGGACCTCATGCAGCAGGTAAGCGACCTGCGATGTTTGGTTACCTGGCGCTGCGTACGATCGTTTCATTCCCAACAACCGATGTTTTTATTTTCTTTTAGCTTCAGGAATTGGGACACCCACCCAAAGAGTTGGCCGGGGATTCGGTAAGTGTCATGTAGAACGCGTCGGCAGATGAGGCTGTTTCGTCCCGTCCGCTCGGCCCGATTTAGGTGTCACTCAGAGGAGCAAGCGGCTTGCGAACAAAGGATTTATGCTTCAAAAACTATTAATACTGGAGCCCGGTGTAGCCCACCCTGCGGTGGCGGGCATTATCCTGGTGCCCCCTCCCCCTCCATTACTATATCTTCTATTTGAAGTGTGTGGCTGGCGACTGTTACTGAGACGTCCGCGTGGCCGGTTTGGGTCGTCGAGACGCTTTAACTTGGCCGGATCGTATGAGCTTTTTATAGACAGCGCTGCCAGGAACGTGGGGGCCAACTTTGTCCAGGGGGGGGGGAGGTCTGGGAGACACCTGATATTGGGATAGGTGAAAATATTATTAACCCCTTCCCTCCTGGGACTTACCTGACTTCCAGTTTTAAGAAGTGAACTAAGAGTTAAGAATGTGTGTGTATAATATATATATATTTAACTATTTTGGCATTATACTTTATTTTAATTAGTTAATAAAGATTTTCCCCCTGCGTGACCCGGAATGCCCAGTATTTGGAGAATTTTGCGTGCATCGATTTGTTTAGTCTGGAAGCAAGCAAAGCAAACGTGAAATAAAGTGATCTTTTATCATTAAACTAGCTCAAACGTCTTGGAACCTTGGTATGATTTTGTTTCGATTTCTGTGGGAACAGCCTATCAATGCCTCCGTTTAAGTCACATGACAATCAATTTGATATGATGTAAAGAATTTTATTTGGGAAGGATATGGACGTTCAGCAGTACCATGAATAGTGCTTCTGTAGCGTAGGTGGGACAGCAGCTTTACTGTTTGCCAGATCCTATGGAAAGGTTGGGCAGCTGTCAGTGCAACTCCCATAACACTTAGCCATGCTGTCTGATGCTCTGTCTCTCTTTTCTTCCTTAGCCACCCGGCCTCAATTTTGACCTCGATGGAATGAACCTTGCCAATGCTGGGAATGCCAGTGGAGAGCAGTGCTTGGTCATGTGACCTGGTTTGTTTTTTTTTGCCGCCAGCCAATCAGAATGAAGACGGGGCGATCTCTCCGTCTCGTCGCCTGATGCTGTAGGCTCTGGAGGAGGAGTATCTGGATGAACGCGTCTCCCGCGTGTTCCTTACAGGTGCATGATATCCACACGCTCCGCACAGGGCCGACACGCTCCGCGCCAAGTACTCGTCATAGAATATAATTGTTTCCTTCGTGTGATAACCAGGCGGCCTTACTTTTCATCGCCCGAGTCGTCTGAGGATGCATGATCGCTGGTCTTGCCGTCTTCTACGCCTGTGTCCTCACGGATGTTCTATCATAACTAACACGGGGTCGGGGGGGGGCTTTGCGCACCGTTATTAGGCATTGTGGAGATGGTGGCAGCGGTGGGATTTTGTTTTTCCTCCCACGTTGTTATTATTCGGTGTAGGACCAGGTAGAAGATCTTTGGCCGTGGAATACGAGCGCCTCTGCCCCCTTTCTTTTTTTTTTTTTTTTTTTTTTTTAGTTCTAATTCCAGTTAGATTTCAGAAACATTAGAACGCCTCTGAACGGGGCAGAATAACCCCATTTGTAGAAAGTAGACATCTTACTTGTCTCTTGGTAGAAACCGATCCTAGATGGCATTAGGACCCCGAAGAGCCGGGATCATCTTAAGCGCTATTTTCTTTTTTTTTGACGTTAACTGTTTCCTCGCCGTCATAAAACACCGACTGAGAGCAAGAACCCGGCACGATTTACAGCCTCCGGGGTTCCCTGAAAGTGAGTGACGCTCCCGCATCGTAAAGTACATGGTGTTCTGCGGTACCGTCCCTTTAACCACGCTAACGGTTTCAACTCTGTGGTCCTCCGTGCTGCTCTAAAAGTGTTTCTTCATCTTGAACTGGTGCAGGACTTCAGGAAGGTTCTGGAAGGATATACGTTGCTGTCATGGGGGCCACAAGGAGGAGTACAGGACTAAAACTATGTGATGTAGAAACGCCCCTGCCATGTCTGTAAGGGAGACCCCAGGGGCTTCCAAGTCACAGCAGTTTTAATCAGGACTATGATGGTTCAAGATCTAGAACGTTAAGGAAATCAAATGATTGGGATGTCTGGAACCTCTCCCGATGAGAACGTACGCTGCGGACAGAACGCCGTCCCCGAAACCCACAGCAAGATCCTAAAACATGAACCCTGACATAAACTAGCATGACGTCGTGTGAGGAAGACCTTGTGCCACATTCTGTACGTAACCTAGGTAACGAAGGAACCCATTATGTGTTTTTCCCCCCCAAGGTGTCCTGCAGAATCACGATCTAGAACCCTCTTCGCCAGAACTTAATGTGAACGTTTGGATTTGGCCCGGGCCCGATGTAATTGTGAATGTCGGAGGCTGACGTTGTATCGCCTGCTGATGAAGGATCTGTGATAATTTCTACCCCCGTTAACCCTTTAGTGGAATCTGGTGAATATTCTCCGCTCAGCCGCCTCCAGAACCCACTTTTTTAATGAGTTTTGGCAAATTAAATATTTAAAAGAAAAAAAAAATATTGATCCGATCTTGTCTAGAAATCACCGCTCCGGAACGTAAAGCTGCTGTCGTTATTTTGTTGTGCAAACATAGACTCTAACCGATTAAATTCTAATTTCCACTATGAGCCAGTGCGCGGTGTCTTCAAACTGAATTGGGAAAAGGGGTGGTGGCTACGTGGAACGGCCTTCAGGCAGAATCCAGAGGGAGCTCAGAGTGGTTTCAAATGGAGATTGTCAGAGGCTGTTCCAGCGGAGGGTCGCGCACGCGCTGGTCACGCTAGGTCTAGAAGAGTTCTCTGTTTCACGCGAGGAGCGGATTGTAGCCATTCTGATGGGAGAAGTGATCCGCGGAGCAGCGGGGGAGGGACACGATTGGTTGGGAGTTATTGGGGTTTTGTCATTTCAATCATGTTCCTGGCCGCTGGAGGTATTAATGAGAGACGCGCATGAGAGAGAGAGACCACGAGAGTGTGTAAGAGAGAGCGAGACCGCAAGAGTGAATGAGGGCGAGTGAGAGAGACGGCGTGAGTGTGAGAGAGACGGCGTGCGCACAAGAGAGAAGGTGTGCGAGAAAGCATGAGAGAGACGGTGTGTGTGAGTGTGAAAGCGCGTGAGAGAGCGGGGCGTGAGATACCGCCTGCCTGCGATTCCAGCTCTTTTAAGGCCAAACCTCGGCTGGAAATCCCGCAGAAACGCGAGACGACGCGGAACGACCGTGAATATTCCTCTGAATAAGCCCCACTGTGGTTTTAGGGTATCCATGTCCCGGGGCATGGCCACATTCAACCGCTTAGAGCCACCGCAGCCCAAGGGGCCCTTACAGGACGAGGGTGCCGTTTGGACGGGGTGCAGCCTGGATACCCCATCAGTAACCCCGGTTACGTTATGCCCCATTGCGGGGTATTTAGAATAATAATAATGGGGTTATTCACAGATTTAATTTATAAAGCTGTTTTCTGCTGTTTCTATACACATTATCGGGGCTTTTAGGGCCATAGAACTCCTAGAAATGAGAGGGACTGGACAAAGTAACTAGGGGTACGTGGCAGGTATATGCCGGGTGGGTAACACGCACGCAGAGATAAGGCTGCCAGTGCTTGATGTGGCCGCGCAGCAGTAAAGCGGTGAGTGTCGTGCTGTGTTGCCGTAAAGCGAACGGGGCGGAGCCTGGCAGGAGATGGCCGCCGCAGCAGCTGTCGTATCGGCAGAGCTGAGATCCCCTGGCCGGGGCCTGCAGTGACAGCCAGCGGGGAGCCTCACCGAGCCCAGGCGCAGCACTCGCTCCATCCCCTCAGGGACCGCCCGGGCCCAGCGCAGGCCGCATCCCAGGCCTGTCCCCAGTTAGCAGCCCGCACACAGGCCGCCTGCCCGGGTGAATGCGCTGACCTGGCCCCCGTCCCGTGTATGGAGCTCAGTATCCCCGGCGCCTGTGTGTGTATGTATGTATGTGTGTGTGTGTGTATGTATGTATGTGTGTGTGTATGTATGTATGTGTGTGTGTATGTATGTATGTGTGTGTATGTATATATATATATGTGTGTATGTGTGTGTTTATATAGGTTATTACCTCAAATTCTGAGCTGCTGCACACGGTAGTGTTTGCTTTGTGTGTCTGTATATTGTGTATATAAGTATGTGTTGTGTGTATTGGTTCTACTGCCCCCTGCCCTGCACCCTGTGTAAGGTGTTGTAGGTTAAATAAACGTCATTATTACTCTAGATCCTTCCTGAGAACGAGGCCTGGAATCCCTTTACATTTTCTCCCTGCCTCCTGTCATCAGTTTTGTCCCAGAACTGCTCTAGAACCCCAGCTTGTGACAATGTGCTTGGTCTAGAATCCCCTCCATAGAACACTTCCTACCGGAGGCACTGTACATCTTCGTTGTTACTCTTTTGCTCTAGAACACTTTGATTGTTTTGCTGTGTCTAGAACCTTATGACTGCCCTACAGCAGTTTCTCTCTGGCTTTCTGTTTCATGTTCTGTGCTCTGGTTGCTCTAGAACCCCTTTCTTGTTACGTTGGTTTGTTCCAGAACCCATCTCTTTTTGATACTGTTGGCTCTAGAACTCAGCCTTGTGTCCCAGTTATTGCTTTAGAACCCCCTCATCTTGCAGCACAGTGGTCAATATTGTGGCCCAGAGCTTACTCCAGAACCCCGTGTGTTTTGGTTTTTTTTGGAGCCCATGCAGCTATTCCCCTCTGTGTTCTAGCACCAGCGCCCCCCCCCATCTGCCACGTCTTCCCACGATATAACCTGCACTGCTTAGAACATTTGTCTGTTTTGCATTGCAGTTCTCCCGTTTGCTGCCCGATGAGCCGTAACTTTAAAAGTGCCTTAATGACATCACAGAGACCCATCGGGGGGGGGGGGGGTTCTGCTCATGTGTATCTATATGTATATAAGTGTTTGGGGGCCGCGGGGGCCCAGTGTATAACATGCTGCCTGTTGTATATTTTCTGGCAGCTTGTTCCTCGTGGAGTTTCCATCGGTTTGACTTTTTCCTCCTCTTCGCAGGTCTCTTGATTCCTCTGTCGAGAGGGACCTGCCGCTAGTGTGCTCTCCTCCGCCGGTGAGTTACACGGACCTCTGGGTAGCTCGTCGTTCCACCTAATGCCGAGTTTGGAACTTTTACCCAGATGTCCGCTTAGAACACTCATGCTTAGTGAGCACGGGCCACGAGACGTAGCTACTCGGGGAGCAAAGGATCATGGGTACGCGGGCACCCCCGTGGCGTACAGAAAATTATATATTGCCTACATATTGCAAAATGTTATGACATTTGGTGGGCGTTCCCCCTTCCGTTGTCATGTGACACACACGCAGGCACTGATAGGCTATTGCCGTAGGAGCTAAAACAGAAAAACCTTCTGAAACGTGTGTTATGTAACTAATCGTTCCGTGGAAGGCAGTTAATCTTTAAAATCATCAGATCTCGGCTTAGTGTTTAGTTTGTACACCGCTATGGTATAGGACGCCGCTTCCAACCCCAGAGCCCTGCAGAAAAGCACTTAGACAGGTAACGTTTGCCACAGCGCTACGGAATATGTTGGCGCTGTACAAAATATACGTGTGTATATATATATATATATATATATATATTATTGTACCTGGCCTCTGTTGTTTGGGGCTCTTTTAACACTTCGTTGCCCTGAGCCCAGCCTCTTGTGCTTCTTCCGCCCCCTCTGCAGAGTAACGATGTGTTATTTTTTTCCTGTTTAGGTGAGAAAGTCGGGGAGTCGCGATGTCGTTCGGCGGGGGAATGGCTGACGGGAAAACTGATCTTCCAAACGGTAAGCGCTCTGCTGGCCACGATTGCGATCAGATCAGTTTTAAGACCGTATTATAAAATAATTATGAAAAATACTGGTTTTGTTTGTGCTGCGAGAGGGTTGCTTATGGTGGCGCAGAGTTCTTTGTGTTTGTTCCGTATTATAATCGTCGCGTGCTCGCACGCCTTCTCCCCGCGGGACCGGCGTCTGCTTTCTGTCTCTTCTAAAAGCATCCTTTTACCGAGACGCTCGCCTCTTATTTCTAGAGCGTCTCTCGGCAGCAAAGCTCCAGCGCGTTCCACGGCAACTTCTTCACATTTAGAGCGTCTCGTAATCGCTGGCTGTCTCCCAACTAATTGACCTCTGGGTAAAAGCTCTGTGAAAGCCACAAAGGGAAAGTTAGGAAACGCAATGACATCATCGCCATAAATTAATGCATAATTACCTTAATTCTAGAACCTGAGACACATTTACATGGAACTCAATCTGATCTTTATTAATGGCCCATAGCTGGTACCCATAGGCAGGCGTAGCTTGCGACACTTATGGTGATTCATGGTATGGTTCCCACTGAAGACCCTTTTAATTTGTTTTGCTCTCTACAGGGGGCTTTTCTAGCAGCCCTGAAGACAAATCCAGGACGGAAGAAGGCAGAGAAAACTCCTCCGGCATCGAGGTGGAGGCCTCGGATGTGAGCCTGAGCCTCACCGGCGATGATGCGGCAGCGACACGCGCAGAAAGCAGGGACACCGGGTCTGAAAGCTCTGGAGAAGATAAGGACTCGGACAGCATGGACGACACCGGCCATTACTCCATCAATGATGAGAACCGAGGTAACGACCACTCTCACTCGGAGGATGAGGACGAGGACGACGATGAAGAGGAGGAAGGAGATCGTCTCCTAAAGCGAGCTCAACGAAAACGCGCCAACCACGACCAGGACTCGTCAGATGACGAGAGGGCCCTGGAGGATTGGGTGTCCTCTGAGAAGACTCCTCTACCCCTCCCTCGCTGGAGAGCAATCCGTGCCCTCAGACAGCGGGAGCTGGGCAGCAGCGCCCGCTTCATCTACGATGCCTGCGGGGCCCGAGGGTTCGTCCAGAGATTCCACTTGCTTCATGGCCTGGACGGACACAGCGGCTGCGTGAACACCCTGCACTTCAACCAGCGAGGGACCTGGTTGGCGAGCGGCAGCGATGACCTCAAAGTTGTGGTGTGGGATTGGGTGAAGAAGAACCCCGTGCTGGAGTTTGAGAGCGGACATAAGAGCAACGTCTTCCAGGTAAATCCGCCGGGCCCCTTAAAGGCTCCTTTTACCTCCAGCTAGTACTTTCAGTTCATTTCCCTTGTTTTTCTCAGGCGAAATTTCTGCCCAACAGCGGAGACTCGACGATAGCCATGTGTGCCCGGGACGGGCAGGTGCGGATCGCCGAACTGTCTGCCATCCAGTGCTGCAAAAACACCAAGAGAGTAGCGCAGCACAAAGGCGCCTCACACAAGGTGGGCACCATCATAAACACGAACCGTGCTTGGATAAATCCCGCTTGATTTAAGTAGAAGTTGGCGGCGAGCGTTTCCGGTGGTCTCTGGTTCTCTCGACGTTGTGGCCCTGTTGAAGTTGTATAATATTGTGTTTGTTGGTTAATGGTGGACACTATAGGAGCCGTAGATACTTCTTGCTTTTCATTATGTATTATATGTCATGTTAAGCGTCTTCCTTCCCTCTGTTCCTCCAGCTTGCTCTGGAACCCGACTCCCCGTGCACGTTCTTATCCGCTGGCGAGGACGCCGTGGTGTTCACCATTGACCTCCGGCAGGACCGGCCGGCATCGTGAGTACCCCTGAGCTTTTTGGCCGATCTCCTCCGTGGTCTAATTTTCTGCGTTTTAATCGTTTTGCTCTGTTCTCTCGCTTCTGAAGCCGGCTGGTGGTAACCAAGGAGAAGGAGAAGAAGGTGGGACTCTACACCATCTACGTGAATCCGGCCAACACGTTCCAGTTTGCTGTGGGCGGCAGGGATCAGTTTGTCAGGTGGGCATTGTCTGCGCGGCCCTCCCGGCACTTCATTTCACACTTCTCAGTCCGCTAACAAGCGGGAACCCAGACTGTAGCGTTACCCGCAAATCTAATTAACGAGCCGCGCGTCGGAGACATGATGAGGTCCTTGTTTTATGGAAAAGGGCTTTGTTGAAGTATGAGATTAATTGCTGCTTCGCAGAGCTGGGAAGTAGTGCCTCCTCGTTTAATGCGATCGGGGGGAGCGGGGAGATGGGATTTAACAAAGGACAGAAGGAAGTACTGCTTTACTGAGAGGGTGGTAGATGAATGGAACAGCCTCCCAGCAGAAGTGGTGGAGGGTAATACAGTGAGGCAATTTAAACATGCATGGGACAGACATACGGCTCCTGAATCCTCTCTCTTTCTTTTAAGGATATACGACCAGCGCAAAATAAACGAGAATGAAAACAATGGCGTCCTCAAGAAGTTCTGCCCTCACCACCTAGTAAGTGTCGCTAGAAGAGGACGTCTCGTGCTGTAGACAACGTGTGGCTCTGTATAATGTATGGCTTTTATGGGGGGGGTAATATGCCAGAAGAAGAGACCTACGTGGCCCCCGAACGCCGTGTCCAAATACCCCGAGTATTATAACTTCCACGGCAATTTTACTAAAAGTAACATACAATCCCTTTAACCCTTTAGGGTAAATGACAGCGGGTTCATCCCCTAGGCAGAAAATGATTATATTGAAGGTGCTGTTCCACTTATCTTGTAATTGAGGAACATCATTGCTAGTTCTGTCATGTGACCCAGAAGCAGACACTGATAGGTTGCCATAGAAGTTGAGAAAGCTCCTTAAAAGTTTGCTTTACGCTCATTTAGCCTTCGGCGGAAATAGTAAAATGGATCGGTTGATGTTTTGTCGGTGAAACGGCCCCGGTACGCAGCAGTCTGCGTGTTAACAGGGAATGCTTCTCGCTGTCACGGGATTAACGCGGTATCGTCGGTCTGGTGTCTTCATCGTGTGTTTGTATTCCAGGTCACAAGCGAGGCAAAAGCAAACATTACCTGTCTGGTGTACAGCCACGATGGAACGGGTATGTACCTCCGACTGCCAGCGGCTAGCTTTGCGGCTCTCGAACGCCCTCGCGGGGCTACTTATAACCGGGCATGTGCAGGTCGGACAGTATTCCTTGTGTACTCTGTCCAGTGCTGAAAGGGTTAATCTTCATATAAGGCCCACATCCTGCAGTTTCCATAGAAACGCTCAGGGCTCCATGTGACTCTTCACAACGCATTTTGCTTTTTGAAGTGCCGTATTAACCGTTTCCATGCCAGCCAGGATCCAGAGCTGCGTTGCCACCTGAAGTGCGGTGTTTGGGAGAGTTCTGTCCGTCTCGGCTGATTTTTAGTAGCCAGTTGTGGTCTTTGGGATGACTCTGTCCTGCCTTTATTCTATATATCTGACTGGGGCTGCTAACCTTGACATATTCTGACAATATCCTAAGCATTCTGTCGGTTCTCGGCGTGATCAGACCTTCAGCCGGGTGGTTCTGTGTCCTCTGTTTCATAGAGGATGTTGTTACGCATGCGCAGACGGCCCGAGTAGTCGTTCAGTGAGTAGAATTATCGATTGGAGATGAAAGGGTTCCTATTAATCCAAGCCTCCCGTTTCATTGCAGAGCTCCTTGCCAGCTATAACGACGAAGACATTTACCTGTTCAACTCATCCCACAGCGATGGCGCAGAGTACGTCAAACGCTACAAGGGACATCGAAACAATGCCACAGGTAGGGTCCTGTAAGCCTCCAGCGTGACGTCCAATGTGAAATGAAATGCCTCTAACGGGTTCATTCTGAAACAATCTAATATGTAGTAATAAAACTGTTTGGACTTGGTGACACCCCCCCCCCCATAAAAAACAAAATCTAGGGAGCGTCTTCCCCTGGGAACGTATTTAACCTCTGTGCTCCCCAAATCTTTTAAAACCCTCCGTTCCCTTTAAGTGATTTGGGGAGAGCGGAGTATTTTATTTTTGTTTCCTTTCGGCCCTCCGGGGCTCGGATATTAAAATCCATTTGTCTTGTGTTCTGAAATCTGCACGGAAAGTGAAGATCTTTATCTGCCTCCCGGATCCCCGAGCAGACGGCCGGGATGAGAAGGATTCGCGTACTACCTCTAGCGCCGTGATTATCACCCCCCTTAGGGTTAATAGACGCAGTATCGGAGGGGGATATGTTTCCGAGGCTGAGGTCTTACGGATGGTTGCCGGAAGGCGGTGTAATGCTCCGGCCCCTGCTTCTCATAAGCTTTGAGTTGCGTCTTGTAATAGCGGCAGAGTATGATGTCACTTTTTTCTTGTGTGACATTAATGTTGCCTTATATGCAAATGAGCTGCTCAATGAGAGAATCATTTGCATACCTGGTCACGCAGGGATGTCTGTGTTAAGAGTAGATAGCTAACCTTTCCTATCTTAATCTTAAACCCTGAAAGACAGACTGCTAATTTAGCCTCCTGTCTCTGCTCCCAACCAGTTTTAACCCTTTTGACTCCAGGACAGAAGGGGTTTTTAGTCCGGCTGTGAGGATTTAATTTGTCTGTGAATTTTCCTGAGCCGAGGCAGGCAGCGGCTCGTCCTGCGGGGGGCGTTTTAGCTCTGTGTGTAACAATCGGCTCGCGGCTGCTCCCTTGCTGCAGATAACACATAATATAGAATTTCTGCGGTTATTTTGTACTGTCTGGAACTCTTAACCCATCGCTGGTGTTTTAAAAATAAGTAAATTAATTAAAAAAATGTTTATCCTCTTAACAAACTAAACCTTCCATTTAAATCCCCTCTCCCCGGAAATTGTTTTGATGTCTCGTACTAACTCGGCACTCGGTGTTTGTCGGTTTTATGGTAATCGGACCCGTTCTCTTCTGGGCCTTTTTAATTCTCTAAAGAAAAACAGACGTCTTGTTCGTTTTTGCTTTTTTTTTTTTTTTTGGTGACATAGAAATAAAGAACAGAGACCTGTCTGGTACCGGGCGTGATGTTTTCCCTTTTACTTACCGGTCCGGTATATCCGTGTGTACCGCCGATGCTGTCGTGCTGCCTTGACAGTATCACGCTCCTGGCTTAATTGAAATATATATGTAATATGTATGTGTGACAAACGTTCTTAGTGTATACATAGCGTGACCTCTCTATGTATTCTTCCCAATAAAATATGCTTCAAATCAAAAGCAGATAAAGTAATAAAATAGGTGATTTATTACCCGGTGCTCTGAGATCGGCCCTCGGATTTTAGAGTCCTGCCTCCTTCTGCGCCTCGAGTTCAGGAGCTTTATTTATGTGGCTGGTGGGGGTGGGGGGGCTGAAAGCCCTGGAGCCCGCGGGGATTTGCGTATGTATTATTTAGTGGTATGTTTACGGCGGCGCATACAGCCCCTTTATCACATAACGTTTTGTCTTGCAGTGAAGGGGGTGAACTTCTACGGCCCAAACAGTGAATTTGTGGTCAGCGGCAGCGATTGCGGTCACATATTCCTGTGGGAGAAGTCATCTTGTCAGATTGTACAATTCATGGATGGTGACAAGGGCGGCGTGGTAAGTATCCTGAATTCCGCAGGCGCCGTTTAGGAGACATTTCCCCCTGCCTTCGTCTGGCGAGGATCGTTAAAACTTCAAGTAATAAATGAGTGCAGCAAGGCAGGATTTGGTCCTCCCCTTGTTCTTAAATTGGGATCTTTGACAGAATTTTATCAATTTTTAATTTGCTTCTTACGGCTCCCAGAGGTATTCGACATGAAGAGATTTTAATTGGAGGATTTTGTTTGCCGTCGGGGCAAGCGCTCTGGTCTGAGCCGAATCGGTAGCGTCCGTCCGTCGTCTGCTCCCCGCCACTCGCCATTGTCCTCCGGCTGCCATAATTCAGGGCAAAAGTGAATTTTCACAATGGATATTATATTTAAGCGGCTCAGTCTTGTTTCATTAGGCCCCGGGGGCATTGTTGTCACGTTGTTAGCCGCTTTCAAACATGGCTATACGTCTGAATTAAAAGGAACGCCGCTTTTCCTTTCTGATGTCTTGCCGTGGCCTGCGGCTCCGCTCTGGGTGGGGAATGCGATTTCTTCTGCTTGTTCTCGCGTGCTTACGGTTTAATTGCTTTCGTTTATCTATATTTGGGTTCTTTTAACCTTTTTTATCTTATTAATACTTGATCTCCATCTCCTGATATTCTTAAACCCCCCGTTTGCTGGTGTTGTGGACGGAGGGCATATATTATATTTCTGTGGGAGATAGACCGGCGTGGTCACCTTTATAACACACGGTGCTTACAATCGAAGGGGAACAGATGATGACATATATAATAAGTGATTGAACCGAAATGTAAAGCCACGAACACGCTGACCTGTACTTTAACGGCTTCTCGTTCCTCTGTAACCCGTTATTTAGGTTTTATGCCGTGGACTAATGCTTCACTCGTCCTTCTCCTGCAATCTGTTAATACAACCATTTATGTTGGTTTTTTTCCCGCCAGGTAAACTGCCTGGAGCCGCATCCTCACCTGCCGGTCCTTGCCACCAGCGGCCTTGATTACGATGTGAAAATTTGGCTCCCCACGGCCAAAGAGCCCACTGCCCTGGACGAGCTGAAAGATGTGAGTGGAGGTGCCCGTACCCCTGAGCTTTTGGGGTTAAAAATAAAAATCTTTGTGAAAAGCGTCGGCTCGGTGTGTGGGCCCGAGATTAGTCAGCGCGGCGGTGAGCTCATTCTCCCCCATATGGTGTTATCGTGAGAGAGCGAGTCTCGTGCCGCGCAGCGAGCAAAACACCAGCGATGCTTTCCATGCCTGCCTCTTGCCCTGAACCCCAGCTTTCATTACGAGCTGCTGACTGCTATCCCACTGATAAAATACTGTCTTAGACTGCTATCATGCATGTGTCCGCCTACCTTGGAATCCATTATCCCTGGGCGTGTATACGTGCCAACAGTCTTGATACTTTCACTGCGTTGGCTATGGGGGGGTCCGGGTGCACGTGACGGCAGAAATCTATGTTTAATAATCCATATCATTGTGTTAAAGATGTCAGCCTACAGAATCATCTAAAACCCGGCAGCCTGTGCTTGACTTATATGCGCTAAGTCTGCGCAGCGTCTGAAAGTTTCATGAAATGTTTCTTCTGCTTTACGTCAGGTGATTAAGAAGAACAAGCGAGAGAGGGATGAAGACAGCCTGCATCACACGGATCTGTTCGACAATCACATGCTCTGGTTCCTGATGCACCATCTCAGACAGAGGGGGCGCCGCAGGGTACGTACCTTTCCCACCTGTACGGGGGGGCAGCTTCCATCGGTGTTTCGGGTAAAAGTACGTTGTCTTATTTGCAGATCAGGCTGCCCGTTGTGCGCTTTACGTGTACTCAGTGCTTTGAGCCGTACATATACTTGGTATTTCCCAGACACACTTGGTCCCGTTTAAGCTTCCAGGTCACACAGGACTGTTTCAGCGGTATCTTTCTGATTTCCGTGCAGTAATCGGACTACGTGTCCTATGATCCTCAGCCTGACTGTTGGGAATGGACCGACATGTTGATTGTCCTGAAATTAAACGTCCCCCCCTTGGCCCGGCGACTGTAGTATCTCGCACTTTTCCCCGATCTCCATACACCCACCCATTGTGTATTTATGTATAAAAGCTTGCGTATCTTTTAATCGGGGAGTACCGTGGTATCTAACTAAACAGAGTCATTTAAAATAAGTCCGTCTAAAGCCCGAAAGATCCGTATCCGACATACAATGTAAAATCCTAATGTCATCTGGGAATCCCAAAAGTGGAGGATTGTATTTAACGCATGTTTTCAGGACACAGAGGTCTCTTCCTCGGGTAGGAATCTTTATTCTTCCTTTTCGTTCCAGCTAAGGGGACAGTTAAGGACCCTAAGCAGCTGTTTTAGCAGCGATAGCCGTGCCCCCTGTTTCACAAATACCTTTTGTATGCAGTTAGTGTGGCTTTAAAGAAAAAACTGTTCTGTATGAAATGTCATTGGGCGCAATATGCTGCTCAGGCGGTTTTTAGGAGTAGTTTGGCTCTTGATCCGCTAACTCCTTCCAGATCTTGTAAGCACCAAATTGCTGGCAATCACCGTGCCTGGCTCCCGAAGCCAAGATCCTATGCAGCAGGTACAACACTGGCTAATCTCCCTCCGCTTGTGACTCCTCTTATTCACGTTGTGTTCTGCCAAGCAAACCTCTTATTGTTCGTTTAGAACGTATGTTTAGCGCACGGCGTGTTTCACCTCCACGGCAGGTCTGGGACGGGAGCGTCAAATGCAGATTGTAGGGATTACTTTAATGCTTCGTTGAGGGTGCAGCCGTCCAGTCGTAAGGGTTTGAAGGTTTCATCTAAGTTTTTGTAGATGTTTCATAGGTAATCGCTTAAGATATATATTATTTTGTCTTATTAATTCACCTGCAGGGTTGAACTCTGATAATTTGTGGTTTTTAATTATTCGTAGAAAATATTTGAGTGCTTGAGCCGATGTGATCATGTCACGCATTTGGCTGGAGAGTTGTCCGGCCGGGGTTCAGAAGCAGGGCGTGCGGTCCCTTTAAGTTGTGTTGATATTTTTTTTTTTTTTCCCTTGCGGTCCAGAAAGGGTTACTTTGTGTCGGCACCATAAAAGCTGCTTTGTTCCAAAGGCGTTTGGGTTTGCTTTGTTCCAACCTGTCACCATAACGGGTAATGCTTCGTCCCCGCAGAGGAGAAGAGATCCAGGCTTGGGTGGCGGTGACGCCGATTCCGATGACTCTCCCAGCTCCTCCGACAGCTCAGAGGACGAGGAGGAAGGTCCCGATCGTGTCCAGTGCATCCCGTCATGAGTGTTCCCCTCCGTTCCCTCTTTCGGGAATGAAGAGGAGTTCATTACTAACAGACATTTTCAGCTTTTTATTAAGGTTATAGGACAATAGATAAACGGAAAAAGTACAAAACCACAAAAAAAAAACCACGCATTTCCTCTTCTGGCCGCTTCATTTGTTTGTTCTTGGAAAGGGGGCACCCGGTGCTCGGCATAAATTGCACTTTGGATTGACCGGCTTTAGCGTGGGGGAAAATATAAGAGGGCTCTTTTGGATTTTCTCTACGTGGCCTGTGGGTGGAACGCTGGACAATCGAGAACACATTGGCGATGGACGCTTTGGAGAAAAAAAAGGCTTTTTTTTTTTTTGTTTCTTTCACTTTTCTAGATAAGAGCAGCCATCTAAAACCAGCGTCTTTCCCGACGGTCCCTGCGTTACTTTACCGGTGTGTTCCTTATATCTGTCGGCTGCTAGTGGCTGCCAGTGGTCTTCTCCGCCATCACAGCAACTGCATCGAGAGTCTTAATGTGTAAGCTGCGAGTGGATTCATGCGCGGTGAAGTAAGAAAGAAACCCCATTTATTGCTTATATGATGCAGCGATAACCGCTTAAAGCTACGTTTTAATTTCTCACCCCTTCTGGAATGTAATTTTTTTGTAACTCTGTAATTGGCTCAGTCTGTTTCAGACCTCAAATTTTTGGCATCATCCTCATTCCAAGCAGAATCTTTTTAAATCCACTCTCCATGCATCCATAGAGATAGTGAAGTTATTCCACCCGAGTATTGTAAGAAGGGTAAGAGAGAGCCGTGTTTATAAGGATCAGACTCCCCCACTTGGTGTCCTTTGTGGAAACGGCGGCCGTCTGGATCATGCCAAGTGCAGAATTGGTTGGGGTTCTAGAGCGAGTGGAGTTGAGGAGAACCTGAGTTGTATTGAGCTGTACTTGTTGCCGTCGTTGGCACAGATCGGAAGTTTCTAGAAGACTCTCGTGGGGGTATTAATAGCTGATCAGTTACTCTTCAGGAGGGGGGTGTCTTTGCTTTGCAATTACGAGACCCTTAAGGGGCTTCTGCGGAATCTGAATTCATATTTCTAAGAACGTCAATGTTTGCCAAAAAGGGAATCTGCGCTGATCTTCAGGTCGCCCCTGAACGCTTCTTATTTTCAGTAACAAGTTGCTTGTTCACAGTACATGGCTGTGTTTGGTATACAGTTATTGGTCGTCATCGGAATACTTCTATAGTACAGAAAAACCCCCACCTCCCGTGTAGAATGAGAACAGATTCTCCTGGTCTTAGGTCTCTGATGCTGCACATTTTGTAACAGCTGTCTCTGCTTTAAATTGCTTAAAATCACCTTGCGACCCGACATATTCCCTTTTTTTTTTTTCCTCCCCTTCAAATCTCCGTATGCCTGCGGAAAGCTTTCCATAGCAGGGATTTGTAAATAATAAAAAAAAAAAAAAAAAAAAAAAAAATGCGATTGTTTGCACTTCGAGGATTTGTTTTTCTTTCTTTGTTCTACAATTTTCATTGAAAATATTTAAAAAAAAAAAGAAAAACATTAAATTTCACACATCCAAAAAAAAAACCACAGGATTTGTGATACAAAAAACAAACTGAACCAAAATTCAGACTTTTGAGGCAGAAATGAAATTGCTTTATCACTGTTTTATTAATCTGAGTATTGAGCTGGATGTTTAAGAATTTAAAGATTGTTAAGTTTAAAAACAAAAAAAGACTTATATATTATATAGAAATAAATGCAATAAGAGAACTGAAAATGGTGTGCTTTTTTTTTTTGATCTCCGAATTTTATTTTGTATAAATATAATTTGCGATGTTCTGATTTCACTTTGCCGGGAAAGCCGCGATATTCCAGCGCTGGGCGTTTATATTTAAACGATAAGCTTGGCCGTCGATCGAGTCCGGTGCACGTTTGTTTGTAAAGGTTTAAGGAAGGCGTTGAATTAATTTATGACCTTCTTATCACAGACGGCATAGGAAAGAGGAATGCTCAAACGCATTAATGATAGGGAGGAGGATACTTACATCGCTGAGATGCCACATTCTGTCTGTGTCACTGACCTGGATCAGCCTGAACTACCGCAAGCTCCTGAGTTAAGGTTAGTCCATTGGCTGCGACGTGTATACCGGTCAACCGCGGCTCCCTGAATGTGAAACCGCTAGGACACGCTAACACCTCGCACTTCAAAACATACCGAGCTTCATCTCCACTCAATGAGTAATCTTACCACGCCAGGATGAGACGTTCTGTCTGCCCAAGGCAAGGTCTATGGATGCGCTTGACCATCGAATGCCACCTTCCATGTCTGTGAGCTTTACACACTTCTTTCCAGTAGGCCTGTCTGACTCGGTGAGTGAAGCTCGTCTTATGCAGTGACCCCTTCCACGCGTCCGTTCATCCGACGGTAATCTAGGGGCTGCTGTTGTACCCTATAGCGTTGGCTGTCGCCTTTAAAATGATTGCAGCCAAACATGGGAAGGTCCCGGCTCAACGTTCTAGGAGCAACATATAAATGTCATAGAATGTATGTCGCGTGGTCTCCAACGCAATGCAACACGACCAAACGCAGGAACCATGGTGTTAAAAGCCATTAGTCGCCTGTAACTCATGACAAGTAGAGGGAATGCTATTATCGTCCCCCCTCCCCCCCAATTTCAGGGGTTAAAACTCGGGACAACTGCTTTAGGGTGTAGGGTTAGAGCCAGACCCAGGAGGGGCCACATAACCTAGAATAAAACCAATAGAAATGTGAAAGACCAGTTCAAAAATCACACATGGCTATTTTATTCAATACAATAAACTTTATTAGCACAATTACCATTTTTTATTTTTATTAAATTTTTTAATCATTTTTCAAGTTGAATGCAAAAGCAAAGCATGGGAATGAAATCACTTTCATTTGCCTCCTAACAATATTCATATATTTTTTTTTTTTTAAACAAATTCTACCACACGAAGACCTCTCTATGGAAGGTGTGAACTTCTACTGGTCAGTGCAAAATGCTTGTAAATGTATAGTTATCACATAATACACATTTTTTTTTTATCTCTTACTAAACCCTTAACAATCGTCTCCCGTTAAATATTTATTTTGCCGTCATTGTGCACAGACAGGTCACTCCAAATTTTGGGCATCCTTCCCATCCCAAATAAATGCTCATGTGCATTCGATGATCGTATTTCTTTTACTTTTTTTTTTATTCTATTTGTGGAAACAAGCTAAAATATTTGATATATGTTGATATTTTAGAATTTTAGAATATTTTCCTTAAAAGGTGACCTCATATTCTGAGCATTTCGAAAATTCTAAATTATCGTCCAAAGTAATTAAAATATATTTTAGGTATAAAATATAATCCAAACCCAATTTGGTTACCCTTTTATTGACTAGATTTACTATTCTCCCTTAGGTTAGAGTCGACCATATCTTTCGCATAATAACAGCATCTTACAAATATATTTTTAAATATACATATTTTCATATTTAAAAATATATTTATTTTTTACATTTTTTTAATGTATTTTTTTTTTCCGTTTTTTTTTTTCTTAATTTTTTTTTTGGAATATAGAAAACCAAAATGTCATCCTTCATCTCAAGTCCTGTTTTGCTTGGCAATAAATTAACACTAAACAGCAAGAGAAACACAATATTCTATTTAATATACATATATTTATAATATATGTACACACAGTTAACACGGTCTGAGCGCTGAATGCTGGGAAAGAGCAAATGGAAAAGCAAGCATGACATTTGTGGGAATTTGGGGATCTGGCACTTTTAAAAAATCTCCCCCGCTACGGAAGAGGGTTGTAATTCTTTAACGGTGTCTCGTGGTATGGCTTTTTCCGGAGTCAGACGTTCGCTCCCGTCATTTAAAACGAGGGACGGAGCTGAGCGGAGAAACGATTTGGATCCATACAAAGTTCCAAACGTTCAAGGCCACTTGTAATATTTCACTGAAAATGTATTTACGGTCGGGGTTAAATGAATAATATTGTTTATAAGCTTCTTTTCCCATATGTAATTGGGGGGGGGGGTAGAATTTCTTCATCCTTTTTTGGCCTAAAATAAGGGCTCAAAGAGGAGAACCTATTGGTTCTACCAGGTGGACAAGTAGTGTTCTAGGTTCCTGATCTTGATTGAAAAGTGCAACTAAACACTCATGTACCATTTTTTATTTTATTTTTTTTTACAATATCGCCTTAATTCATGAAATATGGATTGATCGTACATTTTGGCTTTTAACGTGCTGTGCTTCAGTCTCTTCCTATCAACCCCAAAGTCACAAAGTCAGCGGGTTCTAGGTAGTCAAATCGGTATAATTTCTCAAACCTTAGTTTTCTGGCAGCTTATCTTCTCACACCAAATCTGATTTTGAATGTCTAAATTAAAACTTAATTTACTTTGTTGATATATAGAATTACCCCAATATCCCTATCCTTACGAAAACGTAGTATGTAGAAATATAGTGCCCTATCTATATGGTACGTAAAATATATGCATTCGTTCCCTTGGCCTGTTAAAAATTAGACGCCAATTTTCAAATATATATATTTTTTATTATTTTAAGTACCCCTAATATTGAGTTTAACGTTGTCTATAGTTTAAAAGGGCAAATGTCCCAAAATATGTGTAGGGTTTAGTGAGATTGGTTCGGACTGATCGTACCAATGCAGAAAACTATAATCTATCTTCTTGAAAGGCACTGGTTATTTATGATTAAATGTGGGTTATGTTTTGAAAATATTTTTTGATATATAGATTTATATTATTCGCCTTTTACTCAGTTTTACTCGGAGAGCCTACAAAAAACTACTTTCGGAGACCCTTGTCATGTGTGATGCGTGAAGGGGGAAATGGTCATTAGCATCAGCAAGCGTTACAACGTGCTTATCATTAGTAAGCATCGAGTAGACAAAAATATCACTTTTTATAAGTTAATTTGCACGTTAAAAAAACAAATTGCAAACACATCCGCAAAAAGTATCATTGCACCAACTCGGCATTTACTTTTTAGCCACTTAAACCATAGGAAGGTAAAAGACCAAAAAGAACTAGGTATATAGTGTGAGACCACCCATAGCTTGAAATTATATTTAGTGAATTTTTTGGGAGGGGGGGGTAATAAAAAAAAAAAAAAAAAAAAAATATGTAGAAGCTTTTACAAATAAATTTATATTGTACACGTTGCATAAAACATAATAAATAGAAAAAAAGTTAAACAGGTTAATATTGTCTATTACTAAAACACATTTTTACTAGTTCATTTAAATCTTTGTAATATTATTATTTTATTTTTTTTAAATTAAAATCTTTATTTTTTTTGGAAGTTTTTTTTTCAAATTTCTACAATTCAGTGATTCTACAAACAAAAAAAATAGGATAATAAAAAAAAATAGCTGGGAGTGCGGGGGGGCATCAGAAAATACAAAGCCAAGTGGTCCTCAGCGGTGGTAAATATGACATCATAACGCATTAAGAAACACAATACACAGGGTCCCATGCGCCCCCTCCCAGAGATCTGAAAGAAGCAGTCGCAGCACGAATTCCTGACGGCCCTTGGCAGATTTCGGGATAACACATAACGATAGGAGTGAGTGGAAACAGACCAAACAATGTAGAAGCCTTTTGTTTGTGTTTCCGTCTGTAATTTTGCTCTGAGCGATAGTTTTAAGGCCTGTGAGATCTGGTGGTTTCGTTGGAATCAACGCCTATTGTGTAGAAGCCTTCTGTGCAACATCAACCAAATTGACCTGCTTAGTTTGCGGGTGCCTAATAGCTATAAGAGGTGTCACGGGGGATTGTTCACATTATTATTCTCATTCTGCTGTGGTTTTGCAGAGAGGGTGGTGGGTTCATGGGACGATATGCAAGCAGAGGAGTAAAACGTCAGTTATGCTGGAGAATTCTGGAATAATTATTAATAGAATTTGTTTTCCTATTTTTATCTCCTTCCTGTAACATAATCCACTTGAGCCCTTGCCAACTAAGTCATGCGCCGTGTGACACTGATCCAGATGTGCGTCTGTTAGGGGGGGGGCCCTAAAACATTGAAATCGAATAGCCAGAATCAAAAATGTTGGCGGCTCTGAAAAGCCACGCTAGGCATTGTCTAAACCTCAGGAGCCCTGCGACGTTTCCTTTTTGTACACCATAGGTGGTTTATGGGTTTATATGTTGTAGGTTGGTTAAAACGTAGGCTGGTCGTTTTTGTTCGGACCCCCTAAGAATTTAGAGAATAAGGAATATATCACACGGTGCCATCATTCAAATAGTTAAATGGCATCTGTCCTTTGCCAAATGTTTTCGAGCGTGAGACAAGCTTTTGGCGGATATGCAATCGCTGTCTTTATTCCTGTCCCCTGCGGGAATCGAGGTGTCCTTCAGCAAAACGTGCAGGGAAAATTATTTTAATACCTTTAGTATTTCAGACCAGCACGTACTACTACAACATATATAATTCATACCCGTGCTGGTGGCGCTCATCAGATGGCTGCCCCTAAATGGCACAGAGGAGGGTAACCCAGACCCCAGATGATTAATCTTTCCCTCAAACCTAGAATGCCAAATGTGACAAAAATAATACAGTATGTTGCCATTTGGGGGATCTGTCACCTAAACACTCCTTAAGACAGGGGCATAGATCAAATGTATGAATCAGGGGGACATTTTTCTAGTTAGCTCCTCTCTCTGTGGTGTTGGGCCCTGGTATGCAAATTATTTGCATGATAAAAGCCATTCATTTGCATATAAGGGTGCACATTGATTTTAAACTCATTGGCTTGCAGATTAAGGTATCCTTCTAATTCCTGCCACAAGAGGGCTGTCCACTGCCTGCTAATAAAGGGTTAATTAGACACATACCAATCCCCATCGATCACCCTGGAGTGGCGGAGGCAGTTAATACAATGTATTGATTTTGTTGCCTCTGACCTTGTTCAGTCAGTCTATAAACCGCATCACATACTTCATCTGGTCTCTCTATTACCATTTCAACAATGACTTCTCCTTCTTCACAAACTTATTTTACTTACTGGCTCCCTCTTCTACCCTGCTGCCCTATTTAACCATTATACCGCTAGACTGTAAGCTCTTTGGGACAGGGTCTGCCATTACACCGCTAGACTGTAAGCTCCTTGGGACAGGGTCTCCCATTATACAGCTAGACTGTAAGCTCCTTGGGACAGGGTCTGCCATTATACTGCTAGACTGTAAGCTCTTGGGAGACCCTTCCCATTATACCGCTAGACTGTAAGCTCTTTGAAACAGGTTCTCCATTATAACACCTAGGCTGTAAAGAACGTCTTGTAGATAAACGTATGTTTACAATGTATCTGTATGTTGTATGGATGGCACAGTTCTGGACGTGGTCTATGGAGGTAACTAAGACAGTGTTGACTCAGGGCCTTGGGCTGAAGGAATTAAATTAACTGGAGCGCGCGAACGTGTCCCTGATCCCCTCCGGGTTTTTCAGCAGATTTGGTTGATGGACAAAGGTTCTAAACGGAAATTGGAATGTCCTGACACGACCCAACCCCCAGATCCTTCTTAGACATCACAGACACCCCAGGCCACCCCACGTGCCAACGCTCGCACCCCTGGCTCACCGAACACGGCCAACACCAGCCAGTGCTTGCTGCCGTGGATCAGAGGTGACTAAGGCAAAAGGGGAGGGCTGGGGGGGGGGGTCGTAAACCAAAAAGTTTCATTTCCATTTGCATAGAAATCTCCAAACCACACACAAAAAAAGAATAGTATATAGCCACGTTATCCCACAAAAAAGATAAAAACAAAGTATACTTCTACGTAACACACACACACACACACGCTTACGAAACGCGCCATAGAACAGACTGCGGGGCATGGAGCACACAATGGGGTTAGGACTGTCGTTAGTGGTCGCCGGTGACGCGGATCTCCAGCGGCTCTATCTCGCTCCTCGCTCCTGATGCGGATCGTGCAAGGAGGAAAGTGGGAGATCCAAGGCGGACAGGGGGAGCAACGACGGAGACAGGATAGGGTCGAGTCGCCATCGCCGCCTTCCTCAGGCTTTCTTCGGTGGAGGAGCTAGCTTGATGATTTCTTCTTCCGATGGCTGCCTTATAATATCTGGAACAGAGAAACGAGTTGGGGACAGAATCAGCTCCTTTTCTCATCTTAATGGTCGTGCGAAGATAGTATTTTTTGGTAACAAAAGATTTTTTTTTCCCAATTGTAGGGCATTAAGCTCCAGTCCTCTAGGATGGAAGCCCCTGTTTTTTTTGCCGGTTTCTCGGTGATGCCCAGTGATTGTTTATCAAGATGTTTATTCGAGAAGAGCTAAAAATCCGGCAGGATTAGGACTTTTTTTTATTTTTTAAAAAGACTTTAGCGATTAATCTGTTTACCAAATATCCGCCCTTCTCTTCCCATCCTCAGGAATTCCTCTTTGTCGCAAATTTCCTTAATTTCTCAACCTCGTTAAACTATCAAAATCACTCCCATCACTGCAGGCGAGCCCTGCTTCAAACAGCCAATCAGCGCCAGGGAAGCTCTGCCATTATAATCATTTTATTCTGCCGTTTGTAATTGGATGTTAAAAACAAACGGCAGAATAAAAATAAACTTTGATAAAAATGCATTTCTTGTTTTTATTTCCCAACCTGCCCCCCCCAGATATGCCACACTGCCTCCAGCGCATGCCCACACGGGGTCTCATCAGCCGGCGCTCGCTCATGGTACGTAGTCGTATAACACATACAGCCGAACTCATCTCCTGCGTGGCAAATAAACGGAGGGCGCGTAAGGGGCAAATGCGTATGGGGGGGATTTTGCAGAATGCTCCCATGCATTTACAAGGGGGGCACCATGATGATTTAAAGGGACCATCATGCATTAAATATTAAATAGCCTAAAGATATACCATAATCCAAAGCATATTACATTCTAATCACTATTAAACAAAATCTGCTCAGTTTAAGATTTAATGGCCGACTAATGAGCTATACCACCCAAGTGTCCCTGTTTCCTTTGGTCAGTACCTCTTTGCTCCACAAAACCCCTGATGCCCCTCTCTTCTAGGAGTTCAGGATGTTTGCTGGGTATGAGGGTATCACAGGGTTCTACAGCCCTAAAAGCCCCGATAATGTGTATAGAAACACCAGGAAATGGCTTTATAAATGAAACGGGGTAAATAAACCCCATTGTTCTTCAACTAAATGCCCCACCCAGTTACACTGATACCCAGCAGTGGGGCATTACGCCACATAAAAAGTCTGGGGGCAGCCCTGCACCCCTAAAACAAAATTGCCCCAACTAGACATGTGTAAAGGTGATGTCACTTCCTGGATATGGAATACCAATTTTGTGTTGCACACATGGGAAGTATGCCTTTGATGATGTCACTTCCTGTCTGTTAACTGTCTGACTGGGTTGGTCATGGCTGCTCTCTCTGCCCACCTGTCACCACGAAAACCTACAAAGGTAGGAGAGCCGCTGCTAATGTGCCTTGTTTGTGTGAATTTGGGTTTTTAGACCCCAATATTAACATTTCCTGTAATTTTACCTCATAAATCACCTCATAAATCCCCAGCGTGTCAGACTCATCCCCTCAATGGTTTAAAGGCGCTCCACCATAGCAACCAGTAGAAGGGCCCAGTCGGCGCCCCAGTTACACTTTTTACATTTTGTGCCAGAATTGCCCTTTACTGATAGTCCCTCATTTGAAAATGAACCGTTTTCTAAATGCTTGCTGAAGAGGCCTCATGACCACAGAAAATGGGCAAAAACAACAAAAAATGTATAATTAATATATTTATCATATACAGATACAGTACGTCTGTGTGTGTATATATATATATATATACACACACACACACACGTGTATATACTGTATATTCTATACCGGTCCAGTTTGTCATAATCCATTGAACCAAGCACTGTTTAGGCGGGAAATTCCCTTTTTATGGAATGATTTTTATGGTATTTGTAAGGGTTAATATTGTTATTTAAATATTGTCAGTTTCAATGTTGTTATTGAAACTGATGGAAGTTCTCCATAGTGTTGGCATTTAGATGGCCCCCGTGGGCCACTGACTAGGCTTCAATGTGAGCCTGCAGTTCAGGGCTGCAACTAATGATTATTTTCCTAATCAATTAGTTGGCCAAATTTTTTTCCATTAATCGGATAAAAAAATAAATGTAAATTTTTCATTTATTTAAAATAACTGGATGTTAAAAACAAACGGCAGAATAAAAATAAACTTATGATAAAAATGCATTTCTTGTTTTTATTTCCCAACCTGCCCCCCCAGATATGCACATCTGAGCCCAGGCTTGCCACACTGCCTCCTAGATATGCCACACTGCCTCCTAGATATGCCACACTGCCTCCTAGATATGCCACACTGCCTCCTAGATATGCCACACTGCCTCCTAGATATGCCACATACCCCCTGATATGCCTTATACCCCAGTATACCTTATACCTTCAGATATGCCACTCCCTCCTCCCCAGATATGCCATATACCCCCCAGATATGCCATAGTGCCCTTATAGGTTCACAGACTCGTTCGCAACATACTGACACAATGCTTTTATAAATAAACACATTAATAATCTTCACTGCCCCCAGGATTGAGATTCCCCTCAGTTTGCCCCCTTTTACCTCTAACTGCACTTTAACGTAACCTTATTAAATTAATTAAATTAACCCTCAGTCCTCAGCATTACATTAACCCTAAACACCCCATCAACCATAACTGCCCCTAAATTAACCCCAACCTCCCCTAACTTTCAGCGACCCAACTATTAATTTTATACTCAGATGAGTATAACACTAACATACACACACACAGTAACACTATACAGTAACACGTACATACACATGCTAACACCATACCCTAACACCCACACAATATGCGTACTACAAATACTAACACGCACACTCATGCTAACCCCATACACTAACATACACACACACAGTAACACTATACAGTAACACGTACATACACATGCTAACACCATACACTAACACCCACACAATATGCGTACTACAAATACTAACACGCACACTCATGCTAACCCCATACACTAACATACACACACACAGTAACACTATACAGTAACACGTACATACACATGCTAACATCATACCCTAACACCCACGCATATGTGTACTACAAATACTAACACACACACTCATGCTAACCCCATACACCAACATACACAAACATCTTAAAGGAAGCCGTTTCACTTCCCATGGTAACGATGTATCAGTGCCTGGTTTTGTGTCACACGGCAATAAGGTGTTTCCAGCTAAAAATAAGAATATGGCCCAATTTTTAAAAGCTTGTGATTTAATATTTTTATTTAAATGCTGCGTCTGGGGGAAGCTTAGTTTTGGAAATACTGTATATAAGGTTACAGATTCCTAATGTTCTCTGCTGGGTGTTCAGCTTCCTATTGGCTAAGGTGACAGCCGACTTACAACATCCAGCCAAAAATGCAGTGAAATACATAGCTCTAGTGTAAATTATCGCACACCTCCCAACATTACGCCAATGTGTTTTTTCCCTCCCGGTGTAGTGGGGAGAATGTACTGTTTGTGAATCAGATCAGGATTTAGGTCGTAGTTTTAACGTAAAGCTATAATACCTTTGTATTTTTTGGCACTGGGAATCCGAGTTAGTTTTGTATCAAGTTCCTCCTCTGCTGAGATCTTCAGTACTTTGGTCCTGTAGTCAATGACCATGGTGAGAAGGTCGGGCCTCCGCGAGATCTCGAAAATATGTTCAATGTAGGCGAGGTTGTCTGTGAGAACGAGGAAGATAGGATTAGAGCACAGTTTCATATGAAATGCATCTACATTCTCAGTCCTCCACCATATCAGATTAAAATCTCTTCAACCCCATGGCGGAATGGCCGTCTCTGTCCTGAGGAACAGTAGATGGATGTTCCGGCTATTTACCCCCAGGGATCATGTTCTGTTTGGGCAGTCAGGAGTTCTAACCGAGGTCCGTGGTCATACTCACCCAGTGGACTTGGTGGTTTCACCAGACTTAATGGCACTGGTTTGAATCGCTGCTCAACTCACTAAAGACTCAACTCAACTTACTCCTGATTTGGCAAGGAGCAAACTCCTCAATGGGCCACTGACAAAATTAACCCACAAATGTTACTTGCTTTTCCATCATCTCATCTCATAGTTTAACCACGTGATGGATTAACCCCACGGGTCCTCACCGTTGGTCTTCATCCACTCATGGTAGGAGGGTCTACCTGTCTGACTCTCATATGGCATTCTCTCTCTCCCTTATGCCCCCTATTGTTTCCCTGCACTCTTTTCTCTCCATGTGTACCCTCTGTCCATCTATAGACGACAAAACCCATTTTGATTGGAGAAGGCACAGCAGCTCACGTTGCCAGGAAACCATGTTGGCAGCTGGAGGCCGACGAAAGGTCAGTAAAGCCCCGGTTCTTCAACGCGGACAGAAATGTTACTTTAATGACAGCACTGGTATAATTATCCCCAGTCCGGGGTGCAGTCTGTGCAAGTGGCAATTTAATAAGTGGCTTCTGCGATATAATATTCTGTCACAAACGCCTAGACTGCTTGGCTGATGGGTATTTTAAAAAAAAAAAAAAAAGACAGGAAATGTTTAAACTTAGCCGTGCTCTTTGACAAAAATGATATTAATATTAGATCATTAACATTTACTGCTGGAAGAAAATGTACGGAAACGAGAGCATGAAATATGAAGACACAAATGTCTTAAAAGATAATCCAAACTTTCATTTTTATACTGTATTTGCGCACAGGAATAAGGAGAACTCCTCTTCTATTCCTACGACGGAAAACGGTAGATTGTCATGGAGAAATGCTTTTTTCTTATGCTCTGCATGTTTCTAGATGTAGAGAAACGGGAACAATTGTAGGGGTTTCAGGAACTGATTTGAAGTGAAATTACTGGTTAAGTCGGAGACAGTTGGGTTTACAGGAAATTAAGCATAACCCTAAATAAAAAAATTCTATATTCCTATATTTTCCTATGGGAAAACAAATATTAAAATGACTGATACGTTGTCATTATTAATTAGAGACCTCTTACGATCTCAATTAAGGCTCCTTGAGTCAAAAAAAGAGCTAAATAAAAAAAAAAGAGGTCAGTAGCTGTTTTTTTTGGATAGAACGCTTGGAGACGGCACGGAGTTAAGGGCTGTCACAGCGGTGGCAGACCAGCGTGGCTGGGGTTGGTATCTGCTGAAGACATCGGGAAACTATTGGCATGGAAACGAGAATTTTTGCATAAAGTGCACTAATGCTGATGGAGGTCTACGGTGTTTGGACCCTACTTGAAACCTTTCTTCTACCTCCCAGCAGGATATCTCCCCAGCTACTCAACCCATTAAGGAACAAAGCTATTTTTCTCTTTTCTTTTATAGAAACCTCAAAAAATAACACAGATGACTCTTGGAAAGTAGATCAATTCCACCTTTCCCAATTTGCCCTGACTTCTTCTTACGTAAACCGGTTCCACGTATGGGCTGCACATTCCGCTCCGTGCTAGAATACGGAGATATTTTTGTTTATTGTAGTGTATGTTGTTTCATTCTGTCTTTCTTACTTTTTCTATTAACATTATTGTTTCCACCCCATAGCTACCCGGTAAATAACTTGCAGACCATGCTCTTCGATGTCTTTCCGACAGCGTTTCGGCAGGCTTGTAAAAAATAGCTTATGGCCAGTAATAAATCTATTAAAGCGATAACGTACCTTCTATCCCCCCCACTGTTAGCTGGTCCGCAGTTTCACTACCTGCCCCCGTCTTCGGTTGAACACCTGGACATCTGGGGCGCCTACCTTTTGCCAGCTTGTCGTGCTTTTCCAGGAAGTTGAACCAGTCCTGGCAGGAAGTGATCTCCTCGCTTTTCTCGCTGGGGATGTCTTCTTTGCACGCGGATTTGAGTTGGTCCAGGTCCTCGTTGGTTATGTTTTCAGAGAGCTCCTGCAGTAAAGCGTCGTACTCCTCCATGTCTGCCTGGAGATATAAATTAAATGAAATATTAATATTAAATGGAGAAGTGCGTCGATGGGTTTTACATCACGGACAGAGGGATTTGGGTCTCAAACAGGGACTGGTGGAACCTAACAAAAACACTTGTATGGAACGGCATTTAGGTGAACTTGACCTGGTGACCAAACTAGGTTAGGAACCCAACTACTGTCTTCACTCCCCTGCCTCTGAGTGGCTAATTTCTGATAAGCCACTAACCATTGGTCGTGATGGAGTTTTAATACCAGGTTACCAATCGGATTACGTGCAACAATAGCTTGAGAACTATTTTAACATTTCTGTGTTCAAAAATACAAAAATGTAATATTGTTCCCTCATCAACTTTCCTGATCGTTTTTGTTCTCCTCACTGATACTTCCACCTTCCTTAAGCTTGACACCCGTGCAACTCCACACCACCCAAGAAGGAACGCATGTGGCCCCTCAAGGTGTGGAAATTGTGGACTTCATGTTGGGGTGCCCATAAGAACTAGCCTTAGGTCTTGCTGCCTATCGCAGGTTTCCAGCTGCCATGGCACAACGTGTTATTTTAGAGTTAATAGTTAGAAGGGTCTCTGGTGGTCACCTCATTTAGAAATGTTCCTGATTACGCCCAAACATATGGTCCCCCTGCCCTGATCGCCTAATCAGAAAGCGAAAGCACCACAGTCTACTTAGCAGCAGAGTCTTCTGCACACGA
This sequence comes from Spea hammondii, assembly GCA_029215755.1. Lineage (NCBI taxonomy): Eukaryota > Metazoa > Chordata > Amphibia > Anura > Pelobatidae > Spea > Spea hammondii. The sequence continues at coordinate 28,017,507 of JARDYJ010000012.1, read as the reverse complement.
ACGCAACACGATATTTTTTTTTTTAGCGAAAAACCACCCACGGCTTCCCATTTTGCGACCATCGTTGACTGCAAAATCATTTCAGCCTGTTTCCAATTGCCTCTCCAACCTAAATATGCCACCTGCGGAGCGGCATGTGCGTGCGGCTGCCCGTTTTCCCAAGACGTTCACAGAATTCCGAGCCAGGCAGAGAAAGGTGCCATTACAGGAAGTTAAGTCCCCGGGGTACAAGGGGAGGAGAGTTTTTGTGTAATTTGGAAGGGGTTCAAATAACTCAGCGAGTAGTGTGGTGTACATTGTACAGCTATAAAGAAATCAGAAATGTATATGTATGTGTATATATATATATATATATATATATATATATATATATATATATAGTGGGTGTGGCCGTGAATGCTGGGAATCGAGGTATTATTATTATTTATTGTTTTGTATAGCTCCGTCATATTCTGCAGCGTTGTACAGTGGGTTCGGAATCGGGAATGTCGCTCCAGTCCTGGGGCTCTGGGCAGGTGTTAATTCCATGGTCATAGGGTTAGACATGGGAAACCCAAAATATGATAACCTTGGTTTGATTGACCACTGGAAGGAGGAGAGAAGAAGCTGAGTGAATTGCCCCACACACGGCACACCAAGGCACCGCTTCACTCATCTATTATACGGCGATAAATCCCAACCAACGCACTTGGGAAGATAACGCTAACAAGGAAGACATGTTAAAGGTTCGCTTTATCGCTAACAAATATGGAGCACGTAGAGCTTAGTTGCCGGCGGCCTCTACATCTCCCGTTTTTTTTGCCCGTCTCGTGGATTATTTTCCCCGGCAGCTCCGAGGTGATGAGGTGTTGAAGACGTGTGCGCTACATTGAGCAGATTTTCCGGGCTGGGAGCTGTGGGTTGGTGTTATTTATCAGACGCCGCACAGGGTGCGATGATAAGAGATGGAAATTCTCTACGTGCCTCCAACTTAACCCCTTGATAACCAGCTCTTCCAATTGAAGCCCCTTTTACTACTTTAACTCTTACTTTGCAGCATAATAAAAGGCTCTTTCACGTAAACAGGCCGTACCCAACTCCTCGACCACCCTAATGGCTCCATTTCATGCCCGCTGCCATATGCACCGACGGAGACACTAGAGATGGGGTGAAAAAAAAGCAGGGATGATGTGACTGGAGACCATTCATATTCATTTTGGATTCAAAGCAGCTGTTTGTTGTAGACTACAACTCTGATTATGCTTAGCCAGCCTCCTTAGCTAATCTCCTACATGGTCTTTTAAACTCAGGCTATGGATGGCTATGCTTCCTGTGAGTTAGCCTGTGCCTGCCACTTAGCTGGTGTTTCGGAGCGGAAATGGGTTTGTCACCCCGTCCCTTTCATTCACAGCTACAGGAACGCAATTAGCGCTTTTGAAAAATTGCTTTTACACGTTCAGTGCAAAGAAATAGAGGAAGCAGCCAGAGGAGGGGCGAGGGGGGTACAACCTGAGACCCTGACGTCCAGCTGCAGGAAGTGAGGCTCTGGGAACTACGCAGACTTTAGGTCGGTGGGGTGATTACTCAAACATTTAGTACCGTGTGTGCATTCACCCGCTGTGCTCCCAAACCTAATGAAACAATCATCCGAGGAGCTCTGTGGAAACCATTAAAGAAGAAGTACCCGTATCCAGCACTGTGTAGATGTCTTTGCTGTCCCTTTAAAATCTGATCCGTCACTTTTCCAAAAAAAAACAAACCATAAAATAAACAATACATTTATTAAAAATACATGTGTATACCGTCTTAACTTCCTGTACTGGGGGAGTGGCTTCGTGCAAGGCGTGGCTAGCCCAAGGTAACATTAAATTAGCTGTGAGTAGGCGTGGCCAAAAGCCGCTCCCCTGCCCGGAGAAAGAGAGAAGTGGCCCGGAGACTCCGAGCTCCCGGGTACGCCTGCATGTTATGAGCAGACACGCGTGTGGCAACATACATGCCTGAATGTCCCTGGAGCGGGTTACCCGACTGGCTTCATAGCCGATTCTGTTGCCGCAATGAACTCCCTTCATCTAAACAGGAAAATCGCACACTTTCAGAAATTCCAACAGAAAAAAAAATGATGTCTTAATGTTTGAAGACGGCAGGAATCTGGAAGAATAGAATATTAATTGTATCAACATTAAGGTTTTTCAACACGTCTGGGGAGAGGATTTACGTTCCGCTGACAGGCATTCGGTATATTATGATTATACTCGTTGACATGTGAATTCCTGCTTTTATAGAACGAGTAAAAACAGTGAATTTTGTCCGTTTTCCCTCCGCGCCGCCGGCAGCCCCGGTTTGTTTGTCAGGATAGGAGGAGGAATACTAACGGGAAGCAATCTTCAGCAAAATGTCAAAGCAGAGCCAAGCAGATGCAGATATGGCCTGCGGAAGCCAGACATTCGGATGCGCATGACTCACGTTAAAGGGGAACGGACAAAATACTTTCATTTAGCAAATCTACTTTTAAAAAGAAAAAAAGCCGGATAGTATTTTTAAAATATTTGGTTTAAAACCAAAGGTCTGTTTTATATCACTTCGGCTGAATCATGTGGGGAAAAGGTGGCCCAACCGGCATTATTTAATCCTTTCCCGTCCTGAAGTTCTCTACCTTTTATAAAGGCTGCGTGAACCAATCAGCAACTAGAAAACTTAATGGGGAGGAATAATCATGCAAGATTGCTGCTCCCTTGCTCCAAATGTTGTTCTGTATATAGCAGTGTATGGGTTTATTGCAGCGTATAGAACTGCAGAATGTAGGATTTTGGAATGTGGTGGACCTGCTTTAGAATTCTTTGAATTTTGGCCAAGACGTCTCCTTCTGCAGCTGGCCATGAATAAACTACTTCCAAATGCCCGATCAGGGACTCGGTGCTCGGAAGGCTACGGGTTCTACTTCCTTTGTCATCCTCTCGATTCCCGTACTAAGTGATTCCAAACGCATTTTATTAGAGAAGCGGTAACAAGGGCAGACAGGCCCTCTGCCCCTGAGATGCGCCAATGCAAACCGGTCACGGGGAGGAAGACGACGACAGCCGTCTCCCCCGCAGACTGCTTTATATTCTGTCTGGAGGATCACTGATGTTTATTGCTTGTGACACAGACTGGGGCCTCCGAGAGACCAGACAGGCAGAATGAAAGCTCGGAGCACAAGTCTGTGCGCGAGACCTGTGTGTGTGTTCTTCACAACACTGTATCTACTACTTCTGCTAATAGAACTTCTAGACTGAACCGGATGAGATCTTTTTATCCCTTCTGCGGTGAGAAGGAGGCAGGCAATGCTACTAAGCCTGTACTACTAGGAAAGGGGAGCAGTGACACTGGTTCTATAGCTGCCAGCAGTCCAGAACTTACCAGGACAGTCCTGACAGTTGGGATCATGGGTTGGGGTTGCATTGTGTATTGTGTTATACATTGTATTGTGATATGTTGCCCTCTGCACTATATATTTACCCCCTAGCTTTAGAGGGGAGACCTGCGCTCCAGGCCGTATGGGATCATTGACCGCTTCTGGCAGAAATGGTTAAACAGAGAGTGATCTCTAACGCTCAGCACGAGCTCACGATGGGGTCCGGCCGCTGTTAAAGAGCTGCCATTGTGTGACATTAACACTGTCGGGGGAAGTGACCTCCCTCATAACAGCATCCGGTAGCTGCTCTCCGCAGAGCGCTCTCCTTTCACACGCCGCGGCGGTCCCTGCATTCCTGTTTTTGTTGCTTTAAGAGGAAGTTTTCCAGCTGAACTCCCTTTTCCTGCAGCTCTGAATCATTCTCTTGGCTTCGATGTTTTCTGTGTGCTGAGCAGAATCTCCAGATACATCCAGCCGATCCATTCTACCAAACTATTTTCCTTCTTACCAAATTGTCTTCTGCTGCTCTGCTTTCTGGAGATACATTTTACTTTTCAAATACTCCCCCTATTAATAAACATTGGATGCGTATTAAAACCACACCTAATGGAAACAGCCACTTTAACTTCCTGATCTCAAGATCCGTGTGATTATTCCTCCCCGTTATGTTATCTCTATTGTTAAGTGGCTGATTGTTCTTGATTGGTTTAGGCGTCCTTTGGAAGGGGGGAACTTAAGGCAGGAAATTGATTAGATAATTCTTGTTCTCAGCTCCCCTGCAATAACAGGGCTCGGGAGATGTTCTCCAGCTTGGTAAGAGGTTGGCCAGGCCTTCAGACCAATCTCTTCAATAGCTCCCCTTATAGACAATCGTTTCTATGGCCATCTGGCTTCCAAGGTCGTCATACAACCCTTTTGTTACAATGTCCCCCAACAACAGGTCCTGCAGGTCCACGTGAACCTGTGACATTGGTGACGCTGTCCAGATGCCTTCCCGATGCCGGTTCCCACGTAACATGTCAGCTACAAGTTCCCTTCATCTGGTTTCAATCAAAAGGCTTTAATTCCGAGGACATTTCGGAAGTAGGTGAAAGAGGCGTATGAGTCTGTGTGTCGTTATCTGCGGGAGAATTCCGGTATTATCCTCGGAATGTACACTTTACACCATTTATATATTCTAATTCATCGTATATGTCCGCTGCGACTCGGCCACGCTTCAGTTGAGACACCGTCATGCCTTATGTTGAATCTGTCAGCTGGTGAATATCTTTAAAGTTTTACCCAAAATGACGGATGAAAAGTAGCACTTTCCTCGGCTGAGATTCTGGATTTCCATCACGGCCGCCATGATATTTACGTTATGGCTGGGGACGCTCTGCTACTTTCCACCCGCGTCTTATTCCCCCCCGGGGGGACTTGCAGCGACAGTGGGTGGAATGGTGAGCATTCCGTGGTAGATATCTTTTTGCTCTTTGCCCTGATATAGGTTGGAATAAGGAGGAGGACGGGAAATTGATGACTGCCACAAATCTTCGCACTGTTTGACGGCCACAATGAAAGTGCTTCAGGCTGCGAAGGCGACGATTCCCCTTTAACTGGATCCATCACAAAACAGAAGGTACTTCCCGTGACGTTCCTTTCTTTTCGCTTTAAGGCCGGGACATGATGCTTTGATGAGGATTCAGTTTAATAGGTGGGCGTGAAGCTGGAAATCTTCAACTACAATCCAATGATTCATCAACCTGTAAAAATGCCCCCGTGACTAGTGTGCGTCCGACGCGCCCGGACCCCCGACCTACACGCAGCCAGGAACGCAGATCAATGATTCATCTGCGAACATTAACGGTTACAGCTACCGACACCTGTTTAATGACAGAGCTGTGATGCTCTGCCAGGGTGGGGGCATGTGGGTCATTCCAGAGTCAGACTCAACTCAGGGAGGTGGTGTGGGGTTTACCATGACTGACAGGGGTGGGTGTAAAGTGCAAATCGATACCCGTACATCACAAAACTCTGGAACGAAGAGAGATACAGAAACATCTAAATACATCAAGGGATTTCACGAAGTACAGGAGGGACGCTCATTTCAAAGGAGGAGAAATGTTACAACAAGGGACCATAATCTAAAGCTAGAGGTAGTGGATACATGGAATAACTTCCCTGTAGAAGTGTTAGAGGTGTTTCCGTGAAGATGTTTTCAGCCGACTAAATGGGTCTCATCTGCTGGCGAATATTTTTTTTTATAGTTCTTTGGTATTGTACTTTAAATTTATCTTAAGCCTCTGTGATCTTAACAGTTTGAGTTCTCTGAGACGGAGGCCAACGGCGGAATCAGATCTCCAACAGCAAATGCTTTTAGAGGCTGTCCGAGCTTCAGTCACCAATCACAGGGGTCACGGTGGATCCTTGGCCCCTGCACGAAGAGTCATGAATGAAATGTAAAGTGATTTTATCACCATAGCAACTAATGGAATGATCCAGTTTGCAGGTTCGCAGTTTGTTGCTATGGTGATAAAACCCGATTTTACATTTCGCTCCAGAATTACTTTTATACACAAACTCCGAAGTCTCTAAGATTTTTAAGGCCGATAAATTGGAACCCAAATCCGAAGCTGGATTTCCAGTGTCCCAAACTGGAGCACATGTAATGTCAAGTGTGACTCTAACCACAGTATGTTAGCAGCTGCGTCACCACCAAGTGCACTCCTCGTGGACCCCCAATCAGTAGCCCACCTTTGCCTGTTCCTTTTAGGGCACTGTGCATGCAAATGCCCCAGCATGCCCAATAAGGCATCTCCTGGATCAGAAGGTTGGTTGTCGGGATTGAACTGGCAAATTCAGGACTGTTGGTATCTGTGGATTGTGAAAATCAGAGCTGGCGCGCCGGGGGCCAAATTATGAGAATTAGTTTGTCACCAACAAATAGGTTAGATCCTAGATGGTTTGATAATTGCCCCCACAGCCAGGGCTTTGATATTAGGGAGTCTGAGCATGATCATAGGCTTTGTCTAGATTCTGGTACAAAGTAGTGTAGTTACCATGGCAACCAACAAAACGTTCGCTCACCATTTTTCAACTATGCACGTTTTCCTTTTTTCATAAATGAGCCCTTTATAGTGAAGTCACTGAGGCAAAATGTTCCATGTCACCCCACAACTCGCTGTTTCGCAAATAACACCCCTTTACGGATCACAAACATTTCTGGTGAGCATTGACTATGCTCACGGCAACAACTAAAGGCCTTAAGGGCCAGAAAGCAATGTTTTCTTCAACTTAAATGTGGTGAAATTGTCATGGCAACTGACAAACCTGTGTAAACCTTTTTGTTTATTTTCAAGCTTTTCCCTTTTAAAGAAGGGAAATAATTTCTCACACAAGAATGTTCTCGCGTCAACAATGTTCACGCAACATGGAAAGAACATGTTTGGACATCATGGCGCTGCCCATGGTGACTATCTGGTGTTAGTAGATCCTGCAGAGTCCATCTGAAGCTGTCTGGGTTATGAGGGACCCTACTCTATGGATTTAACATGGAACATTATAGGGTCTGGATTGGATAGGGTCTGGATTGGATAGGGTCTGGATTGGATAGGGTCTGGATTGGATAGGGTCTGGATTGCATATGATCTGGATTGGCAGTTTCACAGCGGTCTCTGTGGCTTACTGTAGGGCAACAGAGCTTGTCAGAGGGCAGCTTCGAGCATATTAAGTCAGTACATCTCTACTTTTCGCTTTCTTCTCGCTTTTATCGCTCTCTAGGGGCAATGCAGCTCCGTTAGATTGTGCCTTTGTGTATTAGTCAATTTTAAGAGTTGACTTGAGGCCAGAAGGATAATGGGAGTTGTAGTTTACCAGGCATAGAGGATGCTGCAGAAACATGCGGACCCATACATTGCCCGCTGTGTCCCAGCACAATGGCCTCTGTGCCCACTGGTTCCATGTCAAGGTAACGTTGATAAAGTACCCATGATTCCTAATGGTTTCCATCTATTTAAACTGGGATATTTTACCCTTTGAGGGTGTAGATGTTCAAGGGGGGGTGTAAAAGGGGATGCCACCCTTTATCAGCCCATGGCTAACGAGGGCAAACCTCTTCATTTCATTTCTGTAAGTTTCCGCCTTAACCCTTTCAGCATCACACGGAGTCCATGCAAATCACAAAGCAATGCAGTACCCGGCCCCCAAGCATTTATAATGTTTCCTCTCTCGCAGCCTGCAGATCACTCCCTCACTTTCTCCCAGACATGCTTGTGTCCTCCCTGTTTCTTGGTCTTGCCCCTTTAACCTATCCCCTGGAACATTTTTATTCTGTGACTGTGAACTAATGTGTCTCTCACGAGCCTTCAAACCCCCCCCCCAGATCGGAATGGAATGTCCGGTTGTCTTTATGCAAAAAAATGTGGGGAACAAACAAAAGGAGCAATGGTGGGGGGGGGGGGTGACAATAAGCCCTTTGTATCTGTGTCCCGAGCACCCATTTCTCCGGAACAATCCACGGCCGGGCATGCACGACCGAGGTTTACAGAAAACAAGTTCAACGCTGTAGCTTTTCCTTTATCTCTTGTTTGCTTCTAGACTGTGGATGTTGTAGCCTTCGATAAAAAATACGAGTATTAAAACAAAAAAGACCAAAATCTCGCAAAGCACAAACATTCCCATGACGTGGCCCTCTTATCACGATGATGCATGTACGGGGAGGCGTGTGAAAAGTGGGACCGTGACACAATGAGCGCCTGCGTGTTTCTATAAACCGACAAGCGGCAGAACTCGTGCCGAGAGAACGTGAATCACGCGTGGGCTTGGCATGTTTACCCGTGACGTCGCACACGTGAAAATATTGACGTTTTCAGAAAAAAAAACTACAGTTGAATAAATCAAATGAAACAACTTATTTTCGTAAATGAAATAAATGCGGCACAATTTTTAAATCGCCCGTCCCTCGCGTAAAAAAGTTGTCATACGAGTATAAGAGGATTTAGGGGATCGTGTTCAGCAGACCCCCGAAATGTTTTGTTGTAGGGGATGTGGGATAATCTGTAGAACAGGAATTAGTTACAGAGTCACGAGACCGCTCTAGGAGGCGGTGGAACCCGTGGGTTAGATCGTGAGACAAGGAAACTGCCCGTTAACTGAATGAACGCTTTAAATGAGAGGCTAACCCATGTGAAAGCATGCTTTCTAAGTGACCCCGGGTCACGGGACTATCCTAATTTATCATCTAGTGGGCCACCCCTGCCTAGGATCCCCCCTCTGTGCCATTTAGTGTTAACCAAGCACATCTAAAAATCCACTCGGCAAACTGAGTGCATAGTCGGTCATGGCCAGGGGGCGGGGGCTGATTACATACCGAAGGGGGGCCAGATCACGCTAATCCTAAAATTTTATCTATATAAAATATATACATCACGTAAAGCTGTGTCTGAAGGCTTTTTCTTTCTGTTTTGGAGAGTTATTCTTTACGGTCCAATCTTTGTCTTACGGAAATTCTCATGCAAAGCTTTCAAAAGTGTTATCGCCGTAGCAAAGAAGACACTCCTTTAGTTGCTATGATGAGGAGACCACTTATGCTCATAACATCTCCCCGAAATTCATGTTTAGGCATTCTGAGCTCTGGCTATATCCTTTCTGAACTCTTAGTTGTCCATTCACTAGACTTACAGTCGAATTATCCAAGATGGTGTTTATCGACAGCCTCGTCTATGGAATAAATTCAACTAGAGTCCCAGCTAAACCAGATTTCAGATTCTTCTTAAATCCCGGAAGACATATCATCGGCACGCTTCAAGGAAATTGAAGGCGGATAAAGAGTTAGGACTCAACGCCTCCGGAAGAACCACGTTGGCCTTGAACTGGTCAGACTGTCGATACATAAAACCAACTTGGCGGAAGACTCAAAAGTTGGCCGCTATTAATTTAAGAATATCTACGAGTCAACACTAAGCAGCCAGCCTATCTGATCAACATTGGCGCCGACTTCGGTCGAGGTTGTGCTGTCACCAAGTCCTCTGGTTTTCGAGTCGTCTTGGTCTCTTGTTGTAGAAGCTGGACATTTCAGGGGTTCTGCCGCTGTCTGGCATTAAGCACAGACCTCCTTCGAGTCGGCAGAGACCCAGGGGGCTCTTATAATGATACCCTTGGCTCCCATCCTGCACCAAGATTGTTTTATTCCTAACGGCTTGACATTACTTATATTTATATAATTTGTATGTAGACTGGAGTGATAACATTTTGCCCATATATACAGTATATATATATATATATATTGGATATATTGGATTTATAGAAAGTCATAGTAGTCCTTAATAGTGACATCATACAATTCATTAACACTCATCTTTGAGCTGTGAAGTCACCATACAACGCAGGTGAGGGTATTTAAACAATACCCTCCCAGATGTCACATGATCTGCCTGCAGTCCTATCCACTCATCACATGATCACCCTACCCCCAGAATGTCATCCGCTTTGCCGCCTGCCTCCATCACATGACCCCTTTCTTCACAGTATATCTTTAGCTTCTGCTACCCGTCAAGCATCACACGATCCACCTGCAGCCTCCCGCCGGCAGCATACAGTCAATTGCCAGCATGTCCTTCAGCCTCAAAGCACCTGAACTCCTTGCGGGTTCTCCTGATGCTTCATAAGACTGCCTCCTCGCTCCGCTGGGCACATGGCCCTAGCAACATGACCTATCTAGAGCCTCCATCTTGATTGCAGCCTCTATGCCCCGAGTGCTTGACCTACAGCCTCCAATACTATAAGCTCATTACCTAATTGTTACCTGTCTAGCCCTAGCTATCCCTACCTCGCCTCCCTACAGCATCCCTGCCACCACCATATGATTTCATTTCAGCCTCTTCTCGCTTTCTTCACAGGCCGGTCCCCTACCCGTTGATCTAGTTAGATCAGGACGCTTTAATGCTGTACCCATAAACTGTTCTCACGTGCAGGGTACTGGGGCGTGTCTGGGAATATGGGCAATAATAATCACAGGGGTTTTTATCTGACCATTTTCCATCCTATGAATAATTAAACATCATTCTTTTTAATAGGAACTATCTCCATGTTTGAGAACTGGCGCCTCACTGGAGAAACCACGAAATCACCCGAAGGGTAAGTTTGATTTTTCTTCTAAAGAAATGTCCAAACATGAGCTGTGAAAGTAATTGATTTCTATATAACTATAACTATATATATATATATATATATATATATATATATATATATATATATATAATCATTTTAATGGTCATTTGTACTGTATAGCCGCACACTGTCTCATATAGTTACTGAGTTGAATATGTTTGGAGTTCCATTACCCCAAAACATGTTTCAAGTGCTTTGAATAAATAAGACCAAAGAACAATTGTAAATCATCACGTTCAGTATACCTATGGAGTTGAGTTCCTTGGCCATAAAGTGGCAGCAGCATCCTCAATTAACAATGAGGGTCTGAACCGCTCGATTATGGACACAGCCGCCTCCTGTACTGTCAGAGACCAGCTCTGCGATGAGCGTCGGCAGGTGAGAAAGCTGTCTTTTTCCCTTGATCTCTTTTATTTATGTGTTATATTTATTTATTGCAAAATACAAGTTTACTGGCACTTTAAAGGGCATTCATTTACTGCAGAGCTAAAAACCACCTTATTATTTGTTATTATTGTTATTTTTTTGTAATATTCTGTTGTTTTGGTTACTCAGACTAATATTCTCCCGCTCTGGCATCAGCCAAAGGCACAGCCGGGGCATTTCATGCACATTTCCCTTTCCGTGGTCCCTCAGTGCTGATCACATCGGAATCTTCCAAGCAGGAAGTTGGAAGCCGCTTCCTGTTCTCTCCCCGCGTTGTTTTAGCGAGCGGCGCATGAGCCTCTAGCTCTAGAGATTGTTCCCAGCCGTGCAGTTACTCTGTAGAGCTATTCTCACATATATGTTGGGCGCGAGGGGGCGATTTAAACCATGTGATGGGCCAGCAAGGTGGCGGCCCCCGCATTCAGTGCAACGGGGAAATGTGTATATTATTTCTTTCACAAAACATGATAACATGATGGGGCAAGAATTAGGATTACAAATAATCTGGAATGTGAATTTTGAGCGTGTCTGTGTTTCAGAAGCAGGCGAGGCATGTTGTTTTCTGACAGGTTTCCAATAAATCAATGGGATGCAGTAGACCGCATGGATTTTGTTTTACCGGCCAGCCAGGGGCCATTGTTTGGCTGCAAAGGTCCTACAAATCCAGACTGTACTGAAATCCCAGTTGTGCCCTGTAATACCGAGCGGATTTCATCCGGGAGCAGAGCTTCCCGCGCACGCACAGCTGTACGGGCAGAGTAGATAGCGTGATGGTATGTTACATCCCTAGTCCCACGGATCATTCAGATCCGTGGTATTTAGGTCAAGCTGAAATTATTAGAGCATGCGCCAGCGGACGTCATGCCAACAGATGCCTGGTCCGTCACCGCTGTGCAAAGAAACTTAAGCTTCTCCGCTGTAAGCTGCCGCTGGGTTATTATACGCGGCTCTATAAACGAGGTTACTTTCTGCACATCTGGAGAATCTCTAAGAGGATCCAGAACAGTAAACAAATGACCCCATTAATTCTGAACCTGCATTTATGTTTAAAGTCTGTCCTGTGCTTGTATTAAACGCGATATTCTGATGCAATTATTCACGATACTTTGTTATAAAAGCTTAAGACGCGACAAAAACGTGTAATATGATAAGCACCTCAAATGTGAACAAAAAAACATTTTTATACATGATTTATACTCATTCCATTTTAACGACGCGTTAAATGTCAAGGAGGTTGGCAGAGGCCGGCGTGCTTCATTAAAGAGCGTATGAACGCAAACAGATCTTCTATTTCCCTCACGGGCATCATGAAAATCAGTACAAAGCGATGCAGTGGCATTGTGAGAGAATTCTGGTTATTGGATACCCAATGTATATGGGCAAACTCCATTAAGGCATATTTCTGCTTTGACAAGTATAAATGCTGTGGCCCAAACTGGCCCTCGGGTGCCATATTTTTGAGTTTTGTTCTCCTAAATAATTTAGTATTTGGACTGGATTTGGACATTGATGGGTTAAACATGCCTTTCTATGCAAAGCCCATGAGATTCGTAACATTTCTGTTATTTTGGTCCACTTAAAGCAGCCACCGCATAGAAATATTACAATTCGTATTAAATTTAGCGATAGTAAATTGAAAATCAGACGTTTTCAGAGCCCACTGGCCAAGGAAAGGGTTAAAGGCGGAAGAACGGCCAGCTGTGTGCATCTGCGAAAATGCTTCCAGATCCCGGACAATGAGAAAAGCAGCTGAAAGGAATTTAACAAAACAAAGATTTTTCTCTCTCTTTTTTTTTTTAAATAGAGGAAATGAAATTTACTCTTTATCTCCTGACAGCGTTTCCCTTTTTTGACCTTTTTATTCTAAAACGAAACATACTTTTTTATTCGGTCAGTTATTGCCGTGAACAGTGACCCTCCTGTAAAAATAAATAAATAAATCTAAGATTGAGAAAGACGGCCAATGATTTTAAACTGGTTTCCCCGTTAGTAATCCGTGGAGGGGGGTTCTGCTTCTACATCAGAAGGAGAAACCCGGGAATATTTCTTAGGGAATATTTTATTGTGGCTCCTAAAGAAACATTCTCTTTATTTTTCTCTTTTTATTATTTTTCTCTATTATTTATTTTTCGCGTGTTTCAGGAAACCGTTGGGTTGAAAAAATAATCAAGGTCGGAGTTTTCTTTCTAAAATTTTGGGTAAAATTGTATTTTTCGGTCCGTGGCTGCTGGCGTTTGATACATAGATACTGTATACGCATACAAAGTCATGGAAAGAGATATTCAGCTGTGAAGCCATCCATCATTGATTGATGTAGAGGCCAAGTGCTGCGCCGCGTAATTATTGAGATCCAAATCCAGCTAATTGTGCTGGGAAAACCATAAAATTATTGGAATGATGTCAGAGGTGGGTCAGCGGTGGGGTGGTTGCCCCGTGTCCAATTTACACAGCAGACAAGGAGCATCCAGCTTAGAGAAGCCCGACGAACGATATTAATCTGAATAAAATCCTAATTCATCTATAACTGAATCACTTTGACGTTTACGCTATGAGGGGCTACCTTGTAGCAGACTTACAAAACCGGCCTTATATACGGAGAATGGCTTTGGTGGCAGGTACCAAATCGTAAGGAAAATTCCACTGGTTTCCATGGTGACAGTTCCATTTCTCTCACTTTCCCCCCTTTCATAGGTCTTTGTAAATATACCCTGTTGCATCTAGGGAAAAAAGTGCTATCTGGTGTTAAGTTTAGGAGATGTCCAAAGATGGAGACCTCACCAAATTCCGTAAGGCAAAAGCATCGGTTCCGTTCCTCTGTTCTTCAACCTAGATGTTTTGACAAATATCTTTTTGTCATAAGTTTAAGATTTTGTGTGACCCATCTTATTTGGCGGTCTGGGCATTTTCCGCGCACACACTTTGTTAATGATGTTACGTGGTTTCCCCTGTTTGCTGTCAGGGATCGCCTTCTCTGGACGGAGGGATTTCTTTGCACGCTGAACATTCCGGCGGGAAGAATTAAGTACATTAGCGGAAGAATATGTTTCTAAAGAACACTCCAGATCACGGGTGCACGACGCGTTTTACTATCCATCTGTAATGAATCCTGGTAAACACCCACACATCACAATTTCCTTTTTTCTTGTTCATCTGACATCTCCTCCTTTATGTGTTTCTGACAATCGTAATGTAAATGAAATGGGGAATTAGCCGGAATGAGTTCTAGCGAGGCTCAGATTACATTATTTTGCAATGCAGGGCCAAAGGGAGGCAATATTTTTCTCGGTATAGAAACGAAATCGGGGAAGAAAACTAAAGAAGAGAAGCGAATGTATTCAAGCGAAAGGGTTTGTAGCTTCAGAGACGAGTAAATGGGAAGTGAATGTTTTACAAAAATATGGCGAATCGCTTTCCCGCTTCCCTATTAAACATTTTGTTCCTCACTGAAACACCAAGAAATCCAGACAGAAAAAGCAAAGCAGTCGGAATTCGTATACAGATCTTTCCGTAGTAAGCGGTTTCATTTCCATGTGACTCAGAAATAGTCCCAATAAATCACCGATACAGTTTGCTGGACATGGTTTGGGCTCTCGCATCCATCACTCTTTAATGGTTCCCGTTCTTCGTAGCGGGGCCAAGAAGATCCGGCCCGACATTAGTTATACCAGAGAGGGAAGGAAGGGGCCACATATCCCTTTAATGAGCACGGTCCCTGGAGAGTAAGGATATTACTTTGTAGACTGGACCTGACAACGAGGTAGATTTGACTTTGTATTTTGTAGAACTCTCTTTAAGTATCCTTCCATTACAAGCTCAGGCCGCCATTATTCAATGGCTGTGTGTGGCGAGACCACGGATCCTGCGCCTAAACGCTGTCTATAAACATGCCCTTGCTTTCTTCAGACTGTAAGCTCTTTGGAACAGAATGAATGGTTATGATGTTCTATGGAATTCTCCTGTTGGCTCGAGAATGTGATTCCGTTAATCGAGAAAGAAATCTCCGCCGGAGTGTAAGCGCTCCCAATATCCCATCGTTTAATAAATCCCCCACGATTGTCTGAGAGAGACGGGGATTTGCTGTGCTTCAGACTACACTTTACCAAATCCCGCTGATCCTACTGAGAACATCAATCAAGGGTCTGAGAGGAAGCAGGGGTAATGGGGGCTGAAGGCTGGAGCTTTAGATAATACACATCTGGTATATCATTCCCAGCCCTATGCGGGGAGGCTCTGTGCACGGGGGAGAGATTTCAGTGGCGGACCAGGTTAAACTGCGTGTCACATAGCTGGCTTCAATGATCAAACCGCCTTTAACAGCGACATGTACCCGCCGTGCGTATCTAGGGGAGCGCACCCTTTATACAACCACATTGTGCGCTGGAAGCCGACGGGGTGGTGTCACTAATCATGTGGTATATGTCATATTCTCTATAGTAACCGGTCCCTGCCCCTTTACTGTATTATACCCGCTCCCTGCCCATTAACTTATTATACCCGGTACTTGCCCGTTACTGTGTAATATGCCGCATAATACCCCGTCCGTGCCTGTTACTGTATTATACCCGGTCCCTCCCCGTTAATGTATTATACCCGGTCCCCGCCCGTTACTGTGCAATATGTCGCATAATACCCGGCACCTGCCCATTACTGTATTATACCCGGTCCCTGGCCGTTACTATGCAGTATGTTGCATATTACCCGGTCCCTGCCCGTTACTGTGCAATATGTCGCAAAATACCTGGCCCCTGCCCATTACTGTATTATACCCGGCCCCTGCCCGTTACTATGCAATATGTCGCATAATACGCGGCCCCTGCCCGTTACTGATTAATAAGTTGCATATTGCCCGTTACTGTGCAATATGTCGCATAATACCCGGCCCCTGCCCTTTACTGTATTATACCCGGTCCCTGCCCGTTACTATGCAATATGTTGCATAATACTCGGTCCCTGCCCATTATTACACTTCAAATATTATCTATGCCTGTAACTATTCAATGGGTGACAAAATGAAATGTTGCGCTGCATGTTACACAAACACGTTACTATAAATATTATTGTCTATCATTTACTGCCCAGCGTATATCCTCCTGCTTATTACATGTTATGTGGGTCCGTGTCCATTAGCAGGACCAGAGAAATGCCAGAATATTAGTATTTATCGCACACCCAAACTTTGTGCGGCACTTATCGGACACACACAGATTCCTGAGCTACTCATCATCCAGCCGGTGGAGGAACGCGGTGAGAAAAGGGCGTGAGCACACGAGACTCAACATCCCAGCAAGCGACATGTTAAACCAGCCTCCGCCGCCGTAAATCCCGCTCCCGGAGCAGCACTTGGCATGGAATCGGTTAAATAAAACCTCCCCATATATAGTGGCTGCCTTCTGTTAACCCTTTCAGAGACAGAGTGGCTAGTAGTCGTATTTCTGGAATGCTTTAAGATGTTGGGATGATACATTGTATCCCACGGAATGGATGGAGGAAGATGTCATGATCTCCCTGGATGTCAGCCCATATCTAGCTAATGACTTGCTTGATTTTCCCTTTCGCCCACTCCCGACGGTGGGATAAAGGGTGTGGGGGGCATAAGGGAGGGCAGGGGGACCGCCCTAAATTTCCGGGAGCTGACAACTCTTACACAACCCCTCTGGGTAAAGTTATTTAACTTCATCTGTATGCAAGAGGAGGCATCCCCGTCCCTAAAGTTGGGTCGAGGTGGGGTGCTGGGATACAGCAGGGACGGGTCTGTAACCCGCTAGAACAGAATTTGGGATGAGGCGCGTGGGGTGGGTACCACACCTATGAAGCCAGGCTTCCAGTAAACCTCCACTTGGTCCTCTCCCAAACTCTACCCCGGCTCCAGACGCTCGTATCGCACCCTCTCCCCCTGAGCTGCTCCCCCCCGATTCATTCACGTCCTCCAAGCAGAAACCCGTCTTCCTTACCGTATCCTTCACGCCAATGAAGAGATCTCTCGCTGTCTCGGGAAGATGCTGACTTCTCCGCTCCAGACCTGGAAATCCTCCACTTGTCTTTCAAAGCGAGACCTTTGCAGTAGGGGTGCAGATTCGCTGTCTGTCTCTCTGTCTGTTTAATAGACGTCTGTATATCTGAAAGCGGTCTCGGTGTGAGACACAGCTGATGCCCACTTCCTCCTCCTGCCTCTGTCTGAAAAAAAGATTCCCTTCCCCTACAGAGAGAACTGATTTCAATGTGGTCTCTCTCCACCCTTTGTAATAAGTGATGTCAGACTGTGCGTGTGGATGTGTGAGAGCGAGAGAGGCAGAGAGATGCCTTTGTATTAATTATCTCACGCCCAGTAGGAAGAGACGCTCTCACAGAGGAAGTCTACAGTCTGCTGTCTTCCAGGAGCCCCGGGGACTGTTAGAGAGAGGCTCAGCTCCGGCTAAACCATTATACTATCCGGTCCAAGGGGGCCGGGCGAGCGACAGTCATTAAAGTTTCGCTCTAGAAAAATGGGACCTGGGGTGCTTGTCACACGTTTAACCCTTTCACGAACGGAGGGGGGATTTAACCCATTCCACTCCTCCCTGGCAGAGCTGCAGGAATGCATGCAGGGGGCTCTGCAGCTTTATCTGTATTCTTGCGCCGCTTCAGTACAAATAAATCATTTTGTTCATCAGAGGGAAGAGTTACTTTTTTTTTTACTTGATGGTTTTTAGGTGGGTCCAAAAAGGGGGGCAGATTCCTGCATCATCATTTGCCTCTGGTCAACCCCTAGATTGTCAGAAAAATCGAAAGAAAATGTAAAATTTCTTTCCAAACCCCTGCTAATATGGGAGACGTTCGCCAGGGATTTGTCAGGCTGGTTCCGCTCTGTTGAAATCAGTCGATAATGTACACGTCATGTTCAATACTGCGGAATCTTTGGTAGCCATTAAGAAAATATATATTTAAACAGAGGAATACTGAATGTCCGCGATGCTTAATTCTGGACAAGGGAGTGCGTCAAAGGCTCTGCTTTACATAATGAAATACTCGTCAGCAGAAACATGACGTGGGTCCTCGTGTCATCCCAAAAAGCGTACTATTAAAATATCATTGGCAGGGCGATGAAGCATAAGCAGCCCAAAGTACTGATTATAAGCCCCCAACGTCCCCCAACTGCGGCTGTCCTTTCTGTGCCAGCCCGCCGTGAAACCTCAAAGAATTGGCAAAGTAAAGGAGATAAGGTGAAGATTTTTTTTGTACTAAATTACTTCAATCGAATATGGCAAGGAACTACAGCCAGGGAATAATCAAGGAACTAAATCAACCTTTGCTATATCAATGGCCATTATGAAGCCGGCCGCCATGACGCGTTCACTGGGAGCGTTTTATAAGGCAATTGCTGCTTCAACCCATTATAATGCCTTGAGGACAACAATTGCATTGAATGTTTAAATAAATAAGGAAAAATAGAGATAAACCTTATATTGAGTGGATGGTGAGTCAGGAATGCGGCGAGTAATTTAGTGCGCCACCTACAGGACGTCAGAAACAACGCGATTCCACTGGCTTAGCCACTCTTTATCAGGGGTGTCCAAGTTTTTTCTGCAGTGGGCCACTTCATCAGAATTGTATACGTGCGAGGGCCGCACTCATTTTTCACTGAGAGAAAATATGGCCTTTAATAAGATATGCAGATTAAAATAAAGTAAATGACACAAAACCTTTACTTTTCCTCTCACTGATTTCTGGGCCTAAAAATTCAGGATTCTGGATAAGTAAAAATAAAATAGTTCTATTTATTTTAGCGATGCACTAAAATGAAAATTCTGGACCAAAACCGAAAATTTAGGGTACACTTAGCCGAAACTGAAAGTGACCTCCCCACACACTTTTAATAAAAGTAAGTTACACACCAAAATTGTACAAAAAAATGATATATTATGATTGTTAACAGCAATCTCAGGCATACCCAGATTCCAGCATGTACTGGTTGGCTGGGCATTGTATTTTTTGTCCAATTTTAGTGTGTAACCACACTTCTATTAAAAGTAGCACACCACAATTGGACAAAAAAAAAAAACAATATGACTTGGCATGATAGGAGTGTGATTGCTAACAGCAAACACACTCTTTTTATACCCAGGCAACCAGTGAATGCTGGAACCTAGGCATGATGGGACTGTGATTGCAATTAGCTGTTAGCAATCACACTCCTATCATCCCAAGTCAGCCAATACATGCTGGTACAGGGTGGCTGTAAGTGCAGACCCCATACTGCTGGCAGCATCAATACACAAGGGGGGCAGCTAGCCAGGTTTCAGCATGTACTGGCTGACTTGGCATGATAGGAGTGTGATTGCTAACAGCAATCATAGTCCTATCATGCCTAGGTTCCAGCACTTACACATCCATGCTATCACACACACACACGCAAATTCATTCATTCAGAGATTCATTCCCTCAATCAGACATACTCATTCACACACCCACCCCACCCTCTTACCTGCTCTACAGCTCTCAATGCCTCTCACAGACTTCAGCAGGGGGCGCGGCCTCCCTCGTTCTCCCCACAGAGGAGGCAGGACTGGCGCAGAGAATAGACCCTCCCACAAGTAAGCGGCAGGGCTTGTGATCTTGGCTGCCGATCTCACACGGGCCGCACCTCGAGGTCGCATGTTGGACGCCCCTGCTCTATATCTTTTAGGCTGTATAGATCTCAATTAACGTACACATCCGTTCTGCATAAAAAGCCTCTAAAGTAACATGCTCCCTACATAGTCGCCAATAGTCCTGATGCCATTTAGTTATGCGGCACCTTAAAACCTCTTAAAGTTGGCAGAGTTCGGACAAAGAGAGCTACGATCATTTTTTTGGAGATTGAATGTGGCTAGAGAAGAAAAAAAAAGTTGCCATTTGTATAATTTGGGGAGAAAGCATCAAATTGCTGCGATAACTAATTCTCACGTTCCTTCAAACTGAATTCCTTTTTTATTTATTTGGGGATTTTAGACTGGGGTTCTTTTCTAGAGGGCTATTTGTGCGAGTTCACTAGCCCGTTATCGCCCAGCCATAAAGCCCCTATTCTTTCATCTTAAATAAAAGTAAATTCAGGCATGCGAGGAGCATATAATAATTTTCACAGCTTTGCTTTGTACGACAGCTTTCCTTTAATATCAGCAAACAATCTCGCTTCCCGTCTTGTGCTCCCAAAATGTCCTATTTCTGTTTAATCCACCCCCTCGGCTTTCTCTTGCCTTTTCCCTAAAAAGGTCTCTTTATATCCTGTTTTTATATATAATTGTAGACCGCATATCCTGTTGTTTTCAGCTCACACACAGAGCCCTTATCTAACCAATCAGAAACTGACTTTTCTGTGACATCAGCACATGAGCTCATACTATGCATTTAATGCCCCACTTGCCGTGGAATCATTTTACTGGGGTCTTTTGTAAATATATTTTCCCCCCAGACACATACTGTAGTACCGTCTGTTCACATAAATAGAATTGTTACTTTTTGGGGTAATTTTTTAGTTTTTTTTAATCCATCCATACAACTGACTTTTCCCTTTTTTTCTGTAAAGCCAGTGAGACAAGGTTTAACTTTTCTCAAGGTGTTGAAATTTGACAACATACTGTCGTGCCAGGTACCTTTTAATTGGTGCCGTGTTGCCCGGTGTTTGATGTGCAGTCCTGTCATCTGACTCTGCGATGTATTTATAAACCCTAATGGATGGCGATGATGCCAGATATAAAACCTGTATCCGCTGCGCACCGTACGGCTGGATCCCAACCCTTAATGCGGGATGAACATTTTAACCCTCGTCATATCGGATATCTCCTCATAGCCGAGTACCGATCTCGCAGACAGGCGTTCTTACCCAGACACGGGATGATCAAACGATGTCAACCAAGTCTCGGTTTCCCTACGAGCTAACAACCGTTTTTCCGGATTATTTTACCTGACTCAGAATCTGAGTCTTAATTTGTTGCCAAACTCTAGATAAGACATTGTTTGTCTGAAGCTTGGAGCGAGAGGAATAAATAACATTTTCTAGAGGAACACTGGCAATATTAGCTGTTATCGTAGGATAATGATATAGATTGGGTTCATTTCATTTTTATATATAATTTTAGAATTGTTGAATTTACGCAGGGAATGTTTCCATAGCAGCCAATCAGCTTTCAGGATTTAACTAGACTTAAGTCCCTTGGCGACCACTCGGCGATCCACATATAACGTAGGATAGAGCCCAGATAAATCTACTTAGCATGGTAGGATTGGAATCCAAATCGTGTATCTCTAACGGCCTTTTGTTAATCTGACATAGCGGCCCTTCCTTTTTCATCAAAGCGATTGTCAGTGTCTCAGGTAGCTGAACACTTCACAAAACAGCGTGTGAGTCACTGCTTCTGCCGAAGAGATAATTACAGTATAACCACCAGACATCTAAGTATATATTATGTGTAATTATTCCCTGCGTTGTTTACATAGACATCAGTCTGTACCAACTCCTACCTGAGCAATGCATCGTGGGGTTCTCCTGGTTAATGGTCTGGTGTCTGTAGATGCCTACTGGTTCGGTACTGCGTATCACCTCCTTCTTTAAACAACGCACCAAACATTAACCAGTCCTTTCCCCCTCAAGTAATAACATTCTTGTAAAATGTTCTAACCCCCCCCCCTTTTCATTTGGTTTTGACCCCAAACTGGTGCTTTAAACGTTTGAGGTGGTTTGGCAAAGCAATTTGTGGACAATAACTCCATGAAATATATTATATATATTACTAATTCATACAAATACCCTATAGAACAAAAACAAAAATATGACTTGCCTGCACTTAGGTAAATAACACAACGAGAGAAAGAAACACACGTAGGCTCTTTTGGATGTTAGAATTTTTTTTTTTGTATCGTGTTTGGCTTCCAAATCTGGAATAATCAATGTTGTTTTTTTCCCATCTCCAACAAGCTTCACAGCAATGAATCCATTTAAGACCTTGTGAGTGATGTTCGAGTTATGTGCCTCGGCATGGGGTAAACAGCCAAAAAAGAAATACATTACATTTGTACAATTGGGAGTGGACAAACATTTAAAAATGTTAAAATTCGTACAGACTTCACGATGTTGGGGTGTAAAGGTGAAATGTTGCAAACATTCACTGTAGGTAGTCTTTGTCTGGAGGGTCTACACATTGGTTTACTTATGGAACTAAACCAGGGAATCCAAAAGGATTCCTTGGCAAAAGGATTCCTTGGCAAGAACTTGGACATAACTCCAGCTGTAGCCAGGAGCTAGAACGTGGAGATAACGTCATCCTTAACCGTGAGCTAGAACTTGTAGATAACTCCAGCCCTAGCCAGGAGCAAGAACTTAGAGATAACTCCAGTCTTAGGAGCTTAGAACATGGAGATAACTCCAGCTGTAGCCAGGAGCTGACCGCAGCTAGAGCTTGGAGATAACTCTTGGAGAGGACCATATGGGAACATGTTAGAGTGTATGTACCAATTAACCTGTAAATGGAAGATGTTATTAAATTATTTTGATGAGCCTTGTGCTTGTTGTTCCTCTGGGCCTTTGGTTTAGTTACCCTATTTTGACAGTTTGAATTTTATTTATATTGAATAAGTGAGATGGAGAGTCTAAAGGTTTAATTTTTGGGGAATTGAATTGTTGAATCTTGTTTAGGTGCTCACCCTTTTCCATACTAATTTGGACTCTAGAAAGCTTCTATATTTTTAAGGATCCTTCTTAATCTTATAGTCTTACTTAGTTACTTTTAGAGGTCAATGACAGAGTGGTTAATGTTTGAGAATTCATATAAAAATACATTGTTGCTGAAGTCAGATTTGCGACATATGAATACGCGGATACAAACTAGTTAGATGCTAACGACTTAATTAATGACTCTCTAGTCATCGTCGTCATCATCGTCATCGTCGTCATCGTCGTCATCGTCGTCATCGTCGTCATCGTCGTCGTCGTCGTCGTCGTCATCGTCATCATCATCATCATCATCTTCTGTGTTGATATCTCCTTCCAAAACATCTTCAATCCAGTCTTCTAACTCGTCCACTGAGGGCAGATCCTCCTCATCATCCATGTCCATCCAGACACTGTCAGCCTGGGAAGAAATATATCAATTGCATCAGTTTGCCAAACCATATTAAGAAGCTTACAAAACACGAAGTCAAAGCCCATTCTTATATGTGTTATATTTTCTTTTGCATCTTGGTTTTCCTTTGGGATATTAGCACCTGACCTTTCCAATGTGTGCTCTTTGTAGGTATAAGACAGCCAAAGTAAAACACCAAAACCTTGAGTGATTTTAGGTACCTCCTATTGTTCCCATGGAGTATTTTCTGCAGAATAAATCAATCCTAGGCTCTAGTCATGTGACTCAAGTAAAATCTACTGATAGGTTAAAAGACAGTTACCATAGAACCGTTGTTACAGTTTGTGTGTTGTGTCTATGCTTAAAACTGTTAGGAAAGAAGGTCGGTATCTACAGATGTAGAATGTGAAGTTTTTATACCGATTTTTTTTTTTTTTTTTTTAAATCCCTTGAAAGGGAGCATTACGAATTGTAACAGCATATTGAGTTTTCTGAACTTTTCAGTGTGCCTAGCCCTACTATACACAACGGTGCCTTTTATTTAAACATTTTATTTTCTAAATTGGAAAATGTGCCATAAAGAAACCAGTAGGTGATATCGTTTTATAGTGAACTTATACAGCAGTGAGCTCTTCAAATATAAGAAGATGTGGCGAGCCGCCGTGTCACACCGCATTATACCAGCACAGAACATTGCAGGGAAAAGAAGTAATTAGATCCCGATAAAACAAGCCAGCAGTGGATGGGGATAAAAGGAACCAGAACAAATGGAAAATGGTAAAAAGCATGTAGGACAAAAACAAAACTGCAAAAATGCTTTTATCGGAGCTCGTTTCTGTATGGTGTAAAGCCAGGAGGCCAGCCGATGTGCTTTTTAAGAGGGCGTGAATAAGGAAATGTGCAGAAAAAGAGACAAAAAACTTAAAAGGTTAGTACAAAAGCACAAGGAGGCAAAGATGGGAATTGGAGAGGCTTGCTAACGATACAAAAGAAAAGGAACCGCAAAAGTAATGGTCAATTCCACCGCGAAGAAGAATATTAGTTTGTCCAACTTCATGGAGGGAGACATGCAGTCTATTGGGTGGTGAGGGATGACTGGATCCTAGAAGTCACCCTACTGAAATAGACCTTGCTTTCTGGAGCTGTACAGCTGACACCTAAGGGGCCATGAACATCATCAGCTGAGACCAGATAAAGGCTGCTTTCTTGGGGGCATTGGAAAAATAACTTTGGCTTCTTACTAGCCCTTTAAAATAGATCTACAGTAAAGACTGTACATATTTAAGGGATTCTGAAGAGCAGAAATTAGCATTAGGATGAAGTCACACCCGGTAGAAGGTAGACATGTCCGCCAGCGCACTCATTACGGAGCAGCCATACCTATCGCGGTGAATGTCATTGTTAGAGTTGTCAGTTGACAGGTGCCATGTCTGCCTCACTTTAGCCCCTTCTGATATCGCTTTCCAGTAAGGCAAGGCTCTGGGTGAAGGCCAATTATCAGGCTCAGACAGCCAGCTACCATTTGTTGCAGCCATATCGAAATGTCCCTCGTTACCCTCTATTTGGCCGTTATTCGCCATACCGCACCCTCTTCTGTCCCAACACAATATCCTGACTAATACAGGGCTTTGTGGAATACTGATTGTCACTTTGTTTACTTACATCGGTAACGTTCACTATACCAATATGAGGCCGGGAGAGGTCAATGCCAAACTTCTCCTCCCAGTATGGAATCAACTAGAAGATACAAACAACAATGAGAAACATGAATTATTCCGTCAATCTCCTATAAGTAACAAAGATTGATGTTTCATATGGACTCCCATGATTGTTCATCTCACAATTTAATCTTGATGCTTAAGGCTCGTTGTTCTGCAAACCCCATGTATTTTGGTGTAAACATAAACCGGATCCCAAAGCCATGACATTTAGGACCCTTTATCAAAACTGGCCACAATGGTGTTAGAAGTTGTTTTACGTACGCCTAAGGCCAATGTACCTATTCAAAGCTACGGACTTATTGTATTTACTAAATGCAACTCTGTGTTTTGATTCTCCACATACGGTGACCGGCGGCTCTTACCAGTGGGAAATCTTCTGGGTCAATCCAAATAATACTGAGATCTGGGTTATCTGTGTTGTCTTCTGCAACTTCTTTGAGGATTTCAAGGAACTCATAACCATCTGTATAAAGAGAGTGGTTCGGTTAATACCTCCAAAGTGAATATTGTAAGCCAGTTTCTTTATGGAGTACATGGCCAAGCTGTGTATCTGCTTTACGGATTATTGCCGTTCTAGAATCGGCAGTGCCGGGACTGTGTATATATATGGACTATGGCAACAGTCTAGACCTTTCAGTAGTAGAGAGGGATTTTTGTGCTGGGTGTATACTGCTTGGTGCTTAGAGACTTCAGTGTGTAACATGAGGTTCTGAGTGCCTTTTTAGCGCCCAACATTCGTAGCTCCAGCGTAGGGCAGTAGTGCTGTCTAGCGGTCTTTGAGATCTACATGGACTTTTTCATGGTGATCACTTCATCCTCTTTTTAAACCCTAAAAAACAAGCGAGGCATCGATGTACCTATCACCTACGCAACCTTTACTTCAATTAAACTTATTAGCTATTGGAATGTTGGAAAGTGGCTTTGTGTCCAGACGCTATAAGCGCTCTATACATCTTCATAGGCTGCCAGTGATCATACGAGGAACCTCAGCCATCGGACCGCTAAGCCACAGCCCAAATATGCAGGGCTTATGTTTCATTGGCGCTTACTTGGGGTAAAATGGACTTGAAAGTTCTCTAAAAATGGTTCTACAGCCCAGCGGTGATACTTGATACCCAAATGGAACATTTTGCAAGAAAGGCCATTCATCCCAGAAAAATTATTATAATTACCAGGGTCGTCTTCTTCTGCGAAAGCCACGATGTGGATTCCATTCAGGTCGTCTTCCTGTTAACAGGACACACATTGTGAAAATCTTTGGACCCCAAGCCCCCATAGCACGGAAACGATATGTCTGATGAGTCAACAAATTGTATTATATTTTTAATCACACATTTGTGCTCCCAGCATCTGCTTGTACAGATAGATAATACACAAGATCCCCCCACTTCTTTCTGTTAATCGTTAAATTATTGGGCCTTGTTCTACAACCAGCATAGGACTTGGAAGTGGTTGGGTGCATGAAACATGCACCTTGAATGACAATGGGAAAACAGAGTTCTGTGACAAGGAGTCTTGTCACAGAAAGTTCGGACAATCAGATTTCATAAGTAATTTTGAAGTTCTTGCCCAAATCGTGTCTCTACTCATCCCCTTGCGGTACCTGTGAGTCAGCGGAGGTATTCCCGTAAGAATCCAAGAACCTAAGAACACGTAGTATTTGACATTAAATGTTCTTCACTAGATGGGCTGGTGTCTAAGTAATTACCAATGAGACATCCGAGGCAGGAAACCTGGTAATTATTGTCTAAACCTCTCGTGGAAGGTTTCAAGTAGTGGACGGTGAGGCTGATTTAAGTAACTCGCTCTGCACTTTATTAATCTGCCTGGATCTGTCTTTCCAATCTGTCATTACTGCTCCATGGGACTTCTCAGATACGTCAACATGGCTCATCTCGTTCCTGGATCGAGCATCGAGTTGCCTGGGAAACCTGAAGCTGAGAATATTGCTCTCCCATCGCTCCTGGGTTTCTTATCACGCCTGCATTGGTCCCCTACGGCTCATCATAGACCTACTGTTCCCACTTTTAAAGAGGAGGCACAATGTGTTTGTGCTGTTAATATAACGCTATACACCAGACAAGGGTCTGTTAAGGTGTTTCTTAGCGCTGGTAACAAATAATTATGGCGCGTAGCGGCAATAGCCTAGGAGAATCCATTCTGATTGGTTTAGGCTGGCAAAGGACTTACTAGGACCAGCTATGTTTCTGCATTTCCACCTATAGCCACTAGGGGCATCTAGAGCATAGGGTGTATAGTGGCACTTATGCAGTATTTGCCTATAAGTGAACCAGGTTATGCACATCATCACAGTGGGCATGATTGGAACAGGGGAGGAATAGTAGGTTCTCCATAATGTTGGCAGGGTTGAATTTATTGAATAAATAGTGAATAATAATAGTGCATTCAGTTTGAGGACATTGTATAGATTAATACAAAGCTTGATACCTCCTGTGAGTGTGATGTGTATCAGCGTGTGCTGCTGCGTGTGTATGTACTGTCATATATTTACCTAACACGAGCGTGTTTTTATGGTTTTTATGCTGCTTCTGCCTAACTACTCATCTTTGTCATTTATAGGCAGTGGAGTAAACGTCTATTGCAAGAAGCGTTTGTTCTCTGAGAAAGACAGACAGATTTACTTACCCAGGTCTCATACATACTGTCTGGATGAAGCTTCCTCAGAGTTGGCCTACAGAAAGGAATTGGAATAGTAAATACACAGGGAAACCACCTCCATGCAATGAATGGGTGAAGCTGCCATTTTTCATACAGTAGTATAAGTAGAGGTTGTTAATGTATCTTAAAAAAGGTTCAACAGATCCTATACCTCCTAAGTGTACCTATTTAGTCTCGCCAGTCTCTCTCCTAAATGCCTGATGCCCCTTTTTCCTGCTCTGATGCCCCTGTTTTCTTGGCGCTCAGAATGTTTGCTGGGTATGAGGGTATCACAGGGTTCTACATACTTAAAAGCCCCGATAATGTGTATAGAAACAGCAGGAAACGGCTTTATAAATTAAACAGGGCCAATAAAACCCCATTATTCTCCTTTATTATAAAGTCTGCCTTAGATGGGTCTCTTGGTTCAACACAAAATGAACTTGGTCACTTGTGTACGGTGTGTTAAGAACGTCATTATTACACCGTTTGTTGCGTGGCTTTAATGTGACAGATCCCGGTCATCCGAGTCCCTAAAATATTATCCACCGCGACGTAATAAGGATAATAAAAAAGATAATTAAGTTCCCTCATCCTGTGGCTGCTCTGAAAAAGCTCCATTTTAAAAACCCTATTAGAAGCCTGTTTATTAAAACCTTTGAATAAAAACTGGGTCAGAGCTGAAATGACAGCTTCGGCCCAGATAATTTGGAATGACGTCTGATAATACTGCGAAACATAATGTTCCCGCATTGAGCCAATATCCACGGAAAAGATTTGGCCTTTTAGAGTCTGTAATTTTTTTTTTTATACCTATTTTTTTTTTTTTTTTGAAGAAAGCTTTTTAATGCAGAATTGAAAGAAACATTAAATAGATTTTTACATTAACATGTAGTGTGTGTGTTTTTACGTAGTGATACATTGTATATACTACGTAACCAAAGTCTCCATTTTGCTATAAATTAAAGCTGCAACTTTCCCCAAATTTTCTAGTTCTATACCCTTATTAACCCTGTAAGTGTTATAAACCCAGTTTATTTATATTCCTGTTCTCAGCATCTACATGATTATTCCTCCCCATTTTGGTATCCCTCCCCCTGTTAAGTTGGCGATTGGTTGCATGGAGTAAAGTTCCATGGGGGTAAACTTTGAAACTAAATGTATTCTGCACTTATCAAAAAAAGAGGCTGAAGAAAAGGAGACGGGCACCTTCATGGTGCGACAGTCCTGCGTGTGGTTAAGACTCAATCCTTTGCCTTCACAGGGTAGGATACCTGGAGCTCTCCTTCTTCTGGGGCGGGGTTCATTATGATCGGGGGCAGGACTAGCTGGAGGGGCAGGGAGTAGGTGTGGTGGTCACATGCCACTCCCCTGCGGTGATAGCAGAAAGTGGCCCAGACACCTAGGGAAGCCGTGCCCAGAGACTCCTGGTCAAGACCAATGAGTGCCCAGGTATGCCTGTCTTATGGGCTCCCATTCTGAAACCCTCAGCGGATTCACCGCTTAACCCGACCACACGTGGACATTAGTGAACACACGCCATTCACAGTGAATACAGGAGTGAATTCTACTAACATGACTGTCCCTTTAAGTAAGATGATACAATCTTCAAATGCTAGAGGGGTGATATGCATCCCCGTCCTGTGATTAAAGGGTTAAATGCAGAGCGGCACCGCCAGCGTTATAACCCCCCATTTCGGTAATCTACGTGAGCTGGAAGGCATTGGATTTGAGTGCATTACAGCGAGCGTCTCGGTGCTGAGAGCCTCTCGCACGGAAAAAGCGTGCAAAAAAGCATTATTAAAGGGGGAAAAACACAATAATAATGTTATTTGCTCTACGAGCGGTTTAAAGGCCTCGCTGTCATAGCAACTGAAGTCTCTGAACTGCCAATATTTAAAGTGTGTCTAAGAAGCCAGGCTTTCATCTTGTGCGCTCAAAAACAAGACGCAAGGAGCCTTCTGCGCTCAGATCTTTAACCCCTCGAAGAAAAATGGCAGGTATAATAAACATGCTTATTGTCAGGGGCATTTCACATACAGGTGATGTTATTTTGTACATATATGTATATAATTACCCCAAAGTATGGCTTATTACTCTAAACACCATTTATATAGATCTATTTAGTGTACAGAACTGTAGAATTAAACAGATAACATGTCAGACGCTAATTACTTGAATTTGCAGTTTGTACTGATCCGGTATGTTTTTCCTATATATATAAGTCCTCGAGTTAAAGCGTGTAAGAAGATGCATTCGGCACAACTTCAAGCTCATTGAATAAAAAAAGCGAACTGCTCTGCACGAAAATAACTCAAACCGGGAACTAATGACAAAATAACAGGGCAACAGCCTCCCGGAGGGAGAGATTCTATTGTTACTGAAATAGAGAAAACTGCTTAGAAGTCGCTACACAAAAAAACATCACGTAGCGCTTGGTTTTCGACTCGGGTGGCCAGCGTGTGGAAATTAAGCCGTCGTTTCAACGCCCGTGAGTTTGGGACGCGGAAGGAAGGTATTCCAGAATTGATTTCTAGAATGCCCTGGTTAGACCAGAAAAGTTCCCAGTCTTCCGATGTCCTCCTCTGTATCCCAAGGACTTTACCTTCAAGATCCAAAGACGAGAGAGACCGGAATCTCAATAAATGTCCTGGATAGTATGGCTGCTTATTCTTAAGGTGGAATCCAACATGTTTGTATTTATTTTGAACCTGCCATATATTAGATATAATCAAACCTGCCCACCTTCTGGGGAGATTCTCCTGGCCATTTTTCCCCACCAACCTATACCATTTCTTCTTGCCCGTGAACCGCTTACGGACAAGAGGAATAGTCAGGACATCCGCGGGAAGTCTTTTTATACTATGTTAAAGCCCCCATGAACCTGAAGTGTTGTTGGGTACATTTGGCTCAGTAGGAACCTCTATAGCTAGATATGGATTGATCCTTCAGATCCTTGGAACTCAAGGTCCGTGCAAGATTCATTGACAGGTCCACCACGTGGAAAGCTTATCTGATCCGCTGGCTTTGCCCCAGTTTGGATCTCCCTAACTCTCTCGATTTATCGAATATGTACAAAATTGATTGTGAACGGCAACTCGTACGCAGCATGTGATCGGATAAGCACCGTGATAGCTGTAGCTGAAGGTCTACATGTTAACCAGCTCTCTACACCGTGCTGTATACACAAACCTATGATCATCAACCAGACAAGGCTGGCCGGATTAAGTATTGCCAACCGTAACTAACCCTTCAGGTTCTAGAATGTCCAAGTTGATACCAGAGCATTGGCAGTAAAAGTGGCAGCCACGTGAGGGGGGAAAACACGCAAAATGATGAAGCTGAGTTATTAACATAAATGTTTCTATGGCAGCCAAATTGCTTTCTGAACTGCCATGGCAACTGCACCATCCAAAACAGCAGCCTCTCAACCTTATTTCAGTGATGGGCCAATTATGCGATCATCTTTTAATTCTACTTGAAATTTGCAAAAAGCTGTCCAGAAGTGGCTTTTAAAAAAGCAGATGATAGTTTTCACTCATAAACTAATAATAATAATAATAAACTGCCTAAGCTGTGGATGATGTGTTCTAATTTATTTGATTGTCTACTGAACAAAACAGAATACCTGAAACATCTCATGTAAATTGGGTGAAAAGGTGGAGAATACATAAGCATTAAGTGGGCTCATTAAGCCCATCCATGTTTTTACCAAACTAAGTTTGGAAACTAAGTTGCAATCTAAAGACACTTATACAATATGCCTAAATCATCAGTTTAGGGATTGCACCTCCTTTAGGGCTGTGATGGACCTCTTATGGAGAAGCCACTATTCTGTGTGTTTTGGTGGCCCCGGTTTGGCTAGCTCTTTGCAGATGCTCTTACCTCTTGTGCAGATGCAGGAAGTCCACAATCTCCTTCTCGCTGTTGGGCTTGTTGGGAATGGTGACTGGTTCATCATGGAACGGCTCATAGTAGTCAATCTCGTTCAGTTTGAGAGTCAACTTCTTGGCAACCTAGAAGAGACAGAACAAGCAGGGCCAAACGTGTCAAAAAAGTACGGCGGAAAAAAGATTCCAAGGCTCATTGAGCTATCGATATGTGCGCATCCTATCGTCATATACCATGCTTTTATAGAGAGACAAACGAGACTCTTTTTAAAACTTCCCACAATCATTACTTTTTTATGCATAACTCCTAATGTCGAGGCCCTCCTGGCCCTCCTACGTTTTAGTCATGCATTATGTGGATGTGAAGCGGAGGGTCCCTTTAAGTCCGAGCGTGGCACACGCGCTTACCTTGCTGTCAAAAGTGGCAAAGAATGGGATGTAAGGATGGAATTCCTCAGCCGCATCTTCAAAAGCCTTGTAGTCTGGAAAACAAACGTATGATGAGTTAATGCGGTTGGCATGTAATCTTACAGCAAGGTGACCAGGTGGTTTCAAAATAGACCACAAAGGACAACAACGTTCTCCATTAAAGAGAACACCTGGTCCCTCCGGTCTGATAATACACCCTGTCATATACCACTTTGCCTGTAGAGCTTACAGTCTGATCGGTGGCATGCAGGCCTAGGAAGTAAAACATTTCTGTAAAACTAGGTATTGTGGCCAAAAAAGATGTCTTCAAAATATACATCTAAACGCCGTTCCGAATCTGAAATAACGGTTTACCCATTTAGCAACAATTCTTTCTAGAAATTGTTCTTTAATTATGTCAGATTTTGTTTCATTTAGAATTGTTGCAGGGGACACTTCATTCCCTTGTGACACGTAGGCAGGAACTCATTGGCTGTTGCCTTACAAGCTGAAAATGCCTATTAAAGTTTTTTGCGTTGTTTTCATTAAGGTCCTGCCAATGACAGATCAGCTAGGGTTTCAATGTTTACCATACTAGGGAGCTCAACTGATGTTTGTAAGCTCAATTGATGTAAGTGCCTCTTTAAAGAGGGCTCGTCCGTTTATGTATTTCTCTGTATGTTTTATATAGCAGGCTTCTAGCACCGATCGAAAGGGGCCAGCAACGCGCTCTGGTGCCGAGGTTTGAGTTTATCAGCTGTGCATTATGGCTCCTGCATTATTAACAGGGCCGTGAGCGGCATCAGTCTTCCCTTACGTATTATTGCATTACCCGCGTCAGGACATTTGTACAAATAATTTATACGCAAGTGAATCAGACTTACACGTAACGGTGGTGTGGACAGGGGCCACTCCACGTGGGACTTTTTTATTTCATTCAAAAAGTTATATCTGTACAGAGCTGTAAATGCTCGGTGTCGGTACCCAGGCATTGATACCCTGTATGTGTATTTTCCATGTATTGGAATATTTTAAATGGCTGGCTATGCCCATCCTGGTCTGATGGTTCCTCGCTGTAAACTGACAGCACTTTGTGGATACTTTTGGTCCCTGCACTGATATCGGAAATCGACGGAAGTCGCGTAAGAGGACATTAAGTTAGGGGGGTTTTCCACTTAAAGGATCATTTGTCCAGTCCTTACTTTTAATAGAGCTTAATCATTCTTCTTAAGAGCCAAAAATGACTGCCCTTTCAAGACCTCCCAACATTCCTGCTGACCGCGTGGGACACTCGTGGGACCCCTGGCTTCATAAAATGTTCTGACCGGTTTCCTTCTCGGGGTTCGGAAGTCACTGCTTTTTGGGCCCCCATAAAAAGTCATTTATCTTCATTGCGAATATACCCTGTCTCTGGAAGGAATTTTGAACTATACAAATTAGCTAATTCCCATGATCCTCTTTTTTCAGCAGCACCCACTCTCTTGATTCCGAAAGCCTTCTCCTCTTTGGAGAGGTGGGGAGACCATTTGTCATCGGTCCTGTTGCCAAGAGTCCTAGCAAACTAACGATAGTACTATAGGCTCCTAAAACACAGTGTGTTCTTAAATGGATCCAAGCTTTGGCAATTACTTTTATCATTATTTACAAAAAAGCTATTCCTTTTGCCAAATTAGACTCTTATTGCAGCTAATACAAGCGATGCTCGGGGCTTTTAGCCATTACGGAGGCTTTCGGATCATGCTTTTGTAAAGAAAATTATAGCAAAACAAGCAGGCTGTACAGCGGTGTCCTATTGGCACTTCAATTGTGCCGCTAAGGGAGAAATACCCGGGTTGTTTTGTTTTTTTTTACACAAAGGACTTGATTCACTAAACAGTGCGTCGTAGTCAGATCGCCTCTTTACGCAGGACCATCTTGGCTCTAATGAAGGTGAAACTAGGGTTGGACCTTCATAAGTGATAATCCGTTTATAATTGGTCATTTTGGTTTTGTGGGATTGACTTTGCTACCTGATCTTTGGCCAAGAATTGTGGGAAATGTAGTCCAAAGTATCTGGAGTTCTGCTGATGTCTGCAGGCTTGTGCTTCCCAACATGCTTTCTGGCATGTTTATAAACCTCTGCGTGTCATTTTGTGTCTGGTCGAATGAAGCCCTGACAGTCACTCTGCTGACTGCGTAAATTTGCTTAATTCCCCCTTTCAGATTATTGTCAGTGGGTCTGTCCATTAACCTTTTCATTGTCCCGCAGTCCAACCACAATATTTTAGCTAAAACCATATGAGTTCATACAGCTTCCAATCATTTACTTTATGAAAGTATACTTATCACGTCCCCCCATGTTCCACCTGATGTAGGAGACATATAATTTGATAAATGTATCCACACTAGATAAGTGAAGCAGTCTCCCGGCAGTGGTGGTAGAGGCTAATCCAATGAGGGTATTAAACATGCATGGCATAGGCATATGGCTCCAGAATCTAAGACGAGACCAACAACTGATGAAGGTTTGGGTCTTTGCTGCAGGAAATAAGGAACAGACTCGACGGGGGGCTGAATGGGGCCGAACTGCCGGCAAATTGGATGTTTCTCTTACAGTGTCTCTACAATACACGCGGCTCCCTGATCACGCTCCATATCGGTGGCTCAGACCGCCTTTCTATGGGGATCTACCGAGCCGTATACTATAAGCTGACTTTATCCCCTGCACACTGCATTTCATGGACACGGAAATTCCTCTACGGATTGAAAGTCCTCTCTCAGCACTTCCAAAAGTTCACACTTCATCCCACTGAGCCCACGTCAGAGCTGGTTCTGTTTCATTCCCATATTACATCCATTTTAAACCAATAAATGTTTATTATGATAATAAATTCTAGCAGCCATTTCTACACCATGAATGCCCGACTGATTTATGTAATGTTTACAGTTGAGAGATCCATGTTATCATTAAAATTGGCCAACGTTATCACTCGGACCTGCGAAGTCATTAGCCCCGTTGGGTTTACCCTTCGTACTCACGTTCTGACTCTTCGTTCTTGAAATATCCAATGAGTTTGGGCTCATCTTCAATATTCTCAAAGGCAGCAAGTTCATGGCTTCCATCGATGAACTCAACTGGATCTTCAAGAACCTAAAAGAAAAAGTTACACTTGAGTCTACGCAACGTTAACCACAGGTGACCCAACAAATAACCTTTATTATTATTTTTCTGGCCATTCTGATTCATTCCAATAGTCACCTGACAAAAAGAGAGGCCATTGATTAGTTGAAAGAATGTGTTGCCATAGCAGCTCTTTCTAATCTTTTGGTAAACATGGACAACACCACCATGCGTCTCCAGTGTCTTTTGGGCATGCAATTGTTGAATGTCTGCATTAATATCCTGTTTGGGTCAGAGTGCGTTTCCGAAATGGTAAAAAAAAACACGTGTCTTCCGCGCGAAAAGGGATTTGGTTCGTTGTAGAGATTGCTCTGCGATATCTCCCGGCTTTCGCTGGGTTCGGAAGGTGTAATTGGGGTCAGTGGGGATTTAATTCTGTAAACACTGGCTGGATTTTCTGTCTGCCTTCGTGTATGTGAGTGAGATCCGTCGGCAGGAGGAATATTAATTGTCATAGAGGATGTGCGAAATCACAGATGGATCCTACCCTGATATTCTGTATGTAGAAAGACCATTGTCTTTACTTTCCCCTGCCTATAACTTTATTAACCCAAGCCCTGGTTTTCTAACTCCAGCTCAATTCCCACCATACTCCACCACTTCTCCTTATCCAGATCGTGGGATCCTTCTCCGGCTCACATTCCCTGATTTGTCTGACCTACCCTCATCTACAATCTCCTCATCTAATATCTCCTCAGATATCTCCTTAGACCTACCCTCATCTAATATCTCCTCAGATACCTCCTTAGATCTACCCTCATCTACAATCTCCTCATCTAATATCTCCTCAGATATCTCCTTAGATCTACCCTCATCTAATATCTCCTCAGATACCTCCTTAGATCTACCCTCATCTAATATCTCCTCAGATATCTCCTTAGATCTACCCTCATCTAATATCTCCTCAGATACCTCCTTAGATCTACCCTCATCTACAATCTCCTCATCTAATATCTCCTAAGATACCTCCTTAGATCTTCCCTCATCTAATATCTCCTCAGATACCTCCTTAGATCTTCCCTCATCTAATATCTCCTCAGATACCTCCTTAGATCTACCCTCATCTAATATCTCCTCAGATACCTCCTTAGATCTACCCTCATCTACAATCTCCTCATCTAATATCTCCTAAGATACCTCCTTAGATCTTCCCTCATCTAATATCTCCTCAGATACCTCCTTAGATCTACCCTCATCTAATATCTCCTCAGATACCTCCTTAGATCTACCCTCATCTACAATCTCCTCATCTAATATCTCTTCAGATCTACCCTCATCTAATATCTCCTCAGCCTCCCAAACAAATATATTTTTCATGGCTAATGTCTCAGATTAGGCAATTTGTTGGTCACATATCCATTACTCTGTCCTGACCATATCACCCTTCTCTCTTTCAAGGTTTAACTTGCCTGTTGCCCCCCCCCCAGTGTCCCTCATCTTTTCCCCTTAAGCTTTTGTAGCCTGGTGGCCCCACTAATCCTTCATCATTCTACATCTGTGGTATTATTTATGGGAGCTCTGACTTACATCCAGCAGGAATTCCACCAGCGTGTCAGCAGAGAATTCGCCATCGTATTCGATCACCTCGTCATCCTTGAAAACATAAATGCTGTCTACTTCGTCTATTCCTGAAGGATACGACAGAATGGGGAGAAAAACTCAAATCAACTCTTTTATCCAGTTTGTGAAAATCATAGAAAATAACCCTCCAGATTACATGTATGACTACAGGAGACCCCCACGCTTCGTGGGGAAAAAGTAAAACTGGTTGGAGGAGGGGATGAGCCCCAAGTTTGAGCATCATGGACACTTTGGAATCCAATGACTTGGAATCCCCTCCCAGGATTCAGCTCAAATAATTTTACCCACAAAGCGTTGCTATCCTTACAAAGAATAAACATCCTTTTTGGTGGACACAGCCCTTGGATGAAGAAGTGATAGAGGGGAGACGGTCCTCCAGGACACAGCCATCCCCCACCTAATGAACATCATGTTCTCCCCAACATTTATCTTTACAACCATTAATCTGATTGGACAATAAAAAGCACAAGATGTAGGTAGTTTACATAAAGAAATGTATTCCTGATGGAACTCAGCGGTGACAGGTCCACTTACAATCGGTGGGAATCTAGCGGGTTTACATTCCCGCCGTATGGTAATATGGCCTTTGCGATATTGCATTATAATGAAATACAAATGCTGCCGGTAGTTGGGGTTTCGTAGCGCAAACCTTCATGTATTAGACTAGTATGAAACCTGCAGTCTGTATCTCATTATAGACTCAGAATTACCGAGAACTAAATAACATAATTATAACGCTGTCATTCTTTAATTAGTTTGGCGGGAAAAAAAAGGAATATTCTTTAAGCAGTGAAGCCATTGGGAATAAAAATATAATTATACATTTTTTGGGTCTGCCCCAAATTGTGGAGGTTCACAAAATTTACATAAAATGAAAAAAAAAACTACCAACTTAAACTACATCTGTTTCGTATAGAAACTTCAACTTTCTGGTTTTTTTATTAAAATAAAATTGAGGAAAAAAAATTCTATATTCCAACATCTCCATATTGATAACGTGCGCATCTTGATGTTTCTGTGCACATAAAATGTGGTTTTGTGCATATATCAAAAGTTTCGAAATGTTCAGATGTTGGTAATTGCAAGCTCTTGGGGTCCAGCACACCCCTTAACTTGATAATGTCCTAAACATTGCAAGCTTGTTGGCAAATTGCTGCCAGCTGGGCGCTTTCCATCCCCAGGACATCTGCCGGCAGCTCTGCTGGGAGTTTGCACGGAGTGAAATATTTGATCAGATGGGTAATTTTTATTTGGGGTAAATAAAATCTCTTTGCAATCTGCCGGCAGGAATTTAGAAGTCAATACGGGAGAAAAGCCAAATTGAAGGTGTTTAGTACCCTTTATAGACAAATTAAGCTACCTAAGCACAGACTTTGTACAAATCAACCGCCAGAGGTATTACTCGGGTTCTTTTATGGGTGAAAGGGGGCAGTTAAGAGGTTCACCTTTTGGAAGAGAGTTTGTATTTCTATGAGAGTGTAGTGGTTACATGGAATAGCCTGCCAGTTGTAGCCACCCCTAGGAACTGGGCTATTGGTATGACAACTGGTTGGAGGGACAATAGTTTATAATCTGGAGCGGAGGGAATGGAGTTTGGCCCCAACCCCTTTTATAAGTCAGTATACCGTCTATGTTATTTTGTTGAATTCTTTTTGGGGTGGGGTGAAGTATTTCACCCTAACTTTCATATTCTGTGTTTTTAAGTCAGACTTGTTATGCATCCTATTTGCCTCCGTACTTTGTGCTCCGGCACTTAATGAGTCTGTCGCTCCCCACCGCCACCGTGTTTATCAGGTGCCACACACCTTCCATCCATCTTTAATTACACGCCGTCGCGGGAAATAATTATTTTCTCTGTCAAGCAGGTGCACATGTGAAGATAAAATCTCCCCACGAGAACGTGTTTTTCCTCAGTTAAAATCGTATACCTGGGCGTACAGATGATCTCTCGGAGGGAAATGATGCTGAACGTGCAGCCTGTTTGTTAAATCCAGCGAGATTCTATATTGGAACCACACGGCTTCGCAGAAGGAGCGATGGCTCCACTAGACATGTTATTAGGGAAATTATGCTCTTCCATACCTACCATCTTTCCCGTGTACCACTAGATCACATGAGACGTGACGTTTGAGCCACAATTCACCATAACATCTCAAAGAGAAAAAAGCTTTATGTGTCCCTCAAGAATCCATTCCAACAGTGCAGAAGCCTCTATTTCCTTACATGAGCACAGGTGGATCGGTCAGACAGAGACAGCCACCTGTGCACATGCACACTCGAGGAAGAGAATTGCATTGACAAGCCATGGTCTACGGGAGAATGACCACAATCCCACCAATTCTCAGGCTCGTTTTACCATCATGTTGCTCTAATTCAGATAATCGATAACCTTTGGACGTTTAAAAATAACACATTGCATGGAAAGACTTCACCAAAGGAAATCCAACTTCCCTGAGCCTGCAAAGGGAGGCCGAGGAAGGAAGGATGGGTGTTGGAGAAGGAGAAAAGGAAAGTGACAGACACCTCGTTAGGGATAACGGATGCAGAAACACGGACGTCTCTACCCAATGATTATTTAAAAATAATATAAGTTTAGACTAAAAAAAAGGATTATCCAGCATGAAATATCAAATAATGCAAATTTTCTTCTAATTCTTAAACAGCTCTTATTTTACGTGTCTACCTTCTCATTAGTCGTGCTGCAGGTGAACAGCTAAACACTACTCCATGCTTCTGCTTCCCATATCAAGGACCTACATGACTCCTGGCAGAAAAGATCATGGTAGGGATCATAGAGTTTCCTGGCGACTTTATAGACTTATGAGTCCTCTCTATGGTTTCTGAGTCAATAAGGAAAGCAAGATCTCCAACAAGGACCTTCTCCATCTGCCCAGGGAAGCACAAAGGAGACTTAGCTGCCCTTTTGTAAAAAGAACTGCCGAAGATGCAATGTTTAATCCAATAATACCAACTTTTTTTTTTTTTTTGAAAGGTTAAATTAATTCTACCCAGCGTATGATACAAAATAGGAAAAACACAATGACTCGAGAATGTTGGAAACGGCAAACCTAACAAAGTGAAGGTCACCAAGCATGTGCGTCTTAAAATGTCAGCGTAGAAGAAAGTGTCAAAAACTCTCCACTAACAAGACATTTTCACGCGCTAGTGACAGGCGGACCGGTGTACCTGACACATCAAAGAAAGACGACAAACCAAGCGGCTGTTAGGGTTGGCCGTGTTAATGACTCCTCGGTGCCTTCCCGTTCACAGCGACAACCCTCCAGCTCGCCGCAAGGAGGTTAACGCAGTGTTAATTCCGACGCCTCTTAATTATGATAATGAGGAGCGGAGATTCAGTCTGACTGGGAGAAATAATGGCAGGTTTTCCGACTAGACACACGTGGGAAAACTCCAACTTCATTATGCAGTGACAGTAACGTCCCCCGGGTGGTATAATCAGTCATCAATACCACACGGAAAGACTCCCTATTCTATACAATAATTTTGTAGAGCCCGGATAAGGTAACACAAGTGAAAAGATGGTGTGAGCTGAGGAGCTTACATTCTATTTACTTTCCGAGCTACACCGCTGGACACCTGGCACGGAGGATGATGTGCAGCTCTCTAAGTTTCACCTAATCATAGCCATTATTAGGAAAAAATACTTGTCAGTTTTGTGTTTTCTACAAATTGCCTTTCTCTCCAAACCTGCCAAGTGGGATAGTCCCTCTAGAACCGTAGTCCGTCTATCCCTATTTGTTTTCAAATATCTCTGGCATGTCGTGAGCGCTTTAGCTCAAATAGAATAGGCCTTGTTATTATAATATCTTTTGTCATCGTGGTGCGGATACGTCATCCACAACACCCACGAGAATCGTTTCCAGCCTCTTTACGCTTTCTTCATATATGAACCTGCGCTTCCTATATTCCCAGAAAACACCACGTGGGGCTGGACCTCGACTCTTCCTGGAAACTTCTCCCTGATTTTATGGCAAATAAGCCCCCGGCGTGCCGCCAATCACCCACCCAGCCTGCGGGTATTTCTTTTTAAATTACGTCTACCTGAAATATGGTGGAAATGGCTGAACAGCGAAGGTTTTCACAATAATAGTGCAGCTGAACATTAGGATTTCCTATGAAAAGGTGTTTTTTGTTCTACTTAAGACCCCCCCCAGGTCAGTTACTTTCACGGTTCTCTGTGTCTTGAAGAATGGGTACGTTCCAGCCACGGAGATTACAAAAAGTTTTGGGGTGAGTTAGCTTTTTAGCTGCTATAAATCAGAACCTATTCTTATAGCGGAATCTGCTTATTCGCTGGGATTCTACATCTAAGGACAGTTTCCATGACGATTGAAAATGTTTTCTGAAAACCCCCTCCTCCCGGCGGCTCTTCCCCGGTGAAGCGGGTTCGGGGATGTCTGCGTGCGATTGACATGTACTTATGGTTACCAGGCAGTTTGCGGAGTGTGTGTATACCTTTAAATGTCCGTACGGCTTGTCTCACGGGGGCTTTTCTGCGGTACTGGGCTTTAAATTCTGAAGAAGGTTTGTGAGATGTATAAAGACTGGTAGACTCAGGTACTCTCATTAGATCACGTTAATTAGTAACTTCAAGGGGCTGCTTTCATTTAAATTGTGGGCCCTAAATAATATTTAAGCAGGACGGGGACGTCAGGATTATATCAGTGAAGATACGTTTTGGTTTGTAAAGTTGATGCGTTGTTATCTGTTTGGCCCCTCTCCCTCCCTCCTCCCTGCAAAACATTATGTTCTTCTTCAAAGCCCCGTCTCCCCCCCACACCCGGTGTTAGCGGAATAGATGTCTCTATGGTAACCGCTTGTTTCTCTTTTTAACATTAGTTGGTCCAAGGCTTTAATGTCAGTTACCTGGTCCCCACTTGGGATTGTTTATGGAAAGAAAAATTAAACCCTGCTGCCGCGTCGTCGTAGCTATGAGCCAAAATGTAGATTCGGGCAAAACAACAAAAAAAAATCCATTTTGGAGCCCATACCCTACCCCCCCAACACACACCCCTGCCCCTCATTCTAAGAGTTTAACCCCTTTCACACTAGAACAGGCTCCCTACAGAAACCTTTGCTGGTTGGCGAGTCGTGATACAAACATCACCCAAGTCAACAGAATGATCATCTCGGCGGCTGCAGGGCCTCCTTACACCGTAGCAGGTGTGTGAGTTACAGAAGCCCCAAAACCCCGGGAATAGGGAATTCTGTTAAATAGAAAGACTTGTACAGGTAAGCGTTAAAATTTATTTAACTCTAAAAATCGGGAGAGGACTTTTCTGGGGGACAGGTAATTACTGAGGGGCCAATTGATCCCTTGTGTTGTGGCGTGCGCTTGTGACGCACCTGTGTGAGTAATCAGCAGCCATTATTCTGTGTGCATCTATTGTCTCCACCATACAAACAATTACATAGATCAGGACAGGGACATTGTATATCGTTCAGGATCCTGAGCCCCAAAGCATACAGGCCTAAGAGTTATTACACAGGAGTCTTGTGCTGTGTCCAACTACTACCACCACCACACCTAGCACCGTGTCCGACCCCTAGAAAGCCTTGTCTTCCATCCTTTTCCTGTAGACCCCTGAACTATTTCCTTCCCCCTCAGACCTGTGTATCTGCCCGAGCAGAGCCTTGGCCTGAATCCTACCTCTGGAGAGCCCTGTGCTACACTGTGCCCCCGAGGAGCCTTGCGCTGCACCCTGCCCCCGAGGAGCCTTGCGCTGCACCCTGCCCACGAGGAGCCTTGCGCTGCACCCTGCCCCCGAGGAGCCTTGCGCTGCATCCTCTCTTATCAGAACTTTTAGCTTTTTTCTGAACAGATCGGTTTGAGAAGTTATTGTAGGAAAGGCAATGATTACATTGTATTAATTTAGATAAAAAGCCGGTATACATTCAGAATATTTCTAAGTGAGATTTATATACACTACAACTATTTCATTCCTACAAGGAGAATATGATGCCCCACTCCAAATGAAAAGCTTTACCTATCTGATGCACAAAAACCCTCTGCAAGCGACACCGGCCTAATTCCCGCTGCTCTGTCACGGATCGCATGGGACCAGACTGCCCCCTTGTGGTGAAACCAGGCTGTTTTTTTTTTTTACTGTAATGTGTACAGTAACCCACGACGTTATAGCTGCTTTATATAATGTTGCTGCCGTAAGCGGAGATCCCTCTTCTACATCTCAACACTTTACATACTAACCCTTAAGAACATTTTTTTGAATATTTCTCTTCTGGGTTCCCCCAAGACGTAAAAAAAGCATTATTATCTAAGCAGTAAACAGCTGTAAAGGGCTGACTCTCTGCTTACGTTGTATACACACGGAGAGCAGCGAGTTGTTTAAGCTGGATGGTCATTAGAACAGAAAAAAAACAATGAACATTCCCTTTTATGTAAGAATTTGCCTCGTTCATAGGTTTGCCGGGAACGCTTAATTGTCACGTGACCGAAAAGCAGGCAGTGATAGGTGCGTGATTGACTCTTAACTTACCCAGTTTTTTGGCTACGGCCGTATCTTTCTCCGAATCGACCAAACCAAATCCCACTCCTTTATCCTCCAGGACTTGGGCTGCTAACTAGGAAAAAAGAGAAGAAGGAGACAGAAAGAAAGGAGAGGGAGAGAGAAAACGGATGTTTTCAGTGCAGGTAACAGCAGAGAAACGCGTCACCAGCCCGGCCAGAAATGCCCACGCTAAATAATTTTTTTATGTTGCTGAGGATTGTGAGAGCTGTGGTTCACAAAATACTGACCTCTCAGAATATGTATATATATATATATGTACCAGTAAGTAGGGACTAGCTCTGGAAACCTGGGAGAGCTGGGAGCTATAACCTCAGATTACTGCCGTGCCAAAAATAACATTTGGTCAATTTGCATAAGAAAATGAAAACTTGTTTTTATCGCTAACACAGAAAATTTTGCTCCCGCTCTCCCGCCTGCCTTCCTTGACACCTCGTTCTCTCGCGTGAGAGCGCCCACCGAGACGGCACGGCAGCTGTTAGTCGCAGCCTTTAAAGGGGAACAGACCTATTTCACCGTTTGTCTGCTCCGGTCTCCAGCCATAGCCGCTCTGCCCCTTTAAATGTGCGAATGTAACATTTTTGTTTTTTTAACATTTTTAAGGCATCTCTTTATTGGTAGTCATGTGACACAGGGAAAGGACCTTGTTGCCATTGCGGCACAGTAAAAGTTTCCTAAAGTCTTTGAGCTGAATTTAGTCATGGCGTGCGCCTTTCATCCAGAACCTGGGAGTTCTCGATGTCACCGTGCAACGCAGAGAGTCTCCCCGCACGGGGTGTCAGGCAGAAGCTTTATAAAGGCACTATTTTGGATTCTTGGAAGGGGCAGCGTGTTTGGTGTCAGGCGAGGTCAGTCTCTTCCTAAGCCTCCCGAGCTCGGTTTTCAGACCGTAGGCCATCTGGAGCAGGCGTCCGCTGGGGTACATTTCCCCTGAATGCGCATTTCACCCTGTAACCTAAGGAGGGGCACAATATTCCAGCCAGCTCCCATTCCAGCCTCGCTTCATCTGCTACGGGCTTTTATTGGCCACAGGGACCGGCCTCCCCAATTGGCTGGCCTCCGCTGCATCGAGGGGGGGGGATTCTTTTCCTGGAGTCAGCGGACACCCAACTCAGCTCTACACAAAACCTTATAAAGGTACAGGAGATGTGCCTCAGATCTAATTATCCCTTCTCAGGGTACCTCTAACAGACTGGGGCTTGACTGTGCCCTGCTTAAGCTTAGGTGAGCGAGCTATAGCATAGAATCTCTCGCTCACCTGTGATGAAGCAGGTTTACCGTCTAAATTAACGCGACCAGGCCTTGTTTTTAAAGGTGGGGCGCGTGTTACAAACAAACACATCCTAAAGGGGCGGATTTGTTTTTACAGTAGCCCTGAAGTGTGTGTATTTCAAGCTTCCCCATCTTATTATTTAAAGAGAACCTTTCAAACTTTAATGGAACCCAACTTTAAATGGAGCTGGAGCCAACCACATACACCACGGTACCCCAAGTTACCCCTCCTCTCTATTAATCTATTTTAATCCCTCCCCACCACCACCAGGTAACATGCTGACCCCGCACCTTCTGTTATTACATTTTGCCCTACTACACAATGTCATTTTTTTCTAGTGGGGGCTTTTAAACACAATGGACTCCATTAACACAACTGTTCATTCCTCAAACATGTTCTTCTTCCCAGTGTCTGTAAATTACATTTTAGAGAGATCATGTATATATTCTGATTAATTTAGCATGAATTAAGAGTCATTAGGACACCACTGGCCGGAGCAATTAGTCTCCATTTTGCCCCTGTCACGATGTTTTATGACAAGTGAATAGAGCAAAGTCGTAGGCGATTAATACCTGTTGATAGATAATCATTTTATGGCCGGAATTTCACATGAAGAGAGCAAACAAACCAAACGTTGTCCGGCAAGTCATGATACCTTTCGGTGGGCCAACTCCAGTATTCCTAACTAAATATTATCGTGAAATAAGATATGTGC
Source organism: Spea hammondii (assembly GCA_029215755.1). Taxonomy (NCBI): domain Eukaryota; kingdom Metazoa; phylum Chordata; class Amphibia; order Anura; family Pelobatidae; genus Spea; species Spea hammondii. The sequence continues at coordinate 27,972,537 of JARDYJ010000012.1, read as the reverse complement.
TTGTTCTTAAGACTTCTATTAAGAACAATAACAGTAAACGTATAACAGAAAATAAGTAAAATCACTTATGAAGCTTTGTAATTATGCTCAGAACGCTCTTAAACCAGACGAGGTGGCCTCCATGGTGGATCTTTAGCTGCTGTTGAACTCCACCTTGGTTCGTGGTCTAAAGTTAGATCATGATGGGTGTATTTCAACAACAGCTGGACACCCGCCATTTGTCTTCCCTCCATCATAAGGTGAAGTGCCTTCAAATCGACCGAATATATAGAGTAATGGCTGAGATTCTAACACCGAAAGACACTGCAACCTCCAACATACCTACTTATTTAGACATTGGAAGACTGGGTTATGTTGGGACAGGTTAATCATCCACTGTGCGTAGTGTGTAAGTACATGTTTATAGAGAGGGGTTAAGAAAGCCATTAGTATACATTCACTTTGTACCTCCAAAATAAGCTCCTCCATCTCAAACTGTCTCTGGGAAGCCTTATCGTCCTCAATGGGCTCATGGTACAGCAAGGCCAACACCTCGTACTTCTTCAGAGCAGCCTTGTAGTTCTTCAAGTTGATGTTGATCACCCTGTCCTCCCCGTCATACTCTGGGAAATCGAGTCCGTCCTCCGCCCGGGCACCCAGACCCGCCAGGGCGAGGCACAGAGCTGCCAGAACCAGCCACGGCCCCTTCATCCTCTCGCACCTTCCAAGTCAACAACTCACAGATTCAGGTCCCCTTTCTCAGGTCCAATTTAAAGGAAAGTCCACAGGGGTGGGAGGATAAAACCAAAATTCCCTTCCCCGCCCCTCTAGGTAATGGCAGTTGGCTGGGTTAAGAAGCAGGTCCCCTGCTGCAGTAGGGTGGAAGCCCCCTTTGTTTTACTTGGGATCGGTGGGGAACAGCTCCCTGAGCAGATTGAGATGGGGGCGAGAGTCTGGGGAAGAGTGGTGGTCACCTTCCCAATGTGCAGAAACTGAAAAGCAATGGGAAAATCTGACACCCAGGCCATAAAAGAAGATGAAGGGACTGGATAGGAGGAGGTCATCAGGGTGGGAGGACCATCTCCTTCTGACAGCCTGGCACCCTGGGCATTCGTCACTTGCACCCCCCACCCTCCATTCCCTGTCTATATATGTCTATATGAGATCGTTTGACTAATATACTTGGCAGTAACGGTTTCTCCTATTACCAGACACAGCAGAAGCAGCCTGCACACGGAGGCCGGTGGCCAAACCGCACCAACGCACACCGGTCTCTTACCTGGCCGATTAAAGGTGCCGTGCCACTTAAACATCAATTGCTGCCTCCTACATGCTAAGCAAAGAAACCTTAACAGATCTGTCGTCGTATTCTTTCCTGGAAACATTTAATCGCACACTGAAACTTGTATGGAGCTTTTGGCAACGACCTATCAGTGCGGGCTTTGGTGTCACATGACAATTCTTCGTTCCCTGAATAAAATATAAAGAATTATTTCCAGGAAGGGTTTGGGCATTCAACAGTACAAAAAATGATTGTTCCGATGCTGAATGTAGTTATAAAACTGCAGGAAAGTAGCTGGAACGTCACCTTTGTTGGTAACTTTGACATTTCTTATTCAATTTGTTTTCGTGAGTGGACGTTACTTATGATATTAACGTGCGTATGGGTTAATGAAACCCTCGGACCTTGCATTCTAGCCGGTTCTCTTCCAGTAAGGAATATTTCTAAATAACCAGAAATTGACCTACATTCTGCCACCCTTGCTGGGTAGCTGTTCCCAGGATCCACCTCCCTTTGCCTAAAGCAATATATCAACACGTGAACCTTTTACACACGTGAGACGTGTTCTGGACACGTGTGGCATGTTATATGCCGTTATGATAACAGGTTTATATTCTAGAAATGTTTCAGGCGGAGCAGTTTGCGCTGCCGTACGGACTTGGGACTGAGTGTTCCTCCTGTTATCAGACTCCGCAGAAGCAGCTTTAACAGCCAATGGTCATTGAATGTAAACCGTCTACATTTGTATATGAAACAGTCTTCTGTAGTCAGGAGTACCTGCCAGGAGCTCTATAGAGGATTGTGGGACTTGTAGTTAAAGCGCTACAACCTTCTCCAGCTCTCCTGCTGTTAATGACCTACGAGTCACATAATACTCCACCTTACGTGGAATGAGTGGCCATCCTGCATGTAGTGGATGAATGGTGTGAAATGTCATGATCCCTGGATTATAGGTATTATAGTCAATCAAAGTAGCCATGGGTAATGATCAGGGTTTGTAGAGTTTTACTCAATCTCAAGACCAGGTGAATGGATAGATTCTAAGAGTCGCAGAGTCTCAATGCTTTATTACATCAAACTCCTCCTTGAATACAGGTGGTCTTATCCCCAATATGTCAGGCTTATACCCATGACAAGTCAGGCATTTCCTCCACTTTGCCTTAACTGTTTAAAAAAAGAGGTTTCCATCTTGGGCTCAGAATCCATTGCGCTCCAAACATCAATGTGCAAGAATACGTACCCCATATATTAGAGGCTGACACAAGAGCTTGCAATCTGCTGGGCTAGAAGACAAACCATTATTTCCCAGTGGAACGAGTGGAGGAATTTTGGCAAGTTACCAAAACCACTGGCAGATGTACAGGATTGAAACCTCTCAAACATGCAGCTGAAGCCCAGCAGAGGTGGTAGAGCTGTAGTGGGTTATTTTTAGAAGACATGCAAATCTAATTTTGAAAGTCAATGAATATCTGAATCCTTATGAACGCAGACTATTCAAGCCTGGGATATTTCATATCGCATTTAGAGAGAGAAATCACCTTCCTCTAATATAGATTAAGTCCTTTGGTGCGGCTACCAACTTTCAGCAGTGAACAGGTTAAACAGAGGGGTAGTTTTGACTCTCGGTATTATAATTACTCTCAGCACTTTTGCTGAAATACAGATTCCCCCCCCCGTATCGCCATATTAAGAAGGGAGACGGCCGGCGTGCGAGAGCTAAAAATACGTCGGGCTTGTGCGGATGGTGGGTAATTAGAGATTGATGGAGAGGAGCAGGGAAAGATTTGAGAAGGAGTGGAGAGACCTGGTGAAAGTGCTGCGTGGGTGACACTTAAAAACCTCGGCACGCAGCTTGTGTTACCCTGTCAAGTGTGAGGACGCTAGGGCCACCTCGGCTGAGACACTGATCACACAGAGAACGGGCAGGGATTATAGGGACATTGATCAACTCCATTCTGCGTTAGAACGCCCGGGATCTTGGAAGTTTATTCACCAATCAGATCAAATTACGCCTCGTTCACAATTTCTGGGAATTAGTAATTGCCATTTAACTCTATAGCGGGAGCTCATTGGTTGTTGCCATAGAATCTGAAGCTTCTTCAAAGTTCCTGTTTTCTTTTTTAGGCAAGTAAACCTTAGGATAAACAGTAAAACGGTAAAACGGTAGGGTTTGACAGATCTGGTAGGGTTTCATGAGCTTGTGAGTGGAAATGATGGTTTGCCAGCAGATCTCCTTCCATGAGCAGGGGTGGATGTGATGTGGACTCGCCATGTGGGTATGTGGGTATCGTACCATTTGGAACATCTTCCAATTTTGCATTTCATGCCAAGCTATATGGACCAAGTGTTAGGGCGGTAGAGCCCCGTGATGCCCTCATACCCAGCAAACATTCCTGGATGGCATTGTCTGAAATTGAAATAGATGAGGTCAGGCGGTAATCCCGATGCCCTGAGTCAGGGAGATCCGATCCGTTTCTAAGACCAACTGTTAAAATCCAGCCTCATTTGGCCAAATTTACAACTCGACTCTTTTTCGACACAGTATAGTTTATTCTGCACACCTCCGGCTCCCATTCATTTTAAACAGCCCTATAAATGAACGTTTACAGGATTGTAGTGGCCATGTTATTAATGCTAATGGAGCCGTGGGTACCCCGGCAGCTGAATAACAGATTCCTGCTCTCCTTTAATGAATCCATATTCGTCCCCGGGTTAGCAGCCTTTTACTGTGTGCCCTAAGACTCTGCCCTCCGTCCGCGTTTCTCCTCTTCCTGTAGTGAACGGCGAGCGATGCGGGGCACAGCTGCGGACCCCTGTGGGTGCTGAAACCCGGCATCCGCCCCCTGCAGAACCCTTTGGCGTTCCGTTCACGAGACCGCCCAAACGAGTCGCATATCTTTCATGATTTAATACGACCTTAAGAATGTTCCTGCTCGTACAATGTATCAAACCGCGGATTTTTACCGATTAAAACATCTCGACGTTACCGTGCGGAGAGCAGCTGTGCCAGGCGTCGGGCAGCCAGTGTCTGGTGCTGGAATTACATGCCGCTAATGATAAGGTAGCTGCTGGACCCCCGCCACAGCCATTTGGCCTGTGTTCATGATAATCAGTCCCTCTACAATGCCGCCTTCACGTCCCTAGGTAACGCTTTGGGCTTTTCCTCCGTTGAATCTTTTATGTCTAGAAGCACTGCCTCTTGCGCCAGGTTTTATTAAACCTCTTTGTTAAAATGATGTGTGCATCAGACGCGTTCTGTGAAAATATTTCCAAAGAGTTTTTTTTAAACATTGAGCCGGGAATATTTATAGCCGTGTAAATTATTAAAGGCTTGGAATGGACTGAAGGCGTCAACAGGCAGAGAGCGATTAACTCGTTCCTTGCACCGTGTTTTCATTTGTAGCATATGTTATTGGCGTAAAAAAAAAATCTGCATTATATACCCGACACATTGGGAAGACTACAGAGATGGGTGTCGTGGCGGGATCTAGAGCTGAGACCTTACATTGTCCGACATCGTAGCTGGGATAGACATACGGCTCCTGAATCTGAGACTAGACCAACGACTGATTAAGGTTCTTTACAGCAGGAGAAACGGGCGATCGAATGGGCTGATCCGCAAACGGGTTCTAGGTTTCTGTGTTAATCTGGAACCAGTTCTATATGCTCCGTCACTAGCAACCCTGGAAAAAAGGTCAAGAGGATGGGTTTAAAGATCCTTAAAGTGGACCCGGGGACAAAATCAAATACGATAAGTATAATAACATCAGGAAATATTTGCACGTTGCTAATAGTTTCTAGAAAACGGTACCTTTCTGGGTATTTGTAATAATGGTGGGCGATCACCTGCGCATGGGCACTGAAGATCTACCTGACCCCTTCTGCTCATTAGGCCAACAGAATAGATAACCCCAAATGTCCCCAGACAGGGATCTACAACTCCCATGATGCTCCACCACTTACCATTTTAATTCACAATTATTTTTTTTTTGTTTTTCTTCAATTTTTAAATTTTGAACCCAAAACGCTCTAGAAGCCGGTATTGATAATGGCTCGACGTGTGAAAGATTCTCTCTATAAAGCGACATGTGGCTGAGAGTTCCCGGTGTACAGCGCTGCTATTTTTGCCCAGGGTGGTTTAAGTCCCCGAGCCGTAATGCAATCCGTCACCTCGGTTTATGGCAGCCTCCCTTCCTGTTCTTAAGGACTATTTTGGGTTTTCTGCAAGTCAGCAATGGAGATGTGACCGAGTCAGCCATCTCTTTCCTGATTAACGGAGACTGGCAGCTCCAAGAGTCGGCGAGCCAGAGGAATGCACAATACCTGCGGTCTTTAAATATGGAAGAACCCGTTAAGTTGTGTTAAGAGGGGCACTTTTATTTTATGGCAGAAGGCTTGGGGGGCTCTTTGTCCAGACTTCCATGTAACTTTGTGACCTGCTGACTGTGTGGCCCCGCCGACCACCTGCCGACTGCACACAAAAGAGATGTTGGCTGTGTGTGGAACTGGTTCTCGTATCCAGCGGGTAGAACATACGCACCATTACTGGTCCCCGTTTTGACCTGGCACTTGGGGTTTGGAGAGCTTTGCTATACACATTCCTGGAGCTTTTATTGATCTAGAACCCTGTAATACCCGTATACCCGGCAAACATTCTGAGCTCCTAAAAAACAGGGCTTTGAGGCACGGATAAGGCCGGCCCCTCATTAAGAGCTAATCGGGAATCCTTGGAAACGGCGCATCGTACCGAATTAGTTTGAGTTCTCGGAACTGGAGCCATTTCCGCAGTAACTGGAAATGCTTTTCCTGGAGCCGCGGGCTGCTGAGCGTTGGATGCTCGGGTTAGAACGCGGACGCAGCTCGTTTCTTCCACAGTGTCTCTGACGACTGTAGCGGCAGAATCACTGAATGGCTTATTTTATCCACACTATGTGTCGCATGCTTTGTAGAAAGGTGCAGTCAAGAGATCCAGCGTCACACATTCAGAAATGCCGAAAAACAGCAATATATGGGAAATTGTGCAAATTGTTCAAAGCTATAACAAAACACAATAATAAATGTCAAGCTTGGTATTAGGTGATGAGCTACGTGTTTAAGGAATCGACCCTCTCCCCAGCATAGTGACTGTGTGCTTCTATACATAACCAAGGAGTTTGTCTTTATATATACGTAGACCACCGTGGGGTCTATATGGGGTCTCTATGTGTATAAACACAGCCGTGGTGCTTGCGTAAATGCAAAGCCCCTCTTACAGATGTCCTAAGCCGGGGAGAATGCTGGATGCAGCCCGGCGCAGCTGTATCTTTCTGTCTCCCTGTTACGATGACAGCTTGGAAGTTGCTGATGACTGAAGATTTCTGCAGACCTGGAACAGACTCCCAACTGCAAAGTCTAGCACTGGGATTGTGAAGCTGCAGCGGGTGCAAAGGCCGGGGGCGCCTCCCAAACCTGCGCGGTCTCTTTTTACCCATGCAAGTTCATCGCCTTGGAGGTGGCAGAATGGAAAAGGCTTAGAATAAGTATACTGAGTGAATACTCCTGGGGGAAATTACCAGCAAATACATTTATCTAACGAGGAATGCAGCACAATCCCAACCTACTGATATATCGGAGGGCACTTATGAGGTCATCGGGAAGAGAATGATCAAATATTTATAGGCATGCAGCATTTAATTATTATTACGCATTATGGAAGATGGTTTATTAGTGTCACCATAACTCACAATAAAGGACCATGGTGGGACATAAAATAAGCAGGAGACTTCGGTAGTAAGAATGGGTGACGGAATAAAACCTTTGGCCAATGGCAATAAAAAAGGTTAAAAGGTTAATGAAAGGATAACAATGGGAAATGCGCAGGGTTCTCCCCTCTGTCTTTGCCATCTTGGACTCTCAGCCTATGTGATCCATGCGTTCTTCTCTACGCTTCCATTAACCTGTTAGTGTCCGTTAAAGCGCTGCCGCACCATCTGAGATGCATCTCATTCCCTTTTAATTACAGCTGTCAGCTAACGGCATTCAGAGCTTCCCAGCGCGTGCAGAGGAACCGTTGCGGATTTAAAAGCCCCTTGTAAGCCCCATGTCCTGGCACCTCTCGGTGGCCTGATCCGTCATCCACCGCTGCCTGTTGCCGTGTAATTATAATCATACGTGCAGTTTTGGCGTAACAGCTGCTGTTATTTTAAAAAGTGTGAGATGTTTTCGGGCTGACGGCTCCCGACAGAATTTCAGCTCTTTCTGCTGAGCCCAAAGGCTTTATTTTTAAAACTCCCAACTTGTATTCTCTTAGGATGATTAACATTTGGGGCTGATTTAAAAAAAAAAAACCTAAAAATAAGGCATGATCTGTCCATACAAGAATTCCAACTTTGTTTTATCACAGCCTTTATCACCGTAAAGTAAGGTTTATCTATTTTTTACCCTCATATGAGGGATGAGGCATCTGGGGATCTAGGGGTGGGCAGGTTTTATTAGTGCTCGTTGGGCAGGTGGGTTGATAGACTTTGCTCGATGTTATCCTTCCCATAATCCTGTTCTTCTTGTCTTGGGCCCCATGTTTGACATGATGAAGGGCAGCGTTTGAAGTTATATGGTGACACGTGGCAGAGCCCCCCATGACTCCTTTTTACTTTATATTTATAAATTTATATTTATATTCATAAATGTCAGTCTGTCGCGGACTCTCTGACTTGACCGCGGACTGTCAAAAACGACGACTGGCTCTTCGATATAAAACTGCATGCAGCGGAAAGATCTGAACAAAAAGGATGAGCACCAGACCCTACGTATAGACGGTGCCAACATTTAACCAGGTTAATCAAAGACGCCTTCATCGGAGAATAGAGAATACATGTTGAACGTGTCTCATGCGATCCACCGCTTCCGTTACAGAGTGATGCATAATGACTTTTTTCAGGAACCCTAAAAGCCTGGACCCACCATTGATCTTTGAAGCTCAGGCTACCAACCTTTACTTAATTATTTGACTCCAACTATAATGAAGGAACATTCAAAAATAAACATAGAAGCTGGTCTCTCGCCATCCGTTTTCATTAAACATCTCATAGAATGTTGGACCCTAAATGAGAACGTGGTCAGTGGACTGCCGACTAGCCTCTTTCTTCTTCAGTACATCCGTCTTGAAGGCCGCTTGTTTGGAAACACTGTGTTGGGACTGATTTCTGAGAGTAAATTGGTTAAATAATGGGTTTAGTCCATTAAGCACAATTCCCAGCGTTGGAACAGCCTGTAGAATTACTGTGATAAACAAGACGCATTTAATAGACACGCTTACAAGTGAAATTGATCTCAGGAGCCTGGAGTGAGCCTCACGTCGTGAGAGTAATTTCGCCGTATAATGGACGATTGGAGGTTTCTCGCTCCATTATCAACAAGCTCACTGGCTTCATGTGTTTGTTAAATGGGCCGCGCCGAAAATCTCATTTATCAAAAGGGTATAAAAAAAAAAAAAAAAAAAAAAAAAAAGAACTGGAAGCGGTGATTACTAAACCAGTCTGATAATGGTTTTCTGGCTGCCTTCTACTCCTGTTAAAGGGACGGTACCCCAGGACACCACTTTGTTTAAAGGGACACTAAATTCTCAGCACAAACCTCTTTATAAGATCCGGAATTTCTGGAAATCCAGCGGCTTTCTCCATTCTCGATCTACTTTTGACACCACAAAGTAATAATAATTGTGTTTTGTAAAGGCCTAGATTGTACAAATCCAAATGATAATCAGATGGCAGCTGCGTTTAATAAAGCACAGTTAACCAGTGTAACTTTTGAAGGTGCTGTCCCACCTACTATGTGGAATTTAACACACTTGTAGCTAAACGTAGCGTTCCTAGTAATGCTTAATGCCCCTACATTTCCCAAAAACACCTGTTTAATTATGTCACATTTTGCCTCATTCATGATTTTTCAGGGAGGGCTTAATTGTCATGTGACACAAAGGCCAGAACTGATAGGTTGTTGTTAGAGAACCTGAAGGGCTTCTTAAAAGTCCCTGTGTTTTTAAGGGGAGGGATAAAATGGCCAGTCTTTTGAGGATAACATGCTAGGGAGCTTCATAAATGGGAGGAACATCATCATGAAGAACCAGCTTCCCAACCATGGTTTGATCCAGCTGGATCATGAAAGGTCACAGATCTGCAGGGATCTGACAAACTGGCATGTATGAGAGGTGTAATGATACGCTCGGTATGAGGCACACTTTATCCACAGCCAAAAGCCCTCATACCTTATTTCAGGGAGTGCTAAATATCTCAGCTGCCGCCTTGTTCGGTGTATTAATAGACCGGGGACAGGTCTTCAGATTAAGAACCTACAGACTCTCTGTTAATTGCTTCTTAATCTGCAGTCATCTATTGGTATATTTTTCACGCGTCTCTTAAAAAGGTCTTGTTCCCCCGTGAGCAAATTCAGCAAAACAAACCAAACCTTCTATAATGATGGACAGATGTTACATAGCGGTGATATGGGCAGGTACGGCGGGTCTCATCAAGCCACTGATTCTTTGGGCAGTATTTAAAAATGATTGGATCAATCAGCAGGAACTTTCCGTTCTGATGGAATTTTGGCCTATGGACCAGTGCCCATTCCCAGTATGGAGTCCACTGTCTCCCTATGGGAGTGGACACCAAGCTGGCTACACCTCTGCATAAAAGTTATTTAAACTTTTTAAGTGAAAATCTCCCATTTGGATCATTTTTAGAAACCCACAGCTTTAATCTGCAGCTTTGAGGTCTTCCAATCCAAGGTGCACAATGAAGTGTGCTTCTCTCCGATTTTTATGTTGCTCACTCGTGGATTGGGGGCATATAGTGAAAATCTGGCCCCCCATTGCTTGAAGGGTGGTCTGTGACTAGTCCATCTGAGTTTGTCTAACGGTTGGAATCACTTTAGTGAATAACCATTCTCCTGGTCAGTTGTGATCTCAGCGTTCAGCTTCCAAAAGCCCAGGTAACCTGACAACTGCATCATAACCCCATAGTTATGAGCAGGACCCCCTGCCTTATTCCACGTTACTCTATAACCGACAACACAAAAGCCTCAATATCAACAGGTGATTTTGGTTAAAACATGTATTAAAAGTGTTTAGCTGTAGTATACACAGGATCGCATGCTTAAGGTAACATAGGCGTGATGTGGGACTTTATCAATCGTTGCATTTCCCGTAGAAGTTCCAATGAACTCTTACTGTGGACATTGCCAATAACACAGAGATTCACAGAATATCGATAGACGGTTTTACGGTTTAACTCCAGTGTTATTATTCTGATATTCCGTCTATGGAAAAACTGTAGTTCCATGGAGCTCCAGCCCTGACGTCTCGGTAATCACTAAGATACCCAATTTGTTTGTGTTAGATAAAAAAAAAAACAACAACCTAAATTTGTATTAAATTAGCTTAATTTTGGAAATGTTGCAAGCTATAATTTTTTTTTTGTTTCTTATTTCCTGGCCGTGGACTCTAGAGTGTATGGCGTTTCCTGGATTCACTTGGGTTGTTGAAGTATGAGATCTCCCACAATCCTTTGTAGGGTTCTGGGGGTCTTGGGAGTGGTACTTTACAGGGAGTAGGCTGTCTTTTTATTGTTATTGTCTTCTATAGCGCCATCATATTAGGCAGCGGCGTACAATGGGACTTTGTGTCTTATTAATAGGTTGTTGTCTTATTAAAGGGTCGTTATCTATCTCTGTATTGTTCAAACCTCCCCTAAAAATATAAAGCCTGTCGGGGATCCCAAAACCAACATTACTGCAACTTGAGGAACCTCCTTTGTGGACTTCTCAGTAGTAGGACTCTTTCTCCACCCAACCTGAAAACACAGAAGAATTCCCATTATTTCTTAGGAACCAAATCGTTTGTCCACCTAAACGTATTTAACATCGAGAAAGCAGAGGTATGTCAGGAGGTTATTTCGGAGGACCCTCTTGTTTTAGGCAGTGCATTCTTTGCCATCAACCAAAACTTTCATTATAGATGGATTGCTGATAAAGGGCCACCAAATGACTTGTGATAGCTGCATCTTTAGAAGAAAGGGATTTCCTCACAGCGCCCTCTTATTTGGATCTGAATCCTGTTAATTAGGTGCCACTTTCTTAGCCTCTGACATGTGCGTTGCCATTTTTGCTTGGCCCCTTACCGCCAGGATCACGACGTAAGATCAGCTTCCTCACTTCATCGTACAAGAAGATTAGCAGACTGTAGGGGAAGGCACAGAACCACCAGGTCACTCTGCGGGGAAGACAGGACAATGTGGATGAGAACCAGGTGTTACTCGGATATCCCGTGTTACAATAACAAAGAACTTTCTTCTAAATGATACAGTATCAGAAATTGGATGCGGTGCTTAAAAAACGGGTGGTGGCGCCATCTGGTGGTTCCAAATGGAGTTTCACCTTCCCAGCTATAAACAAATGCCGACATACTGGTTTGTATTTCTCAAATTAAAGTGGGGTGGCTATGGTGCAAATATCCATAGCCTGTAAGTCCCTTAGTACAGTGTCTACCATTATACCGCTAGACTGTAAGCTCCTTGGGACAGGGTCTACCATTATACCGCTAGACTGTAAGCTCCTTGGGACAGGGTCTCCCATTATACCGCTAGACTGTAAGCTCCTTGGGACAGGGTCTCCCATTATAACGCTAGACTGTAAGCTCCTTGGGACAGGGTCTACCATTATACTGCTAGACTGTAAACTCCTTGGGACAGAGCCTGCCATTATACCGCTAGACTGTAAGCTCCTTGGGACAGGGTCTACCATTATACCGCTAGATTGTAAGCTCCTTGGGACAGGGTCTGCCATTATACCGCTAGACTGTAAGCTCCTTGGGACAGGGTCTACCATTATACCGCTAGATTGTAAGCTCCTTGGGACAGGGTCTACCATTATACTGCTAGACTGTAAACTCCTTGGGACAGAGCCTGCCATTATGCCGCTAGACTGTAAGCTCCTTGGGACAGGGTCTACCATTATACCGCTAGATTGTAAGCTCCTTGGGACAGGGCCTGCCATTATACTGCTAGATTGTAAGCTCCTTGGGACAGGGTCTACCATTATACCGCTAGATTGTAAGCTCCTTGGGACAGGGTCTACCATTATACCACTAGATTGTAAGCTCCTTGGGACAGGTGATTAATATAGTTGCCAATTCCGTATTCATGTACTTACTTAAGAGGATACATTCTAAGGGCCACGTCCATTCCAGGGCAATATGAGAGGAATGCTGCCAGAGCTGTCTCTTCTAAAAGGCCAAAAATCAAAATTCGATTCCTAGACAAATAGAGAGAGAAAATAAACGTTACCAACAGGAAACCAGAGAAACGATTCTTCCCGTCCCTTCCATTTGACCCTCATCTCCTAACGCCCGTCTCTTACTTCATCCCTTGCTGGAAGACTGAGTTGCGCCTGGTTTTACAGATGATCAGATCTGCCCACTGCACGACCACAATACTGGCGAAGAAAGCGGTGTGACAGGTGAACTCCACCACCTTGCGCTGCTCGTAGGTCTGGAAAAGAAGAGTCAGACATAACCCTGGTGGCAAGAGACGGACCGACCAGTTTCACTATCTAGGGGTGACATCAAAACCACACCGGTGTTAGAATCCCATCCTTATATTGTCTGATACGTCTCGTTCCGTGAATTTGAACCTTTGATTTTTAAGGAATTCCTGAGTTTTTATGTACAGAGAATGCAATGGTTTTTACCCATTCCTGGCCGTAGCTGTCTTCCACATCATTGGTAGATCGATCATCCCAGTCCAAACGAATCCCAAGCAGACGGGAGGGCAAGAAGCCGTTTTCTGCCAGGATCACAAAGTAGGTGAAAAATCCCCCAAGCGCCTGGATCATTCCTGGGGGAAGAAAACAACATTTAGAGGATTTATAAAACCGGATCTCAGACACCACAGTCTACTGAGAGGACCAGGGAAGGACGAGGAGAGCTTTTGGCTGTTGCGCTGACCAGCTTTTGTGGCAGACGTCAGACAATACCAGTATCGTTGGCTGGTGTCCGATAACCACCAACCATCTGTCACAATATATCGCAATATATTGTGACGGTTACCGGCTGATCTAAAAATAACTGGTACTTTGTAGCAGAGAAACGACACATTTTGCTTTTCTGGTTTCTAGCATTTAAGGTGCTATTCATATACTGTAAAAATATATAATGATACATATGGTGACCTTTACTCTAGCCCCCCCCCCCCCCAAAAAAAGACAAGAAGAGGTATCTCTTCAGCCTAGTTATTTTGTTACCAATATATTGTGTTGATGAAGAAATGTATAAAAAGCATCTGGAGCCGCTTCTTCCACATGTTTAATGCTCAGGAATTTGAAAGGAACCCGTAACCGGTGTATATTCAGGGCCGGGGGGGCATTTGTCCCCCCCAGACTGCCCTGAATCCGGGCGGGCCAGGTGGCCGTCAGACAAACATTCAAGGCAGCCGCTAAGTTCAAAACTAAGCGGCTGCCACCGGGACTGGGGTGCCGCTCACTGAGGGGTGCCGGCACGCCTCCAAAAACGATGCGCGCGGCAACTGTGGCTGTGCGTCGGGACTTGATGTCAAATCCCGGCGCACAACACTGAAGCCACGCCCACCGCCTTCCGCGCTCTCTGCACCGGAAGGACGGGACACAGAAGAGGAGGAAGAATGAAGAGGATGAGGAAAAGTGACAGTGCCAGAGAAAAGGTAGGAAAATATTAGTAAGTGTGTGAGAGTGATGGGTGTTATGCTGTAGTTTATGATGAATGCTTGTGAATGAGGGTTTCAGATTGCATGGAAGTGTGGGGGGATAGCATGGCATAGGGAGGCTGTCTAGGCATGATAGGAGTGTGATTGCTGTTATCAATTTTTTTTTGTCCAACTGTGGTGTGTTAACAACACTTATTAAAAGTAAATTACATACCAAAATTGGACAGAAAAATTATATATATATATAATTGCAAACAGCAATCACACTCCTATCATGCTAAGTCAGCCAGCACATGCTAGAATATGGGCATGATAGGATTGTGATTGCGGTTATATATATATATATATATATATATATATATATATATATTATGCTGTACCCCTGTCAATGTTTGCCTAACCATGGAAACCATGCAGTTTTAAAGTGTGTGTGTGTGTGTGTGTGTGGTGCCACATGCAGGATCTGTCACAGGTGCCAAATACTCTAGGTACGCCCTTGCGTCGTGCGGCAGTCAGACCCAATGGCCATTCCTCAGCTCTTCGTCCCACGTCTTAAAAGGGGTGGGATAGAGAGCTGAGGCACGGCTATTGGGCGGCGCGGTGCGTGCACGCCGGCCGCTTTAATTTCATTCGGTGGAGTGACTGCCGCATGACGGATGCTTTCAATGTCGCTCGCAGCTGCTTTGGTGGCTCAATGGGCCACTTGACTAGACTTGCCCCCCAGGCCTTAGGCTGCCAACCCTCCTCTGTGTATATTATATCGCACGCATGGTAAAACAGCGTCAACTCTTCTCTGTAATTTGACTTCGTAAGCAGACCTATTAATCTTTGTAAGTCAGACATGGAAAACAAATTAGCCTGTGTTTCCTCCTGTTCCACAGGCGTGCTAATTAAATAATGTCATTCAGCTTCATCGACATTTCCCAGCACTGAGAAAATTAATTCATTCACATGCTTAAAGGTATCAGCCGCACAAGAAGAGAGGGCTTTATTCACTAAAGTGGGAGTTTGGCAAATTTATTTGTATGAAGGGCCAGAGCTGGCCCTGCGTAATGTATAGGTAAAACAGCACGGTGGCTTTTAAAAAATCTTAATCATGAAAAAATGCTTTATATAGGGCCATTCAGCAGATGCTCACCAGGGTTGGCCCTTTATTGTCGTCATTACGAAACATTATTAAACAACAACATATTCTGCAGCGTTAATAGATCGTAAGTTCTTTAGAGCAGAGTCCTTTTTCACCTTCTGTACCTGTATCTCTTCTGTATGCGCGTCTCCTTATTCTTGCTTATATTGTTATACGCTACGGAATCTGCTGTAAATGAATGTAATCTAATGTGGTTCTGTACAATTGAAATATGAGGCTGTTAACAAGTACATAAGAGAAAAACCCTCAAACAACACCACTAGTTGAGAGGCTGTGCCCATGGAGCTTACAATCTGACAATCCCGTTTCCATGTATATGCATCTGTCTTACTTGTGGCAGTAGCGATACAGGTACGTGTGAATGGGCAGATAATCATGTGGGATACTTACCAATCTGCCCATAGGCCATGCTGATCAGACGCTCGTTCACCAGCTTGTCTGTCTTTGGATTTCTCGGTTGCCTTTTCATAATGTCGCTCTCGGCAGCTTCGTACGCCAGTGAGATGGCAGGTACCTAGTTCAGCAAGAACACAACTTATTTCTTAGCCCGGTGATTAAGTCGGATTGTTATCAGACGTGGTAGAGGGTAACACCGTGAGGGGCTTTCAACATGCCTGCGATAGGCAAATGGCTCCTGAATCTAAGACGAGACCAACGACTGGATTGATAGCAGTAGAAATAGGCAAAGTAGATGGGCTGAATGGGGCCGATCTGTCAGCAGATTCTACGCTTCTGGTGAATAGCTGTATTTGTTTACGGAAAGTGTCAACAACTAGTATTTTCTATATACTTAATGTTTTTTTTTCAGTTTTTGATTCTGGTGACACTGTTGGTCATACCATGATGGACAGTCTTACACAGTGGTTGTCTATCTTATCATGACATTATACCTTAATCCCTCCTTAGTTTGGTAGCCACAACTTTCTTCGTATCCGAGTACCACGTCTGACTTGAGCCCTAGACACTGCTTGAATTAAATTGTGTCCTCCTGTGCCCGTCCATTCTAACACAAAAGTGCTCACCATATCCGTGCCCAGATCGATACATAAGATGGTAACGGTGCCCAGTGGCAAGGGGATGTTGGCGATGATGAAGAACAGGAATGGTGTTATCTCTGGGATGTTACTGGTCAACGTGTAGGCAATGGACTTCTTCAGGTTGTCAAAAATTAAACGTCCTTGGGGCGTGGAGACAAGTTACAACAATTCAGCTTTTGGAACAAGTTGCTCTTTAGCAATCCCAAAAAGGTTTCAGGATGCCTCGAATAATATGTAATAACCCAAATTTTAACTGTTTAAATGTAAATTATGCAATAAGTTTGTAAATTAAAGGATTGCAAAAACTCTGCAAAGAGTATAGCTCTCAAGAATCACATTAAAAGCAAAACCAACCTTCTTCCACCCCGGTCACGATTGAGGCAAAGTTGTCATCCAGCAGGATCATGTCTGCTGCCTGCTTAGAGACGTCCGATCCGGCTATACCCATAGCCACCCCAATGTCTGCCTTCTTCAGAGCTGGGGAGTCATTGACACCATCCCCGGTTACTGCTACGATGGCTCCCTACATAGGAGATGAAACCTAAACGTAAGACGAATCCTTCTGTAACTTGGTTACTTTGTATCTTAGCATCGGCGCTAAATGGCTTTTGGAAAAACAATGTGTTCCCATAACGGGGGCTGATAATTATGAGACAATCGTTAGACAATCATTTGGAACATTACCATTCTCTGGCAGCCCTCCACAATGATCAGCTTCTGCTGGGGAGAAGTTCGGGCAAAGACAATTTCGGTGTGATTCCTCAGGATATCATCCAGCTGTTCAGACGTCATGTCCTTAAGGTCGGAACCATGAACGACACAAGCCTTGGCTTCTCTAAGGAAGAAAATTCTAAGAGTCATTTAACGGTGGTGCTTTTGAGCGCTACGGAAGAGTTTGTTGGGGGTGTTAGCAGCTTTTCTTTATTCTACGCTTTTCTTATCTCCTGTTCTCCTGGCACATACAGAATTGCTTAATAATGTCACATAAGACATTAGCATGAACATGTGTGTTCACCAAGATCCAGATTATTCATATTGGTGTCATTAACATTTAGGCTTCGAAAGACTTTACCAGTTGGGATCCTGGGAAGTTATTTATTATGTAGAAGGCCTGCATCCAAAATACAGGACATGGATTAAAAAGGTCCAAGATGCCATCTCTTGCTATACCAACGTTTTCCACCACGTGGGTCACGTTGATCTTGTCCATGCTCCGGCCATAAAGCCTTCTATTTTATCATTTTTCATTTAGCATATGGACAGAACCTAGTTGTTGTACCCGTGGGCACCGTGGTGTCACTCGAGGCTCACATTAAATGCTTTCATATATTTTGTCCTGGCCCGATAGAAAGTCCGCTCCTTACCTAGGATTCACTTGGTTGACCGGAATATTCAGCCGAGCAGCAATGTCTTCCACGGTCTCGTTCCCCTCGGAGATAATGCCCACACCTTTAGCTATGGCCTTTGCGGTAATTGGGTGGTCGCCGGTAACCATAATCACCTGAAGAAGATGATAATATGAGGGATATGACAGTTTTGTTCCCAGGCCGTATAGCAAGAAATCCCAGTCGCCAACCCAAAAATTTCTTTTTAGAGGAAAATCCATAATTTTTATTTCCAATTTTTGAGGTTTCTTTAAAGACTCTTAAAGACTTCTTTGTAAGTTCTAAAATGTATTTTTTCCTTCTTGCTATAGTCATGTTTATTGGTTTTCTCCCCATGGTGACCCTACGGGCCACATTAAATCCTGGTAGGCCCATGGCCAATTAACTTCCTATCAAAGCACATTACTTGTACGTAGACATTGGCTTTGAAACCACCTCATCCCGTGTTTGGAGGCACCAGCGTCTCCGTGCCCGGGGTGGGCCCTCACCTTGATTCCTGCACTGCGGCATTTGCCGACAGCGTCCGGCACAGCGGCCCTCGGAGGATCTATCATGGAAATGAGTCCTACAAAGCACAGATTATTGGTGGGAAAGTTGATTTCGTCCGTGTCAAATTTAAATCCGCGCGGGTACTCCGTAGGGGACATGTATCCTTGGCAGAACCCTGCAGAAAACCAGAGATTTGCGTGATGCAATATAACCACCGACACCAGATTAATGTAACCCCAGACATGATACCGCGATGCCTTCACGTCATCGCAATCCTGCTTTGTTTAATTTCTAGATATAAGTTGTAGAATATATTCATAAAAAGATTCTAAACACAAAATGGTAAATTAATAAAACTATTGCTGTGTTTGCTACAAATAAATCGTCTTGTTCTCCTGTTTCTGATCTCACTGAGAGACTCTACAAACACTGTTGCCGTCAACCAACCTGGAATCATAGGGTTAAAGACGGGAAACCCCTGAGAATGGACCCAAAAACTACAAAGTTTGGTGAACTGACAAATACTGTTACTAGGTGCCCGTTTGGCACTCAGAGTCACCCTCCGTTAAAAAGTACTGATCCATGATGTTTAAAGCCAAATTAGGGTGCTGGCAAACCCACCTAGAACTCGCTCCCCCAGTCCTCCAAGCTCGAAGTAAGCGTTCTGGAAGGCGTCCCTCATCTCCTCATCCAACGGCTGCTCTTGCCCGTGAACCATGATGGAGGAGCACCTGTCCAGGATCCTCTCCGGGGCGCCTTTCATCACCAGCAAGTGGCTTTCTGGGCTATCCTCCCGCTCGTGAATAGACAGCTGGGGAAAGAGCCGGAGGAACAGACAGATTATTATTATTATTATTATTATTATTATTATCCTTTATTTATATAGCGCCAACAGTTTACGCAGCGCTTAATACAATACATAAATTCAAGGGATATGACAAGACAAGAATTGACAGACTAAGACAAACCGATACATTTGATGGAGAGAGCCCTGCTCGCAAGCTTACAATCTAGAGGGAAATGGGGTGACAAACATAAGGCATAGAGAAAGGGTGAGAGGTATTGTGATGGTTGGATCGATGACAAGGAAGTTCTAGCAGCTAAGATGGTATGCTTCTCTGAAGAAGTGGGTTTTTAGATGTTTCTTGAAAGTTGGGAGGGAGGGAGAATGCTGAAGGTTCCTTGGGAGAAGATTCCAGAGATATGGGGCAGCTCGAGTGAAATCTTGTAGACGGGAAAAGGAAGAGGTGATGAGTGAGGAGGAGAGCCTTAGCCCATGGGAGGAACGTAGGGATCGAGTAGGAGAGTATTTGCTAATGAGGTCAGAAATGTACGGAGGAGCAGTATTATGGATGGCCTTATATGTCAGTACCAGGATCTTAAATTTAATTCTAAAGGTAATTGGGAGCCAGTGGAGGGTTTCACAGAGGGGGGAAGCAGAAGAGGAGCGACGTGCAAGGAAGATGAGCCTAGCAGCGGCATTTAGGATAGACTGTAAAGGAGAGAGTCGAGACAGTGGAGTGCCAACCAGAAGAGTGTTGCAGTAGTCAAGACGGGAAATGATAAGGGAATGAACCAGGGTTTTTGTGGATTGTTGGGTGAGGAATGGGCGGATACGAGAGATGTTTTTTAGGTGCAAGCGGCAGGATTTGGCGAGGGACTGAATGTGAGGGATGAAGGAGAGGTTTGAGTCCAGGATGACCCCAAGGCATCGGGCCTGGTTAGTAGGAGAGATAGTCGTGTTGTTAATGGTGATAGAGAATTCAGGTAGTGGAGTGGAGATGGAGGGAGGGAAGATAATGAGTTCAGTTTTAGAAAGATTAAGTTTCAGGTAGTGTTGTGACATCCATGAAGAAATAGCAGACAAGCAATTGGTAATACGGGACAGGAGAGATGGAGAGAGATCAGGAGAAGACAGGTAGATTTGGGTATCATCTGCATATAGGTGATACTGGAGGCCAAATGAGTTGATTAGTTTGCCAAGAGAGGAAGTATAAAGAGAGAACAGCAGAGGGCCAAGGACTGAACCTTGGGGGACACCAACCGAAAGTGGAAGGGGTGATGATGTCTTGCCAGAGAAGTTGACAGAGAAGGAACGGTTAGACAGATATGAGGAGATCCAGGAGAGAGCTGTATCTCGAATGCCTATAGAAGCAAGTGAGTGTAGAAGAAGGTGGTGATCAACAGTATCGAAAGCAGCAGAGAGATCCAGTAGAATTAGAATAGAGAAGTGACCTTTTGCTTTGGCAGAGAGCAAGTCATTGGAGACTTTTGTTAGAGCTGTTTCAGTAGAGTGAAGGGGTTTGAAACCAGACTGTAGAGGGTCAAGGAGGGAATTAGAGGAGAGGAAGTTAATGAGGCGGTTGTACACAATCCGTTCAAGCAGCTTAGAGATAAAAGGAAGCAGAGAGATAGGGCGGTAGTTAGTCAAACAGACGGGATCTGAGGAAGGATTCTTTAGAATTGGTGTGATTAGCGCATGCTTGAAGGCAGATGGTACAGTTCCAGATGATAGAGAAAGATTAAATAGGTGGGTAAGTGATGGACCAAGGGATGGATGTAGAGACTTTGTGAGGTGTGAAGGGATGGGGTCGAGGGGACAGGTTGTTGGGTGAGAGGAAGAAAGAAGAGTGGCTATCTCTTCTTCGGTTGTAGGGGAAAAGGCAGTTAGTATAGTAGGAGTGGAGAGAGTGGTGTTGAGTGGTGTAGGAGGGAGATATTACCGGGAGGCACTTCTCCAGCGGCAAACTTTACAGAAATGAAGTAAAAAAACAAAGATCCATCGCCTGGAAATGTGTAGGACACGGAGATCTTAAATAAAACATTCCCAAAAGCACTGGATATAAATTCTCTTAATTGGTTTTCAGACGATACCCAGCAGGAGGTTAATAGCATTTCAATTTTTCTCTACCCTTTAGTTACTTTCAGCCGATGAATTCAAATTTTCTATGTTCATCTCTTGTCTCTGGTCCCAACATACACCCTTACTCCGAACAGTTTTTTAACCAACTTAAATAATACATTTAATTAAATCACGCTTGTTCCAACTCCTGTAGGTGATGTCTTTCTAAATATCCCGAGCTGGGACTGAGCCCGTCTCTAGGCTTGGATTGTTGAGATGTGTGTATCGAGTATGTATGGGTGCTTGCGAGGGTCAAAATCCCAAACAAGAGGAGTAGTTTAGCCATCTTTGCGCTCTTGTTGAACAGAACCACACACTGGACTTGAGACCAGCTTTCCCCGTCATAAGCCAGGTTCTCACCATTAAGTATGGGCTTATTTCAATAAAGGCGATGAATCGACTAACTCACTTGGTATTTGTTCGTAGAGTTGAATGGGATTTCGGCCACTTTGGGACTCCGTTCCCTCATCTTCTTTACCGATCCGCACGATAACTCAATGCATTTCAGCAACGCAGACTCTGATGCATCCCCTGCGGTGCCTTTCTGCATTACGGAGCAAGAGACGTTAGACGTGGGGATAAAGGGCCGATGTGTGAATTCGCATACAAGACGTTCTCCGCGCTACTGTATTTATTAAATATCACTACAGAAGCATTAATTGGTTCTTTATCTATGTGCCAAAGTTCTAAATTAGACATTGAGCATCCAATAGCAGATCAGAAGTTCTGTCTCCCATTGGTTGAGATCAGCTTTTATTCTAAAGCTTCTGTAACTCTCATTCCAAGTTTCCAAATGTAATAGTAGAGGTTTACTTTATTGTAAGATTTCTGGTGGTGTAATGATAAAGGAATCAGCTGAATGTTTGAATTACTTTTGAGATGGGCACTTTTTCTTGGCCTGCTTTGAACACGGCACGGTTACACAAGCCAGCAATCCGAGATAGGGCAGTCCAGGTCGGGGACCGCTTATCAAAGGTGGTACCTAAAGATAGATCCAGAAGGAACATTATTAATTATTATTTTCCATTTCATTTTGTATAGGAGTTTAACACACATACCGTCGCAGCCGCCGCCAAACCCGTCCATCGGATTGATCTGCACTTATTGGCTTCACCACCAGAGGGCGAAATACTGCAGCTTCTCAGGGGTACAGGTCAGGGCGCACGTAATTGCAGACCCCCCTGTTACGTGATGGGCCGCCTAATTAAACCTCTGCGATAAGAATCATACGCAGTTCTGGTGTCCGTACACTCAGCTCTCTGTCCTGATCCTAGTTCTCTGGTTTCCTCTCCTGACTTATTTTTTTAATATCTGACTTCTGTTTGCCCTCAGAAACTGACCTCGCCTCACGCTAGTGCAAATCCCTACAAGCCAGCCCAAGGAGCTGGGGGAAAGGGGGCAAGAGGCAGATGCAGGGGTGGGTGGTTTCATAATCTCCCCATTTGCAGGGGGAGCAAATGATCATTTAAATGGGGTACTCAGCTATCACATGCATTAAAGAGCATACAGTGGCTGGAGTGTCCCTTTGAAGTGTCTGAAGGAGGACCGAGTGCAGATGGCAGGGGTGGGGATGAGCCCAAACCTGATTGGTCTTCTGTGGTGTCGGCTTCGTGAATCTGGTTGTCAAACCACATGTGAGCCACCGTCATTCGGTTCTGGGTCAGTGTCCCGGTCTTATCGGAGCAGATGGTAGAGGTTGATCCGAGCGTCTCCACTGCTTCTAGGTTTTTAACCAGGCAGTTCTTGCGGGCCATTCTCTTCGCAGTCAGCGTCAAGCACACCTGTGGAACAAAACACCATTATAACAACGTGTTCCCACTTTCACAGCCAAGTATATCTTCAGACCATTAGGTACTTCAGCCATGATGGGAGAAGCCCCTGATCCACCGGTATCATATGGGTCCAGTAGTACAGAACCCCTGGGTGGCATCCCTCAGCACTGCTGCTACTATATAAGCATAGCTTACAGTAACGGTGGCCAGAAGACCCTCTGGGACATTGGCCACGATGATTCCAATAAGGAAGATGACCGCTTCCAGCCATGAGTAGCCAAGGATAAGTGAAAGTACAAAGAAGGACACTCCAAGAAAGACAGCCACTCCAGTGATAATGTGGATAAAGTGCTCTATCTCCATGGCAATTGGGGTGCGTCCCATCTCCAGACCCGAAGCTAGGGTGGCAATCCTACCCATCACAGTACGATCTCCTGTTGCAATGACAATACCCTTGGCTGTACCTGCGGGAAACCAAAAACAATGGCTTAATTAGATGTATCATTCAGATTCGTAACATCTATTTTTAAAAAGCGATAAAAGGGCAGTGAATCGCAAACAGGAGGTAAAGCATGAGAGGTAAAGAGCAAAAATGTTAAAAAAAAACCCTTTGACTTTATGAAAGCATTGTTAACGTTGACAGTTTTTTCTTTGTTATCGAGACTGGCTGCATTTTCACACTGGGTGCCACGTTGCCTGGCTGTTCTCAATATGTTCCTTCTTCTCAAATACTTCTTCTTCAGATACGGTCTTTTCTGGCTGTGAATTGGGCATCGTTTCAAAAGCATCCGCTGAGCTGCTTAGCATAGTAAGTAAAAAGGCCCTGATTCCCCTGGATTCCGCTGCCTAGATCCACAATAACATCCTCTCTGTGTGCTCAGTAACCGTGACCCAATGTTTGTCTTGGAAAACTCTCGAATCACCCTGCTGCCCAGTCTTCTAAACTAATGAAGGCAGAAAACCTTCAAAGCACTTTAGCTGTGCACCAAAAACCATGGTCTTTCCAAATGTCTCCTTACCTCATACCCACTGATCATGTGTCTTTAATAACGCCGACATTCATTCTGATGCATGCGCATTGTGTTTAGATGATTTCAAGATTCCACATTCCTTTCTTTGTGGATTAAAGTTACAATTCCCTGTAGTTCTGACTTACCTGATCATTCCCTGTACACAAACTACTGTCTGAGAGATAGCGAACACCACCAACCTACCTTCCACACAGTTGGTGGAGAAGAAGGAGATGTTCCTGGTCTCCAGTGGGTTCTCATGGGTGAATTCTGGCGATCGTGTTTGTGGTTCTGATTCTCCAGTCAAAGAAGAGTTGTCCACCTGACAATAATACAGTGAGTTAGAAGACATATACCAGTGACTCTTTTTGTACTACCAACTGGTAACCTTTATCCGTGTGTTTCATTAGTCTAATGTTTTGGGATTAAATCTGAGATCAGTCTAGACCAGCAAACCCGAAGAATGCAGGGTTTCAGAGCTGGGAACTGGGAATTACACTGCACATTTTTCCTAAAATATCAGTGCTACCTTAAACTGGGTAAGAAATATTATGGGGATACTCTGTTGATCCACTACAATGGTCTGTGATTGCAGGAGTATCATGGCAGTTGTAGTTTGTCAATCCCTGTTACCGGCACATGATTGTACCCACCTTGCAGCCATGTGACGAGATGATTCGGATGTCCGCAGGTATACGGTCTCCTCCCTTGATCTCCACCAAGTCTCCCACCACTACCTGCTCGGCATTGATTTGAATCTTTTCTTCCTCGCGGATCACTAGAGCTTGCTGGGCACAGAGAGCAGACACATTAACACCAAAGGAACACGACGCTTTGCCTCAGTGGAGGCTGTCGATGGCTTCCATGGTTCCTCTAACCTCTGAAGGTATTTATTTGCTGGTAATGTGTATGGCACTCGAATTAACATCATAAATAAAAGAGAACATTGTTAAACGGGTTTCATTTTTGCCAAAAAAGGACAGCTGCTCTTGAAACCCTCTCAAAAGGGCACTTTTTTAATTTTTTCCCCCACCACGTATTCTTGGAATATTCCATACCTGGGGCACCATGTTCTTGAAGGAGTCCATGATTTTGGAGCTTTTGGCTTCTTGGTAATAAGAGAAACATCCAGTGACGATGACGACGGCAGCCAACACCACTCCCAGATACAGCTGGAAAAAGAAAGTTCACGCAGCATAAATATGAAGACCTGACACAAAGCGAAACATCTGCCATAAATCCTCCTTTGTATTAAGACTTAAAGACTTAAACCTACAGATCTTTGTCAGTACAATCATTCCCGTTGTTGGACTTGGTCCCCTCTTACTTTAAAGTCCCTCCACCCCTTTCATTTTTCTTCGTGTTTCTCTTTAACTTTTCCCTTCGCTATTTGTTGCCAGGCGCTTCTCTCTTGGAATTTACCATCACATTCCGCTTGTTTAGTTCCTGATCGTTTCCGGCAGTAGACAGTGTCCGTGGGATGTGTCGGGTACTTACATTGTCATTAATTGGCTCGTCCTCCATGACTATTTGAATGCCATATGCCAGGAAACAGAGAATGGCTCCAATCCAAAGCAGGATGGAGAAGCCACCAAATAGTTGACGGCAGAACTTCACCCACTCCGGTGTAGTCGGTGGTGGCGTCAGGGCGTTGGGACCGTCTTGAGCCAGTATCTCTGCTGCGCGCGCGTTTGTCAAACCCTGTCCACAAGGACAAATAATTGGGCATTTTCATTAAAACATCAGTTATAAAAGAACATGCACAGCCAGTCGGGCTGCATTCACTATATGTGACTGGGGGGGGGGTAAAAATCTGCTTTGTCTAAAAATACTGCAAGTTCAACTCGGTTTCCATCCGTAACCAACCGTAGTGATAAAACATTCCACATTGTGCCGTACCTTCACCAAATCGGTGCCATATTTCCGGGCAACTTCTTCCAGGGTAAATTTGTGGTCATCCTGCGGAAAGACGATCGCAAAACATTTTGAAAAAAGGTGTGTGTGATATTGCAGTGTGACCCCCCCCCTGGATCTCCATTGGTAGAGCAACAAAGACCCCCATCCTTGTACTTACAGGGGGTACTCTGTAGTCTATGCTACTGTTGGTTATAACATTAGTTAATAAGTGAATTCATATTTAAAAAACATATAATTAAGCCGTCTCTATCAAGAATCTGGCTGCCAACGCGGATACAAACTCTCCTGCTGTGTTAATGTATAGTTATAGGACATGGTTATTTAAAGAGAGCAGGCCAACAGTAAAGCTAGATTTCTATACTAATGCGAAAGCAACACTATATATATATATATATATATATATATATATATATATATATATATATATATATATATATATATATATATATATATATATATATATATATATATATATATATATATATATATATATAGTGTAAAATATTTCCCCCGTACATAGCGTTATCTTTTTAATGCCGCACACCTAGCAAGGCTTAAAGAAAGTCGTTGAGCCAAACATGATGACCGGGGATTTCCATCGTGCAGCTGGACTCATCATTCACACTGGAGCGGCTGATCAGGACAGTTGGCTGATTCCTTCCCTGGTTGCTACTTTAGTAAATACTTACAATGTGTTTATAAAAATAATCATGGCGGCCCTCGGCTGGACATCCAGAGACTTACGTCTCGCCTTACCTGTGAGAATCCACATGCCTTATACCCACCATAGTCACTTCCTTCTTCAGCTCATCCATTTCTTTTTCTTTCTGCTTCTTCTTGCCCCCTCCATTGTCCGCATTTGTCGCTGCCGGGGAATACTCCCGTCCTTCCTGCACCGCAAGAGAAAAGAAGGAGTCCAAAGACCTCAGATTGGAAGTTCTGTTGCCCCTTAAAGGCTTTATGTTTATGTGTTAATAACGTATGTCTCTTTAAAAAAATAAAAAAGCTCCAAAACAAAGATGAAACAAAATAGATTATTATTATTATTATTTTTTTTTAATATTGCTCAGTTTGTTGATTTTGGGCAATTTTAATGTTTTCCCATAACCATAAATCATTTGTATTTCTGTAACTCATTTGCTTGGACTAAAGCAGGGGTTTAGCTTTTACATACTGTTATTGAATTTTTTATTTTTCCTTTATATACAAAAATACGTTTCTAACTACGTTACGACAAACAGGTAATTTTTCTAATGTGTATTAAAGAGGAATTATTCCGCTCAGGTTATTCTGGGATCCTTGCATGTGTGGAGCCATTTTGTTTTATTAAGCTCAGCCCCCTCTCTTCTTGTTCAGTAAATCCTAAAAGGTTTGCCCATGTTGATCTTAACGAAAAGATTTAGAGATCATATTACATCGGGCTGGTAGATAGACCTGTATAAAGACTGAAGTGACTTAATTAATAAATAAAAAATAAATGAGGGAATTTAGATTCAGTCTGAACATCTGGCTACCAAGGGAATTTATCTACGAATAATGTCACTGCTCAGGGGAAAATAATCCTGCCTTCTCCTGGAGGTCAAAGGTCTCCACTGCGAATGTTGCAACCTTTCCATTTGAAGAGCAGGACAGTCCGTGAGAAAAAGACTTGGACCAACTGGCCAAATGTTTTGGGATGGCGTGAGAACACCAAAACATTTAAAAATATTTAGATAAGATTAAAGGCAAATATAATGAAACCTATTTATCAGCCCGTATACCTGTACACATAGGCTTGGTGCTCATATGTACCTAACTCACTTCCGCATTCTGATTGCGGGTTTGGAAGGGGTTCCTGGATGTCCCATTTCATTGGAGGTATAATGAAAAAAGGGGAGCTCTAGACATGACTGTGTGCTGGCAGTGATCTCCTAGTGAGCCCTCCACACGCTTAGGGATCTCCTAGTGAGCCCTCCACACGCTTAGGGATCTCCAGTGAGCCGTCCATGCGCTCAGGGATCTCTAGGTGAGCCGTCCACACGCTCAGAGATCTCCAGGTGAGCGGTGTACATGCTCAGGGATCTCCAGGTGAGCGGTGTACATGCTCAGGGATCTCCAGGTGAGCGGTGTATATGCTTAGGGATCTCCGGGTGAGCGGTGTACATGCTCAGGGATCTCCAGGTGAGCGGTGTACATGCTCAGGGATCTCCGGGTGAGCGGTGTACATGCTCAGGGATCTCCGGGTGAGCGGTGTACATGCTCAGGGATCTCTAGGTGAGCGGTGTACATGCTCAGGGATCTCCGGGTGAGCGGTGTACATGCTCAGGGATCTCCGGGTGAGTGGTGTACATGCTCAGGGATCTCTAGGTGAGCGGTGTACATGCTCAGGGATCTCCGGGTGAGCGGTGTACATGATCAGGGATCTCTGGGTGAGCGGTGTACATGCTCAGGGATCTCTAGGTGAGCGGTGTACATGCTCAGGGATCTCTAGGTGAGCGGTGTACATGATCAGGGATCTCTGGGTGAGCGGTGTACATGATCAGGGATCTCTGGGTGAGCGGTGTACATGCTCAGGGATCTCTAGGTGAGCCGTGCACTCAATGCAACACAAGTAATTTTTACTTATCAGTCGGTCACTGGAGCCACAGCATTACTAACCTAGCATTAGTAATACCCCAAATACACCTAACACAATCCAACAAAGATAACACCTCCAAACCTATACCGTGATACGGCTGTGGAATACCCGATATATGTACACGGACAATGAATAATGTGGTTCCAACGCACACACATATATACGCCATGTCCATATATACCATATATATAATCCTCTGTCTGAGCAGAGTATGCCGATAATTACAAGATCTCTTTCACTAAAATGAAGGCACAGTAACTGTTTTATAGCACAGATATTCTGTGGCCCTGGCCAATGAAATATTTAATACATAAAGAACACGGTAATAATGGTGTGTATGTATAAATGTATGCATGCATTATGCAGTATACTATAAAGACTTACCCCTCTCCCCATCTTTTAGTTGTCCCAGGATATTTTTCGATGCAAAATCGCTGGAGCTAAAAAAATGTACAAAACTCGTCGTAAATCTAGCAATTCTTTAAATAACCGCCTGTGTCTTTCTCCTTCTCTGGACGGATGCACTTGTTGAAACTGGAACTGGTTTGGGGACAAACTCCTCCCTCCCTGGGGGAGATTCGGGGCCCTCCTTCTACCCCCCTGAAAAAGTTTGGCTGCAGCTCCTATCCATCAGAGGGGGGCATTTGTAGCCCCGGCTTTGCTTCTGTCTCTCTCTCTCCCTCTGTCTCTCCCTTTCTCTCCCTCTGTCTCTTTTTCTCTCCCTCTCTCCCTCTGTCCCTCTCTTTCTCCCTCTGTCCCTCTCTTTCTGTCCCTTTGTCTCTCTCTTTCTCTCCCTCTGTATCTCTCCGTCTCTCTCTCCCTCTGTCGCCGTCTTGCACTCTGTCTCTCACTGTCTCACACTCTGTCTCCTCTTTATCTCTCTCTGTCACTTTGAATTTTCTCTTTTCTTCCTTCTCTCCTCTTTGCTCGCCTTCCCGCCTCTCCCTTCTGCCCTTATTTCTAAATTTATCTTTATTCGCCAATCAGTTCAGTCGTATCACTCGCCTGATTTCCCCCATCCCATTTCCTTCACGTTATCTCGGCATTTTTCATTATAATTCACACACTTTTCTGCCAGTATCTTCCCGTTCACTCTCCCTCCTTCCCTTTCCATATATATTCCATACCCTCCACCTGTGATGGATATGGCTTACGCCGAGTGAGTAGATGCTCAGTTTCAGGAAATGCATTCAAGGGGCTTCCTAGGGAGTCTTAACTGCGCACGTTGAGAAACTATGTAGAGAATTGGAGTTAGGTATAAAAAGTGGAGAAGTTTAAAAAGTCGTCATATTGCTATAGCAACCAGTGGGAACATTCTATCTGATTACACTATGCCATTGGTTGCCGTGGTGATAAGATTGCTTTTCAAACTCGCCTAATCCTGAGCAGGACCAAAAATGGGAGAAAAATGCCCCTGGCACCAAAAGTCCCCCAGCCTGTGCCTTACATGATATCATAATATATCATAATAATATATATATATAACAGGCAGTAGCAAGCTGTTGACCCGAATGCTAAATGGCTGGCTTTCAGTTGGGGGTCCTGCTTCTTTCCATCCTTTTTTCTTTTTTTTTTTTTCTTTTTTTTTAGCCCTTCTGGCTTCCCGTGCTCTTATTGTGTGGCCAGTGAACCTTCTCCCTCTTTCCCCTTATATCCAGCTTCGAATTCATTCCTCGTACAGATGTTGCTGTCCCGGGCGGACCTTATTCTGCGTCTGTACAGCTGAGTAAATAACATTAAAGGATTCCAGCTCACGCATGAATACAAAAACCACTATTTTCCCCCAGGTTAACTCTGTTAATTTGTACGCTTTATGGTTGTGCTTTGTTGGAATAGCTCAGTATATCACTAATGTCACTGTATATGCGATACAAAGTATCTTCTCTCCTATTGTATCCCCTTAACATGGTCATCGCCATCTTCTGCTTTTCTAAGTAGGCTCCTAAACAGATATTTAGAAGAACGTTTACGGCCATCAATAAAAGTGTTTAATCCCTGTGAATCTAAGGCAATAGAAACCTAGAACCTGCCGGCAGATCGGCTCCATGCGGCCGCCGTCTAGTCGCCCCATTGGTCTCGTCTTGGTTCAGGAGCTGTATGCCTATCCCATGCGTGTTTTAACTCCATCGCGGTATTGGCCTCCACTGGGTCTTCTAGTCGTAGACTGTAGCCTCTAACTTGTTCTAACCACTAGGTAACCAGTGGTTGTTTTTGCGTTTGCTGTAAATTTTCGTGATGAGGTCACCCTAATCTCTCCGATACAGGGGAACAGATAGAACTTGGCATGGACCACAGTCGCAGTGACTCATCCAGAATGACTGAGCCAGCTGTCTGTCCTTGCCGGGATCAGCCGGACATTGCCACTCAATAGCTGGGGTGTTGGGAATTCTATTTGCTGCCAGTTGTACATTTAATATGCCCAGACTTCACCCTTTGCATCGAATGCCCGGCTGCATATCAGGTCCATGTAATATGAGTGAGGAACCTCCTGGCGTGCTCAAGAAACCCCTCAATGTTTCTTTATTCACAAAGAAGATCAAAGGAGACTGGAGGAGAAAAGCACAGACTTGAAGATTAGATAGATAGATGGATAGATAGATAGTTTTTTAATGCAGGAGCTTTTCTGCTGCTATGGCAACAACACTTAACACCTAAACTATCAGTCCAGGAGAATAGTTTGGAAGAATGTGGCCGTGATGCTTGCATTGTTTCTGGGATGGGTTAAAGTATTGAAAGTAAAAAGGTTTCTTAATATATATTCCTATGAGTAACAGCCACCCTCCTATCTAACTATCTCTTCAGCTTCCCAGCCCACATTCAAGCGAAAAGTTTGAAAAGTAGAGTAATCACCATAGCAACCAATGCAACAGTATAATCCGCAGGATAATGGTCTACTTTATTTTACCGCTAGATTGCAAGCTCCTTGGGGCAGGCAGCTTGTGACTTTTGACTTCCTCCCGTGTTGGCTGCCATGCTTGTGTACCCCTCCATTATATCGTATGTTACATCACACGCCATCTATTAATAGAATGTATGATTATTATCTCACCTTGTACTATAATCTTATTAATCTGCACATATTTTCCTCTTTTTCTATAAATAAACATTCCAGGCGCAGTCGCTTCTCCCCGGCCTCTCTTTCCCGGCTGGACGTTCTGCCGTGGAACCGCTGTGAGGTCAGGTGGCCACGTTTATTGTTATCCCTCTGCTTTTTTATCTGGCGCACCCCCTGCCCTGAGAAAAGCTTATCCCTGCGGATAGAAATCTGCTTTTAATGAACTTTTTCCCAGCGTTTGGAAATACTTGGCATTATTAAAGCCGGCCTGCCATGAAGGTTGTTTTCCTTTGTCCTGCTTGTGGTCCCTTGTAAGTTTTAATTGGCGTTGGGACTGGTTGCCCGCGGTTTCCGTGCGTCCGGACCCGGCGAGTGTTTGATGCGTCCTGAGTCGTGATCCACAGGTGGGGAAGCCGGGGTCACGAAACCGTGTTGGTGCAGCTGAACGAGACTCAGCGTGATGGAATGCTCCTAAACATGGTACCAAGTTGCTTTAGAGGTGCTGTGCCACTAACTCAAACGATTAGCTGAACTCTGCAGCATGTTACGCAACTGAATCTTCCCAGATCTGTAAATGTATTCTTACCTCTGACAGTTTTATCACCTAACCTTATCCAAGGTAACCTCCTTAATTGATGCTTGCACAAGTCATTGCCACAGAGGAAGCTCATTGCAGCCTGTATGGTACCTCCAGTGTTCTGAGACCATGTATCACAAAATATAATTATGTTATACAAGAGATACATAATAACATTAATGTGTCAAATGTTGTGCTGAAAGTAAAAATATAAAAGAAGCCCTGGAAATGGCTGTGAATGTGTGAGTGTCAGTTTGATTCAGGCTTTTAGCGCATATACATGGGGGGGGGGGTCTGTTGAGCCAGTGCTTGGGCTGACTGGCGGTAAGTATATCACATGATAGGAGACGCGTTCGGACGGAGGGGCAAACACATATGTGGGGGATTCTGCAGGAACACCAAAGAGCCCAAAGGGACTTGTCAGCTGTCACATGTGTTAATCATCTCTCTCTGACCCCGTTGCATTTTGCTGCATGGCGCTTAACCCTTTAAGCACCCTTAGGGGTGAGCAATGCAATTTGCTCACCTGGCAAGTGATTAATTCACGTTCTAATTGTCCTGCTTGGAATGATAGGAGCGGTCGCTTTGCATAACCCCGCCGTCGGCTGGCAGCATCCGTGGAAAGGCTCTTATGTAACGCTGCATCCCGAGGGTAATGAAGGGGAAGGATCCAGATGCCGGCACAGAAATCTAATCAGGTGTACAAAATACACAGAAGTGAGACCAGGGCAGCCCGCCGGAACACAGAGATCCAGTCCGAATGGCGAGCTAGTCGTGTTTAACGCTGTCATTTCCACAGGGATCATTAGCGATGCAAATTATTATAATTTATTGTTTTATATAGCACCGTCATCTTCTGTAGCGCTGTATAATGGGTAAACAGGACATAAGTAGTATATAACATAATCATTTGACTTACAGAAACAAGAGGTAAGGAGGACCCTGCTCCCAGAAGCTTACAATCTAGAGGATCGTTAAAGGTTTTTAAAAAAAAATAAAAATAGAAACATAGAATATACTTGTAAAAACGTCAAACTTCAGTTGGTCCTCAGTCTTGTCTTGTATTCAGGATAGCGTTATGCCTCAAAGTAAATCACTTTACCGTACTTACATCTACCACTTTAGAAGATTGATCCACTTATCCACCACCTAAAACTTCCTTACACCAGCCTCTGACCCTCTAGTTTGACTATGACCTCTTAAATTAAATAAGTGGAATTTCCAGGGCCACGCTGAGGCGGGAGCATCGAGAACACAGCGTCCAGGAGGCACCGAGCGGTCGCTGAAACATATAGGGGAGATAATGAGGAGGAGAGAGAAAACCTGGGTCCTGGACACGTCCTGTGTATACAACCTGGGTACAGGGGCAAGTTGTTTGGATGTAACTTGGGTGCTGAGCAAGTCTCGTGGATGCAATCTGGGTGCTGGGCAATTTATTTTGCATGATCACACTTTGGTAGTTTTATGTTTGATTTTTGATTATAACTGTGTAACAGCTTAAAAATTGTATTTGTTGATCTGTGATGAATCAAAGCTCAAATTAATTGTGCATTCTGATGGGCCAACCTTTCATAGTTTCTTCTAGCTGGTCCTTTTAAATATTTAAACTTGTCCTTCATAATGTATAATTGTTGGACAAATGTTTTACTTACAACTACTTGGTGTAAAAACTAGAAAAGCTTGAACCAATGGCCCAGCACATACAATTAAAAAGTGATATTAATATGCTGATGTAATATTGGGAGTTATGCTGTACCATCATCAGTGTCTGTTTCAGTATATAGTGATGGGAGGTACGCTATACCACCGTCGATGTCTATCTTGCTATAATAAGAGATACACTGTACATCTCAGTGTCTGGATCACTATAAAATGGTAGGAGTTATACTGTTGTGTTTGTGGTGATGGAAGTTGTGGTACGCCACTGTCAGGCTCAGTATATATATATATATATATTGATGCGAGTTATACTGTACCACCGTCAGGCTCAGTATATATTGATGTTAGTTATGGCGTTCCACCCTGTCAGAATGTGAATAAGTCACTGGGTTTAGGGAAATTTGTTTTACTATTCTAATATAACGAATTTCCTTATTTTTCCTTAAAAGAATCTCTGATATCACTAAAGATGTAGCAGGGGGTTCAACGTGCTGGCTGTCACTGACATATTTAGTGTAATGCTGATTGGGGGGCAAAGATGGCACTGATGACCTGTTTGGGGCCCACAATGGCACTGGCAAGCTGTTTGGGGGCAAAGATGGCACTGATGACCTGTTTGGGGCCAAAGCTGGCACTGTGGGAGGTGAGTGACAAGTTG
Source organism: Spea hammondii (assembly GCA_029215755.1). Classification (NCBI taxonomy): domain Eukaryota; kingdom Metazoa; phylum Chordata; class Amphibia; order Anura; family Pelobatidae; genus Spea; species Spea hammondii. Next base: position 27,938,344 of record JARDYJ010000012.1, on the reverse strand, counting down.
TTACATGGTGAGGTCAGGGGGCTCAGAGAGGTGGAGTGGTTGTCATAGAAAATGGGTGTGGTTAGATGGGTTATGTTTGTTGAGGGGAGGGGCATTTCTGAGAAACACAAGGCAATAGTAAAGTATCTGTACTGAATAAATGCAGTCACAAGAAGAGGTAACACACAGCACCACACTGTCCTAGAAACCCAGCAGAGGTGGTAGAGGCTAATACAGTGAGGGGATTAAACATGCGCGGGATAGACATACGGCTCCTGAATCTAAGACGAGACCAACGGCTGATTAAGGTTTCAGTCTTTACAGCAGGAGAATCGGCCGACGGGGGCCGAATGGGGCCGATCATCTTGCGGAGTCTATGTTTCTAATAGATAATGTGGATTGAGGCCATCACTCTCCCTTTAAGAGCTGTTTATCAGCTGGATGGCATGAGTGCTTCCAAACAGTTTATCAGTGCAGACGGGACAGGTTTATGGAACGTTTATCAGGGGAGGTGACTCGTAGGGTTAATTGCAGCAGCTTATCGGTTGTGGCACTAATAGGTCACAAGGGGTTAATGTCGCATTCCTGCACGTCAGCCCAATTCTTCACTTCCATCTCTCGCTGTGCTTGTTGCTCTAACGCTTTTGTTATCCCTGATGCCCTGCATATCCACACTGGCTTTTGTCTCCATGGCAACCGGCTCCGACAGATCCCCGACCGCCCGGTGAATCTCGTTGGCACACAAGGTCTCGGCAAGGTCACCGAGCCTGGGGGGGACACAGACGATTCGGGAGCCAAGCCCTCTGACAGCTTGCACTCGGCAGCAAGAAAAAAGTTAAAAAGCGCTCGGCCATCGCGTCTCGGCGGACGGGGTCTCCAAAGGTCCATTTTCATATTGATGAATAAAGAGGATGGAGGGGCAATTGGAAATGTTTTTAGTTTCTCCCCAAAATGTTCTTATTTTGTCCTCTATAATACCGGAGAGGTGAACCCCAGGACCAGGAGCTGGCGCGTTTCCCGTATCCTCGTTGCCATGACAAACGGCAGACACCAAGGCCAAGCGAAAGCTTCGCACAACCGATAAGAATGACAACTCAGATATCGCTTTTTAATGGAATTCCTGCAATTCCAAAGATCTTTTGTACAGCGCCGCGGAATGGGATGGTGCTACAGACTGTATTGTGTTCACCGGCTGGCAGCTGGGATCAGGATCAGCAGAGGGGTTATCTAAGGACACGCTGGGACTGCAGCCCGTACAATAAGACAAAGGATTTCTATGAGACAATGAAACGACAAGCCACGGGGGTTATGCGTTAAACATGTTCTTATCACCATAGCAACCCATGAAATTTCCCATTGGTTGCTACGGTAACATGATGACTTGTTTTTGAAAGTTAAACTGTTATGTTATATACTACCTGATATGTCCTGTCTACCCATTGTACAGCGCTACGGAATACGATGGCGCTATATAAAATAATTCATTCCTATTATTATAGTGATAGGTTATTTCCACAGAAATGGGGGGAAAGAGTAAAAAAGCTCTAATACGATTAACCCTTTGGAGGAAAGAAGTTGCTAGAGAAGTGAATGTGGGGCATGCCCGGGAGCGGCAGTGTATGAATGCCTGAGATTGATGGGTGTGAGTAGCCATTCCCCCTTTCTCTCTCTCTCCATTGATTTAATTGGAGCCAGCGCTGGTTTCAGGAGGCGGCTGGAGAATGATAATGAGGCTGCGGCGGGGCCGGGAACACTGATTCATGGCAGGACCCCCCGGATGTGTGTCCCGAAACACTTTCCCCTTTGTTACAAAGTGTGGGAAGCAGAAAGAAGCCTCTTCCCATCCGGCTTTGGGTTGGCTGCGGAGCCGTAACTACCTGATGCGCGTCGAGGACTGCTAAACAAGCCTCTGAACGTCGCCGATATCCCGAGCACTGTACCCACTACTCTTTAAAGAAATGCTTCCGTTTTTCCAGCGTATGCGCCGTAGCTATGAGATATTTCGGGGATCTCCTCCTTAATAACCCGGGGGAATAAAAAGTCCCTTTCCTTTAGAAACAAAGCTGCGACGATGTATGAAAGGGCAAAGTATCGGCCACTTCAGTGCGTGTGACAGCTGCGCGGCCCCCATGGACGAGGGGGGATTCTGCGGACCCCGCTCCATAAGCGTTTGCCTCTCACCCGCCTCAGATATTTTCCCTGCAGGCAGATTGCATGAGATCCACCTGCCAGCTCGCCGAGTGCTGCGGGTTGGGGGGTATTGAGGCCCCTGTGTGCATGCGCGGAATACTGCGATATACATCCTGCAGAACATAACGATTTCATACGTTTAATGTCAATTCATCTCATTTGCATGGAATTCCGAGCAGGAGCATCGGGGGTCCTGTGGATACGTAGTTACTGTAGTAACAAGTGCAGCCCCCTCCCCGGGGCCAGAAGAACAAACATGCGCCACTTTCCTAGAATGTTTGATATGGATCTAATAACAACCCCCGATGCGAGGGGAGAAGATCGGGGTATGAATAACCTGAATCGGCCCTGGCTGGGGAATACTGAACCAGTCATCAAGAGCAGACATGGAACCGCCTCCCCGCAGAGGTGGTAGCAGTCGATGCAATGATGGACTTTAAGCTTGCGTGGAATAGGCATAAGGCTATGCGGAATTTATGTAGAAATAAATAATGGGGTGGACTGAAGAGCGGAACCATTATCTCTGTGGGTTCCCATAGCGAATGCCCCCTGTGTGCAGCCCACTCTGTGCTTGGGGTACAGCAATGCCAATAGCGACATCTGGTGGCCGTTTGGGTGCGTGACTGGCTGGCCCCGTGTGCTTACACTCTGCCAATAATCATCGTTATTAAAGGTGTCGACTTTGGCCAAAGCAGAAACTCTTTGCATTAGAAATTTCCGTGTTTTCCAGAGATGGTCACGTGACTGCGTACTCCGTCCCGGGGGAGTTTCACATATCAGATTATAAGAGGCAACTCTCCCTGCCCTGTCTGAGAGTTATGGGAGTGACACATTTGTTGTCATAGCGATGGAAGGCTTCCCGGCTTGGCCAGTTATTTACACCACTTACTCCCAGCTGGCGTTACCCAGCATATTACTCTGTAAAGTGGCAGCCTGTCCACGGGGCTGGCTAAGAGTACTGGGAGAGGGAGAGTAGTAAATAGCACTAGATGCTGGTTTCAGTGCCAGAATCACACGCGCTAAGCATGCACCGATATTCAGCTAGCTCATCGCTGCAACTCCCATTGGGCTGAGGCTTAGCCAACTGGAGTCAAGCTATCAGACAGTTTCAAATCAGTGGTCATGCCATCAGACGCTTTTTCTTAAGATTAGCAAAATGTGCCTTAGACCTGGAAATGTGATAATAATCATATAATGTTACAATTTTTAGTGGATTTTGCAGAGTTCTCACACAAATATATCTCCCTGCAAAATTAGATACGTTTATTAAACAAATTAAAGGTAAATATCCGCTTATTTCTAGCAAATTACCTTTTATAACATTTCTGCATATATTACAAAATTCCACCGTTGGACCAACACATTTACACTGCACATATCTCACACACACACCCCTATATAATATCTTACAATATGGTGCATTTTTACTGTGGAAATTTAAAGATATAGCACCCCCAAATAGCAGTGCAGTACTTGATAAATGTCATATTTCAACATTCTACATGGAATTAAAAAAAATTCCCCCATTTGACCAATACAGTTACACTGCAGATATCTCAAACACAACCCCCTCTATTATTTCTGAGAATATGGTGCATTTTTACTGTGGAAATTTAAAGCTATAGCGCCCCAAATATCATCCCAGTAGACAGCAACTGGCATTTTTCAGCATTCTACAGAGGGTTAAAAAAAATTCCCCATTGGACCAATACAGTTACACTGCACATATCTCAAACACAACCCCCTCTATTATTTCTGAGAATATGGTGCATTTTTACTGTGGAAATTTAAAGCTATAGCGCCCCAAATATCATCCCAGTAGACAGCAACTGGCATTTTTCAGCATTCTACAGAGGGTTAAAAAAAATTCCCCCATTGGACCAATACAGTTACACTGCAGATATCTCAAACACATGCCCCTCTATTATTTCTGAGAATATGGTGCATTTTTACTGTGGAAATTTAAAGCTATAGCTCCCCAAATATCATCCCAGGAGACAGCAACTGGCATTTTTCAGCATTCTATAGAGGGTTAAAAAAAAATTCCCCATTGGACCAATACAGTTACACTGCACATATCTCAAACACATGCCCCTCTATTATTTCTGAGAATATGGTGCATTTTTACTGTGGAAATTTAAAGCTATAGCGCCCCAAATATCCTCCCAGTAGACAGCAACTGGCATTTTTCAGCATTCTACAGAGGGTTAAAAAAAAATTCCCCATTGGACCAATACAGTTACACTGCACATATCTCAAACACAACCCCCTCTATTATTTCTGAGAATATGGTGCATTTTTACTGTGGAAATTTAAAGCTATAGCGCCCCAAATATCATCCCAGTAGACAGCAACTGGCATTTTTCAGCATTCTACATGGGGTTAAAAAAAATTCCCCCATTGGACCAATACAGTTACACTGTATATATCTCAAACACATAACCCTCTATTATTTCTGAGAATATGGTGCATTTTTACTGTGGAAATTTAAAGCTATAGGGCCCCAAATATCAGCCCAGTAGACAGCAACCGTCATTTTTCAACATTCTACATGGGGTTAAAAAAAATTTCCCCATTGGACCAATACAGTTACACTGCAGATATCTCAAACACATGCCCCTCTATTATTTCTGAGAATATGGTGCATTTTTACTGTGGAAATTTAAAGCTATAGTGCCCCAAATATCAGCCCAGTACACAGGAACCGTCATTTTTCAACATTCTACAGGGGGTTAAAAAAAATGTCCCCATTGGACCAATACAGTTACACTGCAGATATCTCAAACACATTCCCCTCTATTATTTCTGAGAATAGGGTGCATTTTTACTGTGGAAATTTAAAGCTATAGGGCCCCAAATATCGGCCCAGTAGACAGCAACCGTCATTTTTCAACATTCTACAGGGGGTTAAAAAAAAATTCCCAATTGGACCAATACAGTTACACTGCAGATATCTCAAACACATGCCCCTCTATTATTTCTGAGAATATGGTGCATTTTTACTGTGGAAATTTAAAGCTTATAGTGCCCCAAATATCAGCCCAGTACACAGCAACCGTCATTTTTCAACATTCTACAGGGGGTTAAAAAAAAAATTTCCCCATTGGACCAATACAGTTACACTGCAGATATCTCAAACACATGCCCCTCTATTATTTCTGAGAATATGGTGCATTTTTACTGTGGAAATTTAAAGCTATTGGGCCCCAAATATCGGCCCGGTAGACAGCAACCGTCATTTTTCAACATTCTACAGGGGGTTAAAAAAAATTTCCCCATTGGACCAATACAGTTACACTGCAGATATCTCAAACACATGCCCCTCTATTATTTCTGAGAATATGGTGCATTTTTACTGTGGAAATTTAAAGCTATAGTACCCCAAATATCAGCCCAGTACACAGCAACCGTCATTTTTCAACATTCTACATAGGGTTAAAAAAAAATTCCCCATTGGACCAATACAGTTACACTGCACATATCTCAAACACAACCCCCTCTATTATTTCTGAGAATATGGTGCATTTTTACTGTGGAAATTTAAAGCTATAGCGCCCCAAATATCATCCCTATAGACAGCAACTGGCATTTTTCAGCATTCTACAGAGGGTTAAAAAAAATTCCCCCATTGGACCAATACAGTTACACTGCAGATATCTCAAACACATGCCCCTCTATTATTTCTGAGAATATGGTGCATTTTTACTATGGAAATTTAAAGCTATAGGGCCCCAAATATCAGCCCAGTAGACAGCAACCGTCATTTTTCAACATTCTACAGGGGGTTAAAAAAAAATTCCCCATTGGACCAATACAGTTACACTGCAGATATCTCAAACACATGCCCCTCTATTATTTCTGAGAATATGGTGCATTTTTACTGTGGAAATTTAAAGCTATAGGGCCCCAAATAACGGCCCAGTAGACAGCAACCGTCATTTTTCAACATTCTACAGGGGGTTAAAAAAAATTTCCCCATTGGACCAATACAGTTACACTGCAGATATCTCAAACACATGCCCCTCTATTATTTCTGAGAATATGGTGCATTTTTACTGTGGAAATTTAAAGCTATAGTGCCCCAAATATCAGCCCAGTACACAGCAACCGTCATTTTTCAACATTCTACAGGGGGTTAAAAAAAATTTCCCCATTGGACCAATACAGTTACACTGCAGATATCTCAAACACATGCCCCTCTATTATTTCTGAGAATATGGTGCATTTTTACTGTGGAAATTTAAAGCTATAGCGCCCCAAATATTAGCCCAATATATAGAAAATGGGATTTTTAAAAAATCTAGACGGTTAAAAAAAATTCCTCCATTGGACCAATTCAGTTACAGTACAAATATCTCAAACACACCATCCTCTATTATTTCTGAGAATATGGTGCATTTTTACTGTGGAAATTTAAAGCTATAGCGCCCCAAATATCATCCCAGTAGACAGCAACTGGCATTTTTCAGCATTCTACGGAGGGTTAAAAAAATAATTATATTATTTAACCCATTAACGACCTTTGACGGTCCACCTCCTAAACTTCAATGGTGTCGCCAGAATGCCTCGATCAGGAGGCATTCAGGGACACCAAACACTTACCCTGGGATGGACTGTGACCGCTCAGGAGAGCGGTCACAGCCGCCGCTGCCGGTGATCTTCACCATCGGCAAGATGGCGACCGTCCTGAAAAAAAAATAATAAAGACGAAAAATTTCGCTAGATGGTCTCCAGACCCTCTAGAGAACTCTGGCTCCACTTGCAGGTTGAATACAGGTACTGCACTCAACCATGCAAGTCAATGGAGCCCAGCTTTCTAATCACAATGTGATTAGTAAAATATAAAAAAAAAAGGAAAATAAAAGCTTAAAAAAAACATTTAAAAATAATTATGCAGTGATGTCACCAGAGGAACCATCCAGTACCAGCAAAATGTGTAAAAAAAATAAATAAATAAAAATTAAAAAAAAAAAAGTTTATTATTTTGAGCAAGTCCTAAAATCTCAACATACAAAGAGTTAAAATAAAAGCACTTCAAATAACCAAGGGGTGTCTAATTTAATAAAAAATGGCTTGATGGGGTAAATTGGAGTGGCCTGTCTCAAAAATAGGGCATAGGTACAGACTGACCAAAATAGAGAAAAAAAGCGCACTTCCCAAATGTGGGATTTTAAATCTCAAACAACCCGACAAACCCATGCATGTGGGGTATCACTGCACTCGGGAGATGTTGCTGAACACACATTGGGGGGTTGTTTGATAGTGACGCATACCAGGAGCTATGAATTCATTCCTGAAGTACAATTTGTGTGGAAAAAAATACAAAATAAAATTTTGGGAAAGACAGGTAGTAGAATCTCATGCATAAAAGGGTTAAAATACCAGCATTTGAAATACTTTGTGGTGTCTAGTTTTCAAAAATATATGGTTTGATGGGGTAAATTGAAGTAGTCTGCTTCAAAGATGATCCAAAGAGGATATAGAGGCAGAATGACCAAAAGACTACCTGAATTACGCATGTCCCAAAAGTAGCCTTTTACCAGCCAAACAATCTGGCAAACCTATACATGTGGGGTATCACCATACTCAGGAGATGTTGCTGAACACATATTGGGTGGTTGTTTGACAGTGACATATACCAGGACCTTTATATTTATAACTAAATTACACTATAGCTTTAAATTTCCACAGTAAAAATGCACCATATTCTCAGAAATAATAGAGGGGCATGTGTTTGAGATATCTGCAGTGTAACTGTATTGGTCCAATGGGGAAATTTTTTTTAACCCCCTGTAGAATGTTGAAAAATGACGGTTGCTGTGTACTGGGCTGATATTTGGGGCACTATAGGTTTAAATTTCCACAGTAACAATGCACCATATTCTCAGAACTAATAGAGGGGCATGTGTTTGAGATATCTGCAGTGTAACTGTATTGGTCCAATGGGGAAATTTTTTTTAACCCCCTGTAGAATGTTGAAAAATGACGGTTGCTGTCAACTGGGCTGATATTTGGGGCCCTATAGCTTTAAATTTCCACAGTAAAAATGCACCATATTCTCATAAATAATAGAGGGGCATGTGTTTGAGATATCTGCAGTGTAACTGTATTGGTCCAATGGGGACATATTTTTAACCCCATGTAGAATGTTGAAAAATGACGGTTGCTGTCTACTGGGCCGATATTTGGGGCCCTATAGCTTTCAATTTCCACAGTAAAAATGCACCATATTCTCAGAAATAATTGAGGGTTATGTGTTTGAGATATATACAGTGTAACTGTATTGGTCCAATGGGGAAATTTTTTTTAACCCCCTGTAGAATGTTGAAAAATGACGGTTGCTGTCTACTGGGCTGATATTTGGGGCCCTATAGCTTTAAATTTCCACAGTAAAAATGCACCATATTCTCAGAAATAATAGAGGGGCATGTGTTTGAGATATCTGCAGTGTAACTGTATTGGTCCAATGGGGAAATTTTTTTTAACCCCTGTAGAATGTTGAAAAATGACGGTTGCTGTGTACTGGGCCGATATTTGGGGCACTATAGCTTTAAATTTCCACAGTAAAAATGCACCATATTCTCAGAAATAATAGAGGGTTATGTGTTTGAGATATCTGCAGTGTAACTGTATTGGTCCAATGGGGGAATTTTTTTTAACCCTCTGTAGAATGCTGAAAAATGCCAGTTGCTGTCTACTGGGATGATATTTGGGGCGCTATAGCTTTAAATTTCCACAGTAAAAATGCACCATATTCTCAGAAATAATAGAGGGGCATGTGTTTGAGATATGTGCAGTGTACCTGTGTTGGTCCAATTGGTAATTTTTTTTAACCCTCTGTAGAATGCTGAAAAATGCCAGTTGCTGTCTACTGGGATGATATTTGGGGCACTATAGCTTTAAATTTCCACAGTAAAAATGCACCATATTCTCAGAAATAATAGAGGGGCATGTGTTTGAGATATCTGCAGTGTAACTGTATTGGTCCAATGGGGAATTTTTTTTAACCCTCTGTAGAATGCTGAAAAATGCCAGTTGCTGTCTACTGGGATGATATTTGGGCCGCTATAGTTTTAAATTTCCACAGTAAAAATGCACCATATTCTCAGAAATAATAGAGGGGCATGTGTTTGAGATATCTGCAGTGTAACTGTATTGGTCCAATGGGGGAATTTTTTTTAACCCTCTGTAGAATGCTGAAAAATGCCAGTTGCTGTCTACTGGGATGATATTTGGGGCGCTATAGCTTTAAATTTCCACAGTAAAAATGCACCATATTCTCAGAAATAATAGAGGGGGTTGTGTTTGAGATATGTGCAGTGTAACTGTATTGGTCCAATGGGGAATTTTTTTTTAACCCTCTGTAGAATGCTGAAAAATGCCAGTTGCTGTTTACTGGGATGATATTTGGGGCACTATAGCTTTAAATTTCCACAGTAAAAATGCACCATATTCTCAGAAATAATAGAGGGGCATGTGTTTGAGATATCTGCAGTGTAACTCTATTGGTCCAATGGGGAATTTTTTTTTAACCCTCTGTAGAATGCTGAAAAATGCCAGTTGCTGTCTACTGGGATGATATTTGGGGCGCTATAGCTTTAAATTTCCACAGTAAAAATGCACCATATTCTCAGAAATAATAGAGGGGGTTGTGTTTGAGATATGTGCAGTGTAACTGTATTGGTCCAATGGGGAATTTTTTTTTAACCCTCTGTAGAATGCTGAAAATTGCCAGTTGCTGTGTACTGGGATGATATTTGGGGCACTATAGCTTTAAATTTCCACAGTAAAATTGCACCATATTCTCAGAAATAATAGAGGGGCATGTGTTTGAGATATCTGCAGTGTAACTGTATTGGTCCAATGGGGGAATTTTTTTTAACCCTCTGTAGAATGCTGAAAAATGTCAGTTGCTGTCTACTGGGATGATATTTGGGGCGCTATAGCTTTAAATTTCCACAGTAAAAATGCACCATATTCTCAGAAATAATAGAGGGTCATGTGTTTGTGATATCTGCAGTGTAACTGTATTGGTCCAATGGGGGAATTTTTTTTAACCCTCTGTAGAATGCTGAAAAATGCCAGTTGCTGTCTACTGGGATGATATTTGAGGCGCTATAGCTTTAAATTTCCGCAGTAAAAATGCACCATATTCTCAGAAATAATAGAGGGGGTTGTGTTTGAGATATGTGCAGTGTAACTGTATTGGTCCAATGGGGAATTTTTTTTTAACCCTCTGTAGAATGCTGAAAAATGCCAGTTGCTGTTTACTGGGATGATATTTGGGGCACTATAGCTTTAAATTTCCACAGTAAAAATGCACCATATTCTCAGAAATAATAGAGGGGCATGTGTTTGAGATATCTGCAGTGTAACTCTTGGTCCAATGGGGAATTTTTTTTAACCCTCTTTAGAATGCTGAAAAATGCCAGTTGCTGTCTACTGGGATGATATTTGGGGCACTATAGCTTTAAATTTCCACAGTAAAAATGCACCATATTCTCAGAAATAATAGAGGGGCATGTGTTTGAGATATGTGCAGTGTAACTGTATTGGTCCAATGGGGAATTTTTTTTTAACCCTCTATAGAATGCTGAAAAATGCCAGTTGCTGTCTCCTGGGATGATATTTGGGGAGCTATAGCTTTAAATTTCCACAGTAAAAATGCACCATATTCTCAGAAATAATAGAGGGGCATGTGTTTGAGATATCTGCAGTGTAACTGTATTGGTCCAATGGGGGAATTTTTTTTAACCCTCTGTAGAATGCTGAAAAATGCCAGTTGCTGTCTACTGGGATGATATTTGGGGCGCTATAGCTTTAAATTTCCACAGTAAAAATGCACCATATTCTCAGAAATAATAGAGGGGGTTGTGTTTGAGATATGTGCAGTGTAACTGTATTGGTCCAATGGGGAATTTTTTTTTAACCCTCTGTAGAATGCTGAAAAATGCCAGTTGCTGTGTACTGGGATGATATTTGGGGCGCTATAGCTTTAAATTTCCACAGTAAAAATGCACCATATTCTCAGAAATAATAGAGGGGGTTGTGTTTGAGATATCTGCAGTGTAACTGTATTGGTCCAATGGGGGAATTTTTTTTAATTCCATGTAGAATGTTGAAATATGACATTTATCAAGTACTGCACTGCTATTTGGGGTGCTATATCTTTAAATTTCCACAGTAAAAATGCACCATATTGTAAGATATTATATAGGGGTGTGTGTGTGAGATATGTGCAGTGTAAATGTGTTGGTCCAACGGTGGAATTTTGTAATATATGCAGAAATGCTATAAAAGGTAATTTGCTAGAAATGAGCGGATATTTACCTTTAATTTGTTTAATAAACGTATCTAATTTTGCAGGGAGATATATTTGTGTGAGAACTCTGCAAAATCCACTAAAAATTGTAACATTATATGATTATTATCACATTTCCAGGTCTAAGGCACATTTTGCTAATCTTAAGAAAAAGCGTCTGATGGCATGACCACTGATTTGAAACTGTCTGATAGCTTGACTCCAGTGCTTAGCCATGACTCGTTGAGCCCTGTAATAAAGCGTTTATCAGACAGCCTTCGGCTATTGGTTTGGTGACCCTGTGACTGGGTGGGGGCTGCCACCAGTATGCCCTCCTCCGGTCACACCAATTCCAGGCCTGCTGGCATAGAGGAAGTGGACTGCCACTCCCATCATGCTTTGTGGCATTAATTTAAAGTTGGGAATGGATAAGGAAACCCTTAAAAGTATGCATGTCACCCACTACATTGCCACCCATCAACAACCCCACCCATCACTCTAAAGCAACACTGGATAACCGGCCTCGTATATCTGCCCTTACTCAAGCAGCTGTGAATTCCGACGCCCATGACACCCAGTTTTTGATGAGGCTGTGGGGCAGTAATTTTCAATAAAGGTGCCTACAAAGAGTTACAACTCTCATTAAGCTCATCCAGCCTATTTAATGTAGGTAAATTGGGCTATAACTCCTATCATCCTCGGACTGTAATAGTATGGCACAGAGATACACACATTCCTATCAGTCTGAGCCATCGCTTCCCTGCCCAGGTATTGGATATGACGGAGGGGGCGGGCATACAGGGAGCGGTACGGCCCTGTGCGGCGTTACGGGGCGGAGTCTGCGGGAGCACGTCGGTGCGTGGTGGCGTTGCAGGGTGACGCTGGTGGAGCGAATTGTGTTGCGGGCGCCATGTCAGCGGGCAGCGCACAGACCGGCGGGTGAGGGCCCAGGATACCCGGTGTGAGGAGGGAGGTGCGGGCGGGGAGTCGGGGCAGCAGACGGGGGTAATATGAGGATGTAACCGGGATAGCGATGGGGTAATTCTAGTCAGGGGCAGAATGAGGGAGACGCCTAATTGGGTGTGGGGCCCCCAAAGCTTTGCTCACAAAGAGGGATCCTCACCCAACCGATAAACGGATTACATCGCCGCGGTAATGGGATGTATTCAGCTGCCCCTCACACTGCTATGGCGGTGGGGTGCGTTGCCATGGCGATGGGGTTATAAGGACATTCAGCCCATCTTTTACCTGCATCACTAAACGCTTTAATTCTTTGTAGACGACGAAGCAAATGGGACCAGCCAGGCCCGGCCGGCGCTCCCCTCCTGCTACCTGGAACTATGGCCGTGATCCCGTCCCTCGGTGCCGGCGTCTATCTGCCTCCCGCGGAAGCCCAACCTGCGGCCGCGTCGTCGGAGTCGGTGAGCGCTCCTTCAGGGGCCCTGGATGCAGCCGCTGCCGTCGCCGCTAAGATTAACGCCATGCTGATGGCAAAGGGGAAGATAAAACCAGGCCAGAACGCCCCCGAGAAGGTAACCCTACCGGCCCGGCTTCTTACAGCGGAAAGAGACGCTTCTCGCAAGGGATGGCTCCAAACGGCCGCGTTGTTTGCTTCTACGGGGGTAATATTTTGTTTTTTATGTACTTTTGCCCTCTTACAGGTTCCGTTGCCGGGTAAATCTGCCCCAGCTTCCAAAAGCAAGGATGATCTTGTTGTGGCAGAGGTGGAAATAAACGACGTGCCCCTGACCTGCCGGAATCTCCTAACCAGGGGGCAAACTCAGGATGAGGTGCGTTTCCATCACATGAGATAAAACCCCCTCGCGTAACCGCTCGGTTACCTCCTGACTGTCGCCGTGGAGTGGGAAGCTTGCTGCGTCCCCCAAAGCTTCTCTCATATCTACGACGTGTCTCCTTCCTTACTTGGACTCAAAGTTCATTGAGTCAGGAGACTAAATAGTGAAGCTTAATATGGGGCGGAAGTGCTGATCTGTCATGGGGGGGCAGCACGTGGGTATGCGCAGGTACTTTAGTGAATATATAAAATAACAAACATCAAATGAGCGAGGCAGACGGGTGACGTTGGGTTTTGATGGCGCTGTCCCTGTTTGATGCTGCGGTACAATCTGCTCCACGTGTTACTAAATCTCCACAGATCAGCCGGATGAGCGGGGCGGCCGTGTCCACTCGGGGGAGGTACATGACCCCAGAGGAGAAGCTTAAAGTGGGGCCCGGGTAAGTTTGCTTTGCGGAATTTAACCCTTCTGCTTGTGACCGTGCTGGAGTTATTTCCTTTGCAGCGTCCCCGAAGATCACTTTCTTTTAGCATTTGGTTACCAGGCTTTCAGCCACACAGCCTTAAGCTTTGGTGGCACAGTATCTGGCACTTGGTTAAATGATTTTTTCCTCCCCATGTGTTGATGTTTTGCGTTTTTTCCTCCAGGGAGAGGCCTCTCTATCTGCATGTTCAGGGCCAGACCAGAGACCTTGTAGATAGTAAGTACTGTCTCGTGTATTTAAACAAGTGCTGTTGTGGCAGACGTCTCCAATGATCTCTGAATTGTTTTTATTGTGAGATTGAATGGCTGATGTCTGCCCGTCTCGCTGTTATAGCCCTCTCTCTCTGCTGGTCTCGCTGTTATAGCCCTCTCTCTGCCCATTTTGCTGTTATCTCTCTCTCTCTCTCTCTCTGCCTGTCTTGCTGTTATAACCCCTCTCTCGCTGCCCGTCTTGCTGTTATAGCCCTCTGTCTCTGCGTCTCTGAGATTTCTTGGCACTTTTCAGGAGACAGTGAGCCAGAATCTCTTAGTAAATAAAACCCTGTTTGTAGGTTACTAGATCACTGTGGAAACTCCTTTCAGCGGCAGTTGTTATAAATCCATCTTTATTTTGCTTCTTCCCAGAGGCCGTGAATCGGATCAAAGAAATCATCACCAATGGGGTGGTTAAAGCAGCGACTGGTTCCAGTCCCACTTTCAATGGCGCTACTGTTACAGTGTATCACCAGCCTGCCCCGGTGGCCCCTTCTGCTCCTTCGGTGACACCAAAATCTCAGTTCCAGTCGGGGGTATGTGATCGCTGTTACACAGTCATCGTCAGGCCGTTGAGTTTTGGGGTGTAGACTTATATTATGCTCTGGAGGGGCAGAGTTGGACAGTACGCAGACCGGAGGGTTAAGAAAGCAGAGTCTGTGAAGTGAGGCTCTGCTGATACCCCCCTCCTACAAAAAATGGACGTTGGAGAGCAGCCTATGCTTAGAGACCGGCCAAGGCTGACTGCATCATCCAACACGGCGAATACAGACGGGGGTCAGCGAGGGGTCTTCATGGGGCTGCGGATGCTGCATTATAGCTTCGCTGTCTGATGGAGGCTGTATGAATCCTTACTTCAAACAGCAGGACCTCTTTTACTGCCTTTCAGAGGCGAAGCCAAGTTCTGTAGTTAAGCTGTCTGGAGGTCTTTCCGCTGTGTGTGTGTGTGTATATATATATATATATATATATATGATGTGTGTGTATGTATATATATATATATTATGTGTGTGTGTGTATGTATATATATATAATATGCCAAGCCCTTCTGTACCCGTGTGTATGTTAACTTAGCTGCCTTTTGTCTACAGATGCACTATGTACAGGACAAACTGTTTGTGGGCCTTGAACAGTCTGTGGCCACGTTCAACGTGAAGGAGAAGGTGGAAGGGCCGGGGTGTTCCTATCTCCAGCATATCCAAGTGGAGACGGGGGCCAAAGTCTTTTTACGAGGCAAGGGATCTGGCTGTATCGAGCCGGCCTCGGGTAGAGAAGCGTTTGAACCCATGTATATTTATATCAGGTAACAGAAAGCAAAGAACTTGTGTGAGGTCTGATTTCATGCGCATAAGATCGAAGCTTGTCTAGGCTTCCCGACGGGGTCGTTCCAGAGTCACTAAAGGGCTGAAGCCATTTTTTCATTTTTCCTCCCTGCAGCCACCCAAAGCCAGAGGGACTGGCAGCGGCCAAGAAGCTTTGTGAAAACCTCCTACAGACGGTAACTCATCCTCATTACTCGTGCTTCATAGTAATGCCAGGGATTTCATGAGCCATTTGCTGGGTTTCTGCCGGGCATGGCACCGGGAATCCTCTGGGACGGCTGTGCCTGTTACCTGGTTATGTGTGGAAGCTGCGTAATGATCTAATCCTTTTATTTTCTCATTGTAGGTGCACTCAGAGTATGCTAGGTTTGTGAATCAGATCAGCACCGCTGCCCCGATGACTGGTAGGTTTTGTCTCAATCTGTATGACTCCCTCTATATACGAGCGACTATTCTCAGAATCCTCAGCAATTTTTCTGGGAGTTTTCAGTTCTTTGCGTACCGTTCTGAATCTGCTTTATTGTTTCTTGAGTAAACCTGGTTTATTTCCCTCCAGGTTACACGCAGCCACCCTCCATGAATGCAGTGCCAATGCAGCCTCCCTACTACCCTCCCAGTGCGTACCAGACTGCGTTTCCTGTTGCTCCACCACCTCAGCAGCCGGTCCAGATCCCTTATGTGGTTCCTGCGCCTCTAACCAGCCCTGTGCCGCCACCACCTGGAGTAGTGCCCACCATGGCAGCTCCTGTACCTCCTGTGCCAACACGCTATCCGATCCCACAAGTGCAGCCACCTGTAAGTGCAGCATTCATGAACAGGGTCGCATGCGTGGCTCCTTTGTATACTGGTCTCTCCTTCTACATCTGGTAGGATCCCTGTTAGGTATGTGGCTGTCATGTTTGATAGGGAAGACGTTCTAAACCTGCATCGTTTCCTTTTTGCTCCCAGGTCCCGATGAGTGCTCCCTACGTGCCTGCAGCTCCCGTGAAAGCCCCTGCCCCTCAACCCACGCAGAACATGCAGCAGGGTCAGAAGAGACGATTCACCGAGGAGCTTCCAGACGAGAGGGACTCCGGCCTGCTCGGATACCAGGTGCGATAACCTTACATGTACCGTCGCTACGCTGAGATTTCTTCATAGTGATCCCCATTCTTGTCTCATCATTACAGGCCCTCTCTGCAGTCTTTCACTTACACTCTGTCTCTGGCCTAGCTATACAGCCCTCTGGGAGGCACATCCAGGCATGGGTTCATTTTAGTGATAGCACCCACAGTCTACCAAATTGTGGATATTCCAGCCGAGCAAATCAAAAGATCACTAACTGAAATGTCTGGGGCGGTTATTAATAATCCTTTACAGGTCCTTTTGGTTCTTCATGCCGCAGTATAGGCTGTTACCGGGTTAGGGGGCTCTTGCCCATTGCTATTATTCTGCCCGAATTTACATTTTAATCCACACGTTCCTACCGCTGGCCACTATCTTGTCTTTTTCGGTTCTCAGTAGAGGTAGGTCACGTGTGTAAAGAACTCACCATGTAAACGGGCTCTTAAAACCCTTTTTAATTCTTAGTATTTATTTATTTTTTTACACAGCTAAACTGTGGCTCCGATAAAAAATAATCTGTTGTTGCTACGTCTTCCTGAAGACATTGGCCTCTATTTTGTTCTTTTAACGGCATCTGTAGAGTTTCTGAATCGCACAATAGGCCCACGCAGATGTGAATCGCACCGTTTCTTCCCATCATTCCCATATTATTCATTGTTCGTTTAATGCAGAACTTGTTTGGTCATTGTATTGGAATGACAGTTAAAGGCCTTCTGGTGTAGAAGCCTCCCCAAACGTAAGCATATCTTGTACACTTTTGGTCCACTTGTGGCATTTTACTTGTGACCATAGCTAGTAGTGTTTAAGTACTTCACTTCTGGAGGGGTCTGCGCAGCGAGGGGTCTACAGCCCTCTCTGGTAGGGGAAGTGGGCTGACATTAAGGAGGTGGATACCGCTCGGCGCCTGTAGAATTGCTAATGCCCATGTGTGTTTTTCTGCTCATAGCATGGACCCATTCATATGACTAATTTAGGTACAGGCTTCCCGGCTCAGAACAAGGTGGACAGCCCAGCAGTAAACCCAGACAGTGCCTCTGTCAAGGACCGAGAGAGGGACAGGTGAGAGGGGATTGGAGGAGATGTGTTTAAAGGGTCCGATATTTTGAACCAATCAGAATGCAGCTCTTATCCTAGTCCAGGTTCAAGTACTGTTCAGGAACAGTCTACGCTCCTGTGATGTCCGCCTGTGATTAATTTGTATTACACGTGCTGTGCTTCTTCCTTCTTGAATTGCCCCGTGTGGGGCATTTACTCTGCACCTCCCTCTCGCTGCCTCCGTGCAGCTTTTTATTCCCATTCTGTGTGTCTGTAAGGAGGTGAAGGCTCAACTTATACCATGCTAATTGTCTCTTTCCAGGCAATTGATGCCTCCACCTGGTCTGCCTGCCATGTCGCAGAAAGAGGAGGAGAAGACCTCTTCGGGGAGTTTAGGGGGTGCCGACGGTGAGTACCTGGACACTGGGCATCTGTTAAGCCGTACATGAAGCAGAGCGTGCCAGTGCTTTCAGCCTTTTGCTCTAAGCGATCGGGTTGCCTTGGGCATCTGCTGGATCTGATACTGATATCGCCCTCCAGCCGCTGCCAGATCTTAAATCACGCCGGTCTATTAATAAGCTGCCTGTGCTCTGGCTTCTCGTGCAATGCCGCCCGTCACGTGTTCAGGAAACACATAGGGTGGGAACATAATGAAGCATTTTCATCTCATAGGTTTCACCGCTAACTATACATTTCTGTATTTTTGTGTCTTTTCCTTTTTTTTTTTTTTCCCCCCTTTTCTCTCTTTTATTACATGTCCGTGCCCGGATCGCGTGCCTGACCTGATGGTCGCCAACGGAATTTGGACCCGGTGTGATGTCCGCGCCTCTTACAATCTCCCGAATGGTGTTGAACTAACGCATTTACCTTTACCCATTTCTTATCAACTTATATGTCCTGAATCTTCTGGTTTTCTTAAAATGTCGTCTGTGGGATGCCCGCATTTCTTTCTTTGTCTCGTGTGTTTTGTCTGTCCCGGACCCCATTCTGCATTTCAGAGAATCCTACCAAAAAGCTGAAGACCTCGGACAAGACCTTTGGATTGGTGGCATACGCCGGTGATTCTTCTGATGAGGAGGAAGAGCATGGAGCACATAAATCATCTGGGTCGTTCTCACAAGGCTGGAGCGTGGGGTATCAGTACTCGGGCACACAGCCGCGGGCAAAGCAGCAGATGCCTTTCTGGATGGCCCCGTAGGAGATTGCGACCTCTCCCAGTGACTTGTAGCAATAATGCAGCATGAACATCACACAACCCGCTGTTTGCGTGGGATTTCTTTTTTCAAGTTCATCCCAGAACTCTTGGATCATTTTTTTTGTTTTTTTTTTAAAAAAAAAAAAATTATTTGCAGGGGACAAAGGATGCGAGTGGGACCTTCCTGTAATAAACGTTCACATTTCTTTCATCTTTCTTACCTTTTCTTGAGGTATAAGTCGTCAGGTCTCTAGAAATCCAGTTTTATAGTTAAGTCTACGTGAAGCCCTTTTTCAAACGCTTTATTGGCTCTGGGTCTTCCGATGATAAGCTAGCAGGGTTGCTGCAACAGCAGATGTTTTATAGCGGCATTCATTGAAGGCTTTAATATTTCGTCAGGATGTGAAAACACCAGCCACTTGTCTAATATTAAAGCTGAGATTAGTGTATTGAAAAAGGTGCATGAATGGCTCATCGTCAAGCACCTCAACTCCCCCTTCAATGTATAAACCAGATTTATGCGGCCAGGTAAAAGCAAATGAAAGCTACTGGAATGTTTGAGCAGTACCGGGAGCAGATGGTCAAGAACAGAGGTATGTTTTATACTGCTTAGGGCAGACCCGCATGCAAATGAATAAGTTCATTCTTTCACCATATGCTTCACATTGAGCATGGATTTGCATAGAGGGCTGCGTGGGTGGGTATCATCTAGTAAACTTTTATTTAGCACATTAGATAATGTTCAGACTTTGAGGTGTGTTAAGACACTTCTCTCTCGTGTGAGCTGTGGATCATGTCCCATAGTCTGCATCATCTTAAGTACAAAAGTCCACTCAATGTTAGTGAAAGAGCAGTGAGTAGCCATTAGACCTAGTTTCCGTCGGCCTGCAGGAGGCACGCGCTGCGTGGAGTCGGTTCTGTGGGCAAACGTAACTTTGGTTGCTTTGCAGCTTCTTGACCCTGGGAATCGCTCCGCGGTTCCACTAAAGGTTCCCACGTCCTCTGTCCCTCCTCTGCCGCCGTCGCTTTGTAACATGATAGAACCGTTTGTGTAAATATCCCAAATCTTTTACTGTAAATAAATGTAAAGAATGTTAAGAACGGTGTGTTTGTGATGTGACTGCTTTCTTGCGCGCTCGGCGTGAGGCTTAAGCACTGCACTCATTGGGACGTTCTGATAAACGATCCGAGTGCCGTCTATGAATTGGGTTTAGTCAACGTGTTTCCGATGATCCCGGGGCAGACATGCAGTGATACAGCAGGTGATGCCAGTCTGTGCTGCTACATCCAGCGACACATCTCGGGGTAATGTGTTTGCCCCGGGGATGCCAGGACTTGACTAAATGGTAATGGAATCATTGGCACTCATGTACATAAGGGATGTGTTCCTCACGCTCCCATGCGGTGTGTATGGGGGGTGAGGGCTGCAGTGCTCGCTGCCCCATGCAGTGTGGGGGGTAGGGCTGCAGTGTCGCTGTCCCATGCGGAGAGGGGGGTTAAGGCTGCAGTGCTTGCTGTCGCATGCAGTGGGGGGGGATTAGGGCTGCAGTGCCTGCTGTCCCATGCAGGGGGGGGGGTTAGGGCTGCAGTGCCCGCTGTCCCATGCAGGGGGGGTTAGGGCTGCAGTGCTCACTGTACCTTGGGGGTATTGCAGTGCTCAGGGTCCCGTGCATTGGGGGGGGTATTGTAGTGCTCAGGGTCCCGTGTAGTGTGTGTGTGGGGGGGTTATTGCAGTGCTCAGGCAGGTTCCTGTGCATTGTGGGTGGGGGGGTGGTATTGCAGTGCTCAGGGTCCCGTGCATTGGGGGGGGATTTTAGTGCTCAGGGTCCCGTGCAGTGTGTGGGGGGGGGGGATTTTAGTGCTCAGGGTCCCGTGTAGTGTGTGTGTGGGGGGGGGTTATTGCAGTGCTCAGGCAGGTTCCCGTGCATTGTGGGTGGGGGGGGGTATTTTAGTGCTCAGGGTCCCGTGCAGTGGGGGGGGGGGTATTGCAGTGCTCAGGGTCCCGTGCAGTGGGGGGGGGGGTATTGTAGTGCTCAGGGTCCCGTGCAGTGGGGGGGGGTATTGTAGTGCTCAGGGTCCCGTGCAGTGGGGGGGGGGTATTGTAGTGCTCAGGGTCCCGTGCAGTGGGGGGGGTATTGCAGTGCTCAGGGTCCCGTGGGGTGGGGGGGGGTATTGTAGTGCTCAGGGTCCCGTGCAGTGGGGGGGGGGGTATTGCAGTGCTCAGGGTCCCGTGCAGTGGGGGGTGGTATTGCAGCGCTCAGGGTCCCGTGCAGTGGGGGGGGTATTGTAGTGCTCAGGGTCCCGTGCAGTGGGGGGGGGGTATTGTAGTGCTCAGGGTCCCGTGCAGTGGGGGGGGTATTGCAGTGCTCAGGGTCCCGTGCAGTGGGGGGGGTATTGTAGTGCTCAGGGTCCCGTGCAGTGGGGGGGGGGGTATTGTAGTGCTCAGGGTCCCGTGCAGTGGGGGGGGGTATTGTAGTGCTCAGGGTCCCGTGCAGTGGGGGGGGTATTGCAGTGCTCAGGGTCCCGTGCAGTGGGGGGGGGGTATTGCAGTGCTCAGGGTCCCGTGCAGTGGGGGGGGGGGTAAGGGCTGCAGTGAATCTGTAAGCTGTTGGGTACAGTACATGCAGTACGTTCGCTGTATGTCTGCTCCTGTGTTGTGTAAAGCGAGGGGACAGGAGGCGGGGTTTGGTGATGACGTCGTCACTCCGCGCCACTGCTGGAAGTCCATGTGATACACGGGTAGGTTCGATGCGGGGTACGTTTTGAGTTATCCCCCCCCCCCCCGGCACTAATAGCAGCCGGGGCAGATAATGCTTCCTGCCCAGGGTCACAGAGAGATTATTCTGTGCCTTCTTCGGTATTTGACTGTTCCCCCTGCACCATGCCATGTGTCACCGAATTGTACATTCCACCTCTACTATTGGTAGCCTCTACCACTTCTTCTGGGAGACTGTTCCACTTATTTACTGCCATCTCAGTAATCTAAAATCACTTCTAAGCCTCTGATCCTCTATTTTTAGATCGTGTTGTTGGGTTTCTCCTCTGAAATAAACGTCTCTGTTTTCCTTGATGCAGATTCGCTGTGGAAATGGGAACCGACAAGAAGAACATTCCTAGGAACAAACGGAAAATGGAGAAAACAGGAGCGAAGCGCGGTCCATCATCTGATAACGTGGAGGCCGGGCCACAAAAGAGACCAAAGCAAAGCAAGAGCGACCACAACAAACGAGGGGACCGAGCAACGGAACAGAAAGGGAAGACCCCGACCGAGTCACCTCGCCAAAGGCTGGACCCAAAGTCTGTGGGCTACTTCCGCAGGGTGGGGGAAAGTCTGCAGCAACAGTTTGAATCGGATGAAGACAGAGGTACAAAACTTTGTGTGAACAAGTAAAGAGTTAAATGGACCCTTTAAGAGGGATTTTAAAATGCCAAATTATTATTGTATTTTTATTTATCGTTATGATTATTATTTGTTTATTTTATTATTATTGTTTTATCATGGTTATTATTTTTATTATTATTGCATTGTCGGTTCCTTCCCACAGACATTTATTGCGACTCTTTAATAAAAATATTTTTCAATTAAATTAAATGTGCGGATGAAACATTATTGGGATCTCTTGTGCTTTCCACAGATGAGCAGAGTGCGATGACGTTTGGGATCACCGCTGCACCGAGTGCTGTCGCTTTAAGAAATGATTGTTTGAATTGAAAATAGCTCTTAAGTCAATTCTGGTTCCCATCATTGGTCAAAGTGGCCGTTTTGGCATATGAGTCGCTGGGCACGCTGTTACTTAGCACAGTGCAGTCAGATAAGGACTTGCGAGTCCCATGAACACATCCCATATTCTCTCCCCTTTGTCCCGTAGGTATCTTTGTCGCTAATGTCTTCGGGGAGGTTAAGGGCAACGAGTTGACGTTGGCCACTGACATGTCTGGAAGCCTCGTCCTGCAGAAGCTCCTTTCAGTCGCCAGCTCGGCTCAGCTGCGCCGGGTACTGGGAGCCCTTAGCGAAGAGTGGGAGGCGGTGTGCTGGCACCGCAGCGGAGCTCATGTGGTCCAGACTGCCCTCTTCCAGTACCCGCGACTCCAAAACCAGCAGGAGACAGAGGAGGAGGAAGAGACAGAGGAAGAGAGCGACGTGGGTTCCTGCAGCAGCCTGGAGGACCTTGTCTTGAGTCTCTGCTCGGAGCTGAAAGAAAAGTTTTTGTTGTATAATCAGAACACACACGGCAGCTTCATCGTACGGACTGTTTTCCAAGTGCTTAGCGGCGTGATCTTGAGCCCCGATACAAGCAAACAGAAAGGCTTTCACGGATCAGCAGGTAACATGCGTACCGCGTTAAACTGATGACATCACGCCCGGGTAGTCCATTCGCTAGGCACTCTCTACGTGTAACGCATTTCCTTTTAGTTCATTATATCGGGATATTCGCTGCCGGGGACTTAGCTGAGACTGGGATGCTTTTGTAAAGTTTTTACATGTTTGGGCCTCCTGAGTTTCCGTTTCCTGACGAGGATGATCTCACGGCGTCTTGGAAACGCTTTGCGGATATATACGCAGTACCTTCAATCGACCGTAACTGTGTTAACCTCTTCACATTCTGCTTCCAGATGCTAAATGTCAGCGTTGTGTGATAAACCAGCCCTCGCAGGTCTCCTTGGCGTAGAACAAAATATGTATCTATAAGTTGTCTGCTTCCGTTGGACTTTATTTTTATAGCTTTTGTTACCGTGTAAACACCAAGTGGGTTTTAATGCGTCCCTACTAAGCGTTATAGGATTGCATCGGTTGAGCAGATGGTGGCCCTCAGGCTGCCTGAAGTAATGACGTCTCTCTCTGTTTCTCAGTGAAGTCTGAGTTTGATGTTCCAGACACTTTTCTGCAGTCATTACAAGAGCTGAGCGGCTGCTTCACGGATCACATAGGAGGTGAGTTCAGGAACTTCTTTCTAACGTCGCGTTCTCGGCTGCTTCATAGAGTCATCCCTTTTCTTCTCAACAGTGTTCTCAACAAACAAAATTGCCAGTCTGGGCATGCAGGTCGCGCTGCAGGTCCTGAAAAGGAAAGTCCCTTCCGCATGCGCCGAGCTTTGCGACCAAGTGATTGATTATCTGTCCTCCCGCAACGTAAACGCTGAGAGCAGGTGAGAGAGGTTGTTCCGTGTCAGTGCGGTCATCGGAATGAACGGTCTCTTCTTATCCCTTAGTACTCCGTACTGGAAGGTTATGTTACATGTGGAGGGGGGGGTGTAGAGTTCGTAAGGTTGAAGAACTTGGGGGTTCCTTTGTGTTACTGAAGTCCGTCATTAATCGGCAGGACCTCTTCAGCAATGGATTATCAGTTGTTTTCGCTTCATTGCCTCCTTGACCCTGGATAAGGGACATAACACGCAGCCCGTATCCGATAGCTTTGGCTTCTGTAGGTAGACGAGGTCTCTGACCTGCTGCCAATTGCTTGTTGCAGCTCCCTCTTGGTGTTCCTGAAAGACGAGACCAGCAGCCAACTTCTGGAGAGAATTTTGGAGGTGTCTGAGAAGAAGCAACTACAGAAGCTTTTCCGAGTGCACTTCCGAGGACAGCTGCAGGTCCTGTCCTCCCATCCAATAGCCAACTACACTGTCCAGAGGCTGATTACCGCCACCCAGACCAAGAAAATGGTTAGTCTTCTTCCTTACCCTCCAGCGTTTTAAGGGTGTCTTCTCCACTTGTTCCTGGAACTTTATCTTTCTCTTCAGCTTCCCTAACAAGCTTCTTGAGCGTTGCGTGGTTGTTTGTATAAAGGATGTGCGATGGATAAGATTTTACGATTCCGTCTGTCGTCTCCGCAGTTCACGGAGCTGTTTGAAGAGTTGTGTGGGTGCCTGGAGGACGTCTTAGCCAAAGGTCACATGGGGATCATCACCACCCTAGCAGAGGCCTGCAAAAGACTCAACCGATGTCAGCCGGAGTTCCTCTCCCATCTGATGGGGGTAAGTGTGACGTAACAGGTGACTGTGCTATAATATACCGCGTGCTTTAACTTATCGGGGCTTTTGTACTTCCTAGGCCTTCCACTGCGCTGTTCCGGCTTCTCGTCGGGTGACGTGCGTCCCCCTGTTCCTCTCGTTGCTGACATATGAGGTTTATTACAACATTGAGGAAAAGGAGGAGGAGGAGGAACCATCAGAACATGAGGTGAGAGGCTTCCCCATCATCTTCTGACACGGAGTCACTTGGTGCATCTTGTGTTCTGAGGAGTTATGTAAGAAGTATATAAAGAGAGCCCCCTTTTCCTCGATTGATTACTGGTTTCACTTTTAAGACGCTTCTGCCTCAGATAACACCACCATGTTTGTTTTTTTTCCCCCCAGGACAACCCAAACCGGAAGCTGGAAAGTGTGAACTATCACGGCTCTTTGGTTGTCCAACATCTCCTGCACTTTGAAGACCCAATGCCAGCCCTGAACAGTCTCGGTTGCATGACGGAGGCTGACCTCCTGACCATCGCCTGCAGTCAGGCCGGCAGCCATGTTTTCGATGCTCTTCTCAACAGCTCCACCATAACGGATAAGCAGAGAAAGAAGGTTCTGAAGAAGCTGAGGGTGAGATCTAAGTCAGCGGCTCAAACGCTTCTGTCCATGCAAAGGTTCTTCTTCTCGAGCTTTGTCGACTGTATTTCGCTACTGTATATGGTCCGATATGATCTTGGTGTTAACCTATTGGTCCTCTCGCCAAAATACGATTTCTTTGTTTTCCTAAAACAAATGTGAGATTTTCAGGTTATATTCTTTCTCTGGGGATTCGCCGGCTTATGGTTGGCTGCTGATATTTTATTTAGTTACCGTTGCATGTCTTGCAGGCTCACTGCACGCAGTTGGCTTGCAACAAGCACGGGAGCCGTGTACTCGACCGAATGTGGGCTGCGTCGACGATGGGCGTGAAAGAGGAGATCGCTCAGAAACTCGGTATGTACTATGTTCCTACAACGTTAACGCGCCTAATAGAACAATAACAAATCCCGCTGGGCTGGGAGGTACGTGGGTCTTTCCTTTATCAAGATTTTTCCTCCTCTTGCAGTTGAAAGGCTCAGCGAGCTTCAGAAGGATCCGGTCGGTCACCACATTGCTCGCAATTTCGCCCTGACGCATTTTGTTAAAAGGCGGAAAGACTGGGAGGAGCATCAAGAAGCGGAGAATAAGCGGCGCAAGATGTTTGCGGATATCCTGGACGACTGAGGAGGAAACGTAACCGGCGGAGCGGCTCGGCCGCACGGTGCTTCGTCGGCCTGTGCCTTAGGCCGTGGGTACGGTGGCCGTTCCCAGTGTGTTTCACGCTCTAAGCGTTTGTAGGTCTTCTAGAAACATCCGTGTAACACGGAGCACGTGAATGACTCGGGACAAGATGGTCTGTACAGTTACTTTATTGTATATCGGCACCACGTTGGCTTCTCTATTGCTGCGTCGTACCGGAACTCCATCGCCTGAGCCTCGTACGCTTGTACTCGGAGCTGTCGGGCCCTTCGCTTCTCAAATGTATTACGGTCTATGTTTATTTATTCAACGTCTGTTCGGACAGTTCCTTTGCCTCTGGGGCGTAACGTTTGCCTGAACATTGTTTAAATTCTGCATTGGTTTTTCATAAACGTGTTACTGTTCTAAAATAAATAATCTGGACCGCATTGGAGATAAGAAGCCACGTATGTGTAACCCCCTCCTGATTCCTGCACCAGTTAATGGGGGGGGGGGGCCCAAATATTTTATAATACAAAATAAATCACCTAGTTTCGGGAGTCGGGATACTTTTTTTTTTACTAGCCATATTTTGAAAACTGCTGGACAATTTTAAAAATATTAACAAGCTTTTTGTTTGGTGTGGGATTTTTTTTGTTAATATACCGGTATATCATGATTCTGGCTCCCTTAAGAGATGTCCTGGTCATAGGATCTCACTTCCTATGATGCTCAGCCGGCCCTAACAGAGGGCTGCGTGTTCCTGCCTTGTCATCGGTTTCACTGTTTAGTTTTACTCTATAAAATGAAATACATTCTGGGTTTCAGAGCTGCCTAATAAATGTTTTTTTTCAGTATCCGATCATCATGATTGCCCCTGGATAAGCCGGGAAAAAAATTGAGGTGGGGGGCAAAGTAGGGCTTCGGTCCAAAAGTGGTGGCCCTGGTACCTCCGGCTTGTTCTCAGAAAACTCGCTGGGGCTCCCGCCTTTTCCAGTGTGAAATGCATGTCATGGTGCTGATCAAGCCTCGATCTTCCAAAACAAGGGGGTACCAGGTCACACAGTTTAGGGGGCTGCGCAGGCTCAGGTTTACCACATGCTCACTCAAGTGTTTATCGAGTGGGGATCCCTAGCTGGGTCACGGGAAATTAACACCCTTGCCAGGCCGTCCCTAAACAGCCCGTGTTGAGAATCAGCCTTGGCGTGATCCGGTATGTGGCCTGGCAAGAGCTTAATACGTGCCTTACGTGCACATCTTTGAGTTTTTCCAATTTCAGAAAAGTACGTGCAAGGTTATTTTTTTATTATATTTTAAATTTGTAGTAAAATCTTAAATTTAAATTTTCTCAAATACTAATGCTTAACGAAAATATTCTATGTATGTTACATGCAATATGTTATGGGTTAATCGTGTGCCATCTTATGATTGGCACATGCCAACCAAGCTTTGTACCCCTGCGATTGTTTCAGTCTTATCGTATGATTGGCTGAGGTTTACTTCACTCTCGCGGTTGCTTTAATCATTTTCCTGGCGTTCTGTTGTGTCGCCTTCTGTGATTGGCTGCGCGCTCTCTGCTCGGCGCTCCTTCCTATAGCCTGGTCCCCAGACCTGCTCAATCGCCTGCCGTTACCGAAAGCCGCAAGATGAGTCTGGCGGAGAGTCGAGCTCCGCGGAAAACAGCGGGAAACCGCATGTCTGGCCTGCTGGATGCAGAGGAAGAAGACGAGTTCTATAAAACCACATATGGGGGCTTCAATGAGGTGACTTGCGGCCCTATAAATATTATGTGGGAGCATGGGGTCTTCATGTGTACAGCACTGGCCCTTATGTCATGATAACTGGTATGTTGTAACGACGTATATTTGCATAAGAGCGGACACAGAATATACACATTAATTCAATCAATACACTATTCTGGGGAGACCCCTTAATTAACAGAAATTCTCCTTGTGTGTAAATTGGGGGCTAATCATCTAAATAGATTAATTAAAAAGTGACTCTACTTACCTTCGTTAGCTCAATTGCTGTCCCAGTGGGCAGAGTCCGTCACCGGCAGCCCGCGCGTGCATGTTACCGGTGACCGCCTCCGCCCACCAGGACCGAAAAGTGACACATCAAGATAAGTAACGGGGCGGAATGTCTTATTTACGGTATTCTACGGCGTTATAAACAATTATGTAGAAGTCTCCTAAAGGCCATTGTAAGGTTATTTTTAAGGATAGAGGGGGGGTTTTGATTTGACCCTTGCACATTATCTTCTGCATACAGGAATCTGGTGACGAAGAATACAATGAAGATCGCTCTGAGAGCGAGGATGAAGTGGATTCAGACTTTGACATTGATGAAGGCGATGAGCCGACCAGCGACCATGAGGAGGATGAGCCCAAGAGAAAGCGGAGAGTGGTGACCAAGGCGTACAAGGTGAGACCTCATCTGCTGGGTACCCTGTTTAACAATCACATAGACGTGTGACATGTAGAAAAACCGCTTCTGGTGCAGAGTTTGAACAATTCAATTCGTTGCTATGGTAATAAGACCACTTTTGGAGTCATTTGTATATGTAGCGGCGAGTCATCTTCAGTTCTGTCAGATTGTATTTTAGTATAGATTCGTCCCACTAAACAAGGCATTAGGAGGCACAGGGTGTAGGTCTGCTCGCATGTTAGGGGAGATTGAATGTTAGAGTTGACTTGAATGTTGTAATTAATGGCTTTCAATATTCATATTTTAATGTAAAATAATAATTAAAAACCTTTCATGGCTTTATAAATGCTAATCTGTTGTAGGAGCCAATCAAGCTTCTTAAACCCAAGCCGAAACCCAAAACGGATGCGTCCAGCAGCGTTGCACAGAAAAGCCGTCCAGAGAAGCCTGCTCCCCAAGAGACGCCTGAAGATGTTGGGGACAGTAAGTGACATTGTCAGGTCTGAGAAAAGCAATGCACCACAACTAAACTTAAGGCTGCCTTGTTTCAAGCGGAGGAAATTTAATATGCATCTAATAAACATATTTAATGATGTCTTCACTTTATGTGTATACCATGGGAGCAGCCGTGTTAACTTCCGGTGCTCATTGTTTGCATTATTATTCAGTCCCATTAAGCTCTCTCTCCCCTGTGTTAAGGGTGTTGGAGGAGAGATTGTTCAGATAATGTAAAAGTAGCACATACAGAGTTACTGGTATGGCCTTAAAGCTTGGGTCACCTGTCATCAATGACTGGGTAGAGGTTCTATTTAAAAGGAATCCCTGCATTACTTACACTGAAAGCGAGGAAGCTTTTTAATATATCTTTTTTTTAAAAAAATATTCCTTAGATGAGCTGGTTTAATACATGTCTTTCTTTCAGGCCGCAAGCACATGCGCCAGTCCACGACAGAGCACACACGGCAAACGTTTTTACGCGTGCAAGAAAGGCAGGTGCAGTCGCGAAAGAAGAAAGGGCCTCACCCGGACAGACCGCTGACCCAGGAGGAGCTGCTGGAGGAGGCGAAAATCACAGAAGAAATCAATATACGCTCCCTGGGTACATTCATTATATCCATAAGAAAGCAGGGAGAATATTGCGTCTTATTCAGTGCAGTAAACGCATGCAGTGTGTGTGTGGGGGGGGGCGTCAGAGACCAGTCAGTCCCAGTATCCAGACGCTCACTAGATAGCAGCAGTGCACGGGACTTATATAATATCCCTTTTCCCTCAGAGAACTACGAGCGACTGGAAGCTGACAAAAAGAAGCAGGTCTTAAAAAAGAGACGCTGCACGGGCCCAACGATCCGCTACCAGTCTGTGGCCATGCCGCTTATCACTGAAGTAACCGTCAAGGAGGAGAATGTAGACGTGGAAGGGTAAATACCGTGCGACCGATGACTCCTTTCGAATTGATTTCTTTGTGAAATGGATGACCTGCAAAGGTCATTACGGTTTCAGGGACTGTAGGTTTTTAAGGAAGATAAGGTCTGGCTTCAAAAAAGGAAGGTGTTTTATGTCATACCAGGGGATTCACAACCTGGGGGGGTTTCCATAGAAAAAGGCGATAGGTTTCTGGGAAAGCAAGGCATACATGGCATGGGTACCATATCCAAAATGAATACTCGCTGCACTTGGGATTTGTCTGAGTGGTGAGATGGTTTTCTGACAAGGTTTAATAGAGCAATCCTGTTGCAAAGTGCTAAACGTGAAATGTACAAGTTAAATGCTTTACTTGTTTCCATGGCGATTGCTCCAGATTTAGAACTTTGCATTCTAAAGGGGCACTTTGGTGGCAAATTGTTATTTTAAACATCAAACGGGTTGTTTTTGCCCTTGCAGCCTGGATCAGGAACACACAGGAGACTCATCCACCACAGCCTCGTCAAGTAAATGTTCCCGCACCTTCATCACTTTCACCGACGACGAAACCTTTGACCGCATGTTTCCGAAATCCAAGCAGGCCAAGTTACCCGTCCGAGAGCTGTGTCCCGTCACCCACAAACCTGCCCAATACAGGGATCCCATCACAGACATTCCTTATTACAACGCCCGTGCCTTCAAAATCATCCGCGAGGCGTACAAAAAATACATCACCGCGCACGGGCTCCCAAGTGCTGCGATGGCAGCGGCGATGGGACCCACCGCACCGTCTGCTGACCCAAACCAGCGGAACACCCGCCAAAAAATCATCATCAAGCAAGGTGTTCAGGCAACGTAATTAAGGAGGATTACCGGCCTGGTGTTTTTTTGCATTTGGGACTTTATCATTTCTACTTACTTCCTTCCATTTTGCGTCGGTGGGATCTTTGAAGGGCGATGTCGCGAATCTTTGACTCAACCCGAGCTCTACCCAAATTGTTGTTAATGTTTCAAAGATTTATGTTTTCCCCCTATTACTGTGAACCTCCCCAAACCGTGTACCTCATTCCAGGCTCGGTTGATTTTAATTGCTGTCCAACTAACGATGATTTTTGCCACCGTGGTGGCCTTTCTTAAAAGCGTTGACGTGGTCACCCAGGACAGTTGTATAATTTCGTGTTTCTGTAATGGTGGCCGGGGGCATGTATTTAAAGGTGTATGTGAAATCTGATTTGTTTAATAAAATATTGGGGCATACAAATCACGTGCGTGCAGATGAAAGTCTTTTTTCCCCATTTTAAACAGTTTCTGTTCGAACGTCTTCCCCCCCGCATTCCAAATCTGTCGGTGACGGACAGGTGCGCGTTTAAGGACAGCTACGTAAACACCGCGAGGAGCCTTGATGGAATAATACAAATGGCTATAACCCCCTTTTCTCCTTATGTGAGAACATTTTTTTTCATGGGTTTGGGATGGGGGTTATCTTGGTAGTATCTTCATACCGGCCCTCCGAGCTGTTCCGTCATCTTGGTTATTGGGGACTTTTTCAGTCTAACGTTGATGGCACGCAGTTTTTTTCTCTCTTGTGTGTTAGGAATTGTTTTCCGAGGAGCGAGAATTGTTAATCTAAGTGCACAGGCTGCACCCTTAAAAATAAAAATCACTGCGTGTGGATAGAGATTTGGAGGCGCTTGCTGTAATTCTTTTGGGCGATTAATCACTGTTAAGGGTTTGTCCTTCCTGCAGTTCTGGTGGCTGACCGCTAGGTGGCTGCCCCTGCGAGGGTGACGGGTGTATGAGCCGGAGGCAAATCCGACGCTGGGTTACACCCCTCCTTGCAGAATCCCTCTGCCCAGTTTAGCCTGACCCTCACACTGCAGGCGGGGAACTCACAAGGTAAGCATACATCTCGCCAACGATTGCTTTTTGAACCCCTAAAATATAATTATGACGGGCTCTGGGTTTGGCGTTGTCGGCGGATCATAACGCTGGTTGCCTTCAAGACAGAATGTTAAATCAATGAGGTTGTGTTTTATTTGTTTTATTTTCTAAAATATCTTCCTGTGTGCCTGTGGCATATACAGGGTTAACCCAGGCATTGGCACGTTGGGCTAATTTTTTGAGTTGTCTCGTTTTGTGCTGATAATAGAAATTTATGCAATTGTAAGGTTGCTTGTGGGTAGCAAGAGATCGAGAGAAGGAATAGTCCGATGCCAGGAATATTGGGCTCACGGACCGCTCAGTAAACGTATCGTGTCCCCGAAATCACGGAAGCCGGCTCAGGGAGGTATATAGTGCGCCGTATAGTATATCGTATGTACAGCAACAGGGGTCTATAGATAAGCCATGGGCAGGTTAACAAGAGTTTCGCGACTGAATATTATTTGGGTTTGGCTTCTGTTTGCCTGCGTTTGGGGACCGGGGTATTTAGGAATCCCCCTGGAACAGCAGTTCTAAATCTACCCGTTCAGCTCTGTGTTACTGTTACTGTAATATATTACGCCGCGAGGCCAGCGCTTACAGTTCAGGATCACCTGTTTTTTTTCACGTAAATAAGATTCCCCCCTCCCCCCCAATCATTACCTTAGACTTTAATTGCCAGCAACATAGAACGTTGTTTCTTTACTAATGCCTGTCCTTAGCCACGTGGCACTTTATGTGAAAATGTTGGTATTCTCACATAATTACTTGACACAAACTGCGTGACTCTGCATCGATCCACGCAGTAAAGATGTCACGATAAATAACCGCGTTTCATCGCTTTCTGACAATGGCATCTCGATCTCCGGCACCTCTTTACACCGTGTCCTGATTATGGCACCAGTTATGAAATATCATATAAAGATTTAAAAACATACGCCGCTACAACGAGGTCAGATGCATTCTGGGAAACTAACTAGGTCCAAATGTCTGGAACTGTTAACATAATAATTGCTCTTTTCTTCAGTATTGTGCAGTATTTGCGATGTAGGTTTCTATGGAATTCTATGATATATATATATATATATATATATTTATATGTATAGTAACTGTTGATAGTGCCCATCTCTGCTTAGATCTGAAGGCATTGTCTCTTAGCGGACCCAAAGTTTTGTGTAGACGCCTTGGGTCTCGTATGAGTTGGAAAAGAATTTCAAATGACTTTTAATGAGTTTTCCGCAGGCTTCCCGTGTAACAGTATCCGGTACAACTCATCCCGGTGAACATAGAAGGAAGACTGATGTAGGTATTTGTTTCTGGAGCGAATGGGTGTTTGCAGAGGGCAGCGGTGCGGAGTTAACGGGATAATCTCTAACTCTCTCTTTGGCACGTCCAGGGTTTGATTGTATTTCAAAAGATGACCGTTTCGCCTTCCCATGAGCGGCCGTTCACTCTCCCCTTTGTGTTTGAATGTCTCTGTTTTCAAGTTGGGTCACAGACTAAAGACATGACCGCATACATGATAAAAGCACCGGGTGTTCTTGGAGATGCCCCTTTAAATGTATGTTGCAAGACTGGTCATAATTACCAACACTAGTCATAGTTGTGGAACAGCATCCCAGCAGAAGTGGTAGAGGGAAATGAAACAGGCGTTGGAGAGGCATATGGCTCCTGAATCTCAGGTGAGACCAGCGACTGATTTATACGGCTATGGGGATTGATCTGCCAGAATCTTGTAGGTTTCCTTGCTTGTTTTATATGAGCCGTTCTTTGCTGCCATTACTATTTCTTATTCTCGTGTCCGTGTTTACAGTGAAGTCTTTGTGTTGTGGAAAGCGGCAGATGCTGTGGTTATGGCTTGTGGCGTCGCAGAATGCGTCGGGTTACATAGCCGCTTTTGGTAGAGGTTGGTGAGTGGCCTCCGGAACCTGCGCGGTGTCGGAATTCTCCAGGTTGCCATCTTTGTGTCTCGTTTTAATGGGGTGCTGGAATTTGTTAAGATGTCGTCGTCGTCGTGCGTGAATTCAGAGATGGCGGAACGCGTCAGGTTATTGCTCCATCTAAGTCCGGTATGGTTAATTAATGGGTGCTAATGTGTGTTTGCCAGTACATATCTGAAAGAAGAAACATAAATGTAGAGAGTAGCGACTCGTGTAATGATTTCTTGAAATGGCTAGAAAAACATTCTTGGAAGAAGCCGGAGGAGTGGCGTCCACTCTGCAGATTTTGCTGAGTGCATTAAAAGCAGACCTCTGTCCTTCTCTAGCTGCCGGCTTTGATTGACAGCTGCTGCTGCTGCATCAACCCGACACCTTATACCGCCACCCCCCTCCCTGGGCATCCGCTCAACCCCCACCCTCCATCACAACAAGTTGTGTGTTGTAAATCCATACAGCCAAATGTATACCCAAGAGGGTGACTCTGTGGACAGCACCCAAAATAACTGTTACTAAAGACTCCTTGCCGTTAACTCCTAACGTTAGGATCAGAAGCTGGGGGTCCACCAATATCCCGCGGAGGTTTCCCGGGACTTAACCTGGATTGCCCCATCTCGTTAAACTCTCCTTAGCAGGTTCTCTTTTACTCTATGAAGTCATACAGCTCCACGTATAGGAATCTGACTTTTATGTAGCCATACAGCGCAGTATCTTGGCGTAAATCATTCGACTTTAAGAGGCCTTTTCTGCGGGTACTTTCATATGAAGCAGGGTGAGACCCGAACGCACACGTCGTGCCTGCCGACTTTCCAGTTTTCATGACTCTTTATATTCCGGTTCATCGGCTGCCGTTGGATCCCTTATCAGACACAAACACGCGACCCGCCGTAAGCTTTCGGAATGATTAGGCAGGACTTTGGCGTAACTGTGTTCTGGAACACACGGAAATATCGGAACCGTGACGTATCTGTGACGTTACAGATGCGCTGGCCCTTGGCTGTGTCCCCTGACGGTTTAGATACCGATCTCTTAGCTTGTGCCGAGTCAGCATGTTGTGTGCCGTGAATTAACCCTTGTCTTCCCGAGTGTGTCTTTGTGCTTTAGATTTGGGCAGGGCAAACGCTTTAGATCATCAGATGTGACCATGGATGCCAGCGGTAATATCTGTAGTATCAAGACGTGCATAGCAACCAGGCCACCGGGTGATGAATGTGTGGGGGGGGTTGTATTGTGAGATACCCCAGAATTTATGGGGATATTCTGCATTTTCAACAGAATAAGATGCTTAAAGAGTCCAGGTGGTGGAAGTTCTACCAAATTGTAATGCTACCGGTTAAATGTATATACTGTTTGTGACATCACTTCTTTTCTCGGGCTATAGAATTTGTTTCGGGTTTGAATTATCTGCTTAGTGGTTGTGCGACGCGAGGTGAGGGAGAAGATGCCCCCTGGGCGCACAGATGGTTTAAAGACATGGCTGATGAGCTGCAGAAAGATGACGGCACGTTAAGCGGAGGAATTGTTACTCTGTTGATGGTGGGACCCGGGGGGGGGGGGGGGGTGACCGGCTGCCGGTGTCGGTTATAACACCTGTGACGCAGACAGAAGGCCAGGAGAGCACAGAGGTGGACATGGAAACTTTCATCCGCTCTGTAAGAATTCTGTGCCGTACGATCAGGACAAATATTGGCGCATGCACGTATGTATTTACATTCTGTTACACGTCAACGGAGCTCCAAGAGATTGCATGTAGAGAAGAGTTAGGACTTTGAAGAGAATGAACTTAGTAGGTTGTTGTGGGGAGACCTCGTCCCAAGGAGCTTACGGTCTGGTGGTGACGTTGCCTTTAATGTCTATTACCTGGGAGCGTGTTTTAGGTAAATTAGCGGTCGCATAGAAATCAGTCTCATTCCTGAACAAACTTTACACTTCCCATGCCTGTCTGTGTCGTTTAATGACGGGAACCACATTGGTCTTCTCCTCCAACAGGAGCTCCAGGCTGCCACCATGACCACCATGTCTTACCAGAAGGAGTTGGAGAAGTACCGGGACATTGACGAAGATGCGATCATGCGGGGAATGTCGGTGGAAGAGTTGGCCCAGCTGGATTTGGAGCTACAGGAGATGGACCCAGAGGTACAGGCCCTCCTATCCCCCACGCGTACAGCTAAGTCACCCGATTCACATCTATGTAGCACGTCCTGCGGCATTGCCACACTAAAATGCAGAATGGATATAGCCATGTGAGCTCAGAGAAGATGAAGTCTTTGAATGAAGTTGTTTTTATTGGGCAAGCAGAGGAGAAACATGTAAACGTACTTTGAGGACCCCAGAAGTCTCTTCTAATTGCCATCTGAAGAAGAGACCTCTGAGGTCATTAAAGCTTCTAGAACTTACGATAAGAAGTCACCTCAACAAAAAGAACAGGAGCTGTACAGGGTCTTCCATCTCTTTGTGTCAGTATTCTGAATACTGTGATGTCATTATAATGTCATTTTTACACGATATTTTATTTCAGCCGTACAGGAGTGTGAATGAGATAATTTACAGCAGCTGGAGTATTGTTGGCATAGGAAGCCGTGAGATATAACAAGTGATTGCTGTACCGGTGGTTATATATATGAGCACCGGGGTGGAAAATCTTCTCTCAGGTTTTTGACCCAGGGCTCTTGTCTCCCTTCTTGTCTCAGAACATCCTCCTTCCAGCTGGGCTTCGGCAGAAAGACCAAACCAAGAAAAGCCCCACCGGGCCCCTAGACAGAGACGCTTTATTACAGCACCTGGAGAAGGAGGCCATTGAGTTCAAGGAGAGAGAGGACCTCGTACCATTCACCGGAGAGAAGAAAGGTGACTCAGCTTCTGTCTATAGACCTTTTAATACAGAAATGTATTAGTCTATTGGATTAGGGTACAGGGCAGTGATTAGTGTATGGGGCAGTATATAGAGGCAGTGATTAGTGTATGGGACAGTATATACAGGCAGTGATTAGTGTACGGGGCAGTATATACAGGCAGTGATTAGTGTACGGGGCAGTATATAGAGGCAGTGATTAGTGTACGAGGCAGTATATAGAGGCAGTGATTAGTGTACGAGGCAGTATATACAGGCAGTGATTAGTGTACGAGGCAGTATATAGAGGCAGTGATTAGTGTACGAGGCAGTATATAGAGGCAGTGATTAGTGTATGAGGCAGTATATAGAGGCAGTGATTAGTGTATGGGGCAGTATATAGAGGCAGTGATTAGTGTATGAGGCAGTATATAGAGGCAGTGATTAGTGTACGAGGCAGTATATAGAGGCAGTGATTAGTGTACGAGGCAGTATATAGAGGCAGTGATTAGTGTGTGGGGCAGTATATAGAGGCAGTGATTAGTGTATGGGGCAGTATATACAGGCAGTGATTAGTGTACGGGGCAGTATATAGAGGCAGTGATTAGTGTATGAGGCAGTATATAGAGGCAGTTATTAGTGTGTGGGGTAGTATATAGAGGCAGTGATTAGTGTATAGGGCAGTATATAGAGGCAGTGATTAGTGTATGGGGCAGTATATAGAGGCAGTGATTAGTGTATGGGGAAGTATATAGAGGCAGTGATTAGTGTATAGGGAGGGTAGTGATTAGTGTATGGGGCAGTATATAGAGGCAGTGATAAGTGTATGGGGCAGTGTATACGGGCAGTGATTAGTGTATGGGGCAGTATATAGAGGCAGCGATTAGTGTATGGGGCAGTATATAGAGGCAGTGTTTAGTGTATGTGGCAGTATACACAGGCAGTGATTAGTGTATGGGGCAGTATATAGAGGCAGTGATTAGTGTATAGGGCAGTATATAGAGGCAGTGTTTAGTGTATGTGGCAGTTTACACAGGCAGTGATTAGTGTGTGGGGCAGTATATACAGGCAGTGATTAGTGTATGGGGCAGTATATAGAGGCAGTGATTAGTGTATAGGGAGGGTAGTGATTAGTGTATGGGGCAGTATATACAGGTAGTGATTAGTGTATGGGGCAGTATATAGAGGCAGTGATCAGTGTATTGGGCAGTATATAGAGGCAGTGATTAGTGTATGAGGCAGTATATACAGGTAGTGATTAGTGTATGGGGCAGTATATAGAGGCAGTGATCAGTGTATGGGGCAGTGTATACGGGCAGTGATTAGTGTATAGGGCAGTATATAGAGGCAGTGATTAGTGTATGGGGGCAGTTTATAGAGGCAGTGATCAGTGTATGGGGCAGTATATAGAGGCAGTGATTAGTGTATAGGGCAGTATATAAAGCAGTGATTAATGTATGGGGCAGTATATAGAGGCAGTGTTTAGTGTATGTGGCAGTATACACAGGCAGTGATTAGTGTATGGGGCAGTATACACAGGCAGTGATTAGTGTGTGGGGCAGTATATAGAGGCAATGTTTAGTGTATGGGGCAGTATACACAAGCAGTGATTAGTGTATGGGGCAGTATACACAGGCAGTGATTAGTGTGTGGGGCAGTATATAGAGGCAGTGATTAGTGTATGGGGCAGTATATAGAGGCAATGTTTAGTGTATGGGGCAGTATACACAGGCAGTGATTAGTGTATGGGGCAGTATACACAGGCAGTGATTAGTGTGTGGGGCAGTATATAGAGGCAGTGATAAGTGTATGGGGCAGTATATAGAGGCAGTGATTAATGTATGAGGCAGTATATACAGGCAGTGATTAGTGTATGAGGCAGTATATAGAGGCAGTGATTAGTGTATGGGGCAGTTTATATCAGCAGTTATTAGTGTGTGGGGCAGTATATAGAGGCAGTTATTAGTGTGTGGGGCAGTATACAGAGGCAGTGATTAGTGTATGGGGCAGTATATAGAGGCAGTGATTAGTGTATGGGGCAGTGTATACGGGCAGTGATTAGTGTGTGGGACAGTATACACAGGCAGTGATTAGTGTATGAGGCAGTGTATACAGGCAGTGATTAGTGTATGGGGCAGTATATACCAGCAGTGAGTAGTGAATAGGGCAGTATATAGAGGCAGTGATTAGTGTATGAGGCAGTATACACAGGCAGTGATTAGTGTATGGGGCAGTATATACAGGCAGTGATTAGTGTACGGGGCAGTATATAGAGGCAGTGATTAGTGTATGGGACAGTATATACAGGCAGTGATTAGTGTACGGGGCAGTATATACAGGCAGTGATTAGTGTACGGGGCAGTATATAGAGGCAGTGATTAGTGTACGAGGCAGTATATAGAGGCAGTGATTAGTGTACGGGGCAGTATATACAGGCAGTGATTAGTGTACGGGGCAGTATATAGAGGCAGTGATTAGTGTATGGGACAGTATATACAGGCAGTGATTAGTGTACGGGGCAGTATATACAGGCAGTGATTAGTGTACGGGGCAGTATATAGAGGCAGTGATTAGTGTACGAGGCAGTATATAGAGGCAGTGATTAGTGTACGAGGCAGTATATACAGGCAGTGATTAGTGTACGAGGCAGTATATAGAGGCAGTGATTAGTGTACGAGGCAGTATATAGAGGCAGTGATTAGTGTATGAGGCAGTATATAGAGGCAGTGATTAGTGTATGGG
This sequence comes from Spea hammondii, assembly GCA_029215755.1. NCBI lineage: Eukaryota > Metazoa > Chordata > Amphibia > Anura > Pelobatidae > Spea > Spea hammondii. The sequence goes on along the minus strand of JARDYJ010000012.1, from coordinate 27,899,219 downwards.
GCAGTATATAGAGGCAGTGATTAGTGTATGAGGCAGTATATAGAGGCAGTGATTAGTGTACGAGGCAGTATATAGAGGCAGTGATTAGTGTACGAGGCAGTATATAGAGGCAGTGATTAGTGTGTGGGGCAGTATATAGAGGCAGTGATTAGTGTATGGGGCAGTATATACAGGCAGTGATTAGTGTACGGGGCAGTATATAGAGGCAGTGATTAGTGTATGAGGCAGTATATAGAGGCAGTTATTAGTGTGTGGGGTAGTATATAGAGGCAGTGATTAGTGTATAGGGCAGTATATAGAGGCAGTGATTAGTGTATGGGGCAGTATATAGAGGCAGTGATTAGTGTATGGGGAAGTATATAGAGGCAGTGATTAGTGTATAGGGAGGGTAGTGATTAGTGTATGGGGCAGTATATAGAGGCAGTGATAAGTGTATGGGGCAGTGTATACGGGCAGTGATTAGTGTATGGGGCAGTATATAGAGGCAGCGATTAGTGTATGGGGCAGTATATAGAGGCAGTGTTTAGTGTATGTGGCAGTATACACAGGCAGTGATTAGTGTATGGGGCAGTATATAGAGGCAGTGATTAGTGTATAGGGCAGTATATAGAGGCAGTGTTTAGTGTATGTGGCAGTTTACACAGGCAGTGATTAGTGTGTGGGGCAGTATATACAGGCAGTGATTAGTGTATGGGGCAGTATATAGAGGCAGTGATTAGTGTATAGGGAGGGTAGTGATTAGTGTATGGGGCAGTATATACAGGTAGTGATTAGTGTATGGGGCAGTATATAGAGGCAGTGATCAGTGTATTGGGCAGTATATAGAGGCAGTGATTAGTGTATGAGGCAGTATATACAGGTAGTGATTAGTGTATGGGGCAGTATATAGAGGCAGTGATCAGTGTATGGGGCAGTGTATACGGGCAGTGATTAGTGTATAGGGCAGTATATAGAGGCAGTGATTAGTGTATGGGGGCAGTTTATAGAGGCAGTGATCAGTGTATGGGGCAGTATATAGAGGCAGTGATTAGTGTATAGGGCAGTATATAAAGCAGTGATTAATGTATGGGGCAGTATATAGAGGCAGTGTTTAGTGTATGTGGCAGTATACACAGGCAGTGATTAGTGTATGGGGCAGTATATACAGGCAGTGATTAGTGTATGGGGCAGTATACACAGGCAGTGATTAGTGTGTGGGGCAGTATATAGAGGCAATGTTTAGTGTATGGGGCAGTATACACAAGCAGTGATTAGTGTATGGGGCAGTATACACAGGCAGTGATTAGTGTGTGGGGCAGTATATAGAGGCAGTGATTAGTGTATGGGGCAGTATATAGAGGCAATGTTTAGTGTATGGGGCAGTATACACAGGCAGTGATTAGTGTATGGGGCAGTATACACAGGCAGTGATTAGTGTGTGGGGCAGTATATAGAGGCAGTGATAAGTGTATGGGGCAGTATATAGAGGCAGTGATTAATGTATGAGGCAGTATATACAGGCAGTGATTAGTGTATGAGGCAGTATATAGAGGCAGTGATTAGTGTATGGGGCAGTTTATATCAGCAGTTATTAGTGTGTGGGGCAGTATATAGAGGCAGTTATTAGTGTGTGGGGCAGTATACAGAGGCAGTGATTAGTGTATGGGGCAGTATATAGAGGCAGTGATTAGTGTATGGGGCAGTATACACAGGCAGTGATTAGTGTATGGGGCAGTATATAGAGGCAGTGATTAGTGTATGAGGCAGTGTATACGGGCAGTGATTAGTGTGTGGGACAGTATACACAGGCAGTGATTAGTGTATGAGGCAGTGTATACAGGCAGTGATTAGTGTATGGGGCAGTATATACCAGCAGTGAGTAGTGAATAGGGCAGTATATAGAGGCAGTGATTAGTGTATGAGGCAGTATACACAGGCAGTGATTAGTGTATGGGGCAGTATATAGAGGCAGTGATTAGTGTATGAGGCAGTATATACAGGCAGTGATTAGTGTATGGGGCAGTATATAGAGGCAGTGATTAGTGTATGGGGCAGTATATAGAGGCAGTGTTTAGTGTATGGGGAAGTATATAGAGGCAGTGATCAGTGTATGAGGCAGTATATACAGGCAGTGATTAGTGTATGGGGCAGTATATAGAGGCAGTGATTAGTGTATGGGGAAGTCTATACAGGCAGTGATTAGTGTATGAGGCAGTATATACTAGCAGTTATTAGTGTGTGGGGCAGTATATAGAGGCAGTGTTTAGTGTATGGGGAAGTATATAGAGGCAGTGATCAGTGTATGAGGCAGTATATACAGGCAGTGATTAGTGTATGGGGCAGTATATAGAGGCAGTGATTAGTGTATGGGGAAGTCTATACAGGCAGTGATTAGTGTATGAGGCAGTATATACTAGCAGTTATTAGTGTGTGGGGCAGTATATAGAGGCAGTGTTTAGTGTATGGGGCCGTATATAGAGGCAGTGATTAGTGTATGGGGCAGTTTATACCAGCAGTTATTAGTGTGTGGGGCAGTATATAGAGGCAGTGATTAGTGTATGGGGCAGTTTATACCAGCAGTTATTTGTGTGTGGGGCAGTATATAGAGGCAGTTATTAGTGTGTGGGGCAGTATATAGAGGCAGTTATTAGTGTGTGGGGCAGTATATAGAGGCAGTTATTAGTGTGTGGGGCAGTATATAGAGGCAGTGATTAGTGTATGGGGCAGTATATAGAGGCAGTGATTAGTGTATGGGGCAGTTTATACCAGCAGTTATTAGTGTGTGGGGCAGTATATAGAGGCAGTGATTAGTGTATGGGGCAGTATATAGAGGCAGTGATTAGTGTATGGGGCAGTTTATACCAGCAGTTATTAGTGTGTGGGGCAGTATATAGAGGCAGTGATTAGTGTATGGGGCAGTATATAGAGGCAGTGATTAGTGTATGGGGCAGTTTATACCAGCAGTTATTAGTGTGTGGGGCAGTATATAGAGGCAGTTATTAGTGTGTGGGGCAGTATATAGAGGCAGTTATTAGTGTGTGGGGCAGTATATAGAGGCAGTGATTAGTGTATGGGGCAGTATATAGAGGCAGTGATTAGTGTATGGGGCAGTATATAGAGGCAGTGATTAGTACACAGGGTGGCACGGGTCTTAGTATTGTGATACAAACATAATTTTACTCTTTGTACAGGGAAGCCGTTTATCCCAAAGCAGGCAAAGCGAGAGATCCCCAAAGAGGAGCAGATCACGCTGGAGCCGGAGCTGGAGGAGGCGCTCGCTAACGCCACTGACGCAGAGATGTGCGACATTGCAGGTACCACCCGATAACTTGTGGGCTTCCTGTGGGGCTCTGGACCTCTGTGTGTCCTGAGGCTTCCTCGGCTCTGTCCGTGCTCTGATCCGGGTGCGATGTCTGTCACCGTCTCCTGGTGGTAGACGTCACACCCGGATCAGAGGACAAACTGTTATTGGAGACAAGCGCCATGTTTCCCGGGGCTGTACTGAGTTAAAATGGTTTGGGGCTCTCCTGGTGCCTAAATATCCCAGGCCATGCCAGGCATCTCCCAACAACTACAAGAGAATACCACAGATACATACTGCAGGCATAGAACACGTGTATACACGCTTACCCTGCATGTATGTGGGGCAGTATATAGAGCGTTAAACTGACTGGATCTTGTGCTTTCTTTTGAAGTTATTTTTATAATAACCTGTGGCAATTAGATAATTAGATTTCTCTGCCCCTTTGGTGCTGGAGGGCCGTGTCTGTCTGTGGCCCCCGTGGTGTTTCCTGCCCCTCTGTCCAATTCTCCGCACTCAGCAGAAGTTGGCGGAGCAGCTGCCTCCTGCTCAGTTACTATATTCAGCAACAGCGAGACGTAGAGAGGCAGAGAGTATCCGCTTACCCTGAGTGCAAACCCAGGACGGACACGTTAAAGCTGCTGTTCCACTTAGACAAAAACATTAACTGCAGATCTTTCCTTTATTAAAAGCCAACCATATTTAACCCTTCCGTGTCTGTATCACAGACATAATTTGGGCTATTGCACGGTGAGAGTGTGTAATACGCTTTATCCACGTGTTTCTCGGAGTGCCCGGTGCTGTACAGCCGACTTCTCTGAATGTGTTGATCACTCTCTTCCAGCCATTCTGGGAATGTACACTCTGATGAGTAACAAGCAGTACTATGACGCCATAACGACTGGGATCATTACAAACAAGGAGGGCATCAACAGTAAGTGAGTGTGTGCTCATTAGTGTTATCTTAACCGAGCGTGCGCCAGATGGGGGCAGCCACCCACCATCCCAAGTGTCCACGCTATGGGGGAAGAAACGAGGGTCAGTCGTATGCAGCTGAAGGACGTAACATGGAATAAAGTGTGCTCTGGAATCACCTTCCTCCAGTCTGCATGTATATAACACTTTCTCATAAGCTTTGGTATTTGGTACCGTCCTAAGTAAACTGTATTGTAGGTGTCTGTAGACACAGACACAGATGAAAGGTGCCCTGTATTGAGCAAATAATATATATGTATGCACATCTCACTGCCGCATGTATATATAATTTTGGCCAGGTGTGGTTAAGCCAGATACATACAAACCGGTCCCCGATGAACCTCCAAACCCCACGAATGTGGAGGAAACCCTGGAAAAAATCAAAAGCAATGCTGCAGATCTGGAAGAAGTTAATCTCAATAATATAAAGGTGAGCAAGAAATGAATGAATTCATAATCTGTACCGCGCATGTTATATATCACACTTGATTGTGTTATACAAAATATATATCACACCTCACCATATCATACAGTATATATATATCACACCTCTCCATATCATATGGTATATATCACATCTCATACTATACAATGTGAATGTCACATCTCACCATGTGATACAATAGATATCACACCTCATACTGTACAGCATATAAATCACACCTCAGTGTATCATATCATATATATCACACCTCACCATGTCATATCATATATATATCACACCTCAGTGTATCATACAGTATATATATATATCTATATCACCTAACAATGTTATACAGTAAATATCACACCTTCTCATATTATAAGGTGTGTATTTAACATCTACAAATTATACACTGTGTATACCACACCTTCTTGTATTAAACTGTGTGTGTTTCACAGCTTCTCATATTATACTGCGTGTATCTCACATCTATGTGTTACAGTGTATATCTCCCATCCTGTACATATTTTGCACCCATTCCTCTTTCTTTTCACCTTGTTGTACATATGTATTTGCATACTCCACCTCGTCATGTAATACTATGCGCATATTGTATATTTTATCCATATCTCATGTTATACAGTCAGTGACAAATGCAGTCTTTTTAATCACATGTACACATATTATACAGAGCACAGCACCCATCCTGGTATATCATGCCTATATACTGTGTCCAGGTTGTACAGTGTATGTACATATCACCTCTTCCCATGTTATATAGTGTATGTTACACTCTCTCATACCACACAGTGTGTATGTCGCCCCTGCTCATGGTATATATTTGATGTCACACCTCCTTGTTTCGTTGTGCTTGGTACGCGGTGTGTATAGCACACCATCTGATATAACGCTGCATTTTGGCTATCGTTTTCTTGCAGGTCATTCCTATCCCTACATTAAAGGAGATTTGTGAAGCCATGAAAACAAACACTCGTGTGAAGAAGCTGAGTTTAGTGGCTACTCGTAGCAATGACCCCGTGGCCCATGTAAGTTCCTTCCACTTTGGACCTGTTTGGTCAGCGTGGGGATGGTGTCATCTATAGATACCTGGGACAGACATACAGAGCAGGAATTATATACGGCGTGTTTGTTATTTGTGGTGTTTGGGGAGTTTATTCTGTAGGAAGAGGAGGACTCGCCCTCTGTAGAGATCGCGGTTATCGTTACGCGGGCTGTCACTTTGTGTCTGCAGGCGGTGGCTGAAATGCTGAAGGAGAATAAAACTTTGCAGAGTCTGAACATCGAGTCCAACTTTATCTCCAGTGCTGGGATGTTGTCTGTAATCCGGGCCATGAGAAGTAACAGCACGCTGTCTGAGCTCCGGGTGGACAACCAGGTGAGGCAAACCAGTGACCTGATCTCTCTCTCTCTCTATGTGTTTTACACGAGTGTGTATGAGGCTTGCATGTGATGATAGTATTTCTTCGCTGAGAGGTTCTGCCTTCCAGCAGAAGTGGTCGGGTTGAATCTGCACACCTGCATGGAGTTTGTAGCTGTGTCTCAGTTCGGGATGTCAGTTCGCAGCAGCTGCTGTTGCGGTCATCAGACTGTAGCGATCTCCCCGTATGAGCCAAGCGCCTCTCCTATCCCACATTTACCTTCCCGGTAGAGCGTTCTGATTTATTTAAAGGCGTAGGAGAGACAATGTTACCTTTCTGCTCCTTCAGCACCAGAACCTGGGAGATACGGTAGAGATGGAGATGGCCTCCATGCTGGAGAATTGTCCTTCCATCATACGCTTCGGGTATCACTTCATGCGGCAGGGCCCGAGGGCCCGTGCATCCACAGCCATCACCAGGAATCTGGAATCGCGTAAGTGTCTCTGTACGAATAAGAAGACGTTCGAGCCGGAGGCTGTCTGCGCCGAATTATTAAAGCTGATTTGTCCTGAGCGTTATCTTCAACAAAGCATATGAATGCCGCTAATTACAGCCAAACTCCTCCGTTAATGAACTATCCCAACGAGGTGACCTGCGAAAGACCGGCCCTGGCAAATGCCTCGGTCACAAAGGACTGGGCCGGCCCTGTAAAATGTATAGTTACACTTTTGAAGGACTCTCATCTCTGGTTTGGCCCTTGATAACACACAGTGAAACCCGTGACACGACATATATTCCCCCATATCTCTTTACCAAGCTGTGGCCCTCAGGCTCCTTAGATATTAACCCCTTAATAATATGTCACAAAGATTGCTACTGGTGGCAGTGAGGGGTTTGGGGGCCTGGTTGACCCAGACCTTCTGCTGTCTCTATGCGATGATAGATGCTGAATACTCTTTGCCAGTTTTATCTTTTTTACTTTTGTGTTTTCTTTTACAGATCGCAAGCAGAAGAAAGTGTGACGCGTCCTCCATGCAGCGAATCGGAAGCCCCGGACCCCTCGAGGCCTGCACCAGGCCTGTTTTTGAGAGTTTGCATCATCCCGTCCTGTTTTGTAATTCTCTGCCCTCCGCCGTGCGTGACGCCACGTTCCCCCCATACTTTGGGGACACGTCCCTATTACTCTTGTGTCCCTCGTCTGCCTCTTTCCCCAGGAATATTCTAGAAGTGAAGCTATCGCTGCCGTGGCTTAATGCCCCTCTCTTTCCTTTTGGAGAGAGCGAAGTCCAACCCATCGTGTCGTCCCGTCTCGCTTTTCGTAACATGAGGACATCTTTCTCATTGACTATACAGGGAAGGGGGGGGGGGTAACCGTGGGGTGGAATAAAGGAGCTGATGTTCTGAAATGATGTAAATAAAGTGACTTTGACCTGTTCAGTCTGTTGGTGAAATATTGAGGTTTTTAAACTCTGTCGTTGTCTGGACGGCCTTCAGTGACAATAAGCATACATGGACCCAGATCTCTGAGCTTCTGACATGACTTAAAAAGATAAAATACGTATATTTACATAAACAATTTCATCCCTGCCCTGCTACAAATTGAATTAAAGCTGAAAGCCAGAAAAACGAAGTTACTCTGATCACATGATGCGGGTCAGTGGGTGGGTGCAGGGAGGGGGGGGGCTCGGGCTAGTACCATGTTGTCACTTGTCATCAAGTCACTTGTCTAGCGCCCCGACTTTGAGCCAGTTACCCAGCTCTGGTCTGCGCAAAGCCTGTGTCACCAGCTGCAGGCCAGGGACAGCAGCATGGAGTCCCGGGACTTGTAGTTCTACTGCTTGCTGCGCCGAACTAGCCTGGAAAACTACATTTCCCGACATCCTCCGGGACACGCCCCTGCGCCGAGTGTATTTAGGCGTGTCAACGGAAGTCGTCCGATATTTAACGCCTTCCATGAGCCTCTGCGGCCTGTTCTGGAAGTGGGGTTGAATGTGCGAGAACGAGGATGGCGTTTAAACGGGATGGAGATGACAAGAGCCAACTTAATGTGCTGAAGGTGAGGGCGCAAACACTACCTTGGGGCAAGCGAGGCTGCTGGAGGCCCGGCGAGACACCGCTACTAGCCGGGTTTGGTACTTTTACACAGGTGGCGTTAAACCGGGACCCTGTCATGATGTCGTTTGGAGCAAGCTATATGATAAAATAAAGCGCTACGGACAACGCGGGCGCCATATAAATGTAATGGTTGTGAACAACAACGGCGGCTATAGCCATTCTAAAGCAGGACGTATGGCACAATGCAGCGGCCTGGGGGGTCGTTATATGTATACAGAGTGGGGAGCGCAACCTAAAAAGCGCAAGAGCCGCAAGCATTCAGGTTCCGGGGTTTGTTGCAGTACTAATAATGACTGATATGTTAAGGAGAGAATTCAGCGCATGCCCGGCGAATAGCATTTAAACCCCACCCGTGGTATAAATATTGGGGTCGCGTTATACGGCTGTGTATCGCTCTGCCCCCCACAACGTCAAAGCGCCCCGAAGCAGTCAGCTGCTGGGTAAGCAAACTAATAATTAGATAAGAGTCGCCAAACTTGCTTTGCTTACCTGCTCCAATTTTCAAAAGAAAAATAAACTAATGACAAATGCTCAAAAGTATCGAGTTTGCGTCTGGGCTGGCAGCGTTTCTTTTTATTTGTTTTTTTTAATATATTTTTTTTAATTTTTGTTAAAAAAAAAAAAAGCTATGTTGGCCCTAAAATGTCTCATTTGTGGAGTTATATTTGAAAAAGAAAAAAACAAAATACTGTTGTGCATTAATGGGATAAGTTCTATTTGTGTTTTTTTAAATGGCTAGAGTTGAGGAGGTTTTATTGCAAATCCGTAGATTTAAGTTAAAATAAAATAAATAAATCAAAAAAATGTCAACGTAAGTATTTTTTTCAAAAGTGCACGTAGATGGGGTGCCTTTTTTTTAAAAAACCTGTCATACTATGAAATATGTGGTGTTTTCAAACCCAGGAGTAATTCTTAAATATATCTGCGCCTATATGTTTATGCCGAAACCAAAGCGTTATTACTGGGTTTTTTTCTCCGCCTAATATTAGCGTAATTCCTAGTTGCCCGTCGGTAGTCCTGGGAGTGGAATAAATCCCAGTCGTGATGCGGTATAATGAACACGTGCGCTGCTCCCATACCCGGGCCGCTTGGAATTCGCCTAAATCTATGCTTTGGAGGCGCCGAATGTCATTATATTATAGTTTTAAAAAGGATTCTTCCATGGGTCGCTATGGCGATGAGACCATTTAATAAAATGCATTTGTCTAATTCCTATTTTTCTTACACAGAAAAGGAGGGTCTCGGATCTCCTGGCTAGTTTTATACCGGAAGACGAGGCTTTGCTGCTAACGAATGGAAGGTACGTGGTGTCCGTAGTGTAATAGAATGCGTTACCAATATATCATGGAGTCTTCTAGAAACACGCAGTGCCTCCTGTCCTGCCATTTGGGAGCGTTAGGGGCTGGGAAAGGGTTAATATTCTTTAGCATGTCGGTCTGTTTTCTTTTTAGCGCACGCCTGGGGCCGGTGAGACTTTTTGGACGTTGGGGTTGGGCGCCGTATAGCAGCAGGTAGAAACGCTAGCTACGCTACATCTAGTTGTTGTAATGGATGTGGGAGGGCTTTTTCTTTTTCTTTGTGTCATGTAAGAATTTACCACTTTTTAACTTGGAATTTGAAATAAAACGTAAATCAAGTGTTTGTTATGTGTGGTCTCTCACTGTTATTAACAGGAATGATGCATCTTAAGCCTGCTTTGGAATCTTTTTTTATTTTCCTTGCATGCGTGGCTAGCACCAGAGTTCGTTTGTGGTTGCGTGCGTGCGTGTGGTTGCGTGCGTGCGTGTGGTTGTGTGCGTGCGTGTGGTTGCGTGCGTGCGTGCGTGCGTGTGGTTGCGTGCGTGCGTGTGGTTGCGTGCGTGCGTGTGGTTGCGTGCGTGCGTGTGGTTGTGTGCGTGTCTGTGTGCGCGTGGCGTCAGAGTCCGTGGGATGTGTTCTCGCTCGCTCTGGTGCTGTGTGATTTGCTGCTCTCATTATATATCTCTTTATCATAGCTGTGATGTCAGGCACGTGGAAAAGGTTTTGAGGTCACGTGACGCGAGGGTGTTGGTTAAGGATGTGTAGAGTGAGTGACGGTTGGAAGGACGCCGGTGGAGCAGAAACTGGTGATTTCTTGATGGTTACTATGTTACCGCTACAAATCTTCTAAACTGTTAATAAAGAGTTACAAAGGATTTCCAGAATCATGTCTGCAACTTTATAACAGTCTGGCTCCAGAGTCTGTGTACGTAAGTGTGTGTTTAATGGTGGAGTCTGTGCGTGTGGGCTGGGGGCGCGTGCCTGGTGCGTGGGCCGGGGGCGCCTGGGCCGGGGGCGCGTGCTTGGCGCGTGGGCCGGGGGCGCGTGCTTGGCGCATGGGCGCGTGCTTGGCGCATGGGCCGGGGGCGCGTGCTTGGCGCATGGGCCGGGGGCGCGTGCTTGGCGCATGGGCCGGGGGCGCGTGCTTGGCGCAAGGGCCGGGGGCGCGTGCTTGGCGCAAGGGCCGGGGGCGCGTGCTTGGCGCATGGGCCGGGGGCGCGTGCTTGGCGCATGGGCCGGGGGCGCGTGCTTGGCGCATGGGCCGGGGGCGCGTGCTTGGCGCATGGGCCGGGGGCGCGTGCTTGGCGCATGGGCCGGGGGCGCGTGCTTGGCGCATGGGCCGGGGGCGCGTGCTTGGCGCATGGGCCGGGGGCGCGTGCTTGGCGCATGGGCCGTGCTTGGCGCATGGGCCGTGCTTGGCGCATGGGCCGTGCTTGGCGCATGGGCCGTGCTTGGCGCATGGGCCGTGCTTGGCGCATGGGCCGTGCTTGGCGCATGGGCCGTGCTTGGCGCATGGGCCGTGCCTGGCGCATGGGCCGTGCCTGGCGCATGGGCCGTGCCTGGCGCATGGGCCGTGCCTGGCGCATGGGCCGTGCTTGGCGCATGGGCCGGGGGCGCGTGCTTGGCGCATGGGCCGGGGGCGCGTGCTTGGCGCATGGGCCGGGGGCGCGTGCTTGGCGCATGGGCCGGGGGCGCGTGCTTGGCGCATGGGCCGGGGGCGCGTGCTTGGCGCATGGGCCGGGGGCGCGTGCTTGGCGCATGGGCCGGGGGCGCGTGCTTGGCGCATGGGCCGGGGGCGCGTGCTTGGCGCATGGGCCGTGCGCGCGTGCTTGGCGCATGGGCCGTGCGCGCGTGCTTGGCGCATGGGCCGTGCGCGCGTGGGCCGTGCTTGGCGCATGGGCCGGGGGCGCGTGCCTGGCGCGTGGGCCGTGTTTGGCGCGTGCTTGGCGCGTGGGCCGTGTGTGGTGTGTGTGTAGCATCGGTTTCTGTGTGTTGGTGTGTGTTGTCAGATATTTTAGGCTGGAAAACGGGTATTCTTGTATATTTGTGTATTTTATATGAACATAAAATGGAGTCAGAACCGTTTTGTTTTCCTTAATCATAATGTTTTTTTTGCCTTGTTCTCTCTATCAGTGAGAACAAAGAAGTGTTTATGAATATAGCTGCTTCAGCAAATATTAACTAATTAGTCTTATCTTCCATGAGACGGATAAGGAGTCTAAGCTGCGTATTTCTAGGAATGGAGGATACATTGTAAGACCCGACCCCCCCCCCCCCCTTAATTACTACCTAGGAGGTAACATCTAGAGATATGGGTGGCCGAGGATAAATTCCAACGTATATGTAATGGCCTCATTTCTTAGACCGGAGTGTCTATTAGAGGTAAATGAAGGAAATCCAACGGTACAAATATAAGAAGTCCTAATTATAATGGGTAAAACCCATGGTTGTGTTTGGAGAATTTCAGTCAATGGGTAGAGAATATGATAATAAGCCCGGTTTTTAAAATTTAATGTCTTAAATAATTTAGGGACTCAATGATTCACCGATACAAATTTACCCCAAACAATATGAATTTTGGAACATCACAAGATGCTGGCACCGTGTTGTACTCTCAGAATTACTTAGTTTGTAACATAACTTTTATAAAGTTATTCCTTTTTCCACTGAACCTGAAGGACCAGTTGGACCACAGCAACAAGTGGTGGTAAATACAGTGGTTTTATTATCCCGAATAGAGGTGAATTTTGTCGACTTCAATATAGAATTCCCTTCTTCAGGGAAATAGTATATGGCGTTATTGTATATGACGGCTTGTGAGACTGCAGCTTATAACCCGTGATAATGACAATAATGAAAAGGTATTTTTACCTGTAGATGAAGTTTGACATTATTTGCATCTATAATGCATTAGTGAATAAAAAAATTCACTAATATCCAGTAGCTATTAAATTATATTAATTGTCATATTAGTACGACTAATAGAGAGAGAGTGATATTTTCGTTACCCCCCTGATTATTTTTTTGGAAATGAATGGGTTTGATAATAAATGCCATTTATTTAAGGTGATAATTGATCAAGCTAAAATGTTTATGCCATGTGCTTTTTCACCTGTTGCTTTTTTTGTTAGATTCATAAAGTAATAATTCATATTTGATAACTCACTGACAATATACTGTATTTTGCATTTGATTCGTTTTGACATGTGTTAAAGATAATTTTTATGTTTTATATTATGCACTGCATGACTAATATAGATATTTATCAATTGTGTTTTTACGGTAAGTATTTGATCACCGTGGGAATGATAACATATCTCATTTAAATTATGTTTTGGTGTGATGTGAAAGGATTTGGGATCAGAGATAAAATATAGGGTTTCTGTTTGTATTAACCCCTTAAGGAAAAAGGGCGGTCCCAAAACCCATTGAAAACAATACATTTTGAGCCCGTACATGTATGGGCTTTGTCGTAAAGGGGTTAATATTGTGGATGTGGTCCTACAATAATTGATAGCGTCATTTATTTTGCATATGTGATAGTGATATTAATGAGACAAAATAGGCAAAACCAATATTCTAACAGTCTGTCTAGCTTCGGTTTCTGCGTGCTGGTGTGTGCGCGCATGTCTAGCGCTGGAGATTGTGTATATTTGTTTAGGGCCGGCTCTGTGTGTGTATGTGTGTCTAGCGCTGTAGCCTGTGTGTATGTGTGAGTCTAATAGTCTGTGTGCATGTAACAAGGCTGGGGTACCTCTGTTACGTGCTGACGAGTCCCCCAGTCACACTTCTGCTACTCATGGATCAGTCAGACCACAATTTGTGTAGTAAAACAAGAACAACTTTTATTCTAAACAGTTACTATAACAGATGCAAGTTCTCAAAGTACACAGAACTAGGGCTGCAGCTAACTATTATTTTCATAATTGATTAGTTGGCCGAACAGTTTTTCGATTAATTGTATAAAAAAAAATGTAAAATTTTCACTTGTTTAGATAATTTAATAAACAGGATGTTAAAACCAAACGGTAGAATAAAAAAAAACTTTGATAAAATGCATTTCTTTTTATTTCCCGATCTGCCCCCCCAGTTATGCACATCTGAGCCCAGATATGCCACACTGCCTCCTAGATATGCCACACTGACCTCCCCACATATGTCTTATACCCCCTGATATCCCACAGTGCCCTCATAGGTTCAGAGCTCACTGGCACTTTTAAAAATAAGTACAGGGTTAATCTTCAGTGCCCACAGGAGTTAGATTGCCCTTAGTGTGCCCCCCTTTTACGTCTAACTACACCTTAAGTTAACCTCTTTAAATTCAATTAACCCTCTGTATTAAATTAACCTTTAAGACCCCATCAACCATAACTGCCCTTAAATTAGTTCTGAAGACCCCATTAACCATAACTGCATGTAAATGAACCCTAAACACCACATCAACCCTAACTGCCTCTAAACTAACCCTAAACTACCCATTAACCATTCTGGGCTTCTGGAGTTGGCGCGCTCCTGGGCTTCCTAAGATAAAATCTTTGTTATTAAAGACTCTTCTACGATTACACCTGTTGCCTAAAACCGAAAGTGTAAGCCAAATCCTAGTAAAAGTGAGAGGTGCTATCAGAGGTTGGTGACTTTTTGGTGTGTTGGGGTGCGTGTGTCTGGCGACAGTTTCTGCGTGTTGGGGTGCGTGTGTCTGGCGACAGTTTCTGCGTGTTGGGGTGCGTGTCTCTGGCGACAGTTTCTGCGTGTTGGGGTGCGTGTGTCTGGCGACAGTTTCTGCGTGTTGGGGTGCGTGTCTCTGGCGACAGTTTCTGCGTGTTGGGGTGCGTGTCTGGCGACAGTTTCTGCGTGTGTCTGGCGACAGTTTCTGCGTGTTGGGGTGCGTGTGTCTGGCGACAGTTTCTGCGTGTTGGGGTGCGTGTGTCTGGCGACAGTTTCTGCGTGTTGGGGTGCGTGTCTCTGGCGACAGTTTCTGCGTGTTGGGGTGCGTGTGTCTGGCGACAGTTTCTGCGTGTGTCTGGCGACAGTTTCTGCGTGTTGGGGTGCGTGTGTCTGGCGACAGTTTCTGCGTGTTGGGGTGCGTGTCTCTGGCGACAGTTTCTGCGTGTTGGGGTGCGTGTCTCTGGCGACAGTTTCTGCGTGTTGGGGTGCGTGTGTCTGGCGACAGTTTCTGCGTGTGTCTGGCGACAGTTTCTGCGTGTTGGGGTGCGTGTCTCTGGCGACAGTTTCTGCGTGTTGGGGTGCGTGTCTCTGGCGACAGTTTCTGCGTGTTGGGGTGCGTGTCTCTGGCGACAGTTTCTGCGTGTTGGGGTGCGTGTCTGGCGACAGTTTCTGCGTGTTGGGGTGCGTGTGTCTGGCGACAGTTTCTGCGTGTTGGGGTGCGTGTGTCTGGCGACAGTTTCTGCGTGTTGGGGTGCGTGTCTCTGGCGACAGTTTCTGCGTGTTGGGGTGCGTGTCTCTGGCGACAGTTTCTGCGTGTTGGGGTGCGTGTCTCTGGCGACAGTTTCTGCGTGTTGGGGTGCGTGTCTCTGGCGACAGTTTCTGCGTGTTGGGGTGCGTGTCTGGCGACAGTTTCTGCGTGTTGGGGTGCGTGTGTCTGGCGACAGTTTCTGCGTGTTGGGGTGCGTGTGTCTGGCGACAGTTTCTGCGTGTTGGGGTGCGTGTCTCTGGCGACAGTTTCTGCGTGTTGGGGTGCGTGTCTCTGGCGACAGTTTCTGCGTGTTGGGGTGCGTGTCTCTGGCGACAGTTTCTGCGTGTTGGGGTGCGTGTCTCTGGCGACAGTTTCTGCGTGTTGGGGTGCGTGTCTGGCGACAGTTTCTGCGTGTTGGGGTGCGTGTGTCTGGCGACAGTTTCTGCGTGTTGGGGTGCGTGTCTGGCGACAGTTTCTGCGTGTGTCTGGCGACAGTTTCTGCGTGTTGGGGTGCGTGTGTCTGGCGACAGTTTCTGCGTGTTGGGGTGCGTGTCTCTGGCGACAGTTTCTGCGTGTTGGGGTGCGTGTGTCTGGCGACAGTTTCTGCGTGTTGGGGTGCGTGTCTCTGGCGACAGTTTCTGCGTGTTGGGGTGCGTGTGTCTGGCGACAGTTTCTGCGTGTGTCTGGCGACAGTTTCTGCGTGTGTCTGGCGACAGTTTCTGCGTGTGTCTGGCGACAGTTTCTGCGTGTGTCTGGCGACAGTTTCTGCGTGTGTCTGGCGACAGTTTCTGCGTGTGTCTGGCGACAGTTTCTGCGTGTTAGGGTGCGTGTCTCTGGCGACAGTTTCTGCGTGTTGGGGTGCGTGTGTCTGGCGACAGTTTCTGCGTGTGTCTGGCGACAGTTTCTGCGTGTTGGGGTGCGTGTGTCTGGCGACAGTTTCTGCGTGTTGGGGTGCGTGTCTCTGGCGACAGTTTCTGCGTGTTGGGGTGCGTGTGTCTGGCGACAGTTTCTGCGTGTTGGGGTGCGTGTGTCTGGCGACAGTTTCTGCGTGTTGGGGTGCGTGTCTCTGGCGACAGTTTCTGCGTGTTGGGGTGCGTGTCTGGCGACAGTTTCTGCGTGTTGGGGTGCGTGTGTCTGGCGACAGTTTCTGCGTGTTGGGGTGCGTGTGTCTGGCGACAGTTTCTGCGTGTTGGGGTGCGTGTGTCTGGCGACAGTTTCTGCGTGTTGGGGTGCGTGTGTCTGGCGACAGTTTCTGCGTGTGTCTGGCGACAGTTTCTGCGTGTGTCTGGCGACAGTTTCTGCGTGTGTCTGGCGACAGTTTCTGCGTGTGTCTGGCGACAGTTTCTGCGTGTGTCTGGCGACAGTTTCTGCGTGTGTCTGGCGACAGTTTCTGCGTGTGTCTAGCGACAGTTTCTGCGTGTTGGGGTGCGTGTGTCTGGCGACAGTTTCTGCGTGTTGGGGTGCGTGTGTCTGGCGACAGTTTCTGCGTGTTGGGGTGCGTGTCTCTGGCGACAGTTTCTGCGTGTTGGGGTGCGTGTGTCTGGCGACAGTTTCTGCGTGTGTCTGGCGACAGTTTCTGCGTGTTGGGGTGCGTGTCTCTGGCGACAGTTTCTGCGTGTTGGGGTGCGTGTCTCTGGCGACAGTTTCTGCGTGTTGGGGTGCGTGTGTCTGGCGACAGTTTCTGCGTGTTGGGGTGCGTGTCTCTGGCGACAGTTTCTGCGTGTTGGGGTGCGTGTGTCTGGCGACAGTTTCTGCGTGTTGGGGTGCGTGTCTCTGGCGACAGTTTCTGCGTGTTGGGGTGCGTGTGTCTGGCGACAGTTTCTGCGTGTGTCTGGCGACAGTTTCTGCGTGTTGGGGTGCGTGTGTCTGGCGACAGTTTCTGCGTGTTGGGGTGCGTGTGTCTGGCGACAGTTTCTGCGTGTTGGGGTGCGTGTCTCTGGCGACAGTTTCTGCGTGTTGGGGTGCGTGTGTCTGGCGACAGTTTCTGCGTGTGTCTGGCGACAGTTTCTGCGTGTGTCTGGCGACAGTTTCTGCGTGTTGGGGTGCGTGTGTCTGGCGACAGTTTCTGCGTGTTGGGGTGCGTGTGTCTGGCGACAGTTTCTGCGTGTTGGGGTGCGTGTGTCTGGCGACAGTTTCTGCGTGTGTCTGGCGACAGTTTCTGCGTGTGTCTGGCGACAGTTTCTGCGTGTGTCTGGCGACAGTTTCTGCGTGTTGGGGTGCGTGTGTCTGGCGACAGTTTCTGCGTGTTGGGGTGCGTGTCTCTGGCGACAGTTTCTGCGTGTTGGGGTGCGTGTCTCTGGCGACAGTTTCTGCGTGTTGGGGTGCGTGTCTCTGGCGACAGTTTCTGCGTGTGTCTGGCGACAGTTTCTGTGTGTTGGGGTGCGTGTGTCTGGCGACAGTTTCTGCGTGTTGGGGTGCGTGTCTCTGGCGACAGTTTCTGCGTGTTGGGGTGCGTGTGTCTGGCGACAGTTTCTGCGTGTTGGGGTGCGTGTGGCGACAGTTTCTGCGTGTTGGGGTGCGTGTCTCTGGCGACAGTTTCTGCGTGTTGGGGTGCGTGTCTCTGGCGACAGTTTCTGCGTGTTGGGGTGCGTGTCTCTGGCGACAGTTTCTGCGTGTTGGGGTGCGTGTGTCTGGCGACAGTTTCTGCGTGTGTCTGGCGACAGTTTCTGCGTGTGTCTGGCGACAGTTTCTGCGTGTTGGGGTGCGTGTCTCTGGCGACAGTTTCTGCGTGTTGGGGTGCGTGTCTCTGGCGACAGTTTCTGCGTGTTGGGGTGCGTGTGTCTGGCGACAGTTTCTGCGTGTCTGGCGACAGTTTCTGCGTGTGTCTGGCGACAGTTTCTGCGTGTTGGGGTGCGTGTCTCTGGCGACAGTTTCTGCGTGTTGGGGTGCGTGTCTCTGGCGACAGTTTCTGCGTGTTGGGGTGCGTGTGTCTGGCGACAGTTTCTGCGTGTTGGGGTGCGTGTCTCTGGCGACAGTTTCTGCGTGTTGGGGTGCGTGTGTCTGGCGACAGTTTCTGCGTGTTGGGGTGCGTGTCTCTGGCGACAGTTTCTGCGTGTTGGGGTGCGTGTGTCTGGCGACAGTTTCTGCGTGTGTCTGGTGACAGTTTCTGCGTGTTGGGGTGCGTGTGTCTGGCGACAGTTTCTGCGTGTTGGGGTGCGTGTCTCTGGCGACAGTTTCTGCGTGTTGGGGTGCGTGTGTCTGGCGACAGTTTCTGCGTGTTGGGGTGCGTGTCTCTGGCGACAGTTTCTGCGTGTTGGGGTGCGTGTCTCTGGCGACAGTTTGTGCGTGTTGGGGTGCGTGTCTCTGGCGACAGTTTCTGCGTGTTGGGGTGCGTGTGTCTGGCGACAGTTTCTGCGTGTTGGGGTGCGTGTGTCTGGCGACAGTTTCTGCGTGTTGGGGTGCGTGTGTCTGGCGACAGTTTCTGCGTGTTGGGGTGCGTGTCTCTGGCGACAGTTTCTGCGTGTTGGGGTGCGTGTCTCTGGCGACAGTTTCTGCGTGTCTGGCGACAGTTTCTGCGTGTGTGTGGCGACAGTTTCTGCGTGTGTCTGGCGACAGTTTCTGCGTGTTGGGGTGCGTGTGTCTGGCGACAGTTTCTGCGTGTTGGGGTGCGTGTCTCTGGCGACAGTTTCTGCGTGTTGGGGTGCGTGTCTCTGGCGACAGTTTCTGCGTGTTGGGGTGCGTGTGTCTGGCGACAGTTTCTGCGTGTTGGGGTGCGTGTGTCTGGCGACAGTTTCTGCGTGTTGGGGTGCGTGTCTGGCGACAGTTTCTGCGTGTTGGGGTGCGTGTCTCTGGCGACAGTTTCTGCGTGTTGGGGTGCGTGTGTCTGGCGACAGTTTCTGCGTGTTGGGGTGCGTGTCTCTGGCGACAGTTTCTGCGTGTTGGGGTGCGTGTCTCTGGCGACAGTTTCTGCGTGTTGGGGTGCGTGTGTCTGGCGACAGTTTGTGCGTGTTGGGGTGCGTGTCTCTGGCGACAGTTTCTGCGTGTTGGGGTGCGTGTGTCTGGCGACAGTTTCTGCGTGTTGGGGTGCGTGTCTCTGGCGACAGTTTCTGCGTGTTGGGGTGCGTGTCTCTGGCGACAGTTTCTGCGTGTTGGGGTGCGTGTCTCTGGCGACAGTTTCTGCGTGTCTGGCGACAGTTTCTGCGTGTTGGGGTGCGTGTGTCTGGCGACAGTTTCTGCGTGTGTCTGGCGACAGTTTCTGCGTGTGTCTGGCGACAGTTTCTGCGTGTTGGGGTGCGTGTCTCTGGCGACAGTTTCTGCGTGTTGGGGTGCGTGTCTCTGGCGACAGTTTCTGCGTGTTGGGGTGCGTGTGTCTGGCGACAGTTTCTGCGTGTTGGGGTGCGTGTCTCTGGCGACAGTTTCTGCGTGTTGGGGTGCGTGTGTCTGGCGACAGTTTCTGCGTGTTGGGGTGCGTGTCTCTGGCGACAGTTTCTGCGTGTTGGGGTGCGTGTCTCTGGCGACAGTTTCTGCGTGTTGGGGTGCGTGTCTCTGGCGACAGTTTCTGCGTGTTGGGGTGCGTGTCTCTGGCGACAGTTTGTGCGTGTTGGGGTGCGTGTCTCTGGCGACAGTTTCTGCGTGTTGGGGTGCGTGTGTCTGGCGACAGTTTCTGCGTGTTGGGGTGCGTGTGTCTGGCGACAGTTTCTGCGTGTTGGGGTGCGTGTGTCTGGCGACAGTTTCTGCGTGTTGGGGTGCGTGTCTCTGGCGACAGTTTCTGCGTGTTGGGGTGCGTGTGTCTGGCGACAGTTTCTGCGTGTTGGGGTGCGTGTCTCTGGCGACAGTTTCTGCGTGTTGGGGTGCGTGTGTCTGGCGACAGTTTCTGCGTGTTGGGGTGCGTGTCTCTGGCGACAGTTTCTGCGTGTTGGGGTGCGTGTGTCTGGCGACAGTTTCTGCGTGTGTCTGGCGACAGTTTCTGCGTGTTGGGGTGCGTGTGTCTGGCGACAGTTTCTGCGTGTTGGGGTGCGTGTCTGGCGACAGTTTCTGCGTGTTGGGGTGCGTGTCTCTGGCGACAGTTTCTGCGTGTTGGGGTGCGTGTGTCTGGCGACAGTTTCTGCGTGTGTCTGGCGACAGTTTCTGCGTGTTGGGGTGCGTGTGTCTGGCGACAGTTTCTGCGTGTTGGGGTGCGTGTCTCTGGCGACAGTTTCTGCGTGTTGGGGTGCGTGTGTCTGGCGACAGTTTGTGCGTGTTGGGGTGCGTGTCTCTGGCGACAGTTTCTGCGTGTTGGGGTGCGTGTGTCTGGCGACAGTTTCTGCGTGTTGGGGTGCGTGTCTCTGGCGACAGTTTCTGCGTGTTGGGGTGCGTGTCTCTGGCGACAGTTTCTGCGTGTTGGGGTGCGTGTCTCTGGCGACAGTTTCTGCGTGTCTGGCGACAGTTTCTGCGTGTTGGGGTGCGTGTGTCTGGCGACAGTTTCTGCGTGTGTCTGGCGACAGTTTCTGCGTGTGTCTGGCGACAGTTTCTGCGTGTTGGGGTGCGTGTCTCTGGCGACAGTTTCTGCGTGTTGGGGTGCGTGTCTCTGGCGACAGTTTCTGCGTGTTGGGGTGCGTGTGTCTGGCGACAGTTTCTGCGTGTTGGGGTGCGTGTCTCTGGCGACAGTTTCTGCGTGTTGGGGTGCGTGTGTCTGGCGACAGTTTCTGCGTGTTGGGGTGCGTGTCTCTGGCGACAGTTTCTGCGTGTTGGGGTGCGTGTCTCTGGCGACAGTTTCTGCGTGTTGGGGTGCGTGTCTCTGGCGACAGTTTCTGCGTGTTGGGGTGCGTGTCTCTGGCGACAGTTTGTGCGTGTTGGGGTGCGTGTCTCTGGCGACAGTTTCTGCGTGTTGGGGTGTGTGTGTCTGGCGACAGTTTCTGCGTGTTGGGGTGCGTGTGTCTGGCGACAGTTTCTGCGTGTTGGGGTGCGTGTGTCTGGCGACAGTTTCTGCGTGTTGGGGTGCGTGTCTCTGGCGACAGTTTCTGCGTGTTGGGGTGCGTGTGTCTGGCGACAGTTTCTGCGTGTTGGGGTGCGTGTCTCTGGCGACAGTTTCTGCGTGTTGGGGTGCGTGTGTCTGGCGACAGTTTCTGCGTGTTGGGGTGCGTGTCTCTGGCGACAGTTTCTGCGTGTTGGGGTGCGTGTGTCTGGCGACAGTTTCTGCGTGTGTCTGGCGACAGTTTCTGCGTGTCTGGCGACAGTTTCTGCGTGTTGGGGTGCGTGTGTCTGGCGACAGTTTCTGCGTGTTGGGGTGCGTGTCTCTGGCGACAGTTTCTGCGTGTCTGGCGACAGTTTCTGCGTGTTGGGGTGCGTGTGTCTGGCGACAGTTTCTGCGTGTGTCTGGCGACAGTTTCTGCGTGTGTCTGGTGACAGTTTCTGCGTGTGTCTGGCGACAGTTTCTGCGTGTTGGGGTGCGTGTGTCTGGCGACAGTTTCTGCGTGTTGGGGTGCGTGTGTCTGGCGACAGTTTCTGCGTGTTGGGGTGCGTGTCTCTGGCGACAGTTTCTGCGTGTTGGGGTGCGTGTGTCTGGCGACAGTTTCTGCGTGTGTCTGGCGACAGTTTCTGCGTGTTGGGGTGCGTGTCTGGCGACAGTTTCTGCGTGTTGGGGTGCGTGTGTCTGGCGACAGTTTCTGCGTGTTGGGGTGCGTGTGTCTGGCGACAGTTTCTGCGTGTGTCTGGCGACAGTTTCTGCGTGTGTCTGGCGACAGTTTCTGCGTGTGTCTGGCGACAGTTTCTGCGTGTGTCTGGCGACAGTTTCTGCGTGTGTCTGGCGACAGTTTCTGCGTGTTGGGGTGCGTGTCTCTGGCGACAGTTTCTGCGTGTTGGGGTGCGTGTCTCTGGCGACAGTTTCTGCGTGTGTCTGGCGACAGTTTCTGCGTGTTGGGGTGCGTGTGTCTGGCGACAGTTTCTGCGTGTTGGGGTGCGTGTGTCTGGCGACAGTTTCTGCGTGTGTCTGGCGACAGTTTCTGCGTGTGTCTGGCGACAGTTTCTGCGTGTGTCTGGCGACAGTTTCTGCGTGTTGGGGTGCGTGTGTCTGGCGACAGTTTCTGCGTGTTGGGGTGCGTGTCTCTGGCGACAGTTTCTGCGTGTTGGGGTGCGTGTCTCTGGCGACAGTTTCTGCGTGTTGGGGTGCGTGTCTCTGGCGACAGTTTCTGCGTGTGTCTGGCGACAGTTTCTGTGTGTTGGGGTGCGTGTGTCTGGCGACAGTTTCTGCGTGTTGGGGTGCGTGTCTCTGGCGACAGTTTCTGCGTGTTGGGGTGCGTGTGTCTGGCGACAGTTTCTGCGTGTTGGGGTGTGTGTGTCTGGCGACAGTTTCTGCGTGTTGGGGTGCGTGTCTCTGGCGACAGTTTCTGCGTGTTGGGGTGCGTGTCTCTGGCGACAGTTTCTGCGTGTTGGGGTGCGTGTCTCTGGCGACAGTTTCTGCGTGTCTGGCGACAGTTTCTGCGTGTTGGGGTGCGTGTGTCTGGCGACAGTTTCTGCGTGTGTCTGGCGACAGTTTCTGCGTGTGTCTGGCGACAGTTTCTGCGTGTGTCTGGCGACAGTTTCTGCGTGTTGGGGTGCGTGTCTCTGGCGACAGTTTCTGCGTGTTGGGGTGCGTGTCTCTGGCGACAGTTTCTGCGTGTTGGGGTGCGTGTGTCTGGCGACAGTTTCTGCGTGTTGGGGTGCGTGTCTCTGGCGACAGTTTCTGCGTGTTGGGGTGCGTGTGTCTGGCGACAGTTTCTGCGTGTTGGGGTGCGTGTCTCTGGCGACAGTTTCTGCGTGTTGGGGTGCGTGTGTCTGGCGACAGTTTCTGCGTGTGTCTGGCGACAGTTTCTGCGTGTTGGGGTGCGTGTGTCTGGCGACAGTTTCTGCGTGTTGGGGTGCGTGTCTCTGGCGACAGTTTCTGCGTGTTGGGGTGCGTGTGTCTGGCGACAGTTTCTGCGTGTTGGGGTGCGTGTCTCTGGCGACAGTTTCTGCGTGTTGGGGTGCGTGTCTCTGGCGACAGTTTCTGCGTGTTGGGGTGCGTGTCTCTGGCGACAGTTTGTGCGTGTTGGGGTGCGTGTCTCTGGCGACAGTTTCTGCGTGTTGGGGTGCGTGTGTCTGGCGACAGTTTCTGCGTGTTGGGGTGCGTGTGTCTGGCGACAGTTTCTGCGTGTTGGGGTGCGTGTGTCTGGCGACAGTTTCTGCGTGTTGGGGTGCGTGTCTCTGGCGACAGTTTCTGCGTGTTGGGGTGCGTGTCTCTGGCGACAGTTTCTGCGTGTCTGGCGACAGTTTCTGCGTGTTGGGGTGCGTGTGTCTGGCGACAGTTTCTGCGTGTGTCTGGCGACAGTTTCTGCGTGTGTCTGGCGACAGTTTCTGCGTGTTGGGGTGCGTGTCTCTGGCGACAGTTTCTGCGTGTTGGGGTGCGTGTCTCTGGCGACAGTTTCTGCGTGTTGGGGTGCGTGTCTCTGGCGACAGTTTCTGCGTGTTGGGGTGCGTGTCTCTGGCGACAGTTTCTGCGTGTTGGGGTGCGTGTCTCTGGCGACAGTTTCTGCGTGTTGGGGTGCGTGTCTCTAGCGTCAGACACAGAAAGGTTGGAACGCAGCACTCGGTAGTGAGATGGCGCACGAGCCGGGGTACCACCAAGTCCTTCAATAAATCCAAAATAAAGACGCAGAGGCTCAGCACTCAAGTGATAAGGTGAGTTTATTTCACGCAGGCAACGTTTCGTCGCGCAGGTCTTTCTCAAGTGCACACTCAAATATTTATGCAAAATATGTGATTAAGGGGTCGGACGCATCCGATCCTACATAACAATTTAAAGTGACAGTGCAAACTGACCAGTCTATACATAAAGTGCAAAGCCAGTCAATGTGTATATAAATATTATTATATAAAAAGTGAATAAATATGAAAGTGAAGTGATAAATATACTACAAATATATATCTATTATATGAAAAAAGTGTACGCAAGTTTAAAATGAACACTCTACTACAAATACAGACACTATATGATCTAAAGATATTACTGTAACTAAATTGTAGCTTTATAATATACAATATTAAAGATCAGTCTGTCAACGCAGCTGCACCAGTTAAATATTTCATAATCTCTAATATTTCATAATCTCAAAAAAGCATTAAATAAACCTACAGGACCAGCTGCGTATAATAAATGAATAAACATCAGCTGAGTTGAAATAAACAATCTAAAAGATAACGGATAATGTTTAAGTTAATAAATATATATAAAAATGTTTTTACAAAATAATTTAAATCACAATCATTCTAAATGTCTCATATTTGGGTATGGCTTTCACACAAATGAACAGCCTATGACGCTTGGTATGGTATTTCCAAGTAGTCTCCCATCCATGTGCTAACCAGGCACAGATTTGCTTAGCTCCCGAGATCAGTCTGTTTTTTTGATATGATGATAGATATTTGTAGTATATTTATCACTTCACTTTCATATTTATTCAGACTTTTTATATAATTATTTATATATACACATTGACTGGCTTTGCACTTTATGTATAGACTGATCAGTTTGCACTGTCGCTTTAAATTGTTATGTAGGATCGGGTGCGTCCAACCCCTTAATCACTTGTTGTTGCATAAATACTTGAATGTGTGCACTAATGCTTTAAGGCTTGAGAAAGACCTGCGTGTTGAAATGTTGCCTGCGTGAAATACTCACCTTCTCATTTGAGTTTTGAGCCTCTGCTTCTTTATTTTGGATCTCTAGTGTCTGAGTCTGAGTGTTGCTGTGTGTCTAGCTTTGGTTTCTGAGTGTTGGGGGGGTGTGTCTGGCGTTTGAGCGCGCGCTTGGCGTCTGAGCGTATTTGTGTAGTGCTGGGGTCTGTCTGGTGTCAGAATCTGTTAGTGTGTCTAGCTCCAGAGTCTATATGTGCATCGGTGTGTATGTGTAGCGTCAGATGTCTTTTCACTAGATCTGGTGCTGTGATTTGCTTCTCTTCTCTGCCCAGTCTCTCTCACTCTCATAGCTGTGATGTTAGACATATAGAAAAATTTGTGTGCGTGTTTGTGTAGGGTTGGGGGGCATGTGCCTGTGTCTGGCGCATGGGCCAGGAGTACATGTGTGTGTCTATTGATTGGATCTCTGTGTTTGTGTAGCACTGGGGTGTGTCTGGGGTCAGAATCTTAGTGTGCGAGTGTGTTTTGTGTAGTGTGCGAGCGTGTGTGCGCGCGTGTGCATTTGTGTGTACTCTGGGACTTTGCGATGTGTGTTTAGCGCCGGAGTCTGAGTGTTTGTGTAGTGCTGGACTCTGTGTGTGCCTGGCGTGAGAGTCTGTTTGTGTGTCTAGTTTGAGTCACTGTGTGCACGGCTGTCCAGCGCTGGGATTTTTGTGAGTGTTTGTCTGTTGTGTTGTCTAGTGCTGGAGTCTGTGGGCGTCTGTGTGCGCAGTGTCAGTCTGTGTCTAGTGCCAGAATCTGTGTGTGTTGGCATGTGTGTGGCTCTTGTATGCGTGGGAGTGTGCCTAGTGCTGGAGTTGTTCGAGTTGAAGTGTATCTGTACATTTGTTTTTATTTTGTTTGTTTTTTTTAACATGACGTATGTTACAGGTACACGTGTACCGTGTGTGCTCACCGACCAGTTTTTGACACCATTGAAATGCTGTCTGTACACCGGAACGGGAAAAAACATGTAGCTGGTGAGTGACGGCTTTTAAGGAAAAAGTTATTATAATAATAATTCAGATTGCTTAATAATGCTTTAAACTGATGATATGGTGGCTGAACCCCTGTAATGTGCTAGCCTGCTAACCCTCTATGGACTGCAGTATGTGCCAAACGGGGATAAGATTTATGTATTGAAGATGAAATTCCCCTAAACACAGTTCTCTACCACCGGCCACCTTACCCTGGATCGATATATAGAGAAGCTTTCTACTGCACCATCAGTTACTAGTCGTCCTGTGGTTTGACCCTCTGGTGTTCCCTGAATCCACCCCCCTGCTTTACCAACTATGACCGTGGCTCTCACCCTTTGGAGTATGTGGTGTCGTAAGCTCTTCCTCATGGGAACCGTTTCTTAATTGACTCCCTTGTTCTGTAATCCTGAGTTTACCTCCAGATTTCTATGGTGGAAGGGTGCTGTCTTTCCAAGAATTTAAAGAATCTAACCATATCCCTAATACTGAAATCTTCTGCTAATTACAAATATGTATGGCTGCAACTAACTATTTTCATAATCGATTAGTTGGCCGATTTATTTCTTAGATTAATCGGATAAAAGAATGAATGTAAATTTATTTTATTTAAAATTTAATAAATAAATGATAAATACAAACAGTGGAATAAAAATAAAACATTGATAAAATGTATTTCTTGTCTTTATTTCCAACCAGCCCCCCTAATTTATGCACATTTGAGCATGCCGCGCTGCCTGCCACAAATGCTGCGCTGCCTGCCACAAATGCCGCGCTGCCTGCCACAAATGCAACTGTGGCCCCTGATACACTACTCCATCCTCCCCAGACATGCTATTGTCCTCCCAACATATGCCACTCCACTCTACCCCCACATATGCCACTGTGGCCCCAGATATGCCTTATACACCCTGATACACCACTCTGTCGTCCCTAGATATGCCTTATACCCCCCCAATATCTCAGTCCCCTCATAGTCACAGACCTGTTTGCATCACACTGACACCATACTTTTATAAATAAGTACTGGGTTAATCTTCACTGCCCCCAGGATTTAGATTCTCCTTAGTTTGTCCCCCCTTTACCTCTAACTGCACCTTAAGTTAACTTTATTAAATTAACCCTCAGTCCTCATCATTAAATTAACCCTAAATACCCCATCAACCCAAATTACACAAAATTAACTCTAAACACCCCATCAACCACAGCATCCCCCAAATTAACTCTAAACACCCCATCAACCACAGCTGCTTCTAAATTAACCTTAAACACCCCATTAACCATAACTGCTCCTAAATTAACCGCCACCTCCCCTAACAGCCCAAATATTACTTTTCCACTTAGTCAGATGTTTGTTGCAGCCATGTGGTTCTGGGAGAAGGAAGGGGCGGGGCCAGCTGTCATAGTGATTACAGGGAGGGACTGGTAAGAAGGAACTGCTGCTGTATTGTCGTTTTAAGCCACACAAGTTTTTATTTTATATATAATATATATAAATAAATACAACTTGTCACCAATGCCGCGCTGACTGCCACATATGCAACATATATATTTTTTTTTCTCCAGGACAAGAAGGGCTTTCTTTGGATGACATTGTTTCGATTGTATCATTTACTAAGTGATTTATTAAAAAGAGTAAAAAAAAAAAAAAGGGTGAATGTTTTAGAAAAAGGTTTTACTCATATATGAAAGGTAATGAAAAAAACCTGATAAATAGATTCTACTATTTGTCCTGAGTTTAGAAGTACCCAATGGTTTGTTTTTCATTTTTTGTGCATGTTATTGGACGGTAAGTACAGGTAGCGGTTTGCCATTTCAAAACCATTATTTCCAAATCTGTTAATTCTTCCCTCATGTGCCCTTTCGGGTATCTTTGAAGCTGGCCAATGCAATTTACACCATCAAATCATATATTTAAAACTAGACACCCCCAGGTGTTGGTAATTTAACTCTTTGCATGCACATATTTTACCACCGGCATTTGTCAAAGTTTGCAGTAGTGTTTTGTGTGTATTTCCCCCCCCCCACACACCTACTTTATGTATGAATTTACAGCTCCTGGTATATGTCGCTGTGACACGACACCAATATGTGTTCAGAAACATATTTTGAGTAAAGTGATACCCCACATGTATGTGTTTATTTTTTTTTTGGGGGGGGGGCTAAAAGACTACATCTGGGATGTGTATTCTAATTGGAAATTAGATGTGTCCATCCCCCCCCCCCCGTGTTAATTGGGACATTGTTTAACCCGGCCAATTCATTTTACCCCATCAAATTATATATTAAAAGTAGACACCCCATGGGCATTTATTATGTCAGTCTTTTAACTCTTTCCATGCAAGAATTGTTTTAAGCTAATGTGCTAATTGTAGGACTTGCTCACAAGAATATTTATGTATATATTTTATTTTCCTTTATTTAATTTTTTATCTTTAGGAAGTTGAAGGTTCCCCTGATGGTGACATCAGTGGGACATTTCAAAATTTTTCTTTTATTTACTAATCAAACTGATTAGAAAGCTGGGCTTCATTGACTTGCATGGTTGAATGCAGTACCTGTATTCAACCTGCAAGTGGAGCCAGAGTTCTCTAGAGGGTCTGGAGACTCTCTGGCTAACTTTTCCAACTTGAATATATATTTAATTTATTTTTTACAGGGTGGAATCACTTGGAGTGGTGACAGCCTGTCCTGGGGTGAGTGGTGTTGCAGAATGCCTCCTGATTGAGGCTATTGAGGTTTAGGAGGTGCTCGTTGATCGCCATACAGTGTTTGGATGTTGATGCTCTGGGGAGGGGCCAGACATGGCCCCTAGTGCCACAAGCTGCTTCAGGGAAGAGGGTTGTGTGTTGATAGGGTCCCCACACAAGTGTTGGGAACTGACACACCATCCCCTGCTGCCTGATTGCTCCATGAGAGTGACAGTGCAGCGTTAACTCTTTCAATGCTGCAATTGTGGCATTTTAGGGGTGAATACCCGTTTTGTTGGTGGCTCTGCCGCTGGTGGTCTGCGTGGAAGCCCAGGCAGACCAGCAACAGTGAAAATGAGCCCCTACAAGCCCTTTGATCATTCTTGTAGGCATGGAAGCTTACAGGAGTGATCAGAGAGACTCCTACTCGGAATGGCTGCTCTATAGACCAGCAGTTGTGTTCCTGTTGCCAGAGGCAGCTTCAGGGACAGTGGGAGAGGGTTGTTTGGTCTCCACATGAGTTTGGATTTGATCCGATTTTTCTCAGTAATCTGGATGAATTGGTTCAGTAGAGTGAACCATTCATTTGTAGCGGTTCAGTGTGTGAATCATGCAGTTTTAACCTGATCCTAGAGTGAGTCTTCTGTAGAGCACTCAGACGCGGACTCTGGGATTAGGTTACAGCTCATTAGTTCAGAGGAACAATGACTCATAGAGTTGGTTGTTAAAAGATTCGAATCTTACAGATATCACTGATACCATACTTTTATAAATACATTAGTAATCTTCACTGCCTCCAGGATTTAGATTCCTCTTAGTTTGCTTTCATTTAACTTTTTTAAATTATTAAATTAACCTTAAAGACCCCATTAACTATAACTGCCCCTAAAATAACCCTAAACACCCCATTCACTACAACTGCCCCTAATATTAACCCTAAAGACACCATTAAGCATAACTGCTGCTGAATAAATTGCATGTGCTATAGATAAATTACCTAATAAATTGCTATGGTTGATGGTGTCTTTAACTTTATTAAATTAACACTAACTTAAGGTGCAGTATGACGTAAAGGGGGGCAAACTAAGGGGAATGTAAATCCTGGGGTCAGTGAAGATGATTAATGAATTTCTTTATAAAAGTATGGTGTCAGTGGTATTTCTGAAAAATCGGGATCCCTGTAAGATTCGGATCTTACAACGATTCTCTGCCTTTAGTGACATCGCTAGAGTAGGCAGGCAGGCAGGAGGGTTCATTGGATGTAATGAATGGGGCGAGGCCAATCGTCAGTGTGACTGCAGGGAGGGACTGGGAAAGAGTAACTGAATGATACGAAGATTCGGATCATGAATCGGATCATTTCAATGAACGAGTGAAAATGAACCAATTAACTTTACTGATCCGAACCTCATCACTAGTGGAGACCAGCCCCAACTCTTGTCTGCTACCTGTTTGCTCCATTAACAGTGACAGTGCAGCGTTAAGCCCTTCAATGTTGGGATTTCGGCATTTTAGGGGTTAATACCTGTTTTTGTTTGGGGCTCTGCTGCTGGTGGTCTGCCTGGAAGCCCTGGCAGACCAGCAACAGCAAACAATGAGCTGGAAGCCTCTAGGAGTGATCAGAGACCCCTCCCTGCAATGGCTGCTCTATAGACCAGCAGTTGTGTTGTAGCTGTGAGAGGCAGCTTCAGGGACAGGTGGAGAGGGGGGTCTTTGGTCTCCACATGAGTGTGGAGAATAGTGATGTCTGGATTATGTTTGAATCATTGATTTGATTATTTTCAATGATCAGTCTACTGAACGGATTAATCCACAGTGATTCATTTGTAGCGGTTCAGTGTGTGAATCATGCAGTTGTAACCTGATCCTAGAGCAGGGGCGTCCAATATGTGGCACGCGGGGTGCGGGCCGCGTAAGATCGGCAGCCAGGGCAACCGATCTTACGTGAGCCGCACCTCAAGCCCTGCTACTTACTTGTGGGAGGGTCTTCTGGACTGCACAGAGGAAGCGGAGTTCACGTGACATCATACTTCCTCTGTGCTTTAGCAGAGAAGGCAGAGGGAGGCCGTGCCACCTGCTGAAGTCTGTGAGTGGCATTGAGGGGCTGAAGTGCAGGTAAGGGGGTGGGGAGGGTGTTTGAATGAGTGTGTGTGATTGAGGGAATGAATCTGTGAATTAATGATTCTATGAATAAATGAGTGTGTGCGATAGCATGGATGTGTAAGTGCTGGAACCTAGGCATGATGGGACTGTGATTGCTGTTAGCAATCACACTCCTATCATGCCAAGTCAGCCAGTACATGGTGAAACCTGGTCAGCTGCCCCCCTTGTGTAGGGATGCTGCCAGCAGTATGGGGTCTGCACATCACTTACAGCCACCCTGTACCAGCATGTACTGGCTGACTTGGCATGATAGGAGTGTGATTGCTAACAGCAATCACAGTCCCATCATGCCTAGGTTCCAGCATTTACTGGATGGATGTGTAAGTGCTGGAACCTAGGCACGATGGGACTGTGACTACTGTTAGCAATCACACTCCTATCATGCCAAGTCAGCCAGTACATGCTGAAACCTAGCTAGGTGCCCCCCTTGTGTAGTGATGCTGCCAGCAGTATGGGGTCTGCACATCACTTACAGCCACCCTGTACCAGCATGTACTGGCTGACTTGGCATGATAGGAGTGTGATTGCTCACAGCGAGCACAGTCCCATCATGCCTAGGTTCCAGCATTTACTGTTTGCCTGGGTATGATAGTGTGATTGCTGTTAGCAATCACACTCCTATCATGCCAAGTCATATTGCTAATTTTGTCCAATTGTGTGTTACCTACTTTTATTAAACATGTAAGTTTTTATTATTTTTAAAGGTGGGGGTTATTTTAGGTTTTGGCTAAGTGAACCCTGAATGTTTTGGTCCAGAATTTTCATTTTAGTTAATCCCTAGAATAAATCTAGGGAATCCTGAATTTGTAGTCGCAGAACTTTCAAGGCCCAGAAATCAGTGAGAGGAAGAGTAAAGGTTTTGTGTTATTTTACTTTATTTTAATCTGCATATTTTATTAAAGGCCATATTTTTTGTCACAGTGAAAAAGAGTGTGGCCCGCGCACGTATACAATTCTGATGAAGTGGCCCGCTGCCGAAAAAACGTGGACACCCCTGTCCTAGAGTGATTCATTTGCATAGCACTCACAGACTCTTGGATCAGGTTACAGTTCATTAATTCACGGAGGAAGGATGACTCAGAGTTGTTCAAAGATTCAGATCTTTCAGGGTTTTGGATTTTACAGAGAATATCACTGACGCCATACTTTTATAAATCAATACATTAATAATTTTCACTGCCCCCAGGATTTAGCGTCCCCTTAGTTTGCTCCCCTTTACCTCTAACTGCTCTCGAAGTAAACTTTATTAAATTAAATTAACCCTTAGTCATCAGCATTAAATTAACCTTAAAGACCCTATCAACCATAACTGCTCCTAACTTTAACCTAAATACCCCATTAACCATAACTGCCCCTAAATTAGTCCTAAACACCCATTAATCATAACTACCCTTGAAATGAACCCTAAAGACCTCATTAACCATAGCTGCCTCTGAGTTAATTGCATGTACTCCAGATAAATTACCTAATTAATTGGTATGGTTGATGGGGTCTTTAGTGTAAATTTATATGCATTAAGGGTTAATGTAATGCCGATGACTGAGGGTTAATTTAATTTAAATAAAGTTAACTGAAGGTGCAGTTAGAGGTAAAGGGGGGGGCTAACTAAAGGGAATCTAAATCCTGGGGCAGTGAAGATTATTAATGTATTTACATATAAAAGTGTGGTGTTGGTGATATTCTCTGAATGATCTGCATTCCTGTAAGATTTGAATCTTTGAAGGATTCTCTGCCTTCAGTGACATCGCTAGAGTAGGCAGGCAGGCAGGAGGGTTCATTGGATGTAATGAAAGGGGTGGGGCCAATCGTCAGTGTGACTGCAGGGAGGGACTGGGAGAGCGTAACTCCTGTGAGTCACACTGAATGATCTGAAGATTTGGATCATGAATCGGATCATTTCAATGAAATAGCTGAAATGATCTGACTCACCTTTGAATGTCTCATCGCTGGTGGAGACCAACCCTCCCCTCCTGCCTGCTTGCTCGGTTAAGAGTGACAGTGCAGCGTTAACCTCTTCAATGTTGTGATTGTGGAATTTTAGGGGATAATACCAGTTTTGTTTGGGGCTCTGCTGCTGGTGGTCTGCGTGGAAGCCTTGGTAGACCAGCAACAGCTTTTGTAGGCATGGAAGCCTGTAGGAGTGATCAGAGAGAGTCCTCCCTGCAATGGCTGCTCTATAGACCAGCAATTGCGTCCCGGCTGTCAGAGGCAGCTTCAGGGACAGCGGGAGAGGGTTCTTTGGTCTCCACATGAGTGTTGAGAATAGTGATGTGTGACTCATGAACGAATTGTTAATTTGATCTTTAATGTTTTTTTTTCCCCCCCAGTGATCAGTCTACTGAACCGATTTTATCCGGAACGATTTGTTTGTAGCAGTTCAGTGTGTGAATCATGCAGTTGTAACCTGATCCTAGAGTGAGTCTTCTGCAGAGCACTCAGACACTGGGATGGGGTTACAGCTCATTAATTTGTAGTCAGTTGTTCAAAGATTCAAATGTTACAGAGAATATCACTGACACCATACTTTTATAAATACATTAACAATCTTCACTGCCCCAGGATTTAGATTCCCCTTAGTTTGCTCCCCTTTACCTGTAACTGCTCTTTAAATAAATTTTATTAAATTAATTTAATCCTCAGGCATTGGCATTAAATTAACCTTAAAGACCACATTAACTATAACTGACCCTAACATTAACCCTAAACAAAATATCAACCATACCTGCCCATAACTTTAATGTAAATACTGCATTAACCATAACTGTGCTATAAATGAACCCTAAAAATCCCCATTTAACATAACTGTCCCAAAATTAACCCTAAACCCCCATTAACCATAGCTGCTCTTGAATTGCATTTACTCTAGATAAATTATCTAATAAATTAGTATGGTTATTGGGGCATTAGGGTTAATTTAATTGTGATGACTGAGGGTAAGGTTAATAAATTTAATAAAGTTTTATATTAAGGTGCAGTTAGAGGTAAAGGAGGGCAAAGTAAGGGAGATCTAAATCCTGGGGGCAGTGAAGATTATTAATTAATTTCTTTATAAAAGTATGGTGTTGGTAATATTTTCTGAATTATTTGATCCTTGTAAGATTTTGATCCTTGAACAATTCTCTGCCTTCAGTGACAGGCAGGCAGGAGGGATCATTGACTGTAATGAAAGGGGCCAATTGATAGTGTGAGTGCAGGGAGGCACTGGGAAACAGTAACTCTTGTCACCCTGAATGATCAGAAGATTTGCATCATTAAGAGTGGCAGTGCAGGGTTAACCTCCTCAATGTTGCGATTGTGGCTTTTTAGGGGTTAATATCTGTTTAGTTTGGGGCTCTGCTGCTGTTGGTCTGCCTGGAAGCCCAGGCAGATCAGCAATGGTGAAAAAGAGCCCCCATAAGCCCTTTGATCAGTCTTTTAGGCATGGAAGTCTACAGGAGTGATCAGAGAGATCAGCTATTGTGTCCCAGCTGCCAGAGGCAGCATAAGGGACGGGGAGGAGAGGGTTCTTTATTTTCCACATGAGTGTGGAGACCAGCCCCTATCCTCCACTGTTGCCTGATCACTTCACGAGAGCGACAGTGAAGTATTAACTCCTTTTAATGTTGTGATGTGTATGACTCAATTGTGGCGTTGCAGGGGTTAACATTTGTTTCTACAAGCTTTTTGGGGTAAATATCAGTCAATGCTGTGCTCCAATGGAGCATCAGCATTGAAAGAGTTTAAATAATTACCAAAAGGAAATAGGATCCAAAATGATAGCAGTGACCTGAAAGTCCAGGTTGCTTCCACGTGAAAAGCTGTGAGTTTAGTAAGTGGGCTGATGATGGTCAGATTGCTCTTGGCTAATAGGAGTGATCTGATCATTATGGCAGCCTCTGGATGACACTGCCTTAGAAAGAGAGAGGGGTCATTTAAGGTAAATGTGGGAAGTGGGGCTGCAACTAACTATTATTTTCATAATTGATTAGTTGGCTGATTATTTTTTCGATTAATCGGATAAGAAAAAATTTACATTTTTCATTTATTTAAAATAATTTAATAAACGATGTTAAATACAAACGCAGAATAAAAAAAAAAAACCTGAAAATGTATTTCTTGTCTTTATTTCCCAACCAGCCCCCCCAATTTATGCAAATTTTAGCACAGACATGCCACGCTGCCTCCCACATATACCACTCCACGCTGCCTCCCACATATACCACTCCACGCTGCCTCCCACATGCACATTTGAGCCCAGGCTTGCCACGCTGCCTCCCAGACATGCCACTCCACGCTGCCTCCCAGACATGCCACTCCACGCTGCCTCCCAGACATGCCACTCCACGCTGCCTCCCAGACGTGCCACTCCACGCTGCCTCCCAGACGTGCCACTCCACGCTGCCTCCCAGACGTGCCACTCCACGCTGCCTCCCAGACGTGCCACTCCACGCTGCCTCCCAGACGTGCCACTCCACGCTGCCTCCCAGACGTGCCACTCCACGCTGCCTCCCAGACGTGCCACTCCACGCTGCCTCCCAGACGTGCCACTCCACGCTGCCTCCCAGACGTGCCACTCCACGCTGCCTCCCAGACGTGCCACTCCACGCTGCCTCCCAGACGTGCCACTCCACGCTGCCTCCCAGACGTGCCACTCCACGCTGCCTCCCACATGTGCCACTGTGCCTGATACGCCTTATACCCCCTGATACACCACTCCATCCTCCCCAGACATGCCACACTGCCCTCCCCACATATGCCTTATATATCGTATATGCCTTATACCCCCAGATAGCTCATAGTCCCCTCAGAGTCACAGACCTGTTCGCATCACACTGACACCATACTTTTATAAATAAGTACTGGGTTAATCTTCACTGCCCCCAGGATTTAGATTCCCCTTAGTCTGCCCCCCCTTTACCTCTAACTGCGCTTTAAGTTAACTTTATTAAATTAACCCTCAGTCCTCATCATTAACACTAAACACCCCATCAACCACAACAGCCCCTAAATTAACCCTAAACACCCCATTAACCACAACTGCCTCAAATTAACCCCAAACACCCCATTAACCACAACTGCCTCAAATTAACCCCAAACACCCCATTAACCATAGCTGCCCCTAAATTAACCCTAAACACCCCATTAACCATAGCTGTCCCTAAATTAAACCACACCTCCCCTAACTTTCAGCAGCCCACATATTAATTTTTATACTTAGATGAGTGTCACAGCCATGTGGTTCTGGCCTCTTGGGAGAAGGAAGGGGGCGGGGCCAGTTGTCATAGTGATTACAGGGAGGGGCTAGTAAGTAGGAGCTGCTGCTGTGAGTCACTGAAACGGTTTGTATAATGAGGGGTATTTTTCTGAGTGTTTGCTCTGAAAAAACCCTCATTTTATAATCGCTAAAAATCGAATGAAGTAATCGATAATGAAATTCGTTGGCAACGATTTTCATTATTGATTTATTATCGATTTTATCGATTAGTTGTTGCAGCCCTAGTGGGAAGAAACAAATAAAAAAATAAATTACATAATAATTACCTGTTCATTTGTTGGTGACATTTAAAGTCACTGATTATTTATTGGTTTTCCTGATCAATGTCAGTGGCCTAAACTTGTCACTACCAAGCCTGAAAGCTGTCCAAATTACCCTAGTTGAACACCTTGACTTGTCTACTGTTCATAAACATATACATTTATGGGGTGATTAACAGTGGTGGCTTCCAAAAAGTCCCAAATAGCATATGGGCCCAGTAAACTGATTTCAGAAAATTCCATATTTGAAAAGTGAAATGTGCATTTTCTAGTTTCGGCCTCATAGCTTCCTTCAAAAAAATGCATGAGCCATGCATGTGAGGCCTTGTTGGAAGTGTTGGGTGTTGGTGAATGAAATGTGGTATCTTTTTCTGCACTTGGTCATATTCTATATAAAATATGAAATCTAAAGCAACATTCCTTTTTTAAAATCTGTTTAGCTAAATATTTGAGGAATGGGACCCTTCCTGTATGGCCCGAGATTAAATCTCAGATTAACCATCAATGTTTTGCAGAAAAATATTTTTATATGGAAATTAATGCAAAAGAGAAATATATGAGCTAATCTGGCATTGTTGTCTTTTACATACTTGGTAAAATAAATTTCTTTTGTTTTATTTCTGTGCGTTGAAACCATTGATACTATGCTTATGTCTTTCTCCATGGCATATGTTCTTGGAACTCCTTTTATACCTTTTTTTTTCCTCCTAGAAATTCTCCTTCTCGGAAGCTTGGTGTGAATGATAGGAACTTCAATGTGAACTATTAACATTGGATCAGATGGGGATTGTCTAAATGACATTAGATAATAGATATACTTTATACCCCGAAATGTGCAATAATGCAAATTGTATGTTTGTCTATTTCTGTCTATATTGTTTTATGGAAAAAATATATTAAATAATGAAATAAAAAGAAATCTAAAGCAACTTTGCAATGTATGCACAAAAAAACCCCCATGAATTTAGCAGCAATTGGTGATAAAATCCTTGTTTGAAAAGTGTGAAAATGAACCTAGTTGGACACTGACTTATTTGCTGTTCATAAATGTATAATTTTGGGGGGATAATCAGTATCTGTGACAACTATTGCAGTTATTCGCCTACCATGGCAAATTAGAAAACGATTAGATGTTAAAAATGTGATGCATGCCTTGCGATATTTGCCATATACTGGTTAAAATGGCTGAAACATCTGGCCATATTGGGTGGCTTCCACATCAGGAGAAGTTAAAGAATATTATTTTTATAATTTATGTTTAAAATTTATAATTTTTTATAATGTATCATTTTCCCTCCAAGTTTTACTAAACAATGTACTACCCAGTTTAACATTGTTTCAAATGAAAGTCCTACTTGTGCTTAAAACCCCCCAATATATGATTTGTGTGGGTGCACTGATTGAGAAGAGAGAAATAACAGTTGAAGAAAGACATAACAAAACCACAAACGGCTCTGGTCTTTTAGCGACACCTTGGTAACAAAAATCAGGTCTTGAATGAGTTAAGGAATGTCGGGCTTCTTCTCGTTTTGGAGCGTGCCAGGATATAGCTCCTTTCTTGGTTCTCTGCTCTAGAATGTCTGCTAGCACCTGCTGTTGAGTTTGTGTCTTTTCTAGAATGTTGTAACATGTTGCACCCCTAAGCTAGAATGTATCTTCTGTGCTCTAGAGTGCACTAGTCTTATGATTTGCTCTAGAATGCAGCAGCCCCCACCCCTGCTCTAGAATGTACAGTGGAGGAAGGTGCTATACTTTGGCTTTAATGGGTTAAGGCGCTTTAGCTACTTGGTGTTTGACTACTGCACCTTGGCTTCAGGATGGAGCACGCTGCTGCTCCTTATGCTGGAATACCTGCTGAAAATGTTTTTTCTTCTATATGACAGGTTTGCAAAGGTTTTATGGGAAGAAAGAAACGTACAAAAATGATATCCAGAAACGGCAGCATCAAAAGTTAGTGCAGGCCGAGGAGGCTGGAGAGCAGGTTTGTTACTGACTGTGGGTAAAAGGTGCGAAAGAGTCTCAGGCAGCCTCACTAATGAGGCATGTATGTGAAAGTACTTTGTGAGTATATAAATATGTCTTTGAAAATCTATTACGGGTGGCTAGTTGGGCCCTGCGGAGCCAGTGCTGGAGCTGTCTGGCTTTAGGTATGTGGGCAGAGTTCAGGTAGCTAAACATACTTCCTGTAGGCTAATGGGTTGGGGATTGGATAATCCCCCATATGGAAGGCGTAAAGACCACTATTCAAAGAGACTGCTAAGCTTATAATGTTTTTGAAGGCTGTAGCGTTCCTGTAATTATGTTGTTTTTGTGGCTGCTACACACACACACACACACGAGACCCCCTTAAAATAAGTAGAAAGGAAGGGGCACTGTTTGATTTGATTTGTAATTCTTTCCAGGCCCCCTGTGGTCCTGCCCCATTACTGACACAGACGAGAAGGATCACCCAGCATGCGCTGCTGAAGGCAACACCATACAACAGCTGCTGCTCTAGAAACAGGTACAAGACATGTTCCTCTCCAGACCTCATCTACTAATATGGATAGAGGGGTTTAAAGTATTACCTTAGTGTCGGATTTAGCGTTTTAAACGTATTCCTTGTGGCTTCTGCTAAGGGATATACATCTGTGCACCTGGGTAGGGAAGGAAGACAAGCTAGAAATATTTACAAAACTTTGTATATATTTCTGATTGGTCAGTGTTCCTCCAATATGTGGCGTTTGCCAGCATGTGAATGATTTGTATGTTTTTTAATAGTGCCTGCTCAATGTGAGTTGTGTAAGCCATTTTTGGCTGCCTCCTTCCGTGTTGCTTTGTAATGTCTCCTGTGTCTTAGGGCACATTCAGTAGGGGCATGTTAACATTTTGGGCAGAAGATGTCCCTCGCTCTTCACACTTTAACGAATTGTGACCTGTTGGATGTGGCTTTTGGCAGTGGCAAATATTTACCCTCCCAAATATTTTTTTACTTGACAAATGTGTTACTCATATTACATTGAGAAGGTTCCAACCAAAATAATCTAGGCAGTGCCTGTATAGAACTAAGTAGTGGTGCAACTAATGTTTATTTTAATAATTGATTATTTGGCTGATTATTTTTTTGATTGGATCAAAAAAAGTAAAATTTATTTAAAATAATTTAATAAATGATGTTTAATACAAACAGCAGAATAAAAATTAAACTTTGATAAAATGCATTTCTTGTTTTTATTTCCCAACCAGCCCCCCCAATTTATGCACATTTTAGCTTGCCATGCTGCCTCTCAGACATGCCAAGCTGTCTCCCAGACATGCCACTCCACGCTACCTCCACATATGTCACTCCACTCTACCCTCAGAGATGCATTTATACACTATTTCGTCCTCCTCAGACATGCCACATTGACCTCCCCACATATGCCTTATATACTGTATATGCCTTATACCCCTGGATATGTCACCGTGTCCTCCCCAAATATTCTTTAACCCCCCGCCCCCCATATTTCATAGTCCCTTCGAGTCACAGACCCGTTTGCATCACACTGAGACCGTACTTTTATAAATAAGTACTGGGTTAATCTTTACTGCCACTAACTTTCAGCAGCCCAAATATTATAATTGGTTAGATGAGTGTCACAGCCATGTGGTTCTGGGAGAAGGAAGGGGCGGGGCCAGCTGTCAGTGATTACAGGGAGGGACTGGTAAGCAGGAGTTGCTGGTGCGAGTAGCTGAAACGGATAATATAATGAGGGCTATTTTTCAGAGTTTGCGCTGCAAAAACATTTATTTTATAATTGATAGAAATTGTTTCTACTATTTGATAATAAAATTTGTTTAATGAATGTCATTGATTATTGTAGATTTTATCGATTGGTTCTAGGGCTGCAACAACTAATCTGTATATATGGGACATACTAAAACGAATGACAAAATGGAATGCCCATAGACTACAATGGGGAGGAATGCCCATAGACTATAATGGAAGGGAAAAGAATAATTGATTTTGAAATATAAGACATATTGTATAGATCTTTGTCATGTATACTCCCCTAGCAGAGACACAGGATCTAAAATTCAGATTATGTGGCATTATAGCTGTGTTCTATGGAATGGCAGGTGAATGACAGTATTGAGGGAATGCCCATAGGATATAATGGGAGAAAAATCAAACCTGTTTTTCCAGAGAAAACCCTTTGAGATATCATATAGATGTTTGGCACACATACTCCCCTAATACAGGTATAGGTTATAAATCTCATATTAAGTGGAATTATAGTTTTTTTTCTATGGAATGATAGGTGAATGACATTGAGTGAATGCCCATAGGATATAATGGTAGGAAAATGAAACTTTTTTTTTTTTTTTTTTTTTGAGAAAACCATTTGAAAAATCATATAGATCTTTGTCATATATACTCCCCTAGTACAGCTACAGGTTCTAAATCTCATATTAACTGGAATTATAGCTGTGTTCTATGGAATGACAGTATTGAGGGAATGCCCATAGGATATAATGGGAGAAAAAACAAACCTGTTTTTCAGACAAAGCCCTCTGAAATATCATATAGATATTTGGCACATATACTCCCCTAGTACAGGTATAGGTTCTTAACCTCATATTAAGTGGAATTATAGCTGTGTTGTATGTAGGGCTGCAACAAGTAATCGATAAACTCGATAATAATCGATAATGAAAATCGTTGCCAACGAATTTCATTATCGATTAGTTGAATCTATTTTTATCGATTATAAAATGAGGGTTTTTTCAGAGGAAACGCTCTGAAAAATACCCCTCATTATACAAACCGTTTAGTCTGACTCACAGCAGCAGCTCCTACTTACCAGCCCCTCCCTGTAATCACTGTGACAACTGGCCCCGCCCCCTTCCTTCTCCCAGAAGGCCAGAACCACATGGCTGTGACACTCATCTAACTGTAAGTATAAAATTAATATTTGGGCTACTGAAAGTTAGGGGAGGTGGGGGTTAATTTAGGGGCAGTTATGGTTAATGGGGTGTTTAGGGTTAAATTAGGGGCAGTTATGGTTAATGGGGTGTTTAGGGTTAATTTAGGGGCTGTTGTGGTTGATGGGGGTATTTAGGGTTAATTTAGGGGATGCTGTGGTTAATGGGGTGTTTAGGGTTAATTTAGGGTAGTTGTGTTTGATGGGGTATTTAGAGTTAATTTAGGGGTAGTTATGGTTAATGGGGTGTTTAGGGTTAATTTAATGATGAGGACTGAGGGTTAATTTAATAAAGTTAACCTAAGGCGCGGTTAGAGGTAAAGGGGTGCAGACTAAGGGGCATCTAAATCCTGGGGGCAGTGAAGATTAACCCAGTACTTATTTATAAAAGTATGGTGTCAGTGTGATGCGGACAGGTCTGTGACTCTGAGGGGACTATGAGATATCTGGGGGTATAAGGCATATCTGGGGAGGATGGAGTGACATATCAGGGGGTATAAGGCATATACGATATATAAGGCATATGTGGGGAGGGCAGCGTGGCATGTCTGGGAGGCAGTGTGGCATGTCTGGGGAGGATGGAGTGGTGTATCAGGGGGTATAAGGCGTATCAGGCACAGTGGCATATGTGGGAGGCGGGAGGCAGCGTGGAGTGGAATATGTGGGAGGCAGCATGGAGTGGAATATGTGGGAGGCAGCGTGGAGTGGCACATGTGGGAGGCAGCGTGGCAAGCCTGGGCTCAAATGTGCATGTGGGAGGCAGCATGGCATATGTGGTAGGCAG
Source organism: Spea hammondii (assembly GCA_029215755.1). NCBI lineage: Eukaryota > Metazoa > Chordata > Amphibia > Anura > Pelobatidae > Spea > Spea hammondii. The sequence continues at coordinate 27,857,654 of JARDYJ010000012.1, read as the reverse complement.
GGTGGAGTGGAATATGTGGGAGGCAGCGTGGAGTGGTATATGTGGGAGGCAGCGTGGAGTGGCATATGTGGGGGGGCAGCGTGGAGTGGCATATGTGGGGGGGCAGCGTGGAGTGGCATATGTGGGGGGGCAGCGTGGAGTGGCATATGTGGGGGGGCAGCGTGGAGTGGCATGTCTGGGAGGCAGCGTGGCAAGCCTGGGCTCAAATGTGCATAAATTGGGGGGGCTGGTTGGGAAATAAAGACAAGAAATGCATTTTATCAGTTTTTTTTTTTTTATTCTGTGTTTGTATTTAACATCATTTGTTTATTAAATTATTTTAAATAAATGAAAAATGTACATTCATTTTTTTTATCCGATTAATCGAAAAAATAATCGGCCAACTAATCGATTATGAAAATAATCGTTAGTTGCAGCCCTAGTTGTATGGAATGACAGGTGAATGACAGTATTGAGTGAATGCCCATAGGATATAATGTGTGAAAAAATAATCTCGTTTTTTAGAGAAAACCCTCTGAAATATCATATAGATCTTTGTCATATATACTCCCCTAGTACAGCTACAGGTTCTAAAATCATATTAAGTGGAATTATAGTTGTGTTGTATGGAATGACCGGTGAATTAAATTTTTTAGTGAATGCCCATAGGATATAATGGGAGAAAATTTGTTTTTAGAGAAAACTGACATTTCATATAGATCTTTGCCATGTATACTCCCCTAGTAGACACACACATGATCTAAAACTCAGATTATGTGTGATTCTAGCTGTTTTCTATGGAATGACAGGTCAATGACAGTATTGAGTGAATGCCCATAGGATATAATGGGAGAAAAATCAAACCTGTTTTTCAGACAAAACCCTCTGAAATATCATATAGATCTTTGTCATTTTGAACACTGGTGACACTTGTAATATGTTGCTCACCAGAATGAGGTATTTGCACACACACCCATGGGCGTAGGAACTGCTAAAAATCTGGGGGGGGCAGCATTTTCCCCCATAAGATCCCCACTTTCTCACACTATCTACCCCTTTCACACTTTCTTACTATCTACACCCCTCCCTACCCTCCCTTCTCACTAGCTACCCTCTCCCTATCGCCCCCTTCTCACTAGCTACCCTCTCCCTACCCCCCCTTCTCACTGTCTACTCCAGGGGTGTCCAAGGTTTTTCTGCAGTGGGCCAATTCATCAGAATTGTATACGTGTGCGGGCCACACATTTTTCACTGTGAGAAAATATGGCCTTTAATAAAATATGCAGATTAAAATAAAGTAAATAACACAAAACCTTTACTTTTCCTCTCACTGATTTCTGGGCCTAGAAAGTTTTGTGACTACATATTCAGGACTCAGGATAATTAAAAATGAAATGGTTCTATTTATTCTAGGGATGCACCAAACTGAAAATTCTGGACTATAACATTCACGGTTCACTTAGCCAAAACCGAAAATGACCCCCTACCTTTAAAAATAATCTTTGGCACATATACTCCCCTAGTACAGACACAGGGTGTAAAAGTCATACTATGTGGGATTATATCGGTTTTCTATGGAATGACAGGTGAATGACAGTTTTGAGTGAATGCCCATAGGATATAATGGGAGAAAAATCAAACCTGTTTTTCAGAGAAATCCATCTGACATATCATAGATTTTTGTCATTTTGAACACTGGTGACACTTGTAATATGTTGGTCACTAGAATGAGGAATTTGCACACAAACGAAAGGAACTCTGGTGCTTAACCCCTTAAGGACCAGGCTGTGTTTTACATTTTGTACCATTGGGACTGAGGCTGTTTTAACACTTTTGCGGTGTTTGTGTTTAGATGTAATTTTCTCTTCACTCATTTAGTAAACCCACACAAATTATGTTTTTTTCAGGACAAGAAGGGCTTTCTTCAGATACCATTGTTTTAATCATATGTAATTTTCTCTAAAAAAAAATAAATAATAAAATATGAAGAAAAATGTAAAAAACCCCACATTTTCTGACTTTTACCCCAAAAATCTTTTACTCATCCAAAAAAGCTAATGAAAAAACCTACAAAATATATTCTACTATTTGTCCTGAGTTTAGAAATATCCAATGTTTTTATGCTTTTTTTTGCTTTTTTCTGCATGTTATGGAGCAATAAGTACAGGTAGCGTTTTGCTATTTCAAAACCATTTTTTCCAAATCTGGTAATTCTCCCCCCCCCATGTGCCATTTTGGGTATCTTTGAAGCTGGCCAATGCAATTTACCCCATCAAATCATATATTTTTGAAAACTAGACACCCCAAGGTATTTCAAATGCTAGTATTTTAACCTTTTCCATGCATGAGATTCTACCACCAGCCTTTGCCACACTTTGTTAGTATTTTTTTTTATTTTTTTTTACAGAAATTGTACTTTGGTTATACATTTATAGCTCCAGGTATATGTCACTATCAAACACCCTAATATGTGTTCAACAACATCTCTCGAGTACAGTGGTACCACCCATGCATGGGTTTGACTGCTGTTTGGGGTTAAAAGGCCACATTTGGGAAGTGTGCTTTTTTCCCCCCTATTTTGGTCAGTCTGTGCCTATGCCCTATCTGAGCCTGGCCACTACAATTTACCCCATGAAACCATTAATTTTTTGAAATTAGACACCCCTTGGGTATTTGAAATGCTTTTATTTAAATTTTTCCACGTCAGGATTTATTGGAAGATACAGCGCTAATTTTAGCACTTGCTCATAATAATAAACTTTATTTTTTTATTTTACTATTTTTGGACTTTTTTTTTTTTTACATTTTGCTGGAACTGGATAGTTCCTCTAAAGCATAATAATTTTGAAATGTTACCATGTATTTTTTAAGCTTTTTATTTTGTTCCTTTTTTAAATTTAATATTTTTTTTAATATTTTACTAATCACATAGTGATTAGAAAGCTGGGCTCCATTGACTTGTATGGTTGAATGCAGTACCTGTATTCAATTTGCAAGTGGAGCCAGAGTTCTCTAGAGGGTCTGGAGACTGTCTAGTGAACTTTCAACTTATTTTTTTTCCCGGGCTGCTGCCATCTTGCGGATGGTGAAGACTGTGTAACAGTCCATCAAGATGTAAGTGTTTGGTGTCGCTGGATGCCTCCTGATCGAGGCATTCCAGCGACACCATTGAAGTTTAAGAGGTGATCGTTGATCGCCTCCTAAACGCTTTTAAAACGGGCGTCCGCCGCCATACAATGTATGGCGGCTGTTGACGCCCCGAGGAGGGGCCAGACATGGCCCATTATGCCGATCTCGGTGTTGCTGAATGCCTTGACATCGAGGCATTACAGCAACACTGTTTAAGCTTAGAAAGCGATCGTTGATCACTTTCTAAGTTTAAGTCAGATGACGTGTCAGGCACGTCATAGGTCGTTAAGTGACCGTTTTGCATGACGTGCCTGACCTGGCAATGGATGTTAAGGGGTTAACTGTGCCAGGAAGGGCTTGCTCCCCAGTAGATCAAAATAAAGGCTGCAGGCACTCAAGGGTTCCAGCTCAAGCAGATTTATTAATGGAAGATGGCAACAATGTTTCAACCTCACAATGAGGTCTTTATCAAGTTGCTAAAACTGTTGTTTTGTTGAATTGAGTCCTCACACAAGTATGCCATCCATTCTTCTCTGATCAAACATAAGTTTGCCAGCTGCAATAGACAATAATATGTCACAAATTTTTTGTATTTTTTTTTTCCCTTTATGGAATCTATGACTATCACCTCCCTGGTATTAAAACGGATTACACCAAGGCATGAGTGTTGTCCGGAGCCCCAGGAATCTGTGTTAAAAGGAACCCAGAAAATTTATTAGTTTAAGGTGACATTTTCCCCCAAGAAGCTGTAGAAAATGTCTGCTCTTCCTTGCACCAAACTTTGGTAAATGTAGGTGGGGCACATCAAAATCTTTTTTCTGTAAGATTTCTCTGGCAGATGAAGTTGCTTATGGCTTCTTCGATAGCTTCATCGCAAAGCCATTGTGCAGGATCCAGTGTTTTCAAAATCTGTTCTTTCACTGTTTTTAGTAATTTGTTATCATATGAATCTGTTGGTGGCAGCTTCCAGGGGGTTAAATAATCCCATGCAACAAGTTCATTCATTTCATGCTCATACTTCTTTGGCATTGAGTGTTTAGGCAGTTGGCCCAAGGATTTGATGGAAATATAAAACTCAATAATGGCTATATGACTATGTGGCCGGTATAACTGAGCTGCAAAAGCAAATTCTGCATTTCTCACCACTAACTAAAGTAAACCATCTCATACTTACAGGCAATAGGAAGCAACTTTGAATAAAGTAAACATTGCTCTAGTAAATTAGATAAATGGTTTAAATGTTATAATGAGGCTTAAAGTGATATTTATTAACTAAAATAAACTGAGATAGTGGGTTCTATCCAATTATGTGAGATAAATCAGTTATTGTTTTTTTGACTAAATAGGTTGTATTTCTGTCTATGGTATTCAATGAGCTGAGAGATTAATATAAGCCTCTGTATAGAGCTGGATATTTCAATATGCTGATTTAGACATGTGTTAAACTGGACTATTTTAGACCCTGTGTCTGTACTAGGGGCATATACGTGCCAAATATATACATGATATTTCAGAGGGTTTTTTCTGGAAAAACAGGTTTGATTTTTCTCCCATTATATTCTATGGGCATTCACTCAATACTGTCATTCACCTGTCATTCCATAGAAAACGGCTATAATCCCACATAATCTGAGTTTTATATTGTGTGTGTGTGTGTGTACTTGGGGAGTATACATGGCAAAGATATATATATATATATATATATATCGGAGGGTTTTCTCTAAAAACCAATTTTATTTTTCTCCCATTATATCCTATGGGCATTCACTAAAAAATGTAATTCACCTGTCATTCCATAGAACACAGCTATAATTCCACTTAATGAGTATTAGAACCTGTATCTGTACTAGGGGAGTATATGTGCCAAAGATCTATATATGTCATGTTTTTCTCTAAAAAACAAGAATTGTTTCTCCCATTATATCATATGGCAGGGGCGTCCAACATGCGGGCCAAATGCGGCCCGTGGGACCTTGAGGTGCGGCCCGCGTGAGATCGGCAGCCAGGATCACAAGAGCCCTGCTGCTGCTTACTTGTGGGAAGTTTTATTGTCCTGCAGAGAGGAAGTGGGAGGCCGCGCCCCTTGCTGAAGTCTGTGAGTGGCATCGAGAGCTGTAGTGCAGGTAAGGGGGTGGGTGTTTGAATGAGTGCCTGATTGAGGGAATGAATCTGTGAATGAATTTGTGTGTGTGATAGCAAGGATGTGTATGTGCTGGAGTCTAGGCATGATGGGACTGTGATTGCTGTTAGCAATCACACTCCTATCATGCCAAGTCAGCCAGTATATGCTGAAACCTGGCTAGCTGCCCCCTTGTGTATTGATGTTGCCAGCAGTATGGGGTCTGCACATCACTTACAGCCACCCTGTACTAGCATGTACTGGCTGATTTGGGATGATGGTGTGATTGCTAACAGGAATCTAACAGCAGTCACAGTCCCGTCATGCCTAGGTTCCAGCATTTACTGGTTGCCTGGGTATAAAAAGGGTGTGTTTGCTGTTAGCAATTAAACTCATATCATGCCAAGTCATATATATTTTTTTTTTTTTGTCCAATTGTGTTACTTTTAACAAAAGTGTGGTTAATGCACTAAAATTGGAGACAAAAATACAATAATCATTAATTTTTATCTTATTGTTGACAGCAATCACACTCCTATCATGGGCAGCCAACCAGGTTTTGTCGTTTACTTTATTTTAATCTGCATATTTTATTAAAGGCTATATTTTCTCACAGTGAAAAATGACAGTGGCTGTCGCATGTATACAATTCTGATGAATTGGCCCACTGCAGAAAAAACTTGGATACCCCTGTCATATGGGTATTCACTCAATATTGTTGTTCATCTGTCATTCCATAGAACACAGCTATAATTCCACTTAATATGAGGTTTAGAACCTATACCTGTACTAGGGGAGTATGTGTGCCAAAGATCTATATGATATGTCATATGGCAGGGGCGTCCAACGTGCGGCCCCCCAGCTGCTGCAGGACTACATCTCCCACACTCCTCAGCCAGCCCCTTAGCTGAAAGAGCATTATGGGAGATGTAGTCCTGCAGCAGCTGGAGGGCTGCACGTTGGACGCCCCTGTCATATGGTTTTCTATAAAAACCAAGATTATTTATTCTCCCCAGTGGCGGAACTACCAGGGTCGCAGGGGTCGCGACTGCGACCGGGCCGCGGTGGCAGGGGGGCCCAAGCCAAGGGGCCGCCTGAAATTATTTTTTTATATTTTATTTTTTTAAATAAGGCAGGGGCGTCCAACATGTGGCCCGTGGGCCAAATGCGGCCTGCGAGACCTCGAGGTGCGACCTGTGTAAGATCGGCAGCCAGGGCAACCGATCTTACACGAGGTGCACCTGAAGCCCTGCTACTTACTTGTGGGAGGGTCTTCTGGACAGCACAGAGGAAGTGGAGTTCACGTGACATCCTACTTCCTCTGTGCTTTAGCAGAGAAGGCAGAGGGAGGCCGCGCCCCCTGCTGAAGTCTGTGAGTGGCATCGAGGAGCTGCAGTGCAGGTAAGGGGGTAGGGAGGGTGTTTGAATGAGTGTGTGTGTGTGATTGAGGGAATGAATCTGAATTAATGATTATATGAATAAATGAGTGTGTGTGTGTGTGTGTGATAGCATGGATGTGTAAGTGCTGGAACCTAGGCATGATGGGACTGTGATTGCTGTTAGCAATCACACTCCTATCATGCCAAGTCAGCCAGTACATGCTGAAACCTAGCTAGCTGCCCCCCTTGTGTAGTGATGCTGCCAGCAGTATGGGGTCTGCACATCACTTACAGCCACCCTGTACCAGCATGTACTGGCTGACTTGGCATGATAGGAGTGTGATTGCTAACAGCAATCACAGCGAGCACAGTCCCATCATGCCTAGGTAGCAGCATTTACTGTTTGCCTGGGTATGATAGGAGTGTGATTGCTGTTAGCAATCACACTCCTATCATGCCAAGTCATATTGCTAATCTTGTCCAATTGTGTGTTACCTACTTTTATTAAACATGTGACTTTTTATTATTATTTTTAAAGGTGGGGGTCATTTTCGGTTTTGGCTAAGTGAACCCTGAATGTTTTGGTCCAGAATTTTCATTTTAGTTCATCCCTAGAATAAATCTAGGGAATCCTGAATTTGTAGTTGCAAAACTTTCAAGGGCCAGAAATCAGTGAGAGGAAGAGTAAAGGTTTTGTGTCATTTTACTCAATTTTAATCTGCATATTTTATTAAAGGCCATATTTTTTGTCACAGTGAAAAATGAGTGCGGCCTGCGCACGTATACAATTCTGATGAGGTGGCCCACTGCAGAAAAAACTTGGACACCCCTGGATTATGCCCTTTGTACATGCGCCCCTTTTTCTTTGATTTTTTTAAAGATATGATTCAATATGTAAATTGAATTTGTTGAATTAGTTGAATAAAAATTGTTGGGTAAAAATCATGTTTTTTTGAGGGGGTGGGGGGGCCCTTAACAGATTCTTGCACCCGGGCCCTGAGGCGTCTAGTTACGCCCCTGATTCTCCCATTATATCCTATGGGCATTCACTCAAAACTGTCATTCACCTGTCATTCCATAGAAAACAGCTATAATCCCACTTAATATGAGTGTTAGATCCTGTATCTGTACTAGGGGAGTATATGTGCCGAAGATTGATATATTTCAGAGGGTTTTGTCTGAGAAAACAAGATTATTTTTTCTCCCATTATATCCTATGGGCATTCTCTCAAAATTGTCATTCAACTGTCATTCCATAGGAAACTGCTATAATGCCACTTACTCTGAGTTTTAGAGGACATGTGTGTACTAGGGGAGTATGTGTGCCAAAGATTTAAATGCTATTTCTTAAGCTTTTATTTCTAAATTATTGTTTTGCCTTCCATTATAGTCTATGGCCATTCCATTTTGTCATTTGTTTTAGTATGTCCCGTATATACTGAGCTATTTAAGTTTTAACAGGATTATCTGTTTCTCTCAGATCAAATGCTGTTGGCAAGCAAGCAAGTATATTTGGAGACAGTTTTTCTTCTTTTTCGGTGAACCTCTCACAGAATGTTCAACAGGGGCCCTTGCAACAACATAACCGAAGTGTTACCCATGCAATGGCAGAGCTGTCTCAGCCTGGCCAGGATGAATCCTCAACAGGTAAGGACTGCTGAGAATCACATGAGAACTATTTGGTCCCATGTAGAATAGTATTTATCCTGCTGTAACGACTCAAACCTTAATCGGTTGTCAGGCTTATTTTAGAATCAGGAGCCAACTGCCTATCCGATGTATTCAGTATTAGCATTTATCAACTACCCTACATCTAGTGTATATGTTTCAAGTGTATTGGTGTCCAACGCTTATGATGGAGGCTTATCAGCAACCTTTGTAATAAAGTAAATGTTAATTCTGCTACATCTAAGTCCTAGTCAACATTTTAGAAACCTTAATAATCTTAACATACCCTGCTGATCATTGCAACCCCCATTTACCTTAGCACTTTGGAATGTATGTTCTGTCTCTAATAAGCTAGCAGCCTTACATGACCACTTTGTCTCTTGTTCTGTATACCTTGTTGTTACAAATGGATAGCCAAGTTTCAGTTATAACACTGGACTCTCATATGGTGGCTTACACCTTAGTCACACTCCCAGATCTGATGACGGGAAGGGTGGGATTCCTACTCTGTCATTGTTGTACTTTTCAACCTATTTGTTCTGTTTTATCGTTCTTAATCTTCATGTGATGTCAATGGTATTTAATTCCATCTCCATATGCGTAGCTGTTGTATATGCTCCTCTTGGTCTGGCTAACATCTTTCTTGATGTATTCTCGTCACGGCTTCCTCTGTTTCTATATTCTGATATTTGTGTTGTGGTTTTTGATTTCGACATCCCATTGTGTCCCATGGCTTTTCAATTTCTTTATATTGATCTCCAACAACATATTATATCCTCTACTCATGATGATGGTAACACTCTGGACCTTATGTTTTGAGCATGTGCTCTCTCACAAACCTTTCTAATTCCCTTTCCCTCCTGTCTGAACACTGCTTAATTTCCTGCTCTTTAACTTTGCCTCATAATTTGTCTTGCCAATGCTGCCTAATGAGAGACCTCAGTTCTATTAACCCTCAGGATGTTTTACTGAAATTACTCCTTCTACTGTTTCTAACCTCAAATGTAATGCCCTACCAATGCTACCTCTGTGTATAACTCTACTTTCACACCTTCTTTTGAGGATGTAGCGCCAGTTAGTACTCGTTCTTCATGATGTTCTCGCTTCCAAGTGTACTTGACTGTAACCTGACAGTTAAGATGATAAACTGTATAGCTGAATGTAGTTGTTGACAATCTCAATGTCTGACTTTTTGTATAATAAATATGCTACGTTGCTACTACTCTGCTCTCGACCTTCCATGGAAACCTACTTCACCTCCTTGATTTCCTCCATGAATGACTAATATTTTAAATTCCCTGCTTTGAGCAATCTCTACTACCCTTTACACCAGGCATGTTGAAAGTCCGGCACGATGGCCAATTGTGGCCTGTGTTCTGGATTGGTAAGGACTCACAGATAAGTTGGTCAGATATAGAATGTCATCCAAGTCCCAAAATGAAGAATGTCTTTTTAAATGAACTTTGCATAAAATAGTTACTTGGCATATACTGTACTTGCTCGATTATAGGATGACCCTCAAAATCTGAATATTAATGTATGAAAAAGAGATATATATTGAGAGATTGATAGAAATGTTTGTATTTTTATGTTATTTTTAGCAACTTGCCCCCCACCCCTGTAATGCACATCTGCCCCCTGGCCTGGTTTGCCACTCTGCCTCAGAAATGCCTTATACCCTCTATATGCCACTGTACCCCATGTTATGCTTTTTAACCCTGTAAATGCTATTGTGACCCATCATATGTCTTTTGACCTCCCCTATGTGCCACTCTGCCTCCAGAATTGCCTTTTAGGGGGTTAAAAGGAATTTCAGAGTACTGTGTCTTTGGAAATGCCTTTATGCTCCCAATTTAACACTCCCTCCTCCAAACTTACTGGAGTTTGTGAGTTCCCGGTGCGTAGTCTGGGCAGCGTTGTTAGGGATATTAATGAGACAAAATAGGCAAAACCAATATTTCGTCACACACACACATAACGGCGCTACCAAAAAATTGCAGTACCACATCCACAATATTAATTTAAGGAGATACCCTATATTTTATCTCTGATCCTAAATTCTTTCAGATTGCCGAAAATTATAATTCAAATTAGATATATATATATCACCAAAATAGTCAATCAAAAATATTTAGTTATTGTGAATACAATTTATAAAATCTATGTATGAGTCATACCGTGCATAATATAAAACACAGTTCTAAAACAAGTCAAAATTTAATCAATTCAAATACAATATATTATCGATAGTTATCAATATGAATTAGTACTATATGAGTCTAACACACAATTAATTTCAGTCCACTCAGCAACCAAAAATTTATGATAATCGGGGCAGTAATAAAGATATCACTATCTTTTATATTAGTTTAACTAATATGACAAATTAAAAAGTAAATTAATAATGTCTGAGTATTAGTGAAATTCCTAATAGATGCAAATGATGTCAAACTTCATCTATAGGTAAAAATAACTTTTCATTATTGTTATTACGGTTATAAGCTGCAGTCTCACAAGCCGCCATATACAATAATGTAATATATTAATTCCCAGAAACAGGGAATTCTATATGAAGAAGACAAAATTCATCTCTATTTAGAATAATAAAACAATTATATTTACCACCACTTGTTGCTGTTGTCCAACTGGTCCTCGTAGAAATGAATCCAGATTCAGTGGCAAAAAATTAAGTGGGAAAGAATATAACTTTCTAAAAGGTATATAGGTTAAAACTCCAAGTAACTCTAAGAGTGAAATATGGGGCCAGGATGTTTAGATTCCAAATCTCTTGGGTAAATTTGGTGAATCAGTCTGTCCTTTTCCTTTTTCAATTAGTCTTTTAAAAATTATCCAAGACGTAAGCTTAAAAACAGAGCTTATTATCATAGCCTCCAACTCTTGATTGGAATTCTCCAATAATAACGGTGGGTTTTACCCATAAAAATGTGGATTTCTACTCATATTTACACCGTTGTTATTTCTTAATTTACCTGTGAGAGACGCTCTGGTCTAAGAATTACCTTAAAACCGTTACATATGTGTTTGGAATTTATCCTTGGTCACCCTAATAGCCAGGTGTTACCTCCTAGATAGTAACTCAGGCCTTGGTAGTCTTACCATGTATCCCCCATTCCAAGTTACATTCCTAAAGATATGCAGCGTCTACTCATTAACTTCCTCATGGAAGATAACATTAATTGTATCATATATATGCTGAAACATCATTATACATGAATATTCCTTTGTTTTCAATTATTGAGGGAACAAGGACAAAAAAATAATCACTATATGATTAAGTAAAATAAAAATGGCTCTGACTCCATTTTGTGTTTATGTAAAATACAGAATATGTGGAATATGTTTTCTATCATAAAATATCTGACAGCGTGTAGAGCTCTACGTGATTTGTGTACACGATGTTTGCTGCAGCCATCGTGCAGACCTTCCCTGGCTGTTGGAGCTCATTTAGAAGTCTGATCTGACAGTTGTGGAAGGTCTGCGTAATGGATGCAGAAAACCTCTGGTGTTAAATGTACCTCCTCCTGGCTGCAATGGAAGTTGTGTATGCAAAATGTGTAGAGCTCTACATGTTGGCTGGTGCTTAGTGTGGGTGGTGTTTAGAGGTCTACATGAATGACGTAGAGCTCTACATGCTGCCTGGAGTAAGCACTGGGGAACTCAGAAGTAGTGGTAAGGGGGGGGGATCCAGGTCCCCCACATTTTTGTGGTGGATCTGTGTGTTGTCTTATAGTAAGACCTATTTGAAGTCTGATTATAAGATGACCCCGATTATAGGATGAGGGGGATTTTCAAGAGCATTTGCTTTTGGAAAAAACCTTTTCTTATAATTGAGCAAATATGATTTATTGGTTCAAAGAATGTCATGGAAAAAGGTTGGCTCTTGTACATGTTCAGTTTATGAAATCTGGCACTCGTAGAAGAAAGTTTGGACATGCCTGCCTTACACTATCCTTAATGTGACTTTGCCACAATCTTCAATAATAACATCTCTTTCATCTACCATTGTCATTAACTTAATTAATATCTTCAATTGCTCCCTCACTACTGCAGGTGTCCCATTGTCCTTTCTGTTATCTCTACATTTCTTTTATTTGCAAACTGATATAATCCTTTGGCTTTTAATACCAGCTGTAAGCTCACACAGATGTATCTATTGTCCGCTGATCTCTTGTTTTAGATTGTGTAAGTAACTGCCTTGTATCTGTGTTTATATGGATACCTGCACGTTTGGTTAAACTTGATCTTTCCGAAATTGAACTCCTCATCTTACTTCCCTTTAATGTGAAGATTTCCCCATCAATGTTAATGGTGCCATCATTTGTTAGTTTACCTGTGCACGCTGTCTTGGTGTCACTGTTGATTGTGAGGTTTTGTTCACAAACTATATTCAGGTTGTCTATAAAAAGCGTCATGTCCATCTTAACACTATTGTCCACATGTGCCCCTTCATAACAGTTTACCACTAAGGCTCTTGTTCATGGCCTAATTATCTCTAGTCTTGATTACTCTTAACCGTGTCACCCCTCTACAGCGCCCATGAATGCTGCTGCCAGACTTATCTTGCTCTCAGAGTGCTGTAGTAACGTCTCTGCCCTCTGTCAGTCTCTATCGGCTGCTTGTGTGCTCCAGGTTTATTTTTTAAATTATCATTCTTGTTTTTAAAGCTCCTCACAGTAGGGCTGCAAGTAATGATTATTTTCATAATTGATTATTTTGTAGAATAATTTTAGTATTTGATAAAGGAATAGGTGTGTGAATAGTCTTATTTAAAACAATGTAATAAACAAATGTTACAAAGAAACAGTAGAATAAAAATAAATGTTTGATAAAATATATTTTTTTTATTTCCCAAGCAGCCACTCCAGTTATGCACATTTGAGCCCAGGTTTGCCACATTGTGTTTTAGATCTGTCACATTGCTCCTCGGACGTGCCGCATTGCCCCTCCTCACAGATACGCCATTGTGGACCAATCGCATATGCTTTATATATCCTATATGCCTTATATACAACAAGATCTATCATTCCCTCATTGAGTCACAGACGTGTTTGCATCACAGTGACACCATAGTTTCATAAATAAGTACTGTTTTTGAATCTTGACTGACCCCTGGATTTTGATTCCCTTTAGTTTGTCCCCCTTTACATCTAATTGCATCCTAAATTAACTTTATTAAAATAAACTAACCCTCAGTCCTCATGATTAAATGAACCCTAAATACCCCATTAACCACAGCATTTTCTACATTAATCATTAAGGCCTCATGAAGTGCAACTGCCCTTACATTAACCTTAAAGACATTATTAACAATAGCTGCCTCTAAATTAATCTTCACCTCCACAAATTGTCAGCAGTCCAAATATTATTTTTATAATTGGTCAGATTACTTAGTTGGATGAATGTAGCAGCCATGTGGTTCTGGGAGAAGGAAGGGGGCGGGGCCAGCTGTCAAAGTGATTACAGGGAGGTACTGGTAAGTGGGAGCTGCTGCTGGGAGTCACTGAAATGGATTATATATAATGAGTGTTATTTTGTCAGTGTTTGCTCTAAAAGCCTCACTTTATAATTGATACATATCCAGTCAACTAATTGATGATGAGTTTAGTAAAATAATTTTAGAATTGTTTTGATGAGTTGTTGCAGCCCTATTTACAACATTGTACATTAATGCTATCTCATAAGCTTTTAGCTTTTGCTAGTACCTCTCATGTAATACTTTTACTAATGTGTCAGGTCCATCTTTTACAGTGGCACTTTTATTACACCCTATATTTTCTATAGATTGCAATCTTGTTTTAGGAGGGCGTTTGTCACTGGTTGTCTGTTAGTCATTTGGTAATATTACATGTTACTTGTTATGTATTGTCTACTTATTGTACAGTGCTATGGAATTTGATGGTGATATGTAAAACAATAAATAGAATAATATGTATGATGTTTGGATATCAATGTTTCTCTGGTTCTGTGTTTAACCCCTTGATGACAATTGCTGGTCTGGGCACGTCATGGAAATTCAAGTTGACAATGACAAATGACGTGCCAGGACTGGCACGTCTTTAAATGGGTGCAGAAAGCGATATATTTTCGCTTTGTGCACTGAAACAGCGTTGCTGTAATGCCTCGACCTCGAGGTATTCAGCAATGCCGTTATCGGGGAAAAAAGGGGCCGTCTCTGGCCCCTCCCAGGGGCGTCAACATCCGCCATCCGACTGTTTTAAAAGCGTTTAGGAGGCGATCAACGATCGCCTCCTTAACTTACATGTTGTTGCTGGAATGCCTTGATCAGGAGGCATTCAGCGACAACAAACACTTACCTGGGGATGGACTGTGACTGCTGTGGTGATCTTTGCCATGAGCAAGATGGTGGTGGCTGGTGGAAAAAAAACCAAACACTAAAAAGTTTGCTCCAGACCCTCTAGAGAACTCTGGCTCCACTTGCAGGTTGAATGTAGGTACAGCATTCAACCATGCAACTCAATGGAGCTTAGCTTTCTAATCACAGTGTGATTAGAAAAAAAATAAATAATAAAATAAAATTAATAATTAGAAATGAAATAGTAAAAAACCAATAAAATGTAAAAATAAGTTCACACTGATGTCACTATCAGGGGAACCTTCAAGTAGAAAAAAAGTTTAAAAAATGAAAAATAGGCAAAAATAAAAAAGAAATAATAATAAAAAAAAAATATATATATATATATATTTGTGAGCAAGTCCTAAAATTAGTACATTAGCTTAAAACAATTTTTGCATGGAAAGTTAAAATACTGGCATATTAAATGCCCATGGGGTGAATTGAATTGGCCGGGTTCAACAAGGTCCCAATTAACACAGGGGGAAGGATGGCCACACATGTAATTTCCAATTAGAAAAATGCACAATTATCAAATGTGGCCTTTTATTTCCCCCAAAAATGACAAACCCATGCATGTGGGGTATTACTGTACTCAGGAGATGTTGCTGAACAGATATTGGGGTGTAAGCGGCATATACCAGGAACTGTAAATACATACATAAAGTAGGTGTGTGTGGGGAAAAATACACACACAAAAATACTACAGCAAACTTTAAAAAAATACTGGTGGTAAAATGTGTGCATGCAAAGAGTTAAAATACCAGCATTTCAAATACCTTCTGACTACCACAAAGTTTGACAAAGACTGATGGTAGATATGGTGTAGGGCTGCAACAACTAATCGATAAAATCGATAATGAAAATAGTTGCCAACGAATTTCATTATCGATTAGTTGAATCGATTTTTGATTATAAAATGAGGGTTTTTTCAGAGCAAATGCTCTGAAAAATACATCTCATTATATAATCTGTTTTAGTGACTCACAGCAGCAGCTCCTACTTATCAGCCCCTCCCTGTAATCACTGTGACAACTGGCCCCGCCCCCTTCTCCTAGAAGGCCAGAACCTCATGGCTGTGACACTCATCTAACTGTAAGTATAAAATTAATATTTGGGCTGCTGAAAGTTAGGGGAGGTGGGGTTTAATTTAGGGGCAGTTATGGTTAATGGGGTGTTTAGGGTTAATTTGAGGCAGCTGTGGTTAATGGGGTGTTTGGGGTTAATTTGAGGCAGTTGTGGTTAATGGGGTGTTTGGGGTTAATTTAGGGGCTGTTGTGGTTGATGGGGGTATATAGGGTTAATTTAGGGGATGCTGTGGTTAATGGGGTGTTTAGGGTTAATTTAGGGTAGTTGTGTTTGATGGGGTATTTAGAGTTAATTTAGGGGTAGTTATGGTTAATGGGGTGTTTAGGGTTATTTTAATGATGAGGACTGAGGGTTAATTTAATAAAGTTAACCTAAGGCGCGGTTAGAGCTAAAGGGGTGCAGACTAAGGGGCATCTAAATCCTGGGGGCAGTGAAAATTAACCCAGTACTTATTTATAAAAGTATGGTGTCAGTGTGCTGTGAACAGGTCTGTGACTCTGAGGGGACTATGAGATATCTGGGGGTATAAGGCATATCTGGGGAGGATGGAGTGACATATCAGGGGGTATAAGGCATATACGATATATAAGGCATATGTGGGGGGGGTAGAGTGGCATGTCTGGGAGGCAGTGTGGCATGTCTGGGGAGGATGGAGTGGTGTATCAGGGGGTATAAGGCGTATCAGGCACAGTGGCATATGTGGGGGTAGAGTGGAGTGGCATATGTGGGAGGCAGTGTGGCATATGTGGGAGGCAGTGTGGCATATGTGGGAGGCAGTGTGGCATGGAGTGGCATATGTGGTATATGTGGGAGGCAGCGTGGAGTGATATATGTGGGAGGCAGTGTGGCATATGTGGGAGGCGGAATTGAGTGGAATATGTGGGAGGCAGTGTGGTATATGTGGGAGGCAGTGTGGAGTGATATATGTGGGAGGCAGTGTGGCATGATATATGTGGGAGGCAGTGTGGCATATGTGGGAGGCGGCGTGGAGTGGCACATGTGGGAAGCAGTGTGGAGTGGCACATGTGGGAGGCAGTGTGGCAAGCCTGGGCTCAAATGTGCATGTGGGAGGCAGCGTGGAGTGGGATATATGGGAGGCAGCGTGGAGTGGTATATGTCGGAGGCAGCGTGGAGTGGTATATGTGGGAGGCAGCGTGGAGTGGTATATGTGGTAGGCAGCGTGGAGTGGTATATGTGGGAGGCAGCGTGGAGTGGTATATGTGGGAGGCAGGGTGGAGTGGTATATGTGGGAGGCAGGGTGGAGTGGTATATGTGGGAGGCAGGGTGGAGTGGTATATGTGGGAGGCAGGGTGGAGTGTTATATGTGGGAGGCAGGGTGGAGTGGTATATGTGGGAGGCAGCGTGGAGTGGTATATGTGGGAGGCAGGGTGGAGTGGTATATGTGGGAGGCAGCGTGGAGTGGTATATGTGGGAGGCAGCGTGGAGTGGTATATGTGGTAGGCAGCGTGGAGTGGTATATGTGGGAGGCAGCGTGGAGTGGTATATGTGGGAGGCAGGGTGGAGTGGTATATGTGGGAGGCAGGGTGGAGTGGTATATGTGGGAGGCAGCGTGGAGTGGTATATGTGGGAGGCAGGGTGGAGTGGTATATGTGGGAGGCAGGGTGGAGTGGTATATGTGGGAGGCAGCGTGGAGTGGTATATGTGGGAGGTAGGGTGGAGTGGTATATGTGGGAGGCAGCGTGGAGTGGTATATGTGGGAGGCAGCGTGGAGTGGTATATGTGGGAGGCAGCGTGGAGTGGTATATGTGGGAGGCAGGGTGGAGTGGTATATGTGGGGGGCAGCGTGGAGTGGTATATGTGGGGGGCAGCGTGGAGTGGTATATGTGGGAGGCAGCGTGGAGTGGTATATGTGGGAGGCAGCGTGGAGTGGTATATGTGGGAGGCAGCGTGGAGTGGTATATGTGGGAGGCAGCGTGGAGTGGTATATGTGGGAGGCAGCGTGGAGTGGTATATGTGGGAGGCAGCGTGGCATATGTGGGAGGCAGTGTGGCAAGCCTGTGCTCAAATGTGCATAAATTGGGGGGGCTGGTTGGGAAATAAAGACAAGAAATGCATTTTATCATTTTTCTTTCTTTTTATTCAGCGTTTGTATTTAACATAATTTGTTTATTAAATTATTTAAAATAAATGAAAAATGTACATTTTTGTATCTGATTAATCGATTAATAGAAAAAATAATGGGCCAACTAATCGATTATGAAAATAATAGCCCTAATATGGTGCATGGAAAGCGTTAAAATACAATCATTTGAAATTCTCTGGGGTGTCTATTTATCAAAAATATATGGTTTTGTTGGGCACACTGAAATGGTTTGGCTCAAAGATGTACCAAATAGGGCATGGGCAGTGGATCCTCAAATGTCAAAGTTCAATATAGAAAAATGCGCATGTCCCAAATGTTTGCCCTCAAATAGCCATGCAAAATCATTCATGTGAGGTATCGCTGTACTCAGGAGATGTTGCTGAACACACATTGTGGTGTTTTATGATAGTGACATATACAAGAATCTGTTTATTCATACCTAAAGTAAAATGTGTGTGAAAAAAACAAATGCCAAAAAATTAGTACCATAAAGTTTGACAAAGGATGATGGTAGAATAATTTTTCCAAAATATGACTTGATGGGGTAAATTGCATGGGCTGGGTTTAAAGATACCCGAAATGGTACATGGAGGGAAGAATTACCAGATTTGGAAAAAATGGCTTTGAAATAGCAAAACGCTACCTGTACTTATAGCACCATAATGTGCAGAAAAAAGTAAAAAACAATTGGGTATTTGTAAACTCAGGACAAATAGTAGAATCTATTTAGCAGGTTTTTTCATTTCCTTTTATAGATAAGTAAAGGATTTTTCCAGTAAAAGTTAGAAACAGTCATTTATTAAAAAATTTGTCAACATATTTTATAAAGTTTTTAATACTAAATAATATGATACAATCAAAACGATGTCATCTAAAGAAAGCTCTTCTTGTTGTGAAAAAATCAATATATAATGTGTGTGGGTTCAGTAAATGGGAAAGAAGAAAATTAGAGCTAAACATGAGCAGCGCAGAAATGTTAAAATGGCGATTGTCACGAAGTGTACAAAAAGTAGAATTAGCCTTTGTCATGAAGGGGTTAACTAGTGGTAAAGCTGAATATTATGGTAGACTGGTGGAGGATCCAAGGGAGTATAAGAAATGGATGGCAATGATTTTGAAGGATAGGATTGTCAGAAAATTAGAATTTAAAAGGAGTTGTGCAGGTTTACTCTGTGTTATAATCGGGTTGTCTTATAATCAGGCTTCAAAGGTGTGACTATGAGACTAAGATGCTGATTATCTCCAGTGTTGTAGGGGACTTGGCTCTTCCTGTGTTATGAACCCACTTGTCCCCCTTTGTCATGGGGCACAGTGGCATATGGGGCTATAAGGTATTTCTTGGGCAGAGTGTGGAGGTTGTGGGCAGATGTGTGTGTGTGTGTGTGTGTGTGTTGACAATCTTCTCAATAGTGGCTTTTATTTCAAAGAAATAGTTTAAATGAATTAATATGTAGTGGTAAAACATTTTCTTAGAAGCTTGTGTTATATTTTGGATTTATACATTTGTACTACATAAGAAATCAGATTCTTGTGGGTTGTCTTATTATGGTGCAAGTATGGTAATTGGAAATTAGTAACCAAGATAAGCGGATGTAGGGGCAGTTGATATTGATAATGTGTTTTTCATGAAGGTATCTGATATTGGTTTTATAGAACAATAAATGAATAGCAGAAGGCAATGGTTGAGTGACAGGAGGCAGAAAGGTGTAGTTAATGGTTTCTATTCAGTGGAATGGAGCTCTAGTCTCTCTGTTTTTCTCTTTTGCGCGATGTCAGGTAATGTTTATAGTTTCTAATACTGTGGGTGAGGTTTTATGTAAAGAAGTAGAACCTGCTCAGTAGTAATGCTAGTAATGCTCTTTACTATATATCCCGTTTGAGTCTTGAAGGTGAGAAAATGGGCCGATAGGCTGAAATATCTGTTTATATAATCAACTCTTTGTTATACAGATGGTAGTTTGCAGAGAATACCACGGGTCAAGAAATGCAAGAGAAAGTCCAGAGTGCAGAGATCTGTGATTGGGAATGGTGGCGGTTCTGACCCAGATAGGGGCAGAGTCTTGGAGCACTACTTACAACTGAAGAGGTAGGCGTTGGCCCTGAAATGAAGTGTGTGTAATGTGTGGTCTTTGAGCGTCTAACCTCTTTAATCCTAGGGGTTTATTTGTACATGAAAGGCCGGTGCAATTTAGTGATTCTAGTGCTATGTTGGTTTGGAGATTATGCTCTTTTACTGTGAATAGTGTACCGATGTAAACTCTATATAGTTTTTTCAAGGAGAGAGAGAGAGCTTTCTTTTGATACCATTGGCTGAAAAGTTAGAATGAGATATATATTAACCCCTTAACGACCTTTACCTGTTCAGGACTGTCATTGAAAAACGTTTGCTTAATGACGTTTGACAGTCCTGAACCGTCAAAATAAACTAAGCTTAGAAAGTGATTGACGATAACTTTCTTTGCTTAAATGGTGTTACTGTAATGCCTTGATGTTGAGGCATTCAACAAGGCTGAGCTTGGCATTGGGGGCCATGTCTGGCCCTCACTGGGCCGTCAACAGCTGCAATACATTGTATGGTGGCGGCTGCCTGTTTTAAAAGCGTTTAGGAGGCGATCAACTCCTGATTGAGGCATTTAAGAGACACCAAACAGTTACCTCTGGATGGGCTGTGACCACTCTGGAGAGTGGTCACAGCTGCAGTTTTTGGTGATCTTTGCTATCAGCAAGATGGCGGTGGCCCTGGGGACCCCCCCCCCCCAATAAAGATGAAAGAGTTTGCTAGATGGTCTTCAGACCCTCTAGAGAACTGTGGCTCCACTTGCAGGTTGAATACAGGCACTGCACTGAACCATGTGAGTAAATGGAGTCCAGCTTTCTAATCACAATGTGATTAGTAAAATGTTAAATAAATAATAAAGGGGGAAAAAAAAGTGCAAACATTTAAAAGTAATTATGTAGTGGTGTTACTAGATGAACCATGTAGTACCAGCAAAATGTGTCAAAAAAAAGGTGGTTAAATAAATAAATGGTTTATGTCACGGAGCTGGCTAGTCCGACCGACTACCTCCGCTGTCTTGTGCTCCCTTAGCCTGGGACAACACACTTTCCCCGGTTCCCCAGTCACTAGCCGAGACTCAGTGTAGGGTAAAACCAAACGAAGACTGATTTATTTTGGACACACGGGGCTGGATATATCCAGCAAAACACACATTAACATAAAACAAGATATTGGGACACAAACCGCCCCCTTAATCTGCCTCCCAGAGACAACAGGGGTAGTAACGGGATTAACAATACAATAGGTGTGTGTGTGTGTGGGGGGGAGACTGATTTATACAATATTAAACATCAAAGAATGGTGGTCACTCCCTGGTGGCAGATCCTGGCTGTCTGCTGGAGATAATCCCCTCAGCCAGTGATGAGATGATACTGCTGGGGGTAGCCACAGAAGTCTCTACAAACCCAGGGCCCATAGTCAATAGGGAGGAGGCTGGCAGTCAGGCTTCTCCAGTGGTCCCAGTGATGGAGGCTTCCGTCACAGTTTATTTTGAGCAAGTGCGAAAATCTCTCAAAAATATCCACAAAGGGTAAAAATAAAAGCTCTTGAAATAACCAAGTGTTGTCTAATGTTAAAAAAATAGCTGATGGGGTTAAATTGGAGTGGCAGAGCTCAAAGATAGGGCATAGGTATAGAGTGACCAAAATGGAGAAAGAGCTGACTTACCAAATGTGGCATTTTAAATCTTAAAGAACACGACAAATCCATGCATGTTGGGTATCACTGAACTCAGGCGATGTTCCTTAACACACATTGGGGTTTTGTTTGACAGTGACATATACCAGAACCTGTATATTGTTAGGGATATTAATGAGACAAAATAGGCAAAAGCAATATTTTATCACATACGCAAAATAACGACGCTATCAAATATTGTAGTACCACATCCACAATATGAGTTTAAGGAGATACCCTATATTTTATCTCCGATCCTAAATTCTTTCAGATCACTGAAAATTATAATTCAAATTAGATAGATATCGCCACGATAGTCAATCAAAAATATTTCTTTATTGTGAATATAATTTATAAAATCTATGTATGAGTCACACAGTGCATAATCTAAAACACAACGTTCTTAAAACATGTCAAAAATGAATCAATTCAAATACAATATATTAACGATAGTTATCAATATGAATTAGTAGTATATGAGTCTAACACACAATTAATTTCCAGTCCACTCAGCAACCAAAAATTTATAATAATCAGGGAAGTAATAAAAATATCACTATCTCTCTAATATTAGTTCAACTAATAGACACAATTCAATTATTTGTAATTTGTTATAAGAGTATTAGTGAAATTCCTAATAGATGCAAATAATGTCAAACTTCATCTATAGGTAAAAATACCTTTTCATTATTGTTATTATCACGGGTTATAAGCTGCAGTCTCACAAGCCGCCATATACAATAATGCAATATGGTACTTCCCAGAAACAGGGAATTCTATATGAAGAAGACAAAATTCTTGTCTATTCAGAATATTAAAAAAATTATAATTACTACCACTTGTTGCTGTTGTCCCACCGGTCCTTGTAGAAATTAATCCAGGTTCATTGGCAATAAATTAAGTGGAAAAGAATATAACTTTCTGCCAGTTATATAGGTTAGAACTCAAAGTAACTCCAAGAGTGAAATATGGTGCCAGAATCTTAAGATTCCAATTCTGTGGGGTAAATTTGGTGAATAAGTCCGTCCGGGTCTGTCTGTTTCAGGGTGTGATCTTTTTAAGGTCCCTTTTTTTTTTTTTATTTATTTTTTATTATCCAAGAGATAAGCTTAAAAACAGAGCTTATTATTATAGCCTCTGGCTCTTGATTGGAATCCTCCAATCATAACGGTAGGTTTTACCCATTATAATTAGGATTTCTACTCATATTTACACCGTTGTAATTTCTTAATTTACCTGTGAGAGACGCTCTGGTCTCAGAATTAACTTAAAACCATTAAATATGTGTTTGGAATTTATCCTTGGTCACCCTAATCGCCAGGTGTTACCTCCTAGATAGTAACTCAGGCCTTGGTAGTCTTACCATGTATCCCCCATTCCAAGTTACATTCCTAAAGATATGCAGCGTCTACTCCTTAACTTTCTCATGGAAGATAAGATTAATTGTATCATACATACTGAAACATCTCTATACATGAATACTTCTTTGTTCTCAATTATAGAAAGAACAAGGACAAAAAAAAAAATCATCACTACATGATTAAGTAAAAATAAAATGGCTCTGACTCCATTTTGTGTTCATGTAAAGTATAGAATATATGGAATACATGTTTTCTATCATAAAATATCTGACAATATCTATAACTAAAGTTGAATTTAGTGTGAAAAAATGTTTAAAATAAAATAGTATTACAAAGTTTGACAAAGTGTATTTGTATAACTGTTGCATGGAAAGAGTTGAAATAACAGCATTTGAAAAACCCCGGGGTGTTTAGTTTTCAAAAATATATGGTTTGAATGGGTTAAATCGAGTTAACTGGTTTCAAAGATATTTGAAAGAGGAGATGAAGGCAGAATGACCAGATTTTATACAGAAAGGTTTAGAAATCATAAAACGCTGTTTGTAGTTATTGTCTTATGACTTACCCAATTATGTTTAGGCTATTTTTTGTATTTCTAAACTTGGCCCAATTAGTAGATTCTATTTAGTTAGTTTTATGACTAGTTTTATTAGGCGAGTAAAAGATTTGTCCAATAAAACCCATAAAATGTTTTATATTTTAAATATTTTCACCATGTTTTTAATTTCTTTAAGGTAAATAAGATGATATGATCAAAATAGTGGTATGTGAAGAAAGCTCATATTGTCCTGAAAGAAAAATATATAACTTATGTGGGTAGACTAAATGGGTGAGGAGAAAATTACACCTGAACACAAGCACCACAAAATTATAAAACCAGCCTCGGTCTCACAGGGTAGAAAAAGAACAAATGACGTTGGTCATTAAGGGGTTAAGAATTAGTGAAATTTAGAAAACCCTGATATTGTTCTCATTGTTTTCTCTGTTACAGCTCTGGATGGATACCAGATGGGACGGGGAAATGGGTAAAGGACCAGAATGTGGAGTTTGATTCTGATGAAGAGGAACCGTCAGCACTTCAACCTCCTTGATTACTGATTTATAGAAGTGTAGCTAGAGCTGAATATCTTTTACGTGTTAATGGCGGTGTTTGAAGCATTTTGGGGATCCTATTGGATGAAGCGTGTAGTGCACCAAAGAGAAATATTTAGAGGAGAAGTGTATGACATGATGTTTGTACTGAAGATTGGAAGAATACAGTGGGATGTGATTATAACTTTTTGGAGTATATTTCCATACTTTGTCAAGTTAAGCCACCGATTATTTATCTGGATTATAGTCTGTTATGTTTAGTCATAGGTTGTGTCGATATAGTGTATACATTTTTGAGCTGCTGTATGTGTCACCAGAAATGTGCGCCTGTCTCTATGTTCTTTCAATTTGTTGGATTGTTTAATATTTTAAATTTATGTATAATGTTTCGATAGGTTGTATTGTAAACTAAATCAGTATTTCTGTTGTAATAATCTGTAAGGGACCAATTTTGTTATGGTTTTGAGAGGAATGGTGTAGGTAGAAATGTGTGTAAGTGATATACTGGGTAATTGTTTTAAATGAGGGGGGGAATGTAGTGGTATATCTTTTAATGGAGTAGTGATGGGGTGTTTGGATGATAACAGTGGATTTGGATATGTTTACTAAACTGATTGGAATGATTTGATTATTCAGTGTGACTCACAGGACTTATTGTTTCCAAGTCCTTCCTTGCCGGCCCATTTTATAAAGTTGATGAATGTTCCTGCCTGCTTAATTTACTGATGTCATTAACGGAAGAGAATTGTTGAGGGATCGTAATTGTGGAGGGATCTGAATAATTTAGAAAACGTCAGACACAATCCATTTATAAGTTATTTAATTATCTTTATTGTAACCAGGGTTTAGATAATTGGTTTGTTTCACTTTGTTTACCTGCTTCTTACATTAATCATATTAAATTAGAAAATTGTTTGTCATGAGTATTAAATTAATGCAAAACATGCAATTCCAAGTGCTCTTAGATTGACCCTAAACCCTTAATTAACCATAGCTGCCTCTATAATAAACCCTAAAGACTCCATCAACCATAATTGTGTGTGGAATCAAGTAGGGTTGCAAGTAATAATTTTAGTAAATGTGTAGTTGGCTGATAATTTTGTTTGTGATTAATGGATTCGTTGGATAAGAAAATGAAGTTAAATAGAATCAGCAGAATAAACACAAGATGTATTTCTTGACTTTATTTCCCAACTTGCCCCCCCCCCCTCCATTTATTCACATTAATGGACATGCTTGCCATATTGTCTCCTAGACATGCCAGTCCACTGTAGACACACATGTCATTCTGCTCTAACATGAGATATGGTACTGTGTTATTTTATATGCCTTATACCTCCTGATACACCAATCCATACTTATGAGACATGCCACATTGCCTGTCAGACATGGACCATATGACACTCCAGTATACTCCATGGATATTGCAATGTGGCTAAAGATATGGGTTATGCAGCTTGATACACCACTCTGTTCCCCAAGCATGTCTCACTGGCCTTGCCACATATCTTTTATATATCTTATGTGGTATACCTCCAGGTATTGAATAGTCTTGTATAGAGTTACAGACCTGTTAGTGTACCACTGACACCATACTTTTTATATATAAGTACTGTTTGTCTTCACTACCTCAACGATTCAGATACACTTTAGTTTTGTGTTGTACAATTTGAAGTGCACTTTATGTTAATAAAATTAAACTTTAGTTATTAAATTAACTCTAGACATGATATTAAGCATAACTGCTTTTACGTTAATCCTTAATGCCTCATTAATTATAATTGTACCAACTTAATGTGAAACACCCCATGAAGCACATATGCCCCAAATTCACCTTAAACACCCCACTAGCCATAGTTGCTCCTAAATCAACTGTAAAGACCCCACGAATTACAGCATTCCTTAAATTAATGGTAAATGTGCCCTTAAACATTAACTGTAAGTGCAACTAAATTAAATCCAAACACCCTATAAACTGTAGCTGTGTCTAGATTAACCGTAAACATCCCAGTAACTATAACTGGTTTTCAATAAATTCTCACTTGATGTAAATACCAGCAGGCCAAATATTACTGTATGTGCTTGATAATAAGATGACCCCTACCTCCATTTAAATATTTCTGGAAAATGGCAAATAGCCTGAATATAAGTTTATACTATAGTAAACAAGGTTTTAGTATTAAATATGAATTTATGTAAACAATATTATCATATTTAATAAAAGCTATGATTGAGAAATATGTTATATCTTTTATTTGCCAACCTGCCCTCCCCAGTAATGCACACGTGCCTGTAGAGTTGCCAGTGTGCCCCTTGAAATGTCTTATACCCTTCAATATGTTACTCAGCCCCATGATGTGCATTTTAAGCCCCTATATGCCAGAGTGGCATATAGTGGTTTAAAAGGCATTCCCTGAGATATATATAATTGCTAATGGCAATCATACTCCTATCAAGCTAAGGCAGCCAGTACATGCTGGAAACCTGGGATCATAGAAATGCGAGTCCAGCCCCCCCCCTTACACATATATGCTATCACACACACACACTCTTATTCACAAACATAGAATAACTCATATATTCCATTAATTACGTATACTTTACACATTACTAACAAAAACCTTCCCAAACCTCACCCTCCCCCCTTTACCTTAACTGGAGATCTGTCACTTGAAGACTTCTGCAGGGGGACGGCTGTGCGAGCAATATCTCTGGCCCCGCCCCTAGAGGAAGGAGGGTGGAGGTTGAATTATGTGACACCGTGCGAGCTTGCTGTCCTGCTGCTGTTCGCGACCGAAGCACCGGCCTCAGTGGACATTTTGAGGTCTGGTGAGGAGAGGACCTAGATTCTAAGACGATGGGTGGTAGTCAGAGCATTTGCTCGGCCAAAAAAAACACCGTCTTATAATTGAGCAAATACGGTAGTTTTACTTAGTCGGTTGAGTGTCACAGTTATGTGGTTGTGGGAGAAGTAAGGGGCGGAGTCAGTTGTCAGTGATTACAGGGGGGGCGAATGGTAAGTAGGAGCTGCTGCTGTGAGTTACTGAAATCGATTTTATTAGGAGGGATATTTTGCTGTGGAAATACTTTATTTTATGATTATGATGATGAGGAACCTTATGTGGATTACATGTAAATAAAGAAATTGTTGTGATTAATGGGGTGTAGAGGGTTAATATTGGGGTAGTTTGCGTTTTGGGCAGGTAAGGGTTAATGTAATGCTGATTATTTAATGAGATACTTGAGAATCGGGTTGCAAGTGTATGATTTAGCGGCTGAAGTGCTGCAATTGAATTGTTTAGTGTACTGAACAGATGAATGTATGATCCGTAATTGTGTAAGGTGGAATCTAATATTTGCGTAGTAGCAAAGTGTGAGTGAATGATTGTTTGTTTGTTGTTAGTGGTTAAAACAAGGTGTAGTTTGTGAAAGTGGAAGTAAAGGTATATTTGTATTGTTTGATGAAATGCACGTCAGCGAGATGTGAAGTGTACAAGATAGCGAGGAGAGATGTGACGATTGCCGAGTTAGTTTGGTAGAGTAAGAGGGGATGGTGAATATGGTTTTATAGCTGTGTTGCTGAGGAAGGGGTTGTTGATGTGTGAGATGACGACGATGATATGCTCAATTGATTCATTAGAGGGCACGTGACATAGAAAAGCTACCAAATAAACATGTATCATGGGTTAGGTGAAATAATATGAGCCTTCTCAGCTACTTTGGGCGTGTTGTCCACGATACTAATGTTAACGCTGATATGTGGATGGGGGGGGGGGGTGTGTTTGTTAGAAGATCTGAACGTTTTGTTGAAGTCAAGTCGGAGAAGAGTATGTCTTGAAAGTATTGCATTACATGTGTTTTGTTGTTTGATGATGGAGATTGTATGTTTGTTTGTTTATTATATTGAGAGATGAGCAAATTAGAAGTATCACACCTTTGAATGTATATGATGTGTTGCGGAAAGGCGTTTTGATGTTTGTTTGATGAAGTTGAAACAACAATAAAAAGAATCAAATATGAAGCAATCGTATGTTTTTTCGGGGCAACAGAAATACGGGCGACGAAATAGGTGAGAGGAGCAGGAGGGATTTGTACAACTAATACCATAATGTGTAAGAAGATACATCTATCTATCTATCTATCTTAGTAAGGAAAATTCAGTCCGGTTAAGAAATAAAACCACGCAACCAAGTGGTTGTGTTGAATGTAACGTCTTATTCTTTGATTGGACAGCATGTCGGGAGGTAAAATCGATTCTGAATGAATATCAATCACGAGAGGAAATCGGATGATAGATAGATAGATAGATGGATGACACGACACTTTGTCGGCTCCGTAATAATGAATCATTATGGGAACTCGTTTACGGTCAATTAAAATGCGGTGATGTGATTAGCTGTTCCCAAGTGGGCGGTAGATGATGATGATAGATCGATAGACCAATAAGAGAGCTCGTTGAGTGTTTCCCATGATGCCTTGTAGCTGTTAAAGATGTGCATTGTGGGAAGTTCTTACATTTGCTGGGGAACTGTCGACTATTCGGTCACGCGAGCGAAGGAGGCTCTGCTGGTGAGGTATTACCTGCAGTAACGGTTGTTTGTTGAGTAGCGTGTTTGGGCTAGAATGTCGATTCGTGTGTCGAGTGTTTGTAAGCGGCACAGAGAGACAGGTGCAGGGACGGAGGAAGAAAATAACTAAGTAACTAGGTTTATGGAAATCACACAGAATGTATGTATGTGTGTTTGTTGGCAATGGTTATATCAATGGATGTTTGTTGGTTGTTTAAGTAAGTAAATAAGTATGGTAGTTGTTAACTAATAAGAAGTAGTATATATATCGGCAAATGATGTGTAACAATGTGTTGTTTTATGTATGTGTGTGTGTGATTTGTTTAGTAGGTGAGTCGAGCATAATATAATATCAAATGTTTGTAGAAATCTATAGGAGAGGTAACGAAGTACTACATTTATGTGTTTACTTGTTTGTTCCTTGCAATGCTTGTGATTGTTTGTTTGGTGGTAGAAGTATAGTTTGTGGTATGTTGTGCAGATAAGGTAGTATTAGTTAAGGAAAATATCAGAAAAGATGTAGAGTTTTGGTTTGTAGTGTTGTTTGCAGGTGTTTGTTATGGTGAAAGTAGTGGTTTGACATGGACAGGGTTTATGTATGAGGAGTGTGTTTGTGGTGGATTCATAGCGTAGTAGGTATATGTTTATTCGGTTATTGATTGATTGTAGGGAAGTTTCTCATGTTTTGTTGACTCACTCACGCACCTGTACGCCTTTAATGGATTAGTTTATATTACAGGTATGCAACTGTGAATGCTCATTAACTGTGAGACACAGATCCTTGCCAAACGAAACGGTCGAATAAGCTTTATTTATTGCTTGTGCAAATGAGGGAGTGTGTGTAGACAGACCACTCTCCCTCTGTGAAAACAACACAGCTATGTGCTAATATATGTGCATTTAGCAGGTGTTGTTGTGAAATGTACATACAGATAGAGACATCAATTCTTCCATCCTATTATGGTCAGTCTGAGTCAAAGACCATATATATCACCGAGATGATCAATGGCTTCTGATCCACTTCATTGCGGTCTTTGGATAGACTCGGTCGGTTTGTTTTAACGCAGTTGGAGCAAGAAATAGCCAACCAGTTGTGCAACCTTAATTCCGAATGTCGTTTCCTTTGCGACTGTATGTGGAATGAAAGGTTAAATAGAAATGTCAGGTGAGAAGCTGAAGGCCCATATTCAACATTCACACAACAGACATTGCGGTTACCTTGTTTGTATGTAGCTGGTAACGATACGTTATGGTTGTGAAAGGGTTAAGCATACACGGGTAATCAGTTGGTACCCCAGTGCAGGTGCAATCAATCAATCAATCAGCGAGGGCAGGTGTGCAACACGCCACACCCGTTGCCGCCTGCCTCGTTAGGGCTAGCTCTATATCAGTGCGAGGTGGACTTGGGACGAGCCTGCTTGGGTCGTGGCCTGCTTGGTTAAGTGGCGTGTTGGTAAGTGGCACGGCGGAGTTAAAACAGGAGTTAAACAACAGGAGGGAAACGACAGGGGGGGGAAAGGCCATCCCATCAACCTGCAACCTGCAACAACAAGAGGAATCATGCAGCAAGTAAGGCACCCAGCAACCCTAGCACCCCTCACACGCACACCACCCCTAACCTCTCCACACAGCACCCCAGCCATCACTCTATCTATCTATCTGTCTATGTATCTATCCATCCCATGTCCCTCTCACCCTCAGTGGCGTGTTGGTAAGTGGCACGGCGGAGTTAAAACAGGAGTTAAACAACAGGAGGGAAACGACAGGGGGGGGAAAGGCCATCCCATCAAGGAAGGCACCCCTCACACGCACACCACCCCTAACCTCTCCACACAGCACCCCAGCCATCACTCTATCTATCTATCTATCTATCTGTCTATGTATCTATCCATCCCATGTCCCTCTCACCCTCAGTGGCGTGTTGGTAAGTGGCACGGCGGAGTTAAAACAGGAGTTAAACAACAGGAGGGAAACGACAGGGGGGGGAAAGGCCATCCCATCAACCTGCAACCTGCAACAACAAGAGGAATCATGCAGCAAGTAAGGCACCCAGCAACCCTAGCACCCCTCACACGCACACCACCCCTAACCTCTCCACACAGCACCCCAGCCATCACTCTATCTATCTATCTATCTATCTGTCTATGTATCTATCCATCCCATGTCCCTCTCACCCTCAGTGGCGTGTTGGTAAGTGGCACGGCGGAGTTAAAACAGGAGTTAAACAACAGGAGGGAAACGACAGGGGGGGGAAAGGCCATCCCATCAACCTGCAACCTGCAACAACAAGAGGAATCATGCAGCAAGTAAGGCACCCAGCAACCCTAGCACCCCTCACACGCACACCACCCCTAACCTCTCCACACAGCACCCCAGCCATCACTCTATCTATCTATCTATCTATCTATCTGTCTATGTATCTATCCATCCCATGTCCCTCTCACCCTCAGTGGCGTGTTGGTAAGTGGCACGGCGGAGTTAAAACAGGAGTTAAACAACAGGAGGGAAACGACAGGGGGGGGAAAGGCCATCCCATCAACCTGCAACCTGCAACAACAAGAGGAATCATGCAGCAAGTAAGGCACCCAGCAACCCTAGCACCCCTCACACGCACACCACCCCTAACCTCTCCACACAGCACCCCAGCCATCACTCTATCTATCTATCTGTCTATGTATCTATCCATCCCATGTCCCTCTCACCCTCAGTGGCGTGTTGGTAAGTGGCACGGCGGAGTTAAAACAGGAGTTAAACAACAGGAGGGAAACGACAGGGGGGGGAAAGGCCATCCCATCAAGGAAGGCACCCCTCACACGCACACCACCCCTAACCTCTCCACACAGCACCCCAGCCATCACTCTATCTATCTATCTATCTATCTGTCTATGTATCTATCCATCCCATGTCCCTCTCACCCTCAGTGGCGTGTTGGTAAGTGGCACGGCGGAGTTAAAACAGGAGTTAAACAACAGGAGGGAAACGACAGGGGGGGGAAAGGCCATCCCATCAACCTGCAACCTGCAACAACAAGAGGAATCATGCAGCAAGTAAGGCACCCAGCAACCCTAGCACCCCTCACACGCACACCACCCCTAACCTCTCCACACAGCACCCCAGCCATCACTCTATCTATCTATCTATCTATCTGTCTATGTATCTATCCATCCCATGTCCCTCTCACCCTCAGTGGCGTGTTGGTAAGTGGCACGGCGGAGTTAAAACAGGAGTTAAACAACAGGAGGGAAACGACAGGGGGGGGAAAGGCCATCCCATCAACCTGCAACCTGCAACAACAAGAGGAATCATGCAGCAAGTAAGGCACCCAGCAACCCTAGCACCCCTCACACGCACACCACCCCTAACCTCTCCACACAGCACCCCAGCCATCACTCTATCTATCTATCTATCTATCTGTCTATGTATCTATCCATCCCATGTCCCTCTCACCCTCAGTGGCGTGTTGGTAAGTGGCACGGCGGAGTTAAAACAGGAGTTAAACAACAGGAGGGAAACGACAGGGGGGGGAAAGGCCATCCCATCAAGGAAGGCACCCCTCACACGCACACCACCCCTAACCTCTCCACACAGCACCCCAGCCATCACTCTATCTATCTATCTATCTGTCTATGTATCTATCCATCCCATGTCCCTCTCCCCCTCAGTGGCGTGTTGGTAAGTGGCACGGCGGAGTTAAAACAGGAGTTAAACAACAGGAGGGAAACGACAGGGGGGGGAAAGGCCATCCCATCAACCTGCAACCTGCAACAACAAGAGGAATCATGCAGCAAGTAAGGCACCCAGCAACCCTAGCACCCCTCACACGCACACCACCCCTAACCTCTCCACACAGCACCCCAGCCATCACTCTATCTATCTATCTGTCTATGTATCTATCCATCCCATGTCCCTCTCACCCTCAGTGGCGTGTTGGTAAGTGGCACGGCGGAGTTAAAACAGGAGTTAAACAACAGGAGGGAAACGACAGGGGGGGGAAAGGCCATCCCATCAACCTGCAACCTGCAACAACAAGAGGAATCATGCAGCAAGTAAGGCACCCAGCAACCCTAGCACCCCTCACACGCACACCACCCCTAACCTCTCCACACAGCACCCCAGCCATCACTCTATCTATCTATCTATCTATCTGTCTATGTATCTATCCATCCCATGTCCCTCTCACCCTCAGTGGCGTGTTGGTAAGTGGCACGGCGGAGTTAAAACAGGAGTTAAACAACAGGAGGGAAACGACAGGGGGGGGAAAGGCCATCCCATCAAGGAAGGCACCCCTCACACGCACACCACCCCTAACCTCTCCACACAGCACCCCAGCCATCACTCTATCTATCTATCTATCTATCTGTCTATGTATCTATCCATCCCATGTCCCTCTCACCCTCAGTGGCGTGTTGGTAAGTGGCACGGCGGAGTTAAAACAGGAGTTAAACAACAGGAGGGAAACGACAGGGGGGGGAAAGGCCATCCCATCAACCTGCAACCTGCAACAACAAGAGGAATCATGCAGCAAGTAAGGCACCCAGCAACCCTAGCACCCCTCACACGCACACCACCCCTAACCTCTCCACACAGCACCCCAGCCATCACTCTATCTATCTATCTATCTATCTGTCTATGTATCTATCCATCCCATGTCCCTCTCACCCTCAGTGGCGTGTTGGTAAGTGGCACGGCGGAGTTAAAACAGGAGTTAAACAACAGGAGGGAAACGACAGGGGGGGGAAAGGCCATCCCATCAAGGAAGGCACCCCTCACACGCACACCACCCCTAACCTCTCCACACAGCACCCCAGCCATCACTCTATCTATCTATCTATCTGTCTATGTATCTATCCATCCCATGTCCCTCTCCCCCTCAGTGGCGTGTTGGTAAGTGGCACGGCGGAGTTAAAACAGGAGTTAAACAACAGGAGGGAAACGACAGGGGGGGGAAAGGCCATCCCATCAAGGAAGGCACCCCTCACACGCACACCACCCCTAACCTCTCCACACAGCACCCCAGCCATCACTCTATCTATCTATCTATCTATCTGTCTATGTATCTATCCATCCCATGTCCCTCTCCCCCTCAGTGGCGTGTTGGTAAGTGGCACGGCGGAGTTAAAACAGGAGTTAAACAACAGGAGGGAAACGACAGGGGGGGGAAAGGCCATCCCATCAACCTGCAACCTGCAACAACAAGAGGAATCATGCAGCAAGTAAGGCACCCAGCAACCCTAGCACCCCTCACACGCACACCACCCCTAACCTCTCCACACAGCACCCCAGCCATCACTCTATCTATCTATCTGTCTATGTATCTATCCATCCCATGTCCCTCTCACCCTCAGTGGCGTGTTGGTAAGTGGCACGGCGGAGTTAAAACAGGAGTTAAACAACAGGAGGGAAACGACAGGGGGGGGAAAGGCCATCCCATCAAGGAAGGCACCCCTCACACGCACACCACCCCTAACCTCTCCACACAGCACCCCAGCCATCACTCTATCTATCTATCTATCTGTCTATGTATCTATCCATCCCATGTCCCTCTCACCCTCAGTGGCGTGTTGGTATGTTGGTAAGTGGCACGGCGGAGTTAAAACAGGAGTTAAACAACAGGAGGGAAACGACAGGGGGGGGAAAGGCCATCCCATCAAGGAAGGCACCCCTCACACGCACACCACCCCTAACCTCTCCACACAGCACCCCAGCCATCACTCTATCTATCTATCTATCTGTCTATGTATCTATCCATCCCATGTCCCTCTCACCCTCAGTGGCGTGTTGGTAAGTGGCACGGCGGAGTTAAAACAGGAGTTAAACAACAGGAGGGAAACGACAGGGGGGGGAAAGGCCATCCCATCAACCTGCAACCTGCAACAACAAGAGGAATCATGCAGCAAGTAAGGCACCCAGCAACCCTAGCACCCCTCACACGCACACCACCCCTAACCTCTCCACACAGCACCCCAGCCATCACTCTATCTATCTATCTATCTATCTGTCTATGTATCTATCCATCCCATGTCCCTCTCACCCTCAGTGGCGTGTTGGTAAGTGGCACGGCGGAGTTAAAACAGGAGTTAAACAACAGGAGGGAAACGACAGGGGGGGGAAAGGCCATCCCATCAAGGAAGGCACCCCTCACACGCACACCACCCCTAACCTCTCCACACAGCACCCCAGCCATCACTCTATCTATCTATCTATCTATCTGTCTATGTATCTATCCATCCCATGTCCCTCTCACCCTCAGTGGCGTGTTGGTAAGTGGCACGGCGGAGTTAAAACAGGAGTTAAACAACAGGAGGGAAACGACAGGGGGGGGAAAGGCCATCCCATCAAGGAAGGCACCCCTCACACGCACACCACCCCTAACCTCTCCACACAGCACCCCAGCCATCACTCTATCTATCTATCTATCTATCTGTCTATGTATCTATCCATCCCATGTCCCTCTCACCCTCAGTGGCGTGTTGGTAAGTGGCACGGCGGAGTTAAAACAGGAGTTAAACAACAGGAGGGAAACGACAGGGGGGGGAAAGGCCATCCCATCAACCTGCAACCTGCAACAACAAGAGGAATCATGCAGCAAGTAAGGCACCCAGCAACCCTAGCACCCCTCACACGCACACCACCCCTAACCTCTCCACACAGCACCCCAGCCATCACTCTATCTATCTATCTGTCTATGTATCTATCCATCCCATGTCCCTCTCACCCTCAGTGGCGTGTTGGTAAGTGGCACGGCGGAGTTAAAACAGGAGTTAAACAACAGGAGGGAAACGACAGGGGGGGGAAAGGCCATCCCATCAAGGAAGGCACCCCTCACACGCACACCACCCCTAACCTCTCCACACAGCACCCCAGCCATCACTCTATCTATCTATCTGTCTATGTATCTATCCATCCCATGTCCCTCTCACCCTCAGTGGCGTGTTGGTAAGTGGCACGGCGGAGTTAAAACAGGAGTTAAACAACAGGAGGGAAACGACAGGGGGGGGAAAGGCCATCCCATCAAGGAAGGCACCCCTCACACGCACACCACCCCTAACCTCTCCACACAGCACCCCAGCCATCACTCTATCTATCTATCTATCTATCTGTCTATGTATCTATCCATCCCATGTCCCTCTCCCCCTCAGTGGCGTGTTGGTAAGTGGCACGGCGGAGTTAAAACAGGAGTTAAACAACAGGAGGGAAACGACAGGGGGGGGAAAGGCCATCCCATCAAGGAAGGCACCCCTCACACGCACACCACCCCTAACCTCTCCACACAGCACCCCAGCCATCACTCTATCTATCTATCTATCTATCTGTCTATGTATCTATCCATCCCATGTCCCTCTCACCCTCAGTGGCGTGTTGGTAAGTGGCACGGCGGAGTTAAAACAGGAGTTAAACAACAGGAGGGAAACGACAGGGGGGGGAAAGGCCATCCCATCAAGGAAGGCACCCCTCACACGCACACCACCCCTAACCTCTCCACACAGCACCCCAGCCATCACTCTATCTATCTATCTATCTATCTGTCTATGTATCTATCCATCCCATGTCCCTCTCCCCCTCAGTGGCGTGTTGGTAAGTGGCACGGCGGAGTTAAAACAGGAGTTAAACAACAGGAGGGAAACGACAGGGGGGGGAAAGGCCATCCCATCAACCTGCAACCTGCAACAACAAGAGGAATCATGCAGCAAGTAAGGCACCCAGCAACCCTAGCACCCCTCACACGCACACCACCCCTAACCTCTCCACACAGCACCCCAGCCATCACTCTATCTATCTATCTATCTATCTATCTGTCTATGTATCTATCCATCCCATGTCCCTCTCACCCTCAGTGGCGTGTTGGTAAGTGGCACGGCGGAGTTAAAACAGGAGTTAAACAACAGGAGGGAAACGACAGGGGGGGGAAAGGCCATCCCATCAACCTGCAACCTGCAACAACAAGAGGAATCATGCAGCAAGTAAGGCACCCAGCAACCCTAGCACCCCTCACACGCACACCACCCCTAACCTCTCCACACAGCACCCCAGCCATCACTCTATCTATCTATCTATCTATCTGTCTATGTATCTATCCATCCCATGTCCCTCTCACCCTCAGTGGCGTGTTGGTAAGTGGCACGGCGGAGTTAAAACAGGAGTTAAACAACAGGAGGGAAACGACAGGGGGGGGAAAGGCCATCCCATCAACCTGCAACCTGCAACAACAAGAGGAATCATGCAGCAAGTAAGGCACCCAGCAACCCTAGCACCCCTCACACGCACACCACCCCTAACCTCTCCACACAGCACCCCAGCCATCACTCTATCTATCTATCTGTCTATCTGTCTATGTATCTATCCATCCCATGTCCCTCTCACCCTCAGTGGCGTGTTGGTAAGTGGCACGGCGGAGTTAAAACAGGAGTTAAACAACAGGAGGGAAACGACAGGGGGGGGAAAGGCCATCCCATCAAGGAAGGCACCCCTCACACGCACACCACCCCTAACCTCTCCACACAGCACCCCAGCCATCACTCTATCTATCTATCTATCTGTCTATGTATCTATCCATCCCATGTCCCTCTCACCCTCAGTGGCGTGTTGGTAAGTGGCACGGCGGAGTTAAAACAGGAGTTAAACAACAGGAGGGAAACGACAGGGGGGGGAAAGGCCATCCCATCAACCTGCAACCTGCAACAACAAGAGGAATCATGCAGCAAGTAAGGCACCCAGCAACCCTAGCACCCCTCACACGCACACCACCCCTAACCTCTCCACACAGCACCCCAGCCATCACTCTATCTATCTATCTATCTATCTGTCTATGTATCTATCCATCCCATGTCCCTCTCACCCTCAGTGGCGTGTTGGTAAGTGGCACGGCGGAGTTAAAACAGGAGTTAAACAACAGGAGGGAAACGACAGGGGGGGGAAAGGCCATCCCATCAAGGAAGGCACCCCTCACACGCACACCACCCCTAACCTCTCCACACAGCACCCCAGCCATCACTCTATCTATCTATCTATCTGTCTATGTATCTATCCATCCCATGTCCCTCTCACCCTCAGTGGCGTGTTGGTAAGTGGCACGGCGGAGTTAAAACAGGAGTTAAACAACAGGAGGGAAACGACAGGGGGGGGAAAGGCCATCCCATCAACCTGCAACCTGCAACAACAAGAGGAATCATGCAGCAAGTAAGGCACCCAGCAACCCTAGCACCCCTCACACGCACACCACCCCTAACCTCTCCACACAGCACCCCAGCCATCACTCTATCTATCTATCTATCTATCTGTCTATGTATCTATCCATCCCATGTCCCTCTCACCCTCAGTGGCGTGTTGGTAAGTGGCACGGCGGAGTTAAAACAGGAGTTAAACAACAGGAGGGAAACGACAGGGGGGGGAAAGGCCATCCCATCAACCTGCAACCTGCAACAACAAGAGGAATCATGCAGCAAGTAAGGCACCCAGCAACCCTAGCACCCCTCACACGCACACCACCCCTAACCTCTCCACACAGCACCCCAGCCATCACTCTATCTATCTATCTATCTATCTGTCTATGTATCTATCCATCCCATGTCCCTCTCACCCTCAGTGGCGTGTTGGTAAGTGGCACGGCGGAGTTAAAACAGGAGTTAAACAACAGGAGGGAAACGACAGGGGGGGGAAAGGCCATCCCATCAACCTGCAACCTGCAACAACAAGAGGAATCATGCAGCAAGTAAGGCACCCAGCAACCCTAGCACCCCTCACACGCACACCACCCCTAACCTCTCCACACAGCACCCCAGCCATCACTCTATCTATCTATCTATCTATCTGTCTATGTATCTATCCATCCCATGTCCCTCTCACCCTCAGTGGCGTGTTGGTAAGTGGCACGGCGGAGTTAAAACAGGAGTTAAACAACAGGAGGGAAACGACAGGGGGGGGAAAGGCCATCCCATCAAGGAAGGCACCCCTCACACGCACACCACCCCTAACCTCTCCACACAGCACCCCAGCCATCACTCTATCTATCTATCTATCTGTCTATGTATCTATCCATCCCATGTCCCTCTCACCCTCAGTGGCGTGTTGGTAAGTGGCACGGCGGAGTTAAAACAGGAGTTAAACAACAGGAGGGAAACGACAGGGGGGGGAAAGGCCATCCCATCAACCTGCAACCTGCAACAACAAGAGGAATCATGCAGCAAGTAAGGCACCCAGCAACCCAGGCACCCCTCACACGCACACCACCCCTAACCTCTCCACACAGCACCCCAGCCATCACTCTATCTATCTATCTATCTATCTGTCTATGTATCTATCCATCCCATGTCCCTCTCACCCTCAGTGGCGTGTTGGTAAGTGGCACGGCGGAGTTAAAACAGGAGTTAAACAACAGGAGGGAAACGACAGGGGGGGGAAAGGCCATCCCATCAAGGAAGGCACCCCTCACACGCACACCACCCCTAACCTCTCCACACAGCACCCCAGCCATCACTCTATCTATCTATCTGTCTATCTATCTGTCTATGTATCTATCCATCCCATGTCCCTCTCACCCTCAGTGGCGTGTTGGTAAGTGGCACGGCGGAGTTAAAACAGGAGTTAAACAACAGGAGGGAAACGACAGGGGGGGGAAAGGCCATCCCATCAACCTGCAACCTGCAACAACAAGAGGAATCATGCAGCAAGTAAGGCACCCAGCAACCCTAGCACCCCTCACACGCACACCACCCCTAACCTCTCCACACAGCACCCCAGCCATCACTCTATCTATCTATCTATCTGTCTATGTATCTATCCATCCCATGTCCCTCTCACCCTCAGTGGCGTGTTGGTAAGTGGCACGGCGGAGTTAAAACAGGAGTTAAACAACAGGAGGGAAACGACAGGGGGGGGAAAGGCCATCCCATCAACCTGCAACCTGCAACAACAAGAGGAATCATGCAGCAAGTAAGGCACCCAGCAACCCTAGCACCCCTCACACGCACACCACCCCTAACCTCTCCACACAGCACCCCAGCCATCACTCTATCTATCTATCTATCTATCTGTCTATGTATCTATCCATCCCATGTCCCTCTCACCCTCAGTGGCGTGTTGGTAAGTGGCACGGCGGAGTTAAAACAGGAGTTAAACAACAGGAGGGAAACGACAGGGGGGGGAAAGGCCATCCCATCAAGGAAGGCACCCCTCACACGCACACCACCCCTAACCTCTCCACACAGCACCCCAGCCATCACTCTATCTATCTATCTATCTATCTGTCTATGTATCTATCCATCCCATGTCCCTCTCACCCTCAGTGGCGTGTTGGTAAGTGGCACGGCGGAGTTAAAACAGGAGTTAAACAACAGGAGGGAAACGACAGGGGGGGGAAAGGCCATCCCATCAACCTGCAACCTGCAACAACAAGAGGAATCATGCAGCAAGTAAGGCACCCAGCAACCCTAGCACCCCTCACACGCACACCACCCCTAACCTCTCCACACAGCACCCCAGCCATCACTCTATCTATCTATCTATCTATCTGTCTATGTATCTATCCATCCCATGTCCCTCTCACCCTCAGTGGCGTGTTGGTAAGTGGCACGGCGGAGTTAAAACAGGAGTTAAACAACAGGAGGGAAACGACAGGGGGGGGAAAGGCCATCCCATCAAGGAAGGCACCCCTCACACGCACACCACCCCTAACCTCTCCACACAGCACCCCAGCCATCACTCTATCTATCTATCTATCTGTCTATGTATCTATCCATCCCATGTCCCTCTCACCCTCAGTGGCGTGTTGGTAAGTGGCACGGCGGAGTTAAAACAGGAGTTAAACAACAGGAGGGAAACGACAGGGGGGGGAAAGGCCATCCCATCAACCTGCAACCTGCAACAACAAGAGGAATCATGCAGCAAGTAAGGCACCCAGCAACCCTAGCACCCCTCACACGCACACCACCCCTAACCTCTCCACACAGCACCCCAGCCATCACTCTATCTATCTATCTATCTATCTGTCTATGTATCTATCCATCCCATGTCCCTCTCACCCTCAGTGGCGTGTTGGTAAGTGGCACGGCGGAGTTAAAACAGGAGTTAAACAACAGGAGGGAAACGACAGGGGGGGGAAAGGCCATCCCATCAACCTGCAACCTGCAACAACAAGAGGAATCATGCAGCAAGTAAGGCACCCAGCAACCCTAGCACCCCTCACACGCACACCACCCCTAACCTCTCCACACAGCACCCCAGCCATCACTCTATCTATCTATCTATCTATCTGTCTATGTATCTATCCATCCCATGTCCCTCTCACCCTCAGTGGCGTGTTGGTAAGTGGCACGGCGGAGTTAAAACAGGAGTTAAACAACAGGAGGGAAACGACAGGGGGGGGAAAGGCCATCCCATCAACCTGCAACCTGCAACAACAAGAGGAATCATGCAGCAAGTAAGGCACCCAGCAACCCTAGCACCCCTCACACGCACACCACCCCTAACCTCTCCACACAGCACCCCAGCCATCACTCTATCTATCTATCTATCTATCTGTCTATGTATCTATCCATCCCATGTCCCTCTCACCCTCAGTGGCGTGTTGGTAAGTGGCACGGCGGAGTTAAAACAGGAGTTAAACAACAGGAGGGAAACGACAGGGGGGGGAAAGGCCATCCCATCAAGGAAGGCACCCCTCACACGCACACCACCCCTAACCTCTCCACACAGCACCCCAGCCATCACTCTATCTATCTATCTATCTGTCTATGTATCTATCCATCCCATGTCCCTCTCACCCTCAGTGGCGTGTTGGTAAGTGGCACGGCGGAGTTAAAACAGGAGTTAAACAACAGGAGGGAAACGACAGGGGGGGGAAAGGCCATCCCATCAACCTGCAACCTGCAACAACAAGAGGAATCATGCAGCAAGTAAGGCACCCAGCAACCCAGGCACCCCTCACACGCACACCACCCCTAACCTCTCCACACAGCACCCCAGCCATCACTCTATCTATCTATCTATCTATCTGTCTATGTATCTATCCATCCCATGTCCCTCTCACCCTCAGTGGCGTGTTGGTAAGTGGCACGGCGGAGTTAAAACAGGAGTTAAACAACAGGAGGGAAACGACAGGGGGGGGAAAGGCCATCCCATCAACCTGCAACCTGCAACAACAAGAGGAATCATGCAGCAAGTAAGGCACCCAGCAACCCTAGCACCCCTCACACGCACACCACCCCTAACCTCTCCACACAGCACCCCAGCCATCACTCTATCTATCTATCTATCTATCTGTCTATGTATCTATCCATCCCATGTCCCTCTCACCCTCAGTGGCGTGTTGGTAAGTGGCACGGCGGAGTTAAAACAGGAGTTAAACAACAGGAGGGAAACGACAGGGGGGGGAAAGGCCATCCCATCAACCTGCAACCTGCAACAACAAGAGGAATCATGCAGCAAGTAAGGCACCCAGCAACCCTAGCACCCCTCACACGCACACCACCCCTAACCTCTCCACACAGCACCCCAGCCATCACTCTATCTATCTATCTATCTATCTGTCTATGTATCTATCCATCCCATGTCCCTCTCACCCTCAGTGGCGTGTTGGTAAGTGGCACGGCGGAGTTAAAACAGGAGTTAAACAACAGGAGGGAAACGACAGGGGGGGGAAAGGCCATCCCATCAAGGAAGGCACCCCTCACACGCACACCACCCCTAACCTCTCCACACAGCACCCCAGCCATCACTCTATCTATCTATCTATCTGTCTATGTATCTATCCATCCCATGTCCCTCTCACCCTCAGTGGCGTGTTGGTAAGTGGCACGGCGGAGTTAAAACAGGAGTTAAACAACAGGAGGGAAACGACAGGGGGGGGAAAGGCCATCCCATCAAGGAAGGCACCCCTCACACGCACACCACCCCTAACCTCTCCACACAGCACCCCAGCCATCACTCTATCTATCTATCTATCTGTCTATGTATCTATCCATCCCATGTCCCTCTCACCCTCAGTGGCGTGTTGGTAAGTGGCACGGCGGAGTTAAAACAGGAGTTAAACAACAGGAGGGAAACGACAGGGGGGGGAAAGGCCATCCCATCAACCTGCAACCTGCAACAACAAGAGGAATCATGCAGCAAGTAAGGCACCCAGCAACCCTAGCACCCCTCACACGCACACCACCCCTAACCTCTCCACACAGCACCCCAGCCATCACTCTATCTATCTATCTATCTGTCTATGTATCTATCCATCCCATGTCCCTCTCACCCTCAGTGGCGTGTTGGTAAGTGGCACGGCGGAGTTAAAACAGGAGTTAAACAACAGGAGGGAAACGACAGGGGGGGGAAAGGCCATCCCATCAAGGAAGGCACCCCTCACACGCACACCACCCCTAACCTCTCCACACAGCACCCCAGCCATCACTCTATCTATCTATCTATCTATCTGTCTATGTATCTATCCATCCCATGTCCCTCTCACCCTCAGTGGCGTGTTGGTAAGTGGCACGGCGGAGTTAAAACAGGAGTTAAACAACAGGAGGGAAACGACAGGGGGGGGAAAGGCCATCCCATCAAGGAAGGCACCCCTCACACGCACACCACCCCTAACCTCTCCACACAGCACCCCAGCCATCACTCTATCTATCTATCTATCTATCTGTCTATGTATCTATCCATCCCATGTCCCTCTCACCCTCAGTGGCGTGTTGGTAAGTGGCACGGCGGAGTTAAAACAGGAGTTAAACAACAGGAGGGAAACGACAGGGGGGGGAAAGGCCATCCCATCAACCTGCAACCTGCAACAACAAGAGGAATCATGCAGCAAGTAAGGCACCCAGCAACCCTAGCACCCCTCACACGCACACCACCCCTAACCTCTCCACACAGCACCCCAGCCATCACTCTATCTATCTATCTATCTATCTGTCTATGTATCTATCCATCCCATGTCCCTCTCACCCTCAGTGGCGTGTTGGTAAGTGGCACGGCGGAGTTAAAACAGGAGTTAAACAACAGGAGGGAAACGACAGGGGGGGGAAAGGCCATCCCATCAAGGAAGGCACCCCTCACACGCACACCACCCCTAACCTCTCCACACAGCACCCCAGCCATCACTCTATCTATCTATCTATCTGTCTATGTATCTATCCATCCCATGTCCCTCTCACCCTCAGTGGCGTGTTGGTAAGTGGCACGGCGGAGTTAAAACAGGAGTTAAACAACAGGAGGGAAACGACAGGGGGGGGAAAGGCCATCCCATCAAGGAAGGCACCCCTCACACGCACACCACCCCTAACCTCTCCACACAGCACCCCAGCCATCACTCTATCTATCTATCTATCTGTCTATGTATCTATCCATCCCATGTCCCTCTCACCCTCAGTGGCGTGTTGGTAAGTGGCACGGCGGAGTTAAAACAGGAGTTAAACAACAGGAGGGAAACGACAGGGGGGGGAAAGGCCATCCCATCAAGGAAGGCACCCCTCACACGCACACCACCCCTAACCTCTCCACACAGCACCCCAGCCATCACTCTATCTATCTATCTATCTGTCTATGTATCTATCCATCCCATGTCCCTCTCACCCTCAGTGGCGTGTTGGTAAGTGGCACGGCGGAGTTAAAACAGGAGTTAAACAACAGGAGGGAAACGACAGGGGGGGGAAAGGCCATCCCATCAAGGAAGGCACCCCTCACACGCACACCACCCCTAACCTCTCCACACAGCACCCCAGCCATCACTC
This sequence comes from Spea hammondii, assembly GCA_029215755.1. NCBI lineage: Eukaryota > Metazoa > Chordata > Amphibia > Anura > Pelobatidae > Spea > Spea hammondii. The sequence continues at coordinate 27,813,347 of JARDYJ010000012.1, read as the reverse complement.
TATCTATCTATCTATCTGTCTATGTATCTATCCATCCCATGTCCCTCTCACCCTCAGTGGCGTGTTGGTAAGTGGCACGGCGGAGTTAAAACAGGAGTTAAACAACAGGAGGGAAACGACAGGGGGGGGAAAGGCCATCCCATCAACCTGCAACCTGCAACAACAAGAGGAATCATGCAGCAAGTAAGGCACCCAGCAACCCTAGCACCCCTCACACGCACACCACCCCTAACCTCTCCACACAGCACCCCAGCCATCACTCTATCTATCTATCTATCTATCTGTCTATGTATCTATCCATCCCATGTCCCTCTCACCCTCAGTGGCGTGTTGGTAAGTGGCACGGCGGAGTTAAAACAGGAGTTAAACAACAGGAGGGAAACGACAGGGGGGGGAAAGGCCATCCCATCAACCTGCAACCTGCAACAACAAGAGGAATCATGCAGCAAGTAAGGCACCCAGCAACCCTAGCACCCCTCACACGCACACCACCCCTAACCTCTCCACACAGCACCCCAGCCATCACTCTATCTATCTATCTATCTATCTGTCTATGTATCTATCCATCCCATGTCCCTCTCACCCTCAGTGGCGTGTTGGTAAGTGGCACGGCGGAGTTAAAACAGGAGTTAAACAACAGGAGGGAAACGACAGGGGGGGGAAAGGCCATCCCATCAACCTGCAACCTGCAACAACAAGAGGAATCATGCAGCAAGTAAGGCACCCAGCAACCCTAGCACCCCTCACACGCACACCACCCCTAACCTCTCCACACAGCACCCCAGCCATCACTCTATCTATCTATCTATCTATCTGTCTATGTATCTATCCATCCCATGTCCCTCTCACCCTCAGTGGCGTGTTGGTAAGTGGCACGGCGGAGTTAAAACAGGAGTTAAACAACAGGAGGGAAACGACAGGGGGGGGAAAGGCCATCCCATCAAGGAAGGCACCCCTCACACGCACACCACCCCTAACCTCTCCACACAGCACCCCAGCCATCACTCTATCTATCTATCTATCTGTCTATGTATCTATCCATCCCATGTCCCTCTCACCCTCAGTGGCGTGTTGGTAAGTGGCACGGCGGAGTTAAAACAGGAGTTAAACAACAGGAGGGAAACGACAGGGGGGGGAAAGGCCATCCCATCAACCTGCAACCTGCAACAACAAGAGGAATCATGCAGCAAGTAAGGCACCCAGCAACCCTAGCACCCCTCACACGCACACCACCCCTAACCTCTCCACACAGCACCCCAGCCATCACTCTATCTATCTATCTATCTGTCTATGTATCTATCCATCCCATGTCCCTCTCACCCTCAGTGGCGTGTTGGTAAGTGGCACGGCGGAGTTAAAACAGGAGTTAAACAACAGGAGGGAAACGACAGGGGGGGGAAAGGCCATCCCATCAAGGAAGGCACCCCTCACACGCACACCACCCCTAACCTCTCCACACAGCACCCCAGCCATCACTCTATCTATCTATCTATCTATCTGTCTATGTATCTATCCATCCCATGTCCCTCTCACCCTCAGTGGCGTGTTGGTAAGTGGCACGGCGGAGTTAAAACAGGAGTTAAACAACAGGAGGGAAACGACAGGGGGGGGAAAGGCCATCCCATCAACCTGCAACCTGCAACAACAAGAGGAATCATGCAGCAAGTAAGGCACCCAGCAACCCTAGCACCCCTCACACGCACACCACCCCTAACCTCTCCACACAGCACCCCAGCCATCACTCTATCTATCTATCTATCTATCTGTCTATGTATCTATCCATCCCATGTCCCTCTCACCCTCAGTGGCGTGTTGGTAAGTGGCACGGCGGAGTTAAAACAGGAGTTAAACAACAGGAGGGAAACGACAGGGGGGGGAAAGGCCATCCCATCAACCTGCAACCTGCAACAACAAGAGGAATCATGCAGCAAGTAAGGCACCCAGCAACCCTAGCACCCCTCACACGCACACCACCCCTAACCTCTCCACACAGCACCCCAGCCATCACTCTATCTATCTATCTATCTATCTGTCTATGTATCTATCCATCCCATGTCCCTCTCACCCTCAGTGGCGTGTTGGTAAGTGGCACGGCGGAGTTAAAACAGGAGTTAAACAACAGGAGGGAAACGACAGGGGGGGGAAAGGCCATCCCATCAACCTGCAACCTGCAACAACAAGAGGAATCATGCAGCAAGTAAGGCACCCAGCAACCCTAGCACCCCTCACACGCACACCACCCCTAACCTCTCCACACAGCACCCCAGCCATCACTCTATCTATCTATCTATCTATCTGTCTATGTATCTATCCATCCCATGTCCCTCTCACCCTCAGTGGCGTGTTGGTAAGTGGCACGGCGGAGTTAAAACAGGAGTTAAACAACAGGAGGGAAACGACAGGGGGGGGAAAGGCCATCCCATCAACCTGCAACCTGCAACAACAAGAGGAATCATGCAGCAAGTAAGGCACCCAGCAACCCTAGCACCCCTCACACGCACACCACCCCTAACCTCTCCACACAGCACCCCAGCCATCACTCTATCTATCTATCTATCTATCTGTCTATGTATCTATCCATCCCATGTCCCTCTCACCCTCAGTGGCGTGTTGGTAAGTGGCACGGCGGAGTTAAAACAGGAGTTAAACAACAGGAGGGAAACGACAGGGGGGGGAAAGGCCATCCCATCAACCTGCAACCTGCAACAACAAGAGGAATCATGCAGCAAGTAAGGCACCCAGCAACCCTAGCACCCCTCACACGCACACCACCCCTAACCTCTCCACACAGCACCCCAGCCATCACTCTATCTATCTATCTATCTGTCTATGTATCTATCCATCCCATGTCCCTCTCACCCTCAGTGGCGTGTTGGTAAGTGGCACGGCGGAGTTAAAACAGGAGTTAAACAACAGGAGGGAAACGACAGGGGGGGGAAAGGCCATCCCATCAACCTGCAACCTGCAACAACAAGAGGAATCATGCAGCAAGTAAGGCACCCAGCAACCCTAGCACCCCTCACACGCACACCACCCCTAACCTCTCCACACAGCACCCCAGCCATCACTCTATCTATCTATCTATCTATCTGTCTATGTATCTATCCATCCCATGTCCCTCTCACCCTCAGTGGCGTGTTGGTAAGTGGCACGGCGGAGTTAAAACAGGAGTTAAACAACAGGAGGGAAACGACAGGGGGGGGAAAGGCCATCCCATCAACCTGCAACCTGCAACAACAAGAGGAATCATGCAGCAAGTAAGGCACCCAGCAACCCTAGCACCCCTCACACGCACACCACCCCTAACCTCTCCACACAGCACCCCAGCCATCACTCTATCTATCTATCTATCTATCTGTCTATGTATCTATCCATCCCATGTCCCTCTCACCCTCAGTGGCGTGTTGGTAAGTGGCACGGCGGAGTTAAAACAGGAGTTAAACAACAGGAGGGAAACGACAGGGGGGGGAAAGGCCATCCCATCAAGGAAGGCACCCCTCACACGCACACCACCCCTAACCTCTCCACACAGCACCCCAGCCATCACTCTATCTATCTATCTATCTATCTGTCTATGTATCTATCCATCCCATGTCCCTCTCACCCTCAGTGGCGTGTTGGTAAGTGGCACGGCGGAGTTAAAACAGGAGTTAAACAACAGGAGGGAAACGACAGGGGGGGGAAAGGCCATCCCATCAACCTGCAACCTGCAACAACAAGAGGAATCATGCAGCAAGTAAGGCACCCAGCAACCCTAGCACCCCTCACACGCACACCACCCCTAACCTCTCCACACAGCACCCCAGCCATCACTCTATCTATCTATCTATCTATCTGTCTATGTATCTATCCATCCCATGTCCCTCTCACCCTCAGTGGCGTGTTGGTAAGTGGCACGGCGGAGTTAAAACAGGAGTTAAACAACAGGAGGGAAACGACAGGGGGGGGAAAGGCCATCCCATCAACCTGCAACCTGCAACAACAAGAGGAATCATGCAGCAAGTAAGGCACCCAGCAACCCTAGCACCCCTCACACGCACACCACCCCTAACCTCTCCACACAGCACCCCAGCCATCACTCTATCTATCTATCTATCTATCTGTCTATGTATCTATCCATCCCATGTCCCTCTCACCCTCAGTGGCGTGTTGGTAAGTGGCACGGCGGAGTTAAAACAGGAGTTAAACAACAGGAGGGAAACGACAGGGGGGGGAAAGGCCATCCCATCAACCTGCAACCTGCAACAACAAGAGGAATCATGCAGCAAGTAAGGCACCCAGCAACCCTAGCACCCCTCACACGCACACCACCCCTAACCTCTCCACACAGCACCCCAGCCATCACTCTATCTATCTATCTATCTATCTGTCTATGTATCTATCCATCCCATGTCCCTCTCACCCTCAGTGGCGTGTTGGTAAGTGGCACGGCGGAGTTAAAACAGGAGTTAAACAACAGGAGGGAAACGACAGGGGGGGGAAAGGCCATCCCATCAACCTGCAACCTGCAACAACAAGAGGAATCATGCAGCAAGTAAGGCACCCAGCAACCCTAGCACCCCTCACACGCACACCACCCCTAACCTCTCCACACAGCACCCCAGCCATCACTCTATCTATCTATCTATCTATCTGTCTATGTATCTATCCATCCCATGTCCCTCTCACCCTCAGTGGCGTGTTGGTAAGTGGCACGGCGGAGTTAAAACAGGAGTTAAACAACAGGAGGGAAACGACAGGGGGGGGAAAGGCCATCCCATCAACCTGCAACCTGCAACAACAAGAGGAATCATGCAGCAAGTAAGGCACCCAGCAACCCTAGCACCCCTCACACGCACACCACCCCTAACCTCTCCACACAGCACCCCAGCCATCACTCTATCTATCTATCTATCTATCTGTCTATGTATCTATCCATCCCATGTCCCTCTCACCCTCAGTGGCGTGTTGGTAAGTGGCACGGCGGAGTTAAAACAGGAGTTAAACAACAGGAGGGAAACGACAGGGGGGGGAAAGGCCATCCCATCAACCTGCAACCTGCAACAACAAGAGGAATCATGCAGCAAGTAAGGCACCCAGCAACCCTAGCACCCCTCACACGCACACCACCCCTAACCTCTCCACACAGCACCCCAGCCATCACTCTATCTATCTATCTATCTATCTGTCTATGTATCTATCCATCCCATGTCCCTCTCACCCTCAGTGGCGTGTTGGTAAGTGGCACGGCGGAGTTAAAACAGGAGTTAAACAACAGGAGGGAAACGACAGGGGGGGGAAAGGCCATCCCATCAACCTGCAACCTGCAACAACAAGAGGAATCATGCAGCAAGTAAGGCACCCAGCAACCCTAGCACCCCTCACACGCACACCACCCCTAACCTCTCCACACAGCACCCCAGCCATCACTCTATCTATCTATCTATCTATCTGTCTATGTATCTATCCATCCCATGTCCCTCTCACCCTCAGTGGCGTGTTGGTAAGTGGCACGGCGGAGTTAAAACAGGAGTTAAACAACAGGAGGGAAACGACAGGGGGGGGAAAGGCCATCCCATCAACCTGCAACCTGCAACAACAAGAGGAATCATGCAGCAAGTAAGGCACCCAGCAACCCTAGCACCCCTCACACGCACACCACCCCTAACCTCTCCACACAGCACCCCAGCCATCACTCTATCTATCTATCTATCTATCTGTCTATGTATCTATCCATCCCATGTCCCTCTCACCCTCAGTGGCGTGTTGGTAAGTGGCACGGCGGAGTTAAAACAGGAGTTAAACAACAGGAGGGAAACGACAGGGGGGGGAAAGGCCATCCCATCAACCTGCAACCTGCAACAACAAGAGGAATCATGCAGCAAGTAAGGCACCCAGCAACCCTAGCACCCCTCACACGCACACCACCCCTAACCTCTCCACACAGCACCCCAGCCATCACTCTATCTATCTATCTATCTATCTGTCTATGTATCTATCCATCCCATGTCCCTCTCACCCTCAGTGGCGTGTTGGTAAGTGGCACGGCGGAGTTAAAACAGGAGTTAAACAACAGGAGGGAAACGACAGGGGGGGGAAAGGCCATCCCATCAACCTGCAACCTGCAACAACAAGAGGAATCATGCAGCAAGTAAGGCACCCAGCAACCCTAGCACCCCTCACACGCACACCACCCCTAACCTCTCCACACAGCACCCCAGCCATCACTCTATCTATCTATCTATCTATCTGTCTATGTATCTATCCATCCCATGTCCCTCTCACCCTCAGTGGCGTGTTGGTAAGTGGCACGGCGGAGTTAAAACAGGAGTCAAACAACAGGAGGGAAACGACAGGGGGGGGAAAGGCCATCCCATCAACCTGCAACCTGCAACAACAAGAGGAATCATGCAGCAAGTAAGGCACCCAGCAACCCTAGCACCCCTCACACGCACACCACCCCTAACCTCTCCACACAGCACCCCAGCCATCACTCTATCTATCTATCTATCTATCTGTCTATGTATCTATCCATCCCATGTCCCTCTCACCCTCAGTGGCGTGTTGGTAAGTGGCACGGCGGAGTTAAAACAGGAGTTAAACAACAGGAGGGAAACGACAGGGGGGGGAAAGGCCATCCCATCAACCTGCAACCTGCAACAACAAGAGGAATCATGCAGCAAGTAAGGCACCCAGCAACCCTAGCACCCCTCACACGCACACCACCCCTAACCTCTCCACACAGCACCCCAGCCATCACTCTATCTATCTATCTATCTATCTGTCTATGTATCTATCCATCCCATGTCCCTCTCACCCTCAGTGGCGTGTTGGTAAGTGGCACGGCGGAGTTAAAACAGGAGTTAAACAACAGGAGGGAAACGACAGGGGGGGGAAAGGCCATCCCATCAACCTGCAACCTGCAACAACAAGAGGAATCATGCAGCAAGTAAGGCACCCAGCAACCCTAGCACCCCTCACACGCACACCACCCCTAACCTCTCCACACAGCACCCCAGCCATCACTCTATCTATCTATCTATCTATCTGTCTATGTATCTATCCATCCCATGTCCCTCTCACCCTCAGTGGCGTGTTGGTAAGTGGCACGGCGGAGTTAAAACAGGAGTTAAACAACAGGAGGGAAACGACAGGGGGGGGAAAGGCCATCCCATCAACCTGCAACCTGCAACAACAAGAGGAATCATGCAGCAAGTAAGGCACCCAGCAACCCTAGCACCCCTCACACGCACACCACCCCTAACCTCTCCACACAGCACCCCAGCCATCACTCTATCTATCTATCTATCTGTCTATGTATCTATCCATCCCATGTCCCTCTCACCCTCAGTGGCGTGTTGGTAAGTGGCACGGCGGAGTTAAAACAGGAGTTAAACAACAGGAGGGAAACGACAGGGGGGGGAAAGGCCATCCCATCAAGGAAGGCACCCCTCACACGCACACCACCCCTAACCTCTCCACACAGCACCCCAGCCATCACTCTATCTATCTATCTATCTATCTGTCTATGTATCTATCCATCCCATGTCCCTCTCACCCTCAGTGGCGTGTTGGTAAGTGGCACGGCGGAGTTAAAACAGGAGTTAAACAACAGGAGGGAAACGACAGGGGGGGGAAAGGCCATCCCATCAAGGAAGGCACCCCTCACACGCACACCACCCCTAACCTCTCCACACAGCACCCCAGCCATCACTCTATCTATCTATCTATCTGTCTATGTATCTATCCATCCCATGTCCCTCTCACCCTCAGTGGCGTGTTGGTAAGTGGCACGGCGGAGTTAAAACAGGAGTTAAACAACAGGAGGGAAACGACAGGGGGGGGAAAGGCCATCCCATCAAGGAAGGCACCCCTCACACGCACACCACCCCTAACCTCTCCACACAGCACCCCAGCCATCACTCTATCTATCTATCTATCTGTCTATGTATCTATCCATCCCATGTCCCTCTCACCCTCAGTGGCGTGTTGGTAAGTGGCACGGCGGAGTTAAAACAGGAGTTAAACAACAGGAGGGAAACGACAGGGGGGGGAAAGGCCATCCCATCAACCTGCAACCTGCAACAACAAGAGGAATCATGCAGCAAGTAAGGCACCCAGCAACCCTAGCACCCCTCACACGCACACCACCCCTAACCTCTCCACACAGCACCCCAGCCATCACTCTATCTATCTATCTATCTGTCTATGTATCTATCCATCCCATGTCCCTCTCACCCTCAGTGGCGTGTTGGTAAGTGGCACGGCGGAGTTAAAACAGGAGTTAAACAACAGGAGGGAAACGACAGGGGGGGGAAAGGCCATCCCATCAACCTGCAACCTGCAACAACAAGAGGAATCATGCAGCAAGTAAGGCACCCAGCAACCCTAGCACCCCTCACACGCACACCACCCCTAACCTCTCCACACAGCACCCCAGCCATCACTCTATCTATCTATCTGTCTATGTATCTATCCATCCCATGTCCCTCTCACCCTCAGTGGCGTGTTGGTAAGTGGCACGGCGGAGTTAAAACAGGAGTTAAACAACAGGAGGGAAACGACAGGGGGGGGAAAGGCCATCCCATCAACCTGCAACCTGCAACAACAAGAGGAATCATGCAGCAAGTAAGGCACCCAGCAACCCTAGCACCCCTCACACGCACACCACCCCTAACCTCTCCACACAGCACCCCAGCCATCACTCTATCTATCTATCTATCTATCTGTCTATGTATCTATCCATCCCATGTCCCTCTCACCCTCAGTGGCGTGTTGGTAAGTGGCACGGCGGAGTTAAAACAGGAGTTAAACAACAGGAGGGAAACGACAGGGGGGGGAAAGGCCATCCCATCAAGGAAGGCACCCCTCACACGCACACCACCCCTAACCTCTCCACACAGCACCCCAGCCATCACTCTATCTATCTATCTATCTATCTGTCTATGTATCTATCCATCCCATGTCCCTCTCACCCTCAGTGGCGTGTTGGTAAGTGGCACGGCGGAGTTAAAACAGGAGTTAAACAACAGGAGGGAAACGACAGGGGGGGGAAAGGCCATCCCATCAAGGAAGGCACCCCTCACACGCACACCACCCCTAACCTCTCCACACAGCACCCCAGCCATCACTCTATCTATCTATCTATCTATCTGTCTATGTATCTATCCATCCCATGTCCCTCTCCCCCTCAGTGGCGTGTTGGTAAGTGGCACGGCGGAGTTAAAACAGGAGTTAAACAACAGGAGGGAAACGACAGGGGGGGGAAAGGCCATCCCATCAAGGAAGGCACCCCTCACACGCACACCACCCCTAACCTCTCCACACAGCACCCCAGCCATCACTCTATCTATCTATCTATCTATCTGTCTATGTATCTATCCATCCCATGTCCCTCTCACCCTCAGTGGCGTGTTGGTAAGTGGCACGGCGGAGTTAAAACAGGAGTTAAACAACAGGAGGGAAACGACAGGGGGGGGAAAGGCCATCCCATCAAGGAAGGCACCCCTCACACGCACACCACCCCTAACCTCTCCACACAGCACCCCAGCCATCACTCTATCTATCTATCTATCTATCTGTCTATGTATCTATCCATCCCATGTCCCTCTCCCCCTCAGTGGCGTGTTGGTAAGTGGCACGGCGGAGTTAAAACAGGAGTTAAACAACAGGAGGGAAACGACAGGGGGGGGAAAGGCCATCCCATCAACCTGCAACCTGCAACAACAAGAGGAATCATGCAGCAAGTAAGGCACCCAGCAACCCTAGCACCCCTCACACGCACACCACCCCTAACCTCTCCACACAGCACCCCAGCCATCACTCTATCTATCTATCTATCTATCTATCTGTCTATGTATCTATCCATCCCATGTCCCTCTCACCCTCAGTGGCGTGTTGGTAAGTGGCACGGCGGAGTTAAAACAGGAGTTAAACAACAGGAGGGAAACGACAGGGGGGGGAAAGGCCATCCCATCAACCTGCAACCTGCAACAACAAGAGGAATCATGCAGCAAGTAAGGCACCCAGCAACCCTAGCACCCCTCACACGCACACCACCCCTAACCTCTCCACACAGCACCCCAGCCATCACTCTATCTATCTATCTATCTATCTGTCTATGTATCTATCCATCCCATGTCCCTCTCACCCTCAGTGGCGTGTTGGTAAGTGGCACGGCGGAGTTAAAACAGGAGTTAAACAACAGGAGGGAAACGACAGGGGGGGGAAAGGCCATCCCATCAACCTGCAACCTGCAACAACAAGAGGAATCATGCAGCAAGTAAGGCACCCAGCAACCCTAGCACCCCTCACACGCACACCACCCCTAACCTCTCCACACAGCACCCCAGCCATCACTCTATCTATCTATCTGTCTATCTGTCTATGTATCTATCCATCCCATGTCCCTCTCACCCTCAGTGGCGTGTTGGTAAGTGGCACGGCGGAGTTAAAACAGGAGTTAAACAACAGGAGGGAAACGACAGGGGGGGGAAAGGCCATCCCATCAAGGAAGGCACCCCTCACACGCACACCACCCCTAACCTCTCCACACAGCACCCCAGCCATCACTCTATCTATCTATCTATCTGTCTATGTATCTATCCATCCCATGTCCCTCTCACCCTCAGTGGCGTGTTGGTAAGTGGCACGGCGGAGTTAAAACAGGAGTTAAACAACAGGAGGGAAACGACAGGGGGGGGAAAGGCCATCCCATCAACCTGCAACCTGCAACAACAAGAGGAATCATGCAGCAAGTAAGGCACCCAGCAACCCTAGCACCCCTCACACGCACACCACCCCTAACCTCTCCACACAGCACCCCAGCCATCACTCTATCTATCTATCTATCTATCTGTCTATGTATCTATCCATCCCATGTCCCTCTCACCCTCAGTGGCGTGTTGGTAAGTGGCACGGCGGAGTTAAAACAGGAGTTAAACAACAGGAGGGAAACGACAGGGGGGGGAAAGGCCATCCCATCAACCTGCAACCTGCAACAACAAGAGGAATCATGCAGCAAGTAAGGCACCCAGCAACCCTAGCACCCCTCACACGCACACCACCCCTAACCTCTCCACACAGCACCCCAGCCATCACTCTATCTATCTATCTATCTATCTGTCTATGTATCTATCCATCCCATGTCCCTCTCACCCTCAGTGGCGTGTTGGTAAGTGGCACGGCGGAGTTAAAACAGGAGTTAAACAACAGGAGGGAAACGACAGGGGGGGGAAAGGCCATCCCATCAAGGAAGGCACCCCTCACACGCACACCACCCCTAACCTCTCCACACAGCACCCCAGCCATCACTCTATCTATCTATCTATCTATCTGTCTATGTATCTATCCATCCCATGTCCCTCTCACCCTCAGTGGCGTGTTGGTAAGTGGCACGGCGGAGTTAAAACAGGAGTTAAACAACAGGAGGGAAACGACAGGGGGGGGAAAGGCCATCCCATCAACCTGCAACCTGCAACAACAAGAGGAATCATGCAGCAAGTAAGGCACCCAGCAACCCTAGCACCCCTCACACGCACACCACCCCTAACCTCTCCACACAGCACCCCAGCCATCACTCTATCTATCTATCTATCTATCTGTCTATGTATCTATCCATCCCATGTCCCTCTCACCCTCAGTGGCGTGTTGGTAAGTGGCACGGCGGAGTTAAAACAGGAGTTAAACAACAGGAGGGAAACGACAGGGGGGGGAAAGGCCATCCCATCAACCTGCAACCTGCAACAACAAGAGGAATCATGCAGCAAGTAAGGCACCCAGCAACCCTAGCACCCCTCACACGCACACCACCCCTAACCTCTCCACACAGCACCCCAGCCATCACTCTATCTATCTATCTATCTATCTGTCTATGTATCTATCCATCCCATGTCCCTCTCACCCTCAGTGGCGTGTTGGTAAGTGGCACGGCGGAGTTAAAACAGGAGTTAAACAACAGGAGGGAAACGACAGGGGGGGGAAAGGCCATCCCATCAAGGAAGGCACCCCTCACACGCACACCACCCCTAACCTCTCCACACAGCACCCCAGCCATCACTCTATCTATCTATCTATCTGTCTATGTATCTATCCATCCCATGTCCCTCTCACCCTCAGTGGCGTGTTGGTAAGTGGCACGGCGGAGTTAAAACAGGAGTTAAACAACAGGAGGGAAACGACAGGGGGGGGAAAGGCCATCCCATCAACCTGCAACCTGCAACAACAAGAGGAATCATGCAGCAAGTAAGGCACCCAGCAACCCTAGCACCCCTCACACGCACACCACCCCTAACCTCTCCACACAGCACCCCAGCCATCACTCTATCTATCTATCTATCTATCTGTCTATGTATCTATCCATCCCATGTCCCTCTCACCCTCAGTGGCGTGTTGGTAAGTGGCACGGCGGAGTTAAAACAGGAGTTAAACAACAGGAGGGAAACGACAGGGGGGGGAAAGGCCATCCCATCAAGGAAGGCACCCCTCACACGCACACCACCCCTAACCTCTCCACACAGCACCCCAGCCATCACTCTATCTATCTATCTATCTGTCTATGTATCTATCCATCCCATGTCCCTCTCACCCTCAGTGGCGTGTTGGTAAGTGGCACGGCGGAGTTAAAACAGGAGTTAAACAACAGGAGGGAAACGACAGGGGGGGGAAAGGCCATCCCATCAACCTGCAACCTGCAACAACAAGAGGAATCATGCAGCAAGTAAGGCACCCAGCAACCCTAGCACCCCTCACACGCACACCACCCCTAACCTCTCCACACAGCACCCCAGCCATCACTCTATCTATCTATCTATCTGTCTATGTATCTATCCATCCCATGTCCCTCTCACCCTCAGTGGCGTGTTGGTAAGTGGCACGGCGGAGTTAAAACAGGAGTTAAACAACAGGAGGGAAACGACAGGGGGGGGAAAGGCCATCCCATCAAGGAAGGCACCCCTCACACGCACACCACCCCTAACCTCTCCACACAGCACCCCAGCCATCACTCTATCTATCTATCTATCTGTCTATGTATCTATCCATCCCATGTCCCTCTCACCCTCAGTGGCGTGTTGGTAAGTGGCACGGCGGAGTTAAAACAGGAGTTAAACAACAGGAGGGAAACGACAGGGGGGGGAAAGGCCATCCCATCAAGGAAGGCACCCCTCACACGCACACCACCCCTAACCTCTCCACACAGCACCCCAGCCATCACTCTATCTATCTATCTATCTATCTGTCTATGTATCTATCCATCCCATGTCCCTCTCACCCTCAGTGGCGTGTTGGTAAGTGGCACGGCGGAGTTAAAACAGGAGTTAAACAACAGGAGGGAAACGACAGGGGGGGGAAAGGCCATCCCATCAAGGAAGGCACCCCTCACACGCACACCACCCCTAACCTCTCCACACAGCACCCCAGCCATCACTCTATCTATCTATCTATCTATCTGTCTATGTATCTATCCATCCCATGTCCCTCTCACCCTCAGTGGCGTGTTGGTAAGTGGCACGGCGGAGTTAAAACAGGAGTTAAACAACAGGAGGGAAACGACAGGGGGGGGAAAGGCCATCCCATCAAGGAAGGCACCCCTCACACGCACACCACCCCTAACCTCTCCACACAGCACCCCAGCCATCACTCTATCTATCTATCTATCTATCTGTCTATGTATCTATCCATCCCATGTCCCTCTCACCCTCAGTGGCGTGTTGGTAAGTGGCACGGCGGAGTTAAAACAGGAGTTAAACAACAGGAGGGAAACGACAGGGGGGGGAAAGGCCATCCCATCAACCTGCAACCTGCAACAACAAGAGGAATCATGCAGCAAGTAAGGCACCCAGCAACCCTAGCACCCCTCACACGCACACCACCCCTAACCTCTCCACACAGCACCCCAGCCATCACTCTATCTATCTATCTATCTGTCTATGTATCTATCCATCCCATGTCCCTCTCACCCTCAGTGGCGTGTTGGTAAGTGGCACGGCGGAGTTAAAACAGGAGTTAAACAACAGGAGGGAAACGACAGGGGGGGGAAAGGCCATCCCATCAAGGAAGGCACCCCTCACACGCACACCACCCCTAACCTCTCCACACAGCACCCCAGCCATCACTCTATCTATCTATCTATCTGTCTATGTATCTATCCATCCCATGTCCCTCTCACCCTCAGTGGCGTGTTGGTAAGTGGCACGGCGGAGTTAAAACAGGAGTTAAACAACAGGAGGGAAACGACAGGGGGGGGAAAGGCCATCCCATCAACCTGCAACCTGCAACAACAAGAGGAATCATGCAGCAAGTAAGGCACCCAGCAACCCTAGCACCCCTCACACGCACACCACCCCTAACCTCTCCACACAGCACCCCAGCCATCACTCTATCTATCTATCTATCTGTCTATGTATCTATCCATCCCATGTCCCTCTCACCCTCAGTGGCGTGTTGGTAAGTGGCACGGCGGAGTTAAAACAGGAGTTAAACAACAGGAGGGAAACGACAGGGGGGGGAAAGGCCATCCCATCAAGGAAGGCACCCCTCACACGCACACCACCCCTAACCTCTCCACACAGCACCCCAGCCATCACTCTATCTATCTATCTATCTGTCTATGTATCTATCCATCCCATGTCCCTCTCACCCTCAGTGGCGTGTTGGTAAGTGGCACGGCGGAGTTAAAACAGGAGTTAAACAACAGGAGGGAAACGACAGGGGGGGGAAAGGCCATCCCATCAAGGAAGGCACCCCTCACACGCACACCACCCCTAACCTCTCCACACAGCACCCCAGCCATCACTCTATCTATCTATCTATCTGTCTATGTATCTATCCATCCCATGTCCCTCTCACCCTCAGTGGCGTGTTGGTAAGTGGCACGGCGGAGTTAAAACAGGAGTTAAACAACAGGAGGGAAACGACAGGGGGGGGAAAGGCCATCCCATCAAGGAAGGCACCCCTCACACGCACACCACCCCTAACCTCTCCACACAGCACCCCAGCCATCACTCTATCTATCTATCTATCTGTCTATGTATCTATCCATCCCATGTCCCTCTCACCCTCAGTGGCGTGTTGGTAAGTGGCACGGCGGAGTTAAAACAGGAGTTAAACAACAGGAGGGAAACGACAGGGGGGGGAAAGGCCATCCCATCAAGGAAGGCACCCCTCACACGCACACCACCCCTAACCTCTCCACACAGCACCCCAGCCATCACTCTATCTATCTATCTATCTATCTGTCTATGTATCTATCCATCCCATGTCCCTCTCACCCTCAGTGGCGTGTTGGTAAGTGGCACGGCGGAGTTAAAACAGGAGTTAAACAACAGGAGGGAAACGACAGGGGGGGGAAAGGCCATCCCATCAAGGAAGGCACCCCTCACACGCACACCACCCCTAACCTCTCCACACAGCACCCCAGCCATCACTCTATCTATCTATCTATCTGTCTATGTATCTATCCATCCCATGTCCCTCTCACCCTCAGTGGCGTGTTGGTAAGTGGCACGGCGGAGTTAAAACAGGAGTTAAACAACAGGAGGGAAACGACAGGGGGGGGAAAGGCCATCCCATCAAGGAAGGCACCCCTCACACGCACACCACCCCTAACCTCTCCACACAGCACCCCAGCCATCACTCTATCTATCTATCTATCTGTCTATGTATCTATCCATCCCATGTCCCTCTCACCCTCAGTGGCGTGTTGGTAAGTGGCACGGCGGAGTTAAAACAGGAGTTAAACAACAGGAGGGAAACGACAGGGGGGGGAAAGGCCATCCCATCAACCTGCAACCTGCAACAACAAGAGGAATCATGCAGCAAGTAAGGCACCCAGCAACCCTAGCACCCCTCACACGCACACCACCCCTAACCTCTCCACACAGCACCCCAGCCATCACTCTATCTATCTATCTATCTGTCTATGTATCTATCCATCCCATGTCCCTCTCACCCTCAGTGGCGTGTTGGTAAGTGGCACGGCGGAGTTAAAACAGGAGTTAAACAACAGGAGGGAAACGACAGGGGGGGGAAAGGCCATCCCATCAAGGAAGGCACCCCTCACACGCACACCACCCCTAACCTCTCCACACAGCACCCCAGCCATCACTCTATCTATCTATCTATCTGTCTATGTATCTATCCATCCCATGTCCCTCTCACCCTCAGTGGCGTGTTGGTAAGTGGCACGGCGGAGTTAAAACAGGAGTTAAACAACAGGAGGGAAACGACAGGGGGGGGAAAGGCCATCCCATCAACCTGCAACCTGCAACAACAAGAGGAATCATGCAGCAAGTAAGGCACCCAGCAACCCTAGCACCCCTCACACGCACACCACCCCTAACCTCTCCACACAGCACCCCAGCCATCACTCTATCTATCTATCTATCTATCTGTCTATGTATCTATCCATCCCATGTCCCTCTCACCCTCAGTGGCGTGTTGGTAAGTGGCACGGCGGAGTTAAAACAGGAGTTAAACAACAGGAGGGAAACGACAGGGGGGGGAAAGGCCATCCCATCAAGGAAGGCACCCCTCACACGCACACCACCCCTAACCTCTCCACACAGCACCCCAGCCATCACTCTATCTATCTATCTATCTGTCTATGTATCTATCCATCCCATGTCCCTCTCACCCTCAGTGGCGTGTTGGTAAGTGGCACGGCGGAGTTAAAACAGGAGTTAAACAACAGGAGGGAAACGACAGGGGGGGGAAAGGCCATCCCATCAAGGAAGGCACCCCTCACACGCACACCACCCCTAACCTCTCCACACAGCACCCCAGCCATCACTCTATCTATCTATCTATCTGTCTATGTATCTATCCATCCCATGTCCCTCTCACCCTCAGTGGCGTGTTGGTAAGTGGCACGGCGGAGTTAAAACAGGAGTTAAACAACAGGAGGGAAACGACAGGGGGGGGAAAGGCCATCCCATCAAGGAAGGCACCCCTCACACGCACACCACCCCTAACCTCTCCACACAGCACCCCAGCCATCACTCTATCTATCTATCTATCTGTCTATGTATCTATCCATCCCATGTCCCTCTCACCCTCAGTGGCGTGTTGGTAAGTGGCACGGCGGAGTTAAAACAGGAGTTAAACAACAGGAGGGAAACGACAGGGGGGGGAAAGGCCATCCCATCAAGGAAGGCACCCCTCACACGCACACCACCCCTAACCTCTCCACACAGCACCCCAGCCATCACTCTATCTATCTATCTATCTGTCTATGTATCTATCCATCCCATGTCCCTCTCACCCTCAGTGGCGTGTTGGTAAGTGGCACGGCGGAGTTAAAACAGGAGTTAAACAACAGGAGGGAAACGACAGGGGGGGGAAAGGCCATCCCATCAACCTGCAACCTGCAACAACAAGAGGAATCATGCAGCAAGTAAGGCACCCAGCAACCCTAGCACCCCTCACACGCACACCACCCCTAACCTCTCCACACAGCACCCCAGCCATCACTCTATCTATCTATCTATCTGTCTATGTATCTATCCATCCCATGTCCCTCTCACCCTCAGTGGCGTGTTGGTAAGTGGCACGGCGGAGTTAAAACAGGAGTTAAACAACAGGAGGGAAACGACAGGGGGGGGAAAGGCCATCCCATCAAGGAAGGCACCCCTCACACGCACACCACCCCTAACCTCTCCACACAGCACCCCAGCCATCACTCTATCTATCTATCTATCTGTCTATGTATCTATCCATCCCATGTCCCTCTCACCCTCAGTGGCGTGTTGGTAAGTGGCACGGCGGAGTTAAAACAGGAGTTAAACAACAGGAGGGAAACGACAGGGGGGGGAAAGGCCATCCCATCAACCTGCAACCTGCAACAACAAGAGGAATCATGCAGCAAGTAAGGCACCCAGCAACCCTAGCACCCCTCACACGCACACCACCCCTAACCTCTCCACACAGCACCCCAGCCATCACTCTATCTATCTATCTATCTGTCTATGTATCTATCCATCCCATGTCCCTCTCACCCTCAGTGGCGTGTTGGTAAGTGGCACGGCGGAGTTAAAACAGGAGTTAAACAACAGGAGGGAAACGACAGGGGGGGGAAAGGCCATCCCATCAAGGAAGGCACCCCTCACACGCACACCACCCCTAACCTCTCCACACAGCACCCCAGCCATCACTCTATCTATCTATCTATCTGTCTATGTATCTATCCATCCCATGTCCCTCTCACCCTCAGTGGCGTGTTGGTAAGTGGCACGGCGGAGTTAAAACAGGAGTTAAACAACAGGAGGGAAACGACAGGGGGGGGAAAGGCCATCCCATCAAGGAAGGCACCCCTCACACGCACACCACCCCTAACCTCTCCACACAGCACCCCAGCCATCACTCTATCTATCTATCTATCTGTCTATGTATCTATCCATCCCATGTCCCTCTCACCCTCAGTGGCGTGTTGGTAAGTGGCACGGCGGAGTTAAAACAGGAGTTAAACAACAGGAGGGAAACGACAGGGGGGGGAAAGGCCATCCCATCAAGGAAGGCACCCCTCACACGCACACCACCCCTAACCTCTCCACACAGCACCCCAGCCATCACTCTATCTATCTATCTATCTGTCTATGTATCTATCCATCCCATGTCCCTCTCACCCTCAGTGGCGTGTTGGTAAGTGGCACGGCGGAGTTAAAACAGGAGTTAAACAACAGGAGGGAAACGACAGGGGGGGGAAAGGCCATCCCATCAAGGAAGGCACCCCTCACACGCACACCACCCCTAACCTCTCCACACAGCACCCCAGCCATCACTCTATCTATCTATCTATCTGTCTATGTATCTATCCATCCCATGTCCCTCTCACCCTCAGTGGCGTGTTGGTAAGTGGCACGGCGGAGTTAAAACAGGAGTTAAACAACAGGAGGGAAACGACAGGGGGGGGAAAGGCCATCCCATCAAGGAAGGCACCCCTCACACGCACACCACCCCTAACCTCTCCACACAGCACCCCAGCCATCACTCTATCTATCTATCTATCTGTCTATGTATCTATCCATCCCATGTCCCTCTCACCCTCAGTGGCGTGTTGGTAAGTGGCACGGCGGAGTTAAAACAGGAGTTAAACAACAGGAGGGAAACGACAGGGGGGGGAAAGGCCATCCCATCAACCTGCAACCTGCAACAACAAGAGGAATCATGCAGCAAGTAAGGCACCCAGCAACCCTAGCACCCCTCACACGCACACCACCCCTAACCTCTCCACACAGCACCCCAGCCATCACTCTATCTATCTATCTATCTATCTGTCTATGTATCTATCCATCCCATGTCCCTCTCACCCTCAGTGGCGTGTTGGTAAGTGGCACGGCGGAGTTAAAACAGGAGTTAAACAACAGGAGGGAAACGACAGGGGGGGGAAAGGCCATCCCATCAACCTGCAACCTGCAACAACAAGAGGAATCATGCAGCAAGTAAGGCACCCAGCAACCCTAGCACCCCTCACACGCACACCACCCCTAACCTCTCCACACAGCACCCCAGCCATCACTCTATCTATCTATCTGTCTATCTGTCTATGTATCTATCCATCCCATGTCCCTCTCACCCTCAGTGGCGTGTTGGTAAGTGGCACGGCGGAGTTAAAACAGGAGTTAAACAACAGGAGGGAAACGACAGGGGGGGGAAAGGCCATCCCATCAAGGAAGGCACCCCTCACACGCACACCACCCCTAACCTCTCCACACAGCACCCCAGCCATCACTCTATCTATCTATCTATCTGTCTATGTATCTATCCATCCCATGTCCCTCTCACCCTCAGTGGCGTGTTGGTAAGTGGCACGGCGGAGTTAAAACAGGAGTTAAACAACAGGAGGGAAACGACAGGGGGGGGAAAGGCCATCCCATCAACCTGCAACCTGCAACAACAAGAGGAATCATGCAGCAAGTAAGGCACCCAGCAACCCTAGCACCCCTCACACGCACACCACCCCTAACCTCTCCACACAGCACCCCAGCCATCACTCTATCTATCTATCTATCTATCTGTCTATGTATCTATCCATCCCATGTCCCTCTCACCCTCAGTGGCGTGTTGGTAAGTGGCACGGCGGAGTTAAAACAGGAGTTAAACAACAGGAGGGAAACGACAGGGGGGGGAAAGGCCATCCCATCAAGGAAGGCACCCCTCACACGCACACCACCCCTAACCTCTCCACACAGCACCCCAGCCATCACTCTATCTATCTATCTATCTGTCTATGTATCTATCCATCCCATGTCCCTCTCACCCTCAGTGGCGTGTTGGTAAGTGGCACGGCGGAGTTAAAACAGGAGTTAAACAACAGGAGGGAAACGACAGGGGGGGGAAAGGCCATCCCATCAACCTGCAACCTGCAACAACAAGAGGAATCATGCAGCAAGTAAGGCACCCAGCAACCCTAGCACCCCTCACACGCACACCACCCCTAACCTCTCCACACAGCACCCCAGCCATCACTCTATCTATCTATCTATCTATCTGTCTATGTATCTATCCATCCCATGTCCCTCTCACCCTCAGTGGCGTGTTGGTAAGTGGCACGGCGGAGTTAAAACAGGAGTTAAACAACAGGAGGGAAACGACAGGGGGGGGAAAGGCCATCCCATCAACCTGCAACCTGCAACAACAAGAGGAATCATGCAGCAAGTAAGGCACCCAGCAACCCTAGCACCCCTCACACGCACACCACCCCTAACCTCTCCACACAGCACCCCAGCCATCACTCTATCTATCTATCTGTCTATCTGTCTATGTATCTATCCATCCCATGTCCCTCTCACCCTCAGTGGCGTGTTGGTAAGTGGCACGGCGGAGTTAAAACAGGAGTTAAACAACAGGAGGGAAACGACAGGGGGGGGAAAGGCCATCCCATCAAGGAAGGCACCCCTCACACGCACACCACCCCTAACCTCTCCACACAGCACCCCAGCCATCACTCTATCTATCTATCTATCTATCTGTCTATGTATCTATCCATCCCATGTCCCTCTCACCCTCAGTGGCGTGTTGGTAAGTGGCACGGCGGAGTTAAAACAGGAGTTAAACAACAGGAGGGAAACGACAGGGGGGGGAAAGGCCATCCCATCAAGGAAGGCACCCCTCACACGCACACCACCCCTAACCTCTCCACACAGCACCCCAGCCATCACTCTATCTATCTATCTATCTATCTGTCTATGTATCTATCCATCCCATGTCCCTCTCACCCTCAGTGGCGTGTTGGTAAGTGGCACGGCGGAGTTAAAACAGGAGTTAAACAACAGGAGGGAAACGACAGGGGGGGGAAAGGCCATCCCATCAACCTGCAACCTGCAACAACAAGAGGAATCATGCAGCAAGTAAGGCACCCAGCAACCCTAGCACCCCTCACACGCACACCACCCCTAACCTCTCCACACAGCACCCCAGCCATCACTCTATCTATCTATCTGTCTATGTATCTATCCATCCCATGTCCCTCTCACCCTCAGTGGCGTGTTGGTAAGTGGCACGGCGGAGTTAAAACAGGAGTTAAACAACAGGAGGGAAACGACAGGGGGGGGAAAGGCCATCCCATCAAGGAAGGCACCCCTCACACGCACACCACCCCTAACCTCTCCACACAGCACCCCAGCCATCACTCTATCTATCTATCTATCTATCTGTCTATGTATCTATCCATCCCATGTCCCTCTCACCCTCAGTGGCGTGTTGGTAAGTGGCACGGCGGAGTTAAAACAGGAGTTAAACAACAGGAGGGAAACGACAGGGGGGGGAAAGGCCATCCCATCAAGGAAGGCACCCCTCACACGCACACCACCCCTAACCTCTCCACACAGCACCCCAGCCATCACTCTATCTATCTATCTATCTGTCTATGTATCTATCCATCCCATGTCCCTCTCACCCTCAGTGGCGTGTTGGTAAGTGGCACGGCGGAGTTAAAACAGGAGTTAAACAACAGGAGGGAAACGACAGGGGGGGGAAAGGCCATCCCATCAAGGAAGGCACCCCTCACACGCACACCACCCCTAACCTCTCCACACAGCACCCCAGCCATCACTCTATCTATCTATCTATCTGTCTATGTATCTATCCATCCCATGTCCCTCTCACCCTCAGTGGCGTGTTGGTAAGTGGCACGGCGGAGTTAAAACAGGAGTTAAACAACAGGAGGGAAACGACAGGGGGGGGAAAGGCCATCCCATCAACCTGCAACCTGCAACAACAAGAGGAATCATGCAGCAAGTAAGGCACCCAGCAACCCTAGCACCCCTCACACGCACACCACCCCTAACCTCTCCACACAGCACCCCAGCCATCACTCTATCTATCTATCTATCTGTCTATGTATCTATCCATCCCATGTCCCTCTCACCCTCAGTGGCGTGTTGGTAAGTGGCACGGCGGAGTTAAAACAGGAGTTAAACAACAGGAGGGAAACGACAGGGGGGGGAAAGGCCATCCCATCAACCTGCAACCTGCAACAACAAGAGGAATCATGCAGCAAGTAAGGCACCCAGCAACCCTAGCACCCCTCACACGCACACCACCCCTAACCTCTCCACACAGCACCCCAGCCATCACTCTATCTATCTATCTGTCTATGTATCTATCCATCCCATGTCCCTCTCACCCTCAGTGGCGTGTTGGTAAGTGGCACGGCGGAGTTAAAACAGGAGTTAAACAACAGGAGGGAAACGACAGGGGGGGGAAAGGCCATCCCATCAACCTGCAACCTGCAACAACAAGAGGAATCATGCAGCAAGTAAGGCACCCAGCAACCCTAGCACCCCTCACACGCACACCACCCCTAACCTCTCCACACAGCACCCCAGCCATCACTCTATCTATCTATCTATCTATCTGTCTATGTATCTATCCATCCCATGTCCCTCTCACCCTCAGTGGCGTGTTGGTAAGTGGCACGGCGGAGTTAAAACAGGAGTTAAACAACAGGAGGGAAACGACAGGGGGGGGAAAGGCCATCCCATCAAGGAAGGCACCCCTCACACGCACACCACCCCTAACCTCTCCACACAGCACCCCAGCCATCACTCTATCTATCTATCTATCTATCTGTCTATGTATCTATCCATCCCATGTCCCTCTCACCCTCAGTGGCGTGTTGGTAAGTGGCACGGCGGAGTTAAAACAGGAGTTAAACAACAGGAGGGAAACGACAGGGGGGGGAAAGGCCATCCCATCAAGGAAGGCACCCCTCACACGCACACCACCCCTAACCTCTCCACACAGCACCCCAGCCATCACTCTATCTATCTATCTATCTATCTGTCTATGTATCTATCCATCCCATGTCCCTCTCCCCCTCAGTGGCGTGTTGGTAAGTGGCACGGCGGAGTTAAAACAGGAGTTAAACAACAGGAGGGAAACGACAGGGGGGGGAAAGGCCATCCCATCAAGGAAGGCACCCCTCACACGCACACCACCCCTAACCTCTCCACACAGCACCCCAGCCATCACTCTATCTATCTATCTATCTATCTGTCTATGTATCTATCCATCCCATGTCCCTCTCACCCTCAGTGGCGTGTTGGTAAGTGGCACGGCGGAGTTAAAACAGGAGTTAAACAACAGGAGGGAAACGACAGGGGGGGGAAAGGCCATCCCATCAAGGAAGGCACCCCTCACACGCACACCACCCCTAACCTCTCCACACAGCACCCCAGCCATCACTCTATCTATCTATCTATCTATCTGTCTATGTATCTATCCATCCCATGTCCCTCTCCCCCTCAGTGGCGTGTTGGTAAGTGGCACGGCGGAGTTAAAACAGGAGTTAAACAACAGGAGGGAAACGACAGGGGGGGGAAAGGCCATCCCATCAACCTGCAACCTGCAACAACAAGAGGAATCATGCAGCAAGTAAGGCACCCAGCAACCCTAGCACCCCTCACACGCACACCACCCCTAACCTCTCCACACAGCACCCCAGCCATCACTCTATCTATCTATCTATCTATCTATCTGTCTATGTATCTATCCATCCCATGTCCCTCTCACCCTCAGTGGCGTGTTGGTAAGTGGCACGGCGGAGTTAAAACAGGAGTTAAACAACAGGAGGGAAACGACAGGGGGGGGAAAGGCCATCCCATCAACCTGCAACCTGCAACAACAAGAGGAATCATGCAGCAAGTAAGGCACCCAGCAACCCTAGCACCCCTCACACGCACACCACCCCTAACCTCTCCACACAGCACCCCAGCCATCACTCTATCTATCTATCTATCTATCTGTCTATGTATCTATCCATCCCATGTCCCTCTCACCCTCAGTGGCGTGTTGGTAAGTGGCACGGCGGAGTTAAAACAGGAGTTAAACAACAGGAGGGAAACGACAGGGGGGGGAAAGGCCATCCCATCAACCTGCAACCTGCAACAACAAGAGGAATCATGCAGCAAGTAAGGCACCCAGCAACCCTAGCACCCCTCACACGCACACCACCCCTAACCTCTCCACACAGCACCCCAGCCATCACTCTATCTATCTATCTGTCTATCTGTCTATGTATCTATCCATCCCATGTCCCTCTCACCCTCAGTGGCGTGTTGGTAAGTGGCACGGCGGAGTTAAAACAGGAGTTAAACAACAGGAGGGAAACGACAGGGGGGGGAAAGGCCATCCCATCAAGGAAGGCACCCCTCACACGCACACCACCCCTAACCTCTCCACACAGCACCCCAGCCATCACTCTATCTATCTATCTATCTGTCTATGTATCTATCCATCCCATGTCCCTCTCACCCTCAGTGGCGTGTTGGTAAGTGGCACGGCGGAGTTAAAACAGGAGTTAAACAACAGGAGGGAAACGACAGGGGGGGGAAAGGCCATCCCATCAACCTGCAACCTGCAACAACAAGAGGAATCATGCAGCAAGTAAGGCACCCAGCAACCCTAGCACCCCTCACACGCACACCACCCCTAACCTCTCCACACAGCACCCCAGCCATCACTCTATCTATCTATCTATCTATCTGTCTATGTATCTATCCATCCCATGTCCCTCTCACCCTCAGTGGCGTGTTGGTAAGTGGCACGGCGGAGTTAAAACAGGAGTTAAACAACAGGAGGGAAACGACAGGGGGGGGAAAGGCCATCCCATCAAGGAAGGCACCCCTCACACGCACACCACCCCTAACCTCTCCACACAGCACCCCAGCCATCACTCTATCTATCTATCTATCTGTCTATGTATCTATCCATCCCATGTCCCTCTCACCCTCAGTGGCGTGTTGGTAAGTGGCACGGCGGAGTTAAAACAGGAGTTAAACAACAGGAGGGAAACGACAGGGGGGGGAAAGGCCATCCCATCAACCTGCAACCTGCAACAACAAGAGGAATCATGCAGCAAGTAAGGCACCCAGCAACCCTAGCACCCCTCACACGCACACCACCCCTAACCTCTCCACACAGCACCCCAGCCATCACTCTATCTATCTATCTATCTATCTGTCTATGTATCTATCCATCCCATGTCCCTCTCACCCTCAGTGGCGTGTTGGTAAGTGGCACGGCGGAGTTAAAACAGGAGTTAAACAACAGGAGGGAAACGACAGGGGGGGGAAAGGCCATCCCATCAACCTGCAACCTGCAACAACAAGAGGAATCATGCAGCAAGTAAGGCACCCAGCAACCCTAGCACCCCTCACACGCACACCACCCCTAACCTCTCCACACAGCACCCCAGCCATCACTCTATCTATCTATCTGTCTATCTGTCTATGTATCTATCCATCCCATGTCCCTCTCACCCTCAGTGGCGTGTTGGTAAGTGGCACGGCGGAGTTAAAACAGGAGTTAAACAACAGGAGGGAAACGACAGGGGGGGGAAAGGCCATCCCATCAAGGAAGGCACCCCTCACACGCACACCACCCCTAACCTCTCCACACAGCACCCCAGCCATCACTCTATCTATCTATCTATCTGTCTATGTATCTATCCATCCCATGTCCCTCTCACCCTCAGTGGCGTGTTGGTAAGTGGCACGGCGGAGTTAAAACAGGAGTTAAACAACAGGAGGGAAACGACAGGGGGGGGAAAGGCCATCCCATCAACCTGCAACCTGCAACAACAAGAGGAATCATGCAGCAAGTAAGGCACCCAGCAACCCTAGCACCCCTCACACGCACACCACCCCTAACCTCTCCACACAGCACCCCAGCCATCACTCTATCTATCTATCTATCTATCTGTCTATGTATCTATCCATCCCATGTCCCTCTCACCCTCAGTGGCGTGTTGGTAAGTGGCACGGCGGAGTTAAAACAGGAGTTAAACAACAGGAGGGAAACGACAGGGGGGGGAAAGGCCATCCCATCAAGGAAGGCACCCCTCACACGCACACCACCCCTAACCTCTCCACACAGCACCCCAGCCATCACTCTATCTATCTATCTATCTGTCTATGTATCTATCCATCCCATGTCCCTCTCACCCTCAGTGGCGTGTTGGTAAGTGGCACGGCGGAGTTAAAACAGGAGTTAAACAACAGGAGGGAAACGACAGGGGGGGGAAAGGCCATCCCATCAACCTGCAACCTGCAACAACAAGAGGAATCATGCAGCAAGTAAGGCACCCAGCAACCCTAGCACCCCTCACACGCACACCACCCCTAACCTCTCCACACAGCACCCCAGCCATCACTCTATCTATCTATCTATCTGTCTATGTATCTATCCATCCCATGTCCCTCTCACCCTCAGTGGCGTGTTGGTAAGTGGCACGGCGGAGTTAAAACAGGAGTTAAACAACAGGAGGGAAACGACAGGGGGGGGAAAGGCCATCCCATCAAGGAAGGCACCCCTCACACGCACACCACCCCTAACCTCTCCACACAGCACCCCAGCCATCACTCTATCTATCTATCTATCTGTCTATGTATCTATCCATCCCATGTCCCTCTCACCCTCAGTGGCGTGTTGGTAAGTGGCACGGCGGAGTTAAAACAGGAGTTAAACAACAGGAGGGAAACGACAGGGGGGGGAAAGGCCATCCCATCAAGGAAGGCACCCCTCACACGCACACCACCCCTAACCTCTCCACACAGCACCCCAGCCATCACTCTATCTATCTATCTATCTATCTGTCTATGTATCTATCCATCCCATGTCCCTCTCACCCTCAGTGGCGTGTTGGTAAGTGGCACGGCGGAGTTAAAACAGGAGTTAAACAACAGGAGGGAAACGACAGGGGGGGGAAAGGCCATCCCATCAAGGAAGGCACCCCTCACACGCACACCACCCCTAACCTCTCCACACAGCACCCCAGCCATCACTCTATCTATCTATCTATCTATCTGTCTATGTATCTATCCATCCCATGTCCCTCTCACCCTCAGTGGCGTGTTGGTAAGTGGCACGGCGGAGTTAAAACAGGAGTTAAACAACAGGAGGGAAACGACAGGGGGGGGAAAGGCCATCCCATCAAGGAAGGCACCCCTCACACGCACACCACCCCTAACCTCTCCACACAGCACCCCAGCCATCACTCTATCTATCTATCTATCTATCTGTCTATGTATCTATCCATCCCATGTCCCTCTCACCCTCAGTGGCGTGTTGGTAAGTGGCACGGCGGAGTTAAAACAGGAGTTAAACAACAGGAGGGAAACGACAGGGGGGGGAAAGGCCATCCCATCAACCTGCAACCTGCAACAACAAGAGGAATCATGCAGCAAGTAAGGCACCCAGCAACCCTAGCACCCCTCACACGCACACCACCCCTAACCTCTCCACACAGCACCCCAGCCATCACTCTATCTATCTATCTATCTGTCTATGTATCTATCCATCCCATGTCCCTCTCACCCTCAGTGGCGTGTTGGTAAGTGGCACGGCGGAGTTAAAACAGGAGTTAAACAACAGGAGGGAAACGACAGGGGGGGGAAAGGCCATCCCATCAAGGAAGGCACCCCTCACACGCACACCACCCCTAACCTCTCCACACAGCACCCCAGCCATCACTCTATCTATCTATCTATCTGTCTATGTATCTATCCATCCCATGTCCCTCTCACCCTCAGTGGCGTGTTGGTAAGTGGCACGGCGGAGTTAAAACAGGAGTTAAACAACAGGAGGGAAACGACAGGGGGGGGAAAGGCCATCCCATCAACCTGCAACCTGCAACAACAAGAGGAATCATGCAGCAAGTAAGGCACCCAGCAACCCTAGCACCCCTCACACGCACACCACCCCTAACCTCTCCACACAGCACCCCAGCCATCACTCTATCTATCTATCTATCTGTCTATGTATCTATCCATCCCATGTCCCTCTCACCCTCAGTGGCGTGTTGGTAAGTGGCACGGCGGAGTTAAAACAGGAGTTAAACAACAGGAGGGAAACGACAGGGGGGGGAAAGGCCATCCCATCAAGGAAGGCACCCCTCACACGCACACCACCCCTAACCTCTCCACACAGCACCCCAGCCATCACTCTATCTATCTATCTATCTGTCTATGTATCTATCCATCCCATGTCCCTCTCACCCTCAGTGGCGTGTTGGTAAGTGGCACGGCGGAGTTAAAACAGGAGTTAAACAACAGGAGGGAAACGACAGGGGGGGGAAAGGCCATCCCATCAAGGAAGGCACCCCTCACACGCACACCACCCCTAACCTCTCCACACAGCACCCCAGCCATCACTCTATCTATCTATCTATCTGTCTATGTATCTATCCATCCCATGTCCCTCTCACCCTCAGTGGCGTGTTGGTAAGTGGCACGGCGGAGTTAAAACAGGAGTTAAACAACAGGAGGGAAACGACAGGGGGGGGAAAGGCCATCCCATCAAGGAAGGCACCCCTCACACGCACACCACCCCTAACCTCTCCACACAGCACCCCAGCCATCACTCTATCTATCTATCTATCTGTCTATGTATCTATCCATCCCATGTCCCTCTCACCCTCAGTGGCGTGTTGGTAAGTGGCACGGCGGAGTTAAAACAGGAGTTAAACAACAGGAGGGAAACGACAGGGGGGGGAAAGGCCATCCCATCAAGGAAGGCACCCCTCACACGCACACCACCCCTAACCTCTCCACACAGCACCCCAGCCATCACTCTATCTATCTATCTATCTATCTGTCTATGTATCTATCCATCCCATGTCCCTCTCACCCTCAGTGGCGTGTTGGTAAGTGGCACGGCGGAGTTAAAACAGGAGTTAAACAACAGGAGGGAAACGACAGGGGGGGGAAAGGCCATCCCATCAAGGAAGGCACCCCTCACACGCACACCACCCCTAACCTCTCCACACAGCACCCCAGCCATCACTCTATCTATCTATCTATCTGTCTATGTATCTATCCATCCCATGTCCCTCTCACCCTCAGTGGCGTGTTGGTAAGTGGCACGGCGGAGTTAAAACAGGAGTTAAACAACAGGAGGGAAACGACAGGGGGGGGAAAGGCCATCCCATCAAGGAAGGCACCCCTCACACGCACACCACCCCTAACCTCTCCACACAGCACCCCAGCCATCACTCTATCTATCTATCTATCTGTCTATGTATCTATCCATCCCATGTCCCTCTCACCCTCAGTGGCGTGTTGGTAAGTGGCACGGCGGAGTTAAAACAGGAGTTAAACAACAGGAGGGAAACGACAGGGGGGGGAAAGGCCATCCCATCAACCTGCAACCTGCAACAACAAGAGGAATCATGCAGCAAGTAAGGCACCCAGCAACCCTAGCACCCCTCACACGCACACCACCCCTAACCTCTCCACACAGCACCCCAGCCATCACTCTATCTATCTATCTATCTGTCTATGTATCTATCCATCCCATGTCCCTCTCACCCTCAGTGGCGTGTTGGTAAGTGGCACGGCGGAGTTAAAACAGGAGTTAAACAACAGGAGGGAAACGACAGGGGGGGGAAAGGCCATCCCATCAAGGAAGGCACCCCTCACACGCACACCACCCCTAACCTCTCCACACAGCACCCCAGCCATCACTCTATCTATCTATCTATCTGTCTATGTATCTATCCATCCCATGTCCCTCTCACCCTCAGTGGCGTGTTGGTAAGTGGCACGGCGGAGTTAAAACAGGAGTTAAACAACAGGAGGGAAACGACAGGGGGGGGAAAGGCCATCCCATCAACCTGCAACCTGCAACAACAAGAGGAATCATGCAGCAAGTAAGGCACCCAGCAACCCTAGCACCCCTCACACGCACACCACCCCTAACCTCTCCACACAGCACCCCAGCCATCACTCTATCTATCTATCTATCTATCTGTCTATGTATCTATCCATCCCATGTCCCTCTCACCCTCAGTGGCGTGTTGGTAAGTGGCACGGCGGAGTTAAAACAGGAGTTAAACAACAGGAGGGAAACGACAGGGGGGGGAAAGGCCATCCCATCAAGGAAGGCACCCCTCACACGCACACCACCCCTAACCTCTCCACACAGCACCCCAGCCATCACTCTATCTATCTATCTATCTGTCTATGTATCTATCCATCCCATGTCCCTCTCACCCTCAGTGGCGTGTTGGTAAGTGGCACGGCGGAGTTAAAACAGGAGTTAAACAACAGGAGGGAAACGACAGGGGGGGGAAAGGCCATCCCATCAAGGAAGGCACCCCTCACACGCACACCACCCCTAACCTCTCCACACAGCACCCCAGCCATCACTCTATCTATCTATCTATCTGTCTATGTATCTATCCATCCCATGTCCCTCTCACCCTCAGTGGCGTGTTGGTAAGTGGCACGGCGGAGTTAAAACAGGAGTTAAACAACAGGAGGGAAACGACAGGGGGGGGAAAGGCCATCCCATCAAGGAAGGCACCCCTCACACGCACACCACCCCTAACCTCTCCACACAGCACCCCAGCCATCACTCTATCTATCTATCTATCTGTCTATGTATCTATCCATCCCATGTCCCTCTCACCCTCAGTGGCGTGTTGGTAAGTGGCACGGCGGAGTTAAAACAGGAGTTAAACAACAGGAGGGAAACGACAGGGGGGGGAAAGGCCATCCCATCAAGGAAGGCACCCCTCACACGCACACCACCCCTAACCTCTCCACACAGCACCCCAGCCATCACTCTATCTATCTATCTATCTGTCTATGTATCTATCCATCCCATGTCCCTCTCACCCTCAGTGGCGTGTTGGTAAGTGGCACGGCGGAGTTAAAACAGGAGTTAAACAACAGGAGGGAAACGACAGGGGGGGGAAAGGCCATCCCATCAACCTGCAACCTGCAACAACAAGAGGAATCATGCAGCAAGTAAGGCACCCAGCAACCCTAGCACCCCTCACACGCACACCACCCCTAACCTCTCCACACAGCACCCCAGCCATCACTCTATCTATCTATCTATCTGTCTATGTATCTATCCATCCCATGTCCCTCTCACCCTCAGTGGCGTGTTGGTAAGTGGCACGGCGGAGTTAAAACAGGAGTTAAACAACAGGAGGGAAACGACAGGGGGGGGAAAGGCCATCCCATCAAGGAAGGCACCCCTCACACGCACACCACCCCTAACCTCTCCACACAGCACCCCAGCCATCACTCTATCTATCTATCTATCTGTCTATGTATCTATCCATCCCATGTCCCTCTCACCCTCAGTGGCGTGTTGGTAAGTGGCACGGCGGAGTTAAAACAGGAGTTAAACAACAGGAGGGAAACGACAGGGGGGGGAAAGGCCATCCCATCAACCTGCAACCTGCAACAACAAGAGGAATCATGCAGCAAGTAAGGCACCCAGCAACCCTAGCACCCCTCACACGCACACCACCCCTAACCTCTCCACACAGCACCCCAGCCATCACTCTATCTATCTATCTATCTGTCTATGTATCTATCCATCCCATGTCCCTCTCACCCTCAGTGGCGTGTTGGTAAGTGGCACGGCGGAGTTAAAACAGGAGTTAAACAACAGGAGGGAAACGACAGGGGGGGGAAAGGCCATCCCATCAAGGAAGGCACCCCTCACACGCACACCACCCCTAACCTCTCCACACAGCACCCCAGCCATCACTCTATCTATCTATCTATCTGTCTATGTATCTATCCATCCCATGTCCCTCTCACCCTCAGTGGCGTGTTGGTAAGTGGCACGGCGGAGTTAAAACAGGAGTTAAACAACAGGAGGGAAACGACAGGGGGGGGAAAGGCCATCCCATCAAGGAAGGCACCCCTCACACGCACACCACCCCTAACCTCTCCACACAGCACCCCAGCCATCACTCTATCTATCTATCTATCTGTCTATGTATCTATCCATCCCATGTCCCTCTCACCCTCAGTGGCGTGTTGGTAAGTGGCACGGCGGAGTTAAAACAGGAGTTAAACAACAGGAGGGAAACGACAGGGGGGGGAAAGGCCATCCCATCAAGGAAGGCACCCCTCACACGCACACCACCCCTAACCTCTCCACACAGCACCCCAGCCATCACTCTATCTATCTATCTATCTGTCTATGTATCTATCCATCCCATGTCCCTCTCACCCTCAGTGGCGTGTTGGTAAGTGGCACGGCGGAGTTAAAACAGGAGTTAAACAACAGGAGGGAAACGACAGGGGGGGGAAAGGCCATCCCATCAAGGAAGGCACCCCTCACACGCACACCACCCCTAACCTCTCCACACAGCACCCCAGCCATCACTCTATCTATCTATCTATCTGTCTATGTATCTATCCATCCCATGTCCCTCTCACCCTCAGTGGCGTGTTGGTAAGTGGCACGGCGGAGTTAAAACAGGAGTTAAACAACAGGAGGGAAACGACAGGGGGGGGAAAGGCCATCCCATCAAGGAAGGCACCCCTCACACGCACACCACCCCTAACCTCTCCACACAGCACCCCAGCCATCACTCTATCTATCTATCTATCTGTCTATGTATCTATCCATCCCATGTCCCTCTCACCCTCAGTGGCGTGTTGGTAAGTGGCACGGCGGAGTTAAAACAGGAGTTAAACAACAGGAGGGAAACGACAGGGGGGGGAAAGGCCATCCCATCAACCTGCAACCTGCAACAACAAGAGGAATCATGCAGCAAGTAAGGCACCCAGCAACCCTAGCACCCCTCACACGCACACCACCCCTAACCTCTCCACACAGCACCCCAGCCATCACTCTATCTATCTATCTATCTATCTGTCTATGTATCTATCCATCCCATGTCCCTCTCACCCTCAGTGGCGTGTTGGTAAGTGGCACGGCGGAGTTAAAACAGGAGTTAAACAACAGGAGGGAAACGACAGGGGGGGGAAAGGCCATCCCATCAACCTGCAACCTGCAACAACAAGAGGAATCATGCAGCAAGTAAGGCACCCAGCAACCCTAGCACCCCTCACACGCACACCACCCCTAACCTCTCCACACAGCACCCCAGCCATCACTCTATCTATCTATCTGTCTATCTGTCTATGTATCTATCCATCCCATGTCCCTCTCACCCTCAGTGGCGTGTTGGTAAGTGGCACGGCGGAGTTAAAACAGGAGTTAAACAACAGGAGGGAAACGACAGGGGGGGGAAAGGCCATCCCATCAAGGAAGGCACCCCTCACACGCACACCACCCCTAACCTCTCCACACAGCACCCCAGCCATCACTCTATCTATCTATCTATCTGTCTATGTATCTATCCATCCCATGTCCCTCTCACCCTCAGTGGCGTGTTGGTAAGTGGCACGGCGGAGTTAAAACAGGAGTTAAACAACAGGAGGGAAACGACAGGGGGGGGAAAGGCCATCCCATCAACCTGCAACCTGCAACAACAAGAGGAATCATGCAGCAAGTAAGGCACCCAGCAACCCTAGCACCCCTCACACGCACACCACCCCTAACCTCTCCACACAGCACCCCAGCCATCACTCTATCTATCTATCTATCTATCTGTCTATGTATCTATCCATCCCATGTCCCTCTCACCCTCAGTGGCGTGTTGGTAAGTGGCACGGCGGAGTTAAAACAGGAGTTAAACAACAGGAGGGAAACGACAGGGGGGGGAAAGGCCATCCCATCAAGGAAGGCACCCCTCACACGCACACCACCCCTAACCTCTCCACACAGCACCCCAGCCATCACTCTATCTATCTATCTATCTGTCTATGTATCTATCCATCCCATGTCCCTCTCACCCTCAGTGGCGTGTTGGTAAGTGGCACGGCGGAGTTAAAACAGGAGTTAAACAACAGGAGGGAAACGACAGGGGGGGGAAAGGCCATCCCATCAACCTGCAACCTGCAACAACAAGAGGAATCATGCAGCAAGTAAGGCACCCAGCAACCCTAGCACCCCTCACACGCACACCACCCCTAACCTCTCCACACAGCACCCCAGCCATCACTCTATCTATCTATCTATCTATCTGTCTATGTATCTATCCATCCCATGTCCCTCTCACCCTCAGTGGCGTGTTGGTAAGTGGCACGGCGGAGTTAAAACAGGAGTTAAACAACAGGAGGGAAACGACAGGGGGGGGAAAGGCCATCCCATCAACCTGCAACCTGCAACAACAAGAGGAATCATGCAGCAAGTAAGGCACCCAGCAACCCTAGCACCCCTCACACGCACACCACCCCTAACCTCTCCACACAGCACCCCAGCCATCACTCTATCTATCTATCTGTCTATCTGTCTATGTATCTATCCATCCCATGTCCCTCTCACCCTCAGTGGCGTGTTGGTAAGTGGCACGGCGGAGTTAAAACAGGAGTTAAACAACAGGAGGGAAACGACAGGGGGGGGAAAGGCCATCCCATCAAGGAAGGCACCCCTCACACGCACACCACCCCTAACCTCTCCACACAGCACCCCAGCCATCACTCTATCTATCTATCTATCTGTCTATGTATCTATCCATCCCATGTCCCTCTCACCCTCAGTGGCGTGTTGGTAAGTGGCACGGCGGAGTTAAAACAGGAGTTAAACAACAGGAGGGAAACGACAGGGGGGGGAAAGGCCATCCCATCAACCTGCAACCTGCAACAACAAGAGGAATCATGCAGCAAGTAAGGCACCCAGCAACCCTAGCACCCCTCACACGCACACCACCCCTAACCTCTCCACACAGCACCCCAGCCATCACTCTATCTATCTATCTATCTATCTGTCTATGTATCTATCCATCCCATGTCCCTCTCACCCTCAGTGGCGTGTTGGTAAGTGGCACGGCGGAGTTAAAACAGGAGTTAAACAACAGGAGGGAAACGACAGGGGGGGGAAAGGCCATCCCATCAAGGAAGGCACCCCTCACACGCACACCACCCCTAACCTCTCCACACAGCACCCCAGCCATCACTCTATCTATCTATCTATCTGTCTATGTATCTATCCATCCCATGTCCCTCTCACCCTCAGTGGCGTGTTGGTAAGTGGCACGGCGGAGTTAAAACAGGAGTTAAACAACAGGAGGGAAACGACAGGGGGGGGAAAGGCCATCCCATCAACCTGCAACCTGCAACAACAAGAGGAATCATGCAGCAAGTAAGGCACCCAGCAACCCTAGCACCCCTCACACGCACACCACCCCTAACCTCTCCACACAGCACCCCAGCCATCACTCTATCTATCTATCTATCTGTCTATGTATCTATCCATCCCATGTCCCTCTCACCCTCAGTGGCGTGTTGGTAAGTGGCACGGCGGAGTTAAAACAGGAGTTAAACAACAGGAGGGAAACGACAGGGGGGGGAAAGGCCATCCCATCAAGGAAGGCACCCCTCACACGCACACCACCCCTAACCTCTCCACACAGCACCCCAGCCATCACTCTATCTATCTATCTATCTGTCTATGTATCTATCCATCCCATGTCCCTCTCACCCTCAGTGGCGTGTTGGTAAGTGGCACGGCGGAGTTAAAACAGGAGTTAAACAACAGGAGGGAAACGACAGGGGGGGGAAAGGCCATCCCATCAAGGAAGGCACCCCTCACACGCACACCACCCCTAACCTCTCCACACAGCACCCCAGCCATCACTCTATCTATCTATCTATCTATCTGTCTATGTATCTATCCATCCCATGTCCCTCTCACCCTCAGTGGCGTGTTGGTAAGTGGCACGGCGGAGTTAAAACAGGAGTTAAACAACAGGAGGGAAACGACAGGGGGGGGAAAGGCCATCCCATCAAGGAAGGCACCCCTCACACGCACACCACCCCTAACCTCTCCACACAGCACCCCAGCCATCACTCTATCTATCTATCTATCTATCTGTCTATGTATCTATCCATCCCATGTCCCTCTCACCCTCAGTGGCGTGTTGGTAAGTGGCACGGCGGAGTTAAAACAGGAGTTAAACAACAGGAGGGAAACGACAGGGGGGGGAAAGGCCATCCCATCAAGGAAGGCACCCCTCACACGCACACCACCCCTAACCTCTCCACACAGCACCCCAGCCATCACTCTATCTATCTATCTATCTATCTGTCTATGTATCTATCCATCCCATGTCCCTCTCACCCTCAGTGGCGTGTTGGTAAGTGGCACGGCGGAGTTAAAACAGGAGTTAAACAACAGGAGGGAAACGACAGGGGGGGGAAAGGCCATCCCATCAACCTGCAACCTGCAACAACAAGAGGAATCATGCAGCAAGTAAGGCACCCAGCAACCCTAGCACCCCTCACACGCACACCACCCCTAACCTCTCCACACAGCACCCCAGCCATCACTCTATCTATCTATCTATCTGTCTATGTATCTATCCATCCCATGTCCCTCTCACCCTCAGTGGCGTGTTGGTAAGTGGCACGGCGGAGTTAAAACAGGAGTTAAACAACAGGAGGGAAACGACAGGGGGGGGAAAGGCCATCCCATCAAGGAAGGCACCCCTCACACGCACACCACCCCTAACCTCTCCACACAGCACCCCAGCCATCACTCTATCTATCTATCTATCTGTCTATGTATCTATCCATCCCATGTCCCTCTCACCCTCAGTGGCGTGTTGGTAAGTGGCACGGCGGAGTTAAAACAGGAGTTAAACAACAGGAGGGAAACGACAGGGGGGGGAAAGGCCATCCCATCAACCTGCAACCTGCAACAACAAGAGGAATCATGCAGCAAGTAAGGCACCCAGCAACCCTAGCACCCCTCACACGCACACCACCCCTAACCTCTCCACACAGCACCCCAGCCATCACTCTATCTATCTATCTATCTGTCTATGTATCTATCCATCCCATGTCCCTCTCACCCTCAGTGGCGTGTTGGTAAGTGGCACGGCGGAGTTAAAACAGGAGTTAAACAACAGGAGGGAAACGACAGGGGGGGGAAAGGCCATCCCATCAAGGAAGGCACCCCTCACACGCACACCACCCCTAACCTCTCCACACAGCACCCCAGCCATCACTCTATCTATCTATCTATCTGTCTATGTATCTATCCATCCCATGTCCCTCTCACCCTCAGTGGCGTGTTGGTAAGTGGCACGGCGGAGTTAAAACAGGAGTTAAACAACAGGAGGGAAACGACAGGGGGGGGAAAGGCCATCCCATCAAGGAAGGCACCCCTCACACGCACACCACCCCTAACCTCTCCACACAGCACCCCAGCCATCACTCTATCTATCTATCTATCTGTCTATGTATCTATCCATCCCATGTCCCTCTCACCCTCAGTGGCGTGTTGGTAAGTGGCACGGCGGAGTTAAAACAGGAGTTAAACAACAGGAGGGAAACGACAGGGGGGGGAAAGGCCATCCCATCAAGGAAGGCACCCCTCACACGCACACCACCCCTAACCTCTCCACACAGCACCCCAGCCATCACTCTATCTATCTATCTATCTGTCTATGTATCTATCCATCCCATGTCCCTCTCACCCTCAGTGGCGTGTTGGTAAGTGGCACGGCGGAGTTAAAACAGGAGTTAAACAACAGGAGGGAAACGACAGGGGGGGGAAAGGCCATCCCATCAAGGAAGGCACCCCTCACACGCACACCACCCCTAACCTCTCCACACAGCACCCCAGCCATCACTCTATCTATCTATCTATCTATCTGTCTATGTATCTATCCATCCCATGTCCCTCTCACCCTCAGTGGCGTGTTGGTAAGTGGCACGGCGGAGTTAAAACAGGAGTTAAACAACAGGAGGGAAACGACAGGGGGGGGAAAGGCCATCCCATCAAGGAAGGCACCCCTCACACGCACACCACCCCTAACCTCTCCACACAGCACCCCAGCCATCACTCTATCTATCTATCTATCTGTCTATGTATCTATCCATCCCATGTCCCTCTCACCCTCAGTGGCGTGTTGGTAAGTGGCACGGCGGAGTTAAAACAGGAGTTAAACAACAGGAGGGAAACGACAGGGGGGGGAAAGGCCATCCCATCAAGGAAGGCACCCCTCACACGCACACCACCCCTAACCTCTCCACACAGCACCCCAGCCATCACTCTATCTATCTATCTATCTGTCTATGTATCTATCCATCCCATGTCCCTCTCACCCTCAGTGGCGTGTTGGTAAGTGGCACGGCGGAGTTAAAACAGGAGTTAAACAACAGGAGGGAAACGACAGGGGGGGGAAAGGCCATCCCATCAACCTGCAACCTGCAACAACAAGAGGAATCATGCAGCAAGTAAGGCACCCAGCAACCCTAGCACCCCTCACACGCACACCACCCCTAACCTCTCCACACAGCACCCCAGCCATCACTCTATCTATCTATCTATCTGTCTATGTATCTATCCATCCCATGTCCCTCTCACCCTCAGTGGCGTGTTGGTAAGTGGCACGGCGGAGTTAAAACAGGAGTTAAACAACAGGAGGGAAACGACAGGGGGGGGAAAGGCCATCCCATCAAGGAAGGCACCCCTCACACGCACACCACCCCTAACCTCTCCACACAGCACCCCAGCCATCACTCTATCTATCTATCTATCTGTCTATGTATCTATCCATCCCATGTCCCTCTCACCCTCAGTGGCGTGTTGGTAAGTGGCACGGCGGAGTTAAAACAGGAGTTAAACAACAGGAGGGAAACGACAGGGGGGGGAAAGGCCATCCCATCAACCTGCAACCTGCAACAACAAGAGGAATCATGCAGCAAGTAAGGCACCCAGCAACCCTAGCACCCCTCACACGCACACCACCCCTAACCTCTCCACACAGCACCCCAGCCATCACTCTATCTATCTATCTATCTATCTGTCTATGTATCTATCCATCCCATGTCCCTCTCACCCTCAGTGGCGTGTTGGTAAGTGGCACGGCGGAGTTAAAACAGGAGTTAAACAACAGGAGGGAAACGACAGGGGGGGGAAAGGCCATCCCATCAAGGAAGGCACCCCTCACACGCACACCACCCCTAACCTCTCCACACAGCACCCCAGCCATCACTCTATCTATCTATCTATCTGTCTATGTATCTATCCATCCCATGTCCCTCTCACCCTCAGTGGCGTGTTGGTAAGTGGCACGGCGGAGTTAAAACAGGAGTTAAACAACAGGAGGGAAACGACAGGGGGGGGAAAGGCCATCCCATCAAGGAAGGCACCCCTCACACGCACACCACCCCTAACCTCTCCACACAGCACCCCAGCCATCACTCTATCTATCTATCTATCTGTCTATGTATCTATCCATCCCATGTCCCTCTCACCCTCAGTGGCGTGTTGGTAAGTGGCACGGCGGAGTTAAAACAGGAGTTAAACAACAGGAGGGAAACGACAGGGGGGGGAAAGGCCATCCCATCAAGGAAGGCACCCCTCACACGCACACCACCCCTAACCTCTCCACACAGCACCCCAGCCATCACTCTATCTATCTATCTATCTGTCTATGTATCTATCCATCCCATGTCCCTCTCACCCTCAGTGGCGTGTTGGTAAGTGGCACGGCGGAGTTAAAACAGGAGTTAAACAACAGGAGGGAAACGACAGGGGGGGGAAAGGCCATCCCATCAAGGAAGGCACCCCTCACACGCACACCACCCCTAACCTCTCCACACAGCACCCCAGCCATCACTCTATCTATCTATCTATCTGTCTATGTATCTATCCATCCCATGTCCCTCTCACCCTCAGTGGCGTGTTGGTAAGTGGCACGGCGGAGTTAAAACAGGAGTTAAACAACAGGAGGGAAACGACAGGGGGGGGAAAGGCCATCCCATCAACCTGCAACCTGCAACAACAAGAGGAATCATGCAGCAAGTAAGGCACCCAGCAACCCTAGCACCCCTCACACGCACACCACCCCTAACCTCTCCACACAGCACCCCAGCCATCACTCTATCTATCTATCTATCTGTCTATGTATCTATCCATCCCATGTCCCTCTCACCCTCAGTGGCGTGTTGGTAAGTGGCACGGCGGAGTTAAAACAGGAGTTAAACAACAGGAGGGAAACGACAGGGGGGGGAAAGGCCATCCCATCAAGGAAGGCACCCCTCACACGCACACCACCCCTAACCTCTCCACACAGCACCCCAGCCATCACTCTATCTATCTATCTATCTGTCTATGTATCTATCCATCCCATGTCCCTCTCACCCTCAGTGGCGTGTTGGTAAGTGGCACGGCGGAGTTAAAACAGGAGTTAAACAACAGGAGGGAAACGACAGGGGGGGGAAAGGCCATCCCATCAACCTGCAACCTGCAACAACAAGAGGAATCATGCAGCAAGTAAGGCACCCAGCAACCCTAGCACCCCTCACACGCACACCACCCCTAACCTCTCCACACAGCACCCCAGCCATCACTCTATCTATCTATCTATCTGTCTATGTATCTATCCATCCCATGTCCCTCTCACCCTCAGTGGCGTGTTGGTAAGTGGCACGGCGGAGTTAAAACAGGAGTTAAACAACAGGAGGGAAACGACAGGGGGGGGAAAGGCCATCCCATCAAGGAAGGCACCCCTCACACGCACACCACCCCTAACCTCTCCACACAGCACCCCAGCCATCACTCTATCTATCTATCTATCTGTCTATGTATCTATCCATCCCATGTCCCTCTCACCCTCAGTGGCGTGTTGGTAAGTGGCACGGCGGAGTTAAAACAGGAGTTAAACAACAGGAGGGAAACGACAGGGGGGGGAAAGGCCATCCCATCAAGGAAGGCACCCCTCACACGCACACCACCCCTAACCTCTCCACACAGCACCCCAGCCATCACTCTATCTATCTATCTATCTGTCTATGTATCTATCCATCCCATGTCCCTCTCACCCTCAGTGGCGTGTTGGTAAGTGGCACGGCGGAGTTAAAACAGGAGTTAAACAACAGGAGGGAAACGACAGGGGGGGGAAAGGCCATCCCATCAAGGAAGGCACCCCTCACACGCACACCACCCCTAACCTCTCCACACAGCACCCCAGCCATCACTCTATCTATCTATCTATCTGTCTATGTATCTATCCATCCCATGTCCCTCTCACCCTCAGTGGCGTGTTGGTAAGTGGCACGGCGGAGTTAAAACAGGAGTTAAACAACAGGAGGGAAACGACAGGGGGGGGAAAGGCCATCCCATCAAGGAAGGCACCCCTCACACGCACACCACCCCTAACCTCTCCACACAGCACCCCAGCCATCACTCTATCTATCTATCTATCTGTCTATGTATCTATCCATCCCATGTCCCTCTCACCCTCAGTGGCGTGTTGGTAAGTGGCACGGCGGAGTTAAAACAGGAGTTAAACAACAGGAGGGAAACGACAGGGGGGGGAAAGGCCATCCCATCAAGGAAGGCACCCCTCACACGCACACCACCCCTAACCTCTCCACACAGCACCCCAGCCATCACTCTATCTATCTATCTATCTGTCTATGTATCTATCCATCCCATGTCCCTCTCACCCTCAGTGGCGTGTTGGTAAGTGGCACGGCGGAGTTAAAACAGGAGTTAAACAACAGGAGGGAAACGACAGGGGGGGGAAAGGCCATCCCATCAACCTGCAACCTGCAACAACAAGAGGAATCATGCAGCAAGTAAGGCACCCAGCAACCCTAGCACCCCTCACACGCACACCACCCCTAACCTCTCCACACAGCACCCCAGCCATCACTCTATCTATCTATCTATCTATCTGTCTATGTATCTATCCATCCCATGTCCCTCTCACCCTCAGTGGCGTGTTGGTAAGTGGCACGGCGGAGTTAAAACAGGAGTTAAACAACAGGAGGGAAACGACAGGGGGGGGAAAGGCCATCCCATCAACCTGCAACCTGCAACAACAAGAGGAATCATGCAGCAAGTAAGGCACCCAGCAACCCTAGCACCCCTCACACGCACACCACCCCTAACCTCTCCACACAGCACCCCAGCCATCACTCTATCTATCTATCTGTCTATCTGTCTATGTATCTATCCATCCCATGTCCCTCTCACCCTCAGTGGCGTGTTGGTAAGTGGCACGGCGGAGTTAAAACAGGAGTTAAACAACAGGAGGGAAACGACAGGGGGGGGAAAGGCCATCCCATCAAGGAAGGCACCCCTCACACGCACACCACCCCTAACCTCTCCACACAGCACCCCAGCCATCACTCTATCTATCTATCTATCTGTCTATGTATCTATCCATCCCATGTCCCTCTCACCCTCAGTGGCGTGTTGGTAAGTGGCACGGCGGAGTTAAAACAGGAGTTAAACAACAGGAGGGAAACGACAGGGGGGGGAAAGGCCATCCCATCAACCTGCAACCTGCAACAACAAGAGGAATCATGCAGCAAGTAAGGCACCCAGCAACCCTAGCACCCCTCACACGCACACCACCCCTAACCTCTCCACACAGCACCCCAGCCATCACTCTATCTATCTATCTATCTATCTGTCTATGTATCTATCCATCCCATGTCCCTCTCACCCTCAGTGGCGTGTTGGTAAGTGGCACGGCGGAGTTAAAACAGGAGTTAAACAACAGGAGGGAAACGACAGGGGGGGGAAAGGCCATCCCATCAAGGAAGGCACCCCTCACACGCACACCACCCCTAACCTCTCCACACAGCACCCCAGCCATCACTCTATCTATCTATCTATCTGTCTATGTATCTATCCATCCCATGTCCCTCTCACCCTCAGTGGCGTGTTGGTAAGTGGCACGGCGGAGTTAAAACAGGAGTTAAACAACAGGAGGGAAACGACAGGGGGGGGAAAGGCCATCCCATCAACCT
The DNA here is from genome assembly GCA_029215755.1 of Spea hammondii. Lineage (NCBI taxonomy): Eukaryota > Metazoa > Chordata > Amphibia > Anura > Pelobatidae > Spea > Spea hammondii. The sequence goes on along the minus strand of JARDYJ010000012.1, from coordinate 27,770,277 downwards.
GCAACCTGCAACAACAAGAGGAATCATGCAGCAAGTAAGGCACCCAGCAACCCTAGCACCCCTCACACGCACACCACCCCTAACCTCTCCACACAGCACCCCAGCCATCACTCTATCTATCTATCTATCTATCTGTCTATGTATCTATCCATCCCATGTCCCTCTCACCCTCAGTGGCGTGTTGGTAAGTGGCACGGCGGAGTTAAAACAGGAGTTAAACAACAGGAGGGAAACGACAGGGGGGGGAAAGGCCATCCCATCAACCTGCAACCTGCAACAACAAGAGGAATCATGCAGCAAGTAAGGCACCCAGCAACCCTAGCACCCCTCACACGCACACCACCCCTAACCTCTCCACACAGCACCCCAGCCATCACTCTATCTATCTATCTGTCTATCTGTCTATGTATCTATCCATCCCATGTCCCTCTCACCCTCAGTGGCGTGTTGGTAAGTGGCACGGCGGAGTTAAAACAGGAGTTAAACAACAGGAGGGAAACGACAGGGGGGGGAAAGGCCATCCCATCAAGGAAGGCACCCCTCACACGCACACCACCCCTAACCTCTCCACACAGCACCCCAGCCATCACTCTATCTATCTATCTATCTGTCTATGTATCTATCCATCCCATGTCCCTCTCACCCTCAGTGGCGTGTTGGTAAGTGGCACGGCGGAGTTAAAACAGGAGTTAAACAACAGGAGGGAAACGACAGGGGGGGGAAAGGCCATCCCATCAACCTGCAACCTGCAACAACAAGAGGAATCATGCAGCAAGTAAGGCACCCAGCAACCCTAGCACCCCTCACACGCACACCACCCCTAACCTCTCCACACAGCACCCCAGCCATCACTCTATCTATCTATCTATCTATCTGTCTATGTATCTATCCATCCCATGTCCCTCTCACCCTCAGTGGCGTGTTGGTAAGTGGCACGGCGGAGTTAAAACAGGAGTTAAACAACAGGAGGGAAACGACAGGGGGGGGAAAGGCCATCCCATCAAGGAAGGCACCCCTCACACGCACACCACCCCTAACCTCTCCACACAGCACCCCAGCCATCACTCTATCTATCTATCTATCTGTCTATGTATCTATCCATCCCATGTCCCTCTCACCCTCAGTGGCGTGTTGGTAAGTGGCACGGCGGAGTTAAAACAGGAGTTAAACAACAGGAGGGAAACGACAGGGGGGGGAAAGGCCATCCCATCAACCTGCAACCTGCAACAACAAGAGGAATCATGCAGCAAGTAAGGCACCCAGCAACCCTAGCACCCCTCACACGCACACCACCCCTAACCTCTCCACACAGCACCCCAGCCATCACTCTATCTATCTATCTATCTGTCTATGTATCTATCCATCCCATGTCCCTCTCACCCTCAGTGGCGTGTTGGTAAGTGGCACGGCGGAGTTAAAACAGGAGTTAAACAACAGGAGGGAAACGACAGGGGGGGGAAAGGCCATCCCATCAAGGAAGGCACCCCTCACACGCACACCACCCCTAACCTCTCCACACAGCACCCCAGCCATCACTCTATCTATCTATCTATCTGTCTATGTATCTATCCATCCCATGTCCCTCTCACCCTCAGTGGCGTGTTGGTAAGTGGCACGGCGGAGTTAAAACAGGAGTTAAACAACAGGAGGGAAACGACAGGGGGGGGAAAGGCCATCCCATCAAGGAAGGCACCCCTCACACGCACACCACCCCTAACCTCTCCACACAGCACCCCAGCCATCACTCTATCTATCTATCTATCTATCTGTCTATGTATCTATCCATCCCATGTCCCTCTCACCCTCAGTGGCGTGTTGGTAAGTGGCACGGCGGAGTTAAAACAGGAGTTAAACAACAGGAGGGAAACGACAGGGGGGGGAAAGGCCATCCCATCAAGGAAGGCACCCCTCACACGCACACCACCCCTAACCTCTCCACACAGCACCCCAGCCATCACTCTATCTATCTATCTATCTATCTGTCTATGTATCTATCCATCCCATGTCCCTCTCACCCTCAGTGGCGTGTTGGTAAGTGGCACGGCGGAGTTAAAACAGGAGTTAAACAACAGGAGGGAAACGACAGGGGGGGGAAAGGCCATCCCATCAAGGAAGGCACCCCTCACACGCACACCACCCCTAACCTCTCCACACAGCACCCCAGCCATCACTCTATCTATCTATCTATCTATCTGTCTATGTATCTATCCATCCCATGTCCCTCTCACCCTCAGTGGCGTGTTGGTAAGTGGCACGGCGGAGTTAAAACAGGAGTTAAACAACAGGAGGGAAACGACAGGGGGGGGAAAGGCCATCCCATCAACCTGCAACCTGCAACAACAAGAGGAATCATGCAGCAAGTAAGGCACCCAGCAACCCTAGCACCCCTCACACGCACACCACCCCTAACCTCTCCACACAGCACCCCAGCCATCACTCTATCTATCTATCTATCTGTCTATGTATCTATCCATCCCATGTCCCTCTCACCCTCAGTGGCGTGTTGGTAAGTGGCACGGCGGAGTTAAAACAGGAGTTAAACAACAGGAGGGAAACGACAGGGGGGGGAAAGGCCATCCCATCAAGGAAGGCACCCCTCACACGCACACCACCCCTAACCTCTCCACACAGCACCCCAGCCATCACTCTATCTATCTATCTATCTATCTGTCTATGTATCTATCCATCCCATGTCCCTCTCACCCTCAGTGGCGTGTTGGTAAGTGGCACGGCGGAGTTAAAACAGGAGTTAAACAACAGGAGGGAAACGACAGGGGGGGGAAAGGCCATCCCATCAACCTGCAACCTGCAACAACAAGAGGAATCATGCAGCAAGTAAGGCACCCAGCAACCCTAGCACCCCTCACACGCACACCACCCCTAACCTCTCCACACAGCACCCCAGCCATCACTCTATCTATCTATCTATCTGTCTATGTATCTATCCATCCCATGTCCCTCTCACCCTCAGTGGCGTGTTGGTAAGTGGCACGGCGGAGTTAAAACAGGAGTTAAACAACAGGAGGGAAACGACAGGGGGGGGAAAGGCCATCCCATCAAGGAAGGCACCCCTCACACGCACACCACCCCTAACCTCTCCACACAGCACCCCAGCCATCACTCTATCTATCTATCTATCTGTCTATGTATCTATCCATCCCATGTCCCTCTCACCCTCAGTGGCGTGTTGGTAAGTGGCACGGCGGAGTTAAAACAGGAGTTAAACAACAGGAGGGAAACGACAGGGGGGGGAAAGGCCATCCCATCAAGGAAGGCACCCCTCACACGCACACCACCCCTAACCTCTCCACACAGCACCCCAGCCATCACTCTATCTATCTATCTATCTGTCTATGTATCTATCCATCCCATGTCCCTCTCACCCTCAGTGGCGTGTTGGTAAGTGGCACGGCGGAGTTAAAACAGGAGTTAAACAACAGGAGGGAAACGACAGGGGGGGGAAAGGCCATCCCATCAAGGAAGGCACCCCTCACACGCACACCACCCCTAACCTCTCCACACAGCACCCCAGCCATCACTCTATCTATCTATCTATCTGTCTATGTATCTATCCATCCCATGTCCCTCTCACCCTCAGTGGCGTGTTGGTAAGTGGCACGGCGGAGTTAAAACAGGAGTTAAACAACAGGAGGGAAACGACAGGGGGGGGAAAGGCCATCCCATCAAGGAAGGCACCCCTCACACGCACACCACCCCTAACCTCTCCACACAGCACCCCAGCCATCACTCTATCTATCTATCTATCTATCTGTCTATGTATCTATCCATCCCATGTCCCTCTCACCCTCAGTGGCGTGTTGGTAAGTGGCACGGCGGAGTTAAAACAGGAGTTAAACAACAGGAGGGAAACGACAGGGGGGGGAAAGGCCATCCCATCAAGGAAGGCACCCCTCACACGCACACCACCCCTAACCTCTCCACACAGCACCCCAGCCATCACTCTATCTATCTATCTATCTGTCTATGTATCTATCCATCCCATGTCCCTCTCACCCTCAGTGGCGTGTTGGTAAGTGGCACGGCGGAGTTAAAACAGGAGTTAAACAACAGGAGGGAAACGACAGGGGGGGGAAAGGCCATCCCATCAAGGAAGGCACCCCTCACACGCACACCACCCCTAACCTCTCCACACAGCACCCCAGCCATCACTCTATCTATCTATCTATCTGTCTATGTATCTATCCATCCCATGTCCCTCTCACCCTCAGTGGCGTGTTGGTAAGTGGCACGGCGGAGTTAAAACAGGAGTTAAACAACAGGAGGGAAACGACAGGGGGGGGAAAGGCCATCCCATCAACCTGCAACCTGCAACAACAAGAGGAATCATGCAGCAAGTAAGGCACCCAGCAACCCTAGCACCCCTCACACGCACACCACCCCTAACCTCTCCACACAGCACCCCAGCCATCACTCTATCTATCTATCTATCTGTCTATGTATCTATCCATCCCATGTCCCTCTCACCCTCAGTGGCGTGTTGGTAAGTGGCACGGCGGAGTTAAAACAGGAGTTAAACAACAGGAGGGAAACGACAGGGGGGGGAAAGGCCATCCCATCAAGGAAGGCACCCCTCACACGCACACCACCCCTAACCTCTCCACACAGCACCCCAGCCATCACTCTATCTATCTATCTATCTGTCTATGTATCTATCCATCCCATGTCCCTCTCACCCTCAGTGGCGTGTTGGTAAGTGGCACGGCGGAGTTAAAACAGGAGTTAAACAACAGGAGGGAAACGACAGGGGGGGGAAAGGCCATCCCATCAACCT